>JAYKKI010000068.1:4670000-7070000 GCA_039881145.1 Druceiella hillmani
AAGGTTTAGAGACGTGACATGGAATTTCTACAAAATAAAACTTACAGACATTATAAATTTGTTATAACCACTACATTGATATGTTTCATATAATATATTTTACGCTAACTAAACAATTGCTTTTTATTGTCGTGCATTAAAAATACAGTATACTTTCATAATACTGAATACCAATAAATCAATCAATATAAACCAAAACAAATAACAATTTACTACTTTATTTGAATATAATCCTTTCACAGTAAATACTTAATAAAACCAGAATACTTTTTATATTTAAAATTAAACCTGAAAAAATAAGACCTGCCACACTTTTACAATAAATTTACATTTATAAACGTCACAATTCAATCTACGACAATAAAATAAACGCAAGACCCCATTTCTAATAAAGAAAAGTATATGAATCCTCCTGACTCACTACTCATTACCATATACCTCAATATCCATCCTGCTTGTGTTACCGCAGACACGTGTAGTAAGGGAAAATAAATTCCCTTCCCCTTTTCGCTTTCCTCCCTAAACCCTAACAACGAGTCGTTGTTTGTTGAATCCTTCCGCAAGTAACAGATACATTTTGTTTAATACGTTTGGTTTAATATAAACACCGTTTTTTATCCGATTCTTAAATCTGGTGTTAAAATATGTTGGGTGAGTAAATATGGCGAAATAAAAACTTGTAGTTAAATATTTCGTGCGTCTCATGGGTAAATGCGCATATAAGGATTGTAGGTACCAATACACTGGCCGTAATCAATGTTTTCTTGACGATTATATATTGTTAAATACACTGCGACCATTGTTTGGATGTTGTGGAACATTAAGGATGAAAAATAAAATAAAGATAAGTTGCAAAGTTCTGCCGATTTAACGAACAATTTGTTATTATTTAATTTACGTAAGAAGATACTGAGTTTTCGTATATGACATAAAAACGATATAAACTAAGAACTACGTGAAGCAAAGTTAAAATATCATCTCACGTATCAAGGCGATTAAAAAAAAATATTTAATTGCTAGATATAAACAAATATATCGTTTGAAAAATTGTTTAGGTTCATAAATATATTGAAGCAAGACGGAATATATCGTCCAGTGTGTGTGGTATTCTTATCATCGTGTCAATATCTCTTCATTATCCATATAATCCCTTGATATTTGTATCCCTACGATTACAACATCGAACTATCTGCCGTCTAAGTGAGGTGAACGCCTTCGATGTTGAGAAAGGAGGCGAGTAGCTCAATATCATATGTATCTCGTCTTGGTTGTTTATTTTTAATGTGTTGTAGTTATTCGAATTTTTAATTTAATTAAATATTATTATATTCTGATATAATTAAAAATTGTCGTATTCTGATCTTAAAACTTGTATATAATTAAATATTGTCGTATTCTTATTTTTAAAAGAGTATGTATTCTAAGGTTCCTTCTTAAATAAAAAAATTAAGTCTATGGGTTCCATAGCTGAACGTTAATCGAAACTTGTATAATGTTCGTATGTAGTAGCATTCTAGCTGTTTCAGTTTGAGAGAGTAAAATAAGAAATTTCAGAGAAACCGGTAGTGGAATACGTAGATAAATATTAATATAAAAGAAAAATTATATTTTTATGCCTCTCCATACATCGAAGTTGTGAATTAATTACCATCAAGGTGAATAAATATTTTTAATGCAACAAAACGACTGCATTTAATATGATCTATTCTTTGCAAGATACGAAGCATTTAGCAGTGTATTCCATAACCTATTCCCTGATTTTTTTTTTCAAAAATAATTTAGTGCAATTTCATAAATACTCCAGTGGATTTTTTTTTGACAACTTGGAGTGATGAATTAAAGAGATGCAGGCTATCGATTATTTTTTTACGACTTAGATATATGTACTACGTAATTTATTTACATAGAAAAAATAATATCAATATGTGTAATTATGAATTCTCAAATGTTTAAATTTCATACCTAAGTATCCACGGGGCCCCCGTAAGGTGATTTTATTTCTCTGGAACAGGTTTATTATATCTTCTGTCTTCTCTAATCAATAGTAAGAAAATCTATAAAATTAAATGTAAATACGTCCCTACTCTGCCTTATTTTAGGTAATATAAAAAAATCTTAAAATTGTCTAAAATGTAAGGTTTAACCCAATTATTAAAAGTTTTAAAATCAGGTGTATTTTAATCAACAGAAAATTGTAATAAAAATGATATTATCTATGGGTGAGAGCAGTATTATTTGCTGGAATTTTTGTACATCTATGACAATAATAAAGGTAGAGGATTTTTTGCAAAGAGAACTGAAGTTGATGACAAAGGTGACATTACCAAATTCAGTTCCACAGAAAATTGTTTTGTATTAACCTTTTCGCAACAGTGCGAGTTCCTTCCACATTGTTTTGAAAAAAAATTATTCAATTGGAATTTTTTTTTTATTAACAAAGCTGTGCACGGTTTCAAACAAGCAGATTTTTAAAATATTATTTCTGGATTTAAAATTAGAAACTTACGTTCTAAAATAATCTCGAAATATTTTCAATAGGCAAGTAATCACAAAATCGTTTCTTGTACTATATATTCAGTTTATTATACTTCAGTATAAGTAAAACAATGCTAAAAAGAATAGTACAAAAGGAAACGGTGCAAAATAAAGGCTAGATTTTGCTTATTCTAATGTTGTACATTTAATCTATTAACGTTCAAGACAACGTTAATGGATTTTATGCGTTGCACTGATATTTAGGAAACAAATCCAGTTTTATTTCTATTTATATTCGTAAAAAGCTATTAAAACATATGTCGATTAGGTAGTGATGGAAAAAACATGATTATTGAAGTAAAACTTCTTTACGCACGCTTGACTTGGGAAGCAAGCTGGTGAATGCGTGACGAGAGCGTTACGAAAAGTGTGATCGGGCGAGGCGAACGGAAGTTGAGAGGGAGATATGAGTTAGCGAAGACAGAAAGAGAGAGAGTTACGTTTCGTATATGAGGTGTGAGCACACATTTTCTTTCCCTTTTTCTCTCATAGCCAGTTATTTTTCGTATATCTAAGACACAGTGCAAGCCTATTGTCACATCATATCACACTACAGGAGCAAGAGAGAGCAGTGCGCGCGCACATTTTCTTTCTCTTCCTCTCATAGACAGTGCACGAAATATATTTATATGCGAGTTTGCTAGCGTTACGCGAACGGTGATTTTTTGATTATTTTGTAATTTCATTTCGTTCTTGAACAATTTTATAAATTATTATTTTGTTCAATACATTAAATATTCTACGTTTAAAGTGAATAAAATTGTAAATTCATTTTAAAGTCCATATTTTGTGAATTTAAAGTTTTATTTCAGTTGTGTGGTCTAAAGCACACTCGTTTTTAGTTTATAACCCATTAGTGGTGCTTTGCACATACATTAAATCGGAATTCACGGCGAGTGGGCAGCTTATATATAATTAGTATGTTCATATTTAGACCTAGATAAAAATGTAAGTCTCGATCGCGTATTCTACCGAACTATGTTTAATATATTTATTATTTATGGTGAGATAATTTCATTTATTTGAGTATTTATTTAAATAAAAAAATATACATGCATCGTCAGAATAACACCCATTTTAAACTAATATAATTTGGAAACGGAGTAATGTAAATTGAATAATTACTTTAACCTCAGCTTTTACTATGATTCTATAGTACAAATATAAGTAATTCAAAAGGCATAATACTCTGCCAAATTAGGGGAAACGTATTCCATTATTTTGTTAGTAGTTTACATATTAAAAGCTCAAACTACTATCTTCATCAAAGTCTAAGTAAAAAGTCCAACGCACAATCTTTACCTTACTATGACCACGTAAAAGCAAACACACACACACACACACACACATATATATATATATATATATATATATGTATATATGTATATGTATATATATATTCATATATATATATATACGTATATATATATATATATATATATATATATATATATATATATATATATATATATATATATATATGTAGTATATGTATTTGAGATTCCTTTATCAATTTAGTATAATTTAGTAGGATCTTTATATTCTTACTTGTATAAACTCACCACACGTAAAAACCGGTTTTTTAGATAATCATATTCCTTTCGTTAGTTTTACCACGAATTCACGTAATATAAGGCAAAACAAATTTATGACAATATGTAAATTGTTCATTACCAAATTGCTTCGATAAACACGCTAATATTAAAATAAAGTTTTTAACTTTTGATCTCATCATAAGGCATCTCATTTTAAAGTGTATTATAAAACATGTTAACCGGCGTAACATACATAAATATGAATATCAATGTTACAAAGGCTTCTTGGGAAGTTCTCTTCGGATGAAAAATTTGGATTATATGTTAGCCATTGGCAAACTAGACTGGGGTAAGGGTGTTCATCAAATTATTATGTAGTAGGTTTTAACATTGAAATATGCTTATAAATTAGGTAACTATGAATTTCCAACCTAAATATAATTAAATATAAATTCAAAGAACATTGAATAAATTAATTTAAGGAAATTGCGTTATGATAGTATATTTTGTGCGCTTTTTTTAGTAAAAATATTCAAAATGAATGTGATCAAAATCGAAGTATTACTATATTACATTGCATTTTTTCACACAAAGTGTAACAAAAGACCAATCTATTATGCACAAGGGAAAATTCATTAAACTGCATAGAAAATATTAAGGAATTGTATGACAATTTTCAATTCAAAATTGTAAAATCAAAATTGTTATTGTGATATTACCAAAAAAAATGACATTCAACACTATTTTAACGAAGATGATATGCTTCAAATATATATTTAGTTTGATACACAGGATGACATGTAGGAATAACCCTTTCTTCAATTTTACCGATTTCCTTCATATGTTCCCATCTTGTACCTTTTTTATCAATCTCCCAATGTCCTAAGTATGAAATAAAGAATTATCTCGACCATTATTAATTGTTTTAGCAACTACTCTCCATCCGCAAGTTTTCATCTACGTAACCCTTCAAATAAACTCTTTTACTCTTGAGGGTTCTCGAGTCACCTAACAGGTGTTTTTATTTATTCCTACACCTTTAAAAACTTAGTTTTATAATTTTATGTCCACTATACTCATTATGCGAAGATATTTTTTTCTAAATTTGGGTCAGTCCATAGATTCCCCATTATTTTCGAAATTACAATGTCAAACATCCTAAAAATACAGGGTTGCTAATATGTGACAAAAAGATAGATTTTAATATGAACTGCATTTTTACATCTGTGAAATAACAGTAGCCAATACATTTAAGTTGTGAAAAAATAATATTTGTAAATAGTTAATAGAATCACTATGTACCTTTCATTTTTTACAAATGCCTAAATGGGTATGAAACCTTCGTAGTGCGAGTTCTACTCGTGCTTGACAAGTTTTTTTGTTTTCTTTTAGCTTACCATTTTATTTATTTTTGTTTTAGCTATTTTTTTTCGCTATTGTAATGGCAATATGTTGCATTTTCGCACAAACCATATGAACTTTTGTTTGGCGCTTTGGTTTTCTGGAAGAAATTGGTTCTGTCGCAATAAGTACTCCTTATATACTTAATAAATAAATTAAAAAAATTAATGAAAATATTTTTAGTTATTTAGAAGATTTTATAAAGCTTTTAAAACTAATAGCAGACACATTCTGATTTATATATGTTTATTAGGTCGAATTTTACAAATCGCAGTATTCAAATGAAGTATTCTTTAAAATTACACGATGTAGGTATGAAAATACTTAATGCGTTTTAAAAAACAAAAAAAAACAAGGATGATAAAAATTCTTCACTTTATGTCGTATTGTGTCATTGCATTAGAACAATAGCTACTATTTGAAGTCATCTCATCACAAAAGCGCATAGCAGCATAATAGCTCTTCGTAACAAGCGGAGCAGAAGATCAGCTAGACGGAAGGAAGTAAGTCTTTGTTGTCCTACTTCCGCCTACCAGTTTCACCCTCCAATCCGGATCTCACGTTCGGTGGGCTACCTGCTTGTAAGACTTACCGCCCCGTTCCGGCAGATGCGGCCCTTGATAACATACATTTGACTGGCGTTTGTAAGAAATGTGATGCAAATTTACAGTATATTAAAATAAATATCCTATTCTTAGTCAATAAGTTGTTGAAATATTTGGTAACGTTACATGTTTAAAAACTAAAATGTAAATAGATTTATCTTAAGCAAGTATTCCAGTAAATGCTTTTATATTTTTGATATTAAAAAAGAAACAAATACCAATTGTATGTATTCTGAATAGTGTAATATTCTAAATGGTTTAGTTTTTTGATTAGGCAATGGAGCGTTTTTTGTAATAAGCAGGTGATATATTTACATCATTAAATTTTTTTATTAAAATCTAATTTAGTAATCTATAATAAAATAACTATTCATTACTTCACTTCTGTAAATGCAGAAAAATACAACACTGTGAATGACGAAATGGATAAAAAATAATAACGATAACAAACAAATACAAATATTTTCACATTCAAATATTTGGTAGTAATAAGTACGTACTTTAGGTAATTCCTCTTGAGACGCAGTGGAGTTTCCAGGCGTAAATTATGTCATGATTGAATGTAAGTGATCACTGGAATTACCGGATCCAGAAGGAAATCTATAGCAAATATAATAATAAGCCGTAATATGGGAGGTGCTATACATTTTCGTGTAACTGTCAAAAGACTTAAGCGAATGATATGACGTCTCTTTTGTACATGAAGTGTTTTAATATACGGACATAGAGTTATTTACTTTTATTAGGTTATTAAGAATGAAAAGTCCTAAAGTTTGATTTATTATACTTAAAGAAGAAGTAGTACAAATAATCAAAACTATCGTCTCAATTTTACCATCTTAATTAATGGTAGCTCGTTAATGCCTGTTGTGGTGATAAAAACGCTTTTAGCGATTTGTACATGAAGTGTTTTAATATACGGACACAGAGTTATTTACTTTTATTGGGTTATTAAGAATGAAAAGTCCTAAAGTTTGATTTATTATACTTAAAGAAGAAGTAGTACAAAATAATCAAAACTATCGTCTCAATTTTACCATCTTAATTAATGGTAGCTCGTTAATGCCTGTTGTGGTGATAAAAACGCTTTTAGCGATTTGTACATGAAGTGTTTTAATATACGGACACAGAGTTATTTACTTTTATTGGGTTATTAAGAATGAAAAGTCCTAAAGTTTGATTTATTATACTTAAAGAAGAAGTAGTACAAAATAATCAAAACTATCGTCTCAATTTACCATCTTAATTAATGGTAGCTCGTTAATGCCTGTTGTGGTGATAAAAACGCTTTTAGCGATTTGTACATGAAGTGTTTTAATATACGGACACAGAGTTATTTACTTTTATTGGGTTATTAAGAATGAAAAGTCCTAAAGTTTGATTTATTATACTTAAAGAAGAAGTAGTACAAAATAATCAAAACTATCGTCTCAATTTTACCATCTTAATTAATGGTAGCTCGTTAATGCCAGTTGTGAAGAAGCCTTAAGAACGAGTGGTGATAAAATCGCTAAAAGCGTTTTGTATATTTTGTTGGGAATCGAATATTTTTGCTTGCAAGAAAAAGTATATAATTGGAAAAGATAGTAGTTAATTTTCTGATGGAATTAAGAAGTAGGTGATTTCCATAAAAGGAGAGATGCAAACCAGGCAAAATTGTTCTAAACTTAAATAAAACATATAATAACTCTCTTAATATATATATATATATATATATATATATATATATATTTTTTTTTTTTTTTTTTATTCTGTCGTTTGAACTGCTACTAACTGGAAAGTTTTTTGCCACGATATAAATTTCTTGCAATCAATAAATATATTAAGTCAATAAAATATTTGATATAAAAAGCAACACTTAAGATTGCGGCAACGGTATTTTTTAATATGTCATTTGAATTATGTTGTTATGCATACGCTTATTGCGAATTAATCGATTTTTTTTTCACTAATACAAATAATGCGCCGATGTAAGATAAAAATGATTAAAAGATATACGACAATATGCATTGAGTCGAATTGTTTATTTCATTAAAATTCACTTCGTTTAACTCTAATTTTTACTTTCACAACTTAAAACCTTTTTAAAAAATTTATTATAACAATTATTTTTATTCTTAAAGCTTGACATCTTGTTTCGACAAAAGATATACAGAATATGTTTTAAAATATTATAATCAATCATATTTCATAGTTTTTCAAGGTTACGTGCACAGATACCTTATCGTCCAAATTCAAGATGGTGAAATTTGCTGTAACACTCTGCATCAATTGGCAGTTGACTGTTTCATCATTTTCCTACCAAAACATGTTTTTTTTCAGATATTTCAAAGAAACTTTAGTAACGAACCCTCAACAAATTCATCCTCAAAAAATTAACAAAACAGAAAAATTGTTATTTTCGCCGTTCATAAAAATGACCGATAATAGCAAAATCGAACGAAAGATCGGTAGTTGCATTGAAATATGTTTTTTTCTTGAAACTACGCCGTTGTTATCTACGCTGATTTCCATAAATGTCAGACAATATGGGGCTTGTTACGGTACAAGGAAAATAATGCAGACAAAAATTATAGATCAAAATAATGAAAGCTATTCTGATAATCTTGTACTCGTATAATAAACAACAGGTTGAAGATGAATACAAGGAACTGAAAGCAAGTAATTTTATTGATACGAATGTATCATTAAAAATGTATTGAATATTATTGATCAAGACGTTGAGAATGGTGTTATATATAACGATTATTTAAGGAGGCGTGGAATTCACAAAACTGTTTATGTTCAAGCGTCAATACGCCTATTTATAAATGTTCTCCAGAGGTCTAAAGTTTTTAATAGTTGTGATCTCGTAGAAATTAATAAGTGAAAAATTTAAAACTCATCACAAGTTTACAAAACATTCGTAGAAGTTATAAATTACATTGCATAAAATATATGAAAAGTTGCGTTAAAATAAAAAAAATTGTGACAAATTTTTAAGGTCGAGTTTGGAGTAATTTATACTATATTGACTGATTTAATTTTGCCCTTAGTAAAATTGGAAAATATTGTAAACACCTTGTGCCCCAGAATGAAATTTAAATTTAACTTTTAATACATAACCTCACATTATCATGTTTGATGGAATATAATTCGCAAAAAATGTATCGTTTTATGTTCTGAAGGATGATTTTTCCGATATGGCCATAAAATTATTCAAAAGTTTCAGTTTCATTTGGGAACCGGTTCAGCAATACGTTTAGTTAAAATAATAATCATCGAAAAAGACGGGTCAAACTTTTACCATAAATAAGAAAATAGTTTTTTTTAAGTTAGGAAGCAAAGAAAATATTAATTTTAACATTAAACGATGTCGAAAGCCAAAAGTGCCACAAAGATCAAGTATCTAAATGGTTTTGACCATTGGCGAAACTTTTTTTTATTAAATTAGTTTTGACCATTGGCGAAAATATTAACTCCTGCTCGGGTTATCTTATAAATTTGCACTATCTAAAATTCTTGGTAAAAATTTATAAAATTTATAAGATATAACCGACTTTCCTAGCTCGCGGAAAGAAACGAGAGAGACTACGAAAACACGTCATAATTTATCTTAAAACATTTTTACGGAAAAGGCCTGATGCTAAGAAAGGTCTAACACTAGGTAGGATTTTCATTTATTAAAGTAGCTAAGAGACTGATAATAACTTTGATCTATACCTATATATAGTTTTTACATTTCTTGTTATCAATTTTTTTTAAAGAACGCTAATAAATGATTTACGCCTATGACTCATTGTTTTATACACTTGTGTAGTGGCATTTATTTAATCAAATGCAGCCTGTGTACGACATGTGAGATAGCGCAAATATACGATTCCACACACACATATATATATATATATATATATATATATATATATATATATATATATATATATATATATATATATTTATATATACATATATATACACACCTATAGTCCATAAATATTTATAAACAAATCAGTTTTATAAAATATGGTTGGCACAAATATATATGCGATCAGCTGACAATTTATAAAATTAACTATATAATACTCAGAGTATTATAAATATATATATATATATATATATATATATATATATATATATATAATCAAAACATTCACTTCAGAAAGTTTCACTGTAAAAAATGTTATAAATACAAGTATTATACCTTTATTTTACCGACACGAATTGTGAAATTTTACACGATAAAAATTGATAACCTTCCATTTTTTTGGCGTAATTAGCAGATGTTTCAAATATTTCGTTAAAATAATAAAATTTCGAAGCTGAAAAAGCCTGGAGCATATATTCTATTTATTAATTTTATAAGGCGTTAGCGTGAGATAGTGACAATTTGTCAGCTAACGCTGCTATATTTCTAGATTTAATGGCATTATATACAGATATACTTATGTTATATTTAGCGTATAGATAATTAAACAAACATTGTAACATGTTATTTACTTTTCAAATAAGTGACGGTACTACAATATTTTCCAATCTATCCTACAAATTATATACGTACTTTAGGATAATGTCTTTATAAAAACTGAGCTTTTACTCTTATTTCGACGTATATTTTCGTAGATTATTCTTAATTTTAGGCATATTCTTTCCAAAAAGCATTAGAAAAAGTTTTAATGTTAATATCCGTTATATGTTGGCTGCTCATCTAAGGATAAGATGGCCATTTCATTTCTGGGTCATTTTTCCTTTCATTTTGCCTTTTTCATTACTTTCCTCTCGTATAAGTTTTTATTTTCGTTTCTTGTTTCTTCATTTTCTTGCTACAAGGATTGCAAGAATTGTTGAACGGAGTGCACTTTTCATGCAGCCATAATTTATAGAAAGTACATTGTAGCTAATCTTTTATTTTTTCAGTCTCATAGTAATTTTCGCTGCATCCCACGCAATCATATGTATTATCTTCGGGACCGGAATTTTTATAGGCTAATTCTATCATTTCTTCTTCATCAGAACTTCAAACTAATTTAATTGTTTGCTTTTTAATATGAATTTTTTTCTTTTTAATCTTGTTATTTTTACATTCCTTTTTCTTTTTTTTCACTAGTATAATCTGGAGATGTGATTACCTTTGCTACTTGCTTGGACCATTTCCGAACGTTAGTAATGTAACTGTCATTTTTAAAATTATCAGATATGTAAGCATAATCTGGAATATAAATTTAGCACCGCTTTTGAATTTGTTATTCGATTTGAGGTTATGTTATCGACAGGTTATTGTATTCAATGAGAAAACAGTAAAAACATAAATTTTAAAAATATTAACACTACAACATCAAATATCAACTCATTAAATAAAATGGGAGGTAAATTGAATCTTTGAAGTTCAAAAATACTTAATTTTTAATTTTTTTTCAATAAAAAATGTATACAGCAACGTACAGGTTCGAGAATCAATCGCCCACCAATCTTATCTCACGACATCTAAAGCAAAGACAGTAAAATTTTTCGGTTGGTCGTTTCATCGAAATGGCCATATCATACTGTATTATCCTACGCTAATACCCAGAAACGCAAGCTTGATTTTATTTATATATATATATATATATATATATATATATATATATATATATATATATCTATGTACGTTTGTGTTTCGTACAAGTAGTTTAATAAATAATATATACACAAATAATTATATATATATATATATATATATATGCATTGCTGCGGAAAATGTTATGTTTAACTCATCTCAAAATCTTCGACAAATAATTAAATATTTATTTCAAATTGACAAACCTATGTTAATTTTTATAGTACTCTATTAATTTGAAAAATATTTGAATAGATATTAGAAAGAGAAGAAATATAATACCTATTTTTGTGGTCAATACACCTTGAGACTAAGTTAATAATATTACTTTGAAAGCATACTTTCGTTCGACTTTGTAAAACTAACTTGTTAGTCTTTGGTTTGAGGACAACCAATGCGGGTTCGTAAGATTATCTATCTGTCCGCCTGTTCCACAAACACGAAACCTAACAATTGTATTAAAGTGGCCATATATAAATTTACGTAGGGCCAAAAAATCTTAATTAATCCTAGCGCACAGCTAGTATGATTGTTTGCGACATTCATTATTTATATGTTCACAAGGGACACACTTCTTATCCAAAGGTATACAGATTCAGGAGAACAATTATATTTTTTTGTTAACTGTATGCCCACGTATGGCAATTTATGTCTACCACATATATACAACGCTTGCTTGCTTGCAACACTTATCAACGTAATGGCGATTAAAAACTGCGGGATCACGTCTTATTTTCCAATATTGCTCTTTAAATTTTTGGTATTTCATAAAGTATTTAGTATTATATTAAGTTTATTATATTAATATGTGTTTTATAATGTTAAGTTCTTTGTGTTAAATATGGAATATTTTTAAGTATGAGTGTAATTAAAATGGCAAATGTTCTTTTACGGACCGTACCTGTAGGTACAGCTGTTCAAGAATACATATCACTGTAAAATACTAAGATTGCCGTTATATAACTGTAAAATAAACACAGTCAAAATGATCTGAACACAAAAGAAATGATATGTTGCAAAAGAAAACACTACTTCTAAATTAAACGATATCAAAAGATTTCTATTTGGAGCAATGTCATTTAATAAGCCCAGCGGCATGGCTGAACAAACATTGTTACTGTTTATATACGATGTAATAAATAGATTTATGATGAATATATTCTGCGAACAAGTTTTGTAATAGATATGATATGTTCTGTAATACTATTTTGTCAGTGATATCGGCAAAAGGCCGGCCTCGCGGCACTATCACAACCATCACCCATCTGGATATCGGAGTGAAGCCCAGATTCATTGTGATGTAATCGTATATGTATGCAATGTATGTTTTCTGTGAAATATTATTTTATTTCATTTATTTTGTAGATTAGTGCGTTTTTAAAAAAATATTTTATGATTACCTAAAAATTAAGTATTTGTCGTTAATTTGTAATATTTTTAGGTATAACTAAACATTTAATTCAATTACTATTCCTATCAAAATTGTTGGTATTATTTTATGTTTTTTTATGTAATAGTAATACTTATATATAAATCATATAAAATATAACCTTTATAAGTTACGAATGTATACAATGTGTATATATATACGCTAATAATAAATATATTTTTGAATTATATATAAACGTAAATCTAAGAAAAAGGTTTACAATACCTGAATAAATTTTACTTGAAAAATCTATCTATATACTTCTAATCTACAAATCTTCAGCTGAGGAATTTAATAAGAATTTATCATGCGTCAAATAAAACGTGTTAAGTACAAGTAAATCATCCACTACGATAGTATAAACATTTAATGGTGCATAATGTTTATAACCTACAAATAATGATATAATTTTTAACCATACAGCAATAACATACAGTTTTATCCATACACTTTTTAACCATACGGTCATACCATACGCTTTTTAACCATACGGTATTGAAATTACAAATATTGATATAATTTTTAACGATACGAATATATTGGCAAAGTACTATTTACAGGCGTAAAACTATGGTAAATTATCCAAAAACTAATTCATATTTAGAATTATTATTATATTTTTACGCTAAATTTTAAATAAACATTCACTTTTGTTACTTCAGTTTTGGAGATTGTGTAGGAAACATATATTTTTATAGACATTTTAAACAATAACTCCATTGTTATTTCTTACGATATATCAAACTTAAGAAAAAAAATTGTATTAATTTTTAACATTGTGTACAAATATTTTTAAGTTTTAAGGTGGAAATAAATTCCTGTAAATATGTTGTATAACTGTATCGCAAAGGAGACCGGCAAAAGTCCATATAGTCCCAGATATTGCAAGAATATAAATTACGCTATTGTATAAAGAAAATTTGAAAAATAAGCTCCTTAAAAGTTTTATCAAAACCGTTAATCAGACAAAAGAGAAATCTTGTATTTTTTTTAGGAAAAGTTAGGTTATTTTTCATAATAAATTGTAAAGGTAATTTCTAAGAAATTCTTTGAACAAACAAAATAATACAAATGTCACAGACTCGACAAGACCATCGAAAAAAGTTACATAAACCTCATTAAGGGGAAAAATACCATTTATTTTGACAACAATTGAAACATTGTCAATGTTTGTTAACAATTTATTTTTAATTAATTTAGGCTATGACTATACGTCAAAGAAAGGAAGAAGCATCGATTAGTTTTTGGTCATCTTTAGAAAAAGTTATTATATATTCTGTTAATTTTTTTTTGTTATTATTATTTACAATTAACAATTCTTAATATTTTAAAAATAAAATACATGCCCATATTTGAAGTTAGCTTTTTTGTTTCGTATTATGGTTACAAATTGTAATTCTATTTTTTCCTCTTTCTTTATTGTCAATTACTGAATTGTTTTGGTGCTTTATTTTCTAAAAAATACCAGCATTTTAAAAATCATATTTTCCCTCTGTAATATCTGGGCCAATTTTTGCCGGTCTCCTTTGGAGTGTTTAGGTGGAATTTTTTTAAACAAAAAACGTTGATGAAGATCGTAGCACGGTAACAACTTTGCAAGCCACTTTTACCTATACGGCATCTCTTTTATTGTTTCCAATATATTTTTCTTAAATAAAATGAAATAAAGTTAATTTTGGTAATGAGTAGAATTAATTTCGTTCGCTTCTTTTGTGACAGATCATAACGCGGATAATATCCGATAGATGGCGTAAGTTTCTTAAGACTCAGTTTGTTTCCAATACCTTACATAATAATGTGAAATTTAACAATATTTTGTTATGTTAACATTGTTGAATGTTACACGGTGAAGAGTTGAAATTATCTTATTACAAATTGAATTATAGGGAATGACTTATTTATAATAAATCTATGAAAATTAAACGTAAAAACTTTCAATCGAATATGGATAAATGTTTTCATATAAACAAAAGCCATATCAATGACACATTTCGAATATATTCCATAGCCATCGATTCACTTAATCGCAAGATATTTCAATATTTTCAAAATTTAATTTACCTTACATAAGAATAATACAACAAAGAAATACCTAGCTACTCGACGTATATTAATTGCACAAATGTATAATATACCTTTGTATACCAATGTACGGCCCTACGTATAGTTTAATAAACCGCACAATGACATTTTCCATCCGGGCATACATTAACGAAAAGAACGTGGCCTGAAATGATGTTCCGAAGTGTAACACGTATTTATAAAAATGGCGTCGGTACCTTTCTCAGAAGTATACGTTTCGTTGCTTCATACGGCGTAAGTGACATGTTTTTAGTGTGACATATTTTCGTTGCGTCATAGTAGGTAATTGATTAGTACCGGATCTAGTACCGGAGAAGACTAAAATAAAATATCGAAGAGCAGCTCTTTGCCGTTGAATATGAGATTTGAGTATTTGCATGTCAACGCCTATAGAATAGACTAGGGTGATATAATTCCTACTACGTGTCGTCAATGTTGATTTAAAAACTCAATGTAGAATGTTGAATGTAATGTATAATATTTATATCAACTGAATTAACAGTAAATTAAGAATTATAACTTTATTGAATATTTAACAAAATAGTCACTCTACTGCTTAGTCATTAACTTTAACATATATTAAATTAATGAAGTAAATGAGTATTATTCAAATATAGGTACAATGATAAATTAAATGACCTTGAGATAGAAACGTACAAAGAAATTATTTCTTTCAAATATGTAATGAACTTAGTTAAAGCTGCGCAATAATGGAAATTAAGTAGAATAATGAAACTAAATGAAGGAAAATCATTTTCTTTTGTTAGATTCTGTCCAGTTGATGGAATCGGCCTCCCCAATCTGGAACTGCGGGTATCCACAGTCGCCACTTATATTCGCGCCAAATAGGAGTACACGCGAACAGAAAAAAACTCAATGTAGAATGTCGAATGTAATGTATAATTTTAAATGTAAAATATAAATGATTGTATAAATTAAAAGTTTGTTTATATTACCGCTGTCACCTTACATTGACCGAAATGACTTGTTTCGAGTCTGTGATTGTCTTATCAAGTTATGAAAAACCATTTTGTCTTTTATAGTTTGGGTTCCCTAAAAACAGTACTTATTGTCACAGACTCAATAGAAGCGTTATTTTAAATTGTTCAATGAACAAAAGCACTTATTGTCACAGAATCGATAGATGCGTTATTTTGCGATATTAACTGAATATAGCGCAGATTGCAACTTAGACTTCATTCACGTTCACTAGACACAGCATTGACTGTCAAAAAATCAATAACGACGTTTTTCACACAATGGAGTACTGATTTTTTTACGAAGTCAATAATGCACAAACGGCACCCTGAAGAGATTGATCAAGATTGAACTTTTAGAACGTATATGCAGTTTTTATATTACACTTGGACATCTTAAAACTAGTAATAATGATCACAAGAGAATTTTTTATTGATTAGAGGGTTGGTTTTATAATAAGTGGTAGGTGGATTTAAGTACTTTGTTTCTAAAAATGTAGAATCATAGGAGAGGTAACAAAGTAACAAATATTATGCTCCAAGACGAATTTGATTATAGAGTCGAAATACTACAAAGGTCTCAAAAGTATATATTATTAATGGTCATTAGTAGAATAGAATTAGGAAATTCCCTGGTGCCTAGAAATTGTTCTGCAACAGCATAGTAAGATGGGTTATCAACAGCCGTGTTTGATAAAATTTGTGCAATGTTCATTAGCAGACTAGAATTAGGATATTTCCTGGCGCCTAAAAATCATAAAATTTATGAAAATGGGAGTATTTTAACACTATTAATGTGAAAAAAATAGCAATGATTACAAAAAACCTTAAAACTTGGTGAATAATAACATGTAATGGCAAATTTTATGTTTGTATAGCTAGACATCTTTTCGAATTATTGTAAAGTTTGTATATATTGTAATGTTATTAAACAATATTAATAAATAAATATATTGTGAGTATGGTTAATAAAAAATATATATTCTCAAATCGTTTATTTCATAATAAAGACGCCAAGTTAAAGCACTCACTACCTTCATACCTTTAATGTGCCCGAAGTATGCGCGTTGCGTTCATCACAACTTAATTGATTATTTTTTTAATGAAATTATTCTGAACAATTGTTCATTTCAATTGATCAATTATAATCAGGCGGTGATTTTCTAACAAGCATAGCTTTTATTCTTATTTTTATTAAATAAAATGTACTCAACTGTTTGGATGACCTCGAAAATTAAAATAATTAAAGTAACCAAGCTTTTATGGTTATTTTTCGATCTTTTGTATGCAAAAATTCTTGTTATGAAATTAATAATACAAGTCTAATATACTAATGCATATGCGTTAGTGTGTATATATATATATATATATATATATATATATATATATATATATATGTATATCCTTAGAGAGTTCATACTGCCCTACGCGTACGCACCATGGTTACGAAAATGTAATAATTATTTTCTTATAAAAAATATTCTGACTAATTTTTTATTTAGACAAATACTCGATACTCATCACTTCAATTTCAATCAGATATAGCCATTTATTTTTTATTTTCAAGAAAATATGCTACCATTTTCCAATGACCATGAAAACTTTCACCCATTAATAAAAAAAATTCTGTCACCAATTAATGGGACCAATTGATCTATTATGACCGTTTTCTGAAATTTCAGATGGCGTCATTTTTTTATAAAATTTAGGCTATGAATTTTTATAAAATTCAACATTTAGTATTTATTAAATTTATGCACTCAGTGCAAAAAACAAAATCTCAAAATTATAAAATATATAAATTTCATAGCTCTTGAAAATCTAACTTCAATTTGAAAAATATTTATTACTAGCCGTGCGTATATGCTTCTTTGGCGTGAACCTAAAAAAATATTATTAAGTTAACTATAAAATTAATACTCGTAACGCCTTCTATTATAATGATTACAAAAGTGCAAAAGTTATAGTGAAATCTCAAAATATTATATCTTCTTTTTAGAGGATTTATTGAGAGGAAACAAGTCTATATCTTATCCAAGATAAAAAGAATCCACCAGCAACTGAATTATATCTAAACTATCCACATTCTCATGGTAAATAATTGCTGACTTACCCCCTGATCGATGTAACATCAGAACGTGGTAGGTTTGTGGTGAAAAAAATTAATTTCTTGAAATGTTTTATCGTTATATATGCTAGTTTTACCGAATGTAATTAATTGTACAGTTATCGTTATTAAACCGTGTAGGTAAGTGTAAAAAAAATAATGTTTATTTCAGTGGACGTAAATAAATAAATAGAAACAAAATCCAAACATTATTTCGAAACACTATTATTCCAAACATTATTTTAATTAATTATTTTTTCTTCTTAACATTTCCAATATCTGAATACGTAAAGTTTACAATTTTATTGTGACAGAATTTATTTTTAATTCAATTTGTAATTTCAATGAAAGAAATAGTATTCCTTTAAAGCAAACTATATAATAGAGCGACAGATAAACATGATTTTTAATGCAGAAATGATATTAAATTTCACTTACGTTCACACATGACAGAGCAAAAGTAACCGAACCCTTAAATTTTCAATTATAAACTTACTTCGAAGCTTCTAAAAAACTAAGCCGAGTTTTTAAAAACTTTTTCACAATTTTGACAGTAAGTAATTCGCTTTAAAGCTTAATTTAACTATCATTTCATTAAATTATGGTGCGGTTAAGGGGTTTCATTAACCGCACTATAATCTTAAAAAAATTTTATGAAAAAATTTTGAACCTAATTGAAATAATGTATTATCTCCATAATACCTAAAGAAAAGTTCGTCTTTAAGTAAACTTCCGACTTTACCAATTTAAGCCGTTGCAGCTTTATTAAAAAAACCTTTTATAGTACTGTAAACTGCAAAAATTGTTCATTTTAAACATTTTTATGTCACAAGATTAATATTGTACATTGATAATTTTGTACTTCATTAAAAAAAGAATAAATAAATAAGCCGGTAAGAAAACCGTTAATAAATTGACTATAAATACATAATTAAAAAGTGATTGAAACAATATGTTGTATTGATTTCGTTATTGCTCGAGCAAATCTGCAACTAGTATCTAGTAAAAATAATAAACAATTCATTAAGCTTAACAATCAATACAAGTACAAGTGTAATATATACAAGGCACATGTTGTGAGTCAACGGAGAAGAGAAGTTGTGGTCGCAATGGGGAGAAGCTTACTTAAATATTCAATTTCGCTCTCGAACTTTTAAATCGCTCTAGAAGATTCTTGCGGTTATAATAAAGTTATTACGACTTTGGAACTCAGTGTTTTATGTCATAATCACAAAGCAATATTGGTTGAGTTTTCTCTTAAACTTAAAAGTTCATGAATTTTAATAAGTTATAATCCTATTAATAACTAAAATGAAAAACTAATACCAGGATATTGATAAATGGCAGTAATATTGAGTTTTAAATGTAAATTAATTTTGATTTACCGCCTCTTATTTTATAGCTTTAATTGCGTATTAATTTTGAATCTTGTTTAATAAGTCGGGTCTGGAAGAATCGGAATTTCGAAAAGTAATTTAGTCACACACTTTCCGTTAATTAGACAAAAATGAATGCTGAAAGATTGAAACTTACAAATTTTTCGTGGCAATTATAACGAGGAAAATTTTCGTAATTATGGCACAAAAACCATCCAAACATTTTGAAACTTAAAAGATGTCACTTCCTTTAATGGGTACATAATGTCGTGAGCTCAGTTTAATATCTTTCACATATATTAATTATTTTAAACGGATAATTATGATTAATTTATAATATAATTAATTATCATTTTCCCAACCCAATTTCCAGGTGGTAATATCAGATACTTCACTTTTTATATTGCTGAAATAATTTTGATGAACTAATTAAAAATTCGAATGTGTTTCTCAAATGAAACTTTTACCACAGGGTAGGATAAAACTTGGTTCAGACAACGTCACAAAACTTCGTGACGGGAATAACATGGCGGAGATGGGAATAAAGAAACTTATAATGAAATTAAATATAAGTTAAATTTTTGTGGGTAAACTTTCTAAGTCATCTGTAGCATATAAAGATTACCGTCTACGCGTTACTGTCTCTAAAAACGACAACAAGGTCGAAAATCATTATGGATATTATACTTTTACAAGATGCTGATAATTTGGTAATAAATATTATTATAAACTAGTTCCATCTTCATTAGAGTATAAAAATACGGAAAAAACTGGACAAAATATTGATAAGCCAAAGTAAAACCCTTGTTTCATTAACCGAATATCAGTGTTAGGCGTAGCCCTGTCTCCATACATATGACTTCGCACCATTTTGGCAGGACAAAAAGCAAGGTTTAGTTGCCTGTCCCTGACATACGTCTTTCGCTTCACTATTACTCGTAAATTGTGTAATACACGGCGTTCTTCCGCTTCCGCGGCTTTTTAAATCAAAGGTCTGGATGCTAATTTTGCAATCTCGCTTTTTTTTCGTGCATAAATTTTCTGTTTAAAACAAATAATCGTATTTAACATTAGGTACAATATTATTTCAAGGGGCATCCATACATACAATGAACGAGGGAGGGAGAAGATTGAACGTTTTTTATCTGCTAATTATTTAGGCCATCCTTGAATTTGACTAAAGAAAAAATTTATTTTTATATTTTTTTACAAAAATGACTGCTGAGAGGCACTATTCCCACCTTTCCATCCGGGTTGTCTCAAGGCCCCTTCTGGAACCCGTAACGATCCACCTCATATAAAAGAGGAGACCATCGAAGGACCCCTAATAGTGTCCCGTGACTTCAGTCACGGCGCTTCCACCCAATAGGGTTAGAGTCTGTTCCTTCTCAATGAATCATTTTGCTTCTCCATCTTTTCGGCGAAGCATTTTGTGAATGCTCTAAATGACTCAAAAATCGGTCCATTGTTAAGCAAGTCTCTGTTCACCATACCATGTTCTAAGGCTTCGCGTGATTCTACGTTAATATTTAGACGCGTGCTCTCTAACAAAACTTCACGTCCATCGTCGTGCTCACTGCAGTGGAACAAAATGTGACTCACATCCTGCGTCGCAAACCCGCCGGTAAGCTTCTGGATGCAAAGTCAGCAGGCACAAAATCCGGTAAAACTTACAGCGCATCCGTTGAGCAGGTTCTGTACGCTTTGGTTTGCGCCTTTGATTTCTAACTCTCATCGAATACCTACATTTTTTAAAATATCATGTTAATTTTTTCACGTTGGAATAGTATTCAGTTCCTATCATCTTTATTTCGCATTACCCAATACTTGTTCATACACAATTGTCAATATTTTGGGACATTTCTTACGATAACTTTCGCTTTTTTCAAATACCTTTATTTTCCACTACTTTTAAAAGAGTACTATCCGTTCTTTATGACGTGCATACTTGTCACTTCATATTGTGTTCAGTCTTATGTTTGCTAAATTGAAAAAATGATTTCGACTATATTACAAAGGTAATGTGTCAAAAAAACTTATTTTGAGGAATATTAGTTCATTGATTCAGGACAATGCGAAATTTCTATTTTAACATACAATAATATACGCGTGTCATATATCTATTCTGAAATAAAATGTTAATCAAAAATACACAAGGTCCGCCTAAAAAATTTTTCACTTGGCTGATGCTAAAGGGAGCCGAGTTTACCAGATTCAGCGTCACTGACCCGAGTGTGATGGCTCATTTTCATTCACACTCAAAAAAAGTGCGCAAGTGCGCGTACAGAAGTTTTTACTTAAAATTTTTCTTAAATCCTATTCTAAGTTTCAGTTGGAACCACGTCATAATGCGAATTTATAAAGTACGAGTAGAACTCGGACTACGGAGTTCCGCTTACACTCAGTTCCGCTTATACATATAAACATTTATAGTACCAAAAGAAAATACTATTTTTGATAATTTTGGTATATTTCCCAGTGAATTAAAAAATAAAAATATTCAATTGGAATCGGATTTTCTTTATTTGCAATTGCCAGCTCAATTGGATTTTCTTTATTTTTTGTATGATATAAGTTTACAATTTTCTGTGGCACTACTCAAGACTGCACCGGATTTTTGAACTTAAGAACTCACTGAGCACTGACAAATGGAAAAAATCCGTAGGCAATCAGGTGCTACAGATTTTATAAGCCTTAGAAAGTACATACACGTATCTACATACACAACTGATGTGATTCGTGTTTTAAGATTAATATTTTCTTTAAGAAATACCGTTCTTTTCTTACTTTCATTGACACCCTATTGGTTGTCACTGGTTTCTTTCATCTTTTTTAGAAAAACAGGTATATTTAAGACAAGTTATAAATTAATATCTACATAAATTAAATAATAACAACATGTTTTTTTTCTAAAATACTTAGTTGAATTTTTAGGTTACTATTTTAATTTCTCAAAATATCCTGAAGTTTTGCTCATTAATAGAAGCAAATTTTACAAACATGTTCTGCTCTCAAATCTAATTGTTACAAACATATTTGTTTGTAAATACAGATATACTTTTTTATTTTTAGAAGTAGGAGGTAATAAAAGAAGGTGTTGTTTAGTATTATTAAGATGAAATTGTCTAATTAAATTGTTTAATAAAATTCCACAAGGAACTATCCCGATTACATTTAGTTTAAAAATATAGATAAAAACAAAGATACTCTCTCAATCACTATTCTAATTTAAAACAAATCTTAATCAGATTAATATATTAACTTTATAGTTTTGAGTTAGGAATTAAAACCTTTTAATTCGGAAAAATATTTCGAGTCCATTTTTATTTTAACAGAATGGTAAATAAAAAGTCTGTTTTTAATCTCTTACTCGCTAAAACAGTATTTCTTGATGATAGCTAATAAATATAGAGTAAAACCATTTTATTGCCAACTAATGTATGGTATGGTGAAGAATGAAATTAATCAGGACAAAGTACTCTGTTTTGTGAAAAATAAATTTATGTGCAAAGGATGATCAGATTATATCCAAAATGTTAAAAGTGTGTGGAATCTTATACATAAAATACAAAATTCCACCTTCCACAATGAGTCAACATCAAAGCAATAATTTTGACAATTAAATGAAACTACGTGATGTAGTATTATTTCTACTATCTTTCATTTCTTTACCACTACCTAGGTTTCGTTGTATTACAACATCTTCAGGTGGGATATTAGCAAAGATCTTTGCTAATATCCCACCTGAAGATGTTGTAATACAACGAAACCTAGGTCGTGGTAAAGAAATTAAAGAAAGTAGAAATAATATTACATCACGTAGTTTCATTTAATTGTAAATAATGAATTTCTACAAAATTAACGCCAAATATATTCAATAATTTTGACGAAAGTAATAGAAAGTAAATAAAAATATAATAAACTACTCAGCAGGTTTAAGCTGTAATCTCGGCATTACGCCGTTATTTCATCATTTTACCCCATTCGATTCAGAACCTAAAATAATTAAGCTGTATGTAGATCCCAGCAAACAACGATAATGCTTAGAAATGATATAATTAATGTTTTATTGACAATATTGCTACAAGTACGTAGAAAGTTAAGCCAGATAAGCATAATCATCGTAACGTAACCGAATAACGTAAATAGTCAAACTGCCAGAACTGTATTCAAACGCGGAACAGTTATCAAGGTTGTACCACTGCAGTAACAGATAATATAGATACACAGGGTTAACAGTAAAATTAGGATCATGTGATAAACGATTTACCCACCTCCCCCGCCCTTGTGCACACCGTCATTAATTTATTGTAACGTAGTTCTCTTGCCAAATTTATCGTTTAAATATAGTCGAAATAGATTTAAATTCTGTCGAAGGTTTCTACCTTAATGAATATATCTAAATGTTATATAATGAAGCTTTAAGCGAGATTATAAAAAAAAAGACTAAGTTGATTTTTCGATAATAAAGCAATATTTTAAAATTAAATTCCATGTAAGGATTAATATGTGATAATCATTTTAAAATGAAATCAGAATTTCCTTCCGAAATTAATTTGAGGGAAAATTCCCTGAAATTATTTTTTTTATAATTTAGTGCGCTTTATACGTTTTCTTAATACACTGTTAAACATTATATAAGTTTTAGGGATGAAAGATATTCTTGCAAAATCTTCCTCCATAATTCATTAATTTCAGAGAAATTTACCCCACAATATATTTTTTTCATTTGTTGCACGTTATTCGTTTTCTTAATACCTTGTTAAACATCACATAAGCTTTGCTCACAAAAAATTTTCTTGTACAATTTAGTCAAAATTATACAAGAAAACCTCGTCTTCGATACTCAGGCACATTGCAAAAACTTCTGCTTATAGTCGGTATTACGTTTCTCAGAAACCTGTCATATGATGTTAACCCATATATAAATAATTACACGCGTTCCAAGTACCACGCAAAGAGAAAATACCGTTATAGGTTGTTGCTTTTGATATATGTAACTAGAACGTAATGTTACACCAAACAATGCGAAGAACAATAACAAAGCCATAAAAAGTACTTATTCTTGGAAACTTCTTCTGATTTATTTTCTTTTATTTACAAAAGGAATACCAAAGAATCTAGTAAAATAATATTTAATAATATGACTAATACAAAACATTTTTTTCTTTATTAATTAATTCGGTTCCTTTCAATCCATCACAATTAGAAAAAAATACTCATTAAAAGTAACTTATTTTACATGTATTATTTAGAAAAAAATACTCATTAAAAGTAACTTATTTTACATGTATTATTTAGTATAGAATGAATTACATAATGAAAATTAGATATAGTTTTCACTTCAAAATAACCAAATATAAAATTTACGATATACTGTATTGAATTTCCGAATTTTAATATTGAAACACTTTCAAGTATTTTTGCAAATTCACGGCATATTAAAATGAATGCATGTTCAGATTCAAGGATCGGATCAGATTTACCGAACAGAAAAATAAATTTCTACGCAATGGTACTATTAACTCATAATAGCTAAAACGATTGATTTGTTGATAAAACAAGTTTTTTTTCGTAAGTTTGCCGAATTGAATATACGGGATGAAACCCGTACCACCTCTTTGAGTTCTCAACTCATATTACTACAGCAACCAATAGTTATTATAATAATATTTAATCCCGTGCTATTATTTCCTTTATATGTGTATCGATAAGTTCAATTATTATAATTCCGAATAACTGAATTCCTTTGCAACATAATTTGTGTGATTAATTTACAGCATGGCCAAGTAAGTGTTGTGATAACTGCAGGGTTTCACAAATATCAAAGTTTTTATTCCAATTAAAATATTGTTTAATTGTTACCAGGTTTGGTAACAACGGCTAATTATAAATTATTAAATTGCATCAAAAATCGGTAAACGAGGAAACATTTATCATATAATTCCAGTATGTACTATATTTGTATTAGAAAAAAACGTTAAAAATTTCTCGAGTCCCAAAGTTCCGTTTATGAAGTATGTAATGAATCAACTTAACAAAGTCAACAACAAAATCTAAATCAAATCAAAAAGGGATTACATAAATTACAATTAATTATACATAATTAATTAAGGGTAAACATTAACAAAAAAGCTTTAATATGATTTCGCTTACTGACACATAAGAATAACATAATAATTAAATTAATTACATTTATTTTTATTGTATAACACATCCTTTGCACTGAACAAAAGAATCATAAAATATTCGACGACTCTGGATATTTGATTTATGTTAAGCAATAAAACTCAACATAATTGAAATCGAATATCGTTATATTGTGGTTTCTTGAGTACTCAAAGCAATATTTGATATCGTTATAGTCTGTACGAGATAACGAGATGAAAATGCTTTGTGAAAAATATTATTATCCTGTTACCGATACCAGATAACACATTTCTGGAATAATTTCTTTAATTGATTGTTATCTGACGAATAAAATAACAGATATTTTAATAGTATTGATCTTATTATAAAATTTTACCAGTTTGATGCTAATTTAATCTTACTTCCTTACTTCACTAAGTTATAAAATGTTATGTACCCTTTTTTCATACAGACAGCATTAATGGTCGAAAAAGCTATAATTTGTGAATTTACTCAATTGTACATCTGTTGAAATGACATTTAAAACGCTCTGTTCGTTATCTTTTAAGAATCATTACTTCCATCTTTGGACTTTCAAAGAAATTAACCCAATAAACTTAAAAATAAAAAAGGACTTTTTATTCCTTGTATGTACTTTTGTAGCAACTAAGCTTTTAAGGTAATAAATTACATTAAAAGAACATCGGAAAGAGTAAAAAAAGCCAATTTTTGAATAACTTTTTTTTCTGCAATGACTGATTATCAGAACTCATTTAGTAATTAAAGTAAAACGATGTTTGTTTTACTTACAAGTCATTTGAGTGATTTGGTGGACACGGGTCTTGAAAGTTTACAGCCATCGAATCATGTTTTTTTATGTAACAATTCGTTATTTTCAATTCATTCAATTCAGAAAATAACCATTATTTTCTTGTTTAATACATTTAATAAAATCTTTTAACATGTCCATTGGCAGCAATAAATTACTTCGGTATTATCATTGTTTTTTGTTATTGCTTATTTAAAATATTCATTCTTGGACTGAGTTCGTACTGCAATTATTTTATTTGGATTTTCATGGAGTTTCATTTTTTCATTGTGACTAAATCTACGGGACTTTCAAAGAAGTCGTTGCAAATATCAAGGGAACTTACAACTTTGCATTGTGCAAAATTTAAAATGTGTACAATAAAGCAAAATTGTAATTAGGAGTAAAAATTCATAAATCGTTTCTTCTTTTCAGCAATGCTCTACTGGCTCCCATTAATACATGAAGTATTGATAAATCACTTTTTTAAATTAAATTTTAAATTTAAAAAAGCGAAAATCAAAATATTTTTCTATAGGTCTTTATGAGAAAATAATTATATAACTATCCTTTAACGATGAAGCATTTTTTATGCATTTCTATAAAATGTGTTCCATTTGATGATTTTCCATAATTGCGTATTTTAACATTTCGTTGTACGTTATGTATTTCATACATTTTCTCTATCTCCACTTTAAGTTACGTTCTGAAATTTTGTCACTTCATATATATGTTAAATTTACTACCAGCAGGCGAGCAGTTAACAATGACATAGTGATAAATTATACTTACTTGCCAATGCAACAACAATCCGCGTGAGATAAAACTCATGCCGATTATTTTTCGGTGGATGACGTAAAACCTCCTATGATCAGCTCTCTTATTTAAAGCTAAGACACATATACATAAACAAATATGTGTGTGTGTGTATATATATATATATATATATATATATATATATGTATATATATATATATATATATATATATTCATGTACATAGCACGGTAATGTTTAAGGACATAATTTTCTAAGAAATCTGCCATTTCCCCGTTTCTTTTTCAGCTTATATTTGAAGTTTTTACAGTGCACATAGCAAAGTCAAAAGATACCTCCGCGTATTCCTTTTTCTACAATTCACTTGATCAAACTTATGAATTATTTCACTTACTATTTAGAAAACTACTGAGTTACGTTCACTGTACCTAGAATTTGAAATTTAAAGTGAACAGCTTATAGAAAAAAACCGAACTAATTTTCAAATTGTAAAATATCACATACATTTATAAGGTGACTCAGAACATAATTTGAAATAAGTATAAAAAATTAACCTGAACATTGTATAACTTGTCAGATTATTTTGAATTGCTTCCAAATATTTTTAGCCAAAGTCTTTGAATTTAAATAAGGAGTTTTTCCCATTATTTTGTTTTCTGGTTGCTGCAGATTGTAACCTATATAAGGGTGAGAAAATGTGTATTACTTCTATAGTTTATTAGCCACAGTCTAAAAAAAAATTTTAAACTTATTTGTGGCAAAAGTTTCAATTTCAATTCTATAATATTTGCAGTGGTATATTTTAATTAATTTTTCTAAATGTTTTTCTATTTCAGAATTATGTTCGAGAAATGCATTAGTCCATATGTTTTCTTTATTTTATAATTGGCTTCCTCGACCAATAAATCCATTTATTACCATCACTTAATAAATTGAGTGCTTTTGTGGGCCTTTATAATATTGGCCATATATTTTTCTCCCTTATAATGGAGCACAAATTTTGGCACTTTAGAATTTAAAATATTCGTCTGTTTGAATCTTCAATAAACATGTAATGAAATTTGCCAATTTTATTTTTAATCAATCTTTTCCATGCTCTTTAATAGGTTTGGCTAGAAGTAGTCTTTGAACAAGTTTTTCTTTCTCTTAGCACTTCAAGCACATTATAGACAATTTATTTGTTTCTTGCAACGAAATGATTTATTCGCTCCAAAATTTGCATTGAATATCTGTCTTTCACATGTCTTTTTATATTTATTCTTTTAAAATGCCATTGTGTCAAATTAATCAGTGTTTTGTTTTCAGACCTTTCTAAATGTGTTTTAGAAACTAATCAGAGTAAATGCTGAAAATTTGTGTCATAAGTTTGTAAATAGGAATATTTTGGTCAAAGTTACAAGCAAAAGTCTCAAATCTGCATTACTAATTTAAAAAATCGAAGCAAATAATTCAGATTGATAATTGATATAAAACCGGTAGAAAAAAAGCAATGAATATATTTCAACCTTCATCATACTCGAACGAAGTAAAGTGTAATGACAGCAATTGTAGGATTTATTTTATATTTATGAATACTTATAACATTCATAAAATGGTATTCACACACAACATTATAATATATTTGAAATAGATTAAATTAAAACAAGTGACTGAATTTTGCACATAACTTCAAGCGTAAATTATTTATACTCAGTTCAATCACAAAATAGTACAAAGCGGTAAAGGTTAAATTATTAGTATTTTGCTAATACATTATAGCCTTCAAAAAATTTGTTGCAGTTTGGAACAAAACTATTTCTGGCCGAATCCAAAAAGACGTAATTACTACTTTCCGAGCATTAATATCTTACAAATATGACGCGGAGGACATCGCTCTTGATAACTGCGCAGCACAATACAAAAACTGGTCCCTGCAACTATTTTTATCTGACTGCAGAATTCCAAGGAAGATATTATGTTTACATATCAATTTAAGTATGTAAGTGCGTATGTCCAGATGTCACTTTCTAAAGTCGGAACGGATAATCTGATCTAGAAAAAAGGGTATCGTTAGAAACGTCTTAGCCTTCCAGGTATATTTAGGTATGTGACGTTAAGATTCATCCAATGTGGCAACTGAGTCCTTATTTTATCTAAGTAAAGAAATAAAAATTTAACAAGGCGTTGAAATGACATTAAAAAACATCAGTGCTATTTGACTACACAGATCATTGGAAAAAATCGAAATGGAAAGATTAATTAATTAAACAAATATTTGATTACAATTATTATTATTAATTTACTTTTAATTTACAATTATTGTTATTATTTATTACAATTATTATTACTAATTATTGATTAAATTAGTCCAGAATTTTTTAACTGACTCATTGATAAAAGTCACAGCATAAATGAACTTTAAACATTTAACAAACTATAATGCTGAAACAGTCGCGCCAAGAAAGTTTTCACCATTTCGAAACATTGCTTCATTTATGTTAATATTATATTCAAAATAGCTTAGAGGGTATAGCACTTTGACCTGTTTTGAATAATTAATTAATTAGATTTATGAAGGACTAATGAATTAATTATAATTTAATAACCTTGATTGAGAACGTACATAAAGTGGTCAAGACTTCCGGCTCATTATAGCAAGGTGTTTACTTTAAAAATCGTCAAAAAACATTATAATATTATTTCTTATCTTATCGTATACATATACTCTAAGTTTCTTATATACATAAAACTGTATTACAAGAGATGCTCTGAGATATAATTTTACACTATATAAGGTAACAGTAATATATCATATAAGTAGGACTACATTATTCTTATATCATAGAGATATAAGACAAAGTAAGAAGATTTTCTTTTAAACTTATTGAATTTTCATTTTACCTTCAGTTTCATGGGGTTTAAAGCTCTTTATATTTCTGTTTATTGATGACCTATATTATAAACTAGTTTTAGTTCAATTACTAATCAAATATTACAAATCATGAAGTTTATGGACGAGTTTTATAAATTTTTCAAAGATTTTTACCTTATTTTAATAGGCTTTACATAAATTCAATTTTATCACTTTACCGTATTATATTTAATTCGTATATTTTTCCAAAGGGAAAGAAAATGAAATATGTGTAATAGTAATTTGTCGAAACTAGACACTCAAAACGCACTAAATATTACTGAATTAAGGGAGAGAAGTGAAATATAAGCATGAAAAAAACCCTTTCAATGTAAATAGAATTCAGTCCTTTAGGTCCATATAAATGTTCAAATAATTAAGGTTATATAGAACTTTTCAGACAACAAAATTTACTATTTCTACTATGTAAATATATCATATATATATATTACAAAGATTTAAGAAAAATAACTTTATTGTTTCCGTTTCTTTATTTCCTTAATACAAGTTAACGAATATAATTATTTTATTTCATCAAATATATTTTCTCGTAATATTTACTAAAAAAAATAAATAAATATATTTTCTCGTAATATTTACTTTTTGTCATATTTTTAATATGCATAATTAAAATGTTGGAGGGGATAAATTCCTGACATTTTGAACAGACGTGTCTAGCGAAAGAGACTCTGTAACAAAAAATGCATGTTATTATATCGTCCATATCTTCATAAACTTTTCTCATATGCCCCACTTAATGCAATCCACGAAAAAAACATTTTTAATCTCTATATTTGTCGTGTGAGTAGTCCCATAAAAAATATGAAAATCGTAGTTTTTAGATAATTAATCTACGCGGTCCTGTACAATTTCATTATTGTTGGATTTAAATTGAACGAGCTATGATGCTGTAATATTCAGGTATATAACGAAAATAAAAAGGGGTTTTATTTTTCATCATTCAGCTAAAAAGCAATGTTTTAGAAAATAATCTCCGGTATATTTTTCAATTAATAAATTAAATATTATGTGTGTTTCTAACCAAATTATTTAAAAGGTCACACAAACAAAACCTAGCTAATGCAAGAAATATTCAAAAATGTTTATTTACTATCATAACAAGCTCGGTCGATATACTGGAAACACCTTCAAAATTGAATGGTATTTTATTAGAAAGTATAGAAAAAGATTTAGGAGCTAAATAGGGAGCTAAATAGATAAAGATTTAGGAGCTAAATTCGTTCTCAGATTCAAAATTCATTTTCTAGTCAAAATATATGATAAACCCAACGATTTGTGATTCTTAACCTTATCATTATTTGTTAAATAACATATGTAGCAAAAATCTGGCATTAATTTTTAATTATTAATCTTTGAAAATGTCATGTATATGTATATATGTGTACATATATATACGCACACACACACATATGTGTGTGTATATATATATATATATATATTAGGCTGATATTCAAAGGAGGCGTTTGTTATTGATTTGTAAATAAAACCAGATGAAATTTATATTGAACTTAAACTTACTAGGAGCAGAACTGAAAACATATTTGAGCGCCAGAAGTTAAAAATTGTATCCTATTTCCACAAGCTTAAAATCTACTCCATCCGTTGTTTTCTGTTTCAACATCGTAGGAGAAAGAGGATATAAATAAAAAAAAAATGTCTAGGCATCAAGGCGTCAGTACAAAACCGATATTTTTGGGATTCGGTATCTATAATGAGAACAGAAGAACAGTAGAAGAAAGGCACCTTTGTAAGAGCCATTTTTCCCAGTAGTTGTTGACATAAAAACTTCAAATTTATCTAGGTAATAAAACATATTAATTCGCATATATCTTGAAAGTTTACACCCAACATTTTCATTTTAATTTTTTTTGCATATTTTCAATTCGTGTGAGGTAATACATAAAGGAATGAATTATAAATATTTGAAACTTATTTTCTTCAGAATTGTATGTAACATGTTTCCAAAGGTACCGCTGAAAATGCATAAAATTATGCCCCTTCTCATCAAGACTATATCCGTCCAGCCGATATATACACGATTATTTAAACTACTTTACATAAATATTACAATAAAACAGTTAAAAAAAAATTAAAAGTGTAAAGAAAAAGCATAGCTATGGCCACACCTATATCATAATTTTGGCTTAATTCATCGTATCTATACATCTGTGAAATATATATATATATATATATATATATATATATATATATATATATATATACTATATAACATAATTACATAACAATAACGGAGACCGATTCATCTTGTTCAAATGAAAATGAAAAAAAGAAAATTTATAATGACAAATCATAAAATAAGTAGATTTACTTCCACGGTTGCGAATTATTTTATTTCGACATAATAAATTGTAAATAAAGTTTACATAGAAGTTTATATAGCTAAAAAATCTCTGCAAAAATACTGTTTGAAGAATTATGCCACTATTTCGTGTTTATATATCGATGTATAAATAGAAAGATATAATAAACGGTATAATTTTATAAATGAAAATTTATTTAGCGTACTACTGTAAACATTCGGAATCAACTTGTAATATGTTAATTAGCGAAACAAGATATAATGGGGTAATACGAGTAACTATTGAAATAAACAGATAGTTTAGAGTAATAATTAAATTGAGAGATGGATACGAAATTAATGAACATCGTACATCCGTAACGTAAACTTTTTACAACTGTAGCCTTTTATGATATTTAATAAATTTTGCGGTGGAAAGTAATGAAGTTAATGAAATAAACTTTTAATGTACTCATTAAATTGAACGACGCTGAATTATGCTTGCAGGGGGCATGACTCTAGCCCTGAAAAGTTAGTTATATTAAATATCTATGCAATATATAATCGTACACCCACATCGTTTTATGCCAACAACGTACGTAGTGGTAAATGCATTTCCTCTCCAGTGCAATTGTTATTACCCAGAGCCCACTACAAAACTTTGTGCAGAGGGCGAGCATTAAATGAGCTTCTCTATGCATACAAACAGTGGGAAAATGTATTCACATAAATGAAGAGTCAGATATATATATACATATATATATATATATATATATATATATGTTTATATATTTTTATATATATTTATTCAAAATCATTAACTACGTGTTACAGTAACATCACGTTATTGCGTTGATTTTTTCGAAAGAAATTAAAACCTTGCATAACAATAAACTCAAGGCAACTTTTATTTATTTTCTCGAGAATTTCCTTATTATAGACTTATAAAAGTATAATCGAATAAGTATATTAAACATATTTTCATAATATATGTATCTCTTTTAAATCATTTATTAGTTCGAAGTAACTACTGTTATCAAAAAAAGTCTAAATGAAATTTCCGACAACTGATATCAAGTACCCATCCTTTCTTGATCAAATCCTCTCTTGATCAAAACTTTGTATTTAAAGATTATTAATAGATAAAAATGAGTACTGACAGATTAACAAAGCGTGTTTTGTTATTTTTTTTTAGTTTTGTTTATTTTAAATTCACACGAAATGAAATAAATATTTTAATCGTCTCAGAATTGGAACTAGAGTTTTTTTTTAAGAAATCGATTGGGTCTACTTTATATTTGTCATTTTTCGGTATGTTAGTCTCATCTTTGATTTTGAAAACGCTTGCAAAATATCAAGTCCAAGTCATTATATAAAAGCGGCTAAAATAAGTAATTAGAAATTAATTAATCATAAAGCCAATTTAAGAATGTATTATTTAACTATCACATACTCAATCACCTAAATCTGTGTCAATGACGATAATATAAATGCAATCGTCTACAACCTTAATTTCGACGCAGATATAATAAATAAGACAACGCAAAATCTATCAATGAACAATACGTATGTAAAGTTATTTACTTCTAAAACAATACGGTAGTTGACTCATTCTAAATTTTGATTTTTTTCGTAGAATATTATGAAATATAAGTTAATTAAAAACCAACCTTGAAAAAAATTCAAAAATTGATAGAAAAATAAGCCAGTTGTAGGCTTCTAAATTTGAAGATACGGATAGAGTTGTGTATATCCCCGTCTCTTTTCCTCTAGTAGAATATAATGTATAATATAAAAATTACCTCACAGCACAGTATTGCCGTCCTTCTCTAAAAATTAAATTTAAACTTTTATAACTCGGTCAATTTTTAAGATTATTAAAAAAAATTTTCACTCTTCGTCAGCTTGTACCTTGAAATTATGATTAATGAAATAAAAAAAACTTCGTCAAATACCCAGTTGTTAATTGTTATAAACGAATCAGTATAATTACGTAAGGTCACGTTTAGGTTAATAATACATACATTGTCTGAAAAAAATCAAGGCGCAAAAGGTGAGCAATTTCTTCACATATTATTTAGTAGCTATTACCAGTAACCTCACTTGCCTCGTCGTAATTTTAGTGAAAGTAAGATATGCTGTCAGTGAAAAAATATTTCTATGGCAATCTGTTAAAATAACGAATAAGTCAGAACTAGTAACGCCTTATGCATTAAACTAGGAAATCCAGATCATTGCCATTAATTGAAAAAATAAACTTATTTAATTTTCTTGCTTTTTAATTGCCTTGTTTACGCAGGAAATAAAGAAGGTAGAAAGTGATTGTTAAGGTAGAAAGTCGCCTGTGATGAGGAAAAAGCAGGAGATTCATTGCAAAACGCAGCGGAGAAGAATGGAGTGAACATGTACTCTTCGCTCCTAAGATATATACGAGATGCATCTGGAGACAAAAAAATCAAGGCATGGGATATAAAACACATAACTGAATTTTTATTGAGGAACAAGAGCGAGAGTTTTTGAAATACTTGATTCGATTTGAAAAATATATTTCGACCTACCTAAGAAAGACTTCACAAAATTGGCAAATGAACTTACTTGATGAACTTAAGTATAACTTATCACGACCAGGAGCTTAGGATGACAACAAGATGGCTGCTGAAGATTGGTTTCGGATGTTTATGAGAAGAAATCGTGAACTGTCTGTATGAGTAGGACAAGTTATAAGAATCTCAAGAGCGACTAGCAAAAGCAACATAGACGCTTTGTGTGATAATTTGACCATTGTCATTGACCGTCATAATTTTGAGTCCCAAGGTATATTTAACATCGATGAAACAGTTATAACTACAGTCGAAAGCCTAAAAAGTGGTAGGTGTGGTGATCATCAAGTGTTCAGTAATTTAAGCAGAAAAGAGAACTTTAGTCACATTACCATTTTTGGTTAATCCGTACCCTAAAACATTGAAGGCTTATTAAAAATATTTTTAATAGTAACTTTAACACATGATGACTGATTTATACTATCGAAGGGTCTTACAATAGTTTTTAAAATTACAATAAGTAATGACCAAAATATTTTATATTATTATAATTTAAATTATTTGCATGTGTTTCAACTGATATATATGAATAACTTTTTCAATCATCCCTAGTATGGGAACGGAGAACACCTTTTTTAAATTAAATCTTGTTCTATTATTGACACATTGGTCACTAAAATGTCACTTCTCATTAGTAAATACAAACACGCTCTTGTATTTAAAATGTCTTCATCATTCCTCGGCCTATAAACGGCAATAATATGGACGATACAAGCGAAATTGTTTGAACAGTACCCAGTCTACCACGCTGTTCACTGTTTCTTTGGAAATATGTAACCTAAAAGTAGAAAAAAATATTTTTGAGACACTTGTAATAAGCCCTTTCAAATTACAAATTATACATGTTATTTTAAATTTCTTTCCCGAATATTGAATTTGACAAAACCCTGAAAATGTTTATATAAATATTTATGGATATTAGTTATTGAGTAATACATAGATTAACATGTTTTGTTACTATTCCAAATTTCAAGCTTCTTCGTCAAGTGGTTTTACGGTTTTTAAAAGGTTTATGAAAGACGGACAGACGAATATACAAATGATTTTATAAGAGTTTTGTTTGCTCTTCGATATATGGAATCCCATATGTTTGAATTTTGCTACATCTTTTCAAAATTTATTCATATTTAACCTTTTGCAATGACTCACCTGAAGCCATAATCTGATTAGTTATCTTACAAATCTCCATTCGGATAGATGCTCCTTTCAGAAAAGTAACGCTCGTTTGCACTCTTTTTCTCTCGTAATGTTTATACCATCGCTATTTTCCGCAACTTATTCTGTAATGTCTTCATATTTTTATTATTTTCTCTAATTTGTAAAAAAATATTTTCTCTAATTTGTAAAATCTGGTGTAGTCATATCCTCTATGATACAAAGAGATACAAAAAAACTTAATAAGAAATTAATTTTCATAACAATTAACTTAATTAATACGTTGTTCCGAAATCTAATTTACTACCTTCTACGGTATCTACATTACGTAAATATATTAATAACCATTTTTTATATTTAATATTCAACTTCCAATATTGTTTTACGTGTTATTTAATTCGACTATCGCAATAATATTTTTGCCTCATTTCGTTTGTAAACATTATCTCATTCCTTCTCAAAACACAATAAATAAAAGAATAAACAAACATTCGGGACACAAATATTATTCAAGAAACAGTAAAATATATTAGTGTGGCGAGCCTCCAAATTCGCACGCCTCACAACATACACCCACACGCACACATGTATACGTGTGCATGTACAAACTCAATCACTATTACATGTTACCACCGCACATGGGCATACTCCACATTCACACACATATTATTACTTATCTCATCCAAATACATACGGACGCTTTGCAGTCGCACGCACACGCGTATTTATATATATATATATATATATATATATATATATATATATATATATATATAACTTGTTAATACATGCTACAAAACACTTTTTACATCTATTAAAATATATTTATATATAAATATTTAATATTACAATGAAATGTACTGTGCTCACTGAGATTACATGTATACATTTATTTATCATAAATTCATCTATATATCACAGATAACGTATAATAACATAAACATTATAAAAGATAACGATGATATATTTCTACAAATTTACTTGCATTCATTATTAAGAAATTATGCTCTGATGCAACCTTGAATACTGCTGGAAATCGGAGAGTTCTGGTATGATTCGGTTCTAAACTGTAATACAGTAAATACTCAGTTTTGTTTGGAATTTAGCAGGTACAATGAAAGAAATTTTACTCAAAAATATGGGTCAATGGACTACAATTTAATATTTGGTCGACAAATTGTATAATAGCGCTATCTAACTGTCTTACTGAGTGTTCACTCTTTATAACTAGAGATAGAGGAAACTGAAAGGGAAATCAGTGGGAAATGGACAAGGAAAGTAACCTTCATTTTACATATTAGTCTAAAAATAATGAAATTGGAATAAACAAATCCATAGATGTTTAAGCAAACGTTGTAAACATTTATACCATTCTATAATAATTTGACAAAAAGGGAAAGTTTTCTTCGTTAGCTTTTTGAACATTTTTGACATGAAATTTTTACCAAAAGTATAATTTATAATGTTCAAATGGACATAGAGAATACAATATCTTTTCAGAACTAGCGGACATTGAGCAATATCGACTCAATTAAAAGGAATGGAAGCTTGTCGGGTGCAATTTTCATTTAAACTTTTAAACCGTTATATTTGCATTAAAATATTGTAAGAAAATGGTGTAGTTGACATGAAATAAAATTAAAAAATGACGGAAATCGACTATGTAGTTGGTCGGTAGGGCTATATGAATCGTAAGTAATTACAGAAAAACCCACATCAAAAGGAATCCCAAGAACACGATGCAAAGAAATTATGTTGAAGCTCCATTGGGCGTACAGCGTCTAGCAATAGTCCAAACGTCCATGGATGCAAGCATCGTTGGAAATCAATACAGAAGACTAATAATATAGGGATCGATGGCAATGTGACAATGCCCGGCGAGTATGTCTTGCGGTCACCAAATATCGTAGTGTTGTCATCGTCGGGCATCAATACGCGTACATCAGTGGAGGGTTCTACGGTATACTATGTTGTTATTGAATACTAAACCGTATGTTCAATCGAGACTCGATATGCTACATCTCTGCTGGACTCCAGTTGAAAGACGCACTGCAAACCTAAGTGTAAACTAGCGCAGTTTTCATGGATATTGTTAATTAAATTATATATTAATACGGAACACTTGTTATGACTTCACTCTTAGCTTTTCACTAAAACTCTGCGCTGCAAACCGAAATGCGCCTTTAGGCATATTTTTTATATGTTTCTAATTAAGTTTGGCTAGCGGAAAAAATAATTACGTAAACAAAAATGTAAAGTGGTATGTGTACATAACTCAAAACACCCTTTGCCAAATGTAATTAAATCGCACCTCTACAGAAATATATTTAAGCGCAATTAATATAATAGTTATAACTTAGCAAAAAGTAATTACATAATAAAATATGATTATATCTAATTATAGACCAATATACAACGATAAAAGTTTCGACGATATTCAAAGGGAATTGTTTCCGAATGTATTATTTCCGAATTTCCTCGAATTTTTTAAACAGTTAAAAAAATAAATAAAAATTAATGTGATGGAGGACCAACTAGAAGATTTACATTTGAAAAAACGCCACTTAAAAATGAAAAACGCTGAATGACACTGCGATTTCAATTTGAAAAAATTAAACTTATTCAATAATATTCCACTAAATAGAGTATATGTTTCTACTTTACCTATACGAGGAGTTAGATTGCTTTCTGCTAGTACAATCATATTATTCACATGAGGTTGTTCCATCCTATCATCATTTGTTTAGGACTCCTAAAATTACTTAATAATAAATTAATAATTGATAAGGACTAAACCAAATTTTTACCATGAAAGTGTAGTCACTGTTTACCAGACGGCCGCAAGTTATAAATCGATTGTAAAAACAAAAGTGCATAGGCTGAATTGTTTTTATTATAAAAAAAATTAACAATAAAAATAAAGTTTTAAGCAGAAGGGAACAAAGAGAGGGGGTAAGGGGATATGCGCAAAACGTAGGCTGACAACATCCTGTAATCACGAAAAATACTTTTTGAAGAAAAAATTAAGCTATTCGACAATTTTTATAAAAATCCTTTATTATGATATTTAATAGATAGAAAAGAAGAATCATCCAAATCCATCAAGAATTGTGACCCGTAGCTTGTCATCGTAAGTACATACGTAAATACGCGGTCTTTAATTTACCATTATTATTTTGGCCTTCGCTACGGAGCTAAACTCAAGCAAGCAAATATAAAAAGCAGACTTAGTGGATAGAGGCAGATTTTACAGCGATTATTAGACTTTGAAACTGAGATGTTAAAAAATTACGTGTCGCAACAAATTAGCAATCTATTACACATCAATTCAACTAGTATTTTCCATTAGGACACATTCAACTACTCGTAACATATGTACTACAAAGACGTTATTTGCCACAATGCAATGAGGACAAATGAAAAAAATACAAACAGATAATAATGGTGAATTATATTTTATTTAACTTAACGATATTTTAGATACTTCTTTTGCGTGTCTAATTATCTCTCACAGTTGACTTACAATAATTTGCAGGTAATACTAATTATACTCGTAATATTAAAACCAGTAATTAGTGAAGCTAATAAGGCAAAACACATTTACCTTAAGCAAGACTAGGAAATTTGAAAGTCTTAATAATTCTCTCGAGTAATTAGAACAAGCTGTACGAAATTCGCGATTGTACCTGTTTTAGAATAATTTTCCCTGTGCGAAAGAATTATTTAATTACAGTGAAAATGTAGTTAAATTTCACATAGAAAATATAAATTCAAATACAAGATTAGGTTCATATATTTTATAAAATAAGAATTTGAAGATGATATTATGTTTGTTTATTTTATTCTCTACGCCCTGTACATGAAAGTGAGTAAATAATTATCTTGAAAATAAATATTTACCCCTTGTTACAAATTGACTTAATATACTAAAGTTTATAAATCTTTTAAGATGAGTAATGAAAATAAACAAACCCTTAGATAAAATGTCAAACCATCACATGTATGTTATTATGCATATAGAAGTCAATAAACTGCGAGAGACATAGTATATAGAGTTAAATATGCATTCTTGTATTTGTGAACTCCTTTGACTTGTTATTAAATACTTTGTTGAACTTTCGAAACGTTCGCGTAACGCAGTTTTAACAAACTTAAATGAGTTTCGTTAAACCGTACCGAGTTTCGTTAACATAACCGATTTAATTATTATAGAAGAGAAAAGCTTTCTTGTGTGATTCGTGAATTATGATTGAAAAATATTCTGTATTTATATAAATGAGACGTGTGTTGAAAAATAATCAAACCTTTGATAAGGATAAATATATTGACTCAAATATTTTCTACGCTTGTTCTTTTCAAAATACATTCCTTTATCTTTTACCTTATATTCATTTCTTACTTACTCAAGTCAATTAGATTATTTATCTTCATAAGTTATAATACCAACGCATACATATGTATACATACACACACACACATATATATATATATATATATATATATACATATATATATATATATATATATATATATATATATATATATATATATATATATATATATATATATACGAATACGAAGAGTGTGAATTAAATTACAATTAATTTTATTTTCTATGGTGTTTCTTATAATTAAAATCAGCATGCAACTAATTTAATTTTTGTTTTTTTAAGAACTCCCTTAATTCTGCTTTCTCTACCAAACTTATTGGGAAATTCTTTAAACACAAATATGTACGTTGTATAACGACTAAATAATTTTTAAAATTGCCAAAAGCGAAAATTTACGGAATCTTTTCGGTGTCCTTCCGTTCATTTGACTATTATAGACAATTTTCTCGGAAACTATTCGACGTAAAAATTTAAACAGAAGTAGAGTATGGTGGCCTTATTAGAGACGTAGAGTATAAAAATTCCAGGTTAAATTCTAGCGATAATTTCAAGGGTTAAATTGAAAAATAAGTCAAATTCATGTATATCGTGTATTCAAGGGTACCCCATATATTTTTATTGATGGAAACATTGGTCCATTGCATATGGAATAAAATATTGGAGGCAAGTTTCATCTGTTACTTCTTACAAAAGGCATCGGGAGATTCACGTGCAACAAGACGCACACGCACGGGCAAATAAGACAATTATCATCTTATATAATTTGGTAAAATTTTGAAACCTTTTCCTCTTAATTAGTTATTAGAATGCTAAATTCAATCAGTGGAGTTGTATTTTTGCTTTTCGACTCAGACATTTTTTCTTCTACGTTCTTTCCAAAATACAAAAGTATTTAATTAATATTAATAGTGTTAAACTATATTTGTACAGTGTGATTTACATAAATTTGTTTCAGTCCTATCAGAAAATGATGTCGTCAATAAACTAAATGACTCCGAAATAGACTTCTTAGGAGATGATTCAAATGAAGATCCTACGTACAGACTACCCGAAGTCTTAAATAGCAGTTCTGATGAAATGGAAAATGGAGTAGAGGCTCCAGTATCTTTGCCGGCTATTTCTTGTGATTCTGAAGTAGTTCTCAGCACTACAGCGTCACGTGTACAGATAAGAAGACGTGCAAGATCTACAATTAGGCGTGAACGTCGGTGTGCACGCACGCGAAGCAGTTCCAATAACAATTTACAAGAGCAGGATAAGGATAATTGGGCTTCAGAAAAAAATTATCCGGTGCTATTAAGTTTAACACCTCCCACATACTTCCATACAGACACAACTAATTGGGAGTGGAATAACTATTCAGATCAATATATTGACGACAAACTTTTAACTATTGTGGAGAGTACAAACAGAATGCATACTTTGGAGACTGGAAAATCACTTTTACTGACCTTGAAACTGACCATATTTTAAAAGGATGTCATATGCAAAAGTTACCAAGTGTTCCATGCATTGACAAAATAATAATCCCTTTTAAGGGTAAATACCCCATGCGCCACTACTGCCCGGGTAAACCTAACCCCGTTGGGCTCAAATTTTTTATCTCGGCTGCGCTTCAAAGTGTGGTGTGCGATATGGGTGTCTATCAGGGAAGACACTACTTTTCCCGATCAAAGAAGTCAAGGAATTGGCTTAGGTGAAAGTGCCGTTTTATTTTTAACTATAACGTTGTTTCCTGAACACTCATTATTTTTCGATCGTTATTTTACTACAATGAAATTATGCGACGAATTACTTAGGCTTAGATTTCATGCAACAGGTACAGTGACGGAGAATAGAATACCAAGAGACTGTGTTCTGAAAGAAGAAAGACTGTTTAATCATTTTTTTGTATTTAGCTTACACTTGACTGATTTTTTTCATGTTAATGGTTTCAAAAACCTCTTCAAAAAGGTTTCTTCTTAAAAACTAATAGTCAAAATGTGTTGATTTTTATTTCCACATATACTCATCAATAATTTTATTTATCATGATACCCCTAATAAGGATAGGTATGAATTCACGATTTGTTTAATGTGCATATTATTTGATTCTGTTTTGATTCTGATTCTGATTTTTTTTTTTATTAGATTCTGGTTTTTTTCATGTTAATGGTTTCAAAAACCTCTTCAGAAAAGTTTTATTCTTAAAAACTAATAGTCAGAATGTGTTGATTTTTATTTCCACATATACTCATCCATAATTTTATTTATCATGATACCCCTAATAAGGGTAGATATGAATTCACGATTTGTTTAATGTGCGTATTATTTGATTAAATGCATCTCATTAAATATTAAAAATTGGCTTTGTGTTACTTTTAACCTCAGCTGGCTCATTAATTTTCGCTGACCTCAAAAATAAAGTCATTTTATAAATGTATGTAGACTAAGTTTATAGTTCCTCCAAGATAGTCCAAATATATACCCATCCCAGAGTACTTTGGAAAGTCACTAGCTATTGATGAATGTGGGCCATGAGTCTTTATATTATACAATCTGTTGATAGACTCTAAATTACAGAACGGCTAATATTTGCTTCAAGGTGGTCGAAATAATTATGTGCAACAAAAAAACCTTTATTTATATTGATCAACTGACAATTGATATTATAATGGAAATAGAACAATCACTGATGAGATTGAAAATTAATTCGAGGATGCTGTAAACCCAACACTGGCGAATAAAATTGTATTTAGATTTAAAATATTTCACAGACACTTTCCACAGCAAATTTTGCCTTACGGTGTTAAAATAATTTACAGTTCGTATTAAATATTCGAGTCATATTAAAAGAGATATTTATAATTATATAATAATGTTAATGAATTTTATGTGAAATAGATTTCGGTAAAGTTTGTTATCTTAATACTCTCGAGTATTTTGAATAAACTCGTGAAATTTTACGATAATATCAGATCTCAAACGAGTTTCTCTACGCGGGAAAATAGTTCAATTAGCATTTCATCTGCCTTATATTGAAAAGTGTGAAAATTTATTTTATTACAAAGGAACTTAACGTTCATAGAATTTATTCAACAAGGGAATTAATTAACATTCAAAAAATTACTTCCAGGAATTTTGTGGAAATCAAATAATAAAACTATTTTTCGTAGAATCGTCAAATTAATGTTATTTCAAAAAAAAGGAATTAGTAAACAAAAACAAATAATTCTTGTTGCTTATGTTCCTTCGACTACGACTATTGTGAATTTGTTGTTTCTCCCTATTAGAGTGGTGCTGCTTATTATATATTTATACATATATATATATATATATATATATATATGTATATATATATATATATATATATATATATTATATATATATATATATATATATATATATATATATATATGTATATATATATATACATATTTATATATTGTTCATAAATTTAAAACAATAAAAATAATCACAATTACATTATAAAAGCTATATCCAATGACAACCCTTTCAAAGGAACGTAAAAAAATTGTCCCAACTTTGTGCGTACGATACACGATTTTTTTTTCAATTTTGCTACTTACAAGTAGCGATCTGCATAAGAAACATATAATTACAAAATTTCATTGCTATAATTATAACATTTTAGAAAATATGAGGCAGTGGCGGATGGACGGTAGAACATAAAAATTATATGGGTTTCTTTACTTCATTACAGAACAATGAGATTGACCAATTTGAATGGAATTTTAAACAAAGGTATTTTTTCTCAAAATTAAATTTGAACGTTTCTTAAAAATAATACATTCTACTAAACAGAGTATTATTTTTTTTGCCTAAAAAAAATTGGTTCAAATGTGTGGTTTAGTAAAAATTTTGTTTAGTGTGTCCATATCATAGAACTTCAGTTAGCATTAATTGGAAAATGCTAGTCTATAATTATAAGGAAGTCATTAATCAAATAATTATTTTTTCAGTTCATTACAGCATAAATGGGTTAACTATTTTTTGTAACACATGTCCTTCGTTAATGGCACTCAATTGATAATGTTTGAAAGTCTCTACCAGCCTATATTTCAACCAGTTAACGTTTAAGAGTGATTCTTTAAGTTAATAATTGATAAAATCCCTATTCCATTCCAACATTTTGAACATAAAATATTTTTTTGGTTCGGCATTATGGAATATTTTGCTTCTAATTGCATTTTGAATGTTTATAACTCTACATAAGCTACAACACACACTACATATTAAAATAGTTCAAGCTTTTCAAGGAATTTACTCTTATTTATATTTTTATAATAGGATAATAAATATAATATAATATAATTAGCTTCTATTTTAAATATAAATATAATATAATTAGCTTCTATTTTAAATAGAAGCTAATTATAGGTGAAAATTATTTTTATTTATTCCTAGAATTATGATGGAATATTTACATTAAATTTTCATGTGAAAGCGGGGGATCTAGACAGGTAAATTTTCTTTATATATAAAGTTAATTGCTATTAATTACAATTAATGATCTAAATTGTACATAAATGAGCAAAATGGTATTTGACTAATTCGATATTTTTTGTAAAAATGATTTAAAACTGCAGAGTTGGTTTAAAAAAACCTTGTGATGGAAAAATAACGCATATAAAAAACAATTAATCGAAATTTCTAAATATTCTTATTATTATATTTCTTATTATGAATTTAGTTTCCACACAAAAAATGAGAAAATTGTAATAGGCAATATATAACTTAAATACAATATTTAGCGAGATACTAAAAATATTTAATAAACTCTCTTAAAATGAATGTTAAATAATAGGCCAATGACGTCATAAGCCAGTTTTGTTTGTAGAAGGTGCTATCGCGGGAATCTTAATTCGTCAGTTTTTAAGTCATTGTTATAACTTTGTAACGAAAAGTCCTAGGTTTTATATATTTATTTTAACCGCTTTTAATGTTATTAATTATTCGATTTTAGTAATAAAACAAATATGGTCAAATACCACATATATATATATATATATATATATATATATATATATATATATATATATATATCATCCCTACGTAAATTATAGATTAATATAATTTTTACAATATTTGGAAAACTTCTTTTCTTCGTTTCCCACTTTGTTAGATATTAAGTAACATCATCTCAAATTCATGAAACTGGGATCAATCCTAACATATATGTTAAAATTTATCCTAGTTTCATGAATTAAATCCATCATAAAAAACAATCAAATCGTTTAGGCTACATATGGAAATAACAATCCGGGCCTTAATACATTCGCGTGAAAAACATAAAAATTAAAAGGAATTTCAGTTTTGTTTACACTCAAATAAATGTAAGTAACTTAACCAGTCTATAAATATCTTTTTATGGTCATTCAATAATTATAACTACTCACAATAACGACAATGGTTACAAATTAGACTTTCAATAAAATTCGATTCTAGATGGGAAAAATACTTGGAAAAATCACGGGCGTGTGGATGTAAGATATTAATAATAGTGAAAAACCAGGACACTTTCAATAGTAGAGACATAATATCGGTTTTTTTTATTATATTGCGTAAAATCAATTTCTTCTTAGGTTGAAGAATTTAAAAACATAGAATGATGAAAATAAAATTGATACCGAATAGGTATAGAAAATCATGGTTTATTTATAACAGTTTTGAGAACGTATACACAATAAGAAAAGGCGGAAAAATCCGCAGACGCATGAAAATTCGACACGCCGGAACATTCAGTCGCCTCATTCTCGCCAGTTTACTTTTACATTTTATCATGCTGAAGGGCTGAGTAATAAAATGTTTCACTTCGTGAATACTAGGAGGTTTCATTTGTGTAAAATTTCATTCTCTAATAATAAACACCATAACAATAATTCTGTTTCAATTCTGACTGTTCACGTGTATATTAAAAAACTTCGTTAATTCGTCTATTAACTTATTATTTTTTGTAATTTTTTAAGTTTGATCCACAAAAAAAGGCTAAAAGATTTTCATTAGAGCTTTCTCCCTCGCGCAAATGTCTGGTTAATATATATGGTGTGTAGCTGAGATATATTAAATCTGAGCTATTCTATAAAAATTTTGAAGACCAACAATCGCCTCATAAATCATATCAACAAAATAATGATACACTCATGATATGCAAGATTAAATAATAAATTTTATAAAAAACTTATAAAAATCTTCAAATCGGTTTTTAAAAAAAGGTGTTTGAAAAATTACTTCGTCAATTAAACGTATTTTCACCTACCTTGAACCTATAACGGAATAAATAACTCGAAAGCTTTGCTAAAGACCTTCCGCTCTACCTCATAGCATTAATAAATAATTGCTTGTGCCTATTGTCTAAGCTTTATCTATTTAAAGTAAAGTTAAGTAACGTAATATTGGTGCAAAGTTACGCGTAAAGAAAATAACGTTTCCTCGTGCACACAGGATATGCACATTGTGTGGCCGACCTTGTCGGCATCCTCGACAAAGGATAAGGTGACTGTGAAGCCTGTTGCTAATCAAACAGATCTTTATTCCTGACCCCGACAAAAGGGCACTTTACTTTTGCTGCATTGTGAATCCCGTTATATTAAATGTAGCTCAGAGCAGAGATATTTGTTTTAGTTTGTAATGGGAAGCGACATGTAGTGTTGCTTTCTGTCTTTATAAAAGAGGTGCATACCTAATTCGTATTAATGTACATTTTATAAAGGTAACAGTTATTTAAGGCATGGGAAGAGAAATGAAATCACATTTAAAATGAAAAGATTATTCCCATAAAGTCCGATTTTTGCCAAACCTACGAAAAGAGATAATCCTTGCTAAAAATAAAGAGATGAGTTAAAAACGTCAATTAACACAAAATATCAATTATTAAAGTTAAACAAGATTGACTAGTTACGTATTGGATTCTTGAACCGAAAGTTCTCCATCTATGCCTTATAAAATAAAAAGCCAAGCTTCATTCGGGACACGCACGAGTCATAAAAAGAGGGTTTGCATCTGCCCATGCCTTTAAAACAGTTAACGCAAATTTACCAAAATGATTTCACATGAAAATTCTAACCAAATACTAATATCCTACATTTTTTAAAATTTTTCAAACCTTAAAGCTTAAGATCACGCTTTGAAGCTTAAGATCACGCCAACGTAATTCAACGTACGGACATACCGTTAGGTGTAACGAAGTTATAAGAGTATCTTTTTAGGACTTCGTACCTAGAAAGGAAATTAAAAAACCAATCAAATGCAAGTCGACCTGACGCACAAAGGGTACCGTAGCACTAAACAAAATGAAACTTATAAGTTTTTATGTCTTATAGACACTGAAAAACGAAGTTATTTCGGCAGCCGGTATCAAAAAAACCCATGACACGAAAACTACACAAGATATCTTATCCAAACCAATTTTCGTTTAAAGTATTGTTTTAAATTCTACTACCTAAATTTTGTTCAGAATTTAATTTTACACTTGTTAATTGATAAGTTAAGGGGGGGGGGGGGGCAACACACTATTTAAGCGCATATCTCGCCCATAATTGACTTAAAGAAAAAAATTATTTTGGAATCTTTGTTAAATTTGTTAAGACCTATCTAACAATACACCATATGCCAATATGCACTCGATTTTTTTCATCCCTCAGTTACACCCCTAATATTATTTTTTTCACAATTCCATTATCATCATCCAATTTTCATCTATGTAATATGAATAGTGTCCGAGTAAAACGGCGGTGACATACGGATAGATAAACAGTACGAAGTAATAAGACGTCCTTTTTTGCAATTTGGCTGAAGAAATCTTAAAAGTGGAAACCTTTATGTAGCTCTGAAGCTGTTAAAGTCATATTTATGAAAAAAACAGAGTCGCTAGAAGTTTACTGAAACACAATAAAGATGATTCTATTTAGCAAAATTTTCAAGAATTTTGTAATATTTACTCGGCTATTAAAGATATTCTAGACCATATATTTATATGTTGAAAATTAATTAATTTATAAATATTTTAATACAAATACTATGTACTTATAAAACTGTCATATCGACTAAATGAAGCAATTATTTATTGTTGTTAATTTCTTTGTATTCCCTCGATCGTTTTCAACATTTCGAATCAATAAATTTGTATTTTCAGGTGTAAATGTTTCCATAATTTATATTTGCTAAATATCTTTAACATAATTTTATTTTACCTAAATGTACGAACAATAACAGTCGTGCGAATTTTAGTTTTACAAATTTAAATTACGTTACCTTTTTAAATTACCTCCTTTTCAATAGAAAGTTGAGGAATTAAATATTGCGATAATTTTTATATTCCAAAACTACCAAAAATCAAAAAATAATTCGGATTTTAGTTCCTCATAATCAAAAATATTTTCTAAATAATAATACTAAATAAAAATAAAAACATAATGAAACTAAACTAAAATTACGTAGCGAGAATAAGGGAGGTAAAAAGAGATAATATAATTTAATGTTACTATTCTTAAAGTTTGGCAAAACAAACATAAGAGGTACGTAAATACCTAGAATCAAGAAGTTGGTTGCTATGAAGTAGACTGCAATGTTTTGTTTTAGATTTTAACTTTTCGTGAGAATTTCCCACTCTCCCAAAATAGCTTACACCATAATACCAAAAATTACTCAAAATGTTTTTTCTTTCTGTAGTACGATGTCATTACATTTATTAATTACTGTATTTTATCACAAACTTGGATCTGTCATCTTAATAAAATGCATAGGTGGGTAGCAGCAATATTTCTTCAATCGTATGTAAATAAATAATTCGATAAATATATACAAAATTGAGATTATTTCCTTTTCCTTGCTTTAAAAACAGCTTAACAATTTCGACATTACTTTTTCCATCTGCACAGTCACATCGCTTGTCACGTAGCTTACAGCATTTAATTTTCATCGAAAGCCTGAATTATTCATCTATATCAGATTAAATTTTTGTCTACATATTCAACACGGATATTTTTTCAAATGTGTTCTAACCGCTTTCGCATGAATAATTATGAAATCTTCACATATCCATAAAAACAAATCTGTTACACAGTATAATCTTACAGTTAGAAAGATGAAATGAGAACTATCTTGTGAAGCTTCATATTCGTACGCAATTGCATTACAGTTTTATTCTGGGCAAAACTTTAGTTGCGATTTTTCAATTTGATTGTTTACTCTTTTCGTTTCATTCAAAAAATTTTCAAAATTCCGACTGTCACCAAATCTTGTTTGTCGGTTACGCATATATGAAAAGTGGGTAAACCATTCTATATCTGCAACCTTTCTCCCTTATTTTAATTAAATGTCTTACAAATCAGGTCGCTAAGTAAATCTGATTTTATCGTCTTACGCCATTTCATTTCTTGTGCTTTGACCAAAAAATATCCAATAGTTTCCATAGAAGAAATTGAAGCAAAGTTATTAATACATCCCTATAACTTGCAAACTAAGCACAAACAAAATATATGCTCGATTTTCTGGTCTTCCGATAAACTATTATCATTTTTCCCCCGTTATATACATACATTACATTGTACATACAATTCAAATTGTATGGTTTAAGTACGTCTGTAATGGTCAGTGAACGACATAAATTAATAGAATATAGGATATAGTTTCTTGTAAATAGTGCGGCGAGTGCGTGGAGTGAGTTTTGCGAGAACTTGATCGCGCAATACCCTGAATTAAAGACTGAATATCTTTATTTGTATTTACTTACAACTGGATTGCTTTTAATGAAATATGCTCATTTCATGCTTCTTCAACCTTTTTTATTTTTATAATTGCTTTTATTTTTTCTTCATTCTTTCACTAAGTATAGTTTTATCCACTTTATTTATGCATGTACTGTGCATGTAATATACATATAGATATTATAGCGGTGACAATTTGAACTTCTTTCACAAATCTTGAAATAGGAAAAAACTTTATTTCAGGAATTAAATTCATTAAGTGTGAAAAAACCTATTAAATAAAATTTGCAGTACAAGAATTTAATATGAATTGAAATTCAAATAAAAGTTGGAATATTTGAGGACACATTATTAAACTATTTATATTTATATTAAATATGTTGTTGAAACGTATCCCTGCAGCATGCGAAGAAATTTCACGAAGTATGGTTTTAATGTTTCAATTTTATTAAAGGGGCAAACAAATAATGCTGTTAAACAGGAATAGAAGTGGCACTACGAAGGCTCAGTATATATTAGGCATTTGCAAGTATTTAACGGATACGTATTACTTCCGGCGAAATAGCTACAATAATTTGTGTAATAATTATTCACAAGGTAAATATATTGTCTGCAGCATATATCATAAGTGTAAAAACATGGTACGTGTTTAAAAAATTATAAGATCTAGGATAATCGTTAATTTGCATGTAATCTTAAAATACGATATAAAATGCAAGATTGACACCCCTGCAATTTTCATATTTTTGGTTCAGTAATTCCAGAAATAGAGGTGGAGTACTACAGTCTTCTATATTTTTTAAAATATCTTTAGAAACATGCCACTTAAAATTTGGAAAAAAAGTTTTTTTATTTATAACAACAAACACTTTGAGAGTTTCATTTTAAATAATATAGAAATGAAAAAAAATTAAGGCACTTATTTGCTCCCTCTATTCTTACATGAAAATTTTAGAAGTGTTAGGAAGTAAAAACTATGTTAGTAGATAAAATGTATTACTAGGCCATATTTTAAATTCCTTTTAAAAAAATCGGCTGGGACAGACGGACTGATGGACAGATACGTGAGTGATATTATAAGGGTTTCATTTTCCAATTTGAGGTCCCTTAAGAACCTTTAATAAACCTGCCCATATTAAATAAAGTATACAATAATTATAGAATGTTTAGAAGTTACATGAAATACATAGGTTATACAATCATTTGATAAAGAAAAACTCACCCTAACCTCACTCTGTATCATTTAATAACAACCCCAGATAGGGTGGTAATAATAAATGATTAATTATGTCGTGGGAGAAAAATATTTAATTTCGTCTTGGAATTCGACATGCAATTATTTAAAAGTTATATAATATAGATAAGTTATAAAATAATTGAATGAAAAAAACATGATCAAATAAAATCATAAACCTGAACCTTCAAATTCTATAAAAGTATAGTTAAATCTTTTCAACGGTTGAGAGTATTCTAGTAATTATCATAAGAACAGCAAGATCCATAAAAAATAGCACAAAAAATTAAAAGCAAGATTACAATCTTTTTTCATTTCATTTAATTTTGCTTGTTGAAGTATTAACCAAAAAAAACGTTCCGTGATTTTAAAGAGATCGTTTGACGAAGTACGGCCCTTTAATTATAGTCATAAAAGAATCGTGACAATAATATTACGATTTCTTTATTATTGTCACAATTTCTTAGGAAGATTCTTAAATTGATCTAAATATAATTAAATAACGATATCTCACTTTAAAAATTAATCGAAAAGTGTAAAAAATTAACTTGTATAAATGGACTATTCGGCGACTGAATTTACCATTAAATTTTTTCTTGCAAATCACAAATTAACTTTTTGAAATTTGTAAAATACTTTTCATGGAGTTTTGTACGTTTCTATATGAAACTGAATTTTTACAAAAGTCGGTCCTCGCACCTATTTGTTTTAATTTTACGAAATTTAATAATTTTAACAAATTATATGTAAAAAAAATCGGTCAAAACAAATTTGTATATCAATTATGCTTAATTTCTTAGGTGTTAAATGTTATTATAAATAAAAATTAAACGTTATTATTAATTATAAATAACATTGAGATTAAGAGAAATTATCCACTTGTCGGCGACACCAATACAATCATCCACAACGCCCACGATTTAATGCAAATGTAATAAACTGCAAGAATATATTCAAATTTTATCGTAAAGAACATTTTTACTGTTAACTTGTATTAATTGCAATAATTAAACAAAAATAAAAATAACTAATGAGAACATTTTTATGAATATATATATATATATATATATATATATATACTTCATTTTTATATAGTTTAATTATGTTTCAATGTATGGTGTAGAAAGGAAAAAATACAACTTATACTTATGTAATCCCTTATACATTAAATATACATTTAACATAATAAGTAGCAAGAAATCATATTTGCAATACTAAAGTTATCGTTTAAGCTTTATGTATTATGTTATTTTTAATAGAATAATAAAAAGTAACTTAAAATTTATCCCATTTTTTCTCAGACTAAAATTTAAAAAAAAATTAAAGACTGTATTAAGGCGTGCTTCTGCAGTCTTAGTTTTTTTTTAAATGAGTCCTTTTCAATTTGGATATTCGGTTCTCAATAATTACAACTATTTTTTATGTAGCTGGTTTTGATTAAATATTTCACCCAAAATCTGAATTAAAGGGAAGGATTTATTTTTGAAAACATAATAGTAAAACAATTATTTTCATTTCCAAAATCGAGATATCAAAGAAATAAATATTAGAAATAATTATTAATGACTAGTTTAACTCGTAGTTTAACTATACGAGTTATGTTCGATATTAAATTTATTCGTCGTATTTTCGAAGTAAAACAACATTTATGCTACATCGTAGAGGATAGTCCATTACGTATCGTCATACCTCTCCTAGGTAAATATTTTCTTTTTCAACGTATTTTCATCACACATGAATAATCAGTTGTTGTACGCCCACGGGTTAGTCTTGTATAAATATTCCACAAATCGGCGCGAGTACTGGGCCAAATAAGTGAGCGGATAGGTTCAACAAAATAATGAGTTAGCGATCGTACATATACTTTTGTGCCGAAATAATTAGATGGTCCTGGAAATGGTGCTTTAAATAATTAGAAAGGTTTGCCAAATATTTTAATATTAATGTTGCGTTGATATTTTCCATGTTGTAACGGGACAAAGTTAACAGGAGAATTTCCTACGGTTTTTATGTCACATTTATATGGCGGAGTACATCTCTATCAACTCTAGGAGTAATTTAAAATAATTCCTAAACAGAAAACAATATGCAACGAAACTTAAAATGATACTTAAAAAGATAGTTGATACTTAAAGAGAAAAATAACATAAAATTTTCAAAATTTAATTTGTTGAACTATAAATTAATTGGTCTGAATATGAACATGGAAAAAAAAATTAATTTGGAATTTAAAATATATTTCAATTTCCCTTCGGGAATGATGTCATTTCGAATAAATATTTTTCAAAACACCAAACAAATTTCCCGTATTAATGATTTTTTTTACCTTCATGATATCATAAAACAAAATTAATAAAAAGCAAAAGGAATTAGTGAAACAAAAGAAGGCACTAGTATTTCTCATAACAACCCTTTAGCGCTAGGGCGTTTAAAACAATATTTTACTTCGAAATCTTCTAGTTAGAAATATTTGGTCACGAAATTTTGTTGAAATTTTGATCATTCATGCGATTCATTAAATTCGTAACTTTGGTAGTGACATGGAAATGGCATGGTTGCGGAGTAATTAATTTACTTTGAAACGATTTTCGTATGAATTACGATTATAGTATTTTTTATGATTCTCGGTATATTTTATGTTTAGTTGCATTTTACAATGAAATCATATCTCACAATATTATTACAACTATTTTACTGAATTGAGAAATGACTGTATTCAAATCGATACCGATAGTTGACAACATCTTCGAATGGAGGTGACTAAAGGTAATATCAATATTAGATGTCTCATTTTCAAAATAGGTAAATGACCTGGAACTACCAAAGAACTACTTGAGATATTCCATACGAATTAGTATGAGTATGGAAAAGTATACGTCTATGCACCACAAATCCCGCAATTGGAACAAATATCATCGTAGAGAGTGGTGCTTCTCACGGATAAAATATTACACTGAGAGGCTGGATATAACATTATGAACCTGAATTAGAGAAGCAATCGACACAGTAAGTGCTTGCGTCCTAATATTGGCCAACAAAAAAATAATGTAAAACTTCCAAAAAAAAAAGAATTGAAAGTAATTTTTATTAAAATCATTTCAGAACATGGAATCCAAATTTCTTCTATATACTTATATTTGTTCAATATTATACATTCTATATAGTATTGTGTCATTTGTCTCTTAAGTATTTTTACTATTTAATAAAATGGTATAAAAATCACTCTTTTTTATGTTAGCGTAGTTGAATGCCAAATGCCGTTCGTCTGAGAAATATTTGTAGTATTGTCATGTCAAGTCATATAAAACATGTCGAATCGCATCGTAGAGGCGAGATTAACCTTGTTGTTTTTCGGTTCGTCGTGCGACCCTTATTTTCTGTCTTCGTATGCTTATTATCCTAGTGAATATTTAATTCGTTTTCCAATAAAATACAGTGAATTATCTAATTGACAATTTATAATTAAAATATATGTCATAAATGTAAAAACTGCAATATGTTTTCGCGGAAAGAAAATAAATTAAAAACCGTGTCAAGCACGTGTAGAACTTACATTCAGGCATTTATAAACATTTAACGTAGATATATTCCTATTAAACTTTTTAAAAAACTTTAATTTTTTAAACGAAATGATACTGCCTAATATATCTTCACATATTTAAAACATATTCTTTTTATGTGATATAACTATACTACGGGATGTACCCCATAGGATTTGATTTATTTGCGAGTATCACATTTATTTTTTTTTATTTATTTGCGAGTATCACATATATAAACACGCGCGCGCGCGCGCATACGCACATGTGTGCGCACGCATCCGTTGACCTATGAAGCTTGGCAAGAAGCAAGGTCTTGCTCCTGAAGTGAAGGAAAAGATCCAAAAAAACGTTAATTTGTAGTTATAACACATAAAAAGAATATTTTTTAAATATGGGAAAGATGTATTAGGCAATATATTTTCGTTCAAAAAATTGAAGTTTTTTTTTTAATGAAAATTCAGCTGCCATTCTTCTTACCAGTAATTAATAATTTAAATAATGTTCACAATTAAATGAAACTACGTGATGTAGTATTATTTCTACTTTCTTTAAGTTCTTTACTACGACCTAGGTTTTCTTGTATTACAACATCTTCAAAGCAAAGCCAAGATTCAATGAATCTTTGCTAATAGCCCACCAGAAGATGTTGTAATACAACGAAACCTAGGTCGTGGTATATAACATAAAGAAATCACTTGACTATGTTCAATATAATCACGGAATATATAAATTAATTCTTTAACAAAAGGGTCAAATAATTTCCCATTTTGGTTACAGTTTATTAAATATTGATTGTTTATAGAATTCTTAAGCACTAGATGCCTTAGTAATTTTCTAGAAACTTAAATATAAGGTTTTATTACTTACATCATAACATTGTATTATTTTCGCATAATGGTAAATTGGAATAAAATTATCAGCTAATTAGACAAAAGAATTTAATAACATTTGAAGAAATTGTTTGTAGACGTATTTAACTCATAGCACGTTTTGTCAATTGAACATATGTGTGATATCGACTAACATATTTTCGTGTAACTTTTGTAGAATAGAACGATAAATTGATAACATTATGGTGTTATGTATTTAATGAGTATTATGTATTTACGAGTAATTACAATATTTCCGGAAAAGGTAGCTGAGTGGTGAATTGTATATTTTCATTGTACATGATATGAAAATGTACTGAATTACCTATATAGTGAAAAACTCGATAAACGTTCCATTAACTATTTAGATTGGCACCAAATATTTTATGAAAATTAATGCAATGGTCTTGATAACGTAGATATGTTGAAAATGTGAAAAAGTAATCAAATTCTTGAGACAGATTGGTGACGTCAAGTGTAAACCAAATTAAAAGCAAAATAAAATAAAAAGGATATATTTCTAAATTGTATTACTGCCTTTCTTGCGTTTTTAAATGATTCAAAGACCGATTGTTCAACTAATTACTCTGTATTTTTTAATACAATTGAAAACAAGGCAAATTTTCCTCGTAATGGATTTGCCTCTTTTAATACTGATACGTCGAAAATGTCTCGGATCATAGCACCAACAAAACTTTCGTTTTAATTAGAATTTTTTACTGTGATATAATTATCACAGAAATGTGAATATGTCTTCATTTTTATTCATATGACTTGTTTTGTATTTTTTAATTATTTCGACCGTTTTATTACTTCACTTAGGAAAAATTCGCATATTATAGGAAACATTTAGATTTCCAACAAAAACTCTAAATTTGTTTAAATCGAACAGGGGACATTATCGTAAAAGTCATAATGTGGTGTGCAAATATCGATTTGATATATATTATCACATGTTTTGCAGATATTCTAGCATTTTCATTCAAAGCCAATTCAAAATATTTTGAATAATTTGCAATTATCTTATATTTTTTATTTTCAAAATAGAATAAGTTAGCTCCCTATATTCTTCGAAGGGCATGATGGAGTATCAATCAAAATCAAAATCCCTTGTGGATTACAGATCTGTATTTCGAACATTCTTCAAAGTTATCTACCATCACTTCTATAGCTTTACTCATATCTGCTTAAAATATTGTTATCTTGCTAAGCTTTCTATTGATACCTAAATTACTGGTATAAATCTATTGTCATCGTCCTTTTCTTAAAGACAATGGAATAATCATTTTAATCTTTGAACACCATTTCACCAATTTCCTAAATTTCTGCTCTATAATTCTAAAACGCTGACTGATATATCTATTTTTTTCCATTTAATCAATCCTCATAAATTAGGTATGAAAATGTACTGAATCATAAATTAGACGTTATTAATGTTTGCAAACGTTTATAATAAGCAATTCTCTTTCTTATTCACTGTAGTTTTGTATTGTGTACAGAACGAGATGTCATAAATATTTTTGCTTGCGTAATCATTTCTTTATATAACACATATTCCTTTTTTATCTGGTAATGTAACCCTTAAAAAGGTGTCTGGTTGCTATAATTGTGTTCTTACATAAAAATAATGTATTTGTCATTCAACTGCATCTTCTTTGTAGTGTATTTGGTAACTGCTTCATTAAAAAAATCACCTGTTTGTGAGCAGATTCTATGTATATTTTTTTTGACAATCTGTTTAAGGTTATGATTCATAAGCAATTGGTTGTAATAGAACGGTAACTAATGCTGACTGTAAGGAATCAACAAATAAGGTTTATGGCTTTAAATTGTCATAGTAACATAAGGCAATAAATAATTATTAAAATCTTAAAAAAATTTCAATCTTACAAATTTCATCACTGAACATTTTTTAAAGACTAAAATATTACTCAAAGCTCACTGTTTTTTCAAGTAATTTACTTTAACTGTAATAGTTAATTAAAATTTCGTTATGATTTTTTTCATTATATCGACTAAATTAAAATATAATATACATAAATGACTACATTTGAAAATATTTCTATTAACATTTGACTGAAAATTTAACTTTAGCACTTCGGTCTATAATATAGGTAATTTTGAATATTTATGTCTCCCTAAAAGGGTATTGAAAGTACAAATCTGAAATAGTTGCATCAAGTTGCGCTATTCAAGAATCTGAGTACGCATCAATAGAAATGCGATATTTTTATTGCTTCACTCTTGTTTCTGGGGTTTGAACAAATTCTTAGCCTTTTATTAAGCATTTAAACTATGACAATAGGAATAATGATTATGAAACTTAGATTAAAATACTATATATACTATTACAAATTCAGACATATCTTGAGATTGATTCATTATCTGGACTTTCAAAATACACCTGTAATTGGTATTCTGTCTCCTAATCGTGTCACTAAATTAATAGTAAATGGCACTATTTTTGAGCCAAAATACTAAGAACTGTAAATGATGATGAAAAAAGGAGGATACCTTGATGATAAAAAAAATATTAATTGTTGTCCGATTTAGGCAAATTTTATATTTTTCATTTGACTTTAATATAATTACCAGCTTTTAGAGAATTGAACAATTTCTCTTGGAACAACAAAATTATCAATATTACAGTGAAAGTTTTCCTGAAAATTTCACGACCTACCAAAAACATTTAGAGCTTCTACATAAAGTTGAACTTACATATTCAAACAATGAATGTCAGGAAACTTGTTATGGCAAAAAATGTTATTGTCTTTAATTATTTCTTCAAACTTTCATTACGGTGCAATACGTCTTATACTGTACCTACGTAATTTCCATGCCAAGTGGTTTAATTCTTACAAAGTTTGAACATTTCTATTATAAATGGAATACAAATACATCCAAACGGATATTAAGGTTAAGGTACCGATTTCGGAAGTTATTCTTTTGGAGAAAGCCATACACTTTTTAAATATCTTTATATCAACTAAATACAATGTTCGTAATTTGATCGTCGTTTTGAGTGAATTGGACGAAAAAAATTTTGATAATTTTACATTCTCATCCATTGATCTGTTTCTAACTACATTATCGCAATTTTTTGTATTCAAACTGAAAAAAATAATCTATTAAACAACGAAAGCGTAATTATACATTGTATTTTAATTGAGCGTTTAAATTTATTGTGTAAATTTAGTGTGTTTGTGTGTAAATTTGTATTATTAAAACAAGTAAATACGAAAACTAATTATTCAAAACACATATATCTTAAGTCGGACTTGGTAAACTGAAGGTAATAATGCTCTCGATTAATTGGAACATGCTCGCAGAACATCCTGATTGTATTTCTCCTGAAATAATTTTCCCTCTTCGGGGGATAATTTAATTAGCGTTGAATACGTATTTAAATTTCACTCATAATTCAAACACAATATTCCGTTTATGTATTTCATAAAATAAGGATGTGATGATGATATTACAATTATTTATTTTATTTGCCACGTCGTGTGCATGATTTTATGAAAGCGAGTAAATAATTATTTCCAAAAGTAGTTTTCAACCCTTACTGCCAATGGGCTTCGTTATCTAAAAACTCATCAATAATATTTTAAGATAAGTGTTTAAACTAAACTAATCCCCAAGCAGAATGCCAAACAGCCACGTGTTCTTTATTATGCATCAAAGTCATAAACTCTGAGAGAAATAGTAATTTTCTAAATACAAGAAAGCGTATTTAACTCTGAGTGAGCGAAGTTAAATACGCATTTACTTTTGTCAGTATAAATACGTTTTGATGAACTTTCAAAAGTTTCATATAACGTAATGTTAACGAACTTAAGTGAGTTTCGTTAATTTATTAGATAAAAATTATTACTAATTATTACCGGTTTCATGATTACCGCAAAGATAAGCACTATTATGTGTTTCATGAATTATAATTGGAAAATATACCCTCTTTATATAAATATGGCGTGTGTTCAAATTCAATCAAATCTTAGCCTAGGAAAAATGTACTTAGGCATTTTTAATTTTTTTTTATGTTTTATTTATTTCTTCCTGCGGTCCAAAATACGTGCCGCATTTTTATTTTCTTTTATATTAGATATATTATAATATAGAAACAACTGAACTAATTTAGGCGAAATTATTTACTTGACTATGTGTAGTCATATTAGGATTTTACCCGGAACTGATAATGTTAAAGTGGTTACTTTGTATATGTATAATACGAGCAACTAGAAATATATCAAAATAAATACTCGTGCATGCTGTGAAAAAGTGAACACTGAAGTACCCAATACTGTCGCACTTGATGAATAATGAAATATATTCATAAGATTCATGTTATCATTGCCCAAAATTTGTTGGAGTTGATTCCATTATACGCCTTTAAGCAAGATGATATTAACGTATTTTCTAAGACATATCAAAGTTTTTTTTATCCCTGTATAGTTAAGGCATCATTTGATAATAAAATTAGTAATATGATTACAAAGAGATTAAATGTAAGCACATTAACTTACATTTAATCTTTTGAATTTATTTTGGTTTTCAGTATGATTGAAAAATAAAAAATTAAATTATATTTTGAACTTACATTTTCCTAGATAGATTCCGAATTCATTAAAACAAAATATACGTTATTTTTTGACTACATAATTTTAAAATTTTTTTTTGAAGAACGACTTCTTCAATTTCAGTTCAATATTTGACTCTCAATAATCAATAAAATATTAATTTTCTGAACGTTATTTCGGCTTATTAGTCGAAAACCGCAAGACATGAAATATAATAATATGACTAAAATATATATTTTTCATTGGTCTTACAATTTTTGATATTTTTTATATTTATACAGTGAAAATCAACCACTATTTTCCTAGATGCCGGTCATAGTGGCGCGTGTACTATTGTTGATTTTTCATATGTTACTTCTAGGTACAAATATTAGTCATATGCAAAGTACCTACGTTAAGGGTATTATTTCCAAGTATAGCGTTACTTCAAAATAATATGACTGGGCTAATGAGAAACTAACCATATTTTTATTAACATTAAATTAAATTACTGTCATAATTTTATAATATCAGTTTTGAATAATTCCATTTCTGTATTTTCTTATAACTTATGGCCTTTTTGGCTAACAACTATTTACTTATTAAATTTATTTATAATTGTCTTTATTTTCTACTAAACTATGCAAACACATGCATAAATACTAATATAATTCTATAAATGTTAGTAAAATTTAGAATTATACAATTTAGTTAGCATTCCTTATAAAAGATTTTTATTCGTTTTCGCTTCCATATTGTATAATTTACATTTCGCTATTAATTTACATGGTTATAATACATACCCTTGGTTTGCGTTTCAAAGCCTCCGCCGTCGATGTTTAAGGCCGTGTGTGTTACCTTATACAACGTATTGGTACACTCTGAATTACAGACGAGCTAGTTCTTGTCATCAAATCTGGTTGGATTTCAAGCGATATTAGTGTGTGAACCAAGGACCTTTTTTTAGATTAATCAAAGACCGCCATTTTTTTATTTATAAAATCTGTCCGACGCAATTAAAATAATTCACGGGTCATATTAAACACATGCGTAACATAAAAGTAAATAATATAATTATGATATAAAACAATTTTACGTAAAGTAACAGTCGCTAAACATGACAGACTTAATAATACTCTTAAGTTTATTGAATAAACTCGACGAATTTTGCGATAGTATCAGATTTCAAACGAGTTTTCCTGTGTTGGAGAATAATTAACTTTGACGTTTTATGTATATTTGATAATGAAAAGAAATTATGTAGATAACATTATCGTGCTAATTCAAATATTCTTTTTGATTATTTTATAAGCCTGAAATTTATAAAGGAATTCAAGGTAGTTTTTGTGTGATAGTAAGGCCCAAAAATTTTTGGACCTTACTATCACAGTTATTATTATTATCATTAGTAGATTCAAAAACAGTTCATATAACATCATTTTAACAACTTTTAAAATTAATTTTTGTTTTTTTTAAATAAAATGAAGCGTGGTGAAATACCCATTTTTCCTATAAAATTAATTGTACAATTTTTGTGAGTGATTTTTACTAAGAGTAACGGTGAATATTTTTTTTTCAAAATGTTAAACAAAATTAACGGTTAAATTACTACTTTTGTGTGTACCTGTAATATTGATCATACAATTTTTACGAAAACTAAATGGTAAATATTTTTTTTCAATGTTAATATAACCTTATTTTACATTGACTTAGTTTTTTACACAAATCCACCGACAGTTTTTTTTTAATAAAACTAAACGTGTGGTGAAATAACTAATGTTAATTGTACAATTCTGTAATGTTAATTGTACCATTTTTAGAGCGACATTTACCAAAACTAAGGAGCAAAAAATTTATCCATTTTAAAAAAGTTAGATGTCTATAGTTTGAATAACATACCAAAAATCCATTCAATTTATTTCGTCGACAATACGTTTTATGTAATAACTACCTCAAGCAGTAATAAAATTTATTCAACATGGAATTAAACAACAATTATAAAATTGTCAAAGACTACCTGTCCAAAATCATTGAATTCTAATAACTTAAAACTGGCAAAGTGCATGTCTGAACGCGGTCAAATCAGGAATCCATAGTATATATTTTGTATGTATAATGTATGTATTTATGTATATTTATATATATATTTTATATATATATTTTATATTCACGCGTACTACTTAAAATAACTGAAATATTTTTCAGATTTTTCACGTACATGGTGGAAAATTACAAGAGAGTACGTTATTTCGCTACTTAGTTTTTGCAAATGAGTTTCAAGAACAAAAAGTAGTGAATGAAAACTCGGTTTCAATTTAAAAATATCCACTCAACTGCAATGGAGCCCCGAGCGTGCCATTGCACAACACATCACTATTTTTTTTTTTGTTAAACTATTTTGTTTAAAAGAAAACTTCCCGAGAAATTCGTTTTATGTGTCGATATCATAGGAATGCCAACCAGTCTTTAACGTAAATTTTAGCTGGACTATAATTATATGGAAGTGAGTAATGAAATAGAAATTTCGTCAATTCGTAACAGTAGGAACGGACAAATGATTACCTCTGTCACAAAGCCCTAGCTAAATGTTACCACTCAATTGGTAATGTTTAAAGCTTAACCTTGAATGATTTATAGTTTAAAACTGATTCCGAATGGTCTTAATTCATTGGGAAATTCGTTCTAATTTCCCATTCCAATTTTATTTAGTTTTAAAATCTTTTTTTGGTTCGACGGGACAAAACATATTCACTTCTATTCACAATTCGAATTACGCCACAGAAGCTATAACTATTAAAATATTTTATATTAATATTGAAAATAGGCTCTCAATTATATAACAAACATACTTGTTTATCTCTGGAAGAACCAAATGGGAGGCTTCTGTTATTTTCTGTTGCTAACTATATCATTCATACATCATAAATTGTATATAAAAAAACAGAAAATGAACTTCAAAATGCATCTTTTTCTCAGTTATGAATTAATCTAAAAACCCAACGGCGCGTTTAATACGCGAACGAACTAACAAATCAAATTACAAAATTTCGATTTTTAGACCTAGTTAATTCTTTATCCAAAATTTTATTATTTCTTTTATCCCAAATAATTTTGATTGATTTTCGATGGAAAACATTATTTAACCTTAAACCTTGAACAGTTTGACCTGGTTATTTTTAAATAATATTCTTGTTTTAATATAAATTAGATTTTCGTCATCCTGATGGTATGACATGGTATTAAATAAAATTGAATTTCGATTTTAATAAGGTACTAAAGACTAATTGCACAATTCGCCACGAAAAAAATATGTCTTTTGACATGTTGGCTGGTGAAAAAACACATATTATAGAATGACACTTTGTGCCTGTGATTAATTACCTCTGTAAAACTAGTTATTCAGCATGTGTTCTTGAATTATCAATATAAAATATAAACGTTTGCTAACGTTTGTTTTGCCAATAAATATTTATGTGATATAGATACAAATATTATCAAACAAATGTATAGTCCACATTATTTTTATCGAAATCATTACAAGTTTCCAATAAATATAATAAATATTGCGGCACAATAGTCTTCGTGTAGTCAAATGAGGAGTCAAGTTTCTACTTGTCACGTCACTTCGTTATATCTCTCGCGCTGAGATTGATGGTAAATGAACCATTGTTTGGTGAAAGAGTGTAAACTATTAACTTAATCTACTGGATTAAAAATAAAGATATTAATTTTTGGAAATTAATTCTATTCACGGACGACAGTAAATTTAACGTTTTCGGAAATGACAGACAGTGTAAAATGTGGCGCAAAGTAAATGAAAAGCAACAAAAATAACATATAATTCGAAATTATCAAAACACGGAGGATGTTGAATTATGGTTTGGGGGTCTATGGCCCTGTTAGGAGTTAGAGACTGGTGCTTACTAAAGAAACTAAGAATACTTCGTTGTACCTCGAGGTTTGGGTCATAATTTACCTAAGTGCGCTCATCGTTTGAAACTTAAAAACACTGGATTTTATTATAAGAAAATGGCCGAAAACATAAATCAATAACAGTAATGGCTTGGGCGAGGAAAATCATCAAATAAACCTGTACTTGAATTTACTCTGTAACCACTAAATTTTATTGTAATTGAACATCTCTGAGAAGAACTGTTTACGAAAGTCCGAATCGAGTTTTGTTATTAAAAGTAAAGATTCATTAAACAAATCGTTAAAACAAGAACTTCAGACATCACCTATAATTATCGAATAATGTCAATGCTTAGACGCAAATGGTGATGCAATAAAATATTAGTTTTGGTTTATTCTTTTTGAAGTCTAAGTGAAGAGTGCGAAGAGTTTTGTGACGCGATTTTATCGTCGCTTTCTTTTGTCTTACAATTTACATTATTTGTAACTTGTGATGTTCTCAATAAATATAATACTGATCATACTTGTGCTTAATAATACTTGTATTTAAAAAATTGCAATATTTATTGGTGATACATTCATATGATTGGGTGTATAAAGACTTTTGTGATAACATAGAGTGATATGTTGTCGTATCGATGAATTTATAGAATATTTCTAAGTAAGATGGACATAAGTTTTCAATTTAAGTTTATTTGGCTTCGGTGTAGCTAGCGTGTGGAATGTACAAAATAAATAAATACTCTTCAGGTTACTTTTGTCGATACTTTCACCGAATCCCTCCTTCATTTAAATACAATAGTATTTAATGCAGCTCACATATTTTGTACTGAACTGATTTGCAATTTTCATAATAAAGATTTGCGTTGTAAAAAATTAAATTTGTAATAAACTTTTAATAAAAGTAAAGTTTAAAAAGTTAAATTTACTTTCAGTATTATCAAAGTAAATTTAACATATTAAATTTTATTTCTTATTTTTTGCCTGTTGTTCTTGAAAGCAACATTTTGTATTTAATAAGCATTAATTAAACATTTTATATCAGAATTATGATAAAATTAAAGTTAGTAAGTTTGGAAAATATTGTAATGCCCCATTAAAAAGATACATATATATGTATATATATATATATATATATATATATATATATATATATATATATATATATATTTATATATATATATATACATGTATGCACATACGTACATATAATATTAATATCAATATAAAGAAAGCAAAATCGACTGACTATGGTACCATCCCTAAGAGTTCGTATAGATGACACTAGAAATAGGTAATAATGTAAATATTTATAATTGTGAAGAGAGAGAGAAAATATAAATAACTTGTATAAATAACATATAGGCTTCAAAAATTATAGAGCCACATTCAGGGCCAGAGGGTAGTGGGTCCACGATGGACCACGTGCGAAGTGCCACGTGCGCGATGAGGTGAAACGGTGGAGAAATATTAATTATAGAAAGTATTATAATGACATTGACTTTATGTGAGCAGGATTCTCTTTACTTGACTCTACGAAGATTTTTGTGCCGCAATATTTTCGTAGACTTTTTGATTTTTAATAGTTGATTGCTTAAATTTTTATCGTTGCTGTTCTAAGGACAATAGATATATTTCCCTTGGTTTTAATTTAACAGTATTCTAGTTTTGCTTTTGTTATTTTGGATAATTAATTGTGCATATAATAAAAGGTACATAGATGTTTATAAAAAACAAACATGGGTCTCACAATAAAAAACCACTCAAGGAATTGGACCACTTCAGTTATACATATAGTTTAATTATATATTAATTTAACCATGATACTGAACTAGATTTATCGTAATTTCTATGTATTCTTTTGCAAGAAAGTCATAAATATACAATCCTAATAATTCTGCCAATGAAGGAATGCAAATAAAAACAATTAAAAAAATTTAAATATGACTGGGTGAAAAATTATAATGGTAAAATAGGAAACAAGGGTTTTCAGAAGACTTGTGATTAAGAAGCCAAATAGAACATTGTTCTAAATTATGCACATAACATATTGTACTCTAAACAGATAATTTATCTTTACTAAGTTTTTAGAACAGTCGTGAGCCCTCTAATCCGATTTCAATTCATGATGTTCCGTTACAAATCCCACGAAAACCATAAAATGTGTTTTTAATTTATATAATATTAACTTTTTGTCACATGAAAATTTCCTAACAATTTATTTTACTCTTTTTAATCTTTTGTTCAATTGCGTTTCTTTACATCTTCCATTTCATGTTTTGGATTCTATTGAATACCTCATTTAAATATTGGAATAATATTGAATTTTTTAAGAAGAAAAACAATTCAGAACTTCTTTTTTGCAAACACATACTGTTTTTATTTAAATTTAATATACATATTTCGACAGACTTTCTTACATAACTCAGACAAATTTTGTGACTGCTTATTTAATTAAAATCTGTTGAATTGAGTTAACTACTTCAAGCTGTAAATATAGGCATACGTATCACTAAAAAGGAAAAAGACATGATCAGATTTCTAGACCATTCTCATATCTTCATCTTTCATATAAAATATAGCTTAAATACGTTGAAAAGCCAACAGTCAATAAATTAAATATAATCGTCTTAATAGTGGTGTATCAAAGTCAAACTTATAACCTTGTGAACTTTTAAAGTAGTGTCACAATGCAAAAAATAAAATAAAAGAATCATAAAAAATAAAATAATAAAACAAGAGATTTGACTGCTTCTTTCCATCTGTTTCTCTGTATATTTCTGTATTTAATTGAGTTTTCGTCACAAAAAAAATTAATTTTCACTGTCACGTGACTCTGACTAAAATATACGGCGTTAAGGTACAATAACGCAGAAAGCAGTTAAATAGAAAGTTATGAAGATCAACAATTACTTCATTAATTCTGTAAACAAAATATTAATAAGCTAATAATTCACAAAATTAATTTAGTATAAAATGTAAAAAAATTCAAACCAATTTTTAAAAAAGTTGTTGGTAAAACAATTTCATCATAGGAACATATTTTCAGACCTTGGCCTAAAAACGAACATATAACTCAGTAGTATTACCACACACTCCACGCCCTACCTCACAGCGTTAATAAATAAATGCTTGTGCCTATTGTCTAAGCTCAGTGTGTTTAAAATGGAGCTTTGTGACGAAATAATGTTACTAAATTGTGCGCAAAGAAAATAACGTTTCCTCTTGCACACAGGATATGCACATTGAGTGTACGACTGCGTTGGCCTCATTGACAAAGGATAATATGACTGTGAAGCCTGTTGCTAAACAAACAGACCTTATTCCCGCGCTCGACCAAAGCGTACTTGGTTTTTATTGCTTTGTTAATCCTGTTGTATTAAGTGTAACTTTGAGCAGAAATATTTGTTTTAGTTTGTAATGGGAAGCGATGAGTATCGTCGCTTTCCCTATTTATATATGTAGAGTATACTTAACTCACACTTATGTACATTTATTTAAAATAACAAATATTTAATTTAAGGAATATTCGCAAAGATACTTTTAAAAATTGTGAAGTCTATAAGGTCATTATGGCAAGCCCAGAGATACAATATAAGTTTACCTAATATATAATTTGCTTTTGATTACTTGAATACATTACAAGAAAAATTAAATTACAATTAGACTGAAAACCTTATTATCACAAAAGCCCAAATTTTGTGGAACATACGTAAAAAAATAAGTTGAGAATCAGCTACGTATTTAATCCGTGCACGGGATGTTTTCGGGAAAGTCATAATTTTGAAAAACATAGTTACTTGGAATTTACCTGAAAGTTACACAACAACTATAGCGATTATTCCATATCTTTTTTTTTTTTAGAAATACAGGGCGTTTATACGCATGTGGAAAATATTCAAGACCATATATTTATATGGTGAAAGGTAATGTCAATATTTGTACCAGTTTAATTTAAATACTACAGGCCCAAATACATAAATAAGTGGGAAACATGAAAACTGCTGTAACGATAGATCAATGTCTTCAACGTAATTTACGTTAACCTAAATCTACGAACATTAACAACCGCGCAAATTTAATTTTACTGTCCAAAAATATATTCAAGTTTGAATGTTCTTACGAAATGCATGTCTTAAAATATCCCAATTTTTTTTCCAAATTTCAAATTTCTGAATACAAAGTTAAGGAAATAAAACATTAAGTATTTAAATAAAACAGTTTATCTTTCTCTTGTCCTTATGACCAGAGACTAAAAAAATATTCATCCTTTTGGTTCCTCATAATCAAAAATTATGAAAAATTCGACTTTTATTAATACACGCAAATGTATATAACATATATATATATATATATATATATATATACATATATATATATATATATACATATATATATATATATACATATATATATTTGTGTGTATTAAAATTGTATATAACGAAAGCTTTAAGATATGGGTACTGAGCGACAGGGTTTGAAAGGAGAACACAAATATATAGCGCTTACCCAAATTTAGACAAAAAATTATTAATTAGTATTTTTACGAAGTACCAATTCAGAGTATCACACTGATAAATAAATTACGAAGTAAAGGTGTACTTATTAATTTTGTCTTACAAGCTCTTTAACCCTTAATAACCCTTAATAAACCTTATACCCTTTTAACCCTTATACCATTCGACGTACATATAATGGCTAAATATAAACAAATAAGATTCTCTAAAGTTTCACACCTCACAACATTGGACTTGACACTAAAGTCACATTCATCGGGACGCTTCCACGCAGGCGTTATCAGCGGCACGCGCTGAAGTAGTGGGAGGTAGAAAATTTGTCACGTGACAAATTTTCAATGTTCGATTGCTAATATATTGACATGTATATTGACTATATATATTGACTGATATATATATTGAATTCTAATCTGTATAATTTTAGAAGACATAAAATAATTTTTTAATTATAAATTATTTTTTATGCGGGGGAATTCGCACATAATGGCTAGCACCTGTGCGTGTGTCTGGTATATATATATATATATATATATATATACATATACATATAATTTTCAAAGCTGCTTGAAATATTAATATATTACATGTCTTTTAATTTAACGAAAGAATCTAACATTAACAAATGTGCTATAATGATATGTTCCTTCATGGATAAATAAAAACAATTGGCTCACATTCGACGAGTGTATTACCAATATTATTAAAAGGTTTGAACTTAAAATAAGCAAAAAGTATCTGACATACTAAGGATTTTTCATATAAGCAAAAAACGAAGAAAAGTGCAGATTTTTAACTAATTTTGTCTTAAGTATTGTAATTCTTTGTTACAAGATAAGAGGTAATTTGAAACGGACTTCATATTAATTTTGTCAATAACCATTTATTACCCTTCTGTGTTGCGGCTGGATTTGTGTTATATACCTAAAGTCTAATCTCCATAAAAATGTGTCGTTTTGTATCACGATTAAGAATAATTCACTCCAATATATTTCGCTCGTTTGACACGTCTTTTGCCTAATGGATGGAATGGAACTTTTAGTGTTTCAACAATATTTGATTTCACTTTTTTGATTTTATCAGTTTTTAAAATAAATGAGAATAATATTAAGAAATTTCTAAATGATTGCTGAATACGTAAAGCGAGGAAAAATAATTGTTTGAAGTAAACTATTTGGTCCATGTGCTAAGTCATTTCGCTCTATTAAAAGTATATGCGTTAACTGATGCTATATAAAATGAAACCATAAAGTAACTAAAATACAATTAGGTAGCGATGTTCGGGGGGGGGGGTGATATATATTCTGAAACTCCATTAATAAGGCTTGATAAATGAAGGATATGATTGTATTAAATCAACTCCTTTTTTTTCAGATTTTTCCTTTTTCCACAAACATTTCTCACATACATAAATTAAGCTTATTTTCATATCCTTACTTTCAAAATTGGAATACAATGTCTGTATTACTTTCACCATCTTCACAATCATGTTAAATTCGACAATGCGTTTTCATCGGTTTTCAAACCTTTTGTTTTTTAAATTTGTTACTTGTCATAATGTTACACAGTAGAATTATTAAAGGAGAAAGTCCTTGAATAAAATTTCATATCCGTATATAACTGAATTAAAGTTATTGTCAGGTTAAAGATTTAGTTTCGATTTTTTTCAACTGTTTCCGTTTTAGACAAAAACTAATCGAAATTTTCACTATTATCGAAACTAGATTTTGAACGCCGCACTTGGTTATGTTCGTCCTTTATATTCAAGTTTACTTTGGAATATCGTATTATTACTTTAACTCGTCAAGAACACTCTTTTGTAAAATATGCGATGTTCTCGTCGGTATATTCAGTAACAATAAAAATAATTGTCAAGTTCCTTTTGTTTGTGTCAAGTCACTGCCCGTTCAATATTTTATTCAATATAGTTGTTTGAAAATTCCAGACACTTACTATTTTATTCTAAAGATAATTTTTTTTATTTCGTCCATCATGGGTATAGCTTTTAGTAGAAGTGTGTTAATATTTCCATTTTCTACAGTTAAAATACGGAATTTGAAATGACATTAAAATTAGCAGTAAAGATCAGCAAGACGAGGAGCCTTGCTGATCTGAAAGGATGGTAATTTCTTTCTTTCATTTTTTTGCTTTTTTTGTCCAAAAATCACCTCCGTGGTTATTTTTCATAGGACAGGTTTTGTAAGCTTTACACTAAAGAAACCCTTTGGCAAAGTGCACAGACTTTGGACTATTTTTATTGTTATATCTTTGTCACAATTTTTTTATGAAGATTTTTGAGGCAATATGCATAAGACAATTTTAATTTGAAACTAATCAAATAACTTTTATAATGTTTTGATATAAGTGAGTAAATCACCGATCGAATTCATTATTAAAAGCTTTCATATACACATGAATATCTAAATGGGAATCACAAATTAAATTTCTAAAATATATTAAATATTTCTTATAGAATTTTAAATATTTAAATGTGAAACTGAATTTGATTAAATCTTTTGTTTCTTGTATCTACTTGTTTAAAGTCTGCGAAAGTTAATAATTTCTGCAAGTTACTGAAAAAATGTTGAGAAAAGTCTTGGTGGAAGCAATTTGTAGACAGATTGTAAAATTATTTTAACAAGGTATCGAAACTATTTGAAAAATCCTGATGAAAACAAATTTGCAGACGAATTTTCTTCATAGAACAATCTCTTTTTGATTAAAACTAAGTAATTGGATGTTTTATAGTAGGAATATATTTTATCTTAAAAACCTATCTTACAATTCTTTGAGAGAAAAGTTTCAATAATAAAAGGTGTGAAAATTTACTTAGTAATAACATTTATTAAGTTCAAGGATAAAATATATATTGTAGCTTTCAAAGTAAATTTTGTTTGATTTATAATAGTACTTTGTAATTTCAATACATTTGTTAATAAATTACCTACTGCATATCTGAAATAATAAAGGGACTAATAATACTGAAGCAAAAAGATATTCCGACAGCATTATACTCAAAAGTTTAAAAATAACTGGAATCCCAATTTATCTTGAATAGAAATGAAGTTATAAGAGAAAATACAGCATCATACTCAAAATATGAAAAAACTAACTAGAATGCTAATTTGTCTTCAAAAGAAATGAAGTTATAAGATAAAATACAGCATTATACTCAAAATATGAAAAAAGTAACTGGAATACTAATTTATCTTGCAAAGAAATGAAGTTATAAGACAAAAATAACTATTTCATAAATGTATAAAACTACATATTCCCTTTCAATATTCTAAACCACTGTTATAACCTGGGTCCTTCAAAAAATAAGAATGCAAAGCGGTGGACGAAAATTTTAATTTAATACGAACTGGAAGACTTAATATTCTCGTTGGTGAAAAATAATATTAAACGCAATAGAATAATATTTTTAAGACAAAATATAGTATGTGATTATGACTATATAATAATATTGACATTTAAAGAAAAAAAGTATAAAATAAAAGAGTTACTTATATTCAAGTAGAACAAAATAAATATAAGCATTGAAGTATTAAACAAAAACGGTAATAATTTGTGCATACGACAGTGGCGTCAATGAAAGCAATTTCGTCTTTCTCCTGTACCAATTTTAAAAGTAAAAATGAGTTTTTCTTTCAATCGTTAATTAAAAATAAATATTAAAACACAAAAGTATTTTTATTGTGATTCTACAAGATTTTAATTAACTATACAACATTATTTCTACAACATTAAATAATGGGTAAGTTCGTAAAATTTATTATAAAGCAAAGTAAAGTATTGAAATGCAGAATAGTGCAAATCGAATATTTGAAAAAAAAACAACTCAATGCGAACAGTTTTTTTGTATTATTTTGATAAAAAAACGAGGTACACGTTTAAAAAATCGTGCGTTTGAATTCGAATTACTTTTACTGGACTACGTCTCACTGTTGTCGCGTATTTAAAATCTTAAATTCTATTCATATTCATAATTAATTTTTATTTTGCATGGAATTATATTCTTGTTTATAACCCTTAAACAAGTATTCAGTAATTAATTATTATTCAGCAAATTTTCCTCATTTATTGGGCGATTTTACACTGAATGACACTGCTTAATTTATTTTTCCAAATGGTGGTATTGGTTTTAATTTTGATTTTCAAAAAAAACAAGAATTGCCACATTGTTATTACAAAACTGGCCATGTAGTTTACTATATGTTTTATCCATTTGCTCAATTTACCTGAATAAATTCTGTTGTTGTGTAAAAGCATATACTGAAATCATAATATCTGTTGAAATTGGATATCTATGTTCATTTTCAAAATTGGGAGACAAAAAGTAAGAAATGTAAGAAATGATCATCAATAATCACAATAATACGCAGTAAAATTGAATTTATACTCCATTGCAGAGAATAATTCACTACAAACCAACATCTCTCTACTAGATAATGTTTTCTTCTACATATTTTTATCACTCACTAATATATCAAATGTTATTAATGGGCTGTTTTTTTTAATTATTCCACAAAAAGAAGTGAGTACTAGGCAAAACAAGGGATGGAATGTTCGACCCTGTTATCATTTGAACTTTTTCACTGCGTTGAGAGTTTTTCAGGTTGCAATGTGACAAAAGTCATTGGAGAATTTCCATCGGTCCCCATATTATGTTTACACGGCAGGGTATGTCACTTTCATCTCTAGGAGTAATTTACAATAATTTATAAATAGAAAGTGTTATGTAAATCTGGACATCAAAAATGTTGTCAAAAAACTTCATCACGAAAATTTTAAGATATACGAGAATGTGAACATTTCAATTTCTTCTCTGCGTTGAGAGTTTTTCAGGTTGCAACGTGACAAAAGTCATTGAAGAATTTCTAACGGTCTCCATATTATGTTTACATGGCATGGTACGTCACTTTCATCTCTAGAAGTAAGTTAAAATAATTTTTAAATAGAAACCATTATATAAATCTGAACACCAAACATTTTGTCAAATTATTTCATCACGAAAATTTCAAGATATACGAGAATGTGAACTGCCTGTCGGGAAGTGTATTGCTTTAGAGAAATATCATTCAAAACTCTGAACAAGTTACCTTATCCCTTTCTATATTTTCTCACGCCACCATACAATAATAGAGAAAAGGAAAAGGAATTAGTGAAATTAGTGGTTTGTTTAAATATATAAAAAAATTACTTTTATAAATCTTTAGGCAAATCTTTTTAGACGTTAAAAACAATATTGTCACTTTGATAACGAAACTCTTGTTAATACATATTTAGCTAAAATATTTTCTTAAATTAATGAAATGGCTATTCATTTTGTAATTTTGGCAGTGATTTGGAAATTTTAGGTATGCGGCAAAATTAATTTAACCGGAAGTAATTTTTGTAATTCTCGGTATATATTTAATCACAAAAATGTTTTGACAAATGTTTCGCAGTATATGTAATGGAATCATATCTCATGCTACCTTTTACAACCATTGTGATGAATCGAAAAACGGTTGTGCTCACTAAAGCACCGACATTCATCTCGGGATGGAAATGACCAAAGCTAAGCTACTATCAATGCTAGGTGTTTCCTTTTAAGAAAAGGGACTTAGAATTACCGTAGAACTACTTATGAAAACATTTAGACTAAACTGGTATACGTATAAAAAATCCTACATCTACGTCCACCAGAAACTCTAGGATTGAAGCATAGTGTGAAAATATCGTCGCACAAAGTGATTTTTTCCAAATGATTATATATTACATGAAAATGTTGGGAATATTGTTATGAAGTTAAGTAATTCCAATGGATGTTTGCGTCCTGGTACTTACAACAATACTACAATCGTACTGATATATTCAATTAAAAATTAAATTAAATAGAAGACATTTTTAACCGAACATTTTACTCTGACACAAATATGTAATTCATAGAAGACTTAACATTTTCATGGAATAAGATTGAATATTACGCCAACAAGAGCAGAATGATTCAAAACGAGAATAAGATAGGAAGTTCGCCGAAAAATCTATTGTCTACGGAAAAAAGGAATATCTCTCCTTGAGGAAATTTTGAAGAGTTGGTGCTTAAAACAAAGAGAAAGCTTGAATTGCTTTATGTGATTGTATTCATTGTGTTGGGAGCTTTAATTATCGGGAATGATATTAAATTATTTGTTTTGTTAATAAATATACGTATAGTAATATTTAAAGGCTTTCTAATTACAATATTCCTTTTTGTTTGTACGTATCATCATCCACTCATTTTATTGTTAATAATTTCCCTTTTAAGTTTACTTTGTTATTGAATGCAAACTCTGCGAATGTGTAAAAACGTAGTCGAGAGTCTTTCTATTTTTTATTCGCGCTTTTCTCACCGCATAATTTTTATGTCCTCCTTTTTAGTGCCCTATAGTTCAATATGTGTTATTAGTACCGGTTTATAAATACGTTTAACATAAGCATTTATGTCTTTGAAAGTTAAAAGTCTTAATTTAGCTGATATTATATTACGTGTAAAAAATATATTCAAATATGCTACTCTATAAAAAAAACTTGCTAAATTTATTTATTTATTTATTTATTTACCACCTATGGAGAAAAAACAGATACAAGTCATAGTGAAATACAAAATAAGAGTTTTTTGACAATAAGGTTAACTTATATCCTAACATTCCCACATGAAAGTAATATTCTACGTACATATATCCTCAGTCCCTTCTAGATATTTCCATGATACATTAAATATTAGAAATTTTATAAAATATCAAATTACATTTTAATAAAGTAATATTTTTAACAATCAAGCAAAAACTATTGAAATGATTGAAGTCAGCCTTTCCTTTAAAGTTCACTCTAACAGTTATCAATAATAGAATTAATAGTAATCACTATCCCACCCATAATAATATCGATTAAATAAAAAGAAAAAAAAAACAGAATATCACGTCGATTTGAATAAATGAAAATGTAGTGTCAATGCTTTCAAAGGACTAATGGTTGTATAGTATCCGTTTAACTGACTGTTTGTATTGAAATACTGAACTGGCAAATATATCTAGAGAATGAAATTTTCCGTCGCAATCATCACAAAGCCTGCGTAGTGGTACACGAGCACCAGCATTAGTGCGAGCGGTAGGTAGATGGAACAGTGCGATGCTACGGGTCGCTCTCCCTGGCACACGAAACTGCAACTGATTCACTATATCGGCGCAATCATAACAACTATGGCAAATATTATAAAGTACAATTGCTCCGAGTTCGATACGCCTTTCGTGGAGAGCACGGTATTTGAATGTATACAATGCATTATAATAGTCTATTTTGGGTGTATTGAAGCGATATTGCAATGTACGTATAAATCGTTTTTGCACTCTTTCGATCATATCAGAATATGTAAGATAGTAAGGATTCCAGACGGCAACAGCATATTCAAGTTGAGATCGCACAAGACTTGTGTAGAGGATGCGATACGTTCTCATTTGCTTAAAGGGTTTGGTAGTTCGTAAAACAAAGCCTAGCAAAGCATAAGCTCGCGATGTGATCTGCTTTACGTGAACATCAAAATGTAGCTTTTGATCAAACATTTTGATCAAACATACACAATGGACAACAATATATTGAAGAACATTACCAATGATATAGATGGCGTCGCAGATGATTTAAAATTAAACTTCTGTGAAAATCCTAAAAGAAGTATTGTTATGGATGTAGTGTCGTTAGTTGACAAGTCCATCATCCAGTATTGTTATGGATGTAGTGTCGTGAGTTGACAAGTCCATCAGCCACTAATTGTTGTTTTTTACTTTTTTAATGATTTTTTTAAGAATGAAATTAACATTTTTTTATAGTTTTAATAATATCATTCTAATGTAACCCGAATATAAATCAACTTCATATACCCATAACATGATCTCACAAATTACCGATGGTATCATATTTGAGTTAACGAAATAAAATTAGGTTTTTTTCAATTTAAAAAAAATGGAAAAGAATTATATGTACGAATTAAATTCCATCCTCTAACTGATATCATTTGCTCAGATAAATGTAAAATATATTTAAATATTTGTAAAGTTACTTAGGCTTCTTTGCAAATATTGTAGCTACGTTAATTAAATTTTAAGTTACTTTTTAAAGCATTAAAACAAATTCAAAATAACTATTAAAACTAATGATCAATTTTCATTTCAGTAATAAGAATGCAAAACCAACAAATGTTAGAAATATCAAGATCAAGAATCAAAGAACTGTCGTGGGTGATTCGAATAATTGTGTTAAATTAGTTATTAAATTAAATCATCGTGTTATGGTTTAAAAGAATATTCATCCTCCGTTATAGAAGATATTACACTACGAACGGTTATGCCTCTCGAAGATTCCTTTTCCGACGTATTTTTATCACACACAAATTCACCAAATGTTATACGCCCATAGACTGTTTTTTTTTCACAATGTACAAGCACTTGAGATAAATAAATCAGGAATAGCGCTTGAAATAAATAGAAAGATTTGACAGTGTATTAATTTTAATTTACAGAGTTGAGAGCTTTTCAAGGCGTAATGTGGCAAAGTTCTTAATAGAATTACCGACTATATGGAGACGTCACATTTATGTAGCTGAGTAACCCCCAATTTTAGTAGTAATTGAAAATAAATTAAAACAACAACGTGAATAAAATGATTAAGTGAGAATAATAACAAGATAATAAATATTTCATTTATCCAATTAAAAACTAATGGTATAAATATGAAGGTCAAATAAATTTGTGAAAAATTTCATTGTGAAAAATAAACATTAATATTAATGATATATCTCTTCGGGAAATAGATTCCAAAACCTATAAAAATTTGCCTCATTGTTAACATATTTCTTATATGAAAAACTCTTAGTATTAAGAGATTAAAAACGATATTTGTTTTGAAAAAAATCTTTTATTTGAAAATAATTTGGTATGATTTAATTTTAAAACTATGAGACAAATATAATTCGTAATGTTGATAGCCTTTTTTAAAAAGTATGTTTACGGTATTTTACTAGAAACAATTTTCATGTGAACATTCTTTATTATTCTCGGTGTGAAAATACACCGAGAATCATCAGGCATAAAGGTTCAATAATTTTGTAGCATTCTATAAAGGAATCTTATCCCACTTTCCTCATAAAGTCAATCTTTTATAATTTCAAAGTGCCCTACACACCTCAGTAACGATATTCAAATATAACATCATAAGATGAAAGTGGCCAAAAGTATCATTAATACTTTGTGCCTCGTGTTACAGGGATAATAGGGTACCTAGAACCTATGCTACATCACGAATTTGTATAAACACAAAAAATCCTACACCTACGCATAAGAAACGTTACAATTCAAACAAAGTGCGACAATATCGTACGGAGTGATGTTTACAAATGATAAAATGTTACATCGAGAGGTCGGATATAGTGTTATGTTTCTGAATTGTAGGAGCGAAAGGCACAGTGGGTGTTTGCGTTCCGACATTGGCCGACGAAGGAAAAGATAAGTAACAACTATTGAGAATAAGTAACAAGTACTGATGCAGTAACCCCTTCCTTCCTTATGCCAATACCGTTAAACTAAATTAGAAATTTAGATTAATGGCATTGGCGTAAGCGCTGAACATATGAAATTTTATCGAAGAAAATTTATCAATCAATACGAAAATTGTCAAAAATAGATCGAAGTAGTGATTTTGAATTTAAATAATTTCACAACGATGAATTTCGATTTTATTATTTCGAGTTTGCGTTTGGAATAGAACTTGGCAGCATTTTAAATAATTTGTATTTTGATGGCCAAATCAACTGATTGAAGGGAACTTGGCTCATTTAATTTTATTTTTATTATTGTAGAGATGAAAATCTATTTGATGTTATATACCGTTATCCCCTTGGTTACATTATGGAATATTTAAGCTACTATACGACAATAATACTTGTTCAAGTAGCTAGTTTATTTTTTTTTCAATATTACAATTGAAACTTTAAATAGGCATATGTATTTGAAAAATCTATAATTGAAATATAATTGAAAGACCTATAATTTAACCTTAAGGTATGCAGAAGTAGTGACAAGCTTATTTACAAGATCGTTTTTAAATTAGTGACAGATTCGTAGACAAGTATTTTTCCACTATACGTCTTTAAAGTAACGGAACAATACTTTTTCGTGGCAACACAATTTTCTTTGACACAATTACTTCATTTGTCAAATGCCTGGTAGTTTGACTTGTGTCAACATTTACATGAAATAAGAATAAATCTTACGACAGACAAGAAAATGGAAAGATTGAAAACAATAAAGAGGTAGTGGGTTCGTGAAAAGACCTATTGTCTATGGGAAAAAGCAAAATACTCTCCGCAGTCCTTTTTTGAAAGAAAAGCTTAGATTGTTTTATTTCAATATCCATATCAGAAGCTTTCAATGTTGAGAATATTTCTTTATTTTATTTTAATTACGTATTTTTTTAATAAGCATACGCATAATAATAGCTAAAATTATTTCTTTTTTATTTGTACATATGAACACATTTGTATATATGAACACATTTGTACATATGAACCCAATATTCTATAAATCCATACCTCCCCTTGCATTATCTTTCTTCGCTACGAACTGAAACACCCCCTTTGGGAGCAAATAAAATAAATAGGAATATGCCTCTTAACAGAGGCTATTCGCCCTAAAATGGTTTAATTAAAACAGATAACTTATTTACACTAACAGAGTTTAAACGCTTTCATGAAAATTGGACCTCTGTAATGCACAATATTAAAGTTTTTCGGAAAATAATGAATTTCGCAAGGATAAAGATAGTGCGGCTATTTTTTATTTATTCAAATATCCGAGGACTATTTTTAGTAAAAATCTGTCATGGTCTAGAGAAATAATTACTTTAAGGGAAGTGCGGATGTTTTCGATGCCTTCAACAATCGATTACCGGTGTGTTCTCAGCGTCTTTTTAAATTTCGAGGGTAATAGACACTTTGGGGGAATTGGCTGGAAAAGGACAAGGATTTATAAGTTTTTACAGTGAGTAATGGCAAATGACATAATAATTAAATATATTCAATAAAGACGGCGAAACAATAAATCCATGGAGTATTAGGTGATCCAGGGAAGGGTGGAAGAAAAGAGACCGTGTGGCAGATCATCCATACGATGGACTGATCAAATTAAATCAGCACTTGGGGACCCTCTACATAAATGCACTAAGATGTCGACCAATAGGATAGGGTAGGCGAGAAATTGTGAAAGAAATCGTGAAAAGAAGGTTTTGGCTGGCCTCGTTACCTCAGCTCTAAATAATTTGACTACTTAAAAATCTCAATATGATATTTTGTGGATTCCAATAAATAATATCAGCACTTGTATACGTAAAACAAACTTACTTTCCATTACATAATCAATTTTCCTCTTTCTCCCCGTCTATAATTCTTTCAGTTATAGTTTATTGGAATGAAATTGTATTAACCGTATTAGAGGTAAGCAGAATCTGTATCCTCTGCTATATCACCCTCTGATTCTTCTAAATACAAGAAAAATACTCTTACTTGGACATTTATTTTTTTTGTGCCTAATTACGAATTTCTCTCAATTCATAAATGTTCTGTTTCATCCTTCGTTTACTTGTTACTTGGCAGTTATTTATTACACATAATGGTTTAGTTCTTTAATAAATCAGTCCTATTCCAATGAAGTGACGTAAATAAATAGGTAAAATATTCAGTATTTTGTTTTTATTGAATATACGAAATATTGCTATTCTATTTATTTTAGTTAACTTTATGGGAAAATTAATAATCAAAATTGTCGTTGTATTTTAATTTATCAACCAATCTGGTTCAAATTCACTACTTAAAATACTATTACCTTATGGCTTTTTTACCCTAAGCCCTAGGCTGCCCAAAATATTAAATACTAAATTATAAATATTAAAAAAATATTACGAAATATTTAAAAAGATATTAATTCTCACACTCTCAATCAATTCATTCAGTATTCAAGTTCTATTTTTGAATTAAAAGAAATAAAATACTACGGACTGCAAAAAGGCACTAACTGAATTCGTTATCTATTACAAACACTTTCATAAGCAAACTATAGGTGAGAATGTTCACGATCTGGAAAAATGTTTCCAAAAATAGGTGAATAAAAGTCTAATTATAAAAATATTCGTTTTATTCCGTGTTTGTTCCATTCTGAAATTAGGTTTTATTTGAATTAGTAGAGGAAAGCAATTCTAAAGTTTTCTCTCGCAGTCGAGAAATTTGTAAAATATAAAAACACAAAAATTTAAAAAGCAAAGATTGAATTTGTAATTCATTATATGTTTAAACGTGCTCTTTAATTAGATTGTCAAAAGTATCTCTCTGGTAACATCATTTTAATTAGTTTTGTACATTTTGTTATTAAAGTGTGAAACAAAGATAAATAATTTCTTGGTAACTCAAAAAATAATAATTTCTTGGTAATTTAAACAATATCTAATTTAGTTAAGGATTAAAACTTTACTAAACTTATAAAAATCGAATAAGATGGGCCTTATAGAGATAAGTTAAGCTTATTAACATAATTAAGAGAAAAAAACTCTATTGAATGTGAGATTAAATGCCGTCATTTTAATATTTCAACCGATATGTATATAATGGCCTCTGATGTCATAATCTTATCATTTTTTCTCAATGCTGCCTCAATGGACACCTTTATTGGAAGTAAGGTCTTTAATAACGCTTCTTGTGTGCACGCTTGTAGTGTGCACTCCACCTTGACGACGTATCCAAATCAATAAGTTCTTTTTATTACATTTCCATGCTTTAAAAATCTTTCAACCATTTTCATTGTAGAATTCCAACGTATTCTCACTTTCAATAATAAGTTCAAATTGTATTTTTGTATATTTCTGTAAAGTATTCTAAAGAACTTTTTATCAATAATTTTATCAATACACCTGTGTTCTTCAAAACTTTATTTTAATTTTATCGCAACCTGAATTATGATCATCATCACTGTAGCCACTCTCCTCATCAAAACTGCTTATTAAAACAAATGCATCGATAACATTTTATATACTTTTATTGTACATAAAATGTTATCACAATGGATAATTGGATAACATGGTCGAAACAAAGAACCGTTTCAGCAGGATTTTTTAATCTAAATTTAAGCACAACATTTGGCTCATGGCTATTTTCAGCTACATATAATGGTCAAAATGCAAACCGAACTCTTACAAGCATTTTTGTATTATAATTTCTCTCATCTTTTTTGTCCGCATTTGCTCGGAATGTATACTGGCTCCAAATTACAAAACATGCCCTCTGTATCACCATGGATATATATATATATATATATATATATATATATATATATACATTCATATCAATTAACTTAAATAAAATTGTTTATGCCTGTCTTAGTATAGAATTTACTGAAGCTTATGAAAATAAATCAGTACGTAAATGATTTTATTCATGAAAAGTATGAAATTTTTTTCAATGTTTCGTCGGAGAGTATATGTTAACTTTTCTTTTTTTTCTGATTAAAGGATACCTAAATAGGAAAAATATTTTCTTTAGGCCCTTATCATTAGTCCTTCCGAACGATGAAATAAAGATATCGAGAATATAATTGTCACCACCTTGGGTGTTAGTTATTGATATATATATATATATATATATATATATATATATATATATATATCAATAACTAACATATATATATATATATATATATATTTATATGTATATATATATATATATATATATATACGTTAGAGTCCTCTAGTGGCTCATTATTATATATAGAACAACTCACTTTTATCGCTGGCATAGAAATGTACATGTACATAACGATACATGAATTCCGCTCCAGCGAACCAGCGCCGCTGCCATATTCTTCATTCATAGTACTTTCTGCTAGCCCGCACTCTGAGACATGTCTTTTAAATATAAATATTGACATAATTCCGTAATAACAACACCTATACTGATGTTTCATACACAATGATTTTTCATAATAAACTATAAATACAGTGGCGAATACCACACTAGTCCAGCTGAACTCAAGTCATACGGGAATACACAGAATGATTTACGACGGAGATACGTTCGACTCTATGCACAAGTTACTCGAAAAACATTTAAACATTCAAAAAAGCTTCAACATATGTTAGAATAAAGAGTACTTTAATCTAGTAAGCAGGGGAAATAAAATGAAAGACAGAAAATTGAGGGAGCAAAATTATTAAGGAAACCTGAAAACATTAAGAAATAAAATAAAACCAAACAAAATATCGTCTTGGAAAGCATACTTCAGGTAAAAGTTTAAGAAACTTTATGGAAAGGTAAATTTCTGATGCGAAAGGATCCGGTTACGTCCTTTTCTTTTCGAAAGTGCTCTAAGAACTTAGTTACTACAAGGTTCCTGCTTTCGATATTTATATATAAAATGCTCGTGAAATGAAAATATTTTTACAATACATTTATATATAATTTTTTGTATAAGTAAGCGCTTTATAAATCTCTGAACATGATAATTTGCTTTTACAGGTTTGAATTAAACTGTCTAATTTATGGTTAAACGATACGTTTGAAGTACTTGTAGGTCGCGTCGGCTGCTGACGAGGCGCGTGGGTTGAGGCGTAATTGCGTAGGAGTACAACGCTATGCATCTCATTTATATTTAGAACATAAACAATGAGGATTGCGAGTGAATAATGGTAAAGATTTGTTTAGGATAATTATCTACCAGTGGAACGGGTGTTACGCAATATCAATTAACTTAAATAAAATGAAGACAATTCCGTTTTTTTTATTATTTTTTCGTTTATTCCTGTCTTAGTAAAGAGTTTACTGAAGCTTCAAATAAGATAGTATGTAACTTATTTTATTCGTGAAAAGTATTAAAATTTTTATAATTTTTCGTCAGAGAATACATATTACCTTTTTCAGACATGGGAATGAAATTGCAGGCATATGTTTCAATGTTATTTAATATTCAAAGTCTGACGATATGCCTTGGTTGACTATTAAGCGATAATCCTTGGCATCCAAATCAGCAGGTCTCAACATTACTTACTAGCCACAGCTGAGCAGAAATAATAGTTCCATTGTGGGTTGAATTGGATACGACCCTCTTACGTTTACATATTAATTTGAGTGCCTTTGCCACTGAAATTTAACAATTTGAAGGGAAATATATACAAATTTTCATATACTAATAACATTTCTAGCAGAATTTCGTTTATAAATTATATGTTTACAGCGAATGTAACGAGATAACTATTCATAATTATCCAGTTGGTATTATGTAATATTTCTGAAATGTTTCTTAATTAAATTTACAATACATTTAGTGATTTGTAAATTAGAAAAGAGCTTTATTACCTGCAGCCCATATGAAATTAAATGCAATTTCACTAACGATTGAAGTAAAAACGTTTCTTCAATACTTGTACTTACGATGGTATGGTTGCTCCTATTTCTCTTTTTTATTACGGAAAAATGAGTAGAAAATGAACTTTTCTAGTAACACACAAAAGATATTTCATATACCAAATTTAATTTATTGTTACCTGCATTGTTAGAAAGCACTCAACGAGAAACACCTTGTATTAGGTAATTATCATTTTTTTCGTAATATCATTGAATTTCTGACTTTTCCATGATACACGACTGATTAATCACGAGATCTCTATTGCACCAGAGCGACGTTTTTTTAAAAAAAGATTCTTTGCTAAATATTGTGTTGTCATTATATTTGTTAATTATTGAAATTGTCATAAATTAGATTATTTTTTCGTTATTGAAAAATATAAGTATTTAACTGTTAAGTTTAGGTCTATGCATATAAGTATATAACGATTAAATATAATACTTTACTTCACTTTACCCTAAAACTAATAAAGTATATAATAGCAAAAATCAAAACGATTACTGAATGACATGTATTCACCGCTATCATTCCAAAAAATACCTTCAATCATTCGATTGAAAAATTTATAGAAAAACAAATTAAGTTATAATGAAAGATTAGAAGGTGTTTATATTTTTGAAATTTATTCTTTATTCCACATTTATATCTCTTTTTCATTTAAAGAAGCAGAATAAATTATCATCCGTAAAATATTTCAAAACGCCTCTTTTCAGAACGGTCAAATAAAAAAGATATTAAATACAAGCACGTAAAATATTATTGAAAACGGACACATCTTCACAATCTTGTGTTATGTATGTGAATTTGTGTTCCCTTCTATCCATTTTTAGCACTTTAAAATTAATGTGCTAAGGTATGCTAAGGCTAATAAAGATTAGTTTATAAGAAATTCAAAACGTATCATCCAAATTAGCTTATTAGTTTCCAATGTCGCCACGTACATATTAACACAGACACACATTAATACAGATTTTATTCCCCTATTAAGAATTAGTTAAATAAATTCCTTTATCAAAAGTTATTGTGGAACCCTGACAAGTAAAGAGAATTACACAATTGAATATATATGTACATACATTAAATATTTTGTAGACAAGGATCAGGAATAATTTGTAAGGCTAATTGATAATCACTACCTTCAAAGTTGGTAAAAATATTTGAAAAAATAATATTTTGAGGCCTGATACTTATTTGTTTTGTATACAACTTTTCTAATACTTATTTGTTTTGTATACAACTTTTCTAATACTTATTTGTTTTGTATACAACTTTTCTAATACTTATTTGTTTTGTATACAACTTTTCTAATACTTATTTGTTTTGTATGCAATAATTTTGATATCTTCATTTATAATTCAACAGACATACTTACATTAAAATCAATATATCAACTAATTACGTTATTTTCCGATTAAATAAATTTATACAAATAACGAATTAATATCTTAAAACGACGTGGTTACTACTTGTAAAGTTGTTTAAAGTATAGTGAATTGACCAAAGGAGAATGGCGAAAGTCCGTACAATGTTGGGCCCAGATATTACAAGATTAAAAATAACACTGTTATATAGAGAAAATTAAAAAAGTAAGCTCCTTAAAATTTTACCAAAATCGTCAATCAGACAAAAGGGAAATCTTGTATTTTTTGTGGAAAATTAAGTTATTTTTCATAATAGATTTTTAACGTAATTTCTACGGGATTCTTTGAATTAGCGAGTTAAAACAAAGTACAGATTGTGTCTTAGTGTATCCCTCATGCATAGATGTACGATATTAATCCAAAAAACCCACATCCTCGGCAGGGTCATCGAGAAAAATTACGTAAACCTAAATAAGAGCGAAAAAATCATTCATTTTGAAAATAATAGAACTATTGTCAATGTCGGCTCTCAGTTTATTTTTAATTAAATTAAGCAATGGCTACAAATTAAAGAAAGCAAGAGACATTGATTATATTTTGTAATCGTTTCTAAAACGTTATTATGCATTCTATTAAATGTTTCTTGTTATTTTTATTTCCAATTAAAAATCCTTTATATTTTAAAAATATTATACATGCGCATTTATAAAAATAGCTTTTCTTGTTTTGTATCATTGTCATAAATTGAAATTCTATTTATTCCTCTTTCCTGATTATCAATTACGGAATTGTTTTTTTTTTATATTCTAAAAAATATCGGCTTTTTGTTAAATCATGTTTTATCTCTTTAATGTCTAGGCCCATATTGTCAGTCTCCTTTTGCTTCTAGTTGCGGTTTCAATAAGTGCCTCCCTCAATAGTTGGTATAAGTGGCCTATGTCAAGTTTGCATCTTTAACCATTACACTTAATCAGTCTGAGAAAGCAGAAAATAAAATATCGACCAACACATTTAACTTTTTAAAATGTTTCTTTATTATGTAAACTTGAAAAGTTCTAACGCTTATTCACTAATTGGGTTTAGCTTTTTCGTGACTTTTTGACTCTAATGATAATTATAACAGTTCACTTAAAAAGTTTTATGTTTGGTTATCCTTCTTAATGAAAGTTTTTGAGATATATCCTTTTAGAAATGAGGTACTTTTGTTAAAATTTGGTTTTATCTTAATATGTTTTCAGTAGAATAAGAACAACAAATTAATCAGACCAAATTTCTTTGAAACAGGATTTTTTTAACCAGGTCGAATGAATTTTTTCGCTTTTGAGATTGGCTTTTCCTTAAAGATATTCCTGAAAGAAATAGAGTTTCAATTTTTGTATTGTTGCACCTAGCTGAAAAATGCTATGACACGTCTTAAATATTCATTTCATGTATTTTGATAATATTTCCACGTTTACCGACGTGATTCCTGATTTCAAAACTTTATTCCACATTTCAAGTGGACCTTCTTATAAAAAACGTATTACTCGTTTTATATTTTCTTTTACTACTGGTTATATCAAAGTTTACAGTCAAAGTTTATAGCCAAATACAAAGATTTATAGATTTTATTTTTATTTCAATGATTGTACATAAATAACAGACGTATACATGTATGACCTTGTTATGAAATTCATCTTGGTTGATAAAAAAACACAAGGTCCATAACAATAATCTCATACTTAAAACAATGTGCTTATGTGCTCTAGTCCAAAGTCACTTCCAATTTAAAACAGCTTTGTCCTAACAGTCAACGTATAAGGGAAACATAAATATGAAATGTTAAGAGAAGCCATAGATAGTAATCTACAGGAACTCGACCTGACTTTTCAACGTACAATTCTTAATTTTCTGCCTTGATCAAAATCTAGTTAAATATATTCCATGGCGGTATAGTTTAGTTGGACTTACAAAATTAAAGTATTATTGTACTTATAAAGGTTTATTTTATGTTTTTGATTGGTAGTACATATTTTCCTGTACACCGCACATTTCAGTTCCATTAAAATATTACAAAATTTGATTTATATATGATTCATCATAATTCTAGTTTTCCATTAATTTCCTTTCCTTCTGTTTTCTGCGGCCGTGGTATTTAGTCAATTTATTCATTATTTTATTTAAAATATATACTCATTAATAGACACTTGTTTCTTTTGCACAAAATTTTTCTTCGGGAAAATTGATATTTTTTTCACACATTAATTTTGAAACATGTAAAGAATATTCAGTAGTAGCTATTTACCAAATATAGTATGATAAAGTGAAGTCAAATTTGATTAGATACAATGATATACCTTTGAGCTATTCTTTAAAATAAACAAAAACGTTGAGGTTTGCTCATCAGTACATTAAATAAAATTAAAATGATTTAAACCTCAAAAAATATTTCAACACCTTACAGACAAAATATGACTGGCAAAAAATATAAGAACACGTTGAATTTTTCTGGAACAAATTGATATATTACTCCTTAATACAACAGGAAAGAGTTCATTTAGTATTTTATATTTAGTAACTTATATATATATATATATATATATATATATATATATATATATATATATATATATATATATATTAGATTATATTTAGTAACTTTTCTTGTGTTGTTCTTTGACATCGGTATAAAATAATAGGGTAATCTATTTATCAACAACCGGTAATTGAAGACAAGTTTTTCGATGAGGATAATACTAATAAAGCACTAATGCATAATTTGTTACTTAGAGTTCCCATTTCCCTTTTTCTTTAGAGTTCCCATTTCCTCACCATTAACCATAACCATTTTAATTGATTGGTCACACTTTCTTTTGTCGCATATCAAATAAATTGACGTATGATGTAACGAATCTTTCATGTCTATTTCATGTAAGATTCGTTACATGAATATATGATGAAACTGTTGCACCTTGTCTTAGATAACATTATTTACAATATGATCAAAATACTATTATAAGAAGAAACGAAATTTACAAGTTCTTAAATTTGTTTATCAATAAGTTATTTAAAGTAATTTAACTTTAAACTTCAACGTTATAAAATTCCACAACTTGCCATTAAGACACGTTAATTTTAATGTTTTTGGTAAACCTTCTAACAATATCTTTAAATTATTGTATAAATGTTTTCCTATTTCTGCTGACTAGAATTCTAACTTCAACCTAAATAGAAAACCAATTCAGTGATACGTCATATAAGTGTTTTTTGTGACACGGTTGAAGTAAATAAGTGATCATGTTTAAACAACTTTATTATTCACATTTCACATTAATATAAATTTCTACTTTATTCTCTAGATTTTAAAGGGGCACGAACATCGCTATTTTTATAATTCTTGTGATTTTACGATATGCGCGCGAATATTGTTTCTCGTTTTCAGTGAATATTGGCAGAAAACAATACGTACTTCAAAATCCTCATAATAAATAATTATATTAATTTCAAAGTCCCTTAGTGTTAAATTTTAATTTCAAAAATAAATAATGCTAGTTGTACACGCACTTCGGTCTATTACAATAATTAGATAAGTATACTTTTTAAGTCGTACGTTTTATACTGAAATGTGTAATTTTCATATCTTCTTTTAGTGGGTCGAGTGAGATGAAACAAAGCCTATATATTACCACAGACGAAACATAATCTACCAGTTACGGAATCATACGTAAATTACCCACACTTTTACGGTATACAATCACTCAATCCGCTGGTCGAGGTTGCATCAGAATATAGTATCTTTGTGGTGAATAAGAATAAACTTCTTCGCGTGTATCGTTCTGTCTGGTAGTGTTACTGATTTAATTAATTGCAGTCTTATCGTCATTAAAATGGGTAGGTATAATAACTGTTATGTTTCCATAACTGGACTTAAACAAATAAAAATAAAATAAACAGATAAGCAAACAAAAAATTCTATAAATGGTTCTAATGTATTTCTCATTTTTAATTTTTCCAACGTGCGGGCACGTGAAGTTGACAGTTTGATTATACGAAACAATGTTCCTTTACACGAACTACATAATATACTAGAGGGACATATAAACTTGATGCTTTTTTATACAGAAATTAAATATTCGTCTAGATTCCCAAATATTATAGCAAATACCCAACCCTTACAATGAGTGTTACAAAATTATTTCGGAACTCTCTTAAAAGAACGCTCTTTAAATCGAGTTTTTAAAAAGTTTTACACAGTTTTGAGAGCCAGTATGCGAATTCAAACTGAAATTAACTATCATTTCATTAAAATTATAACACAATGTGGTGAAGGAAATCATGCATAAGAAAATATTAAACCTGATTAACGTTATTTGTAATAATTAATTATCCCTTCAGAAAATAAGTAAAAAATAAATCGTCTATATATTATCTTCATTATATATTTGAATCTTCGTTATAATATTAATATACTTTATTAATATTATACATTATAATATTATACATTATAATATTGGTTACATGAAACTTACATTTAACTTTGGTTACAAATCCTTAAAAAAGTCGAGTAGATTTTACTTATAGCATTTCTTGTGCTAATCATTATAATTTTATAAACAAGAAAGTTTTGTTTGTTTGGATGTTTTCAGGGTTTGACAGAAAAGAACTTATACACTTGGATTTAAATTAACCATCGTATAAACACGTGGGTAATGCTTTTTTTCTAACACGTAGGTAATGCACAACTAGGATTTAAGATATTTTGCTCAAACTTGAACTAGATCATAAATTGTACAAAACACGTCAACGATGTGTATTACCAATTATTACATAGCACCCGATTTTGCAACGAGGAACAGGTCATACTCATTTTCTGCTACAAAATCAGATCACAGAAATGGTTTCGACTTAAACAAAGTATGGCAGGTATATTAAATCATGTTTGATAGAATTGTACACTACAATAATTGTAGATTCTTTGTTTTACGTATGTTTATATAACACTATTATACCATTTTGTACTAACAATCAATACAAGTACAAACAAAAAAGTAATAGTCCATCCTCCTAAAGTTTGAAAATCGAATAAAGAGCATAATAGAAAAAATGGGAAGTATTAATATACAATGTTCTGTCGATTATTTAAATAAATATTTAGTTGAATACAAGCTAATGTTTGTTATTAATTGCAAGGGTAATCGCTACAAAGCACATGGTGCAAATTAACTGGGGAACAAATATGCGATCACAATGAGAAAACCTTACTGAGAATTCCAATTTTCGGTTTCAAAGTTTTAAACCGCTGTAAAAGTTTTTAATAACGTTATTACGACTTTATTAATCTGTATGTTGTGCAATAATCACGAAACAGCATTGGGTGAATTTTCTCTTAAAATTAAACATTTACGCTCGTTAATAAGTTATAATCCTATTAGTAATTAAAGTGACAAATTAACACAAAGATATTAATAAATGGCGGTGATATTGAGTTCTAAATGTATTTTCATTTTAATTTGCCCCTTTCAGTTTTATAGCTTTACCTACACATTTATTTTGAATCTTGTTTATTAATTTGGGTCTAGAGAAATTGAAATTGCGAAATTTAATTCAGGCACACATTTTTGCTGACGTAAATAAGAATGAAACCCTTATTTCTTTAACCTAATGTCAGGGTTAGGTTTAGCGCTTATACCTTCACACCATCTTCCGTCTCAGAGGAATAAACCCACCACACCATTCACACCTTCACACCATCTTCCGTCACAGAGGAATAAGACCAGTCGCCTATTCCTATATCCTGATTTATGTCTTTCGCTTCACTATTTCTCGTATATTTTTTCAATACACACTCTTTCACTTTCGTTGACTTTTACATACTATCTTCAGATTTCATTGCGAAAATCTGAAGACAGTATGTAAGGGTCCAGAAGTGAAGGGTCCGGAAGGAACCTTATTTTATTATCACGCTATCTGTTCGACCCTCCATCAGAGATCTCTAGTTCTTGTGCGGAATAGAGTACAGCCTTAAGTTTCACATTTGTTGTATAATTGTTCGCTTTAAAACAAGGTAAACCCATATATATAAAGGGCGAGGGAGGGGGAAGGTTGAACATTTTTTATCTATTTAATTGTGCAGGATATCCTCGAAACCAAGTAAAGAAAAAAATATGTTTTTTGTAATATGTAATATATAAAAAATATGTTTTTTTCCTGTATTGTTTATTCTCAGGATGTTGCAATTAGTTAAGTTATCCAGTTCTTTCATATTTTGTGTAGGGGTGATGTGTGCAGGGTCATATGTGGAGGGGTGAGTGAGGAGACCTACTAATGCTAATCTGGTGCAACTAGGTCTGAAAATAATGATGGCCTCCTGGCCCTGCTAAGATTATGTTCTACGAATACGAATAACTTTCATTTCGATATAGTTTTTACGTTTTGAGTAATAAAAAGATAGGTTTCGTAATTATCAGGATCTGTTATGATATCTTTTTAAATATAGTGTAAATAATCAATATCCATCGCATCAAAATATGTGCGTTCTTGAATTAACCCGAAATTTAATCGGACTCGCATTTTCTTAAACATTTCTAAGTTTGATTCCTCTATACTTGGTGTATTTTTTGGATCTAATACATGAAATTTTTTTTCTGGATAATCCATAATTCTGTTTTTTTAGTTTCTTCTTTCGTACATAACCTTTTACCTCACAAAGCGTTTAACATTTATCTTTGAAAGTCACATTCCCTTTGTTTTAAAATTTTCGTCGAATACTCGCATTTTTTTAAATAAAATGTTAATTTTTTATGTTGGATTACCATTGAGTTTTCTTCATTTTTATTTTGAATTCTCTAGTACTCGTTCATCCACAGTTACCAATAAGTAACTTCTCTAGTACTCGTTTATACATAATTATGGATATTTATGGTTAATTTTTACAACTTTCGTTTTTTTTTAATACTTTTGTTTTCCACTACTTACTATAGATTTTTCTGGTGTATATTCTTGACATTTCATGTTGTGTTCGGTTTTATGTTTGTTAAATTTAATATGAAATTCGACTGTGTTACAAACATAAAGAGAATAGAAAAAAAATCATTAAACACCATTAAGGATTTTTTATCACCCGTAAGCTTCAGTTGGGACTCATGCCAACGTGAAACGAATTTTTAAGTACGAATTTGTCAAGCCCATATAAACATTTAAGGTTATTTTGTAACACTGTTTTTGGTCATTTTGGTACATTGCCTAGTGAGTAAAAAATATATATAATATTTATTACAGTAACTTATATAATATTTTATTACAGTGAACTTTTTGTTTGAAGAATTTACCCTAAGAGTATAGAAATTTTTCTATTTTTAAACTGTTTTCAGTAATTTATTTTTAATACAGACGCTGGAGAGATAAATATATTCAAAAGAGGATGTAAAATGACTAACCATACTTATGAAAAAGATTTCTCATAGCTTTTGTTCACATATCCAAAGGAAATAACGAAGAGTGTACACATCGTCGTACGTATGTTAAATGCATACAAAATACGTTATGTATCTTGTATAATACGTTATACGTTATGTATACTATAATCTGATCTTTTGTTATTTCCACTTTAACAATAGCAAATTGTATTACTGTAGCAAGAACGAAATGTATAATGATATTGATAATTTTACTGAATTTATACATAGAGAATCATTGTAGTAATAATAGAGTTATTTTTTGTAACAATTGGATTTGAGGGTCACTATTTTGGTATACCAAAATGTTGTACTCGCTAATCGAAGCAAATCATATGAATATGTTCTGCTTTTAATTCTAACTTTTATAAATATACTGCCATAAATTTGTGAATACTGACATATTTTCTTATTTTGTGAAGAAAAAAGTTATGAAAGAAAATAATTACTAACTTTATAGTTTTGACTTAATAACTAACTTTATAGTTTTGACTTAATAATTCTTTAATTTTGAAAAACGTTTCGAGTCCGTTTAGTTTATTTTAAATAAATGATAATTACATAAAGATATCAAAAACCTTTTTTGAATCCTTTAGTCGCGAAAATAATGCGTACTTCTTGATGACATCTGATAAAAATAGGATAATACCATCTTTCTACCAACTAATGTACCATGCATACATAATGTACATATATGTACCATACAGTGAAGAATAGAAGATATCATGATAAGATGCCCTATTTTGTTGAAAAAAAAACTATAATAGACTGAGAAGGGCGATCTGAATGTGTCCACGATGTTAAAAATGTGTAGGAATTACCTATACACAAAACAACAAAATTATATCTGCTACTAATCACGAATCAAGACAAAAGCAGTAATCTTAAGAGCAAAAATAAACATTTTATTATAAAACCTTAAGCGAGATTAAAAAAATACTAAAATTTTTTCACATAATCAACCAATATTTTAAAATTCAATTTCATACGAGGATTAATATGTGATTATCATCTTTAGAATGAAATAAATAATATTCTACCGTAATTAATTAGATTACTCAAATAATTTTTATAATTTGTTCCACGTAATAAATTCTCTCAATACAAAATATTTTCTTATACAATGTAGTCAACATTATACAAGAAAATCTTTTCCTTCAATGCTCTGACACATTGCAAAAGCTTCTGCATATAGTCGGCATTAAGTTTCTCTGAAACCTGCTCATTGTTCTTTATTTATTAAATCCGTTCTTCTCAGTCGTTTATAACACCATTATAAATTATATAATTTTTTGGTTTTTATATTAATAAGTTTGAGAGAGATTAGGAAGAACCACTCGTTACAAGTAACTTCTCTTACGTGCATTATATCAGCATAGTATTACCTAAATAATGGAAAATAAGTGTAATCTATTACTGGTCAAGCTGAAATGCATCAACAGTTGTCGAGAAAACGTCATGTAAGTTATGATAGTTTAAATTTTTCATTGCTGATAGTTTAAATTTTAAAATTTTTAAATGGAAATATCGTCAACTGCCTTTGCAAATTCACAACATATTAAAATATGTGTGTGATCGAATATAAGTGTGACCTGATTACATTTGCCGAATAGAAAAATAAATTTATACGCAATGATATAATTAGCCAACATACTACTCAATCTATTGACTTCTTGATAAAATTAATGAAATATTGAAATTTTTTTCGTAAGTCTGCCTAATTGAATATATGGACGAAAACCCATACCTCAGTTTAGAACTCATATTACTACAACAACAAATATTTATAAGAAATATGTAATCCCCTGCTATGCATTTTTTCCTTTGCAGTTATATCCCAAACTCAAATTAATAAAATTACGGATAACTGAATCAGTCGGCAATGTAATATTTACATGATTAATGAACAGTATGACTAAAAATTTGTTAAGTGGGATCTACGGGGTTTCATAAATATCAGGATAAATTTAAATGTTAAAAATGTTATTCCAAATAAGATGTTATATAGTATGTGGTTCGGTAAAAACAATGGCTAATTTATACACAAGCCAGAAACCTAGTTAACCAACCACGAGTGTATTTGTCTTGTCGTGATAAGATAATTTTAATTTCAAATATGTCATTTTTGTGCTAAAAATATAATATTGTAATTACCAATCTTCCAAACAATCACAGATGATGATGAAAGGAGACATTAAATCTGCATACCATTTTCTATGTCAAGATCGAATGGCAAATTGCTGTAGTTTGTCTTGGCACGGTGTGGAAATTTCAGGTGAGAGTGATTTTTGAAATTTGAAACTTAGTATCCATCAAGTGTTACTAACATTTATTTTGTTAAATTTAATCAAAAACAGATAAAACAAAGGAACATTTATTATAGAATTCCATTACATGAATTATTCCACTACACACCATTATATATTAGAAAATAACTAATTTTAACAATTGCTCAGAAAGTTTCTATTATGAAATATGTAATGAATCAATTTAACAAAGGCAACAACAAAACCTGCTAAGAAAACCTAAAGGAAACCAAAAATGTATTATGTAATATAAATTAATTTTAAAATTAAAATGTTAGCAACAAAAAAGCCTTAATATTACTTTGCTTACTGACAACTAAGAATAATATGATATTTAAATTCATTAGATTTATTTACATTATATAACACGACCATAGCACTGAACAAAATCATCGACAAAATCTGTCAAATAAACATAAAATATTCGATGGTTCTGGATCATTGATTTATATTTAGCAACAAAACTCAACATGATTGAAATCCAATAACGTTATATTGTGATGACTTGAATGCTCAAAAGCAATATTTCGTATCGTTATACTCTGTACGAGATAACGAGATGAAATGCTTTACGAAAAATGTTACTATCCTGTTACCGATAGCAAGTAATACATTTCTGGAATAATTCGACTCTCTTTAAGTTATTGTTATTAGATGAATAATAATTTTTTTTTTAAATTAGAACCATACCAATAAATAATATTTTATTGACACGGCTCTAATTTTAAGATTTTACGAGTTAGATAAAATATTATGCCACGACTTCCTTATTACAGTAAAATATAAAATGTTATTTACCCTTTCTTTAAGAAGATATAATAGCACTAATGGTCACTTCATTAGTTAAATTTTGTGAATTTAGTCTTTTTGGCAACTCTTTGAACCTATTTGCTTTTTTGAAATTTTTAACCTACCTACTCATTTTTCACTAGATTACATTAAAATAAAAAGTACTATTAATTGTTATGTATCTATTTATATGACACTTTACTTTGATAGCACCAGAAGAGGTAATAACTAACTGAAATAATATAGAAAAGACTAAAAAAAGCCAATTTTTAGATTTGGTTTTTTTCTGCAACGATCGATTACCAAAACTTTTAGTAATTCTTAACAAAAAAAAATTATAAGTAATTTGAGTAGATTTGAAGGAACCAGGTTTTGAGGAGAGTTTACCATCATGGAATCATCTTTTTTGATATAATAACTATTTTACATTTATCCAATTGTCATTTTCTTGTTTAGTCTATTTATAAAATATGTCTATAGGCAGTCATGATTCATTTCGGTATTTTTGTTATTAATTATTCAATATTCTATTCCTGGATAGGGTTCACTAGTTATTTTATTTACATTGATTTAAATTTTTTTTATTGTGACTACACTAAAAGGAGTTTAAAGAAGTCGTTACAATCTGCAAGGAATAATGCAATATTGCATAGGATTAAATTTAAAATATCGACAATTAAGCAAATTTTGATTTATAGTGCAAATCTGATAATAATTTCTTTGTTTCAGTATTACTATGCTGTCTTCCCATTATTATTTTAAATTAAAAAAAAAACAGTCGTTTGATTTACTCGGATGCCAAGTTGATGGTTAAAATCACGATATTAATTTTATAAAATTTATAATTCTCTTAAGAAAATAATTATACATTCTTTCAATAATGATTGAAGCATTCTTTGTTATATTTCTATTAAATATATTTTATTCAAAGATCTCGCACTGTACAAAGCATGATTTTTCCACAACTGCATTTTTTAACAATTCATTACACGTTACATTTTTCATACGTAGTATCTTCTTCCCTTTTAAATTATGTCCTATACTTTTGTCATTTTATATTTATATGAAGTTTACTACCCACGAATACGGCGATAGACGTGGCAATAAAGGAAATGAAATATATGTTATTATAGGCTATTATATTCTAAGATAAATCTAAACCTCCATTTTTGAGATAAAATATTTCAATGACTTTTTAATGCTATGAAAGTATTATGAATAGGAATACATTTCGCATTGTAAATATTATTCTTGTCATTGCTTCAGAATTTTCATTTAACATTTTTCTTTGAACGTTATTAATATTAAATGTTATTTTAACACTAATAATAATAAAATAGCATAATGAAAGCTAGCATAAATTTTCTACTAGATTTAAAAAAAATTAGCTTCATTAATTTGTTTGAATTTTTGATTCGCACGTTCTGATTCACACCAACAAGATATTGAAAAGCATTGATTTTCATACTCTTATATATCTACTTATTAAAACCTTTCTATTATAAATATCTGAATGCTGAAATGTTTTCCAAAATTTCAAATATGGGGATATTAAACAATTTACAAAATTTATTTTTCTTGAAAAACAAAAATTGTGTAGTAAAAAAGTTGCCCTTTAAAAATATACTTCAAAACTTGTTTTGAATATTGAGTATATTTGGCATTAATTTTGTAGAAATTCATTATTCGTAATTAAATGAATCTACGTGATGTAGTACTATTTCTACTTTCTTTAGGTTCTTTACCACGACCTGGGTTTTGTTGTATTACAACATCTTCAGGTAAAATATCATCAAAGATAAAGTCTTTGCTAATAGCCCACCTGAAGATGTTGTAATACAACGAAATGTAGGTCATGGTAAAGAACTTAAAGAAAGTAGAAATAATATTATATCACGTAGTTTCATTTAATTATAAAAACTTGTTATTTATTTATTCAGCTTCGCTACTTAAATAGTTTACAATTTTATTCAACTCGGACAAAGCAAAATGATAAATCCAATTGAAGGTAAAATATAATCATAATATTAAAGTGCAAAACATACAATATCACACATCCAGTTTAAGAGTTGACTACAATTTCTAGTACCTTTTGAATATAATTTCTAATATATACATAGCTGACCCTTATTAATACACGTAACTGATGTTGCCAGTAGAAATGTCACATTGAATACCAACAACATAAAGCTGTTTATCGGATACCCCTTAATTATTCTCGCATCCTTCCCCTTTATAAATGCCTCTCACTCAACGAATATCGTAATGAATCTTGGCACCAATGTGTGGGTAGCTGTTGACTTGATAAATGTGTTACGAGGGGATTTCCGTCAAAAGCTACATAGAGGAATATCTTAGATTTGAATTATTTGATAAATGAGTTTTTGATACTAATAAGGACTGTAATAGGATATGCTACACATTTGACATAGAGTGTACATTTTCTGACAATAACGAAGAAATTATAGCTTCGTCTTGTTCTGAGCACTACTCGTAATAATAAGATCTTTTAAGTTAGTAGTAGAGTATTAGCTTAAACAAATAAATTTGCTGCGTGACAGTTGATATTATCAGATTCGGTTTTCCGTAGTTTTTTTTTTGTAAACTGATGGTTTGACGAAAATTTTGTTTCCGTTTACATAACAGAAATAATTGTAATTTCTTAGAGGAGTAAATGTTTTTTCAAAAGAAAACTATTTTTTTAATTAGCACGTTAGCTTGAAAAACTTTTTTTTGAGATAATGCGAGATAAGTGCATGAATTAATTATTTTATTCCGGTTTAATAGGGATGTAAAAGTTGTTTTAACCGTAGATCTTCGACAATTTTTAGTTTTTTGAAATAAATTAACATTTCAATTAATTAAATGTTTACATTAATACAAAATAGTATATAAATGAATACAATATGCTGCATTATAATCACAACAAGGCCCATCTTTATTTACTTTCCCATATATTTTCATTGAAATAAGTAAGTTATTTAAATACACTATTTTTTCTTCACCCTTTTCGACCAACGCACGTTTTACTTTTTTATTTTCCCAACTGATTCTGGGGCTGGTTTTGTGAAATTATGTTAATATGCATGTCAATCTCACATAATATTTTTATTAATTAAGGACGGTGGTGGAGTGAATAGACGTAATTATTTCACGTGAATTTGAAGACTATTTCATTTTTAGCGTTTGTCCATCTAACATATTTTGTAGGATTTAGCAAACATTATAATATTTTTGAGCAATCGTATTTATTGGGTAGTTACTCTTATGTAATGTGGATTATTACATTTTTTTTTAATTTTGTTGCTGATTTCAGGACATTGTTGTGATAAAAGTTACATTAATAGGAAGTATTTACCAATATATAATCCCTTGAATATCAAATCAAATGCACAACGTTACCTTTTTGTCACTAAATTCATTTTTTTAAGTTCTGCACCATTCTTCTGATCCATTCTCTAACTGTTATAACTAAATTAAACTACTCACTTCTCATTCCTAGTGATAACGTGGTTCAACCAGGGCCCACACCAAAAAAATTAAGTTTGTTATATATGTCTGCTCGACAATTGAATAGATCATGACCCACCTAACGAGGTATCCAAATACTATGTTAGTAGCCTTTATCTAAATGATGGAAATATTTTCCTACTTTATCATGAAAGCATTCAAGTTGAGAAGCAAAAGCCTACATTAAAAGTCTTGGATATTCTTTAATTAGTTATTTCGATTTGTCTATATCAAAATCAATCAGTTGGCCATGTGTAATGGCTCAGAATCTCTAAAACAATCATCTTGCAGCAGCTTCATGGACTGTATGAGGAGCTACTCTCTGATATATGCTGGAGATACTCTCTGATATATAAGAATATTAAATGCATTTTATTACCAAAATAAAATTCATTAATTATTATATATTTATAATGGCGATGAAACATTCTGTTCATAATTTTCGTTATGTTAATTTCATAATTAATTAAACGCAAATATTTACGTTTACGAAAATTGCCTATTTTTAAAGACTTCGACCTCACATTCGTTATTTTATTTCATACTGTAGCAATAGATGTATCAGTGGGTAAGTTTTCATAAAGGAAATTTAGATTTCCCTGTGTTATTTTCCTTTTTTAATAGGGCTTTTTAAAACATTAGCTTTCAAAATGACGCATGTTCCCAAGTCCTTCTGATTTTTTAACCGGCCTAAAAAATTAAAAAGAATCTGGTATTTTGAAGCACCTATTTTGGTTGCACAAGGTACTGTTTTGATGGATCAAACATTTTAAGAGCAAATATAACTGCAGAACCCCACAAATATAGTGGGGTTCTGCAGTTATATTTGCTTATAGTTTATATTTTGACACGCGATTGGCTGATTTTTATTTACCGTGGCCTGTTATGTTTTAAAAAACCAAAGAGATAAGCACAAATTTTAAGCAAAACGGAAAAATTTCAAATATATTTATATTACTATTCTAGCCACATTTCCCAGCTAATCCTGTAGAATAGATATATTTAATGTTGATTAAAATAATTGCTGACAATAAATTAGAGAAACACTTAAGACGTTTAAAACAAAAAAACCTTCACGATTTCTCCATATGGTTGCTTAAGATAGTCACAGGAATGGGGTATCCAGAATGACCTTAATATTTGTATATTTACAATATACGAGTAATAATTTAATTTTGTTATAATTATGATAACTTATTAGGTTTTTGCATAGGTGTCAATAAAATCTTGGCCTTAGTAATAAATATTAAAATACAATATAAAACGATGCATAAAACTATCAGATGATGATGATGATACGTTTTTATAAGCAATTATATCGTAAAATATTGTAAAATTTTAAATCTTTCTTTTATTCATTTTAAATACATTCTCCTATCAAACGGAGGAAAATTTTCCTTATATAGTAAACGTTTATTTCAATTAATTGCACTAAATAGTAACTCCTAAATAAAAATGAGCCAAGTGTACTTAGTCCGAAAAAATTTAATATGTGGAAATATTCTTATACTGAATTAATTTTCATGATATTTTACATCGTATTCTTAAAACCATATACTTTTAAAACATAACAATTGCTATAACTCGAGTTATATTTTATCACATATGGTAAAATTCGGATAGTTCAGATGATGCTAATTACGAATATGCCATCAAAAGTAGAAATGTTTAGTTACTGATACAAAGCGGCCGCGGTATAATACATACAATGGTGCAAAGCCTTATAAGCAATTACACCTAGAACATATTTATGAACATATAAATATATTAAATTAATGGGTTAAATGATATTTTATCACAAACCGATGCTACAAGTGCGTGTAATTATAGCTGAAATGTGAAAACTTCATGTCTTTCTTGCCCACTCTGAAATTACAAGCACGCTTCTGTCGTAACAGTTTTATATAAGAAAATGAACTTGATTACTTCATTTCAGACACAAATCTTTAGGAAGAAAGTAAGCTACCTTGCATAGCTCATTACGACTATATTCATCTATTAGAGATGAAGTGAAATTATGGGCTAACAGAGAAAATAAAATAATTCAGCGTTTTATTTTATTTATTGGCACATTATACACGTACACGCTATACTTGTAAGATCTTTAAAATAATACAGTGTTGGTTATTATAAAGATCTCTCAATTGCCAGCTGAAGTAAACAAATTTCAATTAAATAATTTTTCCTACAATATCTAGTTTTTAATTTAATGAATAAAGCTACGAGTATTATATCATATCATTGAATTAGATATTGCGATATCCATTCCCTGTCCGTATTTATTTTATTAGTTTATTATTGATGACATGACAGTTTAAAACGATGTAAAGTATATTACTCCCTAGTCTATATCACTCAGAATATTGTGAATCTCAATTCGAAATAGTATATTTCTTAATAAATGTATTATACGCCATCCCATATTCCACCAATATTTGCGGATAACCCAGAATTATATTTAAAATGTACTAGCCTTGACAATAATTTCAGTTTATTCTTTCTAATAATAAAATATTATTTGTGAAAAACAACGTATTTAAAGAAAAAATACCACACGTGGTGTTTTTTGAAAAAAAAATTTATTTCGAAAGTCCTTTTAATCTGATGAAATGGTCGTTAGACATCAAATTTATAGCTTCCCTTTACACAAGCATTCTTACTCATTCCAATTTTTGAATTATTTTTTTATGTAAATTCGTGTTTATATTTGCAGTTTTTAGTGTTAACAAAAAAGGCAATTATATTCAAACCATTTTAACAAGTCACATTAACAAGTGATCCTCAATGTAAGTGTTTGGTTTATAATTTAATACCATTTACATTAATATATGAGTTTATGTGATATAATTTTTGGCCTTTGGTATAAAAAAGTGCAGCAAGAAGCATAAAATTGTCAAGAAGTACGCTTGTGTTAAAAATGAAATAGATATATTCTTCACTTGATATGCAATACGCATATATATATATATATATATATATATATATATATATATATATATATATATATATATATATGTATATTTTGGTGCTTCCTCTAGTAGCATTCCCTATCCAAAGGCACTGCATGTCACTGAATATATACCCTAATTAATTAAAAATAAATACACGTAAAAATTATTGAAAATAACAAAATATTACAATTTTAAAGCAAAAAATTATTTATTGACTAAATGTTCGAAGCAAAAGAGTTACAAATCAATAATTTTTAGTATATAGTAGAATAAATTATATTCAACGCCTTCATTGACTTCTTTATAGATATTATTGGCTATTTATTTAAGCAAATTAATTATTTGCATTCCAAGCATGCTACATGATAATTCAAACTACTTTCTATGAGGTGATAGACCAATTATAATAAATTATCAGGTGGCAGGACCTAATTAATTTTAGTAGTTCTTAATGAACTATTTTCTATATTTCATCCACCATTCTGTAATATCTTATCATGGTAGTACTTGCGGATTCATTCTTTTTATATGCTCTAAAGCAGCACTGAGAATTAGTACTGAAGACATGGAAGACTGATACAGTTTTTTTCAGTAGTAGGTTTAATAAATATTTATGCCTAAATATATTTATATGCTTACAAATTTTTTCGCTCTCACAGAAATTAAAAATAATTTATTGTCCCTAGTTGCACGGTCATAAGATTTGTAAATGTTATCATACATGGTTTACCTTGTAATTTTTAGCCACATTTTCAAAACACGCAAATATTTTGACTTCACGAAGAACAATTAATTGAAAAATACCGTACCTTTGGCACTCCGTTCCCCATTTATAAAGTTACGTTACATTTTGGTAAAGTAACGTACGTTTCGTTTTTACTCCTTAAACAAACTTTTTAATAAAGAAAACTCCGTTCCTTTTATAGTTCCCACTTCAAAGATAATTTAGTTTTTTGATACAGAGAAACTCAACATGTGACTTTAACCAGTGCTTTTATTTTATTCTTGCGCAAAGTTATATTGTTTTTTTTAATTTTTGTTTACAATTTGATAACAATGAGTTTTCAAGCTGCATACCGACAATAAAATAAACAAATGTGGCTATGTGTTATAACTTGAATTTCACCTAATTTTATTATTTTCATGATAATTTCATTTTTACAGAAAATAGATAATTTTTTAATGCAAGGCAATTTCTAATAACTTCAGATAAAATTGTCGTATGTCGCATTTTATAATGTTTTCTTCGTTCGCATTATCGATTTTATTGAATATTTTATTATGAAAATAAAATTTTGATAATGAAACCATAGAGGCACGACCGCCTCATCAGCGAATGGTCATCTCACTGGAGATGTCATAGATATTATTTATGTGGGTAAACGTCAGTAACCCACACGGGAAAAATGGAGAGCGGAAAATATAAGTGTCTCTTTCACTCTCGGCTATTTTATTTACACATGCTTGAATAAGAGAAAAACTGAGAAATTATTTTTGTTTCGTACACCGAAGTGATAAAAATATCAACTTCGCTGCCCACCATGAAGGTTGTTTTCTCTTCTCCATTCGTAGCTCCATGCAAGAACTAACATGGACGACTTTATTTCCGTATTAATAATTTTCATCAAATATATATGTAATGTAATAAAAGTACATAAAATATAGAAAAATATTAAATAACACGTAAATTTTATAAATTTTGAAGAAAAAAGTTTAATTTTTGGAATTCACTGTGCGAAACCAAGACAAATGTGCATTACTGTTACGGTTCTAAAATGGCTCGAAATATTTATTTACATAAAATAGTTAGAAACGAGATATTTTGAATTAAGTTTCCTGATATTATTTAAACAAACCACTAAATAACAAAGACGATAGTTATTTGTGCGACAAAACTGTTGAAATTCTAAGCCACAAATATAAAACTTCATGGACAAAGAACGCGTTACAGAAATGTAACTAATTATGTACTGGGCATGTCGTATTTTACAAATAATCTGTCAAAGATGAGATATAAACTACGGGATAATGAAAAATAAAATAGGAAGTGGAATTTATGAAATCATAATTTAAAAAATTCTTAATGATTGAGACGGATGATTGACTTATTTTTTTGGGATATTTTTTTAATCCTCGCATATTTTTATACGGTATTAATAATAAAACAATAATGTTGAAATCGTTTCAAATGATTTTCAAAACTTTTTCAAAAAATACTAGGTATTTTGTATGATGTAGAATTTGAATGTAGTTTGTGAATGTAGAATATATGACTATTTATTGCCAATTTTTTTTTATAAATATTACGAAGTAAAAGTAAATATGTTGTGTGTATTTAAAGCTTTTGCTTGAACCGCATTTTCATCCTCCTGCCTATATTTTTATATTTTAGATGTATATTTCAACATTTTGTATATTATATAAATTTAAATATATTTAACTCAGAGTAAAAATAAATTGAGTTTTCGTCAAATTTAAATTTGAAGTATTTTTTAAAACGTAAAATGTACATTTATAAGGCAAGGATCGTGATATTTTTCCTAAGTAATTTTAAAAAAATCCTTTTCTTATCTTGTTTTTTTTAAGTCTTTTTGAGTAAATATTTTCAATTTTCTTAATTATGTAACATTAAGTAAATAAAAAGAGGAAAGAAAAAGTAAATAAAAAAAAGGAAAGGAAAGGCGGGTATAAAAGGCTAAGCATTATGCAATGAAACTTAAATAAAAATAACCCTTATTTGTTAAAGGTGTCGGCCGATTGACTTCTTCTAAATAATTTCATTAAACTCCATTTTCTAAGGTTTTACATAGTTCTTGAATGCTTAAAGCTTGAAATTATTCAAGGTAAAGATTATAGAACATTGCTTAATTATCCCTAAAATAATTAGCGCAATTCCTAAATTAACTCTTATAATCTTGTAAATAGAAGATTTAAGGAAGTATTCTATCTTAAAATTGAATTAAACAGGTTGTCTCTCATAGAATAAATGATATTACCAAGCAGAGAGTGATCAGTTTTAATATTATGTAAGCAAATTAGTTAATGGAAACTCCCAGTTATTGAAAGTGGGAAATTGACTCTACTCGATGGGATACTGAATTAAAAATTCTACCCTACTCAACAAAAGGTACATTAAACTACTTTTTTTTTAAATATTTTACTACATTTTAATTGATTTCTATATATGATACCACACTTGGATAATTTCATGAACATATATCAATAATTTAAGAAACCTATAAATAAAAATTATAATGATTTCTGTCGCAATTTACAAAATGCAACAAAGCGTTTTAATTTTTTTATGTATTTCAATATCTTAATCTTACTCTGAAATTGTGAATTTACTTTTTTATTAAAAAACCTCAATATTTTCAATGATTTCATAATTCCTTTTTGTTTCAAATTATCCTATTATGTTCCATAATAATAATGAACAAATATTTTCATATCTTCTTCCATTTTTGCCTTTTTCCACTTTTGTTCTTCCTCCTTCCGAAGATTCTCTCGTTTCATTTGTATTCTACGAATATTAATAAAAAAGTTAAGCTTATTTTCCATTTTTAACGGCCTTTAATTTTTTTTCATTAAATAGCTTTGACTTAGCTTAAAGAAATGAAATCCACTGATTGATTTTTAACTTGTTTTCTTATATATTACTGATATAAGTATATTATATCATATTACTAATATAAGGCGTGATTACAGACGTGTACGTAATACAAATTCCACGAAAGATATGGAAAATACACTTACCTTAATATGCTCAATATTTAAATAGTATCAAAAAATGTATTTGCATGCAAACAACCTTGAAACAGGGTGCTTTCATACAGTTTATTATTTTATAAAATAACAGAATTAATGTTTTAATTTAGGTTAAACCTTAAATAATAGCTTAAAATGAAACAAGATCAATTTTCTCCGAAAGTAATTTCCGGCTCACTGAACCCCACGGATTTTCATCACGCTTATCCGAACAATTGCACAGAGCAAAATATCTTCATAAAATATGGCAAATCTACCGACTAAAATCGTTTCCTCTGTAAGTGGTCAGACTGATTACATTTTCACTACGAATAGCACGAAGAAAATAAACCGGAATATTATAAATTATTCACGATGTTCATTGAGTAGGCGGGCGGTGCAATATGTAGGGTGAGGTTATTATTTGTAATTTTTTCGGATGATCACCGTAAACTTTAACCGTAAAAAGGGTTTGCAAAATTCGAGGTCACGCATTTAATGTATCAAAATCGGTAGAAAGGGCATGACTGATGATGTAATCATATATACGTTGCTTAGATGCTACTTTTCATATTACGGAATACCCTGCAAATTTTATTTATATATCTATTTGTTTTTAAAAAAAACTAATAATTATATTGAAAATATTTTTATTTTTATTGCTCATTACTGCGCAATATGCGACAATGCTTTTCAAATTTTACATTGTATGCGCTGAAAATAAGTATTATTGTTCAACACACAGATTGTATCGATTAATAACTTTCATTGGGTATTAGTTTGCATTTGGGTATTAGGTGCAATGTGTTACAGTCTTTTATTACTTATACTTTTATCACTTATATCCAAAAGCCGTTTATTCGTTAAAAATACCCTTAACGAATGAACAAATGTCCAAATGTACAAATATAAGTACGAGGTTAAGATTTGTACACAAATTTAAAAATTATGCAGACATTTAAAAAAAAAATAATTAACTGTGCTCAATCTTAATGAAATATTTAAGCGTTTCTCAGCAGTACATGGCATACTGCAAACTTGACTCAATGATGAATATTAACTAGTAAATTCTTGGAAAACAGAATTTATTATCGCGTCTCTATTGTTTTGTGTAAAGTGAGTTTCCAAATTCAAAATAAGCATTAAGAAGCAGACAATAAGCGATTTCGATCATAACATTTCCATCAATAACGTTTGAAGATTATTTTCTGATGGTTTATATATTTCGTTTTTTAAAAAGGTTTTAAACCTTACTGCCTCAGGGTATTAAACTACGGCATACTTAAATATCTATACACAAGTTGGAGATTCGACCAAGGATGATTACAAAACAATGTGAAGAGGTAGGACTCCTGGCATTACAAGAAGTAGCCTTTATTTAGAAACTGATTTAAATCGTTTATACTATAGCGCATTAATGCTGCTGCAATCCACGTCGTTTTTTATTATGTATTTCCATTCGTAGTTCTTTATTTTCTCTTCGAACGACCATGTAAACTAATTATTTTTACGGAAAATGTAATGGCACATAATTATGATTAATAATCATCTACTTGATGGACGACTTAAATTAATTTCACTCTTTCGGTACAAAATAAAAATTAAATACATGTATAAATATTCAATAATTAAACGCTCGACGTTACGATTTAATGATTTCTACTCTTCTTGTTTTCTTTTCGGTTTGCAAGACTGCATTTATTCAATCAGAAAATTTAAAAAAAATTAAAACATTTTTTTCAATTTCGACACATTATAGAAATATCAATTTGCACACATAACATAAAAGTAACAATAAAATAATAGCCAAAAATAGTAGGGAATAATAATTTAAATGTAGATAATTTTTTTTCTGTCTATTTATGTTTCAAACTACCTAGGAAAAATACACGAATATTATTTTAATACCGTTTCGAAAACTTCAACAATAGTGCCGCTTTGTCAATTTATTTATATTCCGACTACATAAAAACTATTTAGTATATATAAATAGCATTTTAGTTATAATATTAAATGGAATTAGATTAAAAAATATCTTAAGGCGCTTTTCAAACATTATTTAAAAGTAGGTTACAAAGTTCAAAAAAATAGGAAAATAGCAGCTTACAGATTACTGTAACGTAATTAACTATAAACTATTATGGCTAAGAACTGGATAAACTTAGAAGATGACGAAAACTAAATTATGGAAAATAAACTAATAGTAAATAATACAAATTTCTATACGATTGACATCAAGCAAAATAGCGAAAATCTCAAAAATTTTAATTTTATCACCAGATCAATCTCATTATATAATTTTGCCATAATTTCATAGATTTTGTAAATACAAATGCATTTTCTTCGACCCAATTTCTAATGTAAGATACGTTATTCTTGACTGATATGACATTGAACTATGATCTCGAAAAACATTTTCTTTGTTTTTATTTAGTATGTTAAACGTGCAAATTTAGACAAATAAATTTTTTGTTTTATTTTAGTATAATAAAAGTTAAGTATCAACCACTCCGAGTTTCGAACCCAATACTTCCAAATTCAGACTCCGATACATTACCTCTAGACCAATGACTTACTCACAGAAGGGGCGGAGAGATTTACCCTTATTACATAATATTCCACTCGTTTTATCTCTTTCCCACAATTACATAAAATCTAATAGTATTTTCCACGTGTCTACAACTTTTCATTGCCAAGTTTTAAGTCCTTAGTTCAGCTAGAAGTGTAAAGAAAATTATTACATTATCTCACCAAACATCCCCATGAACGCTTTCAACGTTAATAAGTCCAAAGTTTTTACACGATCCCATAATGGATGGTAAGTAAGAGAACTAAGCCTCTCGCACTATTTTGCTGATTTTTGTTTCCACTCTTTCAAATAGTCGAAGAAGTTATAACTTTCAAAAATAATTTTATTTGCCAGGAATCGAATTTTGTCCCCGAGGTGCGTCACGTAAATAGGTAAATACACCACAGTAATAGATTTTCCAACATATTCGCTCTTAAATATAACACAAAACCAAATAAAAAGCCCGCAAAACCGTTGAATAATTATGTGTTGAAAGCGCATGTTGAAAATTCCTTGGACGGTATTTAATACTAATATATCTATTATAAAAGAGAATAAAAAAAAGACTACACTACTAACATACAGTTAATTCTTTGAAATTTAAATTCAAAAATAAATTATGGTTCACAGTACAAAATATTGAAAAAGTAAATAATTTTCAAGAATTGTATTCTCTAAATCATTTCAAATTTACAACACGTACCCGCCACATATTGTAAAACTCCCTCGGTAAACTGCATTTGTAAAGATGTGGGAAAACCCTACTGCGCCTAATATCTTTATAGACCGTAAGGCCACCATGAACATATATTGTCTTACATCATATATTGTCTTCGCTAGTTTTACTGTTCATTAGGTGCAATAAAAGGGATTACAAGGGACCGAGCTTGCCAAAGGCGGGTCAAGTAGCCGCTCTATCACGATAGTATAAAAGATTTTTAGTCAATAAGATAATTTAATTTTCAGTATTGATGTTTTTTGTAAATATAACAAAATTTGTAAACGATACTTCAATCTTAGCAGTCAAACAATAGACACCGTTTTAATAAACTTCACATATTAAAATAATTCATTTTTTTTGAGCTTCTTCAAATAAATCGCTAGTGTTGTAACAGTCTAATGATAATTAGATTATGTTATTTCCCCTATACGCCCCTTAACAATAATTTCATTAAATTTTTTTTCACAACTAAATGAACCTACGTGATGTAGTATTATACCTACTTTATTCAAATTATTAACGACGACGCACACGTGTATGATAGCATCTTCAGGGGGGCAATTTGAAAAGACCTTTTCAAATTACTCACCTGAAGATGTTGGAAACTAGGTTATGGTTAATATTCAAATAAATCAGTTATAATACCACGTCACGCATTTTCATTAAGTTGTGAACAAAAATTAAGTGATAATGAATTTCCACAAAATTAAGGCCAAATATATTCAAAAGCTAACTAAAATTCTGAATAAACAAAATTCTTCTTAACACACAATTCTAATTAGTCTTAACAGTTGTTGGAACTTCAACAAGGCTTTAGGAAAATTAATCTATATTGATATTAATCTCGTTATTTTACTCATTATTTAGAAGTTCTGCGCCAATTTGCGAGAATAGAAGTGTTTTGCTAACTCACATAATTGAAAAACTACTTAGAACGTTTTCGAATAACTAAAGCTCTTTATTTACAAACTAATTGAAGCTCTCTTCATCTATGATTATTGTGTAGCTACAAAACACTTGTGACTTTAATTAGTCGTTAATATTTGATAAGTTAAATACACTTATAGTAATAAAAGTATATAAAGTATTCATTAAAGATAATATGTTTAGATTATTTACTCTGAATTAATAATGAACTTTTAAATAACTATAATTGACAGACATTTTTCCTTATAATATATTCAATTATTTCTATTAAAAAAAAATACGTGTAAGTCTGTGGACAAGATATATAATAGAATGACTATTTATTTTTATATTTGTCAGGGTTATATTCCACAAAATAAGAATTTTTAATTCACGTAACAAAAACATATGGCCTTCTAAGACTTTTTTTTCATACCGTAGTCTTACTTGTTGACCATCGAAACCTCTAGGGTATTCCTGGTCGACCAAAATCATAAAATTAGTATAATGGGACGTCTTAATTTACAAGCAAAGGAAAAATGCCAAAATCGATGATTATTAATTCCACGTGTAATTATACATTTTTATGTTTATTTTGTTTGCACGCTTGTGGAAGATATAAAATGTAATGGTTTACATAGTTTACAGTTTAGATCATGACAGATCCAAGTGTCGAATCATGGAGTACATAATATCACAGAGGGCGTCGTTCTTTATGAATTGAATTTGAAGTGTTTAGCATACAGCAAGTTCATAGTATTGTTTATGAATACGGGTGTATTTTCCTTATACTCGTCTATACGTCAGTCCATCAGTGTCTTGTAGTATTTTATAGTTCTAAAACTAAGCGCATTAAATTTTACTAGTATATTTGAATATATATATATATATATATAATGTACATGCATATATATATATATATATATATATATATATGGGAATCTAAATTTGTACCCCTCCACTCACACTGCCAAATTTTAATATGTTACAAATTTACTGGATATGGTGCCTTAATATTGCACGGGAGATACAACTGGAAAATGCTAATATGTAACAAATAAACGACATTTGAAGCTAACTTCAGTCGCATTTTGATGGATATATTTTAAAGGTTTTGCTCCAAAAAAAATCGTGAGAAAACAGATTTGCTAGGAAAGTTTGAAATTAATTATTGTAATTGACGTTAATTTTTCTCATTTTTAAACTGTGGTCATGTATGATTATGGCATACTTCAATAAACCCAATTATCGTTTTTGATTACGAAATTCTACTTAGAACGCAGCCTTATTGCATATTTCATGCCTATACTCAAAAGATGTTGTTATGAGTCACGTACTCGTATATTAAAAAATTCCCTAAAACTGCGTGGAACCAGAATCGGTAAAATTGCACGCGCAGACTTATCCTCTCATAATTTTAACTTAGTTTTTTTATTTTGAAGTATGTTTAAGTGCAGGATGCCTTAACAAAAAGATCTACAGAGTATGTTTTATGTCCTCAATCTGTATCAGATGAAAATAGAAAACGTATACAAAGTAATAAAATAAGAGAAAGGTTGCGTTGGCATATACTGTGAAAGAGAGTATTTTGACATATCGTTTATAGAGATAAAAAGCTGTGATGACCCTGGGAAGATACGATGTAACCTTGTCCCCACAAATAGAAGAGGAGTTTTGTCGATATTTAGAACAATTAGACAATATGTTTCTAGAAATGACTGTTAATTATATTCATATTTGCTGTGAAAGACTTGGTATTAATGCCCTTCAATACAAATAATGAAACAAGTATTTCAGTAGTTTCCTAGTTTCGACTCCTAATGGGGTGAAACGTGTTGGCTAAATTAGTAATCGAAAAATATTTTGAGCGTAATTTTTACTTAATTTTTTTACTTATTAATATACTCTTCAACACAAATAATTATATAAGTATTTAAGCATTTTCCGAGATTCAATCTCTAAAGGGCTGAAAACAGGTGGCTAAATTGGTATTGAAAAAATGTGTTAATGGTACTTTGTAATAGTTCGAGCGAGGTGGCATTTGTTTCATATGTTTCATGAACTGTCAATACGCCTTAATTTTGCGTATACCTAGAACGACTGAAAGTTAAAAATTCGACTATGCGAGCGAAACTGCGGGGAAAATATAGTACGTATATATATATATATATATATATATATATATACATCTCCATATATAGAGAAGTTTGCCTTTTCCATGACAAATTTATATTGTAACATATATTTCATTAAATATGTCATTTTCGAGAGAGATCTTGTTTATGCAAAAAGTTGTATTAAAAGTTGAAGAGTTGAGATAAAAATATTATGTTGAGATCGAAATATTATATACCCATATATACTTAAATTTTTATCAATACATATTATACAACCTCACAAGTCCTTCGCCGCCCTAATCTGTCTTATATGTGCATAATTTTCTGTGTAACTATAGTTAAATTTAGATGTGCAATTTATGAATATTTTGGGAATAATTTCAGGACTACTGCGATTAAGTCAAAAAAAACATTCGTCAAAGGAAGAGGTATATTGGAACGAGCTCCTTAAATCGTTAGAAATACATGAAAATAATTTTATTCCTTTCAAAAATTCTACAACAAAATCTGGGATAACGCATTTATCTGAATTACATAACATCAGCAATTAATTTTTGACCGTTTAAAAAAACTGATTTTTCTACATAAGTTTCTACACGCGTTAATCCGTATGATTAGTGGAAACTTAAGATAAAAGCTATTTAAAAAACTAAACGAAATTTGTCATCAAGATTTATCTCCAATACGAAGAATATGGAATTATATTGAAAATAGCGAGACTATAAGTTTGACGGACATCCAGGTGACGAAACAAAATTTCTCCTGCATAGAAAAATTAAAGTCCTCTGCCATGTGTTAACGCGGATGTAGACGAAAAACCATTGGATGTGAAAAGTTCTGGTCAGGTGAGTATTCAACACCAAAAGGTAAATGTACTGTTTTAATCCGTATCAAAATAAATTTTACAGTGGTTTTTCTGTACTCATATAGATCAATTTCTTTCATATATTGTAATTACCTTAGGAGTTTAAAAATTATTACTGCATTTCTAAGTAAACAAAACTACAAAGGCGGGTTTTTACGCATTACCAACATCGCAATAGCATATATACGAAACTGGGATTTAATACATTTTTAACGTAGTGTATAAACAAGTGAAAGTTTATAAAAAAAACTTTGCCTCTCGGTGTGAAGCTGAGACGGTTTGCTAGTAAGTATATTTATAATTATGTATGAGTTTCATTTTGCAACTAATGAACATTTTCTGAGTTAAGTAACATTTTTACAAAAAATAACATGAAATTTTAAACAATACGCTGTCTATTTAATATGTTCACAGCATACACAAAAATGCGAATGTAATGACAGTTTAGACAACCGCGAGCGACTTTATAATGTGGATCGGTCCTTCGTATTGTACGTACCTGTAAATCTGTTTGTCTTCATAGATTTACCGTAATGTAACATGTAAATATTGTGATGAAATTCATACTCCATTAACTCTAATCTCACAGAGATGCTACAAGCTGTAACGAGTAGAACGCAACACGTGAGTACGAAGAGAGAACGTACCTCGCGCAATGGGGTCGCGGGCGAACGCAGACTGGGGTAAAGGGTGGCGCTGTTAGGGTGGCTAATGCTGTTAATGCAAAAGGAATGGAGTAAAAAAATATGTGTTTAAGGATAAATGGTATTTTTGGAAAATTAAAAAAAAATAATTTCAAATTCAAGTGGAAATGAAAGGCAATTTCAAGAATGATTGTTAGCTGATAATGACTTTACACATTTATTAAAGAATTAGAAACCGTCATTTTTAAAATTTAGTAAACTTTACATGCTGCTTTTAACAGTAAAATATTCAAAGCCAAAGATTTTTTTGTAAAATTTGAATGGCGGATATCTACTGAGGATGATGAGGTGGATGTCGACTAAATAAATGGTGATGTTTATCGTGCCACTAGTTGGGAAATACCTCACTTGGATATAAAATGTGATAGGATTGTTGTGTTGTGGTAATGTAAATTGTTACATGTAATAATTTTGATGTTCAATTTTATTAAATTTTACATATATTTCTAATTGTTTATTGTTGAGGGTCGTGGGCATAGTGCTGAGTATTAACATCTAATTCTCCATTTTTTCTTTCTAAATATATTAACACTTGCCATGCGCTGCCCGTCTCTTTCATACACAGTCAGAAACAAGAATGATTTAGAATAATTATCAATTATAATTAAATAAGATGGAATTATAATAATAATTTTCAAGACCAATATTTTATCGATAATTATCCTTTACCACATCTCTACCCAGTGCGAGTGAGACGGTAAATATGATCTTCAGCAAAGCACAATGACGTTATCAGTGAACTGGCTCTAGGCTTCCAGGTTTACGGCAGGGCTGGGTACCGGGTATGAGACAATCGCCAGCCAATCTGTGTATGTATTTGTGCAAATATGAGGTGAGGAGACGTGTATATGTGCATACACGTACGACCGCGAAATGCGCTTGTGTTTGCGGATGTAAAAAGTAATAAAGTATTGTGTGTGTATGGTGTGGAATACGTCTATATACAGTGGTGTTATGTAACAGTGACCAAGCCTATAAACGCATACGTGTGTGTACATACGAATTTCATCACACATTTTGGCGTGATTTTCTAATTAATGTCGATTTACGTGAGTGCGTTTTGTGGGTGTGTACGGATATATACGTTTTGTCTATAAGGATTTGTAAAACAACTATAGCGGTATATTTTACTGTCTATTAAAAGCATTTGTACATCGAATATTTGTTTATTATTTTATTTATTATGTTTAGTGAAGAAACGTAAAGTTATTTTCAAAAAAGAAATGAGACTAAATATTATTGCAAAAGTCGAATAGAATGGGGGTGTTAAATAATATTCATCTTTGAGTATTAAATAGATAAAATGATCTACCGAAGTAAAATATTTATTGCACTTTTTCATGAACTTACATTTTTGTATTTCGAAAAAACTTAAACAAAAAGAAAATAATGTACACACTTTGTAGTAAGAAAGAAAATAATGAACAGCTTTGGAAAATTATAATACTAAAATTATAGCACTCTAAAAAAATATTAATGCAGTAATCTGAAATTAATACACCACATTTTAGAAGGGCGAAATATTATCACTAATGAACATCATTCTTCTGTAAACAAGGTCTTAGGGAAATGAGCTTTTCAAGTACCTAATAAAATTATGGCTTCACGTGAGTCACTTCAAAACATGAAATGTTGTCTAATAAGAGGGAGTGAAATTCTAATTTTTAGCGTCCTGTACCTTAAAAGGTAAGCCAAAATCTTTATGAGAGCGTTCATGTGTCCGTCTGTCCGTCTTTTACTGTTGTTTTTCTCAGAAACTGCTTAACGTTGAAACTTGAAATTTTACTTAAATAACAGAGCATATCAACCTACGTATATCTGAATAGTTAACTATTGAAACAATATAAATATATGAAAAGTTTAGAGAGGGTTAGGGTGATATAAATTTAAGTGTCCTAAAAATATTTTTAAAATTCCCTACATAGTTCGTAGCATCATTTTAAAGGGATATAATTTATAAAGGTTTTAAATATATTTTTTTCATTAATTTAAGTAGTACATCTTAAAAAACGCTGAAAAATGCGCATAAATAAATGGTTTTTTCACTTATTTCCGAAGCTACTGAATATATAATTAATAAAAATAAAGATTTTCTAAAGTATAGAAACTTAAATTACGAAAATATGACAATCATACCTTACATAATCAAATTAATTATTGTTAGATATTTTTTGCACTAAGAAATCCATATTAATTAGAAATGAAGTGATTTCAAACGAGGTGCGAAACCCTGTATACACCAGCCAAGCTAGCACTTTGATTTTTTGAAGTTCTGCTTTTTTTAGGCACGTTACGAAAAAAAATGACACTGAAATTTTAAAATACTGGATGAAGTCGGCACGATACAACAACGAATCGACACCCTGAAGTTGCTCACTGACCATATATTTACATAGTTTATTTGAATGATAAGTATTTAAGTTCGAAGTCAATTATCTGGCTATATATTTTCATTATAAATTTTAAATAATTATATATATATATATATATATATATATATATATATATATATATATATAAAACATAATATCCACTTTACGCTATGTCGTATGGGTTGTAGTTATTTATTTATTTCATATGGGGATAAAACACATGCAAGTCATGACATTATAAAAATATATGAGATTTAGTAGGCACACTTTTACCCTAACATTCCCACATCCAGACACTAATCTACTTAAAGTTTTAATACATAAAAAGATTGATTAAAATCCATGGTTACAATAATTCTGTACAAAATAATAATGATAATTTAACAACAGCGATAGATAGATTAAAAATTGTCAAAAAAATAATTGTGTAATATGACGTAGCAACAATTGTTGAATAACACAAATAATTATTTACATATTAATTATAAAAACAAAATTAATATTAATACCTTGGCGCGTGATAATAAAAATAACAATTATAACAATAACGATTTACAAAATTACAGAAATATTTTAAGTATAAAAATATAAAAAATTAAAAATAATCTTGATAACAATAAGGTTACACAAATTATAATCATCTAAATAATAATTGTCAAGGAGATTACGGATATTTATAGTTAACATTATTTGTTTTTTAATTAACGGATTGTCCGTTAACATTCGTCATATTCTATTCATATTCTAAAAATGAAGAGCTTGTATTGGGATGCCGAATTAGCAAAAATATCGACGGAATGGAATAGCTGGTCGCAATCATCACAAAGTCTGCGTAGTGGTGCGTGGATATCGGAATTAGTACGAGCTGTGTGAAGTTCAAAGAGTGCAAAGCTGCTGATCGACCTCCCGGGCACACGAAACTGCACTTGGCTCACAATGTCTGAATAATCGTATCGATCATGACAGATATTACACAATACTGTTGCTCCCTTTTCAACGAGCCCGTTATGTAATGTGCTTTATTTAAACAGCAAAATTGCCTTAGTGTAGTCTCTTTTTGGCTATTTAAATGGTATTGCAATATGCATATATAACGCTTCTATACTCGCTCAATCATATCAGAATAGTTAGCATAGTAAGGATTCCAGATTGCACCAGCATACTTAAGATGAGATCAAACAAGAGCTGTGTAAATTTTACAATACTTTCTCACCTCCCTGAAAGGTTTGGCAGTCCCCAACATGAAACCCAACAATGCATAGGCCGTGTGGTAATTAAACAGACTACAATGAAGTACCACCAATGTTATAGAGATGTGAATGGAGCATCTTATTTTGGGAGAAAATAATCGATTTGTATTTACCGTAACTTAAGTGATTTTTTTTGGTACTGCAGTACGCATCGAGCCTATTGAGATCATCCTGTAGGTGAATTCAATCAATATAGTCTTTAATTTCTTTGAAAATATCTTTAAATCATCAGCTTACAACAGGAAATATTATTATTGTATATCATTATTTTATATGAAGCGGTTACTAATATCGTTTATAAAGCTGACAAATAAAAATGAGCCAAGTATTAGAACCTTTAGGCACTCCTGAAGTTACAGGGATACACGGGGATATAAAACTGTAAATTTGGACTACTTGTTGCATGTTGCTGAGACAAGAAGGGAATCAACGTAGTAAATCATCCTTGATGCCGTTAAAACACATTTTCTTCAATAAGATGAGATGATCGACCTTATCAAAGACCTGTATTTGAAAATATATATGATTTGAAAATATATTGCGAATATACGAGGAGATTAGTTAATGTTGATCGATTTCCAACAAATCCATGCTGTTCCTCTATAACACGCTGGTGCAAAACTGAATATCCGACCTTGAACTAATTTATATATAACCTTGAACTAATTTTTCAAAAAACTTTGGTATAGCCGACAAAATCGATATAGGTCGGTAGTTATTACCAGGCTTATATATTGGCGTAACGTGTGCAATTTTCCAGCACGTGGGAAATGTCCCTTGCTGTATAACAACATTGTCAGAGGATCGGATATAGTTTTATAAGTATTTTTTATAAAGATGGGTTCTATGTTACCTGGTCCCGCTCTTTTATTTTTATCAACTTTTATAAGCGCACTAACTGTCTCATCCCCAGTGAAGCAAATGAAAGTGATGTTAGTATCTATATGTAATATTGTGTTTATGTCGGTCGCATAGGTCATTCGGATTAATAGGTAAGCTTTGCTCAAAGGTGAATTGAAGAAAATCGTAGAACATTTGGCATATTGTTTGACTTGATTCAATATTTTTCAAATTCACTGACGATGGATATCCATCCGTCTTTTTAACGATGATACGAATGACCAAAAACCTTTTATGTTACTGTTAGTAAGTTTTTCAGTGTTATGACTACATCATATTGTAACGGTGTCGATATACTTCCTTAAAGCTTAGTTTAGAAAAATCCGACAAGTTACCGTAAATCTTTCACTCAATTCATAATTTCTTTTTCCGTTTCACAGTTTGGATCAAATAGGGAGAATACAGTATTGGATATTTTCGGTTATTTTTTATTTTTCGGCACAAATTTATTAATAATATCAAAAGCTGTAAGAAGATTGAACTCTTTTACCCAATGTATTGATTCCAGCGCCTTATTGACCTTACTTTAGTCGCATTTACGAAAATTATATTTCGAAATATCTGTTTTTTTTTCAGTGCGGGTTGGTAATTGAGTATGAGTAAGAAATAAGGGTGATGGTTATCTTCATGAAATAATGGGTCTGCTACTGTGAGCCTGCCAGTATAGTTGCGTAGTGCGAAATCAAGAGTTCTGTTACTAGAATTGTTAGGATAATTAAGCTGTTGGAATTGCACCAATGACATTGCACAGATAAACATATTGGCTATGGGATCGGGACTGATACTGATAATACCGTGAGTATATAGAAAATATTATAATCATTCAAAATATTTTTACTGTTGAACATTATGAAAAATTTGAATGTTTAAGATGTAATTTAGAATTTAAGTGTTTTTATTACTATTTCCATTTTTTCTGAAGCTTTTTACTTCACATGGATCTATTCATATCAGGAGCCATTTTATTTCTGTAAATAAAGTATATTTGGGAAAAAGTCTCTAATGAAATATTCAATAAAGAAAATCTGGCAAAAGGCTATAAATACGCTCTAAAATACTAAGCCGTGATCATCGATATATTCATCTTCCTGTATCCCCATTTCACCATATCACCCAAAAGTACTTAAATAAGGTTTTCACTTTTTCTTTTCGAGATATGTAGTGGCTAACGTATTGAAATATCTCGATACGTTAGCCACTACATATCTCGCTCCCTTACCCTCACTCTCAAAGCGAGTGAAATTGGTAGCAATAGCTATAACATTAAATTATGTGATTGAATTGCTTTCGTTTTGATGATAGGTGAAGTACGCTTTGATATATTTATACTGAGAAAAGGTCTTTAGAAAACGGTAACATAAAGTTTTCTTCAATTTATTGTTTTTGAATATATTACAATTTTTCTTATTTTTTCAAAATACTAATATCAAAAAATTCACTCAATAGAGGTGAATTACGTATATTCAATGAAATTAAAACTATAATACCCAATTACTAATGATTCTATGTCGACAACTTACATACTTATACGTAAGTCCGACTTGTGCTGAATGTGAACACATATTTCCCACTGTTTCTATACGTAGGAAAACCCGTTTACGGCTCACGCTCGGCGTAATGTTGTGTAATGGGCTCTGGGTAATTACGATTGCACTGGAGAGGAAATTCCTTTCATACTACGTGTATTATGTGAATAGACATTTGCGGGTGTACGATTATGTGATGTGGGCAATGCTATAACCAAATGGCATTACAAACTGAGTTATTATACTTTAGTACTTACAGTCGTTTAAGTATTAAATATAATTAGGTGCTCAATAACAAGTATATAAAATAAACAGTCGTTACTTATTACTTCATAAATTTATTTATAATTTTCAAATATTTGCTAATTTCAGTAGTTACTCATATTTTCCCACAAAGGCCATGTACTCATTTAGATTAAATCCTTTTATTTTATTACATGTCTTTGTTTATTTTCCTTTTTTCTAGAAAGCAACAATTTATTGCCTAATTTAGACTTACATTATCATGTTTAGCAAGACGAATTGCTCTTGTTATGTAAATACATTTATGTAAATACATTATGTGTACTAATATTTTTTTCAGAAATGTATATATATCACATAATACTTCACAGATGTATGTCTGATGTATGTATCACATAATATTTTTGTACATTTTGCAGATGTATAAATTTCATGAATTTCTCAAAAAACTATGAGATTTAAAATCATCGCTTATGGTTTTCCGGTGAAGTTTTGATAATATTCCGTTAACACATTTTCTTAATAATTTTTATTTTAAGCAGTTTCGATAATTGAGGGAGAGAGTTCATGTGCTTTTATAGCAATGTTGCATTTCAAGTTTCCCAGGTAAACTGCACTTAAAAGAGTCCCTTTTTTCTCTTGTAATTCAGTATCCAAAAACATGTTTTTTATGTACTCTCTCTCCTGCCAGAATGAGAGGAAAATAAGGAATAAAGTTAATTTTAATCTTATGGAAATTAAGATACAATCGTCTAGTTTCTGGCATCGATACAGGTTTTCCAGTTTTCTCTCCAAGTATATTTTAAGTTTAATTTAATTAAGAATTGAATATTAGCCCAATACATACATTTAGATCTCATTCTTAAAGATTATCTTTTTTTATTACTTTGGTGACCGACACTAGATTCTTGCTACCCATTTTATTAAAAAACATTTAGGTTGCAAATTGCAGATGTGATTGGGTTTATCGTATCTTTCGGTTTGCAAGTAAACCATAAATCATAGAACAAATTTAGCTCCAAGGTCATATTTTACTTGTTAATAAATTACCCTCCAAATTTGAGGGTGTTTTTAACTTTGACTTCACTTTCCTCGGTTGCCATGACGTCGTCAAATTTGTTTATATAATTCGCCTCTACGTTTCGTATTTGTTAATATTTGATAAAAATTTAAAGCACAAAGATGTTATAACATAATAAATAAAACCGTTTGTAAGCAAAAACAAAGGATTAATGAAGTAGGAAATAAAATTCTAAAACAATTAATTCAAATTGTTTTTAACTTATCTTACTTTTTTATAATTTTCTGCAACAGGAATAATATAGCCACACTGATAGAATATGTCTAATTAAATGTCAAAGTTGTAATACAATTTTATATAAATCTCCACTAGACAACAAATACACTTAATTTTTTTTCAGTAATTGTAAAATACTACCTTGCTGTAATGAGCCTGTAGTTCCGCCCACATTATAAATATACTCGACGTTGTTAAATAAGGAATTTTTAAACCTCTCCTAAATCAAATCAATTAATTATTTACGCAAGTTAAAAGAACGATACTCTCTGACCTTTTTATGGTCTGCATCGAATATAATGTTAGCGTAAACGAACGAAATTTATTTTAGCATTCTGTTTTATTAAGCCGTTAAAATTTTCATTTTTGTTTTTCTTTTTGTCATTCAGTCTATTAGAAAACTCTAAACTTAATTGATTTGATATTCTATATGTTTAAAAGGTTCTTTAGTTATTTTGTTTTTTAATTTTATTTTTCTCAATTCATGACACAACCAAGTAAAATTAGGTTTAGTATAGACCTTTATAACCTATTTTGTTTTATCTGATTTCGTCTTACTTAGAAAGAATGGCGAATCTCATTCGTCATATTGCGAGTATTGTATCATCACCTATTTGAAAACTTATGAAAAAGATTGACATGATTTTAACGATAGTGATACATTTTAAGTCAAATCGAATTATACGTCCCGTTTCTAGAGAGTAACATCTGTACACTATTTGCATGCATAAATAAACACAATAACCTCTTTGATGTGCCGCATTCAGATAAATGTAATAATTATTTTGTTTGTTTTGTACTGCGCAATCAATAGGACTCATCGTCTCTTTTATAAGTTAGGAAAGCCCGAAAATTACACCTTCTAGATAACAGCCCGAAAATATTTATTCCCAAACTGCTACAAATGTTGCATGATCAGTAATATCTATGGGTCAATATTTTCTTTGAATGCTGTAATCCGTTGGCAAAATATAGCTGATTTATTCTAGGCAGATTTGTAATATTTTGCATACCAAATGAATAATGCTTTAAAATTAAGGATCGCAAATTTTATTCGGATTCTCTCTACGATTTCGGAATTTTTTTACGTAGCCCATGTTCCCATCCTTCTTTGCCTGAACGAGCGTTTGTCTTCTCGACGTAATTATTTTTATCCGTAAATTAGAAAACCTAAAAACTAGCAAAGTACCTAGTATAAAACACGTTAGTCCAATTATATTTCCACAATTAATAACAGTTATATTTTATTACCATTTCTAACTGTCTGCAACAGATGTTGCTAAAGGTTTAACTTACACTATAAAAATCAGTCTTTATGTATAACAGTCTACGTGGCAGTTGCGTATAAAATCCAGTCACGTACTTCAATTTAAAGTACTCCATATATATTATAATTTAAAGTATTGCGTATAATTTGAAGTATTCCTTATAATAATGTATACAATATCATATTACTAAACAAATGATACGAAACGAATTACAAATTTATGTTTATAATACATCATTCCACTCTATTACACGGGTATTTATTGCCAGTGCAATTATTTACAAGTGGGAATCAGTTTTTCAAACCATACTTAGTAATAACGTCAATGTAAAATGAAAGGATGGAGCGGTTCATTTTCTTTGATTTTCATGAGTTAGATCCGTAGCTTCGCCTTTATTATCTAAATTTTCAAAATCATGACATAAATTTTGTGCATTTATTCTGTATCATCATATCAAGCGTACTTAAAAAGATCCACAAAGTAAAGATCCAAATATTATCAAAATTAATACGATGTATAAAGGTTTTTTAAAAGAATAAACGCCAAAGTAATGTGTGGGGAGATAAACAATGCAAATTTTGGTGCCAGTAAATAAATTTGTTACTAGAAAAAAAACGCAATCACGTTACCTGGGCTGTACATATCAGAATGAATGAATCTGTTTTTGTCGATAATTGCGGAAAAACTGAATCCAAAAATCGACGTTTTTCCACCGTTTTTTATATCCTTTTGATGTAAGTTCTTACCTTCTCTAGTATTAACAAACCAAAATACTTACCAAAATAGGTACATAAAAATTAATAGTATCCTTCCAACTATAAGATACTCCAACAAAAAGTTTATTGGGTTGGTTTGTTAAAAAGAATTTAGAAGCAAGCAGTGAATCCTACAAGATTAATTATAATACCGTATTAAATACTGTTAAAACGAATGTAAATATACCTAATTCACATTATCCACCAGTGCTATCATTTCTTTGTGAATAATTTACATTTTAATGAGGTAAACCTACACCTATGCTAGTTATTTTTCTTCAATGAAAATCTGCTAAGGTACTTGTAAAATAATACACCTGAAAAAAATAAAAAGAAAATATGTGGTTTCATTCGTTAAATGCCAATCAATTTAATCACTTTTATCTCGATGCGTCGTACAGAATATTGGTATTGCTGTGAGCATTGAAATAACCTCAGTGTAACGTAATTAGATTTCGAGCATGTGGAATTTCGTGACGTTACAAAGATAGAAGACCATCAAATATTTTATACATAAATAACTTAATTTGATGGTTGATTTTTTCAGTGCTGTGGATATGAATAATAGAAACAATTTTGGTTTATTTTTATGATATTAAGAAGCAGATGACATATAAATATTCCGAAAATATCTAGCTAAAGTCATAGTAACCGACGTATATTTATTTCTTTCTTTTCGTCCTTTCTCGTAATAATTCGATCGAGATCGCATTTCTTTCATGTTTTATTAACTAAAAATTGTCAACTATGTGGAATTTGATATTTTGTTAGTCATTTCAATATTTATGTAAACTATCTATTCGAAAATTATCCTTAAAACTGGTAAAGTATAATACTTACAAATGTAATAGCTTTTCACACAGAAAATTGTCACGTATTATATTACAAAGGTATTGTTTCAGTTTACAATTTTCTCATGATTTATTGTGAAATGAATATTTCAATTATTTAAGCATTGCAGGTTTAAAACTTTTTCTAATTATCAACATATTTCCGAGTCCTAACTAAATTTGGGACTTACCTTTTTACCGTAATAAGGTGACAAACGTTTGCAAGTCGTTAATCGTTTAAACAACTCAGAGGCCTAGATTTAATTTTTATGATAAATATAAAATTGTTTATTTTATACTTTTGCTTGCAATTTAACATAATGTGGGAATACTCTGCTTTTAACAGTGAGGAAAAATTTATATAATTTAGTTAAAAACCCAAAAAATAAACAATTATCTGATAGTTTTATTAGAAAAATTTCACGAATGCCCTGCTATAAGAGCGTCGTGTAAATTTACATTAATTTTGCGTTTGATTACCGATCCAAGAAAAATGTAGGTTGAATTTAAGGTAGTTAAAGTTGTTTCGACTATATCACATTTCAAGCTTCCCATTTTTACAATTTAGTTTCTTTCGTTACCTACTCGTTTAATATTAGCTAAATTATTTATATTTTAGAGCCATTTTCAAGTTAAAGTTCAATCACAAGGAGACATAATTTATAATTAAAGATAAAATAAAGCTTTATATTAATTATATATTATTAATAAATAATATATGATATGTACGATCTTATTTAAAATCTAAGCATCTATTTTGTTCTAATAACTAAATTCGTATTATAAAAAAACTTTATTCAGTTGTGAGTACTTATAAAAAAAACTTTAATATTTCATTAATTTTACCAACAAACGTAAGGTCAACAACTGTATCAATATGTTAGCTAATTATAAGTAAAATACACCATTGCATAGAAATTTAATACACTGCTCAGCAATTTGAACTGGATCACACATGATTTTTTTTATGCCGTGAAATTTTAAAAGCAGTTGAAGTAAAGTCTATTTAAACATCTAAAAATGCCGCATATCATAAATTCCACAAATTTCACCATAATTTTGATAGTGAAAAGTTAAAATTATCATCATTTGCATGTTATTTTCGCGAAAACCACTAATTAAATTTAGCTCAATAAATAATGAAAATTATATTTATTTTCTATTATGAAATACTAGTAGTGTAGTAATTGCATTGAACATTTTTTTCTAAATCTCAAGCAAACTGAAAAATATAGTAACCAAAATAATCGGTTTTATAATAAACTGAAGTGAATTTATTTATTAAGTAAGAAAGAAATGTTTTTATTTAATCGTAGTATTAAATACTTTTCCCGTGAAGTTCATTTATGTTAATATTTACAACTAAAGAAAAGAATGAAGAAGAAGATATTACAAAGAGTAATTTCTTTTTCATTTCTTTAATACGGCCCTTTGCACTTTCGGAGTAGTAGTACACGGAGTAGTAGTACACGTAGTAGTAGTACACGTACACGTATTAAACCTACAACCAACCATACCATTTACTCATTACATTACTTGGAAAGTGTATAATTATTTTTGCATAGTGAATATATTGCAGAAACTTTTACAATGATCAGGCTGTCAAAATAGAATTTTTTTGTACAATGTTGGCTACATTGTAAAATAAAATATTTTATCTGCAAAGTTTCTCTGTGGACTAGGAGGAGAATACGCAGGTACAATATTAAATAAATTATAAAAAAATCATTTCTCTCCAAGCAATGGATTTAGAAAGAAAATTATTTTTATCCTAACTAACGTATGCACTTGGAAGGTTCCATGTGTATTTATATAAATAATTAATTAAAATGGAAATATAAAATTATATATATATATATATATATATATATATATATATATATATATATAAACTTATTATTACTGGAAGTAATTATATTCGTTAAAAAAATAAAAGAACGGGTAGAGAGTATAAAGATATTTCTTTATTTCCTTAAGTATATTAAGCAAAATTGAAATGAAGTGAATTGAAATAAAACAAAATTATATTTGTACATAAAATAGCAGAAACTTGGTATTTTTATGTCAGTTCTGTAGTGTATACATTGAAGTTAATAAGCGACAGTAATGATAAAGTTAATGATTGCATATTTAAATGAAACTTCGCAAAATATTGTTTTGAGAAGAACAATAGAATTATAGGTTGGTTCATTCCGCCTCCAATTAATGGTCGTCCATCAACCGATCGAATTGACATCACATATCCTCAGCTCGCAGTAGCCAGTATACCTTAAACATAGCAACACGATCGAATCGACTTGCTCTTATAAGTCTGTGACTTGCTGCTTGCTGCCGGCTGCTTGTTCGGCATGCTGGTCATGGCCTCTATTAGTTTTGAAATATCTATTTATTTCGTTCTGAAATAAAATACAATTTCAATAATAATTCTTACATTTAAGCTTTATTTGAAAGTCTTTAAAATATATATGCTAAATTAATCATTCAAACATGAAATTTTAAAATTAAAAATATATCTATAGTACAGTAAACTTATGCGGAACTTTACGAAGATACACAATTTCATTACATTTTTAACAAATCACTTTTAAATACAAAAAAGTATTTTCGAAACATTTAAAAGGCTGATGTCCGTTTTTTGGATCAGACTAACCGGTCCACCCTTTTGAATATACGTTACTTGGGTATAAGTAAAGCAAATGATTAAAATGGCAAGCGGATTCTCCAAGATCATCCGGATGCAAGAAATGTTCCTGCCACAGCAGTTTAGAAATCTGTTCTGGTTAGTTATCCCGGAGGGTATATACATCCATCGTTTAAAATTGTAACCTGTGTAATTATAATTACCCCAAAGTCAAAAGGGCAAATCTTGATTTCGTGGTATGGACAGCGCAAGCCCAGCTAACATTATATATATACGGTATACGTAGATTTATCCATAAAAACGTTCGACGATATATAAATTTTACCTTGACGTCAAAAATTGAAGGTTCACTTCCCTTTCAAGGAGAAACACAAAAGATCTGCCACCGCTTTTGACGCACATTTCGCGGACCCTGTAGCGTAATATTTGAGGGTGGGCGGCATCACTGATAACCGCTTCAAAATTTTAAAAGACCAGCAACACTTTCAACGGATTGCAAATCCTGTTATTTTGATTGTAAATGCGCACGGATCATGATATATTATATATAATTTAACGCCTAAAATTTTGTGGAACTCTGTTCTAAAATCGGGGGTAGAAAAAGTAAAACGTTAGTATGTGTTCTGCCTATCGCAGCCTATAAATATACTCGTGTCGAACGCTCAAGTACTTTTCGCCGCCAATAGCCGTACAGAGTGGATATCGACTAGCTCTATGTCTGCATGCTCTGTGATTTCATGATGGCATGTAAATTCGACTGTGTTGCAAGGCACTAATCAAGCTGAGAACACGTGATGGTGTGTCGATTCGACCAGTCGATCGAGAACCGCTAATCGGTGGAAGAGTGAACCGACGTGTAATTTTATTGTTTAGTTTTTTTCGTAGTTTTTTTTTGGTATTAATCTTTAATATGTACAACTACAGAAATTACATAAAAATACACTAAATTTTTCTGGAAATGTTTGTCTCATTTTCGTGAATTTATAATCACATATTGGAATAATTTATTGACGGTGAATGGAATTTTGAATTTAAATACACACTAAATTAACGTAACAGCACATTTTTTAAAAACGTCAGTCGAATATATATTATCGGGGCGTGCATCCGTTGGAGTGGGGCGATAAATCCTATAAGCGGGTGTTGACAGCGTCGAAATTCGTATTGAAGGGCAAAATTGGTTGGCGATAGTGAAAAAATTGAGACTAATTTTCATCCGTATAACTGATCTTCTGTGACAAAAATCTGTTATGCTGATATGCGCTTTTGCGACAAGATGGCTTCAATAATCGCCACTGTCCTTATGCAATGATATAAGTGGAAATAAAATAAATAATTTTGAGCATCCTTAATTTTTTGGTTGTTAAAAAGAATTAATGTATTTAGCACTAATTATTTGTAATTTTAAGATAAATTTCATTTCAATATTAGACAATTTGAAATGTTGTTTTATAATTGGATGTATCAAATTCGACGTAAGAGATATGTATAAATTATGTATGCTAATAGTTCTAAAATATTTATTAATTGCTTATACTTCTAATATAACTAAAGAGCATTCTTCTTTTATATATAAATACGAAAGGCGATATTATTGTTCAAGGAACAATTTAGTCCATTTTAACCAAACCACCAGTTTAAAAATATGTTGTATTGCGGAAATTTGCAATAGATTGTAATTACAATAGAAAAAGAAACAGTCACAAATACAATAGCAAGCTGACAAAAAGTAATTGACAACAAGTAATTAAAAAATATATTGACACGAATAGAGGACAGGGATAGGGTTTCTGGGAGAAAATCAGGGAAAAATGGGATGAGATTTTATAAATGGGGTTCACGAAATCTTTCCGGATATGAATATTATAAATCTGCAAAACAAAATAAAAGTTAAATTATGGTAACACTAAATTTTCAAAGTAATTTTATAAAGGAATCATAAATTTACCATTGAATGAATACTTGTGAAAAGCGATTATTAAAAAAGGTAAAAGTTGCGTTAAACTAAAGTGGGGAATGCACATTAAAAAATAATTTATTCGTTATAATTAGTCTCGGTGAATGTAAATGGTTTAAAATTGTTTTCTCATTTCCCACTTTCAGGTCTATTGGTTGCTTGAAATAGTGATGATGAGTTTAAATAAATTTTTTTTCCCTTTCCCATTTTCACAGATTAAGAATCGTGGGTAATTTGAACTATGAATTTGTTAGTGCGTATATTAAGGATATACGAAAGCTCCATATTTCATTTCATATTAATTTTTCAAACACAAAATCACCTAAGAAATCTACTGACTGGGCGTAATCCAGGAAGTTTCAGCTTTGAAAATGAGTATAGGGGATGGAGTACGATGGTAAATTAGTTCTTAAAGATATGGGAGTGAATAAGGGTTTCTAGAAGGGCACCCAAGAGTTAGCGCACTTGAATACATAATGTAATACTCTTTCTATACATTATTTTATAAAAATAAAATAAGTACTTTAAGGCTTAATTAAATAAATCGATACAAAATTTGCTTTTGAGGGAGATTTACGAAATTAATTTATTTCATTTTGGTAAAAGAATAAAAGTATGAGAGTGTCATAAGCTGCTAAAAGAATTAATGGCAATTAAAACTAGATACTAAGGACATTACATCATCAAATATAAAAGAAGGGAGCAAATAAATATGTGAAAAATCGAAATAAGAATTCCTAGTGTATTTGTATACACATATTCCGTACCATTCCATATATTAACTTCACATTAACTTATATTCATGTTATATTTTATAACAACATATTTTGGAGTTTACTTGAAAATTTATGATTTTAATAGCGTGTATACATTTAATGAATAAAAAGGACAGAAAATGGAACGCCCACGACAACTCGGTATTTACATCTGAGTTACCTAAAAATTTATGTTTTTAGGTTATACAACGCACCGAATAACAAAGACAAAATGGGTGAAAGTCACTACCAGCACCATATTTTTCATATATTTAATGTTTACTTTCAATTGTGTCGCGCAACTGTCAATTGTTAAATTTTATTATGAAGAATTTCAGACACAATATTCACGATTGATGATATAATTACTTTCAAAATTACTATTAAGTAGAACCAGTTAACATCATATATCTAATATCCTTTCATATTTATCCTTTAAAATGTTTATCAATTTTTTATACTCGGTAATTAACTGTAAATGCCATCCTCGGTTGGGTACCAGCCCGTCTTTTACTGGTTCTGTAATGAAACGAGAAAAATCTGTAGTTTCATTATATAAAAGCTTCAAAGTTTTTATAATTTTAGACTTTTTTATGAAGTTTTACTAATTGGTTCTTTGTATGGAAATTTAATTTAATATGGAGCAAAATATAAAAAAATATATAAACGCAGTGCAAGCAAAATAAAAATTCATGCAAGCCATTGAGTACAACCTCAGGAGGTTTTGAAAATTAAATTCAACTCCCACTTACTATTTTTAATTTTCTAACGGAAATGATAACTTGTGATGATAACAATGATAGGTGCAGTGAATATATTATAAAATAAAACAATTGTAATGTTTTTCGTAATTCGTTTATGATAGACAAATTAAATGAGTTAGGTGCTACAGATAACGAGTGATGATAACAATGATAGGAGCAGTGAATATATTATAAAATAAAACAATTGTAATGTTTTTCATAATTCGTTTATGATAGACAAATTTAGATGAGTTAGGTGCTACAGATAACGAGTGGTGATAACAATGATAGGAGCAGTGAATATATTATAAAATAAAACAATTGCAATGTTTTTCATAATTCGTTTAAGATAGACAAATTTAGATGAGTTAAGCTCCTGTCATTGTCATCATCACTCTTGAAGAAAAAATCAGTTCCTTATCATAACTTGTGAATGGTTTCATACTAAAACTTACAAAAAAGAATAATAATTTTCCTTTTGTATGAGTATTAAATAAAGAAAATGTTTAGTAATAAATAATTAAATATTGTACAGTCTGATACATAAAATGTTTGATTTAGTTACAACCATTATCATCATTTAAATATATAACGTTGCACACTTTCAAACCTCTTTTACATTCGTTTCAATTACGGAAAATAAACTTTTCATAAGTCAAAATTTCAGTTAAATTAATCTTTGTATTTAAAAGTCACTCCAAAACAAATTCTTTTAAGTTCAATGAGGAACTGAATGAGGAATCCTTTAGAAGAACTGATTAAATAGTCCATTGTTTTCTGGATATCATACCATCAAAAAATTTCTTAAATGGAGAGTATTTCGGGTAATTGCATTTTTCCCCGATCGAAGGAAATCTCTTAACAGAACGACAATTACCGAAGAAGAATAAATATATTTCCACTAAATCTTAGTCGCTAAGATTTTCATTTTATTTTAATATCTAGGATTAGTTGCATAACTTTCGAATTTTCTGCCATTTATCTGACTTGATAAGAGGTTAATAAGGTGATAGAAGAAGCAATGTATGGCACATTTGGTTGTTTTTATTAACACGTTTTATATTAGCTTCACTTTTACGTATGTGTATGTGTAAGAATGTAACAGAAACTTTCAATTGAATGTTCATCCAATTGTTTATTGAATTATTTGAAATTTTGACCTCGTGTCCAGAACCGATGACAATACAATAATTTCATAACTAACAATTTAAAGAATTAAATTATAGTTTAAAGGAAAGAAAAAAATTACACTAGTGAAACATATTAGGACTAAAGTCAAGACCAAAAGAATGTCTCACAACAAAGAATACTGTAATTTTTTTTGCATTAGCTTAAAATAAGATTAAATTCATTGACAAAAAAATTAAATTTCAGTGTAAAAAAGCGTCGGGTACTCTCGATCAATATTTTCATAACAAGCACCCTTATTTTGATAGAAAAGCGAATTTTTTTAATTAATAATAATGTTAATTTTAACTATAATTTTCATAACGAATTCAATCTGCGACATCGGCAGAAGGAAATAACTAAGAATAAGTTTCCAAACTTTTTATAGCGATAAATTTTGCAACATTTGAAAAAGATTTAACCTTTCGCTAGACACATTATGGAAGCTTATTGAATTATTTTCCTCTTTGTTCAGAAATTATTTACATTTGGACTTGATCATATTTCGTCAACTTCATAATAGATGCTTAAAAACTACGTAGCGTTTTTATTATATGAAATGTTATTAGAAATACGTAGGTGGCGTTATATTTTCTCCAAACATCGTTTTGATTGTAAAAAAAAATTTCATTTTGATGTTAATTTAAAAGAACGTAACAAATAATTAACGTTTAATTAAAGCTATTCCTCTGCCAAAATCTGGAAAGCTTTTAATAAAATCGTTACAACGTAAAAACGTGACACGATGTCCGGCAATTGACGTCGGACAAAGAAAGACACTGTTCATTGGCTATAAAGGAATAAATTGTCGTTGAAATATAACGTGAAAAGAAAAATATAACACATAACTCTTTTTACTACATCCAATATTTGCTCGGAATGCGGTGTTTACCCCCAGTGGCGATGTCTTCATAGCTGTTCGCGGGTTATTCGGCCGAGCGGTGCTGAACGATGCACGCAAGTATCGTGGCGAAGAAGATGACAAATAGTTATGAATATTATTTTAAATTTTCTGAAAAAATCTTTTAAATTTTGTCTTTTAAATTTCATTTCAGCGAAAATCAACTATTTTCAGTCGAGGAATAATCTCTCTCTTTGTCAGACGCTTATTCCCGGACGCGTATAGTTTGCATTCTTGTATTTCTAAAGTTTCGTAATAAAACAACGGACAATTATAATTTTAGTTCTGCCCTTTCAAGTTCGTCCCGCTATAAGTCCGTCTTTCTTTATAAATCCGTCCCTCTGACAAAACGTTACAATTTCTACAGCTTTAGACCTGTCATAATAATGTTTTGCAACATTTGCTTCTTATCAATTAATGAGTAGAAAGCCATTTACTTTTAATTAATTACACCGTATACGGAAAGAGAAGTAATTTGTTATATATTGTAATTGGCATACCTATACCGAAGTAAACTTGTATAGTGTGTCATATGTGCAGGTACGATTACGCAGTAAAATGGAAAGGTGTTAATAATTCCCGACAAACACTTGACTGTTTTCTTTAATTCGAGGTATATTCATAATCAGTACATGAATTAATTATTGCTCGCAGCTTCGCTCGCAAAAATCGTGACGCTGAAATACTGAATAATGACGCTGAAATACTTGATGATATAAACTGCATAAAAATCAATCCAGCAGTACTTACGTTACAAGCGAACAGACGGGAAGATAGACAGATAGGTGTTGTGCTATATATATATATATATATATATATATATATGTGTGTGTGTGTGTGTGTGTGTGTGTGTGTGTGTGTATGAAAATGACTTATAATATATAAGTGAGAAAGATAAAAATTCACATCAAAATAAAAAGCAGTTGTTATTCATCATTAATTTAAAATTTCATTTTATCTTTCATTTTTTTCACTCTCAATTTTAATATAAAGAATCCTCTCTTGTCTTGTTTGTAAAATGATTTTATGTGTTTATTATAAATTATATCCGTGGATTCCACTAAGAAATATTCTTTCAAATTTCCTTTTAATAATACCATTTACATATATTAGGAAAAAAAGATTAAATTTACATATAAAGGTACATGAAATGCTTAGATAAATCACATTTTTTTCCTTTGGTTATTGTGGACAGAATGAAAATGAAAAATTAGGACTTTAAAAAGAAACATATATTTAGGGCAAGAATTTCACATCATCTGATTTGAAACCATATTGCAAAAAGTCATGTAATTTGATCAATTCATGAGAACGTCCCTCAATACCGCAATAATATGAAACACAATTTTCCAAAGACCTGCATACGTTCCTTGTTTTTAATCCGAAAAAAATTGTCAAAGGAGTCTTTTTAACATTGACTTCCATATGTAAGTGCGTTACGTGAGGTAATACAAGCAAAATTACATTTTAACGTGAGAAGAAGCCTTAGAGTGAGTATTACTCAAGGTAATGAATAATGAAGAATTCACATTTTTCATGAATTTGTATTGAAATATAATATATGAATTCACTATAAGAATAACGTAATAAATATGATCACGTAATAAATAATAATAGTAAAAAATGTAATACATTTAAAGGAAGAAAAGTTATAAAGAAGCAAATTGTGGACGTCATTTTTAATGAACCAAATACAGAATAACTACTTTATTACGAACAATGAACTTATACAAACGAGATTGTTGAAATCATGTAACGAATGGAAGCAAACCCGAATAAATTTTGTATTTGGGTTTACGTAATGAATAATGTACATATATGTAAATGTATTCTCACTTTAAACATATTTCTCACTTTAAAATAAGTAAAGACTTTGTGGTTAGACTTTTTTGAAGGTAACTAGACTAGCGACTATAGTAACTTATAAGCTTCGGCATCTGTCTGAGTTGTAGATGTTATTTTTAATGGATTAAATACAGAATATCTACTTTATTACGAACGATGAACTTATACAAACGAGATTGTTGAAATCATGTAACGAATGGAAGCAAACCCGAAAAAATGTTGTATTTGAGTTTACGTAATGAATAATGTACATATATGTATATGTATTCTCACTTTAAAATAAGTAAAGATTCTTGTGGATAGGTTTAGGTTAGTCTTTTATGAAGGTAACTAAACTAGCGACTATAGTACTTTCTAAGCTTCGGCATCTTTCTGAGTTTACCAATTTCGTTTAAATTTTCAGTAATTTAAACATACTGAAAATGTTCAATTGATTTATATCCATTCTTCAAAATCGTTATAATCAATAAGAAATAAAGAAGGAAATCATAACCAATACTTTAATTATGATTAAAAGATATAGGCTAAACATTATTACAAATATATAGTCTAATTGTTACGTTTATTTTAATGTCAATGTTTTTAGTCACTTATAAGAATTTTACTATTATCTACATTGAATATTTAGATAATAGTAAAATTCTTAATAATTTAGAAAGTGCGCGTATTAGATTCGTTTACAGGCTAGTTGCCTCGAAAGCCAGAGGTCAGTTTTTCTTTCTACTATATAACCTACTAAACTCTATGAACTACTCAGTAAATTATGGAATAAATATTCTTGTAGTTGGCTCGTTCGTAGACTTACACTCTGAATGTGTTTATATTTCACTTGGTACCGACTCAGGAAATTTGTGGTAGAAACAGAATTTTCAAAATATATGTCCAGAAACGATATTGTACTGCAAAAGTTCCAAATTAGTAATCTTATTTTTATTATTTTATACTTTTCATCGCATTTTTTATTATTAAGTGAAATGGGTAAAATTTTGTGTTTTATAATGTTACTTTTCCCTATTAATCCTATAATCTATATTACCAAGTATATAACAAACATCCGATTTATACAAAATATCTCGTTTATTAAAATTGAAACAAATATTTGGGACCTTTAATGAGCCTTAATATATTCATACATGCCTACCTACATACCTGTGAACAAGGACACAAACACAGACGTACATACATATATACGGACATATAAACCGCATTCCCTCTTTTAGCCTCATCGTAGTAAGTGTTTAACACCTGTACGTACCTGTGTATACTATTTATTTACCCACTAACATCCTAGTTAATTCATGCCTTTGCGTACATCTATATACACTTATTTACCTGTCTATTAGTATTTTAGTTACTTTATATTTTGTCGTATCCTTATATATACTTACCCACTTATTTTTTTTTTGTTTTCTTCTTCACACTAATACAAGTTAAACAAGCCCAAATGCGTCGATGGTTTTCGAGTCGATGATACAATACAGAGGGATTTTCTTTCACCACTTGCCTGTTCCCTCCTTGTTGGCTGATTTCGCTAATGGGCAGATTTATTACGTTTTAATCGTGTCAACATTTTAAAAGGTTTATTATTAGAATATCATTAGATCTATGTCACCAAAACTCCATAACGGTCTTTGTGCAGTACATAAATGAGGAATTCTTTAATGTGACTTAAATTTTCTTAGTTCTAACAAACTTTCTTGAACCGTACAAGATGTATACAAGGGTATATTCCAAATACAAAAACAATTATTTAAATTGATCGATAAATTAATTTAAATAATTCTCTTTGTATTTCGAAAGGTATGCATCTATTAAGGTTAAAAAAAGTTTTTTAAAACTATGAAAATTTAAGTTAATTATAATATATATTTAGATTTTCTTACTTGGACGATTTCAAATTAAATAACTTAATCAAATACGGGAACGACTACTAAAATGTGAAACCAAATTCTAGTAACGTATAAAATATATGCAGTGAATCACTCCCTATATTTATTTTGATATTAACGCTCGAACACTTAAAGTAATAAAACCATAATCTGAATTGCCTGTATCTGTTGAATTAAAATTAAGGGTTATTCTAAATTTTCTGTTAATTAAATTTCAAATTATTTTAAAACATCATTTTAATATTTGGGTGAAACCATTTCAGAATAATTTGATATTTTTTGGATCGCACTGTGTAGAAAATAACGTGGAGTGTGGACTTACCTTTTTCTCATATATAATTTCATAAACTTTTTAAATTAATGAAATTAAATGAGTAATTAACTTGTTAAGCACAAATAAACATAATAATATTTATTTTAGAAAGATATTAATGTTATTTTTGGCCACTTGAATGCATATTTTTCAGAGGCGTATGATGGGTAATTAGTTGTCTACGTCACTTGTATTTATTGATTCCATTCGAACGAATTAATTTTGCAATAAAATATTGCTTAATATCGTTACCTTGAATTTTTTTCAGCTTTTTGACACACGGAAAATTACATAGTTAGGGCGCTTAGGATACACTGCAAAAATTTTCGAAGGTTCATCTCTTACAAAGAAAAGAGGATAAATATTACCACACAACTTTGATCGCATCTAAAAACTTAAATTATACACCGTTTGACGTATTTCATGTAAGAAAAAGTTTATTCCAAAGTATGATAAACTGGATAACATTTAATAAAAATTAAAAAAATTTTGTGTCTATGTGAAAATATATTTATATCTTCGCCTAATTAAAAGGAGCTTTCTGTAAAGTTTCATCCCAATCTTTTTCATACTAAAAAAGTTGAAGTGATATTATACACAAATAGATGGACATGATGAGGTTCACTTTTCAATATAGAAATAATTAAAAATATAAAAAAAATAAACAAGAGGGCTGATATGTCTAATCTGAAGCTACTTACCTCATTCGGTAAGATTAAGGGCGTTCAGCTCACTTTAACGGCAAATGGCTCGGTGCTGTAATCGCAGGGATGAAAATATTAAGGAATTATTTGTTCAATGGAAACGAATTTCGCCAGGATGAGGCAAAATGTTCACAATGATACAAATCCTGGATAAATATGTCCGTCACTTGCTTTCAATACATTTAAAAGCCCAAAATAATTGAAACGATATATTTATTTACTTGTAGGAAATAAATGAATTCTTGTAAATCTTTCCTGACTTAAAATAATTTTTGAACTTTGAACTACGTAATTCTTAATTTATCTTGTGTACTTCGAAATATGGAAATATCTACTTGCATAAATTAAATCAAAATTAATTGATTGTTATAACGATAGAGCTTTGCAATTTATCTTTATGCAATTTATAATCCTTAACTTTTCATAACATCCAAACAACAGCCTGAGCATATTTGACAATATTCATGGGTCAGGAACTTTGATCTCACCAATCGCATTTCTTACCTACAATTCATAAATACGCATTTGCTCTTGCCAAACATGAAATATGTAGCTACAAGTGTTTTGATCACCGTATATAATCATCCCATAAATTTTAACACCCGATTCAGTACACTTGAACAAAAAGCATAAAACAGATTTGCATTGGAGTAGGCGAGCGTTAAGTTACCTGCGGCTAAGTTTAACTAACATAGACGCGCTGTGGGAGTTGAGGGAGGAATGGAGGAAGCGGAAGGGAGTTCATTCTCCACTACACGTGCCTATCGTAATATAAGCAGTCAGGCGATGACGAGGATATAGGTAATGAGTAGAGCAATGAGTTTTCTAGTTTTCTGGATTGTGCATTGTGAGAGATGAGATTTTATGTTTGCTATATTGCCGTAGATTGAACTGTGACATTTATAAATGTAAACTTGTGTTCAAAGCAAACTGCATGGCTTTTATTATTTATTAAAACAGTATTATTAATATATACCAGAAAAATGGCAACCACTTATGTTCATGTGCAAAGTTATGTTGAATATGTCACTATCCTATACATTTGTGTAAAGTATATGATGTGAATACGTTTTGTCCAGTGAGGGTTTGAACGAAAAATAAGTGGCACCTATCAGTCCATATTTTTTAATGGTTAAAGAAAATTTAATATAAAATATATAAGGACGGAAAAATGATTTTTGCTTTGAGTGTAAATCAGATATATTTTAATGAATTACGATTACAAAAATTATTAATATTCTTGCAAATGATAATAATTGTTACTTTATCTGAATATTTGTTACTTTATCTGTCAATGTTTTTCACTTATTTTATTTCTAAATATAATAGAAAATTAAGTTTTTATTTTGTATCATAGAATAGATTTAGTTTTTATAAAATTAGCCTTATCATGGTTGAAGAGAAATTTAACGCTCTGATGTTTGAAATAGTAGCAATCTCGCCCACTTTTCTCGTGAAAATGTGCTGTGTCACAAATCTAATGATGTTAAAATTTTCCCAATTAGAGATGAGCCCTGGATGACGCCCTAGAGTGTAAATTGCAGTAATGATATTTTCTTTACAAATATGTGAATATAAATGGGTTATTTAAATAAAAAGATTTATAAAATTAAAATAAATGTCGTTATTCTGTCAAGAATTAGAAAATTTTGTTTTTTTTCTGCTTCAACAGAATTTAAATAAATAGATATTGAAATGTAGAACTTAACTTCAAAAGTAACTATTATATATTAACGGTTTTAGGTTTTCTTTATCCATAATAAATTCTTAAATAAATAATAACATATTTCATCAACGGAGTGTTCACAGTTTATCCAAATAAGTTTAATATAAATACTTTGACGAGTTTACTGCATGCAAAATTTAGCGAGCGCGAGAGCCATGCTGAAATTAAATTTCTTGATAAGTGTATTTTTTAATTATAATAATGTTATATGACAAGTTCTAAACCGTATAAAAGTTTTTACTATCTTGTTAAACACACGTTCTTTAATATCGTCACTTATATCTTGAATTTAGTACTCATGGAGTCACACGACAATCTATTGACAGTTTTTTAAATGATTATAATTTCATTACGTGAGTATGATTATAACTTCATGAATCTGAAAAGAAAATGGTATTATTTGGTCTTTTCACCTTACCAAAGATTACTATCATATTTTTTGTGTAAATTTATTTTCAATACACCCTATAACATAACATGATAACCTTAATAAGTTAATTGTTATTGTTAAGATTAAATTAAATTATTTGACACAGAGATGGAAAAATTAGGATCTAAAAAAGGGATAATATATTTATTGCTTGTACTTAATTTAGTTTATAATTGTTGTTTTATTTTTTAAATTAACTTTAATATTGGACTGATAATTGTCTCATTTTGTATACATATATGGTTGTTACATTAGGCGTTGTTTCTGTGTAATTATTAATAAATTGTGGTATGAAGATAACACAAAATTTAAATATATAAACACTGAATATTATGAATTTCTTATTTAATTAATTTATTAGTTAATTATTTTACAATTTTTTGGGTTATTTTTACTTCGAAAGATACCGTCATTGAAATGGTAAATTAATCGCAGAATATATATAAATATAAATAACTAGAGGAAAAATTAATATCATTTAAACACCATGGTTATGTTAAAGATTATTAAATAAAATATGAAAACGAACATAAAGAAGAACGATGACATTGCAACTTATTTATAATGAAATAACGGTAGCCCATCGCAAAGTTAATTAAATATACTGTAATATAAATAAAATACCTCTGGCACTGTACAATATTAAAATACTTGCTGCGCGGAAAGGCGCGGCCTCATTGCAAACTCCAGTAGGTTCTATTGAAAGTTTTCTGTTATTAAATGTAAATTCTATAGAATTTTGAATGGATATTACTTCACGTTTTGTTCAGTGTAGAAGTTGTGCTTTATTTTCAGGTGATAGAAGTCATTTAGGGAAAAAGCTAAGGCACATTTCATGTGATAATGTTCCGCATCGACTGAGAAATACCAGATTTTCCATGCATGAAATTCTTCTTGTAAAGAATTTCAAAAGTAGGTGACAAATTCGCTTTCCAAAAACTGTCAGTAAACAAAACTGGCAATAAACAAAGTAGTAAGTTACTCATGGTATATTTAAAAATTTAATAAGAAGCGAATATTTTCTACAAAAATACAAATTATTTTTTTACTCAAAAATGAAGTTAATTTTTTGGTAATTTTGCTTTGTTACATATCACATGTGTAGTAATATTTAATTTTTTTCTAGTTTCAGAGTTAAAGCATAACAAAGCAAGCACTTTATGCAGTTAATGCAGTGCAAACTCCATAACATAGAATAGTCATTACATAGTAGTCTTATACTCAACCAATATAATATAATCACACAAAACAATAATTTATAGCATTATTTTTAAAATAGAGTGTAAAACGCTATTAATTTCAGGTGTCATAACAAAAATTTCGTTATGGACCAAACAACATTTTCTTTTATATTTCATACACATTTGATATGTGAGAAAACAAACTATAATTGATAAATGAAGATGATAATGGTCCAGACTAATGAAGCAGGAACTACAGAGAGGAGATTATCTAAACGATATATGAGCTATATTAGTCAATAAAGTATACTATTAGTGTTTTATAGATTTTTAGCTTTGACACAACCAGAAGGAAATAATTGCGATAAATTAACGATTGTTATCTCACTATTATACATAGACATAAAACAAAACCGCAATACAAGATTCTTAAAATATATTTGTTAGAAGGACTCCTAGATAATTTATTCCGGGAAAGTATTAAACGTGCTCTTGTATTACTTGGCCAGTCATTTTCTAATTGATTTAAAATATTTTTGGATTCGTTTCATTCTAATTTTTTTAATGTGAGGAAAATTTTCGACCATTTCCATATATGCCTCATAACCTATTTTCATCTCATACCACTTTAAGGTATTATAAATGGTTATTTTATTAATAAGTTATTATGTATTTTTATGGATGCTATCCTTAAATTGCACTCATTTACCCTTTATTTCCGTTAAGTATTATTAAATTTATTTCACTGCTGAGTTTAACGAGAAAGTCACTAACCATTTACTATATCTTAATTTATATTTTAACGTTAATTAAGTAAAGTAAAAATTCTTAACGAAATATGTCCAATATCTTTGCAATGAACATAGAATTTTCTAAAATAAGCTAGCATTTCAGTCAGCGAACACAGAAAAGTGAAAACGAACTAGATCCACTCCAATAAAGCAAAGCCTTCACGAAAATGTGTTGCTATGAAAAGCTACATATAGTCCGGATACGTTTGTCTCATAGTAGTTAGACCATGTTTAACGGGGGGCGCGCAATATCGAAAGCTTAGATATTTTATGTTATGGATTTAATGTTAGGTGTTTAAAGGTATTAAAATATAGAAGTGGAAGAGGATGTACACAGAATATATAAATATAGTTACAAATGTTAATACGATTTAAAATATAAAATTAATTAAGGTTTAGTAGTCTTGAAGTACAAGATAAAAAATCATTTTTAAAAACGTGTTAATTTATTTTACTCCAACTTAAAAAAATTAACTTTTAACTATGTTTCAACCTAACTTAATGCGTAACAGTAATTAAATTACAATGGTGGATATCGCGTTGTGTCATTCATATAAAGTTTTCAAATGCAATTAAATTTTTATTAATTCGACGTTCTCCAGAATAGTGGAACAAAGTGCTGCTTTAATAAGTCAAAAGACTTTCCCAACTAAAACAACGGTATAAATTTATAACAATATGTCATTTTATGGAGAGTAATGCGTAATATTGAAATATATATTATTATTACAAAAGTTATTTTAGGCAAATAATTAAATAAATATAGAAAGCTGTTTAATATTTCCAGTAACAAGTTGAATTCATTTTATAATATTAAAAAAATTATTTACCTATAAAAAAGATTGGAAACATTATTCCTGATTAACAATTTGCTTGAGAACCCTTAACTTCCCCGATACACTGTCAGCAATTTAATTTAAAATAATAAAAAAAACAAGCGAACCTGCTATACGTGTATATATGTTTTTTTCATCAACTATCTGTATTCCATTTAATCGAAGAAGAAATATTATTAGAAAAAAAGACTCTTACATATGAATAGTTTTTTTACAATACTATAATCATTAACTTGTGAACTTTTTAATCATATTCAAAATATGCGGATATACGTTCGATGTAGAAGAACTTTTGCTTAGCACTCGGATAATTGGAATAAAGTTTTCATTTTTGCCCTTACTAAGGACTAAGGGAAAAAATGAAAAGTTCACACCCAAAAAAATTGTCCCGAATTTTTAACTTCATTTTGTGTAAATAACATTGTACGGAATAAAGTATATACTTATAGCTTTAGAATTACTGTGCTTTCTGGAAAATTACTTAGTCGTTTAAAGGACAGCATAAATTCTTGAAAAATAAATAGCAATATATTTGTGAAAATGTTGAAGAGTCGGGAAACAGAATATTTCATAATTCTAACAATAGTTTTGATTCGTTTCATAGTTCAAATGTAACATTATTTTTTAATTTTTAAATACTTCAACAGATCACTCTTATTTGAAATTATAAAACAATGTTCTAGCTAGAAAATAATGGTTTCCACGTAATACCTTTTATTTTTTCCATAAATTCTGGTTTTCTTTTAATTTGTACTCATTTTTATAATTTTCAGTAATGGTTATTTTTAATTAATTTTTTAGTATTTAATTTCCAAATAATCTTTATCGATAGAAATATTTTTTAATGGAATCACAAAACGATATAGTAATCATATTATAACACAGGAACAATAACATATATTTATAAGTATACATTTAATTACCAGTTGAAATTTTATTACAGAATACTGACGGAATATTATAGATACGGTATCGAAAAATAGCCCAGTTTAAATTAAATCTGTAATATTTCAACTTTATTTAAGAGGTGTATATAATTTGGAGGTTATTTTTATTTTTATCATACAAATTTACAAAAACATACTTTGTCAATTCGATAGTTTCGAAAATAAAAAGAAAGCAACGATAAAAGCGAGACAAAAACTCGATTAGAAAATTGAAAGCAGATATCAGAGAATAAGTAATTTTGACGTGTAATTTACCATATGAGAGACAATTATGTAGTCTTATTTAAGCCCTTTGAAATCCGAATACTAGCTTAAAGTTTCTAATAACAAGATAATAAAAATTAATTTACGAATTACACTAATAATTTTAGGCATAATTAAGGAATGTTAGATTTTATCATTTTTGATTAACTTAATTTTTATAAAGGTTCCACAACTTACTCTAAAGATGTATGCTCGCATATAATGTTTAAGCATTGAGTTAATTAAAATTAATGTATTTGCGACGTAACGCAATAAAATGAATGAAACTGATATTGTGTGTTTCAAATGGTGGTAACTAGTAAAGGAAATTATTTCGCAAATTGTTGACATTCTTAGAAAACGTAATTTAATGTAATTATTCAGAAGAAACAAACACGTTAAGGAAATTCAAAAAATTGAGAATTATTAGTTTTTTTACATAACTCTTCACCTTTTATACAAATGCGTTTGTCCCTTGGTCTGTAAGATGTACTTAATATCATTTTGTTAAGAAAATTTAAATTATTTGTTTATAAGGACTAAAAGGACTTAAAAAGATAAAATATTAAAACGATTGTTTAACTTAGGTATCAAATATCACAAACATTACGTTATAAATATACATTATATCTTTTCAGTAATAGTATAATATAAAAACAATATATGTATATATATATTTATATATATATATATATATATATATATATATATATATATATATATATATATAATGTGGTAATACGGGCAGAAAAGAAATTTTAAAAAATAATGTCTTAGAAACCAGTTCAGTGGTTTTGGAAATCAATATTTTTAGATTTCGTGTAATCGTGTAAAATAAATGAATAATTAAATTCACAACAAATAAAAAAAATTATGGACCAAAATTCAAAAAATTTGTAAATAACTGCTCTTTGTTTTTTTTTGACTAAATCAATATTTCAAGCACAAGATATTATTTTTATTCAATCGTCTTTCTTGTCCGCATTACCATATTTTAGATATATATTCCAACATTTGACACATGGTACGAACTAAAATACTGAACAGTTTTTAGTTTTATTCAGGGCAGAAAGGAATTTTTTTTCAAATTTATAATTAAACTAATTATGAGAAGGTAGAATATACGACAATCGTAATGATCGTGATATTTGCCACTTAAGTTATTTAAAAAATCGTTTAATTATCTTGTATCTAGTCTCTTTTAATGCTTTTAAGGAAATCGTTTCAATTCTCTTAATTAATTAATTCATCATTAAATTAAATACAGCCTGTAGACAAAAGAACAAACGGGTCAACATAAAAGGCGAAGAGTTATGAAATGGAAATTAAAGAAAAATAATAATATTAAAATTTTAAAAATGCCCCCCGGTTTGTTTTTTTCTGAATAATTGCATTAAATTACATTTTCTAAGAATGTCGACAATTTTCGAAACAATCCCAACTTGATATTACCATTTGAAACCCATAATGTAGGTTCTATTAACATTATTGCGTTAGATCGCAAATGAATTAATTTCATTAACGCAATCCTTTTAAGCATTATAGGCGAGCATACATCTTTAGTGTGAGTTGTAGATTCATTATTAAAATTAAGTTAATTTAGGTAAAAATTATAAAAACTAAAATTCCTTAATTATCCCTAAAATTATTAATACAAAGTGTAAATTATTAGTACAATAGTAAATTAATTTTTATTATATTGTTATTAGAAACTTTAAGCTAATATTTTGATTTCAAACGGGTTTCAACAGTATCACACAATTATCACTGATAGGGTAAATTATATTATAAAACAAAAAGTAATCCGTTTTCATATTACTTAAACAAAATAATTATTGGAAACTCCCAGTTACTGAAAGTAAGAATTGACCCCATTCGATGGGATATTGAATTTAAGTCTCCTATATTCAACAAAAGGTACATTAAAAGTATATTTTTTTAAATGTTTTACTAAATTTTAATTGAGATCTATATGTGATACCACCCCTGGGATAATTTCATAAACATGTATCAGCAACTTAAGAAATATTTAAATAGAAGTTATGATGATTCCTTTCCTTAGGAATCCTAAAAATCTTAATAGCATTACTGAAACGTATATATATATATATATATATATATATATATATATATATATACCTAATACTATTCCTGGAACACGATCCATCTTTATATTTGAACTTTTAAAGTCTGTTACACCACATAGTTTTTTTTGCTGGCAAGAGTGGTACTATTTAGGAAGAGTAGAAAGACAATCAGACATTCATTCAATATTCCTAGCGATAAAAGGTGATAAAGGCGATATATGGAAAAGGTGTTAATGGTGAATTCAGGTTGTGTATTTTAATAAAGACGTAGCTTATAACGTAATTACATATTTCGATTTAGGTCGATAGATTTATGAAAGGATTGTCTAAAAATAAAAGCTTTCACGGAACAACAACGATTAAATTGTATAACACCAAACACACAATGGAAAATTAATGTCGTCGCCGTGGTGTGTTGGGTTGATCACAAGGCATACGGCCTTTGACGATGCAACGCACCGCGGCGACCCGGGTTCGATTCCCGGCCGTTCGTCGAACGGGGCTGGACTGGTGTTGTGGTTGGCTGTAAGAGATTGCTCTTGCAGCAATAAGTCCGCCATATGTATCATTTAGATACATTAAAGTAGATAAATAAATAAAGTAGATAAATAAAATTATCCTAACGAACAAGGTTATAAAAATAAGAGAGAAATTAATTAATATGAGATAAAAATATATGAAATAGGAGCAAGCTATAATAAGGCCGAACAGTGGAACGCATTATTATCGTCCATCTGGTTTTAACGAGGTAATTGCATTATTAATCAGTTAAGTTTTTCAGTATACTTTTAAAAGAAATATATATAAATAATCTACTGACTTCATTTCAGTCAAGGTAGTCATTTATACTGGACTACTAAAACGAATAAAAGGGTGTAATTAATTTAATTTATTATCTCGTAATATAATTAAATAAACTTATCCAGCCTGCCGAAGGAACAATATTTCATTAATAGGTTAGTACATGATATACGTGTAATTTTGTCGGTCTATATTTGCTAACAAAAGTTATATTTCTATGTAATATTTACAAAACTCCTTGTTTTCAATACACATAAAGGCATAACCGTCGAAGAGCAGGGTACAAAGGATTAATTAAATGTCAAATAACTTATGTATATATATGTATGTATATATATATATATATATATATATATATATATATATGTGTGTGTGTGTATATATATATATATATATATATATATATATATATATATATATATGTATATATATATATCATTTCAATGTTTTAATTCCCCTTTATAATCCTTTTATTCCAAATTATACTATTTTGTCCCGTAATAATAATAATGAACAAAACATTTTCATATCTTCTTCCATTCTTTTCTTTCTCCACTTTTGTTATATATTAAAATATTTATCGGTTCAATTGTTTTGTTTTTGAGTAATTTGTATTGTAGGAATATTTATTAAAAAATAAAGTATATTTTCCATTTCCGATTTAGTAAAATTTCGCACTGATTGGATGACTCATCAAAAACTTTTTATAAATAATTTCGCAAATAGTAATTTTATTTCTTTAATTATCAATAACTTCGGCTAAGTTTAAAAAACTTAAACCCGCCTTTACGTACCAACGTAATTTCTTCCTGTACATACATCAACTACAGCCTTTAAATTTTGTTATATACAACATACATATGTAATTACAGACTTGTATGAAGTACAAATCACACAAAAGTATCTAATTATCTATAAATGCCAAATTTGAAATAGTAATAAAAATGTATTTTCATGCAAACCTTGTAACAAAGTGATTTCATACAATTTCTTATATTATAAAATAATGGAATTAATGGGTTAATTTAGGTTAAACCATAAATAATACCTCCAAATGAAACAACATCAATTTTCTCAGAGAGTAATTCCCGGCCCACTGAACCCTCCGGATTTTCATCACGCTTATCCAAACAATTGCAACGAGCAAAATGTCTGCGTATACCATGGCAACTCTACCGACTAAAAGCCTTTTCGCTCTAAGTGGTGAGACTGATTACATTTTCACTTCGAATGGCGAGAAGAAAACAAGCCGGAGTGTGATAAATTGGTCACGATGTTCATTGAGTGGGCGGGCATAGGAGTACAAGTATATAGGGCGAGTTTATTATTTGGGATATTTCCGGGTGGTGTTCGTAACCATAAGTCAGCCAAATACGAGATCACGTATTTAATGTATCAGAATCGATAGACAAAGCATGTATGTTGACGTAATCGTACATATGCTGATTTGGTACAGTTTTTCAGATTACGAAACATTGTGCACATTTTTCTTATTTTTTTTAATAATTTAAAGCCAAACATCGATAAGTCGTAGGAATAATGTAGTTCTACATTACATATTTTTTTCAACTAACTATTTAAAGATGAGCTAATCTTAACATTTAACTGTGAAAATATTTTATATTTTCACAATTGTTCTATATTTTATATTTTCACTATATTATTTTATATTTTTACAATATTCACAATTAATATAAAAAAATCTTATCTTTCATGGTTACATTTTATATTTTGGAAATATGTCTTATTGTTTAGCAAACAGATTATGTTGATCAGTAACGTTCATTGGGTGTAAAATTGTCATCGTTTTACAGCTTTATTATTTTCAATGCTATATTTATTTACACCAAAAGTGTTAATTCATTAAAAATTCACTTAATATATAAACAAATATACATGTATTGTATGAAGTTACGATATATACACAAATTCAAAAATTATGCAGATAAAAAAATTAATTTACTGTACTCAATATTAACGAAATATTTAAACGTTAACTAGCAATACATGGCATATTATAAACCTGACTAAATGACGAATATACCCTAATGAACTATTACAATACTGCATTTTTATCGCATTTCCATTGTTTAGAATAAAGGTGAGGTTTTAAATCAGACATTAGGATTAAGAAGCCGAAAATAAGCGATCTCGACTATAAAATTTTTAATAAACGATAAAAATAACGTTTAAACATTGTTTTATGATGATCTGCTGAGTTTCCTTTTTTTAGTTTTATAAACCTTTCTGCTTCAGGTGATTAAACTTTGACATATTTAAGCATCTATACACAAGCTGGAGATGTATAAAGCTGATTACAAAACACCCTGTAGAGATAGGACTCAATCATGCGTAACGCACATTAATTTTGTAAATTAGTAGCAAGTAATTTGTAAGGTAGGCAGCCTTTATTTGAAAACCAACTTCAATAATTTGTGCTATAGCTTTGCTGCAATCTACGTCATTTGATATTATGTATTTTCATTCGTAATCTCTTATTTTGTCTTCCAATGATCATGTAAACTAGTGATTTGCATACAAAATGTAATACCATATAATTAAGTAACATAATTTACTCTAACAATTTTGCATGTGTATGCCTAATGCATGTTTTAAGTTATTTTCACTCTTTTAATAAAAACACAAATTAAATAGCTGTATAAACATTCACTCGTTAAACGTCGATGTTGAGATGTAATGATTTCTGATACTCTTTTTTCTATTTGGAATGCAGGAGTGCGTTTCCGCAAAAAGAAAATTAAAAAAAAATTAAAATATTTTTCTTCAGTTTTATTTACAATATGGGATAAAATAGTTATACATAATATAAAAAAGGGCAATAAAGTGGAAAGAAGAACTTTGCCTGTGTTTTTGTATTTTAAACGTATGGTAAAATACAGAATACACAAATATTATCTTATAATCCCTCTGACAGTTTATTTATATTCCGACTACGTAAAAACGATTTAATATTAATAGCATTTTAGTTATAGTATTAAAAAGAGTTAGGGTATTAAATAGGTTAAGGCATATTTCAATCATTATTTAAAAGTAGCTGGTTACAAAGTTAAACAATATTAAAAAAAAACTACCTTATAGCTTACTACCCTATGGTTAACTAATAACTATACTAATAACATAGAATATAGAAAATAAGCTAACATAGAATGATGAAAATATATTTACGATTGGCCTCAATTTAATAGCAAAAATCTCAGAAAAATAAAAGTTTATTACCAAAGCAATCCCACTATATAATTTTGCCATGACTTCATAGATGTTGTAAATACAAATGTGCTTTCTTAGAACCAATATCTTATGTCTGATACGTTATACTTGTGCCGATATGAAATTGAACTATGCTCTCGAAACAAATTTTCTTGATTTTTAATTAATATGTTCCATATGAAAATTTAGACCCATGAATTTTTTGTTTTATTATAATACAATAATAGAGAAAAATTCTGAGTTTTGATTGATTTGACTGATTCTTGAGTTGAGAAAAATCTTGAGTCTTCATTCCGAGTTTGAAACCCAGTACTTTCAAATTCAGACTTCTATATTTTTCAAGTGTTTACAACTTTCCATTGCCCAATTTCAAGTTCTTAACTCACTATTATCACACCAAATATCCTAATCAAACGCCTCCAACGTTCGTAGATTCAATAATTTTTAAGCGATGTTATAATAGATGGTAAATAAGGAAACGAATTCTCTCAAATTATTTTGCCGATTTTTGTTTTCAACTCTTCCAAATAGTCGAAGCAGTTATACCTTTCAAAATTAATTTGCCAGAAATCAAAATATATCTCCGCGGTGCATCGCATGGTTAAAGGCATAAGCCTCATGTTAAGCGTTATGGTTAAAGGCATAAGCCTCAATATACCACCGTGACGAGTTTTCCACCTTATTCGCTTTTAAATATTGTACACAAAATATATATATATATATATATATATATATATATATATATAAAACCTGTTATCAATAACTTGCAAAATCGATAGGTTAGTAATGTTGTGCGGAAAGCACATGTTAAAAATTGGACCGACTTTCATGCTAATATCTCCATTAAAAAGGGGTTAAAAATAAAAAAAAGACTTTGTGCAAAGTTGCTAGTTATTAAATCTGCCAACATATTTAAGGAAATAAGTTTCGATGGAGCATCAAGTGATGCAGGTACAGATTTAAAGAAAATATTTTGAAAGCGATTTCCAATCCCATAGACAGAATTGACAAATGTGTGGCCACAGAGACCAGCATTACAGAATATTCTAGAAATGCTATCAATTGGCTGAAGTGGAAACGTATCGTTAAAACAACCATCCGAATCGAGAGGAATGAGGACCATGTCGATCGCCGAGGCCACGATCACTCTGACAAGAATGTAACTACCAGAAGGATCAATACATTTAAAGTGGCAAAGTAATTAAAGGATAACCTTCAAAGATCGTTAAATTAGTTGCTGAGGATATACACACTATAGACATAAAAAAATTTACATTGCATTTTAAAAAAAAAGTCTTATAAAATGAAAGGAATAGAGCAGGGCGATTTTCTAAAGAAATATGTTTATTATTGTTGCCTAGTTCTGCGAATAGATTTAACACCGAAACAACATTGTGTGAGACTGGAATTCTGACAATTTCTGACACTGGAATTCTGATAGATACGTACTGTTTCCAGGTAAGTCTAAAATAATTTTGTGCCCAACGCACCGTTTTCTGCAATGAACTCCCTGCGCTTATAAAGTAATTCAAAAAGGCAATAACTCTGGAACAAAATAAAGAAAGCATTTCAAATAATTGGAAAATTTAAAAAATTTATTTGTTGTTTTTTGCACACTCCGTTTCCATTAGCTTTATTTATGACGAAATCTAATCTATCACAGTCAAATATTACTTCCATAATATACGTTATTTTTAAGAATAATTTATTTCTAACGTCATTTGACTGTATTGATGATCAAATTTTCTCAAATTGTAATAACGTAATTTATAAAGAAAACATGACTTGTTGTAACCTAACATCATTTGAAAAGTATATTTTTATATTTCGCAAATTTTATATTTTGCAATTATACTGACAAACATTTCTGTCGAGGAAATTGTTCTTACATTTTTAATGGAATTTTTATAGATTTTAGTTTTAAAATATATTTTCTCTACACATTCAATTTTACATTGATTTCAGATTAAATTATGTTTTTAGAAGCGTTTCTTTTTAAATTTGTTATTCATTTGTTTTTTATTGTATATGAGATAATAGAAGACACAAGGAAAATAGATCTTCGAAATTTTATTGCTTGTATATGTATGTGTGTATATATATTTGCACACACGCACACACATAAACATATATATATATAAATGCTTGGACGAAAATCTTTTACGAAATATTGAAATCCCTCTAAGCAATAAATTTAACAATAATATTTGGTAAATAACCTTAAATAATTTGTATTTCACTATCTCTACTTACTTAGCTAACCTCCAATCTTCCTAAAATTATCCAATGAAAAAAAATATAGCGCATTTTTTCATAATTTTCTTATTGTAAGAAAATATTTCCATTTCGATCATACAAATATCTTTTCCGCAACTGTTGACGTTGTTGAAACCTTGAAAATTCTTAGAACTCGGATATGAAATGTTCTTTAAACTGTCATTCGGTGTACTTATTTTGTTAGTTTCTAATGTATTTTTTAAAGGTACTCAAGGTGTAAGGTTATATATGATGTATTATGTAAGGCGGGTGTTACACATGATCGATTTTATAATTTAAATTTTCCTATCTTTAGTTTCACATAACAATGATATATAAACTACTTTTAGTTTCATATATCATTGTTATACACACTATAATCATATATAATGATAGACAGTAATATAAAAAAAATTAAATTAAGGTGAAAAAAATTAATAAAACGTGTACATGTTACCTTACCCTAAAACCATAAAAGGGTTAATAAAAAATAAGTCCCGTTAATCTATAAGTGGGTTAATAGGACAAATTGTTTATCTCATAGTTTAAGGTAGGCTTGATAAAGATTAAATTATGTTAGACGATTTAGCGTTACTTGTTCGTCTATCTTTCCCATCTTATGCAACACGTCACCCAATAAAACTGTAGAATCCACCATTTTCAAATTGGCAATATAGTGGCTGAATAGCGGAATAGAACAAAATAGGTTCATATAAGAACAGTTGTAGGACAATTGTAGTGAATATTCTAGATATAAAAAACTTTTGAATATACCCTAGGTTATACGCTTCTGAACGATGTAATAGGCATTGTTATATATGTTTCAGAAATCATGGGATGTAGAAACTTAAAATTTGACAGAACAATACATCTTATTAACATTGCCACGTATTTTTGATCAGCTAATTGTTTTTTTTTAATAATCATGTAAGAATAAAAGAATTTTAAATAAAAGTTTTTTTTCAATTTTTTTATATTATATGTAATATAATATGAAAGAATTTTTATCAGAAATGCAAAAGTATTTTTTATTGTTGAATATTTAAAAAGATATTCCCTTAATTGTGTCGTGAAAAATAATATTTGTAAATAGTTTAATAGAAATACTATGTGCCTTTAAATATTTATAAGTTCTCAAATGTGTACAGAACCCCCGCAACGCGAGTTATGTGTGTGCTTGAAATATTTTGGTGGCCCAATAATAGTCCGTTCAAATCTTAAATTGAACATTTAAAAGTTTTCAAGATATTTAAATTTGACAATACACAAGTTCATTTGGATTTGATCATTCTAACTTAGTTACCTAAAATATTTCCGACGTGTTAGTTTAAAATGACGATAAATGGAAATTATTTTCTTTTCAATTGATACCTCCAATTTAAAAAATATCTGTAAAACGCTTAAAACCCAAGGCTTTGGCTTGAAAGATTCTTTATAGTTGAACGGAAAAAGAAAGTGAAATTACTGATACACAGACTTATATAAAGTTATTATAGACGTGAACAAATTTTATTACCAAACATTGAAAGAAAAATAACTACAGTATTGTGTTTATTAGAATTGCATTTCAGTTGAACCAAATTTTAATTTAGAATTATTGCATTTTTTACATTATGTTTATTTTAGTATTTATGCACATAATTAAAAATTGAACGACACATTACCCAAGACAGGAAATATAACGCTGTACGTATGTGCGTATGAAAACATGCTAAAAACCGCGATCTTTGACCAATTTGGCTGATTCTTTTTCTATCGATTGCCTGATAACCAGAATAAAAGCCTAATGATTTTTGAATTTGTCATTTGGAGTATTTCCAGCCTCCACTTTCTGAAGATATTCTTGCCTCTTCTCTATGCTCACAGCCCTCCTGAACTTGTTTAAATATAACATTTTCTCAGAAATATTTACTCGATGAACAAGAAAAACACGTGAAACGTGTTATTTTGGTATTACCGATCATTTCATTAACATTAAACAAACCAAAAAGATAAGTGACAAGTCCGTCTTATGTACTTTTATGTTGCGTTAGAAAATACAAAAAATAAATAAATGTAAAATGGAGATTAAACAACGCTTAGTTGCAATAATTATAAAATGTAATATATTATATTATATTATAACTTATAAACTATATAAATATTTTTAAGTGCAAATCGCGACCGAACAAAAAGTGGTATATTTTCAATTTATGCGACCAACGAAGTAAGATTTTCATCTGCAAGTAATTGGAAGTAAAAATTCCACACAAGAAAAAAATATCAAGTTAATACATATCACTACTAACAATTATCGATGCAACTAATAAATAATTTGTAATTTTTAGAAAACAATTTTAGAGGAGATTTTAACTTTTTTTCGATATAAAATCGATTTATCTATATATTCTTGAAATGGCTTTCCATGTACGGCATGGTTAACGTACAGTTTCTACGATAATTTTATTTAGCTTCATTAAATTAACTAAGGATATTAAACTTCAAGTATGTTGGAAATGCAGTGATAGGTAGTAATATTCAAGAGATCTTTATTTTACTATAAAATTTACATCCGTATCGTTGAATTTATTTACTATAATTTTATTAATTACGTTTAACGATATACATTTAACTCCTTATTAATTACATATATTTTATTTCCGTATGATATTTAAAAAAAGACATCATAAATCATCGTTGTAATTCAGGTGTTCATACATGAAACGATTACGAACTTTGCCTTGAATGAACTTTGGTTTGATAACCTTCGTTCTTTGAAAATCCTTTCCTCAATATTTACATGAATTAACCAAAAGGTGACGTTTAAATTAATAAAACGTGTACGGTAGTTGATCAAAGACTAAATTTATTTCTTAATATTAACCTTAGATAGGTAGTTACAAATGATACCACATAAAAGGCGCTAGTAGTACATTAAATACATTATTTTGATATTAATTCTAACATCACCACTTATCAAAATAATCTGAACTTTGTAACATATAAATTATTTTTAACAAACTAATAAAAGCAAAAAATGTTATTAATTTACAGATAGTCACCTATTAAACAATGTTTTGAATACCTAACTTTTTTACAAAATAGTTATGTTTAACACTATCTAAACCCTTGGTCAGCAAGTCTGCTGGCATTTCAGATGTTGGCATGTAGACTATCTTTATAAGATTGTTAGCAACTGCTTCTCTAACAAAATGATGACGCACATCTATGTGTTTAGTTCTTTTATTAAATAAAGAATTTTCAGACAGCTTCTGAGCGCCTTGATTGTCATTATACAATATAATTACGTAATCACAACTGTTTACAATTTCAGAAAACAAGTTTTTTAAATAAATAGCCTCTTTACAGGCTTCGGCAACTGCCATATATTCTGCCTCTGTACTTGATAAGGCTATAGTACGTTGTTTTTTGCATTCATATGAAATAACAGTTCCAGAAAGTTTAAAGTAGAAACCTGTATAGGATCTCCTATCTAGTGTGGTTGAAGCCCAATCTGCATCAATGAAACCCTCTAATTTACAATTATCTTTGATAAACATTAGGCCATAAGATTTAGTTTTACATAAGTATCTTAGGATGCGTTTCGCATGCTTCTTTTGAAAAATGCGTGCGAAATTTCTTATGAAGTTATTTGAGCCAATTTAATAATTCATATTCCTATACTTTATGAGTATAGGAATATGAATTATTAAATTGGCTCAAATAACTCACACTATAGGAAATATCTGGGCGAGTCAAAACACTTAAGTACATTAAGCTTCCTATTAGTTGTTGGAATGGATATTGTTTACAAACATCTACACTTTTCTCTAGTTTTAAATTTTTCTCAATAGGAGTACCAACAACTTTACAGTTTGTCATATTAAATTTACTTAAAATATGGTCTACAAACTTTTCTTGATCTAAGGAAATATTGCCATTCTGATACATTTTTACTCTCATACCCAAACATTGTTTTAATTGCCCCAAATCCTTAATTTTAAATTTTGACATTAAATTTGTTTTTAACTCCTTAACCATATTACTACTGTTTGAAAAAATGAAAAAATCATCAACAAAAATTGCTATTATGATCTGCTCCTTTTCACAATTTTTTATATACAGACATGGTTCTAACTTTGACTTAACAAAATTTAATTTTAATAAAGAATCATTTACTCTTTCGTTCCAAGCCCTGGCTGATTGTTTTAGACCATAAATTGCACGATTTAATTTAAGAACACTATTTTCTTTACAATCTAAATTAGGGGGAACTTGCATATACACTTTTTCATTTAAGTAACCATTTAGGAATGCTGTAGTTACATCTAAGTGAGTAATTTCAAGGTTAAGTTTGACACTTAAAGCAAATAGAAACCTTAGTGTAGAGTAACGAAGCACTGGTGAGTATGTGTCAGCGTAATCCACACCTTCTTTTTGGGTAAAACCTTTTGCCACCAGTCTTGCTCTATATCGCACACTATTATCACTTTCATACTTTTTCTTGAATACCCACTTGCACTGTATCACTCTATCAGCGTCTTTCCTATCTACAAACGTCCATGCTTGATTATCGTCGAAATCTTTCAGTTCATCTTCCATCGCTTGTCTCCACTGTTCCTTGTCTGGTCCATTTATTGCTGCTTCATAACTGAGTTCTTCATCACATGATTCCAGATTATCCAGAAGACAGAGATTGGTCATCCCATATCTTTCTACTGGCTTTCTTTTACGCTTAGCTTCAATTTGAACTTCATTCTCTGCAAAAGACTCTTCTTCAGTAACAGATTGATACGAGTCATTTTGGGAAAACGATGATTCCCAAATATATGTTGAATCATTTGGATCTGAACCTGGATTTTCTATTAAACTTTGATCTTCTTCTAAGTTTTCATCTTTCTTTGACTTATTTTCACAATCGTTTACTACAATCTGAGCTTCGTCCAACTCCATTTTCTCCATAATGATGACATTTCTGCTCGTAGTAATTTTTTTAGTTCTTGGGTTATACAATCTGTATCCTTTCACATTCTCTGGATACCCAACTAAAATTAATCTATCAGCCTTCTTATCCCATTTTTGTCGTTGTATTTTGGGAACATGCACCATTACTTTACTGCCAAAAATTCTAACATGGCTGAGGTCTGGTTTCTCACCTGTCCACCTCTCAAATGGTGTCATCATGCCTAAACTGGCGGCTGGTGTTCTGTTTTTTAGGTAAACTGCAGTATTAACTGCTTTAGCCCAAAAACTTTTGTCGAGACCTGCTTCAAACAATAAACATCTTGCCCGTTCAACTATAGTTCTGTTGAACCTCTCCGAGAGTCCATTCTGCTCTGGAGTGTGAGTATTGGTCTTCTGATGGACAATACCTACTTGTTTTAAGTAACTTTCCATCTCACTTGAACAAAATTCACCTCCATTGTCGGTTCTCAGTATTTTTATCTTGTTTCCAGTTTTATTCTCAACTAAACTTCGAAATTCTTTGAAATGCTGGAACACCTGGTTCTTTTCCTTCAAGAAGTAGACAAAAGTAATTCTGCTGGCATCATCCACAAACAGAAGAAAGTACTTCGCCAGACCAATTGACTTGGTCTCCATCTGCCTGCATAAATCTGAGTGTACTACATCCAGTAGTTTTTCACTTCTGTGGTTTGCTGATGGGAAAGGGAAACGTGATTGTTTTCCCTCACAGCACACTTCACAATTCTGTATCTGTATGTCAGCTTTCTTGTGAAAAGAAACTCTACTGCTCCTTCTTTCATTTTTTGTAAGGACTTACTATTTGTATGTCCTAACCTTTTATGCCATGTTGACATTGCCGATAACGAGTTCTCGAATTTTTTTGTGTTTAACTTGTACACTCCATTTATCAAATTTGCTGTACCAATAAGCATTCACTTGGTTGTATATCAAACAGGTATCTTTTTTGAATACAACTTTATTTCCTTTAGCTATAAGTTGGCTTACGGATAATAAGTTTGCCGTGAGATTCGGTATACACAATACGTCCTTCACAATCACGTCATACTGAGAACTGTTCACGCATGTCGTTATCTGTGTTTCCAACACTAACTACAGGCACCGTTATTTGATTTGCCATTACGATTTCTTTAGGTTCGTGTACTGGTCGAGTTCGGAGTAAACATTTTTGGTTTGACGTCATATGCGCGCTTGCGCCTGAGTCGATGTACCATAATAACCGTAATCCGGTCTTCTGTGTTATAATAACCGTTGAAAAACGCCGCGCTAAAAGCATTCAATTATTTATTTGCTTTTAATTCAGGACACTTATTTTTGTAGTGGCCGATCTTCTTGCAATTAAAACACTTTATTTGTTTACTGCTGGTTGACTTTGACATTTGCTTGTCAGTGTTGCCTTTTTATTTCGCTGTTTTGACCAAAAGGCAGAGTCGATTCCAGTAGTGCCAACCCCCGAACACATATCAAGTAACTTTGTTTTAATGACGTCAGCGCTAATGGCTATTCCAGGGTGTTTTTTTTCATTTTCTTCCAGTGAAAGGTAAGAGAATGATGTTTTTATTTAAAAAGAAATAGAAAATTTCTGTGATCTCTCCGAATACAACAATATAGCGAATACAAGTAATATCAACACCAGGCTATTTTGGGATAGATTCGAGACATAATAAAGAGCAAAATTCGTGGCGATTTATTGTTACGGTCTAACATATTATTCGCTTAAGAATATTATCTTAAAGATGTCTTTATGATTATATTGATGAGTTTATTTTGTCGTAATTTTAACTTCAGTGTGTTTCCATAAAAATACTTCGCATCATCTGAATATATCAAATAATTTTCCATTAGATACAATGAGATATTGTCTCGATATCATATGACAATAAACAGACTTTTCAATGAAATACGCAACACCTTGAAACACGAGCATACGTCAATTGATCTTGTTACATTTGTTCTTTGGTGAAAAAAGCGAGAAATATGTTTTCACTCTCACTCCAAGAGTTTACAGGTACTAGCGATGCGAAAAATATATTAAAAGAACCTCCATCTATTCATCTATCTCAATAGTTCTGTTTATTTGGACAGTAACTGAAGTTTTATTTACCATGATTTAAATGGGGCAATAGTTATGCGATAACATTATATGTTGTCTGTAACTTCAATTGGTTAATTTGGCGTTATTTTGCGGTTAAAATAGTTTTCAGAGGCAATTTAAAATGTAAATAGTATGATTATTTGTTACAGAATTATAACTTAACAACCAATGAATTTTAATGACTGGGTAAATCTATATCCCAGAATTAAATAAATTAGCTCTTTATTAAATTTTCCCGGACTCTTTCCACATTTTCTCATACATTACAATATACATCCCATTCCCTATATTTTTATATTCGCTTTTCGACAGTATTTTTATTTTCAAAGAAAAAATATGTTTACAATATATTATAATTTACACGGGATTTATTGCAATATTCTAAGGAAAATTCTCCGCTTTTTGGATTTATTCCGACTTAATCTATATTTATCGCCTATTATCCAAAACCTACATTATTTTTTTCATAAACCTACATCAATTTACACAAAACCCATATAAATCATAGAAATCTTCCATTTACTTTAATTTACTTTGGGGTAAGATTATATATCTGCTTTCGGATCATTTGTCTGACTTAATGAAGTAACAAGTGTACCGATCTATGTAACTGTTGCGTAGAGTTTGTAAGTTAGATGAAAACACGACGGATGTGAAGTTTTTTTGATAACTAAATGTTAACTACAAATTTGAGTGAAATTCATTATAACACAAATAAAAATATGTAATAATTATTCCAAGAAGATTAACAATCAGAAGGCGTATCTTTATAGACAAACCTCAAATATTTCGTTGTATACAACATTTATTAGTCCGCCGGATTAGATGGAAAAACAAACATATTATGTTGTGATGTCACACGTTACTGGGTAACGCACAGTTGATCGTGTGAATAACATTGAACACTTCCAGAAAAAATTAATGTGCTTTATTTATTATCATTTCAAATGCTCGCCCCAAAAAAAGACAGGCAATACCGTCATATAAACTAATACGTGACTTTTAATTATTTTTCAGAGATTTTGTTGTCACTATGTAGTAATGTTTAGGAGGAACAATGGGGATGGTCACGCAAAACTATTGTAGATGGCGCCTAAAGCGACACGGCCAGTGTCGGTCAAAGTGACATTTGACAACCGCAGTTGGATATATAATGACCTGGCAGGAAAAATAAAAAACCTCCTTAAATTTCATTCTATACACAGATGATACTTCAGCATTTATCTGTAAACCGTTATTTAATTTTAATATTTTTTTTAAATAGCACATTTTTTGCTATTATAATGTGAGATTTTCGAGATTTCAATAAATACTGGTGCAGCGTAAATACACACACCATTTAAACTAGATACATAGAATTATCAAGTATACAAGGATCTCATTTTTAGTATGCAATAAAAAATGAGATCCTTGTAAAATGACAGAATGCCATTCCTATGCGAATACAGAATACAAAGTTTCGCTAATGCTTTTTCTCTCAATCCGCTGAGTAACACTATGAAGCTACTTCAAAATAGTAATAATGATAAAATAATAGACAGATATTACTATTTTGAAGTACCCAATTGGATGGCTACAAAAATGTAGAGATGGTTTTTGAACAGTTAAAAAGAAAATTTTATTGATATCGTCGGTAAATAAAATGTAGCCGTATATAATAAAATGTAACGTAAATAACGTGGATTTCTTTTTGATGAAGTATTACTTATTATTCGATTTTGAAAATTGTTCAAATACCTATTTCATAACCGATTGTCGGAATATTTCAATGGCAGGTTATGGAAATCATTCTTATCCGCCCATCATTAGCAAAAATACTCGTGGCTACATAAAATTTATATTAAATTATTAACTAATAATTATATTATTTCGTACCATGAAAATATATCGACAAGTACATCTTTTTACATAAAAATGCAGTGAATATTTCAAAAAAGTATGAAATTTAAAATTGTCGCAATAGTTTTCGGATAAAATGTAGATAAACTTTCAGTAACTCTGATTTTTTCGTAACTTTCAATTTACCACTTTCGGAGACCTAATAGAGCACACCTCCCTTCCCTATATCCATCCTTCTCCATCGTCCTTACCTATTTAGTTTAACAAAATCTCTAAAACTATCTTAAATTACAAAGAATTAAAAAAAATATCTTGAAATCCTTATATTTGCCTTTCAACTGATTTTCCACATAATAAAAAAAAATTTTGAGATTTTTTCTTTATTTTCCTTCTCAGAAATTTCCATATAAAAATTTTTCAGTATTAATAATTTAGATTTATTGAGTATAATGTGATTTACTATTACACCATTATTTATGTGGATATCTATCAATATTTCTAAAATCGCCCAATGAAATAACAACCCCACATAAAAGAAATAATTTTTTTTTATAACATTGATAGAGATCAAATTTCTTGAACATTTTTATACTTCTGAGTTGATATTATTTATTACTGCGCCAAATTTCAAATTTCTATATCAAAAAATTTCTAAGAAAAACATATGTAACAGATGGACGCGCACGAGAAAATATCTTATAAGATTTTTTTTTATTTTTGCGGTCCAGGACAATAAAAAGTATTCCAATGAGATGAAATAAATTCAAAGTCATCATAATAACAAGCCATGTTAGGCTAAAGCCGATCACCTTTTTTTCAAAAGTATATTGAAAATAAAGAAACCATAAAATGAAACCTAAAGATAACACACGTACACACACGCACACACACGCACACACACGCACACACACGCACACACACACGCACACATACGCACACACACGTTGCCAACTTCACACTGTGACAAAAAAAATTGAAAATTAAAATGTCACTCGCATCATTTTTTCAGTCTTTCAAAGAAGTGTAACTTCAAAAAATCGCTTTTGAATTCACTTCGAAACGATAGTTAAAAAATATTTTTTGAAATTTGAAAATTCAGTGATACATTTAAGCAAGACATAGAATAAGTATATAGATTGCAAATGCCACGTACCTTCAATCAAAACGAAATGTAACAATTTCGTTACGAAATATCTTGATATATTTGGGAAGCATTTTTAGGATCACATCCTTGTTTATTCTTATATAATACTTGTTATATTATTGAGAAAATCCAGGGAGGTACTAATAATAACAAACTAGACTTAAACTTTCCTGAGAAATAACATTCGCATTACGAAAAGGGTCAAATAAGTGACCCTATTAATTTATACTACACCGCAATTAGCGCAGATAAACAATATTATGGGTACTAACCGAAAGCTCGGATTTTCTGGAGAAAGTTTGTGACCCTATAGGGCGACTGAACAAATTTAATTGTTAACTTTAAGCTGAGATAAACAGTGATTCAAAATATATTTTCGCTGTCACGTTTACTTTCAAGCCAACCTAAACTTTCCACAGGAAGCTCTAGATAATATGATTTTTTTGTAAAATACATTTTGCAAAGTTTGGGCATCAAACTAACATTGCGTAACATTCAGGGTTATTTTTAGGTTTAATATTATGGTTTATTTATTTTCAATATAATTTTAAAAAATGTGATCAGGTTTAGCCGTGTTAGGTTATAATGATGACTTTGAATTTATTTTACCTTATTGTCCTGTACCTCAAAAGAAAAAAAGAAAGTTGTTTTCTCTTATGCGTCCATCGACCCGTGTAATACAGAGGTTTTTCTCAAGAAATGTTTGATGTAGAAATTTGCAACTTGGCACATATTAACTCATAAATATAACAATTTTCATGGAATTTGATAGACAGGAAATTCTAAAAAAAATTGTTATTTCTCTTATCGTGAGGTTGTCAAAAACCATTACTCTTTATTAATTTTTTTAATTAAGTTATTCTATTAGGATAATTATGGATTTCTGTATAAAACTTGTTGGTGTTGGAGTCATTCAAATTAAAAACAGTCAGTAAGAGTTATTTAAATAAAATTATTATTGTTATTTCTACACTAATATTTTTTAAATATTAATTAAAAAAATGAATAAAAACAGACAAATTGCTAAGTTTATTATAATTTTACGCTTCTAACTTTTTTGCAACTGTGTGTTAGGGACAGTAATAAGATATTTGATCAATGTAAATCGGCCCAGCCTTTTAGAAGTTATATTTCATAACTTTAAGTTAATATTATTTACTCGAAAACAGCTGAACATAAAAATATAACATTTTGCTCAGTCATGAAAACTGTTCATACCAACTCACACAAAAAAATTCAAAATTACAGCAAAGACCGATTGACTATACTTACCCAACTGTAGTCTTTAATATAATAAACCACGAAAAAAAAATATCGGAAATAAAAGGAAATACCTGAAATGAAAAGAAATATACACATAAATATACCATTAGGATGGTCTTCGATTTGGTATCTGGTAACCATTATTGATAAAGACCTAGGGCAATCACCTCGAAATTAAATCAGCAGTCGGTATAAATTTATGTAAAAGACTTCATCGCGGCAGAGCGAGGATGTCAATATTTATGTTTCCTGTTATGTGGTACATCATCGACATGTCCGTTATATATCGAACGGCGGTTGTCAAACGTCACTATATATAAGTTAGTCTGATTCGTACATTTCGTAGCGATTATAAAATTTCATTTTAATCTTATTTTATGTGTGTACCTATTTGAGTAGACGTTTCAAAAATATATTTTGTCGTTTATTCCTAAAAAACAAAAAAAGATATAAAAACCTAGCAAGGATTAATACAATTCAGACTGAAGTTGGCCGTGTCTCTTCAGGCGCCATCTACAATAGTTTTGCTAGACCACCCCCATTGTTCCTCCTAAACATCACTACATAGTAATAACAAAGTCTGCAAAATATCAGAAGTTACATATTAGTTTGGTTCAACAAAAGCAAAAAGTAAATTTTGTTGGAAATATTCAGATATATTTCGATCACACACACACACACACACACACACACACGCACGCACGCATGCACACACAGTCATATACTCAAGAGAATCTCATATACCCATTTGTTAAGCTCTTCATATTTAATGTGTGACTTTATATAATATTTTACTAATTACGTACGGTCAGCCTTAAAAACTGTAATTTCTTCGAAGTGTGTTGCAAAAAGGAAAAGTGCATAGTAAAAGAATTTCTCTAAATAATTTTCCTTGAAAAGATATTAGCTTTTATATATATGTTTTGGATGTACTTTTTATGCATGAAAATACATGTTCTTTTATACGGTTAAACTGTAATAATTTGTTTTATACAGTTAAACTGCAATAATTTGTATACATTCATGGATAACATCTAAATAAATAATTTTACTTTGAACCATTAATAAGGCCTTAAAGATTTGGGAACATTTTTTTCTCATAATTAGTGGAGAAATTAGTGGTAGCTACAGTTCCTACGTAGATACTGACATTTTTTGATAAATAAATATATATTTTGTAGTTTTTCTGAGAAAATTGTTTGAAATATTGAATATATTTGGCGTTAATTTTGTAGAAATTAATTTTTCACAATTGAATGAAACTACGTGATGTAGTATTATTTCTACTTTCTTTAAGTGTCGTTGTATTGCAACATCTTCAAGTGGGATATTAGCAAAGATATATCCCACCTGAAGATGTAATACAACGAAACCTAGGTCATGGTAAAGAAATTAAACAAAGTAGAAATAATACTACATCACGTAGTTTCATTTAATTGTGAAAAATTGTTTGAAATCAAGACAAATTTGAGGTAGTATTATCCACTTAATACTAAAATATATGCCGATTGTCCTTGTATGAAACAGCAACCCTGCCAGGTTTTATTGATTAGGTAATGACTATTAAGACTGTTTAAATTTTACTTTAGTAAAAAGAGCAACATTTTCCAGATACTGGCGCTTTTTGAATTTCATGAAAGTGTTTACCTTCGACAAAGCTATAAATTTTTATATTTTGTTTTCTGCTAAAATTTACAGAATAAATCTGATATTCGATCTAATTAAAGATTTATTGTCGAAAATGGACTTGGCCACAACCAAGAATATGACTAACTGTTCAAACAGTATTGTGGGTATTAAAATAAATCAAACTGATATAGAAATAGTACAAAAATCAAACTATTGTATAATAACATAAAATCTTTGTAAAGAGGTTGTTACGGGGAAGGAAAACTAAATAATTCAAATATACGTGCATAAAATTGGCATGGATAGTCTATTAGAAAATTAAATTCACCTTCAAAATGAAAATTACGACTGAAAAAAAACTCACATACATAACTAATGTATCCTACCAGTACTTATATATGGAACTAAAACCTGGGTGTTTACAAAAGAAATCCTCACCAAGCTCAAAGTGGCTCACAAAGCAATTGAAAGGAAACCGATAGGAGTCACGCTGAGAGACCGACAGAGGAACTAGCAGTTCAGAGAGGAGAGCAGGATCATGAACGACATAAAAATTGTTGCGAAGCTTAAATGGTAATGGGCTGGCCATTTTGCCAGAAAGTAGGACTCGCGGTTCCAAGTGTTCGTGGAATAAAGACATGGGATGAAAAGCGTACACGAGGAAGGTCAAATATGCATTGGTACGATAATATCAAAAGGACAGTTGGGGCAAAATTGGTAAAAAGGCACAAAATTGAGAAAAGTGGTATGGTATGAAGAAAGCCTGTACTAATGCAGTAGAACATGGCTGACGAAGAAGAAGAGAGATTTTCATTATACGGTTACGCAAAAAATATTTTTGCCAATTTTTTATTAAAAATTTTGTTTCTGTTATATAAATAAAAATATCCTGCGTTAATCTCTGTAATGTAGAATAATTTATACAAAATTTTACTGACATTAAGTAACTAATTAAACCTGCTTCGCTTTCGCTCAGGATTAAGATTAAAACTAAAAGTTCGCAGGAAGCGTTCATTATCACTATAACTATAAAATATTTCTTATCTTATCAAAACAAATTACATGTAGTTATCACTGCTTTTGAAAAAAACTTCGATTTTAATAAAGTAAAGTATTAAGTAATAAAGTAAAGTGTTTTTAATGAGAAAACCTGTGAAGTTTGTTTACCTCTTTTAAGGACAGTATAACGACCTCATTGAACACATTTTAAAATAGGACCGTTTTATATTCTTAGTTCTGATACGACACTGAATATAGATGTAATGTTTTGGCAATTACACAGTTTCATTTTGTGGACCATTTGATCCAAGAACCAAAAAGGAAAATTTCGTGCAAATGCTTGAATGAATATATTAACCTTTTTTGGCGTTTTTAACACATTTTCCTCTTCTTTTAGAAAAAATCAATACGTAGACGTCAAAAACAGGTTTCAAAATTAGGGGAATACAACATCCCTTTTCGAAAAAAAAAAAAAAAGAAATATATATATGTATATATATATATATATATATATATATATATATATATATATATACAGGAAATCAGTTTTATTTGAACACACGTAATCTATAGAATTGTGTTATTATACTTTGTTTTTTTACTTGTTCATGCCGCATGTATTATTTATGTTATCATACAACTTTTAAACGAATAAATAATTTCGAATGCATTTTTCAATAGTTTGTTAACTATTTTCTGTTGAAATTCACTGTATTATTATGAATATATGTTTAAAGGTTGGAGAATAAAAATTATATTTTAGGTATACGACAAAATTTTAAAAACAACTCTTCATGATAAATGCCTAGGTTAAATTTGTACTCATCTTAATATTTCGTTAATATAATATTAATATTTCGGAAATATATTTCTTTTTGAAAGTATCTATTTTTGGTTCCATAAACTTAAATAACAAGGAGAACCCAATACCTTCGCAGAAATGATTAAATATTTCTTAAATTCTATTTCAAAGACAAACTTCGAAAACAAACTTAAAAAGTGGTAGCCCATTATTTTTTATAAACTTAGTATTCAAATACTAAGTTTAATGCGTGACGTATTCTATGATTTCAACATATAAAATAAGTGACCACAGAATGTACCCTTGTCAACAGACTATTAAGACTTTATAGGTATTAGTCGAACTCTAGCTTGGTTCAGAATTACAGCTCCTTTTTTTCAAAACATGAATCTTTAAACATTACCGTAATTGTAATGAATATTATCCCAATAACTATACACGGAAGTTAAATTAAATACAACTTAATAAGAAATACCTGCGTTTAATTCGTAATCTCGTAGCAATAGTTTTGAAACCCGCTATGTTTAATTATCCGTTAATTATAAGCAAATATTAGGTTACATGTCGTTGGGGAAATGATGCGATCCGTATTTTGAAAATATTTATTAATATTACTAAGTTACAACTTATAGACATAAAAAAATATTTGTATTACACTATATATTAACATTAATATTTCTATTTTTGTGAATTATCTCCACAAAATTATTGCAGACTTTTGAAATTATCACAAATGTATTTACTAAGCGCCTGGAAAAATTATTATTTGTGTAAAGGCTTTGCTTACTAATTTTCCTAATTTAACTGTTGACATAAAAGGTATTTTAAAAAAAATTAAATAATAATTTTTAATTGTAAGTCTCATTGTAGGACAAAGCATATTAATAATAAATATTTGTTACTCATGACAATAGAAAATCAAAGAGACTTATCTCTCTTAGACAGACCTAAGAATTGCTGTTTTAAAATTAGTAGTTTCCCACTCCTTTTGCTTTGAATGTTACTACTTATTATCACATATCCCATAATTATTATATTCCGAACACATGTAACTAACTACTAAATTTCCAAACCGATTAAACGGAACATATGAATGACGTCAGAAACGGTGTGCTCCGTATCGATTATGGCACATTCGCGGTCGCCATTCCCAGTATCCAAGGTTACGGCCACAACCCAGGGTAAGTCCCGGATATTGACCTTGCCCTATATATACTCACCGCCCGCCCATTTCAATGAAAACCATGACTAATTAAATATATACAATTAATCATGCCATTTATAAAGTGAACGCTTTCGATTTTTGGGGAGTACTGTTGGGAAAACTGAATATCTGCCCAACTGAATATTTAAGCGAAACAGGAAGTGTTCCGTGCGGAAACGTATGTTATTTCATTTTACTATATTATTTGTAATTAATTTTAAAATAGTTAATTAAACGTATTGTTTTGAATAAACACAGGCCGTGTGATTTCTGGTTATTAGAACTTAGCAGACTCCTCGTATTCAATTATAATTCGTAATTTTATTGTTGTGAAAATGAAATTTAGATGATGAAACACGAATATTGGATACATGTACAATAAATTTAATTGTAAGAACAAATATATATTTTAAAGAAAATTACATAAACACGCAAATAACATGATAACGCATTCAGGTATTTTGATAAGTTAAAAATTTAAAGAATGGAATTGAAAAGTTAAGAAGTTCAATAAACTAGAAATAATATTAAATTACATAGTTTTATTTAAATGCGAGTAAAAATTAAGTTAAAAATAATTTATTTTTTTCACTATTTTATTTGAAATATAAACGTACTTACAAACTTAAATTTGTAAGTAAGGAAAAACACGTTTATACTATTTTACAAGGTAAATTTTCCACTTTTTTTATTGACAAAATAATATCCTTATGTAAATTATTATATATATATATATATATATATATATGTATGTATATATGTATGTATATAGGTTTTAGTTAACAATACATTAGTAACATAAAATCGTGTATTTTCAGTAAGTTATGAGAATAAAAATAGTAAAACACTGCGAAGAAAAGCTTTCCTGAAATGAATTTCGCCAATCATCGTTAGTCTTTCATGACTTACCTTCGTACCCTCTAAAATAAATTACACCATCGTCTTATATTGACTTACGTTACAGAGAAAGTTAATTGTTATTAATTACATATTCGTGGCAGAGAACGGTAAAACATGAACGAGATAAGAATTAAAAATAAGATAAGAAAATGTCAGTGCACAGAAGTTATCAGAGGCTTTTTTCGCTTTAGAAGGGTATTATTATTAAAGCATGCGAGAAGATTTACATATACAGGAGACTTATTTTAAGTTTACAGTTTAAGTTTAAGTTTTAAGTTTTACATTAATTTCTAAGCGATAAATTATGATAACATTGTAACAGTTCTAAAGAAAGAAAGTTTAAACCAAACACTAAAATTAATAATCGCTTACAACAAAAATTTATTATATTTTAATTAGGCCTTTCCATTTTGAGTCAAAAAGTCACAATTATATAATTTGTGTAAAAATTAAGTTCATAATTTGGAAGTACGAGGCTTTTATAAGCGGACTGATAGACAGCTTTGTCACAACAATATACTTTTGTTTGGATCTCTTAAATATGAAACCCTAAAACGAATATGTGGCAACTGGCAAGTTATTTCGCGATTGCACAATGTAGCTCTAGGTTAGTAAATAAAATTAGCGACATACAAAATAATTTTAAAATTGATCTATTCACAGGTACGTCAAATATAATCATGTGAAATAAAATATTACATCATATTCTCTATATCACAAAACAAAATAAAAAATTTAAGGCCTTGTATACATTTAACTTAACAAATATTAATTTATTATATTTTACCGATTATTCATAAGTTCTTTCCTGCATTTGAACTTACATCATTTCTATTTATTTCTTTCTTTCTCTTATCATTTTTAAAAAAATAAACTCATTATCAGTTTCACACAAATATTAGACTAAATAACTTAATGCACCACGTATAAAAAATAAAGTCGAAAATTGTCAACATAATCGTCACGTAGACACGAAATGGACGTAATAAATATCCTATAAAAAATTTAAAAAATATAGTTTAAGGTTTGCCGTGCATCAAAAGAAGGAATGTACGAGTATGTTAGTGATGATATAATATCGCGGCAGATACGTCACTAATCATAGTATATCATTAACGTGTCTGTCTATCTGCCCGTTTGTTGTTTGCTACAGCCGTTTTTCTAAGAAAATCTTTGACATGGAAACTGGAAAATTTGTACAGTGAGTAGTACTATAAATATTGTTGAACATAATAACAATATGTCAAACACGAGTAGATCTCGTATTACAAGGTTTCGTATACATTTACGTATTTATAAATATTTAAGGGTAGATAGTATTTCTACTTAAATAATTAATTTTTCACGACGTAAATATATTGCTTACCATATCTTTTACAGGCGTTAGAACATAGTGCATATTTCAAAAGTTATAAGGTCTAAGATAATCGCTATAGTTTTCCTACAAACTTTATATAGGCTTTTCAAAGTTGCGTATTTGTCATAATTATAAGTTGAAAAATTTAAGAAATACAGTAGAAAATATTATCACCTCGAGATATTATAAATGCGTATATCGCTATCGTCATATGTAAGTAAAAAGATATTTCTGTGAACGACGGACAGTCGCGTAAGTAATTTTACAAGTACTTCGTTTTTTCTTCAGAGATACGGAACCCCAAAAATCATCGAACGATAATTTCCTCGTAATTAAATTCATCTTAACGTAACACGCGCTATTATCAAATGACTGCTAATGTGTAAAAACAAAACATAAATTCAAGTAAAGTACATTAAGTTTATTATTACTCTTATAAATTATTAGTTTCTTTATTGCTTGATATTTAAGATTACCGAAGAGTTTCATTCTTGAAACTTGAATGAATTTGTTTACGATTATTATTAAAAAGAGCCAATTTTTAGTCTCTTCGTATTCATTCATAGTTGGATCCGCCGTTTTTAGTGATAATCAGAACGGTATTTTCGAAAGTGAAGTCAAAAAACTGAATTTATTCTTGCCACTTATTGCAGAACCACTCTTATTTTGTAAAGTTCATACGTAGTTTTAATTTACTATTTCCAAAAAAATTATTTCTTTTTTTATAAAAGTCCGAAATTACGCCATTTTTAGATTTAGAACCCAATAACATGAAAACTCCAAATCTATATATGATTTAGTATAATCGATTGACGAAACATATAAATAAGATTTTCCGTTTGTTTTTACCCGATAACCCGAGTAGGTATTTCTAAAATTTAATTTGTTGAGGATCCCGGGAAAATGAAAACAGTTTACAAAAATAAAGTTAAATCTAAATTAATGATCACATTTTCTCCATTTGCGTCACTCGTCAAATGATAAAGAAATAAGATCAACCAGAATTATTTAATGAAAGGAATAAAGCCCCTCTTTAAAAAGTTAGACGTAAAAATTTGTGGGATAAAAGCGGCCAAGTTGTCGCAGAGCTTTGCCAGGGAAGTGTAGATAAATGTGACAAAGTTTTGTGTACAGATTTATTGTATAACATATTTATTACAAAACAAAACTAGGTTGCTTCAATTTCTTATCTATCTGTCGCTTCGCTATAAGATAAGGTTTATAAAACTATCAGGATTGTCACTTTACAAAAATTTGCCTCTAAAGCATTAAATATCCGAAAACTATTTACGGCAACTAAGTTCAGTAGATTTAATCTTGTATAATATTATAAATGCGAAAGTGTATTCTATTTGTATATAATTGAATGATTTTTTTTAAATGCTACATACACAATAATAATGAGCAACAGTATTATTTCTTTTAATACCTAATTTTGAGGGAAATACTTTACTGTTTTCATTTTCATTTTTATCTTCAAGTCATGAAAATAAAGACTGGTTATGAAATTTCACTTAATCGTTCTATATGAATTCGTTCTAGCCGAATGAATTCATTCACTGAATTCATTAAACATAATTCATGTCACTTTTTATATGACGCTACATGATTTTATATTGTCTTATACTTTGCATCCAAAGATGCGTAAACAAGGATATACAATGATTGTTGAAGTCATAAAATATTGACAGTATTTCAAATTATTGCCCCGCATGCATAGAATCTGCTAATTCGTATACGATTCTTTTTGCGTAAAATTAATTTCTTTTATAACGTTAGAATTAATTCATTAGAACGACTATCTTAAAATAAATAAATAATACTAATAAAATAAAAATAAATTATATATAACCCTATATAAATTATATATAAAAATTTCTCCAAGTGTCATGCATTCTCAACAAATGACAATTTCTAAGTCAAAAGTAATGAAGCTAGTTGTGTTTTCATAAATATTTTAGACAACGCAATAACTGCAATCCAAAATATAATTCATTAATTCCAGTATTCATATAGCTAATGTACGGAAAACCATATAACAGACCGTGCTACGCACATGTGTACGGAAAAGTCAATATCCAGGTTACTTCCCGGTAACCTCGAGTTTACGGAATAGGCGATATCGGATATCTAAGGATCGATACGTAGCACACAACCCCAACTCTTACACAAACTATTCTGAAGCACGTGTGTGAGTTAGGACACATAATACGATATTCCGATTCCTATAACGAGTTTTATACTCTGATGTTAAGTTATATATGTCAAGTTAATTAAGTATATATTAAAAATAATACGCAAATCAATTTGATACATAATTTAAGTGAATTGAAACATTTCATTTCACTTAAAAAATTACATAAATATATTTTAAGCCCCCAGAGACGAAATACCAAATATAGGAAAAAATAGGTAATTATAGGAAATTTACCCCATCAGGAAACCCTGTAAAATATGTGTCTATACTATCTTATAGAGAAAGCAATGGCGACGAGTGTAACAAGAATTTTAACCTAAACTCAATATTTCAATCTGTAGCCAAAAATGGCGATTCTCTCCAATAGTTTATTTTAGTAAAATAACTAGCTTGGGAGATGTTACCGGAACTGAAAGACAGTTAATAAAACAAATAAAATTAGCGCGTATTGTAATGTTTTGGTTATTTCAATAATTATAATAATGTAAAAAATGTTTTTCTAAAAATACCTACACCGGCCATTTAAAAAAAAATGCTAAAACGTTTGTCCTGTCCTTTTCATTAGTAATTCGTTTTAAAAAAGTAATCAAATTTAAAACTGCAAATGATGTTTTTTTCTATTTTTTGTACAGTGGGGTGTTTAATAATTCAATAACCACTGCCCATTCATCGTATACACATAACATTTGGCCTGCATTTTTAAGATTCTGTAGCCTCATAAACATGGCGAAAACAGAGTCCTTATAACTGATTGGTGACGGTTGTTGGTCCGTCCGCATATAATGGTATCATGGTTGTTTTGTTTAAAACTAAGTTAAAGTTTGACAGAAAGGCGCCTATAATTATTTCGGTCAAATACCTAAAAACATAAAGAAATGAAAGTAATATAAACAACCAAGTGATTGCACTGAGTAAGAGTTATGAGAACTTAGTAGCAGAGACCTACGAAAATAACATTTAATTAAATAGCTGAGCCAATTTACGCGACGTGTATATTTACCATAAAGTATACACTGTGTAATTATCTACTAACGTATGGATTCTCTATGTTAATGCTTGTGTGATACGCACATGGGTAGCCTTTTTTCTTATTTAATTTAAGGAACTTGAATATCAATAAATTGCATAAATTGTTTCTTAACAACAAAAATTTGCAAATTTAATAATTAAGATCAATGTTCGAATTCTAAAAGTCATAATGTCGTTTTCACCATTCATATTTAAATAAGGTGTGATTCAAAAAACTAAAATACTACGTTCTTAAACTTTATGTACGTATGTATGTAAAGTTTAAGAACGTCGCATGTTTTATTTCAGTATAAGATATATTTATAACAGGAACGTAGCTCATGCATATTTTTTCTTATTTAATAACCAAAATTGATAAAATAGAAGCTACATTTTCTTTAAATACAAATGAGTAAAAAGAGAGTTCAAACTGCAAAAAAATCGCAGGATTCTCAAAAAAAATATTGAAAAAAAAATTTAATTTCCTCTTTAATGAAATTTATAATTTGATTTGTGCCTATCTAATCTCTAGATAAATAAGTATCTGCGAAAATATATGAACAAAAAACTTGCAGACTCAAAATATTATTTCATATAGAGATAGAAATACAAAAAGAGAAAAACAACAGCATAAAAAAATATAACTTTTGAATACAAAGTGTACTTACTAAAAAAGGTTTACTTATTTAATTAGTTTAAAAGATGGAGTGTATTAATCTTGCAGTTAAATTGATGATATTTTCCATAAGTATACATGCGAATGAAGTCGCAAGCACCGCAAGTAATAAAGTATTACACTATCGTGAAACAGTTCGGCATTTTTGAAAATATATAATTCGCATATCTTTTTGTTGAGTACACCGCTTCCGATGAATTAAAAACTAGGTTTTACTTCAAGTCAACGCCTATATTCCTTGGAAAAAAAACTCCATAATAATTGAGTTAGTAGTTTTTACATGATGCGTGTTCAAACCAAGACAAACGGATAAATATATAAACATTCCAAAAACTATTTTATTGTGTTGTATCAGTTTTATTATATAATCCCGAATCAATTTTTCGAAAATATCTTGAATGTTCTACGTTTAACCATATCTAAATTTATATATAATTATTTAGAAATTGATGTGGAATTCCTAAGTATTATATTATTATTAGCCACATTTATTTTTTATTTATTTTTTACCCCACCGCGAGTAAGAAAAAATATGATGTTAAAAATCAATATACTCATTTATATTATTTTCAAAATATTCATTTTCGCGTGAAACTCCCCCATATTAAAATTAAAGAAAAATCCATGCTTCCTTTTAAGTGTTACTACATACAAGAGCGAAAAGATATCAAATACTAATTATTTATTCATTCGTCAATTGACTTATAATTAATTTATGAGGAAAAGCTTTTTCTAGTGCATTTTTTATTTAATAGGTTACAATAATTGTAATATGAACATACAGTCATATTACAATTATTTAAAAAAATCTTTTTTTTTTGTAAAAACCCATATTTACTAACAAATCAACATTAATATACGAAATTAACTTTTTTTGGTAACACTGAAATTAAATGACTACTTAATGAAATCACTACTTGTTCGCTTTGCTATTGCTTCCGAGCTTTGCTATTGCTTCCGCGCTTTACTATGGCTTCCGCGCTTTGCTATTGCTTCCGCGCTTTGCTAATGCTTCCGCGCTTTGCTATTGATTCCGCGCTTTGCTATTGCTTCCGCGCTTTGCTATCGCTTCCGCGCTTCGTTATTGCTTCCGCCCTTTACTATGGCTTCCGTGCTTTGCTATTGCTTCCGCGCTTTGCTATTGCTTCCGCGCTTTACTAGGGCTTCCGCGCTTTGCTAATGCTTCCGCGCTTTGCTATTGCTTCTGCGCTTTGCTATTGCTTCCGCGCTTTGCTATTGCTTCCGCGCTTTGATCCTAAAAAAATAAAAAATTCTACAGCACACGTTTTCAACATCGCGTCGGTATCAAAGTCGGTTAGATTTAATGTGAAATAGTTCATGTCGTGTCAGCGCCGTGTTGGAATTGACGTCACATAGCATCATCTATTGACGCCTATGTTACCCTGCGCAACCATCGTATAGAATATTATGAAAACGCCCTATCCAGCATTGATTCTCGCGTCTAGTATTCCTATTAATTAAAGCGTATCAACATTTATCTTAGGTTTGGGTGATTGTGTATCCTATGAAAGCTTTAGCTACTATTGAAATATGTCTCAGTAGTTGATCTCTGATACAAGATTTTTGAGAGATATGTTTTGAGATTAGTTATTGACCCGATTTAATTGCTTATTTCTAATTTTGGTAAAATTATTGTAAATAATTTGGTGAATAGTTTCTCCGATCCCTTGCCCCGATGTAAATAGCTTTTTTGCTATACAAAGTTTAAGTAAGTTATGTCATGTGCTAAATATACATTTAATAATTAATGTAATATACATTTAATAATAATAAATCAGATAAAGTGAAATACTATTATAAATATACATTTAATAATAGTATTTCACTTTATCTGATTTACGATCTGAGAATAAAAAACTAAATTTTTTTAATACTTAAATGGGAATATGTTCAAAGCGTTTTAGTATTTTTAGCCCATTTTTTTCTCTTCCATATTTAGCCGAATATCAACTTTGAAAAATGAAATTGGAAAAATAATATGTTTAAATGTTACGCTAATTCCAAATTAGATACGAACAATGAGACATTTTCTCAAAAATTATTTTGCGAAAAAACGGTTTCATTTGAGCAAGTACACTCTAAATATTTGCATTATTACAGGATCTCATAAAGAATTGTTATTATAGAGAATAATTTATTAGTATTTTAACCCTACCTCCTCCAGTGCTTCGCGGAGGTAGAGTTAAAAAAGGTAAATTTTAAGAAAAAAAAACACTTGTTTTATTCGTAATTCATCAAGAAAATATATCGTGTAAATTATTATGATAATAGTCTTTGTTGATAATGGGTTAATTTTTGGGAACATTTAACTGATATTAATTGTTATAATTTACAGTAATGTTACGATCAATTTTTAATGCGCAGATTACTGACAAACAACACAGCATTGAAATTTTATTGTAAGTGTACTCCTAATTTTCACCATGTTCAAAATAAAAAAACAAACATTATAACTAAACTTCAATTGAAAATAATTTTCCTTTTTGAATTTGTTTACCATAACTAAACGTCCCCTATCCCTCTCGTGCTCCCACTTCACTTCTGACTAAGTCCATTTGGCCAATATATGTTCAGGTGGAAAACTTCATTAACGATAAAAAATTCACGTACCATCATCTATTTACGGACAAAGGTGCGCCATATATTTATGTAATTATTACGCGTCGGGGTTTTTTATCCCAGTCCTTATGGTTTTTTTAATTGAGTCATAAAATTTTATGGGATGCGTATACGAACAAATGCACAAACACACAAACATACAAAAATTTCGAAAAATATCAATGTTTTCTATCACTTATATCTAATTAAGTTCTTTTGATTTAACATTCAGTAAGAAAATGTATGTGGTACAACCTATCACGTATTTTTTATGTATACTATTGAAGTGAGATCCCATAGTTGGAAAAAAGAAAAACAAAAGGAGATCGATAGAATAATTTCGTTTGAACTACATGATAAATGACAGGGTCAATGACAGATTCAGACTGCGTAAACAAATTGTTCGTCGACTAAGGACGAAATGAAACCTGAATACATAGCAAGTTATTTTGAATTAAATGATTTCTATCAAAAAAGACTGAAGGATGAAATATTTTGTACGTTATTACATAGACAAAAAACATATTAATACTACACAAGATGTGCAGCATCTATTTACCTCCCGTGCACTTAATATACATAACAAATAAATTACCACTGCAAGAAAACATTTTAATATTACATAGGATGTGTAGCAGTTATGCACCTCCGGTGTGCTTAACATACATAACAAGTAAATTACCACTGCAAGGAATTAGGAAAAGGTTAGGCTTAGTATATTGATGAAAAAATATTAGTTAACATATTTACTTACCTACGTTAATATTTTAAATAAAATGTGTAATTTTTGGAAGTGTTATTTTCTTCTGCTTTCGCAGGTATTGGAAATAAAAAGAGGAACTCGACGTCATTATAAAAAACTACTACATTTTTTTCTGTGAGAACCTAAAAGGTAGTATACCATTCTTTTTACATTCCCAATATTCAAGTGTTAAATTAAACGTTCAGCATGTTTAGTGATATCAACAAGTGGAATATGCCAACACAGCATATGCCTTCATCGACAGACTTCAGTATTTATATTTAATAGTTAATCGTCTATTGATTTAGAATAATAGTATTATTCCAAGCAAATATTTATAAACATTATAGTGGTTACAGAGAATAATAATTCAATACCTATATAAGCAGAGGTAATGAGAAATATCTATGTTTAATTCACAATCTCATAGCGATAGCTTGAGATTATGAATTATCGCTTATGTATAACCAAAGGTAAATCAAATACAGCCTAATGAGAAATATCTATGTTTAATTGACAAACTCATAGCGATAGTTTTGATATCGCTTACGGTTAATTATCTATTCATTAGAAACTAATATCAGATTATAAATATCGAATTTCTACTTACCTAGTACTTAATTATGATGTAAATACAACTTTACAAATTCAAACCTGTATAACCCCGCATATGATCCAAAATTATCCTTGAAGTTGTTTAATTTAACTATTTGTGCTGATGTGTTGGACCGACCTACGTGTATGTAGGATATAATATCTAATACTTAGTTCAGCTCCATAGTTTGACAATATTTACAATGACTTTATATATAATTAACTAATTTACAGGTTTATGCATAATTAAATAATAATTTATATTACATAACTTAATGACGTTAATATGGAAATTTCATATCCATAAAAATGCTTACACGAATCGAAAGCATTTTGAGAAACCTTTTATCAAAATAATATCTCATTTAGTTTAATTTACATTTTTTTATTTAAATTTTTGAGTTTATATGCACCTAGGGCTTTGATTTAGAAAAAAGAATAAAGTGAGAAATATAAGAATTTCAATAATTTCTAACTTATTCAAATAACAATAGTGATAATCGCTGCAATCGGATGGCAGAATGACTTCTAATTACTGTATTATATAAATACGTATTACTTCGTATTACGTTTTACGTACGTACGTACGTATTACGTCTTACTTACTTGTAAAGAGCTGAATAAATTTTTTTATGTTACATAGATTCTGTTATATTTGTAGATAAGATACTAATAACAGTAAGTGTATTTCCAAGAAATTTTATCTCAACTCAGACCCATTACACTTGAAAGACTTCGTAATATTCTAGAGAAATTTAACTAAATCCTAAGAGCCTCGCGGTATCATAATTTGTCAGAGGATTTTTCTTGCATGGAGGTACGATTTAATTAACTTGGAAAATGAACAATTATAATAATTCGTTCACTTTTGAATATGTTTGGCGTTAATTTTGTAGAAATTCATTATTCACAATTAAATGAAACTACGTGATGTAATATTATTTCTACTTTGTTTAAGTTCTTTACCACCACCTAGCTTTCGTTGTATTACAACATCTTCAGGTGGACTATTAGCAAAGATCTTTGTTAATAATCTTAGAGCTAAGAATATTTGCTAATAGCCCAACTGATGACGTTGTAATACAACAAAACTTAGATCAGGGTAAAGAACTTGAAGAAAGTAGAAATAATACTACATCACGTAGTTTCATTTAATCGTTCACTTTTGTTGACTTCACTTTATAAATCTATGCTCTCCTTGTAATTTAATTATCGTCTTTCCCTGTTGGTGTATGTCATATACTAATGAATGAAGTTGGTGTAGAATAACAAAGTAGTTTGCAGGTACGTAAATTAAAAAAAGTTCACTGTCAGACGTGGTGTGAATAATGATTTAATAACGTAAGAACAAACTGTTACCTGGACGAACCTGGTACTGTAGATTTTCCAATTTACATAGTAAGAAAAATTATTAATATATTTGAAACTACTATTATTAAAGTTACATACCCATGAAGATGTCAATAATGTCAATGTCACTAATGTCCAAAACGAATAATCTATCTATCTACGCTTTTATAATACTAGGAATGGAATTCTAACTGACCTTCCAGTTTCGCATAGCAATAATATATCAACAGGAGTTAATATATCCGCAAGCTATCTATCAATGGGAGTGCAAATCACTCACTCCAGTATTATAAAGAAGTGACATATGTTTCTATTCACAATAACTCATTGACAGTTATCTTCGATAAGATAGGCTACAAAAGGTAAGCGACTTTTCTATCTGTCATTTTCTAGGGATGAACGCCTGACGTAAAGTTATCCACGTTATTTACGAACGTTTTACGTAAAATTACCCAATTTTTTATTGTAAATATTTATTGAAAATCTGTAGGAATCATGTTGTCCTTAGGCTACAGTAATTTAGAAATTTTGCGATCGTTATCACGCTCAGATAATTATTATGATAATAAAAGTAGTGAGGCCCGGCCTTTATATATACACCGGGTAAATTATACGTGTGAGCTCAATGAGCATAAATTAAAAGCTGGATTTCAGATTAGTAAGAATATTACAATTTATTACATATACAATAACAGTGTATCGTGAATGTATTAAATTAAACTTTCAATTATCAATTTATTATTATAATTTATTACTTCCTTCAATTATAAAAGTTATATTAATACCGGCTTTTATCTGATTTAATACGTGAAGTAAAAAAAAGCAGAGATTGATTGCGTTCCATGATTACGCACAACTTAAATTACTTTCACTTAACTAATATTATTTTTGACTTTGAAATATAAAAATATATATCCTATACTTAAAATTCAGGAAACATTTAATAACGTATAAGAGTATATAACTAAAATATTTCTGTTAAATTATTATTTTTTTATTTGGTGCGTACATATTTTTAATGTATTAATGGAAAGTGTTACTAGTACGGGAGGGCACGAATGGAAAGCTATCTACGACTGTTGATAGTTAAAACATCTAAACACTTGGGAGAGCAAACTAAGGATAATAAGAAAGTTATCAACTATAGCTATCTACGTTGCTGTATCGACAAAACGTAGATTTTCAGCGTAAGTGGTTACAAAATAAAAGAACAAAACAAAAATGTCTTATATTTACATTACGTTAACTTTTAATTGCTTCTAACTGTATATGGGTACTTGTAAAATAATATCGGTATTGAACGTCCTTGTAGTCAAGAGCTTTTATTACTCCTGAAACTTGGAATATACTCCCAGTATAACATTTGTATTTGGAAGGAGAATAACATTAACTCTTAATATTTAACTCTTTCGCCCTTGCATGCACTTCAAAGCACGTAATATAATTAAAATGCATAAGTAACAAATTCTTAGTTTTTCAAGTTAAATAGGTGAGCTTTTATTAAAAGTGAATCACAAGTAAAAGAAAATATATTTTCAACATTGGAAATATATATCAACTCTGTGGGCTCAATATGAATTTGTGATTATATGATTGATTTCAAGAACCTATTAGCTATGAGTCTAGTAATCAATTAATGTAAATAAACATAAAATGCGTTTTCTTCTAATATTTCAACCATTTTCCATATTTAGTAGCTACGTAATCGAACTCAGATTCTCATACACGTGAATAATATTATTTAAAGACATAATTTATCTTAGAAGAATATGTTAAAGCAGTCCAAGCAAGTCCCGATTTTAGAGAAATATTGAATATATTTGGTGTTAATTTTGTAGAAATGCATTATTCACAATTAAATGAAACTACGTGATGTAGTATTATTTCTACTTTCTTTAATTTCTTTACCACGACCACTTAAAGAAAGTAGAAATATTACTACATCGCGTAGTTTCATTTAATTGTGAATAACGGTGGTAAAGAACTTTAAAAAAGTAGAAATAATACTACACCACGTAGTTTCATTTAATTGTGTAGTGAAATATTTATGTTTGAGGAAGATAATTGCACCACTTTAGAAACTTTTGCATTTTTGTTATATTTTACGTCCAAGATGATCTTATAGTATTAAATATATAATGTATTAAATATATAATGTATTAAATCAGTTTTCTAGTTTACCACGCGCCGCGCAAATATGACCTCCGAATTTATGACCTACTCTTGATCAACAATAAGTTAGTCTAATAATTAGATATTTGTGATTTCCCATTCAATGCTTCCAAACTTTCAATAAGAATTTATAGACTCCAAATAATATATTTCAAAATATCGCTGTCAATGTTTTAAAACTTTAATAACAATTATTCTATATTAATAATGAACTTTTGAATTAAAAAAAAAGTGATGAAACATATTCACATAGAGATGTATTGAAAGTGAGAAACCTTCCTTTTTCAATTTAAGGAAAAATTGTTAAGTAGATGTTAAATTACGTCGGTCAATGTTTTTATTATTATAATTAATTTTAAATAGGTAGGTAATTCATGAGGAGTTATATCATGACAGCGTTAACTTCAGTTGGAAAAGCTGACTCAATGCAGAAAGAAAATAGTGATAACTTTAAACACGAGTTGATAACTAAACGACAATAAATCAATCGAAGAAAAAATTATTTAATAATGACGCCTTGTTCATTTCCTAAACAACTGGAAACTGGACCTTACGCCAAAACCAACATTCTTTCTACTCGTCAATGTTGATAGTTATCTAAGATATTTGATAACTATCTATCTATTCTAGTTTTGTATCCCACCAAAGTTTTGAGTTTTCATTCGAAGATAACTCTCTAGCGTACCCTCTCATATCTAGTGACGCGTTTCCTTAAGGCACATAGACAATTTCCCATTAATAGTAATATATATCTACTAACATAATTTAAATGTTTCGTCAGTTTTTAAATCGCAGATATATATATATATATATATATATATATATATATATATATATATACATATATATATATAACAAGCATAGTAAACGTAAGCAAAGCAATTAAAGTGGTGCACGGTTATGAAACGCAGTGCGTCTCTATTCTCTACAAATCTTTGTTAAGTCGACCGAAAGCGAGCATTAACATACCGTTTGAATGAATGAATTAATTATAAATTAATTAATGACAACAAATATACTTTTTATTTGGATTATTTGCTTGTATGTTGCATGAAATCAGTTCACCTTTTCATGGCAATGTCTGTGTATTTTTCGTACTATATTTAATCGTTTCCATAACCATTACAAACATTTTAATTTTTGGAAAATGGTAAAGAAAATGGGAAGAGTTAATAAAGAATAAAATTGCAGTATTGATTGATCTACTTAGAGCTGATCGATTTTAACGGTCGCACAATAAGTGAAAAGAGGAAGCCTGGGTGGAATTAACAGATAAATTTAACGCCAAGACATTAACATATCCACGTCAAAAGGAGCGGTTGAAATGAAAAATGAAAAATAAAAAAAACTACCGGCAAGCGGCACTAAAAATAAGAAAGTCTTAAGATTTCAAACTTTAATTGTGTAATAGTTCGGAATGAGTGCGGATTAAATTACGAAGTAAGATACTTTTTCCCGTATTTAGAAGACTGAGAGAGTGATATTACAGAGAACCCCTATGATTCTATTTGCCTCTAATACGGTTAATACAATTTAATTCCAACAAATTATAACCACGAGAAATATAGAAGTGGGAAAGAAGAAAATTTGGTACGTAACGGAAAATAAGTGTGTTTTACATATATAAGTGCGTATATTACAGAAAACATCGATTTCTCATAATGAGATCCGTAACTTTACAAAATTATTTAGAGCTGAGGTAGGCCTGTCAAAACGTTTCTTTTCCGACTACCCGCCACTTAATATCAATTGGATGAATTTGTCGTTTATATATATATATATATATATATATATATATATATATATATATATATATACATATATATATATATATATATATATATATATATACACATATATATATATATATATATATATAATTTTTAGTATTCCATACATCAAAAAGGAAAAACGGGACACATATATGATCACTCACGCATCCGTCTATTACAACCTTTTTTTTCAGAAACTGTTTGAGGTAGAAATTTGAAATTTAGTATGAATGAAAAATATTAACTCCACGTTTCTCCCTATCAAATATTCAAATGTATTGATTTTAGGGGAGGCAAATTAAAAACACTTTTTTCATCACTTCAGTGAGTATATCTTCAGATGTATTTTGAAAAACAATATGTTCCTGCCCGGAACTACCGAACCTAAGATTATTCAAATAACGAAAATTTTAGAACCCTATATAAATGTTGTAGAAAAAGTGTTACGATGACTAAATGTCATAGCTTTTGGAATACTCACGATAATGTATACTTAATTACATTAAATATTACATAAATATTATCTTGCCTACTATAATATACTTAATTACATTAAATATTATCTTGCCCACTTAATTACATTAAATATTACAAAATAATTATTACATTAGAAAGCCATCTTAGTGATAATTTATTAGAATAAGTAACTTCATTTCAAAAGAGGTAGTGAACCTTCCATATACGAGCCAGCCCCCAAGTTTTAAATGAACGAATAGAGTTTGATGTAATTGTATTTTTCGGATTTGACCTCACATTTTCCTTTTGAAAACAGAATAAAATCAGCCTAAATATTTAAAAAAATAGCAGAAACTAAATTAAGCACAAAAATCTCTCATTACATACTTGCTATGTGTCTACTCTACTTCCATACCAAATTTTACGTAATTTAGTGGGATGTTTAATTTCAAAAAATAAATTAAAAGAATTGTAAAAATTATTTGTTACAGTTTGTATAGTTATCTTTGTATCGAAATCGATTAGTCACATTAATGAATGATTAAGATACTGTGCCGTCACGGCTAAGTTAAAACCGGCGTTATTTTATAACAAAGTTACACAAGTCGTAAGTTGAAATTCCGACTTGAATTTAACAAATTTTATATAAAGAAAAAAATTACTTACAATTAACACTGAGGTTGAAACTAGCTATATTTTCTATGTTGTTGCTTTTCATGGTTAAATATCGACACGAAGAAATTGAGACTTTTTACTGAATCATTTTTGTTTGGTTTTTAATTTTTTTGTAAGTACCTTTTTTACTTCAGAATAAAGTCCACATGTACAAAAAATATTTTCTTTTCTATTTTGTTTTTATTTTTAAAATTCCATGGGCAAAAACAGGACCCTTATAAGTTGGTCATATTTCTCTGGCTGTCTATTCGTCCATTTTTTATTGCCTTTTACTTCTTTGTAAACTTTTTTATTTTAGAATAAAGTCCAGATGAGTAATAAATATATTCTTTTAAATTTCATTTTTATTTTTAGGGAATAGCCGAATGGCAAAAATGGAACCCTTATAATTTCGCCCTGTCCGTCTGTCTCTCTCTACGTGTCTACCATCCTAATCTATTGGCACTATATAGATGAAATTAGGATGATAGGTGTCTGCTATGAACCGCTATACCGAAATGAAATTATGAGAAACAATTATATTACTGGTAGCCCTCCATATATGTAAATGAAGGATGGAAAAAAAATATAGCGCACGTAAGCGTGTGGGGTGTCGGAAGATAGGTCTTACAAAGTAAAAATTAACGTTCTTCTGAAAACAATAAAATTTTAGAACTTAATTTAAACTTTCAACTAAAATTGGTTTGACTATGATATGTTGTGTAGTTTTGAGATATGGGATATTTTCGGTACCGATTGCAGCTATAACTTTTTTTCACTGTATATTTTAGAAATACAAACTTCTAAGTTTAATATTTTGGTGCTACGGAGCCCTTCGTGCGCGAGTCTGACGCAATTGACCGGCTTTAATGTTGTTCCCTAGAAATGCGACCAATCTGTTTCAAGAATCTGTTCCTTTTTTCACATTTCTGACATAAATGTCATTAAGAGCAAACTATTAATGCCTTGCGAAGCTTTAGAACAAATCTAAATAAATAGAAAAACATTGTATCACATTTTCTTCATACTGGCAATTCAGTTCATTTTTATATCTAACACTGAAAACAAATTACATTTCATCGCTCTACTACCATTCATGTAAATTTTATTAATGCTCATTTTTGAAATTAGTTTATTAATTAATTGTTTAAATTCATAAAAGATACATGAATATATAATCAGTCAATAGCATAGATCAAGTTGACAACGCCTAATACGGGTTCAAATACCTCTTTAAAAATTTGCTTCATGGGATGCTGTTGAAGTCGTATTTTCATCAGTTTAGTTTGTCATCCAATTTGTACGAACATGTTACCGTATGAAAATATTAGAGTGTTGTTATAAAAGTAATAAAATCTAAAATCTTATATTGAAGTTATCAGAAAATAACTAAGAAATGCTCTGCTGAATACTATGCACTTATACAATAAGTTTTTATTAAGTTCTAGGTAAAACAGGTACGTCAGTTGTCTTTATTGTTAAAAGATAATTCGGAATAATGCGGAATATTATCACAATATACGTATATATATATATATATATATATATATATATATATATATATATATATATATATATAGTTTTCAATATAAAATACAATACATACAAGTCTGACATAATATCTTCGTAAGTCTTTTTATATGAACTGTATTTTAATGAACAATGTTGGGTTATTCAGTTTGAGTAATGTATAATTTCTTGCCTCACATTTCGTAAGCTACGGAAAACAATAAATCGTTCTAATATACAAACACTATGTATATTTAGATCCTTATCTTCAGCTCCGAAAGAACACATCGTAAAAGTGTTCGTAGATACAACTGACAGGTGAACCTATTTGAATAAATTTTGAAAACGTAAGTTCAACTTCACTAAAAATTTTGAGAAAGTTGAAATATAATCTTAGCTTATTCTTTTTTAATTAAATGAATCTGATATAATTAATTCGAAAATAGAACTAAGAAATGGTACTAGTAAATTATTATAGCCGTAAAACTTTATCCACTAAATATTCAATGCTTTAACAGGCACGTAGTACAGTTAGTTAAAAATAAGGCAACGGAAAATTATACTCGTTATTTAGAACCACCAACCCTTACCTCCAAGGTCAAGACGACTTTAAATAACCGAGTAATGTTTTAATTAAAATATTTTCCAATATAAACTGGCTATACCTATGAAAAAGCCGAGTTTCTCTATAAAATATTATTAAGCCGTTTGCTAAAGTGTTTTAACTGTTATTACGCTTTTCGTTACTATCATATTATGCAAATTGTTTAGGTGTTCCTGATATTATGTAATTAGTTTTTTTTATTACAATACTTTGATTCTGTTTTGTATAATGCTACCAAAATATTATAATTATGTGTAATTACGCACTATTCGCGTATGAGATTATCTTAAACAACGTTTACTCTATTAGAAATAAAGATAATTTATTGAATTATTAATTGTGAAACACAACCAACTAGAAAGAAATATACCTCAAAAATTACATAACACAAGCAAACCCCGTATTGTCAGTAAAGGTATTCCCTAGCCACGATATCTTTTATGTACACAATTAGCACCAAACTCATTAGAGACTTCTAGAACATTCGACGGAATTGTCAGGGAATGGGATCTTTTACAAAATTCCTGAATATTGGTGAATTGTCCTTTTTCGCCAAATGAATAATTTTACTATCATGTATACGATGTTTGTTACGTATAGTTTCATAAAACGGAACACTTACAGAAATTAATAGAAAACCTGTCAAGTACAAGTAGAATTCACGCCATGAGGATTCCGTACATATTTGGGTTTTTATAAATAAATATTTTGTGTTAATAGATACATAGTAATATTGGAAAGGGGTTGGGAGGGCAACACATCTTTTTTTTGCTTATTTTTCAGCATATATTTGAAGATATAATATCTAAGTTATAGACACAAATTTAAGGTCCATCTAAACAAAACTTTTATACAACACACCACAATGTAAATTCAATTTTAAAATTTGTTACAAGCTAAAATGTTTTTCACCCCAAAATCTAAATCTGAATATTTCTCAGTGTTGGATGTTATTTGCTAAGTTGCAAAATGCTTAAATAAATTTCAAGTTTCTACATCAAACATTTTCTGAAAGAAACGCCTATTTCAGATAGACAGATGGACACGCGAGTGATATTATAAAAATACCCTACTTCGTTTTGAGTCACAGAACCTTAAATGTATAATTCATGTGATAATATATATATAAACAGTTCATTAAAAGTTACACGCATACATAAACTCACACATAGGCATATGCACATTCCTTACTAAATATATTCAATTATTATATCATTTGCCACTGAGCAAAAATTTATGTTCAAATAATTGTCCCCCATAGTGTCTATTACTCATCTAATTTATAAAGCAGGTAAGAACACATCGATAATCGATTGTTGAAAGCCTCAAAAACATCCGCACTTCCCTTAAAGTAATTATTCCTCTAGATCATTACAAAAACAACGAAAGAATGTTCCTGCAAGGCGATTTCATGCAGACGATTCATTTGTTTTCTAAATATGACAGAGTGTTACTAAAAATAGTCCTCCAATACTGGAATAAATAAAAAATAGCTGCAGTACCTTTATTCTTGCGAAATTTAATATTTTCCCAAAGGCTTTAATACTTTGCATTACAGAGGTTCAATTTCCATAAAAGCGATTAAACGCTGTTAGTAGAAATAAGTTGCCTATTTTAATTAAACCATTTTAAGCTCAATTTAGGTCGAATAGCCTCTGTTGAGGGGCATATTCCTATTTATGTTATCCTCTCCTAAAGGGGGTGTTTTAGTTCGTGGCGGAGAAAGATAATGCAAGGGGAGATATGGATTTATATAATATTGGGATATAAGATACCGAAAATTCAAGGTAAAAGTAATTACGTGATGAAAGTAGGGCATATAAAGAATAGGATAACTTTTTAATACTTTAATATCCAAAGTAAACTTCAACGTGAAATTTTTAACATAAATATGAATAGGTAGTTTGTTGCGAAATACATTGAAAGCTTCTAAAATAATGAGTACATGAAAATAAGACAATCTAGGCTTTCCTTTCAAAAAAGGAATGTGGAGAGGGATTTTGGTTTTTTTCCCCTAAATAATAGGTCATTCCAGGAAACTACTATGTCGTTATTGTTTTCAAACTTTCAGGAATTTAACGAATAAAATATTTATGTCAAAGGAAATTGCGTTGCAAGGAAAAAACACTGCTTCCTTGCTTCAAAGATGTATGGTGGAAAAATACTTTTCTATGAATGTGTCTTTAATTTAAAAACGATCTTGTAAATAAACTTATGATAGTTTCTGCATACCTTAGGTTAAAATTATAAATCTTTCAATCATGAAAGTTTAAACAAATTTTACTGTAATAGCGTAAATATTCCACAATGAAACCAAGAGGATACCGCTTCATGGGTCACTAATATGAAATAGATTTCCATCCCAACAAAAATTTTAAAAATAAAATGAGCATGAATTCCCTTCAGTCAGTTGACATGCTGCCAAGTTATATTCCAGACGCAACCTGGAAGTTATAACATTTGTATCTATTGCCCTTAATTGATTTTAATGAAAAATCGTTATTTAAACTTTTTCCCTAGTAGCTTTCATAATAATTAATAAAGCTTCCTTCCATAAAATTTCATATATTCAACGTAATTTCTAATTGAGTTTATCGATGTTGGCATAAGGAAGGAAGAGGTTACTACTTATTTCCAAAATAATTTATTTTTCGTCATCGGTCAATGTTGGATTACAAACATGACCTGTATGCAGTTTTGCTTCTATAATTCAGGAATATAACATTTTATCATTTGGAGAACCATTCTGTACGATGATATGTTTGCACTTTACTTAAATTATGGGGTTCCTGATGCGTATATGTGGGATTTTTAGTATTTATTCAAATTTACAATGCAGTATATATTTGTTTTTGAGTCTTTTGGTTTTTTTAGTTCTTTATTTGTAATATGAGGCGCCAAGCATTAACGTTTCCTTTTGCCACCTTCATGTCATGACATAATTTTTAGTGTCGTAAGTTAGGTAAATATCACCAGTATTGAATTTAAAAAAAATTATGTTATCAACAACGTCAGATAAAATTTTATAACAGAATGCTATTAAATATTTATTGAAACTTTTTTGATGATTGAAAATACACTGAAAATCATAAAAAATCTTTAAACGAAAATTATTTCCGGCTAAATTCATTATGCCGCAAATATATTGTTTACAAATTGCTATCAACATTACGAATTACATATTTGCCTAATAGTTTTAAAATAATACAAATAACATACGTTTATAAAATAGTTTTAAAATAATAATTTTGTATAATGGAAATATCGTTTTCAATGTCTTAAGACTAAGGTTCCTTTTATTGAAACAATGTGTCAACTTATGTTTCTCTAATTCTTTCAATGACAACATGAAATAATATAGAAAAACGATAGGTTAACAATGGTGGAAAATTCGTATAGGTTTAGAAGATATTTCCCGAAGAGAAATATAATTAACATTAAAGTTAATTTTTCACTTTTTACAAATTTATTCGACGTTCATATTTATAACTCTAATTTGTAGTTAGATGAATTAAATATTTATTTTCATGTTATTGTTCTCACTTAAGATTTTTAATCACTTTGCTTTTTTAAAATTTATTTTCAATTACTACTAAAATTGGTAGCGATGTACTTAGCTATATAAATGTGATTTCTCCATATCGCCATACCGTTGGCAATTCTATTAAGATCTTTGCCATATTACGACTTGAAAAGCAATCAACGGTATAAATTAAAATTAAAACACTGTCAAATCTTTCCATTTATTTCGAGCTCTATTCCCTTAAAGAAGGTGTATAAAACTACTGTACACACTCCTTCTTTGTTAAAACCTTCTACTCGCCTGTATGGCCTGGCACTAACTGCACTGTATAGAATATTTATGAAAAAAATCGGTCTATGGGCTTATAACATCTGGTGTATTCGTGTATGATAAATATACGTCGGAAAAGGAAACACTACCTTAGAGATGTTTCATCGTTGGTTATATAATATTTTCTTTAATGGAGGGTAAATATAGCTTTACAGCTATAACACGACGATAGAGTTTAATAAAAAAATTAACACACGTACCCGAACGTAAGCCACCGTAGGGTTTTGATTCTTAATAATTTTTTCCAACATGTGTCAGTTTTACTTTCTTATTTTTGAAAAGAAAGTTGATAATTAATTTTAATATATATTTTGAATTAGGCATAAGGTTTTTTTAGGTTTTAAATTTAAATTTAAATTTTTTTTTAAATTTTGTTCATGTAATATCAGCAGATAAATAAAATATTTAGTAAATTTCATGGCCAGCTTCGTGCTAAAGAAGGAGCATATTCTTTACTTGAGTGTCGAATATTTATAATAATTTGCTCCATTTTATACATCTCCCGGTGTTGTCAAAAATTGTGATACTTTAATATATCTATTCGGAATAAAATGTGTATATGTTATTTAGATAGATGTTATTTCTCATCGGTACCTTATTTAGATAGATGCTATTTCTTATCATTATTTCGATAGAAAGTAACTCATGGCCTTATTATTTAAACTGATTACGACATTTTAATGCGAATTATTCTGCATAGTTTACAACACGAGTGTAAAAACAAGAGATAAATTCATAATAACCGATCGAGTATATATCATACCACACATAAAGTGTTGTTCATTGGCAGTATAATATTCTTGACATAGTTCTTAAAAGTTAATCGAAATAATTTTAATTCAATGTTCTAATCAAACGACGGTTGAAAAATTAAGGGACGAAAGCAAATTGCACGTAACTTTGACACTTCACATTTTGCAAACGGGGCTTAAAATGGAAAGAAACGTAAACGAAATCTTGAATTTTTGAAAAACGCTTGAGAAGCTTTTGATACGCTTGTCGAGGGGATGTGCGAAAAATACATTGCCCCCACATTACAAGTTCATAGATGTTCATCGACACATTTTTATTTAATATTTCACCATATATTAATTGAAATTTCAGTAAAAAGCATCTATTTACAATATTTCCTATATATAGATTTAAAACTAAAAGACTGACTGATATATATGGCGCGAGTGTGAAGGTTCCCTGTTTCTCCACGCAATGCCATAGATTTTATGACGCAATTTTTAAAAAATACGTGCTAAAGAAAAGAAGTACAATTTGCCAAATTTGTGTTTTTATACAATTCAAATTTAAGCAAAGTAGAATAGCACTGTGAAAATAAATGTATAACTTTTTGTGCTATTATAATAGCACAAAGGACAAAATATCTAATTAAGAATAGAACTATAGAAATGTTAACAGATGACGGCACGGTACTGATACAGACACAACAGTATTGAACGCAAAAATAAACGGGTTTTTGTAGCTTGCAGTTACCTGTTCTATCAAGTTTCGAACTGGTAACACGGTAAATATGCGCAAGTGTTACGTAATTAAATACACTATAGTAGAGTGCATATGCGAGAGCATTCGTGGAACGCAGCGTGATGAAATATTCCGCTTAAATATCATAGCAACTATTCCATAAATTGTATAAACATTTAAAAAATGTATTGTTTGAATACGGTTTTATTATAATAATTCAGTAAAAAGAAGTAACTATCAACTGAGGTTTCAGACCTCAAAAAAAAATTTAAAATTATGTATAGAAGTCACATTATTATAGAAGTCACATTATTCAGTTCAAACTTGTAATATAAAAGGTTTGTATTTAATGAAAATACAAACTTTTAATCGATATCTCCCCCGAAAAGCTAGATTAGTGTAGTTCATTAAAGCAAACCTAGAGTTGAAATACAGTTAGGATCATTATTTAGCTTAGTTTAAGTGTAATTTGATTAGTTTATTGGGTCATGAACTTCCTCTAGCAGACCCGAGCTTTAATAAAGCACTCACCAGAATATTGTCAACCTGCCATAATTGCGATATAGGATAATAACCCTTTTAGTTGGCTAATTATATAACTTTTTGCGGTTCAAATATTTCCGTCGCACTCGATCGTCTATTAAGGGAATATAAAATAACGTAATCATGACTGTAATCTGTAAAGGTTTAGGACATCCAGGGATAAAATTATCTCCCTCTCTCTCTGTCTAAAAATATAGGCTATCAATCGTCATTATCGAAATTCCTGCCACCATCTCAATATAAGTCTTCCCTTGGTTTTTAAGTCTATTTGATGATGAAATATGGTACAAAAATGTTTACAAAAGTATGTACAATATTAATACTAAACGCGGTAGAGACATACAATTAAAGCAGCTTTCGTATGAAATTGCGGTAGGAAAGACATTTAATTTTGAAAAAGTGAAAATCTTTCGTTGAGTTAAAGAGAAAGCTCGTGATCTTTCTGTCTACTTTACACCGACTAGTTTACAGTAAAAATAACAAGTATAACTACATTAATATAATTTCTGCGTTGAAAAAGAAAACAAAAATATTTGCTTTTGTTTTTTTTAATTACGACTACTAATTTGTTTTCGCCTACGAACACAAATGAAATAAAATAATTACAAGTGAATCTTATTCGTTTAATTTCAAAATGAACTAAATACTGATTTTTTGAAAAGTAGACTGTAACTCACTATTTCTAGGAAACATCTTTCAGCTAGCAAATATTGTATGCATATGAAATAAATATCACTTCACAAATTTGAAAACATAGTTACTGTGTTAGTTTTCTCGCAATTAATTATTTACTACTTACTATGTTGTGCCCTTTTTGTTAAACACTTAATCACATTTTATGACAAACCCTTATCTGGCTAAATGCAAAACTTTGTAATCAATTAAGTCCTGATACGAGGAGTTCGCCCTCCATAAATATTATCAAGGATCCTCTGAAAAAGTTCTTCCTCTCATAATCCCTTAGTACTACCCTTCGTTAATTGTATTTTACTTCTCTTCCTTTAACTATTCCAGGTCAAAATACCTAATTTTTTTTAATGTTTTAGTCCTATTTATTAATTATTAATTTTTTTCAATACGTATTTTTTGCTTTCCTATTAAAGAGTGCATGTCTTAATGGGCAAAAAACATAACAGAATACGTCTGCGAATATCTTTCAAATTTCTTCATGTTACTAAACTTTCATATTTGACCATTGTGGTTGAGTAGAAGAAATAACCCATATAGCAGTATGTCCGCCAAACATATACAAGATGTGTAATGCTATGTGTATATTAAAGTTTAAAATAAAAAAAGAAATATTTTATTAGAGAAAACAACACTTCGATATTAATGATATTGGTTGAAGGTGTATGGAGAATACACCTATAAGGAGAATACATCGTTTATGTTTTCCAAACCTTTTGATATTCAACTTGCGATATTTTTCTTAATATAAATATTACTAACATTGTACAACTTTACGACTTCAAAGAAAAGAAAAATATTTAAAAATTGTGAATATAATAGGTTTCCTTTCTATTGTTTTTGAAATATTGTTGCATAAATTATTGGTTAACTTGGATCATATCAACATATAATCAACAAGACGCTGAAACTAAATATATTACTTGTTCTTCATCATCAGTTTTATTTGTTCATCTGTTATATATATATATATATATATATATATATATATATATATATATATATATATATGATCAAGTTATTACTTCACGAATAATACGTATTTAGTTTTTGGTACACAGTCCAATATACCAAAGTCTGATCTAAAATAGTAATATGTCCGTTTATATACACTGTACTTTAATGAATTATGACTGCTTAAGAGCGAATTACAAGGGAAGAGTTCACTCACTACTAACCAGCGAATTCAATAGCTGCTAGTGAATTCGTCCAATATATTCGCTTCCACTACCTAACTAGCAAATAGCTCCGCTAGTGCGAGTAAATTTAAAATCTGGACACTTTTCTCTATATTTGCTGGCAATTGTGTTTAATCATAGTTTCTAATGAAAACGCTGTGAAAAAAGAAAAGAAAGCAATAACTAGACTACCGGGCGAGTGGAAAGTTGTGTGTGTAATCACCATGTCAACACCAGCTGATTTGCCACTTAATTTTTTTGCCGGCTTGTAGCGGCTAAACTCGTCCAACGTAAATGACCCTTTACTCATGTTGAGCAGTACGTAACTTCTTTCCTAACACATCGAGAGCTACGCGATACGATTGGGCGTTCTAACATATAAGCGCTATGTATATTTTGACCATTATTTTGTTTTGTCCCGATAAAAGATAACGTGACAGCGGTGATAGATACAGCTGATAGATTGACCCATTTAAATAAATTTTAACAAAGTAAATACAATTTCACTGACAAAAGAAAAATGGAATAAAAATTTTGCTTTAAAAGTTTTTGAAATTAAATGTATTCGATCTAATTAATCCAAAAGTAGGACTGACAAGTAATACCAGTAAATTATTCCAACCGTAAAACTTTGGCACTAAAATTTCGGAGCTTTAACTGGCACGTAGACAGTCGACTTGCAATTAAGCAAGGGAAAATTTCACTCACAATTTAGAATCACCAACACTTGCCTCTAGGGTTTGGTAGTTTTCTTTGTCTTTAAATAACCGATTAACGTTTAAATTATTAGATTTTCCGATGTAAACTGCCAATATTTCTGCAAATAAAACCAACTTAAATGTTTTTAATATTATTATGCCTTTAGTTAATATTTTATAACTGTTTAGACGTTACTAATATAATTATACAATTAGTTTTTTTTGTCAAAAGACTTTTTTGATTTTTCTCAATAAATTGAAATATTATTAATGTATCTGATTATGTATTGTTTACCATTTTGGTCCTTATGACAATGATTACGCCTGCTTTTTGCATAAAGTAATTATCGAATAATTAATTCTAAATAATAACCGGTTAGAAAAAACGGTAGCTCCAAAGAAATTAAGCAACATAAAATTTGTAAAAACAACAATGTTCCCATAACAATAACAACACCACAATACATATTTTTTGTACCCATTTAGATACAAATAAGAATTTTTTCCTCTTAAAATTTCTATATAGATATTATTTGTATTAGTTATTGCAATATGTGTGGATTAATATGATTTATTATTGCAATATGTGTGGATTAATATGATTTATTATTGTACCTAATTTCAATTTCCTACGTCAATCATATTATTGTACCTAATTTCAATTCCAACTATTATTGTACCTAATTTCAATTTCAATATTTATTGTCGTCAATTTATTATTGTACCTAATTTCAATTTCCTACGTCAATTAGTTATTGCAATATGTGTGGATTAATATGATTTATTATTGTACATAATTTCAATTTCCTACGTCAATCATAAACCCAATGTATATATCGGTCAAATGGTTCCACTTCTAGAATACTAGTTGTTTTTTTGTAATCGAAATTAATCTTTGACAGAATTCTCGAAAAATTGAGAAGTGTCATTTGCCCCCAGTTGAGTAATTTTATTTATATGTATTAAATTGCTATTTAAAATAATGTATTTTTTTTTGTAACTTAAGAAAAAATTTCAAAATTATTAAAAAATCTGTCAAGTATAGGTTAAACTCACTCTACGCGTTTTCGATGCACATTTAGGAACAAATAAACGTTTAAGTGTACAAAGTATTTCTATTAAACTACTTACATATATCCACTTTTGAAATCGTAGATATATGGCCTTTCATATCTTCCACAAGCCTAGACAGGGTGCGTGTTTAAAATTTATGGCATATAGAATAACGTACATAGTTTTCTTACTATTTTTGCGTAAGCTTTTAAAACACTGTTTTTGAAGTTATACTTCTTTAGGCGCGTTATGAAAAAATGATGAGAGTGAAATTTTAAGATTCGTCACACAAAATTTACAGTATGAAGTTGCAGCGGTTGCAGTCTCGAAACAAAAGCTATTGGCACCATCGTCGCCTCTGTTCACTGTTTTCATATTCATAGTATTGATCCACATGTTTCTAGTGTCTACATTGACACACGTGTTTTAGTTTCATATAAGTGCGATTTATATATGTGCTGATAAATTATATTCAGTAGTGATTTAAATTCAATATTTTGATTAATATATTTACTATTCGTAAATATTAGTGAAAAAATTGTGTTTATAGACTTTTTCAAGTGCTCCAATATAATCGAGGTTATCTATCCGTATGTATTATTTAATGATGCCAAAGAAGTATAACTTCTCATGCGCGTACATAAGTACACGCACCCTTTTTTTTTAATAAATTTAGATTCAATAATCTCGAAAACGGAGCCGTGAAAGGAAATAATATATTTTTACATTTTTCAGTAAATTTGTGAGGATATAAAACGTTGAACTTGGAAAAAATACTCTTGAATTTCTTCTAACTATCTCTTCCAAACGATACTTCACTGCACATTTTTTTTCCATTGCGTATTCTTTCCCCCTTAAAATTTCGATATTAATATTGTTATATTAGTTATGATGATACGTGTGTATTATGAGATGAATATGATTTATTACTGTGCCTAATTTCAATTTCCTGCTTCAAACTGTTTCTGAGTACATACAAGGGACTGATGAACAGATGGACACGTTAGTGTTCTTGTAAGAGTTCTCTTTTTGCTTTTGCAGGACGGAACCTTTAAAATATAATCTATGTAACAATATACATAAAAGTGCGAATTTTTCACGCTTACATCCACACAGCTATACATCGTTCGTGCTTGACAGATTTAGTTGTCAAACCGTCTAATGCAAAAATTGAAAAATATATTTTTTTCTCTTTTACAGTCTAATTTCTCATAGTGACTACGTTACCCACCCAATTTACAAGCACGCTAATTACAGACTGGTATTAGATTGTTGAAAGCATCGAAAATGTCGTGTTTCCCTCGGAGTAATTATTTCTCTAAGCCGTTATGAAAAGAATGAAAACAATTTTCTTAAACGGGATTTTAACCGGAAAAGACATTTCTTAATAAAACATGAAAGTTTTGAATTAAATTACTCTACTTTAGTAAGTAAAAATGACCTCCAACAACTTTAGTTTCGTGAAAATTAATATTTTCCGATTATAAAGTCCCGAATTGAAGAGGTTCAAATTTTACGAATACTCTGTTGTTGTTACAAGTTGGCTGTTTGATTAAACCAATTTAAGCTTAATTTAAAGTCAACAGCCTCCGATGCGAGTATGAGGGTATGTTTATTTTATCTTTTTTCACGATGATAATAGTCTAATGTTTTAGTTCATCGCTGGGAATCACAACGCGATTGGTAGAAACTAATGAGGTATTTAAATATCGTATGAACTAATGAGGTATTGAGAAACGTGAGCATACTGTATCATCATTACTTGCGTTTCCTGGCAGGATATCATGAGAAAAGTTTTATTATACGTTTCCAGAGACAGTGAGAGTTAACCTACAGTGTGTATCAAAATCCACTGAGTGAGAATTGAAAAACGGAAACGTGAGAAAAACAGTTTTCATTAATTTTCTTTAATTGATTCCGTATTCAACATATTTGCCGATAAGATTGTTAAGAAATGAAAAGCGATTTTTCACCTTACATGTTTTTTTAAGCTGGAATGTAAGTTTTGGAACCGTTTTATGCTTGTTTTTCTTGTAATATTTAAAGTAGCTACAATATCTTGAAAAATATCTGAGTAACGATTAAGCGAGTGGTACCGTTTAAAAAACGAAATTTTATTTAAACAAGTTATCATTTCGTGTTTCTGTAAATAGGAAAGAGTTTATTTTGATTTATGAACTAAAATATTTGGCAATGGTAACTTGTGAAACCATGTAATGGATAATTGAACTTGATTTTTATTTCGGCTACTGAACTACATTAAGGAATACAATTCGTTAGAATAATATTATTAAAGCCATAAATTGCGCATAAGGATTTTACATTAAAAGTATGAAAAGTGTATAAAAAAAGGTAAATAAAACATTTAGTTCAAGGCATGTAAGGTATAAAGGATTACGATTAGAATCGTATAAAGGATTTACGAACTGAAGTTATTCTGTCTGTAGTAATACTTATACAATATGGTAAAATTAATAAAGCGGGACTATTAGCGCATTGCATTATGGGGTACTAATAAAGAGGACATAACAAATTGTGCGAAAAGAAAAGCGTGAAAAAATATAGGAAGACTTTTGAATACCTTTTCACACATTCATAGAATTTACACTCATAACCAAAGTAAACTGAAACGTGAAATTATTAACAACAAAATGAATGGATGATGCCGAACGTGTAGTAGATATGTAAAAACAAAAATTAATTTTGTAATTAGAACGCGTTTAAATATTACTTTGCCTAAGTTTATAAAAACATAAATCATTAAATATTATTCGCGACAATGAAAGCTCCGAACACAACATATGCCCTCGAATAAGACAATTCAAGTTGTCTCTTTATTTTAAGCACAAGCTCTCCAAAATTTCCCCGGAGAGGTTATTCCTTTTTTTCGTAGACAATAGGTTTTCCGACCAACCTCCCATCTCATTATCGTTTTGAATCGTTCTTGTTGGCGTAATATTCGTTTTTATTTTGTGTAAATATTTACACAAGTCAAGCCTTCTACGAATTACGTATTTGAAAATATTGCTTCAAAGATATATGGCACAAAAAGTCTTCTCTGTGAATGTGTTTCGAGTTTAAAAATCACCTGATGAATAATTTTATGACATTTTCAAAAAATGTTAAGATTAATTTAATTTAAATTTTTTTAATTATGTGTTTGTTGTAAAGGATAGTATAGGATAGCATTTCAATATACATACTGCACAACAAAAAAGTTGTCAAAACATGTTTGTGATTGAATATATGTATATATATATATATACGCACTTTTTTATTTTTTCGTTGTACGATTTTTCTCGAAGTTGTTTCGATAGCTTGTTAAGTCATTTTACAAATAAAATTGATCTTGCAGATCAATTTTCTTTGTAAAATTATTCAATTTTCTTTGTATTACTGCTACCAAGATTTTTTTTAACATTTTTTTCAGTAACTTGTAAAAATCATTAATTTTTGCAAACCTAAAACAAGTAGGTATAGGAAACAAAAGATTCCTCAAAAATTAAATTTTACATTGAAATATGTAAAACTCTTTAAAACATATTTTATATATTTCGGAAAGTTAATTTGTGATTTGCGTTTGTACCCATGTGTATATGAAAGCTTTTATTAGTAAATTCAGTCACAAACATTTTATAAACTATTTTACTGATTTTAAAACGAAATTTTGTTAAATTTTGGTTCAAGAAACTTCATAAAAGAAAATTATGACAAAGGTAAAACAATGGAAAGGGTACAAAATTAGTGCATTTTGTCAAACGGGCTCTTTAGTGTAACATTTACATTTACATATACAATATGAATACACACAAATTTATATCCTTTATCTGTATTTACATATTTGTGTGTATTAATAAAAGTCAAATTTTTGATTCGGATGATGAGTCGGAAACAAAAAATGAATATTTTTACAGTCTGTAGTCATTTGGAGAATAAAAAAATAAACTGTATTATTTAAATTTATTTATATTTATTATTATATATATTTATATGTATTATTATTGATTTATTATATATTTTTTTGAAAGTATTCAATATTTCACTTCCTTAATTTTGCATCCAGAAGTTCATAATTTTGGAAAAAAGTGTGACATATTTTATGGCATGCACTTCGCAAGAAAATTCAACCTCGAATATAGTTTTGTACAGTAAAATTAAAATTTGCGCGGTTGTTAGTGTTTGTATATTTAGGTCAAAATAAGTTATGTTGAAGATATTTATCAAATCATGTAAAATTGTCGATATATGTTCGTCTGCAACATTCAAATTAAGTGATTCAAAAAGCAGTCGCGGGTGTAAAGAAGATGTAAGCAATACTCAAAAATTATTTTATTTAGTCTATTTAGCAGTGTTTAGGTTTCCCACTTATTTAAGTATTTAGAGGCCTGTAGTACTTATATTTAACGGTTTACAAATATTAATATTACCTTACACGATTTAAATATATGGCCAAGAAAAACTTTCTTAAGTGTTCAAATGCCCTGTATATCTAAAAAAAATATTAGATATAGAATCATCGCTATAGTTTTTGAGTAAATTTCATGTAAATTCGAAGTAACGCTGTTTTTCATAATTATGACTTTTCCGAAAACTTCCGATACACAGATGAAATACGTACCTCGTCACTCTTGTTTAATTTTAATAATTTATATTCTAAATTAATTAACGTTTCTAACTTGTGAATTTATTCTTTGTAATGTCAATCATTGAAAGTTCATCTTATTTTTTTTACGTTCATTCCACAAAATTTAGAATTTATGAAAATAAAGTTTTTAGTCTAATTGTGATCTCGTTTCTCTTGCAATAAATAAAATCATATTATTAATTAGATAAATATACATTGTATTTCTGGGCATTCTATAATGACCTTACAGACGTCTCAATTTAAAAAAAAAATTTAAAAAATATATATATATATATATATATATATATATATATATATATATATGTGAGTTAAGTATGCTCTACATATATAAACACGGAAAGCAACGATACTCGTCGCTTCCCATTACGAACTAAAACAAATATTTCTGCTCCAAGCTACACTTAATAAAACGGGATTAACAAAGCATTAAAAACCAAGTACGCTTTGGCCGAGCACGGGAATAAGGTCTTTTTGTTTAGCAACAGGCTTCACAGTCTTATTATCCTTTGTCAATGAGGCCAACGCGGTCGTACACTCAATGTGCATATCCTGTGTGCAAGAGGAAACGTTATTTTCTTTGGGCGTAATTTATTAACATTATTTCGTCACAAAGCTCCACTTTAAACACACTGAGCTTGGATAATAGGCACAAGCAATTATTTATTGACGCTGTGAGGTAGAGCGTGGAGTGTGTGGCAATACTGTTGAGTTATATGTTCTTGGCCACGTTGGTTGTTTCAGGCCACGATCTGAAAATATGTTCCTATCATGAAATTATTTTACATACAACTTTTTTAAAAACTGATTTGTATTTTTTACATTTTCTACTAAATTAATTGTTTAATTTCGTGAATTATTAGCCTCTTAATATTTTTTTACAGAATTAATGATGTAATTGTTGATCTTTATAACTTTTTATTCAACTGCTCCTTTGTGCTTTATCGTACGTTAAGATCGCATATTTTAATCATAGTCACGTGACAGTGAAACTTATATTAAAAGTGTTTTAACCGTTTTTTTGTGACGAAAACTCAAATAAGTACAGAAAGATACAGAGAAAAAGACGGAAAAAAACATTCAAAATCTCTAGGTTTGGTATTTCTTCAATAAGAAATTCACTTTTACAGATATAGTTTAGTGTACACAATATTTTAAAGTGAAACTTCTTACGCCGCGCTTCAGCATGAAAAATGCGGAAGTTCTATTGCTTGTTACGTTTTCAACAATTGATTATTTTTAATAATTGTTTTATAGTTTTTTCTCGAATTCATTATTTATTTTTCATGTTCAATTTTTTTTTTTGCCTTGTGATACTATCTTTAAAAGCATACAACATTATAAGTTTGACTTTGCAGCGTACCACTTTTAAGACGATTATATTTTTTAATCTATTGACTGTTGGCATTCCAAGGTATTTAGGCTATATTTCACAAGGAGGGTGAAAATATGAGAATGGTCTAGAATCCGATCATGCCCTTTTTCTGTTGGTAGATATTATTATTTTCAATATTTTAATAAGATATTGAATAGCACCCAAAACATGAAATGGAATAAAAAAAGAAATATAATTGAAGAAAAGATTAAAAAGGGTAGGCTAAGGAAAGCTTTATGTGACAAAAAAATTATTTTATATAAATTAAAAACATATTGTAGTTTTTGTTACATAAATATTATTAAAGATATTATATTTGGCAAAAATTATGAATGACAGTAAATTTAACTTTCTAAACTTTACTTTTCTTAAAAGTTTATTAGATATTTAACTTTTTGCAACACAAATCTTAATTATGAAAATTATAAATCAATTCAAGTACAAAATATATAAGCCACTTTAAATACTATTGTATTTAAATTAAGGAGGAATTCGGTGAAAGTATCAACAAAAGAACCCGTAGAGTATTTATGTATTGTGTACATGGCACACGCTAGCGAAATCGAAGCCAACTAAACTTAAACTGAAAACTTGTATTCATATTACTTAGCAATATTCTGGAAATTCATCTTTATGACAACATATCACTCTATGTTGTCGCAAAAGTCTTTATATATCAAACCAAATGAATGTTTCACCAATAAATATTTAATTTTTTTTAAATATAAATATTATAAAACACACGTATAGTCAATATTATATTTATTGAGGACATTACAAGTTACATTTCATCAACGTTATAAAATAAAAAGAAAGTAACGAAAAAGTGGCATCACAAAACTCTTCGCACACTTCACGTATACCTCAAAAAAATAAACCAAAACTAATATTTTGTTGGATCTCCATTTGCGCCTAGGCATTGACATAATTCGATAATTATATTTGACGTCTGAATTACTTGTTTTAACGAATTTTTAATGAATCTTTACTTTTAATAACAAAATTCGATTCGGACTTTCGTAAACAGTTCAAATTTAGTAATTATGGAGTAAATCCAAGTACAGGTTTATTTGATACATTTTTCCTCGCCCAATTCATTACTTTTATTGATCAATAACTTAAAAAACTTAAAAACCTTAAAAGAATCTTCAAAACACTGAATAAAATCCAGTGTTTTTAAGTTTCAAACAACTAGCACAATTAGGTAAATAATAACGAAAAATCTCGAGGAACAACGAAGTATTCGTAGTTCCTTCAGTAAACACCAGTCTCCAACTTCCAAAGCGGCCATAGACCCCCAAACCTCCTCCGTGTTTTACATTTGGAATTTTATATTCTTTTTGTTGCTCTCCATATGCTTTGCGCCACATTTTACACTTTCCGTCACTTCTGAAAACATTAAATTTTCTGTCGTTTGTGAAAATTCTTTATCCAAATATTAAAATCTTTATTTCTATATTCTGATGCAAAATTTAAACGAAGATTTTTATCGTTGGCGTTTATGCATGAACACCGCTGTTTCCCAAAATACAACAAAAGTACATTTTTGGGATATAAACATTTTCAAATCAATTGCATGCTCAGCTGTGAGTTTTGATGAGCATCTTGTAGGTTTTTTTCACTCTATTAATTCAAGCACGAATGTCACATTCGGTTAAAATTCTTGGCCTACCTTATCAAAGATTATTTAACAATGTCCCTGTTGAGTCACTTCTTTTATAACTGACTGCTTTGACGACCGCCTTTCTTCACTATTTCAACTCAATTTCATTACAAAATTTTTTCTCTCTTAATTTTACTATTAAATTTCTTTCCTTTTTTTCTGATTGTATCAAAATGTTTAGTAAATTTACATTAAATTTAATCTAGCAGATTAAATTTTCTTTTAAAACATATGTTTGTCAATGTAAAATTATATTCAAATTAAAAAAGAAAATTATTTTCCCATTAGTTTTGGTAAAAATTGCTCTCAAAAAGTGTAAATTTATAGTAGTTAATTTATTTAATCTTGACTATTTTTCATTTTATTTAAAAAACGTGTTGAGCGATTTGTCTAAAGAACTAAGATAATGTAAAATTATGTTTTATTAATATTTAAAAAAAAAATTATTTACAGTTTACTTTGGTAAAAATTACTCTGAAAAATTGGACAATTAACATTATAGAAAAAGTAAGTAATACAGCACCCTTCATTTTATTTAAAAAATGCAAAAATTATATTTTACAAGCTTTTAAATGATGTTATATTAACAGTTTGGAAAAAATGTAATAAACAAATTTATAATAACTTTTGGATCTTACTATCATACGACCGCTACTTTAACGCCTTTATAAATTTTAGGCTTATTAAATAAAAATATAGAATATTTTAATTAGCACTTTAATGTATCTACCTATTGTCTCTTCAATATCATATATAGATAAAACTTCAGTGCTAATTAAATTATTCTCCAGCACAGGAAAACTCGTTTGAAATCTTATACCATCGGAAAATTCGTCGAGTTTATTCAGAAAACTCGAGAGTTTTATTAAGTCTATTAAGTTTAACGAATGTTACTTCACATAAAATTGCTGCATATCATAATTACTTACTTTAATATTACGCGCGTGTTTAATTTGACCTGTGAATTATTGTAATTGCATAGGACAGGTTTTGTTAATAGGATGCTCGAAAAATAGCGGCCTTATCATTTGTCTATTTGTATTATAACGTCAGTTCTTCTTTGACTAATCTAAAAAAAAGTTCCTTGGTTAACACACTAATACCGCTTGAAGTCCAACCACCTTTGTTGACAAAAACTAGCTGTTCTGTAATTTAGAGTTTACCAATAAATTGTATAAGGTAAACACAAACGGCCTTAAACATCGACTGGCAGAGGCTTTGAAGAGCAAACCAAAAAATGATAGGGGAAGCGAAAATGAAGAGTAATATTTTGTAGAGAATGGTAATAAAATGGTATAATTCTAAATTTTACTAAATTTTTTAGAATTATATTAGCGTTTATGTAAGAAATTAACTAAATAAAAATATTGTGACACAATTTGTCTATCGGCTTGCGTAGTTTCTCATTAGCCCAGTCATATTATATTGAAGTAATCCTATATTTGGAAATAATACCTTTAACTTAGGTACTTAGCATATGTCTAATATTTATACCTAATAGTAACATATTAAAAATCAACAATCGTACACGCACCGCTATGACCGTCATCTGGGTAAATCGTGGTCGATTTTCACCATTTATTTTTTAGTAACAATATGAAATATCAATATGTTAAAGACCAATGTAAAATATATATTTTAATTATATTATTATCTGTCATATATAATACGGTTTTCGACTAATACGCCGCAAAACCGTTCAAAAAATTTTTGAAAATTTTTGAAAATAAACAGTCAAAAAACAACATATATTTTGTTTTAATTAATTCAGGATCTATCTCCAGAGAAAACGTAAATTCAAAACATAATTTAATTATTTATTTTTCATTCATCGCAAAAAAAACAAATTAATTACAGTTTAACGTGCTTATAATTAATTTCTTGGTAATCATATCGTTAATTTCATTACCAATAGATGTCTTAACCATACAAGTACATAAAAATGTTATATGCCATAAGAAATACGTTAATATCGTCTTGCTTGAAGGCGTTTAATGGAATCTACTTCAAAAATTTTGGGTAACGATAAAATGAACCTTACGAATATATTTCATTATTCATCAAGTGCGACAGTATCGCGCTCTTCAGTCTTCACTTTTGCATAGCATCCACGAGAATTGATTTTGATATGTTATTTCTAGATACTCGTACAACACATATTTGAAGTATCAATTTTTACATTATCATTCCCGGGTAAAACCCTGATATGACTTCATATAGTCAAGTAAATAATTTCGGCTAAATTAGTTTGTTTCCACATTATAGTATATTTGGTACAAAAGATATAGATTGAATTAAAAAATGCTGCACGTATTTTGGATCGCTAGAAATAATTAATAAAATATAAAAAAAATCAAAAATGCTTAATTACATTTTTCCAAGGCTAAGATTTGATTGCATTTATAGACACGCCATATAAAGAGAGAATATTTTCCTATTATACACACACATCCAGAAACACAGAGAGAATATTTTCCTATTATATGTACACATCCTACAGAAAGAGAGAATATTTTCCAATTCTAATTCATGAAACACATAAAAGTGCTTTTCTCTTCGGTAAACACGAAACCAGTTATAATTAATAATAAATGTTATCTAATGGTTTAACGAAACTTACCTAAGTTTGTTAACATTGCGTTATATGAAACTTTTGAAAGCTCGTCAAAACGTATTTATACTGACAAGAGTAAAGGAAGTTAAATGCGTATTTAACTTTGCTCACTCAGAGTTAAATACGGTTTCTTGTATTTAGAGAATTACTATTTCTCTCCGAGTTTATGACTTTGATGCGTAATAAGAAACATGTGGCTGCTTGGCATTTTGCTTGGAGATTAGTTTAGTTTAAACACTCACGTTAAAATGTTATTGACGAGTTTTTAGATTACGGAGCCCATTGGCAGAAAGGGTTGAAAATTACTTTTGGAAATAATTATCTACTCGCTTTCATAACATCATACGATGTAATATCATCATCACATCCTTATTTTATGAAATACGTAATATTGTGTTTCAATCCATATTTTCTATATGAAATTTAAATACTTATTCAACGCTAATTAAATTATCCCTCCGAAGAGGGAAAATTATTTCGGAACAAATACAATCGGGACGTTTTGTGAGCATGTTCCAATTACTTGAGGGCTTTATTACTTTCAGCTTACCAAGTCGTACTTAAGATAAATGTGTTTTGCATATTTAGTTTCCGTAATTATTTGTTTTAAAAATACGGATGTATTTTATTACCCGCGAATTATCGAAAGTTAACTTTGGGAGAGATAATTATGGCTATAATTCACTCTTATCATATTAAAGTATAGTCGAATGCAATAAATTTAAATGGTAAATTAAGAATACAATTCACAATTACGCTTTCGTTGTTTGACAGATAATTTTTTCCGTGTGAATATAAATACATAAAACTGCGATATCGTGGTCGGAAACAGATCAATAGATAACAATGTAAGCACACTAAATTTTTTTTCGTCCAATTTATGTTGCTAAATCTATTTAAATAGATCAACATTTCAGCTATATTTATTGACACTTTCTCGCTACCTTCTATAGCAGTAACAATCAACGGTCGAAAATAAAGTACCATATTCATATCGGTATGCTTCATCATTTCACGAACTCCTCGATGTATCCATAACTGAAAAAAATTATCTGTTTAACAACAAACCCATTACGCGATAAATTAATTCACTCAAAACGACGATCAAATTACGAACATTGTATTTAGTTAATGTAAAGATATTTAAAAAGCTTTCTGAATAACCGTTTAGATGTATTTGTATTCTACTTGTAATAGAAACGTTCAAACTTTGTAAGAATTAAACCGCTTGGCCTGAAAATTATATACGGTATAATACGTCTTTCACCGTGATGAAAGTTTGAAGAAATAATTAAAGACAATAACATTTTTTGCAATAAAAAGTTTTTCGACATTCATCGTTTGAATATGTGAGTTCAACTTCTTGAAGAAGCCCTAAATATTTTTAATAAATAGTTTCAAAAAAACTTTCACTTTAATATTAATAATTCTGTTATTCCAAGAGAAACTGTCCAATTCTATAAGAGCTGTTAATTATATTAAAAGTAAATGAAAAACATACAATTTTCCTAAATCGTACAAACAGCCTTTAGTATTCTATTATCATCAAGTTATCCTCTTTTTTCATCATCATTTACAGCCTTTAGTATCTTGACTCAAAGATAATGCCATTTACTATCGATATAGTGATATGACAAAGAGACAGAATACCAATTATAGGTGTATTTTGAAAGTCCAGATAAAGAATAAATATTCAAAGTATTAAATTCCTAATGGTATATATCGCGTTTTAATCAGTTATGGATGCCAATAAATGTACTAATATAGACAACGTTAAAAGAATGTTTGATTATCAAAAAGTGATATCAGGTAAAAGGAAATGGAAACTATTATAAACAGTCATAAAAATGTATTCCAAGCTCTTTGTCCACGTCTTATTTGACAGTTCGATCTGACGCAAAATCAAAAATAGATGCACATCGTAAAATTCCTCCTTCTCTTCCTGTTTCATTTCAAAATAAGATAAAAGAAGATCTAGATCGCATGACAGTTTTAAGTGTAATAAAATAAGTTTCACTACCAACCAGTCGGATACGTTCGATTGTCATAATTTAAAAGCTTAATAAAAGCCTAAGAATTTGTTCAAACCCCACAAACAAAAATGAGGCAATACAAATATCGCATTTCTATTGATTTGTACTCAGATTTTTGGATCGCGCAACTTGATGCAACTATTTCAGACTTGTTCTTTTGATACTCTTTAGGGAAGACATAAATAGTCAAAATTACCTATATTATGGCCCTAAGGGCTAAAGTGAAATTTTCAGTCAAATGTTAAAGGAAACATTTTGAAATGTAGTCATTTATGTAAAATATATATCCATTTGATAAATATAATAAAAAAAATCATAATGGAACGTTAAAGAAGTATCAAAAAAAGTGAACATTTAATAAAAACAAAAATATATTTGATAACAAAAATTAAAAAAGTTTTTAGGTCTTATATTTAGTGTGATAGAAATTCGCCCTAACTATAATAGAATTAAGACCTAATGTGAAATTATACCCACCGATGATCAAAAATAACCAAGATCCTAACCTAATAACAAACCATAGAAAACTAAGCATTCTAAATACAATATGTTTTATCTTGAGTATATGTATGTATATGTATATAATGTAATTTTTTTTAAAATAATATTAGAACAGGTAAACCGTATATTACTGTTTTATCAATGGATGGCGGTGTTTTCCAAAAAAAGAAAATATATTTTCTTTCATATGAAAGAGTAAATTCAACACAAAAACGCTTAACTTCAAAAAATGTTCTCGTATAAACTATTGGAATCAAAATTCCTTGTGAGACTTACGGTCACTATTTCAAAAGACCATCTGCTTAATAATAAATGTGCTACATAAGAGTAGAACTCGCGGTACCAAGGTTTCCTATATATTTAGGTATATGTAAAAGTCTGATTATTGAAGGATGTTTAAAAATTTTATTAAGCTATTTATATATATATATACATATATTGATTTTGACTACACAAATATATCGCCTATTACACCTTTCATACGTGTCATAAATAATTGTTATGATTGCTAAGATACGAATATTTTTAGGACTTTAAGTAATAAGGTACTAGTTTAAGTACTTAAAATAAACTGTGAGCAAAAACTAAAATTTTAAAGCCTTTAAAAAAATATCCAATGATTAAAATTTTAAAACTGAAAATATTTTAAGATTTAAATAATTAGTTAATTCTATTTAAAGCCTTAATTGTTGATTCCTTATAGTCAGTATTAGTTGCCCTCTTATCACAACCAATTTCTTATGAATTATAAACTTTAACAGATGGTTAAAAAATATGTGTGTAAATAGCAAAATACTGTAAATTTATTTGACTTACAAAAATTTTACGAATCTATATTTAGCTACAAAGTTAATTTAGGATCTGCTCACAAACCTTCAGGTAATTTTTTTAATATTGAACTACTGAGGAAATACTCCACAAAGAAGATGCAGTTAAATAAAATATATATTGTTTACATTACAGGAACGCAGTTATAGCCACCAGACACATTTTCATGGGTTACATTACCAGATAAAAAGGTATATGTATTACATAAGGAAATAATTATGCATGCAAAAATATTTATGACATCTCGTTCTGTACAGAAAGCATAACTACAATGAATAGGAAAGAAACTACTAATGATAAACGTTTACAAACATTAATAAAGTCTAATTTATGAGGATTGGTCAAAACAAAAAAATAAAACAGATCTATAAGCCAGAGCGTTTTAGAATTATAGAGGAGAAATTCAGGTAATTGATGAAATGGTGTTCAAACATAAAACTAATTATTCCATTATATTTAAGAAAAGAAGGATTACAATAGATTGTTACCAGTAATTCAGATCAAAAGAAGCAAAAGCTTTGCAAGATAACAATATTTTCATCAATAGAACCAAAAGCTTAGCATGATAACAATATTTTCATCAATAGAAGCAAAAGCTAAGCAAGATAACAATATTTTGACCAAACATGAGTTAAGCTATAGAAGTGATGGTAGATCATTTTGAAGAATGTTCGAAATACAGATCCGTAATCCACAAGGGATTTTGATTTTCATTGATGCTCAATCATGCGCTTTGGAGAATGTAGGGAGCTAACTTATTCAATTTTAAAAATAAAAAATATATAGTAATTGTAAATTATTCAAAATATATTGAATTAAAATGCTAAAATATCTGCAAAACACGTAATAATATTTTTCAAATCAATATTTGCACACCACATTATGACCTTTACGATTATTTAGAGATAATCCCCATTTGGTTAAAAAAAATTTAGACTTTTTTTGGAAATGGGATACAAAATATTTAGCCTTAATTTTGCTAAATAAAATAATAAAACAGTCAAAAAATACTAAACAAGTCATTTGAAAATAATAAAGACCCATTCACTTTTCTGCAATACAATCTTCATAATGAAAAATGCTTTATGAAAAAAAATGAACCTGGAGAAATTTATAATCGAAGCAAACCTAAAACTGTACGATCACAAAAATGCTACAGAAAATTTGATGAACGTAAAAATTCCGTAACAAAGTGCAGAAGAACTTGACCTCTAATATAAAAGTTGTTAATATTTGAGAAACCTCCTAACAGTAGCTTGAAGCTAAGCAATCAGAGATATATTAAGGTACAACAAACTTATCCAAAGTCATATTTAGTTCAATGAAAATGCTATGCAAAGTAAAGAAAAAAATGCTTTCCTAACTACAATCTCAATAGCCAATTTAAAAATAACCGTCGACTATTAGGAGAAAAATAAATTTCAAATTATAAATCAGATACGAATCAAAATAAGTAGTTAAGGTAGTATTTAATTATGCCCATTCCATAGTTCAGCATGTTCATAACATTATATCTCCCAAACACACATGATTGACGAGAATGTCATTAAAACCATAAGAATAGCTTGAGAAAAAACAAAAGATTCATGGGTTACATGAAATAAATTAAGACATTATTGCTGTCATCCGAGACACTTTCTTTAAATTATAACAACGTATCAGTATTAAAACGGGCAAATCCATTACGTGGAAAATTTGCCTTGTTTTCAATAATATTAAAAAATAGAAAGTAAATAATTAAACACATAAGACAGTAATAAAATTTAGAAATATGACGTATCTTTTTTTATTTTACTTCCAATTTGGTTTTGATATTAACGTCACCCATCTCAAGAATCTGATTCCTTTTTCACACATTTAAGATATGTACATTATCAAGAACATTGCATCAATTTTCATAAAATCGTTGAAGCCAATCTAAATAACGAATGAAACGTGAATCCTATTTTTCGCCATATAGATAATTCAGTACATTTTCATATCTTATATTAAATGAAAATATACATTTCATGACTCAACTACCTTTTCCGGAAATATTGTTATTATTCGTATATACACAATACTTATTGCAGCCATAATGATATTGATTTATCTTCCTATTTTACAAAAGTTACACGAAAATAACCAAGATATCTAATATTTAAGATTTCTATAGACAATCAATATTTAAAAACATGTAGCCAAAATGGGAAATTAGTTGACTCTATTGTTAAATAATTAATTCGTATATTCAATCATTATATTGCAAATTAATACATATAGTCGAGTGGTTTCTTTATGTTTAGTACATATTTAGTATTTAATAATATCCAATATATATAAAGCTCATGTTTCATTAAAATTCTATTTAAGTGTAGTCAACGAGTAGACAGATTTCTTTAGGGAAAGCCATGAAATAAGCTAACGGATGTTTGAATGTCTTTCCGTATTCTAATTCATTATGACTAATTATTAATTTTGAATAATGCATAATTTGTTACCTAATGCATCGAGGACTTCACGACATGATGAAGCATAACGACATAAATATGTTAATTTTGTTTCGACCATTGATTGTTATTGCTATAAAAGGTGGTGTGAAAACGTCAATAAATATAGCTGACGTGTTGATCTATTTAAATATATTTTAGCAACATAAATTCAACTACACTCTCAAAAGTCTAAAAAAGACGAAAGAAGCGTTTATCTTATATTTTTTGGATATTAAATAAGTTCGATTTATTTAAGCTAATATAAGGATAAAAGATTAGTAATAATAACCATTAGTAACAAGCATCTAAGGCAGTCGTTTTGTATTGAAACAATGGAAAATTGCGCCCCTTATTTAGACCCACCCATATTTATTTCTGGCGTCCGGAAGTTTTCTTACGCCTTAAGTAAACTAGTAACGTTTTAATTAAAAGATTTTCCGATGTAAACTGGCTTCGCCTCCACAAATTACGTTAGCTATACCTGTAAGACATTACTAAGCTAATGTGTTTTTACTAATGTTGTGCGTCCCGCTACTCTCAAATTTTGCAATGGTTCAAGCTGTATTTATATAATATAATCACACTTTTTATTAAAATACTTTTGATTATGTTATATTCATGCGAATCGTTCAAGAGATCGAAGTATAATAATTACATATTATTATCAATTCTTAATTTGACGGGTCACATTAAAACAAGGTTACCTTTTTACGAAAAAATAATTTATTGAATCATTAATTTTGAACAACTAAAAAGGATTACACATAAAATGAAATTACGTAGTTTCTTTAAGTTCTTTACTTTCTTTATTAGTATTTAGAGAATTTTCTTACTTTCTTTATTAGTATTTAGAGATAGTAGAATTAATTACTTTCTTTAAGTTCTTTACCACGACCTAGGTTTCGTTGTATTACAACATCTTCAGGTGGGCTGTTAGCAAAGATAATAGCCCACCGGAAGATGTTGTAATACAAGGAAACCTAGGTCGTAGTAAAGAACTTAAAGAAAGTAGAAATAATACTAAATCACGTGGTTTCATTTAATTGTGAATAATGAATTTCTACAAAATTAACGCCAAATATATTCAATACGTAACTCATATTACCAAACAAAGGTAGTTTGTAACACAAGAAAGTTTGACCGTATTCAACGAGCGGATAGACATTTTCAAGTGGAAAACATTTTTCATTGACTTTCTTCAATTGATTTTGTACTTGATTTGCTTGCCGATATAGTTATTACAGAAACGCGTGGCGACTTTCTATCCTATATTGCATTTTTTTAAATGTGATGTGATTTATGTCGAACCGATATTTCGTCGTGTGATTTTTGTTGTTTAAAATATGTATAACACCTTTAAACGTGCCCATTTAACTTAAACAATTAATTTTTTAATTAAATTAATTAAATTTTCAGATTTTACATAAATTTTCTTATCCGTTGCATATTTTTGACTATTTACGAATTATTTTAAATTAGTCCTAGAGTTAATAGAGATATACTCCGCCGTACAAACATGACTTAAAAACCGTCTGAAATTCTGCTATTCAATTTGTTCCGTTACGGCACGGAAAATATTAACATTAAAATTAAAACATTTGGCAAACCTTTCTAATTATTTCAAGCACCATTTCCCCATAAAATATATGTACCATCGCTAACTCATTATTTTGTTGAACCTTGTTGAGGCTCACTTGTTTGGCCTAGTACTCGCACCGCTTTGTGGAATATTTACACAAGACTAACCCATGGGCGTATAACAATTGATTATTCGTGTGTGATGAAAATACGTTGGAAAAGAAAATATTAACCTCGGAGAGGTATGACCGTACGTTATTGATTATCCTCTCTAATGTAGTATAAATATTGTTCTACTACGAAAATACGGCGAATAAATTTAATATCGAACTTTACTCGTATAACTAAACATCCTTCCGTAATTAATAATTATTTTTTATATTTATTTGTTTTATATCCCGATTTTGGAAATGAAAATAGATTTTTCACTACAATGTATTCAAAAATAAATTCTTCCCTTTAATTGAGGTTTTGGGTGAAATATCTAGTCAAGGCCAGTTTCTTAAAAAAAATTTGTAATAATTGAGAACCGAATATTCAAAATAAAAAGGACTGTCACTTAAAAAAACTAAGGCAGGCATTGTGCCGTTCAATTAAAAACGCTCTATAAACGATATAAATTTGGTAAATAAAAATTAATTATATATATATATATATATGTATATATATATATATATATATGTATATATATATATATATATATCAATATATATACACATATATATATATATATATATATATATATACATATATATATATATATATATATATATATATATATATATATATATATATATATATATATATATAGATATATAGATTCAACAAGAACACAAGACAACAAGAGCCAGTAAAAATGTATTGAATTCCTATTGCACCACTATTTAAATTTGCACTTCGTTTTCTTTCCTTTTTCTTTTCTTAAACCATAAAATTTGGAATTTACTTAAGACCACAAAATCGAGCAAATATTTTGATTGTGTTTAGTTTATAAGGAATTATACGGAGATGCATGGTATTAATAATTTTGCTTTAGTTTATTCTATAGGAACCACAAATGTTCAATGAATATTCTTTGGTCAAAGCTCGAAAAATACAATAGCGGAAGACGATAAATTCAGATGTATTTAGCGACCTGACTCTCAAGATATTAGGAAAAAAGTTGCAGCAGAGAATGAGGCAGGAGAATGAGGTTGTTTTAAAAATATTCATGGTAAATATAGAGAGGTCCACATCCAATGTTAACTATAAAAGTTATAAAGTTTTAAAATTTAATTCAGCTTAAAAAAAAAATTTAAATTTTATCAAAATTATTAATTCTTATCGGACTATTCAGGTTAATTTTCGTATCAAGCTTGTAATTAAACATTTTATACGGACAACGTAAAACATGGTTTTTCATTTAAATTTGGCAATTTTTTTCACTTAATCTCGATCGAGGTGAAAAATTATATTTACCAATCTAGAAATTTCAAATACCTTTGTAAAACCTAACATAGTCTGAAGAAAACTTGGGTATTTTTATATGAGCGTTTTTGACGGACTAAAATAATAATATTGTACTTCAAATGTAAACTAGAATATAAAGAATGAAAAAAACTAACAAAACATGTGGGAACAAAAAATTTTGTGAAATATTCTTTACATCGTGAGAAATATTTTTGCTGGAAAACTTTTTCTCTAAAACTAAAGATTCAGCGATTATAAGGAAATAATCTATTAAATTATTTACAACAATTAGTCGCACTAAAATTTTTCAATCCTGATAATTTTGATTCAATCTATATTTATTTCTCAATGTTAATTTTTTTTATATTTTTCTGAAAAATCCTTTTGGTGATAAGAATGGACGTTAACAATTCTTAAGAATTTTTGCCGCCAAATTTAAAGAAATACACTATATGCATTACTGAATTTGAGCTTCAATATATTATTATTTCACACCCTACGCGATTCCCTCGAATTTTTTTTTATTTCCCAATTTAACCCCTGAAACTAACCCCAGAAATAAAATTGGACTTTTTATATTCCACGTCTGTAATAAAGCCACCATACTTTATTTCCGTTTAAATTTTTACGTGGAATAGTTCTCGAGAAAATTGCCTATAACAGACAGACGGACGGAAGGACATGGAATTGATTCCATACGTATTCACTTTTTGCCATTCTGAAAAATAATTTTTGAAAATATATAGTTTTTATACAACGTATATATTTATTTTTAAAGAACTGAACAAGCATACTGATTTAATCTATTTTCTTGGGAAAAAATAAGTTTAAATGTGTTTTTTAATTATAAGAAATACTTAATTTGTATTTACATTGAAAATTTAAATTACTAAGTTTTCACCATATACGTACATAAACAATACTTTTTTATACCTAAAAATACATTGGTATTATTTTTTATGAAGATAGATAATCCAATTAACACGCGGTAACGGTATAATAAAGATTATTTTACTTCGGCACGGTTTACACTAATATTGATTTCTGTCGTTATTTGTAAATACATGTATTAAACACAAAATAAATATTAACTTTAAGGGATTTTTGTAAATAATTTACGTCAATTAGCTTAAACATTTCAACGTTACAGCGTATTTAATACAAACGAAATAAAAGTTCTGGAAGTATTCTGAGCCGCCGGAAGTAATGAATACAATATTAAGGAAAGTATTTTGAAAAGAGCAAGTGCAGTAAACGTTTAAGTAAAGGCATTTTACCTTATCTAAGGTTCGATTATTTTTCAACATACATAACATTTATATAAATGCAGAATTTTTCAATTATAACTAACGAATCACATAAGAAAGCTTTTCTCTTCAATAAGCATTAAATCAGTTATGTTAACGAAACACGGTACGGTTTAACGTTTCGAAAGCTCAACAAAGTATTTAATAGCAAAGTAAAGGAGTTTGCAAATACAAGAATGCATATTTAACTCTGTATACTATTTCTCTCGCAGTTGATATACATAATAATCTACATGTGACGATTTGCCGTTTTATTTAAGGGTTTCATTACTAACTTGAAAGATCTATAAGATTCAGTTTATTAACTCCGTTTGTAACAAGGGGTGAAGATTTATTTTCATGATAATTATTTTCTCGCTTTCATACATAATATTATCTTCAAATTCTTATTTTATTAAATATATAAACGTAATCTTGTATTTGAATTTATATTCTCGATGTGAAATTTAAATATATTTTCATATTAATTAAATATTTCCTCGCACAGGGAAAATTATTCTAAAACAGCCACGATCGCGAATTTCTTACAACTTGTTCTAATTACTTGATAAAATTAAAGACTTTCAAACTTCCGAGTCTTGCTTAAGGTAAATGTGTTTTACATAATTACCTTCGCTAATTACTGGTTTCAGTATTACGGTGTACTTAGTATTACCTGCAAATTATTTTAAGTCAACTGTGGGAGTGATAATTAGATACGTAAAAGAAGTAACTAAAATGTCGTGTAGCTAAATAATATATAATGCACCTTTATTTATCTACTTGTATTTTCTCACTGCACTGTGGCAAATAACGTCTTTTTCGTAAAAATATTATGTGGAGTTGAATTTGTTCTAATGGAAAATACCAGTTGAATTGATATGTAATAGCTTGTTAATATGTTGTTACATGTAATTTTTTTACCTGTCAATTTAAAAGCCTGAGAGTCGCTAGATTTTAGCTCGTAGCAAAAGACCAAAATAAAATTGGTAAATTAAAGACCGTGTATTTACTTATGTACGCACAGGTCACAATTCTTGATAGAGTTTGATGATTCTTTTTTTCCATAGATTGATGGAAAACATTTATCTTGAATCTCAAAAGAATTTGATGATAGCCATCACAATTTTCATAATAAATTAACGAATAGCTTCAGTTTTTACAATCGATTTTCTTCAAAAATTCTTTTTTCTTGCTCAGAGATTGAGTCAGACTCCGTTTTGTGCATATCTCCTTACCCCTTTTCTTTGCTGGCTTCTGCTTAAAACTCCATTTTTATTTTTTTTCTAATGAAAAAAATTCATCATATACGCTTTTGATTTTTCCATAGATTTATAACTTACAGCCGTCAGTAAAAATTTGGTTTAGAAATCCTTGTTTTAGAAGTTCTGAACAAATGACGATAGGATGGAACAACCTCAGGTGAATAATATGATTGTACTAGTAGAAAGCAATCTAGCTCCTCGTACATGTAAAGTAGAAATGTATACTCTATTGAGTGGAGTATTATTGAAGAAGTTTAGTTTTTCAAAACGGTATCGAGGTCTCATTCAGCGTTTTTTTTTTTTATTTTGTAGTCGCGTTTTTTTCAAATGTAAATCTTTTAACTGGTCCTCCATCACACTAATTTTTATTTATTTTTTTAACTGTTAGAAAAATTCGAGGTATTGGTTTAAAAGTAGTATTTGATTACTACATTAATTAAAATAATGTTAGTTAAGTTTCATCCACAATTTTAAGATGTACAGAAAATCATGTCGGTTCCAATCTGGAAGCAATTCCCATCGAATATCGTCGGAACTATTATCGTTGTATATTGGACTATAATTAAATATAATCATATTCTGTTACAACTAACGCATCAGCATTTTATTGTTTAGTTCTTATTAAAATGTAATTACTTAATTTTAAATTATAACTATTATTTTAATTGCGGTTAAATATATTTCTATAGAGGTGCGATTTAATTACATTTAGGAAAGGGGTTTCTGAGTTATGTACACAAACTGCTTTATATTTTTGTTTGCATAATTGTTTTTTTCCGCTGGCCGAACTTAATTAGAAACTCATAAAAATACACTGAAACGTGCAGTTCTGGTGTGCACCGTAGAGTTTTCGTGAAAACTTTGGTATTAAGTCAAGTAACAAGTGTGCCATATTAATATGTAATTTAATTACCAATTTATATGAAAGTTGCGTTCGCTTACACTTATGTTTGCCACACCCAGTAGATAAGTTTGCAGTGCGTCTTTCAATGGGAGTCCAGCAGAGCTGTAGCATATCAAGTTTCGATTACACATACGGTTTCGTACTCAATGATATCATAGTATACCGTGGAACTCTCCACTGACATACGTGTATTGCTGCCCCACGATGACAATACGACGATATTTGCTGATTGCAATACATATTCCTCGGGCGTTGTCACGTTGCTATTGATCCCTATATTATCACTGTCCTCTTTATTGATGCCTGCACATGATCCGTAGACGTTTGGACTGTTGCTGGACGCTGTATGCCTGATGGACCTTCAACGTAATCGCTTTGCATCGTGTTTTCATATACTTTTCGATGCTGTCGTAGCACTTGTATTTGCTCGGCCCTAGGCTTTTAAGTTTCTTGGATTTCTTCCGATGCAGGCTTTCCTCTAATTTACATTTTCTTTAATTACGAACATACTTAGGATTCATATAGCCCTATGGATATGTTATGTAATCGATTTCCGTCGTTTTTTCATTTTATTTTCGTCGCTGCCGTGATTTTCTTATTTATTTGGGCTTGAAATTTTTAGGTGCTTTGCATTTATTTTGATGAATATTTTCCTTGATTTGCATTTTCTATAATTATGAATATATTTGCGATCCGTACGAGACAACATCTTTAATTTTTTTGTAATTTCCCATTTTATACCAATTTTCTTTCATATTCCGTCGTAATTTTTACATCCCACTTTGCTCTCTAGTAGTTCTCTTCAGTCTCTTCACAATTTTAATAAAATCAACATCCAATTTAATCTGTGAAATATACGAGGCAAAATGTCTATTTGTATGATGACAAATAATATCAGTAGCCAAAAATAGTTCAATTGTAACTATTACTACTAATGTCCTAGGTAAAAACAACGCTTAAACGTTTACATGTATTCACACAAATACACGCATACACGTACGCATTGTTGAGTGTATGTACGTGCGTACTCTACGAATATTCTTTTGTCTGTTAAGTTTTGGAATAATTTTCACGGTGGTATTTAAAGTAATTTACGTAAAAACTCTCAATAGTATTTTTTATTTTATTATTTTCACCATATATAGATATATATATATGTATATATATATATATATATATATATATATATATATATAAATATATGTATAATGCATGCTGGGTGTTGCGCAGACAAAAAACGGGCTGTGATTGTATTGTGTTTTATTTCTTGTTAATTTATTAACGATATTTTTAGCATTTCTCTTATATTCGCTGTGTTTTAATAAGGTATAGAACTCTATAGCTCAAACTTGCAACACAAAAACGCTTATTAAACAGTTTATATATGCCAGTACGTATACGTCCTGAAATAAATTAGCTACGAGTATAAGTATACGTCTAGAAAGTCGAAATTTTTGTTGTAGTGCACAATTTTTCAAACATTATTTTGATTTAGTTATAACTGCTTTGCTTAACCGAAATATAGTCCCAATACAAAAGGTGGCATATTTAGCAATACACGTTGTTGAATTTTGTTGTAGATGTTCGCGTCAACTATAACATTTTCTTACAATATTTTATTGAAACTATAACGGTTTATAAGTTTAAATGAAAAGTGCACTCGGTACGCTTCTAATTTTTTTCACTTGAGTCGATATTGCTCAATGCCCGATAGTTTAAAAAGATATTGTATTCTCTATGGCCATTTGAACATTATAAATTATACGCTGCTAAAGATTTCTCTCTTATCGTTATCTTTTATAATTATTATGTAATTATACGTTAAAATTAAATTTATTCAAATTTTGTTAGGCAATTTTTTCTCATTATGGAGGGGTTATCTGTAATATATAAATTTATGATAAATAATTAAATAAATTTGATCTATGTAAGCACAGTTCATTTCATCGTAATATTAAATATTTATATATAAATAATTTATAATTTAATAGATGTAATTTAATAATTTAATAGATGTGTGATTTATAATTGAATAGATGTAAAAAGCGTTTTGTAGCATGTATTAACAGGTCAGAAATACTACACGGGTTTCGTATGCAATCAAAAGCATTAAAAATTATTTAAATTAAAACAATTAGAATTAGATAAGACAAGATCTCACAAGTCGTTTTTCAAAACCAATATTTTATCGATAATTCTACGATACCACATCCCTACCCAGTGTGAGTGAGACCACAAGTGACCTTCAACAAAGCCCAGCTACGGCATTAGCGACCTAGCTCTGGCTTCTAGGTTTACGACAGAGCTGAATAACGGTCCGAGACGGCCGCCAGCCAATCTATGCGTGTTTATGTGAGCGAATTGGAGGTAAAGAGACGTATACATTCAAATATATATAAATGCGCGTGTACGTGTGACCGCAAAGCGTCCTTACATATCTGGATGAGACAAGTAATAAAGTAACGGTGTGTGTGACGGTAGAGTATGTCCATGTACGGTGGTAACATGTAATAGTGACTGAGGTTGTACGTGCACATGTAGACGAGTGTGCGTGTGGGTGTATGGGTATGTATGCGTTTCTTGTGTGAGGCATACGAATTTGTAGGGTCGCCACACTAATATATTTTACTATTTGTTGAATAATATTTGCGTCCCAAATGTTTGTTTATTCTTTTCTTTATTGTGTTTTGAAAAGAAATGAGGCGATGTTTACACAAACGAAATGAGGCAAAAATATTATTGCGAAAGTCGAATTGAATTATACTTAAAACAATATTGTAAGTTAAATATTAAATATAAAAAAATGGTTATTAATATATTTATGTAATGTAGAAACGGTAGATGGTAGTAAATTATATTTGGGGATAACATATTAAATACGTTACTTGTCATGAAAATTAATGTGGTATTAATTTATTTCTATCTATTTATTCAAACTTATAAAAAGAGAGGAAGTTATTATTTACCCCAAAAAGGTTTGTTGTTTTCCAAAAAAAATATTTCTAATTTTCCAAAAAAATTATGGGTAGATGTAATTATTGCTATTAACAAATTTAACTTATTTACTTTTATTAGTGTCCAGAATGTGTAAAACAATATAATGAATAATTTTTTTAAAATATGATATTAAAATTACATCAGTCTAAGATATTATTACTATAGTAGTTTAGGAAAAACGTTGTATACTAAAAAGAACGGAATATTACAGTTATTAAATAAAAATGGTAATTAAAAATAAATTTGAGAAAAAAAATCAAAATATGAAGGTATTTAGAAAAATATTACGTAATGAGTTGCGGAAAATAGCTATTGTACAAAAAATCTAAATATGAAGGCATTTAGAAAAATATTACGTAATGAGTTGCGGAAAATATCGATTGTACAAAAAATCAAAATATGAAGGTATTTAGAAAAATATTACGAAAATAAATTTGAGAAAAAAATCAAAATATGAAGGTATTTAGAAAAATATTACGTAATGAGTTGCAGAAAATAGCGATTGTACAAAAAATCAAAATATGAAGGTATTTAGAAAAATATTACGTAATGAGTTGCGGAAAATATCGATTGTACAAAAAATCAAAATATGAAGGTATTTAGAAAAATATTACGAAAATAAATTTGAGAAAAAAATCAAAATATGAAGGTATTTAGAAAAATATTACGAAAATAAATTTGAGAAAAAAAATCAAAATATGAAGGTATTTAGAAAAATATTACGTAATGAGTTGCGGAAAATAGCGATTGTACAAAAATTACGACGAAAAACATTGCATACGAGCGTTATCCTTCTGAAAGCAGCATTTGTACGAACGGAGATTTGTAAGACAACTAATAAGAGTATGACTTCAGGTGAGTCATTGGAAAAGGTCCAATATGAATAAATCTTTTTAAAGATGTAGCAAAAATAATTTGTAAATGATCATTTGTATCTATAATTATTATATAATTAATAATCTTTAAATATGAAAATTTTGGACAAGAGGGGATGTCTCTGATGACAAAAAAATTACTTTTAATGTAAAAAACGTGGCTGTTAGATATGAGTTGTCGAAAATTTTATTGAGGATTTTAAAATTTTTTTAGTTCATATTTTTTTAAAACTTATTTTTTACTTTGTTAAACTATAATTGTATTTTTTTTAAATCTTAGAATAAGACTGAAGTTATATGTAATGACAATGTACTTAAAATTATTTTAGTAATTTTCGTGTAAACTAGCCATTTCGTCTAAAGCGCCACTATTTTATGGAACTCACCCTGTTATCTTGAAGCAATCAAGATCTTCGATATGCAGATCATCCAGTGACTTATATTTTCTGATGAGGAAAAATATTTAGCGTCGATCTAGTGTATATAATTTCTAATAAAATTTAAGTATATTTTTATTAGTTGATCTTAATTCGAATACCAAATCATAACTGTAAATTATTGTATTGTTATCGTTTCTTAAAATAATTCAAGTGTCTAGTCTAGTGGGTGAAGATTTAATTGAAAGCTTCCGTTACACTCATTCACACAAACATAAAAGTTAAGTTAATAAAAGCGCGTTAAAAATAAAGTTTTGTGACAAGAGTAATTAGAAATAACTTAAAAGAGATCAATACATATTGTGATAATATTTATGATATACTTATTGAAGTATACGTTTATAATTTTATGACACAGAAGAAAAATAATTAAAAGTTGTCTTGAGTTTATTTTTATGCAATATTTTCATTTTTTTCCAAAATGGCATCAGAAAATTCAATACAATAAGATAACGTAACTGTAACACGTAGTTAATACTTTTGAATAAATATTTGTATACATACATATATATCTGACTGTTCATGTATAAGAATACATTTTCCCACTGATTGTGTACATAGAAAATATCATTTAATGCTCGCTCTCCGCATGAAATTTTGTAATGAGCTCTGGGTATTAACGATTGCACTGGAGAGGAAAGCATTCGCCACTACGTGCGTTGTTTGTATAGAACGATATGGATGAACGATTATGCGATGTAGGGATATTTAATATACTCGTAACTAAACTTGTAGTGCTATAGTCAAACCACCTGTAAGCATAATTCAATTTCGTTCAATTTTATGAGTACATTAAAAGTTATTGTATTAATTTATTTACTTTCCACCGTCAAAACTATTAAATATAATAAAAAGCTACAGTTGTAATAAGTTTATGTCACGTATATAAGATATGCATTATTTCTTATTCCTCTCTAAATTTAATTACTACTCTAAAAAATCTGTTAATTTCAACAGTTGTTTGGATTACCCCATTATGTCTGAACGTCTACAGCAGTAATCGAAATAAATTTTCACGTGCGTGCGTGTTATTTGTGTGTGTGTGTGTGTATGTGTGTATGTGTGTGTGTATGTATATGTAGACTTTAAGATAAAATATAATCTCATAAATTTGTATGACGATTTTTAAAGTAAATACCTGCCGTAATGAGCCGGAAGTTTTGCCCAATTTATTTACGTTCTCAATTAAGGTTATTAAATAATTAAATCATTTACCCTAATTAAATCTAATCAATTAATTAATTAAATAGGTCAAAGAGCTATACCCTCTGATCTATTTTGAATATAATATTAACATAAATGAAGTAATGTTTCGAAATGGAATAAACTTTTTTTCAGCATTATAATTTGTTAAATGTTTAAAGTTCATTTATGCTGTGAATTTTAACAGTCAGTTAAAAAACTCCGTACTCATTTACTTGTTATTTAATGAAATAAAATATTTCTTTCATTAATGATTATTTTCATTTCGATTTTTGTCAATGATCGGTGTAGTCAAATAACATTGGGGTTTATTAAATAAATCCATTTTTACGGCTTCTTGAATGTATATTCCTTTATTTAGATATCATTTCTAACCCTTTCGTCGAAATCGGATTATCCATTCCGCCTCCAGAAAGTAACATATAGACACACGCACATACATACTTACATTAATATGTAAACACAATATTCTGCTTTGTATTCTACAATCAGACAAAAGTAGTTGTAGGGCACAGTTTTTGTTTTGTGCTGCGCAGTTATCAAAAAGGATGTCCTCAGCATCTCGTTTATAAGAAATGAAAGCTCGGAAAGTAGTAATTACGTCTTTTTGGATTCGTTCAGAAATAGTTTTGTTCTAAACTGCTACACATTTTATGAAAGCTATAATGTGTTTAATAAGCAAAATACTGCTGATTTAACCTTTGTAATATTTTGTGATTGAACTGAGGTAACACATAGTTGCATTGGCAAGTAATTTATAATAATTTATTACTTTATCAATGTTAATTGTTCACCTAATTAACTTCATATAAATATGAAGTGATAAAAGTCCAGAACGTAATTTAAAATGGAAATAGAGAAAATGTATGAAATGCATAATGTAAAATGAAATTTTAAAAGAAATAATGGAAAAATTATGGCTAGTAAAGAGCGATAGCTTCAAATGGAACACATTTAATAGAAAGACATCAAAGAATGATTCAATCGTAAAGAATACTTATATAAATATTTTCTTATAAAAGCGATACAAACAATATTGTGATTTTCGCTACCAAAAAAAAAGAGTGATTTATCAATACTTCATGTATTAATGGTAGCTGGTAGAGAATTACCGAAGAGAAGAAATGATTTATGGATTTTTACTCCAAATGAAAATTTTGGTTCCTTATACATATTTTAAATTTTGCACTATGCAACGTTGTAAATTCCTGTGAAGTTTGCAACGACTTTTTTTAAACTCCCTTTGATTTAATCACAATAAAAAAATGGAAACCCAAACTCAATGAAAATCCAAATAAAATAACTACAGTACGAACACAGTCCAAGAATAGAAATTTTAAACAATCAATAACAAAAAACAATAATACCGAAATAATTAATTGCTGTCCATAGAGACGTTAAAAATTTTATAAAGCGGATTAAACAATCAAATAATGGTTATTTTCTGAATCGAATGAATTTAAAATACCTATTACATTAAAAAACATATTTAAACGGCTGTAAACATTCCCCAAAACCAACCTAATCCAAATGACTTGGATATTCGTTTTACTTTAATTACCAAATGAGTTCTGGAAATCGATTATTACAGAAAAAAATGGAATTCAAAAATCGACTTGTTTTGCTTTTTCTAATGCTCTTTTAAAGTAAGTTATTACCTTTTATGTTGCCACAAAATTACATACAAGGAATAAAAAATCCTTTTTTATTTTAAAATTTATTGGGTTAATTTCTGTCAAAGTTCATAAGTGGAAGTGATAGTTCCTAAAAGACAATGAAAAGAGCATTTTAAATGTCATTTCAACAGATATACAACTGAGTAAATTAACAAATTCTAGCTCTTTCCACCATTAATGCTATCATGTCTGCATAATAAAAGGTACATAACATTTTACATCTCAGTGAAGTAAGGAACGATTGGCCTAAGATTTTTTTATCATCTAACTCGTAAAATCTTATATTAGATCTATTGATCTAATATAAGATTTTACGAGTTACTAATAAATACTAATAAAATATTAGTCATTTTATTCATTAGATAACAATCACTTAAAGAAAATATAATTATTCCAGAAATGTGTTATCTGGTATCAGTAACAGGATAATAATATTTTTCAAACGGCATTTTCAACTCGCTTTGAGCACTCAAGTAATCACAATATAAAATTATTGGATTTCTATCATATTGAGTTTTGTTGCTTAATATAAATTAATCAATCTAATGCATTTAAACATTATGTTATTCTTATGTGTCAGTGAGCGAAGTCATATTAAAGCATTTTCATGTTGTTAACATATATGTTATAAAATTAATTTCAATTGCATAATCCGTTTTTGATTTGATTTAGGTTTTGTCAGTAGGTTTTGTTGTTGCCTTTGTTAAGTTGATTCGTTATATACATCATAATCAAAACACACATAATCAATACAATTTTTAAAATTATTTTTTTTCTATTATACATATTTACTGTAATTATATAATAATCTGACTCGAGCAATTTTTAAAATTAGTTTTTTCTAATATACATATGTACTGTAATTATATAATAAATAATCCTTTGTATAATGTTACTTGCAATTGATTCTTCTTTTTATTAAGTACTACAGCCTGTTGCAGGCCAAGACTATCTCTCCAAGTCTTCTCAATCTGACCCTATCCGACGCAACAGCACCCCCTTGGGTTTACTCCCAAAAATTTGGAGTCTCCCTCGATCCCATTCAGCCATCTGGTGGGTGATCTTCTTCTCCGTCGTTTTCCTTCTATTTTTGGAAAAGTAATTTTCTTTATTGGGAATGTATCATCATGTCTAAATATATGACCCAAACATCTAATACGAGATGATGGGCGATTTTGATGATGTCGAGTTCATCGTGTTTCTTATAAATTTCATGGTTATATGCAATTCTCCATACATTATTTTGTTTTACAGCATCACAGATGTTTCTTAAAATTTTTCTTTCAAAGGTTAGTAGGACATTAAACAGAGCTAAAGGCTGCTTTGTTTAATGTCCAGCAGTCACTTCCATAAAAAAAAACAAGTTTTATTAATGTTTTATATAGACGAGTTTTTTTTAGTAATGTTTGTTAAGTTTGGATTTAAATTGCTGATTGCCCACCTGAATATGTTGTAATACAACGAAACCTGAGTCATGTTAAGAATCTAAATAAAGTAGAAATAATACTACATCACGCAATTTCATTTAATTGTAGACAAAATTTTAAGTAAAAATGTAAAATTTTAAGGTTGAATATCGGTAAATGGTTAAATGCTTGTTTATTTATATGCACTGAAATACATTAATGTAAATTTAGAAAAAAATGGTCATAACTATTTTTCCCATACAAATTTAGTCCCTTTTCACCCCTTAGGGGTTGAATCTCGGAAAATGCTTGTTTCATCATTTGTATTAAAAGGCATTAATTCAAATGATTAAATAAAAATTACCATACAAATTCCTTTCCATACAAATTTAGCCACCCCTTTTCACCTCGTTAGGAATTGAATCTCGGACAATGCTTAATACTTGTTTCATTATTTGTATTGAAAAACATTAATATCAATTTTGAAGTAAAAATTACCATTACAGTTTTTCCTATGTAAATTTAGCAACCATTTTTTCACCTTCTTGGGGTTAAATATTATAAAATGTATAAATACTTGTTACATTTCTTGTATTTTGAAGCAGTAATACCAATTTCTCATACAAAATTCGTCATCCCTTTTCACCCCCTTAGGGATTAAATATCGGAAAATGCTTAAATACTTGTTTTATTATTTTTATTGAAAAGCATTAATACCAATTTTTCAGTAAAAATTACCCTAAATTTTTTTTTCCTATGCAGATTTAGTCACCTCTTTTCAACCTTTAGGGATTAAATATGGGAAAATATTTAAATATTTGCTTCATTATTTGTCTTGCGAAGCACTAATACAAATTTTCAAGGAAAAATTACCATTACAATTTTTTCCCTTGCAAATTAATCTTACCCTTTTTGATTTGTGTGAAAAAGCATTAATACCAAATTTTAATTAAACATTACCATAACAATTTCATTCCCATACAAACTTAACCACATCTTTTCACCCCCTTAAGGGTTGAATATCAGAAAATTCTTAAATAATTATTTCATTATTTGTATTGAAAAGCATTAATGCAAATTTTTAAGTAAAAATTACCATAATAATTTTTTTCCCATACAAATTTGGCCATCTTATCACCGCTCTAGGGGTTGAATTTCACAAAATTCAAAAGCATATGTTAGATTGTTTTTATTGAAGATAATTAGTACCAAGTTTCAAGTAGAAATTACCATAAAAATATTTTTTCCCGTATAAATTTAGCCGCCCCCTTTCACTTCCTTAGAGGTTGTATCTCGGAAAATCCTGAAACACAGGTAACATTATTTTTGAGCGCGAACACCCAGTTTTAAGTAAAAATAACCATAAAAATATTTTTTCCCATACAAACTTAGTCACACCTATTCACGCCCTTAGGGGATGAATTTCAAAGTATATCTTATATACTTTCATCATTATCGGTTTGGGCTCCGCGTTGATATATCAATCGAGACGTTTCCTTTTATATATATATATAGATGGTAAGTGTGTATGTGATAAGACGTTTTTCTTTTTTGGAAACCACATTGATAGTTCCGATATTTTGATGCTGTACGTACTCAACCGTTTATAGAATATGGTGGAGGTGGTATCTCCTTTTATGTATATAGGACAGACAGATCCTTCTTCCCACTCAGTGGGTATTTGTCCCTGTCTCTATGTACAACAGATGATGTTGTGTATTGCTTTATTTAGTTTAATTTCTTTGATGTCCTTGAGCTCATATTTTATGGCATCCGGGCCAATAGATTTACCGTGGTTTAGCCCTTTAATTTCCTATCCTACCTCAAAGAGGGTTGGTGGATCGTTCTCTGCTCCCTGATCTGCACTGTTTATGATAGTTAGGGCTTTAGGCATAGTATACTCTTCTGCTCTATCTGTATCTTCAAGCAGCCCTTTAAAATGTTACTCCATCTAGCCAGCACTTCGTTCCTATCTCTAGTAATTTCTCCATTGTCGTTTTTGCATGCTATTGTTCCATAGTTAAAATCAGTCTTCCCTTAGTGTTTTAAGGTTTTCAATATTAGCATATAATTCATCGAGTTATATTTGTTTTTTTTCTTTTATGAATCCTTTTTTCTATCACAATTAATTACAGGTGGAAAATTTCAAAAATAACTCTCATCTGAAACGTTGATACCGCGCTAACCTGAACTACGACAATTTGCCATTCGCCGGAGATACATCTTGACCTATAAAATGAAAGACAGTCTCAATGTCTTTTTGCGCCATTATCTGTAATTAATTGATAGATTGACAATTAAAATATTATATTTTCAGCGCAAAATTTATATATCTATAAATAAAATTTACTTATTATGGCAAGGAAAGTAAGCCTGTGGTCTATTATCTAGGTTTCTCGCCGACTTTAAAAACAACCATTGTTATTACCGTACATTTTATTATATAATAATTTAATTAGAAAAAAAATGTTGACATTTAAATTTATCCTGATATGTATGAAACCTTATCGATCCCGCTTAACAAATATTTGGTCATACTTTATATTAATCATGTAAATATTACAGGGCCAACTGCTACCCGGAATTTTAATAATTTAAGTTTAATGTTATTTTAATAACTATTCGTTGTTGTAGTAATATGAGTTGAGAACTGAATTAGGCGTTATGGGTTTTCGTCCTATAAATTCAAATATTATTATTTCATTAATTTTCAGCAAACCAACCATTATAGTAATAAATTTGTAATTATGGACGAAAAAATTGCCTACAAATTTCTTTATCTTTATGGTAAATGTGTAGAAATACGATAACAAACATATTTTAATATGTTATGTATTTGCAAAGGCAGTTACAGATATTTCAATATATAAATCCAAAAATGCAATATAGCACATCGTAAATTTTATATCTTAACAATTTTGACAATGAAAAATTTAAACTATCATAACTTACATGATGTTTTCTCAGAAACCGTCGATTCATTTCAACTTCAGAAATAATACATTAAATTTATTTTCGTCATTTAATCGATTCTGTGCTAAATAATGAACGTAAGGAAAATGACTTGTAAGAAGTTATTCTTCCAAATCTCTAGCAAACTTACTAATATAACAACCAAATAATCGGTGTTATAATGAACTAGAAGGTCGCTTTTTATCAGTCATAGTAAATATATTTTCTACTGAATTCTTTTATATTACATCTATAATTAAAGAAGAAAAAGAAATGAGAAGTAATTATGAAGAATGAATTCTTTATCATTACTTTAATGTTAATATTTGCATCGTTCGGGGTAATATTAAGTTCTAGTATACATGTAATATGAATATACCTGTAGTATTAAAAACAACAGCCAACAGCGTTACTTGGAACGTGTATAATTATTTTCATATAGATTAATATCCTATGAGCAGGTTTCTAAGAAACTCAATGCCGAGCAAATACAGAAGCTTTTGCAATGTGTCAGAGTACCTAAGGAAAAGTTTTTCTAGTATAATGTTGACTACATTGTACATGAACATTTTTTGTCAGCATAACTTATGTGATGCTTAACAAGGCATTGAGAAAATTTATAGCGTGCATAATAATTTAGGTTAACATTTCTTTTGACCTAATGATATACGGAAGAAAATTATTTGTATTTGTTAGAGATGATAGTGATTATCATGTTAATCATTGTAGGAATTTAATTTCAAAATATTGCTTGATTATGGAAAATAATCTTGGTATTTTCTTATAATCTCGCGTAAAGCTTTATAATAAAATATTTATTTCGGCTATTAAAATTATTGTTTTTGTCTTAATTCGGAAGAGGAGTAGTTGTAATTTTGTTATTTTGCGTATAAGATTCCACGGAACGTGTCCAGTTTAACATCATGGACACATTCACATCACCCTCCTGCACATATCTTATTCCCAAAACAGGGCTTCCTGTCATGATACCTTCCATTCTTCACTTTACGGTACATGTATGCAGGGTACATTAGTCGGTAGCAAGATGGTATTGCCTTATATTATATATGCATGGTACATTAGTTGGTAGCAAGATGGTATTGTCTTATATTTATCAGCTATCATCGAGAATTATGTATTATTTTCGTGATTAAATGACTCAGAAAATGTTTTTGATATCTTTATCTAATTATTATTTATTTAAAAGAAATATGGACTCAAAATATTATTCCAAAGTTAAAGAATTCTTAACTCAAAACTATAAAGGTAGTATATGGTAAAGATTAGTTTGGAATTTTTTGAAATAACCAAACATCCAAAGTAATAAATTTATCTAACAATGAATCCATTTGAAATTTATTATTGCCTTGTGAAACAGACTCTTTGTATTCATTTACATTTTTAAACTAAATATAGTCAGGATTGTTCTTTATGAAATTTCCTAAAAATATTCCCTTTTTTTAAGTTTTTTTAAAAAAATAAGAAATTGTGTGAGTATTCACAAATACGTGGTTGTATGTTTGTAAAAATTAGATTTAATAACAGAACACTTGCATGAAACTTACTTCGATTAGCTAGTACAACTTCATGGATATTGTGATACATCAAAATAGTGACCATAAAATCCAATTAAGTATTTCAATGAATATCTCCATGGTTATTACTCTAATTCTATATGTATGAATGCTAGTAAAATTATAAATAGCACTATACATTTCGTTGTTGCTACAGTAAATGAATAAGATCACATTGTATATATCGTATTTTATATGTATAACGCACGTAGTTAACTATAATTGGATCCTCAATATTCTCAGTATACGACTGTGTGTACGTTGCACTTTGTTTCCTGTGTATAATTGAAAAAAGCTAGGGAATTTTTTTTTCATAAGTAACTTATTCATTTTTTATCCTCTTTTTCAATATGTTTATCTATCCAGTATCGGTATTGAAAATAAATTACTCAAAAAGTTTAAGATTAGAAACATTCTTTACTTTCAGTATAAATTCTTCAAACAACAAGTTTAATGTAATAAAATGTTATAATAATCTAAATTGAAGGAAGAGTCAATTAAAATTTTTTAATATTCAGCCTGGTGTAGTGTTAGAGTTAGTTTATTTGAGTGGTGCCACTGAAAATTTTAAACTTATGCCATACAAAACTAAAGAAAATCAATTTGAGTTGGGAACGGACAAATTGCTAGCTATTCATGTTGGTCCCTAGACGGTACGTATTGTTTTTAGTTAAATCAGAAAATTATTTCCAGGTATAAAAGCAAAACGATAATCACACTTTTATAGAATACTTTTTTAAAGAAATTATAAAATTTTTTTTTTTTCTTTACTCAGTTTCGAGGATGTTCTGCATAGTAGCTTCTGAACAGATAAAAAATATTCAACCCTCCCCTCCCTCGCCCTTAAAACAAAATTGTGCATAATATTAAAAAAGATAATTGCTTTGAACCGAAAAATTATACAAGTTTAAAATTTGTGACTGCAGTCCATTCTACACAAGAACTTGAAATCTCTCATGGATGATCGAACAGACAGTGTGATAATAAAATAAGGTTCTTTCCCGACCCTTTGGTGGCAGAAATCTAAAAATAGAAATGTAAAAATAAAGGGTGTTTATACAAAATATACGAAAATTAGTGAAGCTAAAGACGTAGGTTGGAATATAGGAATTGGCAGCTCGTTGTAACTGTCTATCCTGCTCAGGCGGGGATGAGCATAATGGCTACATCTAACACCGACATTAAGTTAAGAAAAACAGGAATTTACTTATTTTAGTTTATCAGTATTTTGTTCAGTTTTTTCGATATTTTCACACACTAATAATGATGGAACTAGTTTTTAATAATGTTATATTTCAAATTATCAACATTTTGTAAAAGTATAATGCTCATAGTGATTTCTGAACTTGTTTTTTTAGATACAGCAACGACTAGACAATAACTTTTGTACGCTGATAAAGGTGGCTTTTAAAAAGTTTAGCCACAAAAATTAAACTTAAATTTTATTTCAATGTAAGTTTACTTAATCCTATCTCCACCGTGTTACTCTCGTCCAGAAGTTTGTGATTTTACCTGATCCAATTTTTATCTTACCCTGTGAGGGTTTCATTTAAAAAAAACGTTGGAATTTCTAAGTTAGTTCATAAAAATAAAAAAATGCAGTGTCTGATGATCACTACATGAAAAAATGGTTAAAAAACTAAAAATGTATGATATTAGATATTAAACGTAGTTCTGTATTTCAAATAATTGCGGTACATGAAAGATTTTTAAACCGTTTTCATAAGATTGCGTGCAGGTTAAAGTAAGCGACCTATTTTAACTCATTAAAACTTTTGTCTGGTTTTTTCGATGCGCGAAGGTTGCTTTAAATTTTGACATTATATTTACCACCATAATTTTGTAACTTTCCGTCTTTCGACATTAATTTTTTTCTATATAACCAAAAGTATATGACTAAATTAAATTTCGCGATTAGAATATCTCCGGAATCATTAAACAGGTCTTAAAATAAATGCGCAAATAAAGCTATAAAACTAGAAGCCGCAAATTAAAATTAATATACTTTTCGAAGTCAATATCACTACCATTTATCAATGCTCTTTATAAATTTCTCCCTGTAATTACCAATAGGATTGTAACTCATTAAAGTGAGTAAATGTCTAACTCTAAGAGAAAATTCACCCAATACTATTTCGTAATTTTCACACAAAGTACAGATTTATAAAGTCGTAATAACTTTATTATAACCGCAAAAAGCTTCTAGAGCGATTTAAAACTTTGAGAGGGAAATTGGAATTATCAAAAAGCTTCTACGCTCCACGATCGTATTTTCGTGTACCAGTTGATTCGCATCATGTACCTTGTAGAGATTGCCCTTGCAATTAACGAAAAATTTTAGCTTATATTCAATTAAATTTTTATTTAAAAAATCGATAGAATATTGTCTATTAATACTTTCCATTTTTTCTATTATAATCTTCATTCAATGTTGAAACTTTAGAAGGGGAGACTGTTACTTATCTTGGTTATACTTGTGTTGATTATTAAGCCTGATAAATTGTTTATTACTTTTACTGGGTACAATAAAATTGTGCATAATATTAAAAAAGATAATTGTTTTACTTTCATTTACTGGGTACTCGTATCAAATTTGCTCGAGCAATAACGAGGACATGGCTATATATTCTTTCAATCGCTTTTTAATTAGGTATTTACGGTCAATATATTAATGGTTTTCTTCGCGGTTTATTTATTTATTCTGTGTTTTATTAGTACAAAACTGTCCAATAGTGTGATAAAAATTTATGTAAAAGGAACAATCTACAATTTTTGTAGTGTACAAATCTATAAAATATAATCTAATATAGCAGCAATAGTTGGGTTTGTTTAAGTCAGAAAGACTTCTGTAATTAGATTTTCAGCTGAAAATGAGTATGGCCTGTTTATCGTTTCAAAATCGGATGCTCTGTAGTAATTGGTAATAAATATCTTTAACCTCTTTTTACAATTTATGCATTACCCATGTGTTCCAAAAAATTGTTTATTACGTGCGCTCAGTCCGTTTTGCTATTATACGTAATACGATGGTTAATTAATTTCCAATTATATAAGTTCTTTTCTTTTAAACCCTAAAATCATTCAAAAAAACAAAATTTTCGTATATATGAAATTAGAATGATTAAATGGTAAGCAAAAGAGGTGCTGTAAATAAAATCTGCTCAACTTGTCAAGGACTTGTAACCAAAATTAAGAGTAAGTTTCATGTAACCAAAATTAAATACAATAATTTAAAGCAATTAAGAAAGTCATTACTTCTCATTAAAATAACGCTTAAAGGTAGAATATCAGACATGGCTACTATACATATTACTTTAAAGTGAACTCTACCCGGCCATAATCATAAAGTATGCAGATAAATTTTGTAGTTCCTTGTGTTTATAATATTTACAGCATTTTTTTATATTCTCTTTTGTAATGAATATTAACATTATAACGAGGATTAAAATATACAATGAAAATTACCTATAGATGAACTATTTTTTTTTCTAAAGGGATTATATATATTTCAAATAACGTAAATCAAGTTCAATATTCTCTTATACATAAGGTTTCCTTAACCACATTGTGTTACAATTTTAGTGAAATGATAGTTAAATTCAACTTTGAAGCGAATTACTTGCTGTCGAAATTATGTAACATTATTAGAAACTCAACTTAAAATGACACTTCGAAATAATTTTACAATACACATTTTAAGGGTTGAGTTACTTTTGCTCTAATATTTACGAACATAAATGAACATTTAATTAAATTTCTGTATTAAAAATCATCATGTTTAGATATCTCTCTAGTATATTAAGGGTGGTCTGAGAAGTTTCCGACCTAATAAAGATAGAAGACATTCATTCCGAATTTTTTTAATTATTCAACATAGTCTCCTTGTAAGATAACATAGTCTCCCATCTTTCTAACCCGTCCAAATAGTACTCGGGGTTTTTCTCTGCAAAATAATGGTTCACGAAGGTGATTGCCTCTTCATTAGACGAAAATCTCTGTCCTCCGAGCGCAATTTTTAGATGAGGGATCAAAAAGAAGTCGCTTGGAGCTAGATCTGGTGAGTAAGGTGGATGGCCAAGCAGTTCAAACCGTAATTCGTGGATTTTCGCAATGGCAACCACTGAGGTGTGAGACGGTGCGTTGTCTTGGTGAAACAGGATTTTCTTTTTCTGCAAATGTGGCCGTTGTTCAGCAAGTTCTGCCTTCAGTTTGTCAAGTAATGATGCATAGTATGCTCCTGTAATGGTTTTTCCTTTTTGAAGATAATCGATTGAAATAACTCTATGAATATCCCAAAAAACAGTCGCCATCACTTTCCCAGCTGAAAAAACAGCTTTGGCTTTTTTTGGAGCCGGTTCCCTCTTTGCAGTCCACTGTTTGGACTGTATTTTTGTTTTGTAATTAGTCGGCGCCAAAACTCGGATTTATTGCGCCTAAACTGCGCCAAAAGAGCGTTGAAAATGTTCATTCGAACACGTTTTTGGTCTAACGTGAGCAAACGCGACACCCAACACGCGGACAGCTTTCTCATGCCTAAATGTTTATTTAATATGTGACAAATCCGTTCTTTTGACATGTTCATAACCTCTGCTATCTCTTTCACTTTAATTTGGCGGTCGTCTAGCACTATTTGGTGAAATTTTGCGATATTTTCGTCGGTAGTTGCAGTTTTCGGACGTCCCGAACGTTCATCGTCTCCCAAGCTCTTACGGCCACGTTTAAATTCAGCTGCCCAAAATTTCACTACGGTAAATGATGGTGCAGAGTCCTCATATACAGAATCCATCTCATTTTTGATTTTCTTATGCGTATTACCTTTCAAAAATAAATATTTAATGACAGCTCGATACTCGATGTTGTCCATTTTTACAAAAACATTCACATCAACTCACTCAAACGACTGTTACATAACAACTGCGCGTCCAAAATAACTGGAACTTTAGTGAGTAACTATCAGCAGATGAACAAAAATTTACTAGCTTTTATTTACGAGTGCTGCCATCTTCACGTTGAGGTCGGAAACTTTTCAGACCATCCAGACTCGATGTATAGTAATGTATATTCTTTGAGTAAAGCTGGAGATGGGCATAAGTGTTTCTATTATAAGTTTTGGCAACGGGACTCCTAAAACTGAAAAAATAATGAAATATTTAAATTGTTATATTAAGGCGATATAAAACCTACATTATAAAATCAACGTTAACGATACATAGTATGAATTCTATAGACAGAGATTACGATACTCAAATATTCAAGTCATATATAATTGTACCAGTACTGTACCTCAAAAAGAAGAACCCTTATAGGAACATTTCGTTTTTTCAATTTCAACTTGATACCTCAATGCGTTCCTGAGAAAAGGGGTATTGATTGCAGTATATAGTAAGAGCAGCATTCAGTCAAGTTTTGACAATTTTCAGGAAGTGTATATATTTTCGGAAATAAACCTTTTTTCAAGGCCTTTTTAACTTTGTAATTCTAAATTACATTCTGTTTATTTAGACTTGCTTCATACGCTACGTATTTTATTATTGTATCAGGGCTGTTTAGTAACTTCTACAAATATTTCAACTTTGTCACGCTTAACAAACAACACGGTCAATAGGCGACTATATGATTGAAATCTCGACTGAAATGTCATGTTCGTCGGCAATGACCTGCTATACAAAAGTATGTGGTAGTGCTGTCTTTTCCAGAATTAAACATAGTACGATGCAATGATAATATACGAACTCGTGCGCGCAGACTTCTAAAAAAGGTATCTATGCCATTTTTATATTTTTTTGTAAATATTATACTTCCACACATCATTTTTGGCCACGTCCATTTCGTTAATGTATGCTCGAATGGAAAATGTCATTGCGCGATTTAAACTACACAGCGACATATGTTGGTACACTAAACATTTGTGTAATTAAAATGCGTCGAGTGGCTAGGTATTTCTTTGTTGTATTATGCTAATAAAATACAAATTACTTTATTTTATTTGTTAGGAATATTTAATTGAACCTGAAATATTAAATTCATATTCTAGAATATATAAAAAAAATTGAGCCTTAAGAAACTTACACCATTTGTTTCATATTGTCCGCATCAAGTTCTGTTAACAATGCAAAAGAATCACACGAAATTAATTCTATCTATTCCTAAAATAAACTTTGTATCATTTTATTAAAAAAAAAATATAGTTGAAAAAAAAGATGCAATATGGCCAAAAGGAAAACGCGCAACTCGACTTACTTATCCGTCCGTCCATAATCTTCTTTTTTCAGATATCATACAGTTAAAAGTGAAAGAGATGCAATAGAATTGAAAGTTTGTTAAGGTAAAAGGAATGGAGAACAGTTAAAAGTTACAGAGGTAATAAGTATGCTGCAGACTTAAATGTTGCAGCGCGGTCGCTATTGGATTTCTTTCTAACAATTAAGGTTCCCTATCTCAAAATGTGAAAAGTAACCATACGTAATAGCAGTTTTTATGAAGACTGTTCCACGTCGACAGTTAAAATTTATGGTTCTGGTATAAAACATATTTACCGGAATCTATGTCAACGTTAAAACTTCAAAATATTTGTACAAAAACGTTGAAATTAACGAAATAATTATTTTCTTAAATTTGATATATTTTGTGGAATAAAAAACTGAATAAATATTGTAAGATTCCCAAAACTATGTTTCCAGACTCTTATATAATGTAGTTCTCAAGACTTTGCTCGATAGTCCATAAAAATATGTCCCTGCTGTCCAACATCCCCTTTTTGAGAAATTTACTATAGCTTTACGGTTGAAGTGATATCAATACTGGTAAAAAGTTTAACAGAAAAAACATACACCCTTAAATGCTTATATACCCTCGTAGTGGGTGTTTTACTGATTACTATACTTCACTAGTTTTATTTGACGCACGACATTTATGTGAAGATTATTAGATGATAATTTGGGGATTTGTTGATTTCAAGGATTTATAAGGATTTTTTTTTATGTAGAGTCAGTTTAGCTTAATTTCAAAATTTACTTTTTCGCGTTCACACCAATTGTAATTGAATGATGACATCAATTGTACTGTAAAGATTTGTTTTCTAATCATCGCAATATAGACGATAATCAATGATATTGGTGACGTTTATTTTATAACAATAAACTAGAATTTAAATTAAAATAGAGTAGAGTAAATATGAAATTACATGAAATATTTATCTTTATCCATCTCGATAAAACTTGAAATTTAAACTTTTTTTCAGGCAAAGTATTAAATGCTAAGGACCAATTTCATAAATTTGTATCATAATATAATATACTATATAATTGAATATAATATATTGAATACAATATTTTCAAAAAACCAACATCATTTTGCATGTCAAAATTTGAATATCATCTTCTCGATTGCGTTTACAAGCTTTAAATAATAACAAAGACTTGTATGATAGTATTTTATAAATATCATGTAGGAATAAAATATGTACTTAAGGTAACAGACAGTAATATTTAAATAATCATGTATAATCAATTAAGTTGTCTGTTGTTATTACATTATAATTATTTAAGTTAATTAACTCGATTGTAATAGCTTTCATAATGTTACATAAATATTAAATACAACAGGTAAAGTAATAGACATGTACAGAAATTTTCTTAGAGCTAATGACAAAATAAAAATTAAATTACATGCTTTAACTTTAAATTTTTCAATATATTTTCCATAAAAAGGTAACTAGCTCGGCTTGTGCAGTTATGCTATAAGCATCATCGACACGGCCGGTTTACAGCAAGCACCTATTGATATAAACACACACCTACACAAATATATACTCATACACACACACATATACATATACGTATATATATATATATATATATATACATATACGCATACACACACATGTACATACTCACATACACCATAGATAATAATATTAATAATTATTATATACAGCCATATAACTATATGGACATTATTACCCACAGAAAAAAGTTTTACTTCTGCCTTGCGATGTATGCAACTCACATCGTGCATTTTTTTTCTAACAAGACAATCAAATTTAAAAAAATAGACATATTAATAAAATGTTCGATGTTTACATACATCATTCACGTCGTTTTTTCTATGGTCACATTTCCTTTGGAAAGAGATTTATAATAAAATATAATATCAAGGGTAAAGTATACAGACGAGGACGTATGCGCGCGATTTGATAAGGTTGTTAGTGAAGTGCAACGCTCTATATATATATATATATATATATATATATATATATATATATATAATATTTTGCAATACGCGTATACGTAACTCGATTAAATTTTTGTACTGTGATATCCAATAGAAATTTTGCAAACTCCTAAATTTACTTGCCTAATAATATTCATGTTGAGATTTAGCATATATTCTCATACAACGCCATGTTAGTTCTTATGATCTTAATATTGAATTTGTGAAATATATAGTAATGCTGAATAGTTACGGACATCTATTAACACAATAGCTATATTAAATAATTTATTTAAATGAATTCTAAAACAAACAACCTAAATTGTGCAAATGAGATTAGTTTTAAACCTTTTAAATAATAATTAATACAACCAGGTATAAAAATTAGTACTTCAAAAATAATAATACTATTGTATAAAGGTATTAAAAAGTATACAAGTGCCATAGATTATGTTGAATGCTGCACACACGTTTAAACTATACTACATATATATATATATATATATATATATATATATATATATATATACATATACATATATATATGTATATATATACGTATATATATATATATATATATATATATATATATGTATGTATATATATATATATATATGTACACACTGTACAAATATACATGGGACCTTTTACTCTCACTATTTCACATATCATATACAGACTGCATCTGATTAAACAAATGCCGCTACATCTGTATATAAACAATTATGAATCATTCCCGTAAAGTATTTATTAGCGTCATTTTAGCAAAGTAGAACAGAATAACAAAGCTAAAAAATTTAAAAACAATATCTTTATAATTAATGTGATCTGTACCTGATCACATTAATTATCTCTTAGCAACTATCGGAAATTAAAACACCTTTGTTGTGTCAGGGAAAATATTTTTAGATAAATTATGACGTATTTTTATAGCCTATTTTGTTCCCTTACTTTCAGCATCAGTACGTCTACCACTTTGAATGCGACCAGATCTGTTGGAAAGGCCTCGTCCCTTTCTGCGAACTAGAAAAGTCGGCTAAATCCTAATTTTCTCCAATGTGTAACCACGAATTTTTCACAAAGCAAAACTTATAATATAAGCAAGAGTTATTATTTTTTCTAATGTTTTTAAATCCAGCTGGTCAAAGTTAAAATATTAGACGGTGCATAATTACTACCAAAAATATCAGCTGTACGTGTAAAATGATTCCTCATCAACTGCTTAATCTTTGTAGCCCTTTTGACTTTCAGCATGGTTTAATGTTTATATTTATGTTTCCATTGCTTTATTATTTGGCAAATTATCTTTTTCTTCATTGTGAAAGTTTGGCTCGTCCTTTTGCTGCAGATTTTTATTTTGACTAAACTTAACGCTGCACTTGTTCCCAAATGTAACTGAAACGTTTGAATAATTTTATGGCCATATTGGAGTGATCATCCTTCAGAACATAAAACAGTACATTTTTTGCGATTTCTTTTCCATCTATATGTGATATTAACACATAACCTGACATTATCAAAATGATAATGTAACCTGACATTATCATCGTGATAATGTCAGGTTATGTATTAATAGTTAAATTTTAATTTCATTCCGGAGCGCAAGGGTGTTGGCAATATTTACCAATTTTATCAAGGGACTATCGCAACAAACTAAATTAGTCAATTTAGTATAAATGACTCTAAACTGGTTATTAGAAATTGATACAATTTTTAAAAATAAACATAACTTCCTTAAATTTTATGTAATATAACTTATTACTTCTACGAATGTTTGTAAATTATAACAGGTGTAACTTGTAATAATCTTTAAACTTTCCACTCATTAATTTCTAGGAGAACACAATTATTAAACACTTTAGACCCATGGAGAGCATTTTTGAATAAACGTATTGTCACGTCAACATAACAATTCGTGTGAATTCCACGCCTCCTTAAGCAATCGCTATATATAAACACACCATTTTCGACGTCTTGATCAATAATATTAAATACATTTTTATTGATACGTTCGTCTCCACAAAAGTACTTGCTTTCAGTTGTGTGTATTCTTCTTCTACCTGTTGTTCATTTTCCGAGTATGAGATTCTCAGAATAGCTTTCATAATTTTGATCCATAATTTTATCTGGTTATTTTCCACGTGCTATAGGTAGCCCCATAATGCCTGACATATATGAAAAGCAGCGTAGTTTCAAGAAAAAAAACATATTTCAATGCAACTATCGATCTTGCATTAGACTTTGCTATTATCGGTAATTTTTATGAACGGCGAAAATTCTTCTTTAGGGGTTCGTTTCTAAAGCTTCTTCGAAATAATTGAAATTAAACATGTTTTGGCAGGGAAATGATGAAAGAATCAACCGCCAATTGATATATAGTGTTAGAGCAAATTTCACCATCTTGAATTTTGGCTTAATACATTATTTTAGTAACCTAGTAGTATTATTTTAGGTACAAAAACTATGGGATACGATTGATTATAATATTTTACGTTTTATTTACGACGCGTTTTTAAACGTATTCCACATTATTACCAAGTAATTCAATAATTTATTGACTACGAATAGGGTTTTTCTTTCAATATACAGTGAATTTACATTACATTTCTTATAAACGCCAGTCAAATGTATGTTATCAAGGCACGCATCTGCCGAAATGGGGAGGTAAGTCTTACAAGCAGGTAGCCCACCGAACGTGAGATCCAAATTGGAGGGTGAAACTGGTAGGCGGAAGTAGGACAACAAAGACCTACTTTCTTCCGTCTAGTTGGTCTTCTGCTCCGCTCGTTATGAAGAGCTATTATGCTACTATGCGCTTTTATGATGAGATGACTTCAGTAATCGCTATCGTTCTAATACAATGATACGAAACGATACAAAGTGAAGAATTTTGATCATCCTTGCAACCTGCATATCGTTGTGCCTACCTGCATCCTTCCAACTGTGCATAGCTTTGATAACAAAAAAAATTTAGAATTAAATAATTTTTTTTTCAAAACAAGTGTGGAAGGACCCCGCAATGTGGCAATAATGTTAATAAAAATAATTTAGTATGGGACTGAATTTGCTAATGTCACCTTGTGTTTCTTCAGTTCTCTTTACATACCTATTAAAAAAAATTATCTACCCTTATTATTGTCAAATATGTACAAAAATTCAATACTGCTCTCAGGCATTGACAGTTTCATTTTGATTACAATTCCGTTAAGTAAAATACAACTGATCTTAAAACTTTTAGTAGTTGGGTCATAACTTACATTTTAGAAAATTTTAGGATTTTTAAGGCAAAGTAGGGACATATTCCCATTTAATTTCATAGATTTTCTTACTATTGATTAGAAAAAACAGAAAACATAACAAACCTGTTCCAGACAAATAAAACTCACGCTACGGGGGTCCCGGAGATATTTAGATGCATATTAAATTTAAACATTTTTTTTCGTGTAAATAAATTGCATAGTACATATATCTAAGTCGTATGAAAATTAATTGTTTGTCTACATCTCTTTAATTTATTACGCGAAGTTGACAAAAAAGAATTCCTCTGGAATATTTATTAAACAACGCCATTCTTTTTTAAATCAGGTAATGGTTCATGGAATACACTGCTAAAAGCTTCGTAGGATCATATCTTGCAAAGAATAGACCTTATATCAATACCGTCATTTTTATTGCTTTAAAAGATCTGTCCAGTAAAACTCATCTTGATGGGATTTTATTTATGAGTTCGATGTATGGAGAGACAGAAAAAAATATAATTGTTTTTATATTAATATTTACCTGCGTAGTACCACTACCGCTTTTTCTAAAATTGTATACTTTACAGTCTCAAACAGAAACCGCTAGAATGCTATTACACACAGACATAACAAAAGTTCCGATTTTGACGTTCAGCTGTAGAACCCATAGATTTAATATACTACGAATGAACCTCACGATACATACTCTTTTAAAATCAGAATACGACAATATTTAATTAGATACAAGATTTATTACTGGTTGCCTTTCAAAATTCGAATAACTACAACATATTAAAAATAAACAAACAAGAGGAGATACACTTGACCTTGAGCTACTCGCCTCCTTTCTCAACATCAAGGGCAAAGAGGTGAACACCTCACTTTGACGGCAGATAGTTCGATGTTGTAATCGTAGGGATACAAATATCAAGGGATTATAAGGATAATGAAGAGATATTGACACGATGATAAGGATACCACACGCACTGGACGATATATTCCGTCTTGCTTCAATATATTTATGAACCCAAACAATTTTTCAAATGATATATTTGTTTATATCTAGCAAGTAAATACATTTTTTTAATCATCTACGTATCACGTGAGACGATATTTTAACTTTGCTTGACGTAGTTCTTGGTTTATACCGTTTTTTGTGATGTACGAAAAAACAGTATGTTTCTACCTAAATTAAATAATAATAAACTGTTCGTTAAATCGACAGCACTTTGCAACTTATCTTTATATTATTTGTCATCCTTAATGGTCCACAACATCCGAACAATGGTCGCAGTGTATTTATCATATTCATGACATATTCCTCAAGCAACTGTACACTGAATACGGCAATTGTATTGATACCTACAATCCTTATATGCGAATTTATCCATAACACGCATAAAATATTTAGCTACAAGTGTTTATTTCGCCATATTTAATCACTCAACATATTTTAATACCCGATTTGAGAATCGGATAAAAAACGGCATTTATATTAAAGCAAACGTGAACGCAATGAAACTTTTACCTGCACAAGGATTCAATAAACAATGACTCGCTGTGAGGGAAGGGAATTTATTTCCTCCTACACGTGCCTGCAGTAATACAAGTAGCCAAGGGATGTTGAGGTATATTGAAAATGAGTAGTGCGTTAGAAGGTTTCACCTACTTTGCTTTATTAGAGATGGGATCTTGCGTTTATTTTATTGCCATAGATTGAATTGTGTCCTAGATTACATTTATAATTTTGAATTTATTGTAAACGCATGCTGCAGGTCTTATTGTCATTTTGGCTTTAATTTGAAATATAAAAAGACTTCCTTTTTTATTTAATACTTACCGTTAAAGAATTATATTCACTATAATATTAATTTGTGGTTATTTGTTTCGGTTTATGTTAATTAAATTATTGATAATTATTATTACGAATGTATACTGTATTTTTAATTTATGGTAGCAAAAAAGCAATTGTTTAATTAGCGTAAAACATATTATATGAAATATGTCAATGTAGTGATTATAACAAATTTATAATCGGTAAGCTTTATTTGGTTGAAATTCCATGTGACGCCTTAAAACCTTTTTTTTATTGGTTAAATGAGATTTTACATAAAATATGGCTGTTAAGAATGATAGGAAATTAGTTACGCTTTAAAAATGAGTAAAATATTAAATTTATTTTATATATTGTAAATCAGACATATTTCAACTTATTATAATTATGAAAATTATGGTTGGTGTTGAAAATAATAATAAATAACACTTTCCCGGACTGGTTATTTTATGGTTTTCATCTAATTTATATCGGAATATAACAGAATGCTAAATTTCTACACTTAGGATAGACGTAATTTTTACGAAAGCCGCTGTATTCGTAAAAAGTTGTGACAAATCTCTGAAATATGAAACTATAACTATAACTGTTATTAAACATTAGTCAATAGTTTTTATGCAATTCGGCTACAAAAAAAAGACATCGCTACCATACTATTAAAACCTACATGGTTGTTTTTTGTTTGAAAAAAAATTAAATAAAACGATTTTGAAATTTGGATAATAGCTCTTAAATTAACTTAATTTTTCATACGTACTCGTAATCTTATTGGCACGATTATGCGGGTCCGTACCTATCGCGGACGGTCATTACCACGGTCGCTCCGTGCAAAAAAATCCTTTAAAGTAATTATCGTTGTGTTTATTCCAATTCTTTCTATTGAATAGGTGTATTGATATAAATCCTAGATATTGGTGAAGTTGTGAGTATGTTGCGTTTTTTTAATGTAATGCGAAAAGTGTATCTTAACAATCTTAAGCAATATGTGTACAAATACAGTTTTAACTCGCTGTTGTTATCTAATTTTTTTTAATAATCTAGTTTTAAATAAACTAATATTTAAGGAAAAAGAATACCAAAGAGTGAGTGAAGAGTTAAAGAATACGCTTTGTATATGTTAAGAGTAACAACATGAATAATAATTACTTAGTTTTTTAGCTTCAATTGCATTCCAATTATATAATATGCAATATTAAACTCGGTGTGGGTAATCACACATAGCGGTGAGCTGTCCTATGCAACTTGCCGGCGCCTGCATTCGTTGTCTAGGCAATTGAGAGGTGCGGCGCCTCACTGGACGTTTTAGCTGGCGTCTGCCTAGTAGGCGTTGCGCGGGTGATATGCATTTAGTATTTTATTTATTGTATATTTATTTCATATTGCACTGAGAATCTTTTTGTGCGTCAATGTAAACAATAATTCCGTATTTGTTTTAACTTGAAATAGTCAAAATCTGAAAAAACTGCAACTACGAGGTGTTTAAAATTCAAGTCGCGTGTTATGTGTTGGATATAATGTGAACAGTGATTGAACTCATCTAAGAACTACGAAAAGAGTGAAAATATAACAGTGAGCAATATACTTTAAATTAACATTCAGATGACTCTGTTTACAAAACATAAACTTTATCTGTATCGTGGAATTAAACCTTAATAATTTTATACAGAGAGGTTGCTAGTTAGCGTATATGTTCACATTGCCTCAGGCTTATTTATCTTACAGTAATCTTTGGATATAACTTTGTCATAAAACGCCAAGAAAACCGCTATGAAATGTTAATAAATAATCAGATTTGTGTATTGTTGGAAATCCCCATTGAAGTGAGAATAGAAAGCATAGCAGACATTATTCATCGACATCCGACATAACAACGTCAATAAACTGCCGTTTGCGACTTTGAAATTACAGTCAGTGCTGCCAACTATGAAAGTAGTTTCTATCTATTTTTACCTTTTCTACTATAACGTTCCAAAATACGCAAACACAGCTTCACAACAATCCGAAGGTCAATTTCAAATACTATTTGACAAAATTAAAATTGAGACGCAAAAGCAAAATGCTGAATTGAAGAATTCTATCACAAAAAGGTTTATGGACAAAATGGAAGAGAAGTAAAAGTCCCTTAGTGGAAGAAAACAAAAACACAAAAATCGAAGTAGGAAAATTAGAAAAAGAAATAGAGTTTCTGAAAAGAGGGGAGCAGAACAATAATATTATAGTATTTGGCCTTGAAGAAAAAGAAACGTCAACTTCTGAATTACTAGAAGAATTAAAAGAAAATCTGAAACATGATCTAAATATAAATATAGAAGACTACTAAATCAACAAAATTTGCCGCTTTGGAAGTAAAAACAGAGAAAATAACAAGCGAATCTGGCTATTCTCGTTCATAAGCAATTAAAAAAGAACGAAATCATTAAAAATAGAAAGAACCTGAAGAAAATTAATATCAGTGAAGATTACTGAAAGTAATTGTTAGAAAAGAGGAGAATGTTGAAAGCAGAACTAACTGAAAAGAAGAAAAAAGGCAACATAATATATTTGAAATATGACGAACTAAAAGTTAAAGAGAACAAAGATAGCCAAGAGAAAATAAAAAGAGAATCACCTGCTTCACCCTCTGCTTATGATAATCAGCCTAAAAACAAAAGACTGTAACTCCAATCAAGCCAAAGAGGACAAATGCTTTTGATATGATGCGGTCTAGATCCAACTCTCCTTCTAATACATCTACTACCAAAAAAGAATAACAATTAAAAATCGGCAAACGGAACCCTACCAACGAAAACCAACCGAAGAAACTGGCAATAACAAAACAAGAATACACCAACCTCCCCCAAACCAACTGGTCCTCGTGGTTCCTAAAATCTCATATTTATTTGCAGTTTATTATTTCTTTTCACTTAAGAAAATATTAATTTAATATCGTTGTGTTAATTGTTTTCACTTCATTATCAAAGGATTATCCTTTGATAATGAAGATGACAATCCCGATACGATAACAAACAGTATTAAGATTAAATTAAACCATTTGACGCCGAGATAGATAATATCGAAACTCGAAGAGAAGTGCACATTATATTTACAAATTCTCACTTCAATTACTTTGAGTCATTATGTTTATCGTATTTGTTACTTTAACTTAATTAAGTTAATAAAGAAAAATTATTTTTTTCAATATTAAAAAAAAGCGAACATACATTCAATTTGATGTTGCATGCACATGTATTCAACTGCTGTATATATGTAGAACCCAGTTAAATTTAAGTAATAATGATGTAAAATAAATAAAACATCTGGGGCACTGCACAAAATTCAATTAGCTGTAGGTACTTGAAAAGACGCAGCCTCGTTGCATCCACTCTCGTGGGCATTCTATTATTTAATTTAAAATCTACACAAACTTCGTAGGGATATTATTTCTCGTTTTGTTCAGGGAAGAAATTTTGCTTTCTTATCAAGTGATACAAAGAAGTTACGGAAGAAGCTAAGTCACGTTTTAAGCGGAATTATTATTAAGCCAACTGAGTAATACAAAATTTTGAATTTTTTTTAATAATAATTCCAACCTTAGGGCAAAAATTAATTTTTCAAATAAACAAAACCTATGTGTTTATATTTCGACTATTTAAACGATGTATTTAACACCCTAATAAATAGCCAAAAATATATCATTATTTAAAACATTAAATATGTTTTGAGGTATACTAAGGTGTTAAACAGCCTGTATCTAATAAATTAATAAATAGCCAAAATGTATTCCGAGAAGCGTAGAACATATTTTTTAATCGAATATTAAGTTAATTTTCTAATCCAATTTCGTTCCGCCCCATATCCCACCAGTGAAAAATTTAATTTCTGTCTCGTATAACAATTTAAATGTTTTATAAGCACACTGTAACGCTATCTTAATTTCATAATAGAATACAGTGATTCGTTAATGATTTAATGGTTAGTAGTAAGAAGTGAATTTTTTTTCGGAACGTTATCGACATGGAATGAAACAAAACTTATTTATATTGAAAAAGTATAAAGAAATTGAGAGTGAACAAGATTATAATCGAATAAATCTTACGCTGTTTCATTTCCAACTTTCTGTTATTTATTCCCACGTTTAATGCTAAATTGGTTATTTTTAAAAACATTGATAAAATTGCATGCGATTCTTAAGGGTTTTATTTCAAGGGGATCATTCGATCCCAACCAATCAACAGTAATTATCTATAAAATTTCAAATCTTTATAGGTTTTTTAACTGACCGTACACGCTAAAAATTTATTAAAATATTCATAAAGTGTAAAATTCAATATTATTATATAAAAATTACAATTCGGAAAATACTTCTACAGCGACAAAAAAGTGTCTATAGTCTATTTAAAATAAATATAATTTTACATTTTTTATAACGATATTACCATATTTTGATCTGAAGTAAATCAATGTTACGTAAATTTAGTTATAAGTTTCGGAGTCAAAAAACAACAAAGACCAATTTTTAGACCAATATTTGTTGCACACTATTGTATGCGCACACTAAATTTCATGATATTAGCGTTGTTCTATCAATCTTCTTCGATGGAACGATTCAAGTCAATCTAATAAGTAGTCGGGCATATAAACTGTGTCATTTTAATTTTCTTTTATTTTTTAATAAAATTAACTTTCTCATCCTGCTGAAAATGTATAAGCAGCGTACCAATAAATTCAAAAATTCCTGCCATCTAAACCACTTATCAGGATATGTGAACGTTACGGAAAATGTTGCAATTTTATCGAATATTTACCGTCGTTAGCAGAAGCTACAGCTTCCGTGATATTGCAATATTACAACTACATTAAATTTAATCTGTATTTAATTTAAAATAACTATTACATAAGTGCGAATAGCAAAGTTCTGGAACGGAATAAAAATAAATCTATACCAAATATTAAAAATAAACCTATAGCCCGAGCAGATGAGTTTTTGTATTTAATAACTACATAACCGAAAAGTTGCTTATAACTAATACACTCACTGTGAAAAGTGGTAAAGAACAAATTGAACACTCACTGTGAAAAGTGGTAAAGAACTTTTTGCAACATTCCCGCTCAGGAACGATTATAAGTTCTGCTAAAGGAGAAAGCGAGTAAATTGTGTGCAAAGAAAATTATATTAGCAACAACTGTTTAATAAACTAAAATATAAAAACATATGTTTGTCAAGAAAAGGATAAAAATGGCTACAACTGTGAAAACTAACAACAAAATATATTCGGTATGTAACAAAGGAAAGTATAACTGATCAATAAATAAGATTAAAACTTAAAGGTTAAAACTTATGACATGAGAACCATTACGGAAACTTATCTAGAAGATATAGCAATTATGTTGATGGACGAACTATGTATTAGTGTTTTATTAGAACTATTACTATCAAAGTTATTTTATATTCTGTTTCATAATATATTAGTTAGTAATATATTTTGTCGTTTCAGGAAAAGATTGAAGGTGTTATTAAATAATTTTGCCAGTCATATCCATATTTTTGAGATTTACTTCATTTTAATTTTATTTAACATAAGGGAAAAAATCTAAAGCTCTTTAGGTATTTCCATGTATGGCTCAAAGATATTATTATATCTAATCAAATTTGCTTTCACTTCAATACCTTAATATTACTACCCAAATATGAATGTATTGTTATACATGGCCTTCTCAACGTGCGCTAGTTTCAAATTTATTTCAGTGAAGTATTATTTACTTTTTCTTCTTGAATTTAGCGAGGAGGTTATTTTAACTAAAAATGAGTAAAACTAATTTACATAATTAACGATTCCAGTCACATAATCGAGATTATTGTCTTTAAAAAGAAAATGGCATTTCTCGACGAAAATCTTGACCGTAATGTATGTTTAAACTCCATCGAAAAAGATGCCTGCAATCAGCAAACTCTGTCCTGTGATTGTCCGTTGCGGTCCATTCCATAAGATAACGCTTTCTTAAAATACCATGCTGCGAAAAACCATTTGTAACACCAACATGTTTGTCTAGATACATTCGGCGTAGACGGCTCGTAGTATTCAGACGCGCTCGTCGCAGCAGATCATGTTTCTACTATCGGACGCGCAACAGGTGGTTTCATAGTACCACGATATAAATTTTTAACCCGAGTCACTTTCGTAATTCGTTTGATGCTTAAAATATTCTCTCTATCGTGTTTGAAATAAACAAATATGTACATTGTAATTTTAGCAGTAGCGAACAAAGATTAAGTTACTGGAGGTCAAATATGCTGACTAAAAGCATAAACTTAATGTAAACGCCAATAATGACTACCGGGGTGTAATGTCAGATGTTAAGATTTAATTGACTATTTAGATAACGATTAACTCAACAAAAAGTCATGATTTCGTTTTTAAATGATTACTTCGTAATTCTCATCAATTCGCTTAATTTCATATAACGTATTCAGTTGACATGTTGATTTTAATATAAACATAAATGTTAAATTTATCTATATTCTAATATCTGATTGCAATTTTCTAATAGAATTTTTATTTTACTCTTATTTATTGGAATTTTAATTTAGAAACTATTGACATTCAGAAATATTTCATTATAACTACAAAGTTAGGATCTGAATTATACATACCTCCAAAAGATGAAAAATTTATTACACTTTTAACTACGGTGGGTAATTTTTCGGTTTTCTTTTATATTTCATCAATATTTAGTCAGTACCTATAGTATGTATACCACGTTTTATCATTGTACGACCGTAATATTTGAAGTGGAATATAAGTATGTATTTACAAATGTAGATCATTACCCGTCGTCGCCGTAATGTAATGGGTTGATCACAAGGCATACGACCTTAGCGATGCAGTGTACCGTGTGGATCCGGGTTCTATTGCCGGCCGCGCGTGGAACGGGACTGGACTGGTGTTCTCGTTGGCAGTAAGTGAATGTTCTCTTAGCAAGAATTTCGCTATATATATCATTTAGATAAACTAAAGTATTTAAATAAAATAAATAAATAAAATATTTTCTGTGTAATAAAATATGATTATGTATCAATTAGATAAACTAAAGTAAATAAATAAATAAAATATTTTCCGTATAATAAAATATGATTTGTATATTAACCGAACAAACTTGTGATTACAGTAAAAGAAGTTTTTGGTAATGAGTTTATTTGAAAATAAATTAGTGAATAAATTCACTAAATACCATGGTCAGAGAACATGAAAAGAAATTGAACGAAACCTGAAATTATGAAAAAAATATATTATGAAACGTATGTAGATCAAATATTAAAATATTCTGATAGAAATCTGAAATGCGCAGTTTATGGGAAAATGTATACTGTCTATATAAGATATAAAATAAACGCATGAACAGTGCAATGGCACTCCAATAAGAAAATTCATACAGAAACTAAGCCGCCACAGAATTTATTTAACTAAATTTTAACTAAGGCAAACAATTAAGAATTGTGTGAGTCAGGTGACAAGGGCAAGCTTCTCTTTATCACGACCTACGGTTGCTCTTGACATGTTAAACTTATGTTTCCCGTATACCTTGACTGTTAGGGAAAAGCTGCCTTAAATTGGAAGTGACCTTAGCCTAGAGCTACGGCCATATAATTCGAGATTACTGTTTTTGACTTTGTTATTTTAACGTTATGAAATGTAAAAACTTTATTTATTTTAAATTTCAAACGAAGTAAATTTCATAATAAAACTACGCGAGCACGAGTATTACATACACATTATTGGTTATTTCTTTAATCTTATATAAATCAATTTTAAAATAATCAGTTATTATAGACAACATAAAACCAAATAATTTTTTTAAGAAAGTTAACGGAAACGAGCCAACGGAATCTAATAAGTAGCCTGCCATAAACAGGCCAAATTCATTTCACTTTATTCCATGACAAGTTAGATTGCTCGTTGGACTGAGATGCATAAGTGGCATTTAAAGCAATTCAAACTTTCTTTCTATCTTAACAACTTGTATGTACATTGTGGAAAATATGAAAACTTTAGTTCACATTTGCTGTCCCTAGCGGAAGCTCTAATTTAGATATTGTAGACTACCCTTGTATTCAATTTCCTCTATGTTTGGTTAAAACTAATTACTGTATAGTCAAAGACAGAAAAGTTACAGAACGTAATAAAATATAGCATTACTAAATACTGAAGTTAAAACTATTACTCGAGAAGATAAGTTTCTATATTCAAGGGTTATGACCCTTACACCCCTACCCTTACGACCCTACACGAAAAATAACTTGCAGCTAATAAAATATACATCACACTATAGAAAGTTGTAAAGATAACTAAGCATAAATATTAATTTTACGAGAGTCTAGCATAGGAACAAATATTGAATGTGAAAGGAGGAATAAAGTAAATTGAGTATAGAGAAAATTAAATTTGAATTATTAAAAAAAAAGTTATTATGAACTTAAATACAGAAAAATACGTATATGTATCACAATTAAATGAAACTACGTGATGTAGTATTATTTCTACTTTCTTTAATTGTTTTACCACGACCTAGGTTTCGTTGTATTACACTTTGCTAATATCACACCTGAAGATGTTGTGATACAACGTATCAATAAACGTAATAATCTGGGTCGTGGTAAAGAAATTAAAGAAAGTAGAAATAATACTACATCACGTAGTTTCATTTAATTGTGAATAATGAATTTCTACAAAATTAACGCCAAATATATTCAATATTCAACGTATATGTATGTTGAAAAATGGCTATAGTTGCGATAACTAACAACACAACATATTTGGTATGTGACAGAGGAAAGTATGGCCGAAGATGGCAATGGTTAAGTTTCATAAAAAGAGAACCCTAAACGAAGGTTTGTCTATAAGATATAGCAGTTATGTTAATGAATAAAATGTGATATTAGTGCTTTGTTATCATTTACGTTATATAAAGGATTAATTGTCTTCAATTGCGGTTAAGTACAATTATTAAAGACACAAACTTAATATAAACCTTTTATAATAACTGGCGAAGTGCCAATTATAAACGGCAATATAAGTTGTTAAATTAAGGATTAATTGACCTGTTCATCAGCCTCAACTTATTAAGAAGGCGCATCTTCATTTTCACATGTTGACTTTGTGAATTCTGTTGGATAAACAATTTGTCGCTGTCATTTACGGGTCTCAACTCAATAAGATGACGGATCTTCATTTTCACGTGAAGACTTTGGAAAGTATGTTGGACAAACAATTTTTCACTGTCATTTACGGGATTGAAAGCTTTGAAAGTGATAAAATTGTAATAGTCTAACGTCTAAGTCTAACGAATTTCAGTGTCTTAAAAAACGAGAGCTTAATGACACATTTTCTAAAATTTAGGGACTGCCCAACATTTACAAACAAAAGCGAACCAATCAGAGCTCTCGAGCTAAAAACCACAAACTGTGAACAATATCCTCAAAACATCCCAAGCAAGAATTGTTCTAATCTAAAAGAAAGTTTTGACAAATAATCTTAAATAAAAGCCTCTCTTATTCGAGATTCCTCTTGTTTATTATAGAGAAAAATACTAATTAACATAATACTAATACTCTCATAATGACCAGGTCCGGTAGAACTATATCCCCAAAATACATCAAGCCTGATTACATTTAAACCCTAATTTAAATGATTTAAACGATTCTGTTTAACGACATTTATTCCTAACATTCTGCATTGTAATGGTCTTCATAAAGAAAAATTTGCTACATGTTGACTACGCTTAATACTTTCTATGTTTTCTTCATGTTTATGTATCCATATTTTGGCTTTTTTTTCTTAATAGAGAGTTATTACAATTTAAAACATACTGCCATAGATATATATTTAAACTACATAATGTTTTATAATACACAATTTTTTAAATTATGTATTAAATTCTGGTGTAAAGATACAATTTTTTAGGAATAAATTACTATTTTAATGAAGCAAAATTTTGCCCTTATATTCTGAAAAGCTTTTGATTAAAATGTCAGAGATTAGTCCAAAATTTCCTTCAAACTTCTTTTCTCTTTTTATGGAGTTCCGTGGGGAAACAAGGCACCTTTTTAATTTTAACCATGTCCTTCTATTCATCCATCCGTCGACTTCCGAAAACGGTGCAAGACACTTCAGGCTCCCGACATCTAACTGACTATGCATACATTTCAATAGTCGAGTGTAATATATCATATGTGTAGGTATGATTGCGCAAAAAAGGAAATTCCTTCAAATATTAGAGAATATATCTTATAATAATTATTATAGCTCCGTAACTTCAACATCTGCTCTAATGATTTGTACAAGGAAACAATCCATAATAAACAACCTATTTGAACCTCATCGAAAGCAATCCAGGAGAACTCAAGTTATAATGAACAAGCAGAAAGACAGACAAATGGGAGTTGCGTTATACTTTCTCAATACGTATATACGAGATAAAGAAGTTACATTTCCAGTCCTTTTTCATGCCATATACCTACCTGACCCTTATCTTATAGGTAACTGATAATACTGATGGAAATTGTACGTTGAATGTAACATAAAACCTTTTACTAGATACCCCAGTAATGATTCTCCTAACCTTCTATAATTATATGGCTTTCATTGTGATGTCTCGCATTCAAAGGATATGGTAATCAATCTTTGCACAAATACGTGTGTAGTTAACAAGCTAAATATATTATGAGAGAATTTCCTTAGAAAGCTATTTAGAGGAACATCTCATATTTTTAATTGTTCATTTTTTACTTCGTGATTCTGTAAGTGAATTTTTGATACTAAAATGAACCATACAATGATATGGACATATTGGAATCAATGTTTACATTTTCTGATGACAGCGAAGAAATGAATATTTCATGTTGTCTGCAGCACTTCGTCTCATAAAAATGAAATTCTACAAGATGGCAATAGATATTTAGTTTGAAATATATATATATATATATATATATATATATATATATATATATATATATATTGTGTTTGCAAATTTATTCTTTCTGTTTATTATTTACAAGTAGATACACTATTGACTTTGTCCGCATAAAAATGAATAAGATCCAATTTGACATGCTGTGTTTTTTTGCAGGCTGGTGATTTTATGAAAAAGTTGTTAAGTTAAGCAAAGTCATTAATTGTTTTTTTAAGAAACTACACCTTTTTTCGATAAAAACTAATCTATATATTAATTCATAATATACTTCTTAAAATAAAAATAAATTATTGCTTTGGAGTTAAAGTGAGCCAAAAGTAAGTACCCTTTTTATTAAGTATTAAAATTATACTCAAATTAAGGCAAACAGAGATTTAAACGTTAATTTAAGATTCAACCTTATCGATATTTAATGATTTAAAATATATTAATATTTCATCAAAGTACCTTTTTATATGAACGCAATTTTATATACATATATATATATATATATATATATATATGTATATATATATATATATATATATATATATATATATATATGTATATATATATATATATATATATATATATATATATATATATATATATGTACAGCATACTGCGTTTTCATCACCTGCAAACACTAACAAACTACTACACCATTAAGTGTTTGTAATCTGTATAACCGTAAAGTTAGTATTTAATTATACAATTAATAAATCCCTTACAATTTAATGAATGATTTTTATAAATATACAGTACGTAGTAGAATATGCTCTATCTCTTACAGTAAAAAACCAAAGGATGTTAATGCCGTCTCTCGCTAATACGATAAACTTTATTCCATTCTGGTTGAAAAATCAGAAATAGTTTTTTTTTGTCCTTTTCAAAAATAGTCTTTGTAACGTTATATATATATATATATATATATATATATATATATATATATATATATATATATATATATATACTGGTAATAAAATTGAGAAATATATGTTTAACTTTTCTATCAAAACAAGATATGAAAGATAGAGGAATCACAGAAGATATAATAAATCTGTCGAAAATCAAATGCGAGTTGTGGTATAGAAAATGACAATTGGAAGAAGTGAATTTTAATAAAACAAATAATTCAGCTCGATGTGTACAATCGCATATTTTCTATTGAAATGTCGCTTAATTTGCATAAATGTACACATAATTACATTACTCAAAATGCTATATTAGAAAATGTATCATCGTTACAAACTTAATTGACTCTTGTTACGTATTTCATTGAGTTGAAGGCATTTATTGACTGTGTGATACTGTCAGTGTAGAAAAGAACTCCCCAGTTTAAAGAAAATTTAAATTTTAAGAAAGTTATAATTTACCTTTAGCAAAGAATTTCCAGATATCCTTTCAAATCATCGAAGGAAAAAAAACAAGTATGAAAAACTGATATGTAAACTTCTTCTCACAACTTACTTTACAATTCAAATTAACGTTTTTGCCCTGATGATATATATGTTGAAGATTAAATTAATATTAAAGATTAAAGTAAAGCCAATAGTTATTTCAATATTTTTTTTTTAACGGAAGTTTTTATTTTTAATTAATTCGTTTAACTTAAAATAGTATTTTTGAAATTTTTATTGATATCAATAGTGTCAATAAAAAAAATCTCGTAATTACTCCTGAACTTGTGGACATACATATGGTAATTAAGATTCTCTAAAACTGGTAAATTTAGGTTAGAAATTGGAATAATTAATAGGCAGTAATAACTTTGCTAAATAAAACATAACCCGAACTGCCTACTTAAATATTATGTAATTTACCTCCAAATTTTAAAATTTATTAAGATTCCCAATGCATTTCCAATATCGTGCCGTGGGCATTAATGATAAGTGTACTCTACTTGAATTTAATACCTGAATTGAATTAATACTCTTTTTTAACACAAAAAAATATATTAAACCATTATTACGATTACGGATTACGATTTATTTAGCAAAAAAATATTTCGAAAATACTTATAATATACATAAAATCTAATATTATATATTAAGCTTTCTTTAGCTCTTTTATTTTTCAAATACGTAAATAAATTGATATAAACTTTTTAATGTGTAAATAAATTGGTATAAACTTTAAATAATATATGTACACACGCGGTCTCACGCACACGCACACATTCTCTTTTCTTTAATATTTTTTAAGAGATTTGCCAAAGAAACCGTTTTGATCATGAGGGTATCTTTGGGAGAAATATACATGAAATTTTAATCCACCCAAAGGCTAATTCCTTAAAATGGCCAACTTATTTTACTTTTCTTCCATTCATTTGTATTATTAATTAAGTAAATTATGACATGGGATATGATAATAACATTTTGATGTCCAATCAGATATATATTAAAAAAATACCATTCCACTAACTTTGGACTAAAGTTATACAGATTAAGTACCTCTCATTTTTTGATATCAGAGTATTTCATGTCCTAATTCAGTATATATGAGTCATTTAACTGAGATAACGAGAACAGGTTATCACTTTTACCCAGGTGGCCATACCACAAAACTCTAAAGAAATATTTTTGAAATGAAATAATTGTTTCTTTGTGCTATTGAAAATATTAAAAAAAAATTAGATTTAATAAAAAATATATATACAAGTTGTTCGCTTTACGTCACGAAATATGAGTTTAATTATAAAAGTAGTTTGATGTGGCATATTATAATTTTTCTTGTAATAATATTTGATATTACAATCATAACATGTAAAGTTGACAATTGCCATACAAACGTTTCTAAAAAACTTTATATTTAATGCATATTTTAGAATCAAATATTCTAAAGTCCAATGACAAAAAATAAAAAAAGTTCATGAAATTAATGCATTATTCTGTCGTAATTTCTGAAACTAAGTTATTTATTTTTGCCAGTTTCTTATCTGCGTGTAATAATATACTTTTCTAATAGACTATTTTCAAACTATTCTTCGTTTTGAAAATATATTAATCAGCATATATATTAACACAAGTGTAAAAATAATATAAAACCTTGAGAGGTGTCAAGGGACACCCGGATGGAACGAAGTTCCTTTCGATTAATTAGTGAAGGAATTGTAATAAAATTTTATTTCTTTTAAGTTATAATAATAATTATTGTTATTATTTTTTATTATTTATTATGTACAAAAAACCTGTATACACTCAACAAAAATAATCATCGCGACACCACACTGTTCAATGCGAAATAGAAAGACGAAACGAAAATAACTGGCTCGCTTTCTATGAGAGAGAGAGAGACAGAGAGAGAAACACGCGCACGCCGCACGGCTTGCAGCGCGCCCGCTAGCAACTATAGCAAAAAGTGTCGTTACAACTTTTGGTCTTAATTTTTTCCGTCTAGCCCCATTTCGCAACGCGCGATAAGGAACTTCGTTCCAATAACTTGCTTACCTTAGTCCCTTTAATTTGACAACGCAAGTCGATCGACATAATTTTGCACTGTAGTACTTACTAAATGCTTGTAGCCTGATTATTTCATTATGAACCTAGTTAGCTAAGAAGATAAAGCGGTGCGTGTTTTAGAGACTTATATCTCACGAAGTAGAGGCTGTATTGAAATATATTACTTAATTATTTTCATTTAATTTTAAAGAATCTCTTCACTTATGTCCCATTCAATAGAGTTCAAGAGAAAAAATATGTTCTCCAAAATTAAAAATAATAATTATTCTTTTCCTGTTTTTATGTTTATACATAATTCAGTCAATTTTTTTGCAAAAGACTATGACCATGGGACAAACAAAGTAGGTATGCTTTTGCCATTTGGATGCGGAACCCTAAAAAGGTTACTATGACCTCAGAATAAAAACATCACAACGTTGAATGAATCCACGTACATGCAATTAAATTTATATTAGATATATACACACACACACACACATACATATATATATATATATATATATATATATATATATATATATATATATTATAACGTCTTAATTCAAACAGTTTAATCAATTAATAAAACACTCCCAAATGTAAACTACTTCAATTAAACAATAAATTTGCAAAGCGAATTTTGTTTACCTAAGAAATAATCTGATATATCTAGCAAACCGTTAAATATTTATTATATTGGAGAATTATGATAAAGGTACTGAGATAATTAAAGTTAACTTTAATTGAAGTAAGGATAAGATACAACACCGATAATGTTAGAGCTGACGCTTCGTAATTAAATAATTATAAGCGTTTAATTAAACTATAGTTACAGACTCGTTCCAGTTACATTTAACTATTTAAAAACAATGTATTTACGTTTAATAGTATACTATTAACTCGCAGTTAGCATTTAGTAAATGGAATTAATTTACATTTTAATGATTTATTATGGTCATTGATTTGAATTTCATAACTTTTCTTATTATGTTTCGAAAATAAATTGATTGAAAATATTTTGAAATTTCTGTTCAGAAGGTTTAATTAAATTTAATATTTACTATAACATATTTAAAGAAACCAAAGTTTGTCATTTTTCATGACTATCAAATATCTGAATGACATAGTTTTAGATTTACGAATGAGAATATTAAGTTTATAATAGTGATCAAAATTGGCTTAAATTATTTCCATATTAACGATTGTAAATGATGAAACAACCAACTGAAATTTATCAATTTTTAAACCACCAGTTAGTATTTGCGACGTTAAGGTATGTGTATTTAATTTCCACAAAATAACTTTTTATTTAAGTTTAATTTCATGAAGGACTAGAAACATTTTCAAAGTTGTAATTAGTTTTCATGTAACTAATAAAAAGCAGACATTAATTTAAGAATGTCTCAAATATGATAAACAAAACAGTCAACGACAAAAGATTCTGCTGAGATCTTAATTATAATTAATTATAAACCTTTCTAGACGAGTGAATTTTAATCTTAAGCATAATAGAAGTATTAAACATTTCCTAAGTCACTATGCGCTGAAGTATGAATCATCAAAAAACATGAAATGATACATTGGAATGGTATTACGTTGCTTTCTGGATGCAAAGATAATTTGGTAAGAATAATTTTTTGCTATTATAGCTTTTATAGCATAATAATAGTGGAAAATGTATCACAATTATTTTCTTTTATTTTTAATATGTATGTATTGTTGCATTTTTATAGCTATTAAATTGCAAAATGTTAAATAAAGTTGATAGTTAATTGGAAGATTAGGTTTTATATAAAACATGTATAAGTTTTTCCTTGTAGGCACAAAATTTCACTTTCGGAAAAGTAACAGAGTCAGATATCCATGTGTATATATATATATATATATATATATATATATATATATATATATATATTTATATACATATATGTATATATATATATATATATATATATATATAGTCAAATATAGACAGTGACCATCACAAACAACATGTGATTTAAAAATGGCCATATTAGATAGAAAGGACCATTAGTTCGTTTACACGTGTGATAGAGAAAATCTTATAAATTGTTCATTTTGTACGGATGGATGTATCCGGCTATGCATTCATATACAGCACACATTGGTTTAGTGGGAAGATCAAAAATATTATCTGTTGAATTTTGTAACAATTTTTTGCTGCTTAGGCTAAAGTTATTCTACATGCTCCTCCCAATAATATAACTTCATTTAATAATTACTCTAACTGTTTCTTAATTCACTGTGTCCTATTGATTGAACAAATTGCATCCACGATACTTCGCCATAATGTGATGTTCTTCATGATGTGATGTTTCTTTCCCGTCTAAGTTTTCCACCCAAAATATTATTTCGGGCGACCCCCTATTCTGTTTCCCCGAGAATTTTGTTCTAAAACATTTTTGGGAATATGGGCACGAGCCAATCCAGTCACATCTGTAGCATTTTGTTTCATGTTCAACCGGAAATTCTTTCGATCCTTAAAACTTAGACTAGCAAAAATTGAAATATTGGATTAATTCTCATGATAATTAAAAGGCGCAAAAGTGGCGAGGATCATCAGTATTCAAATTCGTTTTTAGGAATACAGCAAATTGTATGCAATTTTTTTGTTATTCACACGTATCTGCTGCAACTTTTGGAAGGAGCTCACCGTTTTGACTTATTTTGATGAATCTATATTTTGTTGCGGATACTGGAACTGTGTTTAAACAATGTGAGAAAAAAATTTTAAAATGTTATAATCGAAATAATTTTAGGCATCTTTAAATTAAACTACTCTCTACTCTGTTTTCTTCTTATTTCCCCTGCTATTGTCATAAATATCTTATTATGTTGATCGATTTATTTTGGATTCAAATAAAGTAAATTTGACATATATTTGTAATATATTCCGTACGCTTATTATTGTTAAAATTTATAAACGTTGGTGGGTTAAAGTACATCTCTTATGAATGTCAGCCAAATGTGTGTTACTGGGGAACACATCCGGCGGACGATCAGACACGAGATCCGGATTTATACTGCTCTGCCCTTTTGTGGCAAGATGGCTTCAATGATCTCCACCGTTCTTATGATAGAAGTCGAAATATGATGAAGAATTTTAAGCGACATTACACATTAACGCATTTTACATGATTGTTATACTTTATTAAAACATACGTATCATTTATTAGTTGGGTATTTAGTTTAAAAGAAGTAGAAACTTTAAAATTTCAATATATACTTGGACATCTAAAATTCAATAAAAAAATAATAAATGAAAGTATTTTAAACAAATATCTCCCTCACCGCATCCTCACACACAAGTTGTGTATACAAATACCTCCCTCACCGCACCGCACCGTACCTCAGCCGACAGACACACAGACTACGTTATTCCGAGTAAACAATTTTAATTAAAACTACATATCTATATATAGAAGTCATTAATTTAGCCACAAATCTTTCTTAAACAAATTTATGAGTAATTGCGACTAATATAGTTGAAATTATTCCTATAATTGACTATAAATTCGGAATATGGCTTCAAAGAAAGCAATAATAACACATTACTGCCAGGAAAGTGTTAACATTGCTCTCAATTGCGGGTAGAAATAAGTAGTAAAAATTGAAATATTTTATTTAAAATACCCGTCGTACCCCACCTGAAGATAAAGTCGTAGGCACTTGATGTTCTGCAAAGATGTAGTACTACCATAGGGTCAACACTTAACAATACAGAAAAAAAGAGAGAAAAAATTTGCTCTTTTTCCTCCACCTTCATTTATTGACACGTATAGAAAAAAAAATATGATTAAGACAAAAAAAATTGTCATTTCCGTAAAAAAAGACTTATAAAGTCATCATGAAGAATGTAATTTTGTTATTACCATAAAAAACACATACAATTGAATGCGAACGTAAATGAAAAATGTCTTGTACCTAATGCGAACGTAAATGAAAAATGTCTTGTACTAACAAAATTTTGTGTTATCGTTAAGATTTTTTGAGCTGTCTCATTCTGTAGACATCTGATGTGACAAAAATAACTGTACACCCTGGATGAGTATATTATTATTCGATTCGATGCTATTTCATTTTAACTGAAATATATATACTCTTATAACTAAATCATGCTTGAGATTTTACATAAGTTTTTGAAACACAAAGATATGAAAAGTTATAATGGAGATAAACAAAGAAAAAATAGTGGAGATAAACGGGAAAAAGGTTCTTAAAGATTTAAGAGTAAATAAAAGTATTACTAAGAGTACAGAGAAATATATACTATTTTGCACTTCACTTATTTTATGAGTCGTGATTTTTATTTTATTCATTAAATTTACTTTATTACCGGACTAACAATTGTCTTGTTTTGTATACACATTTAATAATTTCATAAAGTATAATTTCCTATCTAGATTTTTGTAAGTAATGTTTAATAAAGCCATCATTTCTTTTTTAATGTATACATAATATAAACATTTATTCCTATGAAGATTAGCGTTATGGATGAACAAAATATTACCCAGCTCACGATTAAATGAAATTACGTGATGTAGAACTATTTCTACTTTATTTAAATTCTTTACCACGATCAAGGTTTCCACGACTGAGGACAGATTAATATCCATTTAATTTTATTACATACACCGGAATATTTTCATTGTATAACCTCATAGAATAACATCAATTTAATTTATTTACCCTCACTAAAATACTTGTATATTGTATAACTTTCGAAAGGATAATAAAAACTACACCGCTCCCCTACAATAAACTCACTAACGTAAGCAGTGGGAAAACCCAGGTAAACCCGGCTTCCGCTATTGTTGGTGTAATATTTAAATGCTGTTGTAAGTTCCTAAGAGTCAATCGTTGCTAGTTGAACTCCTGAAGATGCTGTAATACAACGAAACCTAGATCGTGGTAAATAATTTAAATAAAGTAAAAATAATACTACATCACTTAATTTCATTTAATAGCTAATAATGAATCTCTACAAAATTAACGCCAAATAATTCAATATTTCCCAGTGTGGGATACGGTAGCTTCGAAGGAATCAATCACCGAATTATCAACTCAATCGAGAAGCTATATTGCAAAAAGTATAATTAAAAAGTAAAGAGATTACTTTTATAAATACGTAAATGAAGATTACAAATACCAGATAATATGAACCTCAAAATAAGGTTAGAGTAAGTTAAAAGTAAATAAATTTGTAATAATTTGCGAAGGTTGTAAAAAATAATAAAAAACATAAAAAGAAACTCATAAAAAAAATTTAAACTGTGGCTCGTTTAAGATAAAAAATTCGGTGACTCGCCATAAACTGATTAATTATAAAATAAATAAAACACGCCTGGCACTCTACAAATTTCAATTATACACGTGCAATGACACAGTCTCACTACAACCTACTCATATAAGCATTATATTATTTAATATAATTTCTGTATAAACTTTGAATGAGTATATTAGGGTTCAGTGCAGAATTTTTGCTTTCTTATTAGGTGACAGGAATAAGTTCCTGTCACGTAATAAGAAAGAAAGAATCACATGAAATATATCACTCATCTTTGTATGTAAATGTGCTTGTACATGAGAAAGAAAAGAAGGGTCGTCTTGACACCGATTCCAAAAATTTAAAAGTATAATTGGAAAATACCGCATTTTCAAAAATTATTTATGTTCGGAAACTATATTGTACCACAAAGTTTCCAACGCAGTATTATGGATTTCCATTATTTTATACTTTGCCGTGTCCTTCGTATTCGGCATTTAAACATTTTTTTAATTTTTTTTTCAAATAAAATGTAGATAAGCGACACGCATATATTTACATTTCATCTGTTTAAATTTCTCATTTCACCCTGTATCTAATATCTCGATAAATATCCACAAATATATTAAAACTGAGTTAATTTGCTTCCCAACTCTCACTTCGTTACATGATATATGTGTGCATTATTTATTTTTTATCATACTCTAATTCAATACTAATTTCACAATACAGGACGGTCGTTAAGTGGTTAATAGTAAGTAACAGTCATCTAAGAGTCAACACGACACAATCACAGGAAACAACATGACACAGTATTATTTCCAAAACACAGTAAAATACAATATTGATTTCATAAGCATCGTAGTGAAAATTATGTTTCAGACACAAAAGAAATAATCGAATCAAAAGAAATTTGTTGTAACAGTTCATTCTATTATAAAAATTATTGTTTCTAAACTGTATTAAAATTTAATGAAAAGGAATTTAATTATGGTGAAATAGTTCAAGGAACATTTAGAGCTAATTAATAATATTATGAGTGAACAAATTTTGGACTGATGCGTTTCACACGTTTTGTTTTTTTTTTGTTAAATACTAAATTGGTAAGTAAAAGAAAATTTAAAAATAAATGTTCTATTTCAATTGAATATATTGAAACCAATAAATGGCAAATACTTTCAAAATATTAAATTTAATATGATATATAACCTAAGTTAAACGCTAAATCTTGAACCAAGCCACTCATCGTTTTGACTGACAACCGATAGCGGAAAAAGCTTATTAAAATATTTATTAAAGTCTATGTTATTTTATAAAATTGCAATTCTCATGTTAAACAGATATTTGGTAAATATTTCAGCAACAAAAAAAATATAACAAACATGATATTACAATTCTACAAAAAGAGTATCGTATTTTAATCTGAAGTAAGGGGGAACGTTAGGTGTACTCAGTTTGTCCGTTACACCATTCCAGTTTCGAAGTAAAAAAAGTAAACAAAATTTAAAGCATATATTTTTCCCTTTATTGAACGCTCATTCTAAATATCACGGTGTTAGCATTGTGCCATTAATAAAATTTAGCGTGAACGAGCCAAAGTAATCTAATAAATAGTCTGCCATCAACGCTGTGCCATATTCATTACACTTTCTTGCACGACAAAGTTAGATTACTCATTGTGCTGAGAACGCGTAAGTGGTATTTGAGCACATCCAAACTTTCTTTCCCACTAAACAACTTGTACGTTTATTACGGAAAATATGAACATTTTAGTGAACAATTGTCGTCGCTGATGGGAGCTCTAATTCAGGTTCCGCAATATTGTAAACTATCCTTGTATTAAATTTCCTATGTGTTAAATTAAATATAATCACTGCCTAACTGAGGACAGTAAAGTTACAGAACGGAATAAAAGACGTTAATATATAATAAAGTCACGATTAAATGAAACTACGTGATGTAGTATTATTTCTACTTTCTTTTAAAGAAAGTAGAAATAATACTACAACACGTAGTTTCATTTAATCGTGAATAATGAATTTCTACAAAATTAACGCCAAATATATTCAATATACTAAAGTTAAAACGATTATTCAAGTAGGTAAGTTTCTGCATACAAGGGTCATATAAACGGGAAGTCACTTGCAACTAATGAAATGTACATTACACTATAGAAAGTTGTAAAGAAAGCTCACTAACTATGCACAAATGTCCACTTTTTACCACAGTCTAGCCCAGCAATGAATTTTGAATGTTAAAGGAGGAAGAGAGTAAATTGATTAAAGAGAAAATTAAATTCAATTCATTAAAAAAAAATTGTGATGAGCTTAAACACAGAACTATACGTATACATTTGTTGAATATATTTGCTAAAACTAACGACACGACATATTAGGTACGTGAGAAAAGAAAGTATGGCTGATCAATGAAGGTAGCAATGGTTAAGGCTCATAAAATGAGAACCCTAAACGGAGGACGGTCTATAAAATATAGCAGTTACGTTAATGAATAAAGTTTAATATTAGTGCTTTGTTATTATTTAATTTATAAGAAGAATTAGTTGTCTTTAATTACTGGTTGTTTGTAGATGGATTATCCTGCTACTTTATATCGACATAAAATAACAGCATAAGACTAGATGCTAGAAAAATAATCTGTTAGAAAAACCCTTTCAAAATATATTACGCACTAATATATTTATTTGTTTCAGGAAAATATTTAACGTTTTCTTAAATTATTTTGCCACTCGTGGCTTGTTTATAACATATTTTTTAAACACATTTCATTGTTATTTTATTTAATATATGAAAAAAATCCGAAAATATTTGACAATGGCCGTAACGAAGACGTGTTTTTTCCACTGCATTCATGCACCGTCACCTGCCGGTTGCGCCGCAACACCTCAGTGAATTTTGTTTTAATCGTATTCTTTTCTCGTCATCAATATTTTGACTTAAAATAACTAGATTAATTTAAATGTGTATTTAATAATATTGGTAAATATTAATATCTTTAAAATAACACACTATTTTTTCCGAATAAACCTGACCATAACGTATGTTATGCATCATTGGAAAAAGACGTTAAATATTTACTTACAAACGTACGTTATAGTATATTGAGTAATAAAATTTGTAATTCCGTTGAACCAAGTTTCCATCAATGAGATATATTTTAAAATTAAATACTGGATAAACTAATTAGAGACCATAGTTGCGGGAAATACGAAAAAAGAGAAATACGTTCTATATAAAGGTGCAAATTAAATTAATTAACAATGTTTTAATATTTTAAGTCCAATATGAATTAAACTCTCATAAACTATATTTAATAAAATGTTGACTAAGGTAAACGATTAAGAAATCAAGTGACAAGGGCGAGCTTCTCGTGACGTTTTATATTTATGTTCCCTTTATACGCCGACTGCTGGGAAAATACAAAGCTACTTTAAATTGGAAGCGATTTTGACCAAGAACTACGGTCATGTGGTTGGTTTGAGATTATTGTTTGAGATCTTAATCTGCATAGTAGTTTTTTTTATGATGAAGTAAAATATAGCAATTTAATTATTGTATATATATATATATATATATATATATATATATATATATATATATATACATATATATAATCTTTTGATAATAACTTTCGAAACATATTCGTATTTGACATAAACACTTGGCAGTAAAATTCAATGTATTAAACAATTTCTATATATTTTCGAAGGTTTCAAATATATGGCAAAGTAATACACTTAATTAACAACTACAGCATTATAGTTTATTAAAATCTGCTACAGTTATTTATGACTGTTTAGGCGCTAATAATATTTTATTATTCTTAAATTATTAATTGATTAAACTTCATTAACCACATCATTTAATTTTATAGTTATATCTAATTAAAGAAGCTTTATTCGAGTTTCTCACTTCTTGTAGATATAACACTAAATCAACCGCATGTGGGATCGAAAATATTTTATCTGACACCAGTAGGCCTTATCTAGTTTCTATCGCTCATGGCGAGTGTCTTTTTCAGAAATTGAAAAATATCTTAGCATGACATTGAAATCTGTATAATTTTTAAACCTCTCCCACCATTTTCTCAATATTACGTGGATGTACATGAATAACTAAGAGTTTTTCAAAATTTAGTTTTAAAAATTTCTCCGAAATTTACCACATGAATTCAAATTAGTGTCACCGGCATTTGCCGACGTGATGTTACCAGACAACATAGGATAAAAAAGATCAGAGAATTCAGATAGTAATTTAATTATTTGTTTTTAAATTACCGCTATAGCACGTATGTATACAGTCCTATATATTATTTTTCTAAATCAATATTAGATAATAAATGTACATATTTAAAAGAAAACAGTGAGCCATCACGGGACGGCTGGCAGATGTGAAACATCGTGTTCGTATAAGTATTACAAATTATTACAAATTTCAAAAAAATTACAAAGTATTACAAATTTCTCACAGAAAATGGTAACTTTATTTAATAAACATTTATTTACAATTAATACAAAAATAATAAAGCACAGGTTATGTGTACCATAGTAAACAACAGCGTCGAACTGAGTGAGGACTACGCGACCCCCGCGTAGTCGGTTGCCCATGACGACACGTTGCCATACCGTACACTCTACTACATATAGACTATATATATACCTTAGTATAGCGTGGCGACCCGTCACCACGGCAAGCGTCGCCGCGCCAACGATCCAGTTTATACCTGCTTATTATTATACCTGCCCTTATAGATGTTTCATATCAAAAACTTGAACATGAACTATTTAATTCGAGTGAATTTTTTCAAAAACAAAGTTTCGAAATCAACAATCACGAGATAGTAAATACACGTGGACACAATATATAAAAAGTGACAAGGATTTGTTTAGTCTGTGCCTTATATAACCGGAAAAATTAGAACGTTAACGAAATTTTATTCCAGGAAAACCAATCTCAGAGGGCAACATTTTTATTCAATTTAATTTGCTTCAAAATAAATTTGATCTAGCTACAATATTACGTAGGGTTGATATTAAAATAAAGCCATATTTTAACAGAGAATACCACGTCTCTGCAGAAAAACATTTTAGGATCTTACCTAAACGTGGAAAACCAAATGTAAAATTTCTTAAGTGAAATGGAATAGTTCTCCCCATGGTTTACATTTAAAGGAACAGCTGAACGATTCATTTTAAAAAGCTGAACATAACTACTGAGAAAACATTCCTCAGAAACGGTTTATTCTTACTTTCTTACAACGAATAATGACTGACAGCGCAACTTAACACAGACCTCCTACAACAACTGTCGAGTTACGCATTGAAACTACTATTGAGACAAAGTATCCACTGAAACTACTAATGATCCAAGTTTGGTCAGATCATTCAACCATGAGCAAATCTATACAGACTAACAACTTCATTTTTAGGTGTTATTTCGTTGATCGTATAAAAGTGAATAACAAAATTAATTATAAAGGCAATATTCTACCGAAAGCCTCAATTAAACTTACTTTATTTTATAACATACAAAGATTTTATGAAATAAAAATATTGACAATTCACCCCTGATCATTATTTTTCTGATATTTTTTGAAATATTATGTTTTGTAATTATTAAACTATCCAACGAACAGCGTTTCAGAACAGCATTTCGAACAGCATTTATACAAGTATATTGTTACTTGCTTATCATACCTGTTATTTGTCATTTGGTGACATTCTTATACCTTTTCTTAAATTCATCATTCAGAGTTTAATCTACAAAATAACAAGAACAATCATAAAAAACGCACAGGTCCTCAGCGAATTACGGTTATTCATATAAGAAAAAAAACTTAAACTTCCTCCTCTTTTAAAATGTCCTATTGTCCTAAATGAACAACATTTCAGAATATAAAGATCTCAAAATATCCAACAACTCTGAGATCTCTGATATGCTTACTTGATTCAAGGTAAACCTTTGTCTGGGTTATTTTGATAGACGTGACGAATACTAATATGAGAAATAAAAACAAATACGTACAATTTGTACCATAATTATATTTTACGTACAGGTTACATTACAAATGTTAAATACAATAAATATTCGAATAATGCCAGGTGAAAATATTCATCACCAACATAGTTTCAAGGGTTTGTTTTGATGACATTAATATTTTTAACTATTTTTAGATTACACTATTAAGTAAATTGTATCCGGTTCGTACAGTAACTACACTTCGTAATAAGGATATTCAAATTAAAACTCAATTTTAAAGTGACAAAATAATTACAAGTATAATGTACACAATGCGAAGTGTTAAAACATATATTTTCATGACAATAGGGTCATCTTGTATAGTGTTACTTGCTTATCGTTCCTCTTATTTGTCATTTGGTGTCATTCTTTACCTTTTCTTAAATTCGCCTACTGAGTTTAATCTACAAAATAACAAGAACAATCATAAAAAACGCTCAGCTCCTCAGCGAATTACGGTTGTTCATATAAGAAAAAAACTTAAACTTCGTTTTAAAAACTTCCTCCTCTTTTAAAATGTCGTTTAAAAACAGATTCTCATGTAAATAGACTTAATTGTTTTTTGTTAAACTTTAATATACTTTGAATTATAGACTCATGTGAATTAAATTTTTGACATAAGAATTTTCTTAATTTTGTTTACTTAATGATATTTTAAAACTGCGTACTAGATTATGACCAAAGATGATTTTCCGTCTTAAAAAACCTGAGCAAGTTGGAAAAAAATTTATGTGAAATTAATCACAATCTGAAATCAATACAAAGGACACCATTAATATAAAGTATGAGATACCACGAAATAACTATAAAATGTAAAAACATTGCTTATTGGAAATCTATTGGATTATAAAGATATCTATTGGAGATAGAAATATCTATTGGATATAAAGATATCTATTAGATTATATTATAAAGATGTAAAGAATCTTTGCTAATACCCCACCTGAAGATGTTGAAATAATATGATGAAATAATACTACATCATGTAGTTTAATTTAATTGTGAATAATGAATTTCTACAAAATTAACGCCAAATATATACAATATCTGAAATTACCGTTAAGCCATTTCGAGCAAGTGTATCATTCATCCGCGGTTCACACTTGGACAATCAGATCTTGAGTAAGGAGTCGAAAGTATTTTCAATTTTACAACCAATGTTATGAGGGCAATCCGTTTGATTATGCTTGAAAAATAATGTATTTTCACGGAAGTAGAGATAATATTTCAAGAAAATTCCTTTACTAAAATTTTGGAAACAAACCCTCATATACCATAAAGTTTTGTCTTGTAATCTTTTAACATTTATATTTTAGTAATTTTTGAAAACACCTATGAAAAATTAAAGCTTTTTCCTTATAATTTTAATGATTAAAGGGAATATCCCGGTAGCTATTCTAATTAATGTTTTTAAGATTCTGTACCTCAAAAGGAAAAAGGGAAACCTCATAAGATCACTCAAATGTTTTATATCTTCATATATATACTGAAAAATAAGTAAATAAGATATGTGTTTAAGTAGTTCCAGAAATAAAAGAGGGGCATTTTATTTCCGGAACTACTTATACTAAAATTATGGAAAGATATGGATCTTTAGAAGACCACGCAAAGGTTGTAGGAAAACTATGGCAATGATTCTAGATGTCATAATTTTTGAAGAATGTTTACGACTACCAAGGATGTATTATATGTGTATTTTTCTATATTCCCAGCTGATTTTCTCAGAAATTGTTCAACGTAGAAACTTGAAATGTCTACGTTGAACATGTAACACGACATAATAATAATCATATTATTTATATTAGATGGGTTTTTAAAAATATTTAAATATGGCTTAAAGGGAGGGTAAATAAAGGTCCTATTTTTTTATTTGGTGCACCATTTATTGTTTTAAATATTTTAATTTTAAAATTTTTGTAATTTTAAATTGTATGTTCAAAAAGATATTTCAATACACATGCGAAAAAAATTAATACTCCCTTGTTTCCGAAACTATCGAGCCAAAAATCATAAACAAAAAAAAAAACTTGGGAAAATCTGACAAGTAGATTACAAGGAAACTATTCTAGCTTGTATCCTAGCCAAATATCTGTTTTTTTATTATCGATACATGTAACTGATATTACCGATGGAAATTGTATATTGAATGCAACATAAAGCCGTTTATTGGATATCCCGTCCTGGTATTGGTTCTCGTAACCATCTCCCATTATAAATACTTCGTATCCAACGGATATCGTAATCAATCTTAGCATCAATACGCGGGTCCGAGAGAATTTACTCTAAAAGCTGCTTTGAGGAGCATCCGGTATTTTTATTATTTGCGTTTTATATTTCACGGTTTAGTTAACGAACTTTTATCAAAGGCTCGGAACAGCAGTAAAATATAAGACGCATTTGATTGAGTGTGTATTTTTAATGTATCAAAGAAAATGGCGACATTTCGTGTCATATTTTATAAAAGTGAGGGCCTCTTTGTACTACGGTATAATGGACAATGTTGATTTTGTAATGATGTAATCAAGTATAGTGAAGGAAAGTTTGCTGGGTTTTGTGAAATTATGTATATATATATATATAAGAGAAGGCGAATTCAATTTAGCATCTCAATATGAAATATGATTTGTTGGTTGTAGCACACATTTCATGTTTATTGAGCAATAGTATCGTTTGGATTATATGTAAATGTGTAATTAAGATTTAATTACGACGCTATTAAATACTAGACTTTAGGAAATTACCGTTGTCAGCTAGTAATTAAACTATCTGAAGCATGTGAACGTTAGCGGTTTATAAAGTCAAAGTGATATTAAAAGCAAAGTTATGAAACGGACTAATTTACTTTTTTACATCATTCTCCATTATTTAAAGTAAACTGAATATTCAGGTATGTGTAAAGAATAAGAATTGAAATGAGGAAACAGCCATTATAATAGAATTAACGATGCATTCTTTAATTGGAGTTCATGTTGGTTTAGTAACCACTGCTCTCAAGTGAAAATACATTCAATCTAAACCCGAAGTTTAATCACCAGTTTAATCAATTTAGAACCGATACGAGAGCATACAGACTGTGACTTTTATAATTTTTGTTTAGTTTATAATACAATAAAAACGCTGGAGTATATTTGTTTTATAAATAAACATTTAGTTTTAATTTTAATAAGTATATGAAACAATCTTTTTTAACGTTTAAAATTTTACGGTTAAATAAATCTATACCAATTAAATATTACAATGTAATGAACTATTTAAGAACTAATGACGAAATAACAAAACCTATTTAAGTTATACACATAAAATACATATAGAGATGGATACAAATATTTAAAGAAGTCAAGAAATAAAGAGGACATGAGTTCAAGAGAAAGAAAATAAAGGTAACCGATATCTATGTTGCATACATTTTGTCTGAGAACTCTGTATGCCAACTTTAAGTCGAACTTATTCTACAACTTGGCAGCTTACACTATAAAGTATCTTCATGGAATTATATATTGCGTATGCAGATTAGGAGCGTGAGAAAATTCTCAAGATGTCAGCGAGAGATAAGTGAAGAATTCGCAAGAATTGTCTGGATTTTGGCAAAGGCTTGAAATAGAATGAAAAATTATATCAATTATTTAGAATTCGTATTTAATTAAATGAATTTGTTACCTACTGAGTTAGTTAACTAATATGATAAGTAATAATAGTCCTTAGGGGGGAAATGTGTGAGTAGTGTATAATGACGATGAAAGCTTCAAAATGTACGATTATGGCTATACTTGTAAATAATATAGCTACAAATTGCTCAATACATTTATAAGTAGTAACCTTCATATTTATTAAGTTACAATTTTTTTGCTGCGATTTAATACCATCTTCCGTAAATCAACAAAATTATATTTGCATTGATGTTGCATTAAATTATATTTACATATATGAAACCTAAAGTTCATCTCTTTCGAGAAAATTATTCCTCCTATTAATTTTGAGGGACTGAACTGTACACACAGACTAAAAACTTTCGACCTAAGCTCATAAGGAAAGAATCTGTTAATTACGAGTAAAACTCGCGTTACGAGGGCGCCGTGTGTACTTAGGTACACACAAAAGTTTAAATATTTCCGGGTTCCTAGTGTTTTTAATGAACTATTACCAATATTAATAACATTTTTCCCTACGTAAAGATTTTGCTATATCTTTCACAGGCATGAGACAAATTGGTTGGCTGTAGCTGTTGAACAGATAATGCAATTTGACCAAAATAATTTTTCATGAGTGCTTACTTAATTGCGCTTTTTGATTTGTTTTCATATTTTCGATATACTAAAGTAAAAAGTTTTGTGATACACAGAGTACGACTTAGACTCGTATTTCAGGAAAGAAGCTCCATAACAGAAGATAATACTAAACAAATTACTTTTAGAAATACCTTTTCAATGATATTTAACTCAATGGGTTGCGTAAGAAATTAAAATATGGGGAGGTGTTCCAAAAAAAAATATTTCTATCTACTCGCAAAATCTGTTACACTTTAGTCTAGAATGGCATAAATGTCAGTCTTAAACTAATGTAATTATAATGATGTAACATACAGATGAAAAAACAGATGGATATAACAAATTTCCAAAAATTGATTCCCCACATTCTAGAAATTGGTAGAATTCTAATGATAATTTACCACTAAATTGTTCACAATCCGCATATTGCAATTTACTCCAATAATAAATTCAAGATGGGTCGTAAATCACAGACACTATTCCCAATCTTCTATCCGAATTATCTCAGGGCCCCTCTTGGGACCCGTAACGACCCACCTCATATAAAAGAGGAGACCATCGAAAGTCCCCTAATAGTGTCCGTATCTACGGTCTCAGCACTTCCACCCAATAGGGTCAGACTCTGTCCCTTCTCAATGGATCATTTAGCTCCTCCATTTTTTTGATAACGCTTTTCGCGAATACTCTAAATTACTCAAAGATCGGTCTATTCCCAATCAAGTCTCGGTGACTACAGATACCACGTTCTAAGCCTCCGCGTAATTCTACGTTAATATTTAGACGCATGCTCTCTAGCAAAACTCTACACGCATTCTCGTGCGCACTGCAGTAGAAGAAAACATGACTAATGTCCTGCGTCTCAAATCCGCTGGTACACGCCGGGATATCTCGAAGGGTGAATCTAAACAAACTAACACGGAATATGCCATGTCCCGTGAAAAATTGGGAAGTGTAATAATCGAACATGAGCCAGTTTTTGCTCAACCCAGTCACAAACCTATGCCCGAAGATGAATGTTGGGAAAGAAAGAATGTTTATTTATCTGGTTGCTTTTGAATAATTTAATTTGAATTGCCGAAAAGGCAGAAATTATTTCTTCTTATCATGACGCGTTGAATTCAAATTATTTTAATTATTAAACTGTATTAGTAATTTTAGTTATTTTATTTACATTGTTGAATTGTTACCTTTCTGCTGAAAATAAATAAAACTACTTTATTTATTATATTTATTTTACAATAACTAATTTAACAAATTAAAATTCTGTTGCATGGTATCGTAATTTTTCATTTTTCACTAAGTAGTAAATACTCATATACTGAATAGTACTGCAGTTTCAAGCTAACTTTTTAAATTCCAAATACTTCCCTCTACGTAACATGGCACCAATTGTAATGCAAATAAACGTGCGCAGACAGCGTTATATTTTTTTTAAATTTAACAGGCCAAAGAACGGGAATTTCAAAATAGGCATCGAATAGTTTTATATTTGCATGAAATCGCTCATTGCATTAGACGTTGCCAAAATGTTGTCCAAAATATTTTCGTTCTTAAAATATGTTCTCGGCTTGTATTTAAGATAACAATTAATCGATTATAATTTATATTAAAGTTAATAAACGTGATATTAGTTATTATGCTACTCGTACGTCAAAACGAAGAGCGTATTCTTCCACGACTTTTTACTTTAATAATGAGCACATAAAGTAGTAAAAATGTGGCGACAATTACAATATAGATAAACGTCAACTCACCAAATATTTCATGGTTATACTTTTGATCCGTAATTTTTAAGTCTAAAATATGCTGAAATCCAATACTAAGTCCAGTCTTTAACCCATCAGACCCGCGCTCGCAATAAATTATCAACAACATCCTGTCGTTACGGTATTAAATTTTGTGTAATATCTTTCAAACGTTAAGTGCGCGTATCTCACAAAACGATACAGGCTGAAAGCAGTTTACGACTCGTATCAAGTGTCAGCGATACTTCGCATTTCGGTAATTATGTCATAACATATTTCATGAGTTTCAGATTTTTACCGCACATTACTTTGAAGCCTAATATTTTGCAAATGGGGCTAAACAAGAAAAATAAACTTTTGAAATTACAAGTACTTCCCACTACATAAGATGACACCAATTGTAATTCAAAAAGACGTGCGAAGGTAGCATCATACTTTTTTAAAATTTAACAGGGCAAAAAATCGGCATTTTGAATAGACATCGAATAGTTTTGCAAACTCAATTTATTTTTCAATTTTCAACTCAATATCGATGGGATGACTAAAAATTGTTTCGTCCGTACTTTTTGTGTATACCCATCTGAAGTCTCTACTTGTAAATGTATGTATGTAGTGTTTAAAATTTTAATTGTTACTTTTTCTAACTACCGAACCCCAAAAACAGATAGATGTGGAAAGTAAATATGAGGAAGGCATACAAAAAGAACGCGAGTTGAATTATAGTACACGTGTATTAAAAAGTGGCCAAATGCGGGTCCGTTTCGCGCATTGTGGATTCTTACCTCATCGAAATGAAATCACTTTATTTACTATATGTCAACCCTGGTACGGAGTTTCTGGCGTAATGAATATTTGATAATATCTAAAACTTTTAAGTAGGGGGGCGCCATGGACATTATCTTGAATATCCTAAAAACTATAAAAACTGCAATCAATATTACGATTTTCAAGCAACCTTAACCTATACTTCTTAGAACCCTGTTTTTCGAAATTTTTCGTTACAGTAGTTTTGGAAATAAGAGGTCATATTTTACTCATCTTTTTCAATGTTCGCTCAACCTATATTAATATATTGGGTTGAAAAATAAATTGAGTTCGCATGTTTTGTTTTTCTATTTTAAGCTCAATTTGAAAATATTAAGCTTCGAAATAATATGCAGTAAAGACTTGGAAAAATTCTAGGAATTTGATTAGAACATTCAATTTATATCTTTGGATCAATAATTACAAAAGAAAATGACAATTATTAACGACGCAAAAAAAATGACAATTATTATTGACGCAATTTATTAAGTACATTTTTCTATTTACGCATTTAAGACTTTTAGTCACCGAGCTCTAAATACATTACTCATTAGAAATTGTCCATATAGCATGATTGCATAAATTCCTGCTCAAGTACAGACAGACATAAATTACAAGTGATTCTTTCTACTGATATATTTTTATGTGCATTTAGCCACTACCAAAATATATAACGAGGCTATATCCACCAAAAGCATAGACGCTACTTGCAAAAGTAATATAAGAGAAGTGCCTGTAAGCCACATGAAATATATTACGACACAAGATCCGAAACGCGAAGTATCGCTGACACTTGAGCTGAGTTGTAAATTGCTTTCAGCATTTATCGTTATCTAAGACACGCGCACTTAACGTTTGCAAAATATTACACAAATTTTAATTCCGTAATGACACGATGTTGACGACAATTTATTGCGATTGCCGTCGTGATGGATTTATTAATAAACTAAGTATTGGATTTCAGCATATTTCAGTTTTCAAGATTATCATCAAAACTGTAAGAAAAAATATTTGGCGAATAGACATTGATTTATATTTTAGTTGGGGCCTATTATTTACTGTCTTCTGTATTCATAATTATAGTAAAAAGTTATGAGAGTATACGCATATTTCTTTTCTGCTTAAATATATTTAGTTACATTTACTGAAATTTTCAATAAATTCTAATTAAGCTAATATTATAATAAATTCCAATTTTATTGATTAAATTTATAACCTTATTAAATAATAATTTGACGTAAAATTTATGATCGCCCGTTTAGTGTAAGGTTAATTCATCTTTTCATTTATCTACCGTGACAGAAAAATGTTAGTCGAGTTAAAAAACACATTTTGTATGAAAACAGCATAATGGTTGGGGTAGGGAAAGAAACGTCGATTGAATTTATTAATTCTATGCGATTAATTATTATCACGAATAGCAGCTGAGAAAACATTTAAGGTTTGTACATATTGTGTGATTATAATATTTAGGTAAATTTAATTAATGGAAGCTTCTGTTGAGATTATTAGCCCACTCAATTTAAGAAATTAGGGCGGTACCTCCGCACGTCTCTTTGCATAACAATTAGTGTCACAATACGTAGAGGGAAATACTTGGAATTTCAAAAGGCAGCTCGTAACTGAAATACTATTCAATATGCGAGTATTTATTTATACAATATTTTTGATTTTTTTTCGAACATTTATATATCATTTGGATTTAAATAACTTAACACGTTCCTCTTGCAAATTCGTTTGGAATTATTTTTACAAAACATTGTCAAATAATTGAAAATCGAATGAGAAATTGATCTTTTAAAATATAATAACATGTTTTTATGTCTGTTTTATGTCTTTTAACTGTAACTTTTCGAAAATATATGTTTGCAAGTAGTTTTCATTGAAGTGATTTCAGCAAGTAGTTGGTAATTAAATTTTGGCGGGACAGCTGCGCGAATGTCATTCACCTTCTGCGTAAATTCACTAAATGGCGCCCGGACCATAGACGCGAACATCTAATGTTTGTTCCTATCATGCGTTTATAATATTTTATGTAAATATAATTAATCGATACTTATACTGAAATGCTGGTTCTTTGTTTCACTAAATTTAAGAAAGAAATACGGCGCCTTTGTACGACTATTTACAAAACAATTTGTGTCATGTTAGGTAGAGGGAAGTATTTGAAATTTCAAAAGTCAGCTCGTAACTTCTATGCTATTCAATATACAAATATTTATTTCTTAATGAAGAAATACGAAGTTAAAATTAATCTATTGCATGCAAACGGTTGTAATTTTATCAATTATTGGGTAAAAGAATTTGCCTTATTTAGTGCTCCGATAATAAAAATGAAAAAAATGTATTGATGAAATCTTTATTACAGTCCATGAACGAAAAATGGTTTCTACTTTTTTGATAAATCAAAAGCAAGCATGGTTCTAACCATTGTGATTTTATAGCGTTAGTTTTCGAATGTTGGGTTTTGACCTTTTTTAATTTTTGACCTGACTAGAATTTACTGTTACAATAATTTACAATTTATATACCTTGAATTAATTAGTGATAAAGTATGGTTAGAAATAAAATAAGAACAAAAACTAGTTCAGAAGAATGTGCGCTTCTCTGTCTAGGGAGCTATTTTTTATAAGATTGTTTACGGTTTTGTGGACGAATGACAAAATTAATATTACAATGACACAAACTTAGAAGGGTTCTATGTTTGCGTCGTTCGTCTATTATAGTATTACAACTACATCATTAGAAGATAGATTTTGAAGTCATTTTACAAAGGACATATTTGAATTATATGATTATTTTAAACCCTTTATATTTGTTTCCTATGGATCACATTAAGTGAGATGTCATCAAAAAACTCTTCTTAAATACTAATTTTTTAGTAATATTTTCTAATGCCTAATTTCCTTCTCAAGATACGAGTCTCGATTGTACAGTGTGTAATTTTTGCTAACTTTTTAACCATGTCTATCTAAAATCTGATAAAATCAAAATAACGCTATTTAGTAAGTGCTTCGCAAAATTATTTCGTCCAACTTGCTTTACCAATATTAGATCTAGAGAATATTACATATTTCGTATAAGGCCTGTGAAAGATAAACAATTTAATAAAAAATAATATTAATATTTGCAATAATCTAACAGAAATACTAAAATCTTATTAATGTTTAAATATTTGTATGGATCTAAGTACACACGGCACCCTCGTAGCGCGAGTTCCACTCCTAATCACCAGACCTATTTCCCCATGAAGTCGTATCCAAATTACTTTAAATTTTCCTGAATAGTTTATTTTCATAAATTTAAAAAGAGTTTTTCTGGAACCTGGTCGATTTCATGTTTCGTTGAAGTATTTATCAGCAACGTAAATACATTTATTGTTAACATATCTAATGTGATATTAAGTTAAAGTGAATAAAATTTTAATTTAGTAAACGCACAGGTTTATGTGCATAAACGTTTTGAGTAATTTATAACGGAAAATAATCGTGGAATTACTAAAGCATTGACGAATAAATCTTTAAATAAATGTATATTTTAAACCTTCATCGTAACTATAACTGTGTCATATGTTTTCTTTCTAAAGGTTTTTATTACTCGTCGTAGAATGATTTGGTTAAAAAAATATTGTGCACCCTTGCTGTCTTATTTCAAATCCACAAAAACTGTGGTATGGTTGGAATCATTTATTTAATTAGGCAATTATTGGTAAGAAACTATGAAATATTGGTAAGAAACTATGAATATAAATTATGAATTTTTCATATCCTTTTTCATTTTATTTCAAGTCTTTAATAAAATTCAAATATTTCCGCAATTTCTTCATTTATCTGTTCCTATGGCCTTCGTTTATAGGGTAAATATTGTCAAAGTATAAAATATCAGTAGTAAACTTGAGTTTATCACGAGTATATTTAACTTGCTGTTATACAACGTAAAAGATGTTCGTTAAATAATTAAGAGGAGGAACACTTAATCAGTATTTAAATTTCAAGTTGGGCAAAGTTACTAGTTTTATTGATTTTAAATTAAATTTATCTTGTTTCATCATTTGCGATTTATTGGTATTGTTTGTTATATTAATGGTTATTTAATTAAATATTTGTATTTTTGAGGTCCATTTTCTATCCCAAATGGGTGTTCCATATTAGCGTATATCAATAAAAGTTTATGTCGATTGTTGAAAACTGTGTGAGTGTACAAATCTATATTGATGTATGAAACAGATAAACGTATTTATTTATTTGTCCATGCTAATCAGTGGAACTATGAGTCCTATTTACAAAATAATTTTTTGAAAGATTACTTGAGAATTTTCGATGAAGTTTTGGATTAGGATTATATTTACTTAATTAACAGTAAATTTTCGTAATATTTTAGGTCTGTAAAATTTGCTTTACTTTCTGTGCCTAAAGGGTAAAAAAAAGAGAACAGTTTTATTCGGAAAACAATATCTGTCCATACATACATCTCTAAGGGGTATATAGCTTTTAGGTCATAAACTTAAACTGCTTACTCATTATTTATTCTCTGACCTAAAATATATTTAAAAACAACTATTTGAGTAGGACACAAATATATTAAAAAAAATTCTTCAAAGCGACAATATGGAGGAGTATGCAATGTCTAATTTATTCGTCGTATTTCGTATAGATGGTGAAGAGTATTTTGTCTTTGTTTTTGGCTCGAATTGCCAATTTTATAATGCTTCTCCTTTTTTGAAAGCTGATGACACCACACTTCAATTTATCAATTGTGGATCCAGTCCTTACCTTAATCAGATCTGTTCAACATGTTGGTGCTTGACGATTAGACTTTTGACTTCTACTCAACTTTGTACTATAACTATGTAACTACAAGCTCAGTTTTATATTTTACCACTCATCTTTGTACTGTAAATTTATATCTCGAATGTACCTAGAATCTCAGGTCATTGTTACATTTCAACACTAAAATTTCATATCTAAGTACCTATAATTTCTGGTTAATATTGCATTTCGACACTATTATTTTATATCTAAGTACCTAGAATTACCGATCAGTATTACCTAGAATTTCTAGTCAATATTACATTTCAATAACAAATGTTAAGCTAAATTGTAATACTTTTTAATTTAGGAATAATACAAATAAAATTCTTAATTACCACGATTTTGTATCACTTTAAAATGTAAAGTAACTTTTCCATCCACATTACGTTATATAAATTAAAAATCTATTTTATTAAAGTTTACGAGTATAAATAACGTAGGTATGCAAATCTGCTTTTGGCCGGTTTTATTTCTGCTCATTTTATGGTTTCACCTGTGTTATAGTTCGTAAACATCCTGATTACGAACAGTAAATATATCACAAATAAAAATATGTTGGAAATGTTTGGTGATAAAATAAAAAAAGCCGACTTTCAGAGAGTACGTTATCGGAAAAGTGTGATTACAGACCGATGATTTTGAAGATTATATTTCGACTATGTCAAGTATGTCAGTAGACATAGATTAATACAGAGTAAATATATATTTGGAAAAAATATCTGAACGATTTTTGAAGAGCTTCTCCCTTAAAAGTAAGTAAAGCAAAAGAACTGTGCTAAAACACAGAGTTATCACGACTTTCTCCACCTAGATGGAAACAAATAAATTCTAGGTACATTGACGTATCGAAAACACTCAATGGTTGCAATTTAATACATCGAATTCATCTGATTTATTGTAACGGCCAATACTAATTCTACGCCTTTTTTCGAGTAGTAAATACTGATGCTTTTATCTAGTTGGAAATGGCGTGTTAAAATTTATTAAATCAGAATCATTCATTTATTTAACGTGAAACAAATATGAAATACTCTCAATTTTTAGCCAACCAGATAAATATTAAAAAAAAGTTATAGTCTAGGGCGGTAATGTTTAAAAGGGCAGTAAAAAGTTTGCTTTTAACTACTTGACCCTTGTTTGTACTTTTACTCCATTTGATAGAACTGTTATTTCAACAAATTCTGCAATAGAATATTGGGAAATATGAGTCAAATACTGCAACAATTTTTAATAATATATATATCAGATTATATTTTATTTTGCGTACACTTCACCACATAAGGTTTATACTACAACAACCAATTTTTTAAACACTAGATAAATATTAAATATTTAGAAAATATTGATGGTACTAATCCATGTATCATACAGCATTGACGCATACATAGCATTAATTCGAAAAAATGACGTGGATCTGATTGAAAATGCCTAATCCATCATGAGGATTAAACTCTTAAACAGTATTTTGATTTTACTCTGAAACAATATTTTGTCAGTTTTTCAGTATTTAGAAACTTTTAACAAATTTAACGTGAAAAGCTTATAGACAATATCTCCTATTTATAATTATAATCGATAATAATTAATTTTAGGAATGTGATTGTGTAAAATCCCCTCCTCCTCTGCAGCGTATTAAATTATCCTAAGAGTCCTTCACAGTTTAGCACCAGATCTACAGCCTTAGGTACTCACAGACTCTCTGGCACCTTTGTTTCCTTTTCTATTACTTCTGATCCTATTTCTTACTTCACTTCCGTCAAATATTTGTACGTTTATTAGTATTTTAGGTTCTGAATATTTAATTACGAATGTATGTTTTTCCTCACTTAATCTATGTTATTTTGCCACGATATCAATTTAATTAGTATTGATTTGTTTATTTGTATAATTTATAAATATGATAATTTTGCGCTATATACTTATTAAAATACAAAGTATTTTTTTTAACGGAAAATTTTCCAGACCTATAAAAGCCTTCCATTTTTTAAAACAAATTTATTTGTAGAATTTAGTATGTATGCTCTCATACTACTAATTGTTATTCATTGATAAGAATTGACAAGACTTTGGGTTGAGATTAGAAATATATTCCCTTAATAGTAGTGGTTCCAAGGTCGATATGAATCACATTTAAACAATGCGGCTTCATTCCATTTCAATGAAGTTTAATTTAATTTCTATTCACATTTACCCTTTCATCTGCTCATCCGCCTAGTGTACTTTCAGTACAGTAAAATAATTTTGCGTTAAAAAATAAATTAACCCATTTAATATGTTTGCTTTTAATATAACTCTGACGTTACGTACACTTAGCTTCCACATGTTTCAGGTAATTTGGTTATTAGCTGAGATTACTTCAAGTCAAGTGTTTAATGATTTCGTAATTAAATTAATTAATTTCGTAATTAATTAACTACTGATACGATTGCTCAATAAACATGGAACCTTTGCTACACCTTACAAATATTTTTGATAGAAAGACACTAAAAACGCAATTGCTTTGACATTTATGTGTAACATTAATATTTATTTACGTCGATAACGTCGGTAATTAATACAAATATTACGTGAGAAGTAGAAAGCCGAATATACACTCTAAAATATCTTTATCTATAAAAAGCTTCCCAACTAGATTCTATATAAATTAAATTCTATACGTATAACTCAAGCACTGGAATAAAACTTCTAACCTAGTAACTTTAATACAAGTAAATCCAACTCAATTTCATTGTCTGAGAGTAGTTGAAGAGAATTCAAACAAATAATTTCTTAGATCTATACATATATAAATATGTCAGTGGCACTATTACAAAAAGTTTTTGTAAAGAGCTATCTTCTTTTCTACATATTTGAATGAAAAAGCGACAAAAAGAAAAGTATAGTTGAAAGAAATCAAAATTATAAATTTTGGGTTTTTGATCTGTGCAAAATCTATATAAAACTCTTTCATCATATATCGTTACTTGCTGTTAAAAAACACTATAAATGTAATAAAAACAAGTGTAATTCTGATAGATTTTTTACAATAGTTTATTAACTATGCGTAATAATTCAGTACGACGATGTAAGCAAAAATGACGAAAATCAACATTGCTTATTTGTGAAAAAATTATACCGTTGTATTAAAAGGGTCCCATTTTTACGGGACATGACACGAAATATCGCCTGCATCTTCACTAACTTTACAAGAAATGTACTTCTATCAGGATGTCCCATATCTTACTATATTCATTTTTGGTATCAAAAACTCTCTAAGTAAATCGTGATATATGAAAAACATAACCTAAAAATAGCATATGTTTCGTTAAGTACCTTCCAAAAGAAATTCGATCATAATACATTTACTCTATCAACTGCTACCCACGCATTGGTTCTAAGATTGATTACGATGTCCATTGAATGCGAGGCATTTACAATGGAAAAAAGAGCACGTGAAACTTTACTCGGGTATCCAATAAATGGTTTTATGTGGTATCCAACTTAAAATTTCCATCGGCCATATAAGTCACGTGTGGTAATAAGGGTAATGCAGGTAGATTCAATGCAGAGAAACTAGAACTGATATTCAAATCTCTCAAACTGAATGTTACAACAGAGTAATTATTAATTAACAGAGTAATACATTATTGCTATAACGACATCATTTATACCTTAAAGCGAACAAGCATTGCACATTCGGCTTTGTTCGGGTTGTATAGATATATAAATCCTATGAAGGCCTAGTTAGAAAAAATTAAAAATTCAAATTCAAATTTTGTTAACACATCAAAAATCAAGCCACATAAGAATATTTAGTATATATATATATATATATATATATATATATTATATATATATATATATATATATATATATATATATATACATATAATCTTACCTGCACTGGGAAAAAAATAATTTATAAGCTAATATTAGATATTGTCTAGAAAATTAACTTATATCCTAATGCTGTTATTATCGATAAAAAGAACAAAAATAATATATGCAGAAACATGAAAGTCAGTAAGGATCTAAGAGGAGGTTTAGGAGATAAGAGCATATAGTTAAATAAAGATTTATTTCAAATATTTTCTCTACTTCCATGAAAGCACATCATCCTTTGCGCAAAACAAAACGTATTGTCTTTCTTCTAATGGTGTTCGCGGGATTCTTCTTCTACCTCAATATCTGATAGCCCCTTTGTTGCCGTGAAAAATGAGACATGTACGCGAAATGACTTAAACTTAATTTCAGACTCTCAAGTTAGAAATTACTTTTCGTATCCAAGAATCTACACGTCGTATGAACTGTACAAAGTTGGCCGCGGTAAATTATTAAACTGTAAAAGGTCAAAGCTTTTCCATTAGACGGAAAGCTTAAGGTACATTGTTTACGAAGATAAATGAAACGAGCTTTTGGCAATACCTGAACCTTAACAATTTCACTAGAGGTTTAATATAAATTATGTTATTAAGAGTATCTTGGATTAGCATAATACTAGTCATGTATTTGCTACAAATTACGAATATAAAATATTTTCAATTTTTAATAAATTTGTTTTGACGTAGCTTAATTAGTTCAAATTTCTTGAAAATTTTGACACTTTCTGAGTTAAGATTTTTTTCTAACTTTCAACTTTATGCCATTTATGACTAATTTTAATATTTTAAACCACACAAGAGATTTAAAGTCCCTCTGGCGAATAAGCAAAAACAAAATTGTTTAGTAAATTATTTTGACAATATTTATTATGTCGTGAATCATTTTAATAATCATAATTCTTTAAAAGTTTTGAAAGAATTATGATTATTAAAGCGTTATCATTTTCTGAGCATCATCTTCGAAATATTAGGCTTCGAAGTTACTTAAAATATATCCTCCGTCTTTAATTTTTCAACTATAAAGACTATTGAAATATCTAAACAATCAATATAATGGTATTTATTTAAAATTTTCTATTAAAGTTATTGATTAAAAGTGTCAGTTTTAGCTACATTTTTGTGTATTGTGTCGTATATTTTGAGTTTAATTATGTACTTACAACATATAGCGTAATTTTACAGAAATGTAACTTTTAAAACTGAAACAATATCTAAATACTTTCCATCCTGTATCCTTTACTCAGACATATAAACTGCAAATAGTAGATAGGAAGAGGTTTGATCTATAAAAAAGCGTTTGAAGAATATAAAATTGTATCACATTGGAAGGCTAACCTACAATTTCAATAATACAACGACTGACTAGCGCATTACATTTGTATAACGCATTACATAATATAATTACATTTGGAATTGTTGGTTGTATTTAATCTATCAATCATATTTAAATATGTGTTTACGTATTGGAGTTTTACTTTTGTTTCCCGTTTTTGTTTGTGTACTTATTATATTAATTATGATAGTAAATTAGCAAGTATTATTTACATTCTATGCTAGAAATCTAACAACACTCCTTCATTTTTAATTAATACAGTTACATTATTGTTTCGTTACTTAAACAGCATGATATCGTTTGAAAGAGCGGACGAAAAAAGTGATTAAGATTAATTTAATTGCAAAAAACCACTCTCCACTCTTTGTTTTCAAAAAAACACTCTCCGCACATTGCATTTTCCATGTGTTATAAACATTTCAAAACTCTAGTCAATGTGTTATGACATTTCAAAACTCTGCAACTTTCAGTTAATTTACAAAAAAATTCTTTTAAATTTACGTGGAAATACTTGTAGGATGAAATAAGTAAATTACTGTTTCATTTATAACTCTTCATTGTAAGCGTACTGGCTGTGTCCAGCAAAGTATGCAGTGTCGTATCTGAGTGAAGTAGTACTTTATATTTTCTATCCGCCTTTTGAGCAATTTCGTAGAAGTTTATTTCAAAGACTGTTGAAATATTTTATAAGCAATCACAATAGTTTCACTTTAACCTTCCATTATAAGTACAGAGTTTAAGCGGCATTCTTTCAAATTTAAGTGACTTTTCAGCAGTCTTAGTATTTTCTAAAATAAACTATTGATCAAAGACATTAAACTTGCTTTCAACGTTAAATATTTTATTATTTTTTCGGCACTGTTTAGTAACTTTTACAAACTAAATGTTTGTATTTTTTTTTTTCAATGAATTGCTCAATCGTGAGACGTTAACTTGCAAACCTGAAATTCTTCGCTAACATCGCTAATAATTTATGGATTTTCTTTAAAGCCATCAATATTCAGAAAAGGTCGATTCGATGTAGAAATAAATTGTGTACTTTTATATTATTTTAGCAACTGCAATGTAACTAATGATATTTTCGCTGATAATATATATCCTTAGGGTGCTTTATATATCCTTAGACTTTTTATATTCGTTTATTCGTTTCATTAAATTTAACGTTAATTCGTTTCACTCAACGTGCAATCGTTGGCACTTTTATCGCTTCCATCAATATTCCATAAAAAAAACCCGAGTAGATAGAAGGTACATCTAAATTTCATCGTCTGGAATATCGGATGGTTTTCATTTTTTGTTAAATTTTCACAGCTTTCTTATAGTGAATCTATTCGGTGTTGTTTCAGGATATTACTAAATTCTTATAATTTATGATATCTTATTATAATATATTATGTACGATATCTTATAGACCTAACAGACAATTATAATTCAATTAATACAACAGTTATTCATTTGATTCATTATATCCACTTCTACCAATCCAGGGGATTGGTAGAAGTGGATATTTTCTAAATTTAACAGTTTCACACAAGGAATATACTTCCTTATGTGGAACTGTTAAATTTAGGAGGCGGATTGTGAATCGGTATATTAATTATTGCTTTATTGACTAGAAAATAGTGATAAGATTTAGCATTACATCACCTGAACAGTTAATCTTGGATCAACTAACTTAAAGTTTGTATTATATAATACAGAATGCTTAGGTACGTTTACCTGTCCTCTTCGATTGTACAAACAAGTACATTTTGGTCAAATTCAATTTTTGCTCAATTTTTTTAATAAAATAATACTCATAAAAGTATAACTATTTTAAAATTATGAAAGCAATTTACGATTAATTTATTAAGGAAATATATATAGAAAGTACTTTAACTGCTAACAAATTCGATAATGTAAAATTTTATACTTCTTTTCATGCCATTCTATTCAGTTATTTCGCTTTTCACGTTTTCTAGTAGTTTTTTCCTGCTTGATAAATTGCCTTTCTGTCTATATTTTATGTGTTTAATTACAAAGTAATTCGATTAGAGTGGAAAAATTAGAACAATTTAGATAAAAGTGGAACCATAATTTGTATATAAACAAATTATTACGTCGATTTAAAAAAAAACGCGAGCAGTTTTTGTAACTAACCAAGACAAGATCTATTGTATTTTTTCAATGAAGGGAAAGAGTAAAACATTTTTTTTTGCTAAAGTGGAGGTTTTTCATTCACTTTATATTGCTTCTTTTGTTGCATGTTGCAAATTGATAATATTTTAAATTGAAAATTTGTAGGAAAATAAAATTCATTAATTTTAAATCGCTAGCTTGATCACAAAGTTTTGAAACATGTACATTTTTTTAATCGTCATAACGAAATATTTTAAAATTAAAAATATCTCTGTAAAATCATAAACTGATAAATATAAACTTTTAAAGAGATGCTTACAGTCCTCGCTCAAAGGACATGCTTGAGACATACTTTGAGAGAGGACTGTACTCAAGCATGTTAACCAATTGTAATTATAGATAAATATCCATAAACGTAAATTAAAAGTTAAGAAAAAAATATAAATACAGATCGTATAACGTGGTAACATAAATAACGTAAACAATATGTAAATCCTACGAACAGAACTTGCTCTTAATAGTATTACAGTTCGTGCATTTAAGGGCGACCAATTCGGCCGAAAATGGTTCCTGTTAAATGACTTCTCGTAGGGCACGACACGACAGCAAATGGTATCCACCGCCTACTTGGCAGGTGCTGCAAGCGTCGGCACTTTGAAGTTTGTACAATAAAATATATTCACTTTCATACCTATACAATTAAATTGATTATTGTTCAAATATTTTATAATAATTTCTCAACATATGAGGACGAGGAAACTGTTCCGACCACACAATTATTACTAAAGATATTCGTTTAGTTTAAATATAAACAAAATTTGCTAACATGAAATCTAATAACAAAGGTTATAACCATAAAAAGGGAAATTCCTATCCTTTGCTTATATTTGTTGGTATTATTTAGTATATTCATTAACTAAACTATGTCATTAATTACAAAATAACATTTTGGTCTCCGGTTAGGTGTATATGCATAAAAGAATGCTCTCAACTAACTTTAGAGTATAACTTTACAGATTACCTCATCTTTCTTAAATGTTTCATCAATATATTCCGTTTTCTAAATATGTTAATACAATTTATTTAACTGAGCAAACTAAAACAGGTGTAATATTTCACGAGAAAAGAAAAATATTTCTCATATGAAACAAGCGCTGCTTTTGTGCCATCAAAGATAATTTTAGTATATAATGAAACAAAAAAATGTTATGAAAAACTAAATTTAATTAAGTCAAAGTTGAATTAAATAATAAAATATTCCCAAATGTTAGTAATATTCAATTTAGTCTGTAAAACTAATTTTGCTGGTTCGAGGAATTATTTGATTTAATTAACAAAAAATTCAGCAGGTTTCATATTAAATAATTATTTCAAATGTACAACGATAATAAAATTAATTTTAATTCCAATAAAATTTAATAGAAATGTAATTGGCGTTATTAGATCAAATACTTAATGAGGCGTTTGACCGAATAAATAAGCGTTTATTACGTCAAATTTAATAATTTGTTTGCTGTTAATTTAGGCTTGATGTAATACTACAAAACTGATTTTGGTGAAAATCTAGTGATATAATTAATTCACGCTTAAATGCTTTATTATGTTCGTTGATTTTAATATAATAACTTTTCGTTCAAAAGCGTTTCGTCTTTTAATAAAGGAAATGAAATTATTTTAATAATTTAGTTTACCAAATTACAATAACTTATTATCTAGACGGTATTACCGTAGCTTTAATATATTCGTAGTATATTAGGCCTGTGGATATTACAGCAAACTCAAGTCTTTATTATTTTATAGCAGTGGCTATATTAGTTTGATTTAGGATTAATAAAAACATTGAAATACTCGTACCGTGGAACAACACCATACTTTTGAAGGTAAGTGCAAATAATGCATTTTTATAAGCACAGACATAATAATGACTTTAAGTCTAAAATATCGAGGAACAAAATGTCTTCAGAAACGTTTTGAAGTTAAATTGATGCATACAAAGAACTTACATAAAATACATTACATGTTTTTGTTACTTTATGTTGTAGGCTTTAAACATTTTACATTCATTTTTATTATACTCTTCCATTTCAATATAATTTAGTATTTAACGAATTTATTTCGAAAGATTAATCCTATCCTTTGAAAATAAATTTGTTAAGTACGTGATAATATTAATGCCAATGAATATAGCACAAACGAATATAAAAAATTAAAATAACGAATTTATTTACATACAATAAACTTGTGACAGATTTAAAAAAAAAGGTAGTAAGGAAAATAACAAACAAAAAATACAAACTTATTTTTCGGGAAAAGAAATATGGGAAAACGACAAGGATTAATGATGTAGGTATCAAGGATGCACGAAGCAAGGATGCACGATTTTTTTTAGTTCAGAAACCGGGTAAAACACTACCTATATCATACTACGCATCATGCAATAACTTTTTATCTCTATATTTAAATTCAGTAATACTGACGGGAAGGATTAAAATATTTTATAAATAGTGTATTAATATTCAAAAAAAATTGGGAGAAGTAGAACCGGCACTACGAAGGTTCCGTGTACATTCGGGCATTTATGAACATTTCATGGGTCATAATATTCCTATTAAACTATATATAAAATTGTAATTTTTTAGACTGTAAATGTATTGCATAGTATATTTTTCCCCAGCACATTTTAAAAAAAATTGTCTTGTGATATAATTCAAAATTATCAACTTTCGAATTTTATCCTTGTAATACCTTGCTTATTGCTAAATTTCATAATTCTAGGTCAATGGAAAGTACCCTATAGGATTAGATTTATTTGCGGGTGTCAAAAAATATGACATAAATGGCTATATTTTTAGGGTGATTTTTTATTGCGTTCACTTAGTAGCTTTATTTTTTTACAGTTCCAAGTGACCGTAAATTTAGTTAGTATTTGATATTGTTTATAATTTGATATTTCTACACTTTTCCAAGTAAAATAGTGTTTACATACACACCAAAAGGGAGACGAAAAACAAAGTGATTCTATAAGGGTTCCTTTTTTTTCCTTTTGAGGTACGGAACTTTAAAAATTACACAAATCGTGATATCATGCAGAGAAATTTGTTTGGTTCCAAATCGATTGCTTCGAATAATGAAAAGTTGACGTTTATTCAAAATTAACTCAAACACTCTGTATAAATAACGTGCAATGATATCAAAAGTTTATGGCAAAGGTAAAATCTTAATTGAAATTGTAAATATTTTAAGACGAAATTGAATTTTAATCTTCAAGCATAACAGAAAATTAACAACTTTCCGAGGCATGTTGTTTTGACGAATGAAGTTTCATGAAGCATGAAAAGTTAAATTATAAGATACAATTATACTTACTTGATAAAACAATTGATTAACAACTGACTCTGATTACTGGATAAAACAAAAAAATAGATGAATTAATAGATGTAATTTGGTGATTTTGTTATTTTTTCAGTTAAATTGAGTGGAAATGATTTCACAATAAATTTAATTTTAGGTTCGAAATGTACGATTCAATAAAACTTTTTCTTACTTTTTTATAATAATTATATTATAGCAAATTTAAAAAAACCTTTCAAGAACGAGTAGAATTTGTTTTATGGGAGTTCCGTACATATTGAGCACTTATAAACTTTTAAGTTCACATAGTATTTATACTAAACTATTACTAATATTAATATTTTACAAAGTAAAAATACTACATCTATATCATTCAAGGCGTAAAATAATGGTGCATATTTCAAAAATTGTAAGATTCAGGACAAGAGTTTCGCTATAGTATTCACGCTTTGTGATCATATTTCATCAATCCAATTTTTGCATTATTTCTGACTTGGTAGTTTCAGAAATTTGTAGGCGGATACGCCATTTTTCCAGATTTTTTTGGAAAAACTTTTTAAAAATTCAATTAAAATTATGTATAAAATAATTTTTTATCTCTCATAAAAATATTTTGGTTATGTCTTTTATAAGGCTTGATTATTTTCATAATTTTAAATTGAGTGATTTTGATAATTTTAGGTGAGCAATTTCAGAAAAAACTACTCAACCTATGAGAAAATAAATTACGTGAGAATGAGAAGTGACTATAAGAATGGTCGCATTTTTTTTACCCTTACATAAGAAAGGCTTCACCAAAAATAAAGCAATTTCTAACTGATTTCTCTCATATTACACGCAAGCAAAATACTTTTTCATATAGTAAACATTCGACTTCAAACTTACCTCTCACTATAAATTTCACCTGAAAACACTGGCTTTGTTAAAGGAAGATGAACCCGAAAACAAATCCTCATAACGCGGCAAATCATGGGAAACTCTGGAGTGTTTACTATTACGTTTCTCCTCTGTTTTTGGCTTTTAGAAAGCTTTTGATACTGTTAAATGGGAAAAACTCTGGCAAATATTATTTGAGATAGGTACACCCAAATACCTCATAAACCTTATCAAGTCCTTTTATATAAATGGAACAGCAGCGATCCGAAGAGATGAAGTTGACTCTGAGACCTTTAGAGCGGAGGCCGGTGTTCAACAGGAGTGCATACTCTCCTCACCACTGTTTTATATGTTATTTATATGTATACCATGCGAATTTTCCTCGCGACTGGGAGCCATTGATACGTCTCCGGCGTATGAGGACAAATGATAACAAACTCGGGACATTGGGACTTGTATGCAATTGAAACATAAAGTAGTTCACTTTATGTATTTCTACGGGAACAACCCCTTACGGCCAACCAGAACATTAATCCAGCTCCGCTCGATGAGCGGTCAGGAATCGAACTCAGGTCCCCGCAGTGCAGCGCGCCGTTAAAGACCGTGTCCGTATGATGAACCCAACACATCACGGCAACGACCCTTCTTACTGAAGATGAAGAGGCTATAAAAACACTCCTACATCGTCTAAAAACAACAGTCTCAATTTTGTACTCGATATTAAAAGAGAAAAGACAAAAATTATGATAATTGATAGGGCAGGTCGTATGATAACAAACCCATCGAACATTACCCACTGTGAAATGGTACGAAATTACATTTACCTCGGTTCGTCTATGTATAATGTTGGACGATGTAAAGAGGAAATCGAAAAATGCTGTGTCATCAGAAGATTTGCTGTCGAGAACCTGAATAAGATTTGAAAGGACGTATGAATAATCAGAAATGTCCAAGTTTAACTAACGAAATGTCTCCTTTTTCCCATTTTTTTTTCTATACGGAATTGAAACCTGGTCCATCAGATCAAAAGACCGTCGCAAAATGAATGCGCTAGAAATGTGGTCCTGGAGACGCATGTTAAAAATTCCTTGAACAATTTTTCGCACCAATATCTCTATTTTAGAAGAGTTGAGAATCAAAGAAGATTCGTTTGGTGCAGAATTCCGAATTCTTGAACTTTTTACGCATATCTTGAGGAAATAATTTCTAATGGGGCACCGTGTCGTGTAGAAACAGGCTGAAGGCAAAAGATCACGAGGGCGATTTTCAACCTGATGGACGAATTTGACAAAAAGGATGACAGAGACCAGAATTACAGAGTGTTCTGGAACGCTCTCAATCAACTAAAGTGGAAATGTATCGTTAAAACAACCATCCGAGTCAAGACGAACGAGGCAGAAAACCAACCACGTACATCATCGCCGAAACCACTATTACCCTGTTAAGAGTGAGTAAGGATACCCCACAACATATATATATATATATATATATATATATATATATATATATATATATACATATATATATATATATATATATTTATATATATATATATATATATATATATATATACACACATATATATATATATATATAAACATTTCAAATTAATTTGTGCGAGTTAATATGTTTTATTTCTATACCAAATTTCAAGTTTCTGCGTTAAGCAGTTTCTATAAAAAACGGCTGTGACTCGTGGACGGACACGTGAGTGATCTTTTAAGAGTTCCATTTTTCTTTTTTAGGTACCAAATCCTTAAAAGCCGTAATTAATTGGAAGAATTTATAAATTATTTGTGTAAAACACGGGATTTTGAGTTGAGCAAGGCTACATTAAAACAAATGTGTAAAAATTGTATGCACAATATTTCACTACCATGAAAAATATTAAAAATGTAATCCAAAAATCTTTAATTTTCTAAATAAAATTATATGTTTTCTACAGTCCGCTATTATTTACGTTTTTTTTTAATATCAGAACTTTTATTCAAGTCGAATAAAATTGAATTTTATAATTGTTTTATAAAAGTGGAACTATATACCAATGTCTCAATAAGGGATTATCTCAACCTTAAATGTATATATCTCCATCTCAACCTTAAATGTATATGGACAGTCAAACATAGATAGAGAACATGGCATCAAAAGTGTGGCATAAAAGGACCGTTTCAGATGAAAAAAATTCGCGTAAAACTCAATAAATGTAACAAAAGTAAAACTTCTTTGACGATATAAACCTAGATTTATAAGGGATAAAATGACAGAGAGAGAGAATGCAAACGTGCTGAAAGGCAGGATAAATTCATTGAGTTAAATATTTAAAAAATATATTACCTGTAAGTTCATAGAAAGAACCATATCCGTCTAAGAAGATGTTAAATAAAATATTATTATAAATCGACGTAAATATCTGATAAAATCTTTATATAAATTGACATAAATAATTGTCCAAATTTAATCAAATAAATAAATCTACAAAATTTGATAGTTACTTTTGATCCACAGTTACTACGTGACGCACAGATAAGCTGATAGCAAAATTATGCGTCCTTTGTGTTTCTTTTCGCGCCTATATACATGACAAAGTTTTGAAAGTTTACATTTGACAAACATAAAGTACAAAACCTCTTTTCTTCTTCTATCGTGTTCATCTATCTCTCTAGGTTGTTAGGTAAGTACGTATTATCCGTCCTTCTTGCGATAGGTTCACTCATCCTGACGTCACAAAAACATTACAGGAAACACGTTATGAATTTGAAAATTTTGCTGTCAACGCTTCCATTGAAGTTTCACTTCAATAATTACGGTTTGTTAGTATACTTTGTTTTCGAGCAAGTTTTAGAAATTGCTTCCCGATTCTCTTCTTGTTCTCATTATTATTTAGGTTATACATTCCTAATTTTTTATTAAAAAACAATCCAGTAATTTGATTATGGGTTTATTTCATGCATAATATGACTATGTATTTAACATACATAAGATTTAAAACACGCTTTGATTTTCAGAATTGAGAATCACGTATTTAATTGCTTTTCAAATATTTTGTAGCGTCTTTCCTTTCAGTAAATATTGAAAATAGATTTTAATCAACCGATTTTACTTTATGAAATAATCAAATCAACAAATTTAAATAATTAACTCGCAGGTTGGATAAATTAATGTGCGTTTTAAAAAAAATATTTTCAATATCCAGGATACTTCAAGAATATTCTATATCAAGTATAAACACTGAGTATACCAAGATTTTTAACGTCACTTGATTTACAGTTGACATCGAGAGAACCTAATAAACAATGAGCATTTGGAAAAAAAATTACTATATCTGAGTCTATAATAACTAATCATAAGTAGTATATGCAAAATCATTATCGACTATCTGTTTCTATATATTTTGGCTAGTACCAAAATAGAAACTTACAAGTTTTAAACTGAAAATATCATCAATGAATTTTCAGTTTTTGACACAAAGCATTATTTAATGTTCTAAATAGACACAAGACGGACGACACCGGATCTTGCAAAAAATAAGGATATATAGCATTTTCTGGAACAAACCCCTTTAATTGAATAAATTAATTCTTGCCCTATATGAGAGACATTATCACGCAGAAAGAAAACTTTGTCGTTCTATGAATGATTACGACGGAGTTCAAGTCCAAGTTTGAAGCTTAATATAGGGCACCCTTGTAGTAATAGTTTTATTACTAGGAAGTATTTGCAAGTATTATTATACTAGGAAGTATTTACAAGTATATTTAGTTTTATTACTAGGAAGTATTTACAAATTTTTATGAATACCAAACCAGCAATACGACATTATTTTTTATGGCGGGATTTATGTTTTGGCTTCTACTTGCTCAATTCTTTTGACCAAACATGTTTGTTTATAAGTGCGATAACTATACACTATTCACTCCTCATGCCCAGTGAAAAAGTACCATTAAAACGTGCAAGACTAGAAAGTACACCAAAGACAGAAACGTTTCACTTAATTGTTGAGCAAACATATTTCTGCTCAACAATTGAGTGAGTCATGACTGAACTCACGGAGCATATAAATAATCTATTTTTGGACTTGATCTAAGTCGTCTAAATGTTTTTCTACTGTGCTATGTAGGTATCCAACTTGAGTAGCAAGTCTAAGATAAAAATCCGTGATATTTTTCAATCAGGGATTTAGATTGGTCAATATTCAATTTATTATTAATCAATCGGTCTATTTTCGACACTTAACGTGAAATCGACTTGGAATGGATTCAGAGATATCGTTCTATCCTCTGACACATGCTGCGCGCGGCTTCTGCTGACAATTGAGTATGAGCATGACCAGATTGAAATTCATAAAGCAAGCAATAACGCATTTGGGTTTTAACTTTGCCATAATTTCACCTCATCGTTTCGTCAATAAATGTTCGATCATAAAATGTTCTTAAAGGTTCTCAAAAAATCAAAATAGAATATTTTTTTTTAAAACGCTCATCAAATGCTAAGTAAAATCGAAACTATATAATATGTTGTTGTTGTCACAACGTATATGTTGTTGTCACATGTAATATTTTCCGGATAATATTTCAAAATAAATAGTTCAGCATTATTTAAAATAATAGTATATAAATTATATAAATACTGAAAAAAATTCGATAAAAAATTTTACCATTTTTGTCAAATCGTTTATGATACGCAAATATAAATGATTTCAGAGTGACTTTCGAATAAAAAAAAATTTGTCTTATGTATTGTTACTTGCTGTATATTGTAAAATTTAACACACTTGAACTATCGAATTTTATTACCCTTTGCCTGAGTATAAAAAAACCCCGCTATATATACATATATACACAGAAATTAAATATATCCGTAAATATGTCCTTGCAAAGCTGGTGCAAAGATTTTATTTAAATTAATTTCTTTTGAAAAGTACGCTCAAACAAAAAAAAATTCTAGATAGAGCAGAAAACGATTAAAAATATATTTTTTTACACATTACGATATCTAAGAAATAACTATTTAAATCTAAGACCTTTTTTTCTAATAACATTTTTCTTCGCATAAAGAAAATCTCTTAACTGAAAAATAATTTTCGATTAAAAAGAATCATTTTTGAACTAACTCTACTCGCTAATTTTTTAATTTTATCAATATTTAGGATCATTTCCATAACATTCATATTTTCTATTATTTATTATATCAAAGAAGGAGCAATAGGATAGCGAAAGAATTTCTGCATCGCACGTTGGTTTGTATTTATCATTTTAATTTCAATCCACGACACCGTTACAGCAAAGTTGATTGTCAAGCCAAATATTAAATAATAATGACATTTCCAAATTTTGTATCTGCATTTTTTTAATTTTGTTACACAATTACTTTAATATCTTCCTTTTCTATTTCAGAAAAATAATATATAAAGAAGTTTTATTTTCTATTATAGATAGGTATGGGCATATTATAGAGTACATGTTTATTTAATATCTTCCTTTTTATTTCAGAAAAATAATATATAAAGAAGTTTTATTTTCTATTATAGATAGATATGGGCATATTATAGAGTACATGTTTATTTAATATCTTCCTTTTTTATTTCAGAATAATAATATGTAAAGAAGTTCTATTTTCTATTATAGGTAGGTATGGGCATATTATAGAGTACATATGTTTATTTAATTCTTTGTCTAAGAATAACTTTCGTCTGTACTTGTTATTATTTTTATTGTTGTAATAATATATATTTAAATGTTGTAAAATGTTCTTCGTAATAAAAAATATCATAAATATATATATATTACTTTTTAAAAATATCATAAATATATATATATTTTTTTATTATATTTAAAAATTTTTTTCACTTTTATGAAGAAATTTAACATTGAAGTAAAATGGAACGTTCTACAACTAATAATTGAGATTTTAATAGAGCGACACTTTTCCCCCTTTATTTTGAAAAACTTTGAATTCAAACATCATAAAATATTGTAGTAGTAAAGCATTGGTTATACCTTAAAATGATCAGAATTGGAAAATATATGAGAAAGTTCATATTCATGTCGTGACGCGGTATTCGCGATTGTTATTGAACTGTTAAAATTTAATTAAATTAATTTAATTTAGCTTGAAAAATAGCCATAAAAGATCTTCAGATAAAATGAAATGAACTAATATATTATAGAAATGAAATGAACTAATATATATCTAGACAATACCATTTTTCCTAATACTCACTTATATCGAATTTTATATTACTTGACCTTCTAATGTTGAACCCCAAAACTTATCTCATACTAATTTCACTATGTAATGTTCAATGGCTTAAAACGATAAAACAGTATTCTGAGAGGATCATCTTGTTGCCCAAAATAAGTGGCTCTGAAAATAATGAACCAAATTTATTTTAATTTGGAAAAAAGATTAACTTTTAATTTTCCAACAAAGCATGAGAAAACAAATGTTCAATTTCCTATTTTCATACGACAAAATGCATCTGATGTCAATAATTAGTTAATACTATAAAACAAGGTTTCTGAAAATGGTAATAAAAAAATTTATCTTCCATAGAAATTAATAGTAAATTATCCTCCCTAGCTCCAAGATTATAAGATTTGTAAATATTCCGGTAAATGAGATAACGTTTTTTTAGGGAAATTTTAAATTGATGTAAATATTTCGGTCCAACAAAAAATGACTGGGAAATACCGTTGCTTTACCACTACGTTCCCCGGGCAGAAAGCACATTTTGGTAAAATAATTTACGTTTCATCTTTATTCCTTTTTAAACAAAGTTTTTAAAAAAGAAACCCCAACCCGTTTCAAGCTCCCGTCCGGTTTCAGGGATAATGTAGTTTATTGATGCTGAGCACTCAGCATGCGAGGTTAAGTAGTGGCTTTACTTTTTTGCATAATATACATTGTATTTTATTTAACCGAATGTAAAAGCTGTACACCAACATTGAAATAAAAAATATGACTACGTGCTAATATTTTAATTTATACTTCGCTCATTTGCATATTGTTTTAAATATTTTGTTTTACTAACGGAGAACCTTGCAACAATCATAAGAAATGAGTATTTCAAAATTTCGTGTTTGCTGTGGCATTTAATTAAATTGTTTATTGACATTTATTATGGATATTTTTGAATTAATATAAATTTTTAAATAAAAAAGTATATGGTCATCACGGGCGTTAAAAAATAAAACTTCTTTATATATTATTGTTCTGAAATAAAAAAGAAGAATATTACATTCACAATCACCTGATTGTGTGATAAAAACTTAAAAATATTATTAGCAGAAAGTACAAGTATGTGTTATTATTCTTAAGTATCCAGGTAAAGAATTGAGACCAATAATAAAATTCGCTAATTATCTCACTATTATTGATACATAATAGTGAGATAATTTATATTCATACAGAGATAAAATCACATTTTGCTGTGCCAAGCACAAATCATAACAAAATTTAAATTTTAACCAATTTTAGCTTACTTCAATAGTGATATGCTCTTCACTGGCGCAGTGAGCGGTGGGCAACGTTTCATTTTTCGTTTTGGACGCCTCCGACAACATACGACACAAAACTAAAAAAATGATAAATAAAATAGTGTTGTCAATTTTGGGATCGATAGGTAAATAATCATGTTGATTCAAATTTGTTTTGTTTTAAGGACTTACTTTTCGACTTGTGAGTTTGAAATTCGGATGGTTAGTCAGTAAATTAAAAAAAATCTGGTCAATTCGTGTAGACAAACCACATCATAGCAATTTAAATAGACACAGCGTCATCTATTTAGAGATTGCAGGATATTGGGATTATATAAATTTTAATGAAAGTAAAGAACATAAATAAAGTACAAAAAAAAAATATGATTTATAATCGGATTTCAAGAGACTTGTTTCATCATTCTGGATAGGATTTTTCAAGTATTCTTATTTGTGGGTAAGTATTTTTTAAATTAAAACTTAATTAAATTTCACCTATTTTGTAGTTAAAATACTATATTTAAAGAGCGATATATTTTGTCGATCTTTCCTGCTTCATAATATAATGATATTTCCAACATAAATACTAATAAAACGAAAAAACACTTTTTTGTAAATGCGGTTGAAAAACTTTGGTTATAGTATTCATGTGCAGACCATTAATAGAGTTCTTGATGATTTACTTACGAAAGTTAAATAAAAACAAAAAGAAAAAGTTTGTATTATTTTAGGCCAACTAGAAAACATTAAATTATTTTAGGGCAGCTTACCTCAATTCTATTAAATTAGCCTTAAGGGTACAGTTTATGTACGGACTGTTTTTGGAAATAGATTAAAGTGAATAGAACTGCATTTAATCCCAAAATATTACTCTTTCTCTTTACGCTCTAAAAATGCATATGAATACGTTTAATGAACTAGGTAATAAAATATAATAACTTTGGACATTTTTTTGGTTAAATTGATGCAAAATGGTATATTTAATTTCTGACATATCAGAGGAAATGAACAAAAACATATAATATATAGACGGGACAACAGTGATATTTGAGTTACTAACTAATCGGTATACCGCAGGGAAAATTATATTTAAACCGGAAATACAATGCTATCAAATTAAAAATCACGTTATAACTATAAAAACGGCAACAATTTTCCTTCGCAATAAGATATTTAACTTGTGAATATCCCCGATTTAGCAACAGCATAAATATGAGATCATTACATTTTTTTCAAAATACTTTTAATGATTCAAATACATAATAATTAAAAAATATAGACAACTAACATGTTTATTAGTTAAAATGAGACTATTTTGCATTATTAATGTGTAGGGTTCTACCGATAACAATTTAAAGTTAAAAACTGCACTTTAGTTCGAACATTACCGAATGGGCGTTAGTCAAGTTCTAATTAATAGAGCATTGCGAGTTTTTAAACTTTTAACCATTAACTAGCCTATTGATTTATAAACAATACTGTATATTTCAGGAGCATAAATATCAAGACCTTTAATTGGGTGCCCATCTTGATGACATTTTCTATTTCTTCACTTAAAACAAGGTGGCGATTCACAATTCGTAACGTCACTTACCTAGACACCTGGAAGATTGAGTCGATTATAAAGATATGTCATTCATGTACGTCAGATTATTCTTTTCGACTCGAGATATCATCTGAAATCACACACACACATACACATACGCGCGCTCACGCGCACGCACACACATACACACACACGCACACACACACGCACACACACACGCACACACACACGCACACACATACGCACACACATACGCACACGCATACGCAAACACGCACGCCTTACGGGCACGCACACGCAAATCCGCACGCGCACCCGCACGCGCACACGCACACCCACACAAACACATACTTTAAACAAAGTCTAACGAACGCAAAACAGAATAGATGATATATTGCATAAAACAGAATAGATGAAATATTTCGGTTGATTTTTTATATTACCACAACTACATGTGCGGGGCAAAACCACGAACACGAATATTTCGATCGCGTTTAATTTAGCGTGAACCTGTTTCAATCGGTTTTTTGTCTGTGTCTTAAATCGGGCGTTAACATTGGTTGGATGATTAAGTACAGTGAGGTAAATACTTGTAGCTGAATGTTTCACGCGCGTTAAGAGTAAATGTATATCTATTAATTGTAGCTATAGATACTATGTGTATTTAGGATTTACACGTATACTATGGATGCAATAAAATTTCAGAGACTCGGCCTATAAATACTGACGAATTTATTAAAGCCATCGTTTGGATGTTACAAAGTACTGAATACGCCAAATGTTATAAAGATTAACTGCCGAATTTACATAAATAGATATATTATTTTGGTATGTACGTATACGTAATGGGATATAAAAGAGACAAATTAATAAATGCGTGTCTTAAAGTCGAAATATAATTTTGGGCATTAAGACAGATTTGTAAGATTTTTTTTAATACGAACAGATAAATCAACTGCTTGGACAATTTTTCTATTCTTAACTGTGTTTTAAGGAAATAATTTAATACCAAAGAAATATTATATCACGATTTATTTGAAAAGAGGTGAATTAATGCGAAATATTCTTTTAGTAAATAAGAAAATAGGTCGGAAAATCAAAATACCAGTTGAAGTTGGTTTCATGGCTCTACAAAAACGCTCAATAATGAAGATGGACCTTCTTTACAATATAATTGTCAAAATTAATGGTTCTATTATGTATTTCGGCGTTCTAAGAGAAACGAACGTTATACCTACATTATGAACTGTACTCACTTTGCAATTCTTAATTTCATTCCATCTGTTACGTTACTTTAATTAGCGACGATTGTGTCTTCTTTTGCACTTAACAACATATTAATGCGTCATTTCTATCAAGCTTTTAGGAATATTTTTCATATGTATTTATTTTTTCCTTTATTATTTCGTAAAATTATTAATTATCTAAGTTAATTGGTATGTATAGAACAAACTGTGTATATATACATATAAATAAATTAATTAAATATAATTCTTACACCGTTATACTACAATTATGACCTAAGATACTATATGGTGAGCAAATATCGAATAACCTGCGAAGGTTGTGTGAAGGACGAATAAAATATACATAAAACCGAACCTATAGAAAAATGTTAAATATGCGACTTGTTTAACGTAAATATTCAGTTACTCGTCGTATACTTAATTAACTAGTCCATAAGATGAATAGAACAACTCTGGCACTTTACAAAATACAATTACTTGTTGCCACATGAAAGTACGTGGTCTCATTATATTCACTTATTTAATATAATTTCTGTACAAATTTTGGATAAACAACTTTTTATTTTGTCCAACATAAAAGTTATGATTTCCTATCATATGACTACCTAGTTACTAACGACCGCTTGTAGTTACAAAAGAAAGTAAACCACGCGGTTATTCTTTTGTACTGAAAGAGAAATTACATTATTTTATTTTTGTAATTCAACACATCGATAATTTCATAGGTAAGACACAAATATTTTTAAAAAAATCTTTAAACAAAGCGTGTATATGTTCGTGTGATTAAGTTGCTCGCATGTTGCTTTTGAATTTGATATACTCACAAATATTCAAAACTAATTCCCATTAGAAAAATCCCCAAAAAAATTACATTTATTTTCTGTTTTTTTATTATATATTATACTTGCGTCAAACTGAAACATGAGATTGACTTATAAACAGATAAAATCACAATAACAATTTTAGAACAGCAGTTTTAGATGAAATAAAATAACATTCATTATAAAAAATAACTTGATTTGTGGGTTGCACCTATTATGAATGTGCCTAATAATAATCCAAATGGAATGAAATCACATCACAGATTTGACGATAAAATTTAACCAATTTAGAGCTTACTTGACAAGTATGATTTTCCATTTTTTATTACTTGTTTTCGTGTACAATGTTGAATTCATTTCTTTTGGAAAAGGTTTGACTCTTATTTATATAATCAACCAATGCAATTATCTAAAAATGTCAAATTAGTCAATATTTACAACTGATGTTGGAATCGGAAATTAATAACCATATATTACGTTTTGCTTAACACAAAGTTAATAGTATGCGAAAAACTTAAGCAAAATATTTGTAAAGTATACACTATTATATATGTAATCATGAGTACTCCAATATGGAACAGATATTTTGTAAAAATTTCTACAGTAATTAAAAAAAACTGCAGTAAATTAATTGATTGTGGACGTTATTTTAAATTTCTGCAACAATAGTATTGTATTTCAGTTTAAAGTATCTCGAGATTACATAAATTCAGTTACAAGTTTCCACGCCTAAAAAGTTTAAATAAGGCTTGGCGTAAGGATTTCCACAGCAGTTTGTATGCTCCCGCAAAATTTTCCGGTAATAACGTTGTGCTTTTAATATCACTTAGAGGGAATGGGCCGACGGAATCTAATAAATATTCTGGCATAAAAGTTGTCTCGTGTTAATTTTATTTCCTTCCATTACAAAGCTAGGTTCCTTATAATTGTGAGAATAATTAAGTGGCGTCTAAATATATATCCAAATTCCTTTTCCATTCAAATTTATCAACGTATATAAGTATTACAGAACACATGGAATTTTATTGTGTATATACTGTCGTTAGCCGCAGTTCGAATTAAGCTTCCATGATAATGGTTTCATTCTCACATGACTCCTGTTTTAAACTTGCATTGTGTTTGGTTTAAAATAATTGCTCCATAGCAGTGGATAGTAAAGTTGTTGAATCGAATAAAATTAAAGCGGTACTGAATGCGGTTTGGACAATGGCTTGAGTAAATTAGTTTTGATATTTAACAGCCATATACACGAGAAATTGTCTGCGGTTAATAAATTGAAACCTGCTCACAACAAGAGTATCAACTATACACGAGCGTACACTATTTACGAGAGACTAAACAAAAACAAATTTTAAGTGCTGCGAAGAGAAGAATAGAAGGAAGGCAAAAAATTTGGGAAATTTATGGAAAAACTGTGCAATAAGCTAAAACATATCGATAAGCGTCTACATTAATCCTAATGAAAGGATTGAAAATGGGTAAATTGCAAAAACTAAAAACAAACTTATGTGGTATGTGAGAAAAAAGGTATGACTGATTGATAATGGTGATGAAATAAAAATCCCAAAGAAAACGTTGGTTATAAGAAATGGTAGTTACTAGTATAATTTCAATAGTTTCTAAAAATAATTCAGATAAATAAGAGTAGTATAAATTGCGTTATTAATGCTTCAAGCAATTACCCTAAAATTAATTGTTTTAAATTATCGGTTGTTGATACATGGATTATCCTACTATTTACATCGATATACGAAAACAGCACAAGAAAAGATTCTAAGAGAATAATCTGTTAGAAAAACACATTCCTAATATATTATAGTAATTAGTAATACATTCAATTATTCCACGAAAATATTTGATGTGTTATAAATTATTTTGTCAATGGTGTCTTTTTCATAAGATATATAAAAAAAAATTGGTTGGGTGTAAAGTCGGTTTACGGACTATAATTTTACGTGATAACGTCATAAAGAAACATTGATGCAAAATTGCGTACTTTTATTAATTAAATTGAATTACTATCACTAAATTATTATTATTTTGTATAAAACAAAAAAGGAATTAATTAAAAATTACAATTTTTTCGATAAATTAACATTTATTTACACTCGCCAATTCAAATATTTTTTAACTTAAATTAAAAAGATTAATTACAAGTAACAATGTACTATTAACAATTTATTTACAACTTATATACATGTGTTATATTTAAGATCTTCCAATCTGCGTTAAGGATAGGACGATGATAGGAAAAGTACGAAATCAAGGGGAGTGTTTCAAGTGTAATGTGCCTTGAAAAAATTAAATCGATGGTTGTCGAACTGCTAGCTCTGACGTCACGCGAGAAGAGAGATAAATTCCAACGCTTGGGCCGATCGTGCCTCTCTATCACTTGTTCCGCGCTCTCGCTTGCACGCTCAGGCTCAGGCGGAACGTGACACTTTTCCATGCGTGCAGCCGGTGTTAATCGATTTATAAGACGTTATCACGTCAATATTTCTGAGATCCACTTTCTTTGTTTTTCTGTAATATAAGGAAAAATCTAAAGTTTTCAGACTAATTCTGTATATTCTTTAAGGGATATATTATCTATTATCTAAATTCTTTACTGCTGTAATACATTATCTAATTAATTTTACTTTCCCTTTTATACACTAGAGTCGTCTGTATTGCTCCTCGTATACAGTACCTAATGTATGTATATACTTGGTTTTCTCAAAGCGTGCTAATACACAGTTAATTTCAATGATGTATTACTGTTTCATCTCCTTCCGAATTTAACGAGAAAGTTACTAAACTGCTACCTTTATCTATATATATACTATGAATAAATCAAACTAATCTTAAGAAATGTTGTTTCTCAATAAATGTAAAATTATTTTTGTTATAAAAACATCAATTTTTCACTGTACTTGAGTTAAACAAAGATGTAAGTTGACATTGAATTTTGGAATTGATGACTAGATGTTAAATCGCTAGAGATTAAGTATAATGTCTAAAGGCAAAAACTTAATATATACCTCCTAGAATAATTACCGAGGTGCCTATTGTAACCGTTTAATTAAGTTAATATTTAATGTTAATTTAACACAATATTAAAATTTTAGTTGGATTAGATCGAACAGTTCAGTAAGCAACCCAAGGGCAAAAAGAGAAACTCTTAGTTCTTGATTCATAGCTTGGTTTTTGGATATTGATTTTATTAATTCAATCAAATTAATTAATGACCATTTAAAATATATTCAATTAACATGTTGAATTCATAATAAACAGCACTGTGAAAATTATTTATTCTTTTACACATTGTTGAAATTTTGAAATCTAATTTTTCCTTTGCTCTTATTTATTTAAATTATTTTTAGAAACTTGAAATCTTTAAAAATTTGTTAGGAATTATTACAGAAGAATTATTTAATGAGCAGAAATATAAAATTATACCTTACATTAGCCGCGAAGAGAGATAAAGAATAATCTCTAAATTGTACGCACCTTCAAAAACTTAATGGATTATTCGATTTTTAACGTAAACCGGGTGATTTTTTGATAGTGAATCTACTATATTTTATTAATAAATATAATGAAGTGGCAGTTAAAGTATTACATTTATATTTTAACTACCATTTCATTATATACTTACAAATATATATTATGACTCACGTCTCATAATTTTTTAACTATATTGACTGATCAAATTTATGACTCTATTAAAATAAGTTTCTTTCTACGAGGTATAAAAAAATTTAAATAAAATAGTGAATAAACTAATTAAAGAAAAGTAAGAAAAGGGAAAGCTAGAAAGATCGTAAATTAAGAGAAAACTAGAATTTATGGAAAAATAAGTGGGCAGATCTTATATAGATCAAATATTAAAATATTCTGAGGGAACTCTGAAATGTGCGACACAGACGAAAATATTTACTATCAGAAGAAATTTCATAAACCCCCGCATAGTGCAACAATACTTCCATATCACGTCGTACGTAAACTAAACCGATAAAGATATAATTCAAACAAACTTTGACTAAGGCAAACAATTAAAAATTATGCATTGATGCAGTCAGGTGACGAGGCCGAGCTAGCTTCTCGTGATCACGATCTACGGCTGCTCATGACATATTAAGCTGTTGTTCCCTTTATACGTTAACACAAAGCTGCTTTAAATTAGAAGTGAGTTTGGCCTAGAGTTACCGTCATGCAGTTTGACAGTTTAATTTTATCACATTTCGGAAGTTTATTTCCTTTTCTTTTAAAATGTGATTCATTCATTCATCAAAATTGTTGATTGCTGAATATTTTGTGATCTTAAAATTATTATTGAATTAAGAAAAATTATTATATCGCGACCGACATTCGTCCACTCAGTTTCACGTTACAAAATCTCATGCCACCTTGACGTCTCGTGACGTCAAAGTGGCATAACTTCACTGGCATTTGCCTGATAGCTTTCACGTAACGCTGACGTAATATCATATTAAGTATCATCGGATAGCGTAGTATGAAAAATATCAGTTTCCAGGTTGAAACTTAATTATAGATTTTTATTATTTGATGACTCTTTCTATTACTGTATTCTGTAAATTTATTAATATGATTTTTTCAAAACAATGTTACATGGACAATGTGCCAATGAACTAACTTAGATAGAAATAATCTTACTTAAGTTTACTATTTATACAGTTTATCAAAATATTTTTGAACAATAAATTACTTGCAAAAAAACTTATCTGTAAAAATTTGGCGCGACCGTTTATTTAGTTTCGAAGAAATACAGCAATAAACAAGGTAAAGAGTTTTCGTTATTTTACCTTTATAAAGTGTCGTTTTCATATAACCTGCATTACGTTTTAGTGAGCACATCCATTGGTTGATATATAATAACAAAACCTGTAAAAAATCGACTCCAAATATGAAAAAGATTTCTGAAATCAGAAAATCACGTCGAAGTAACTACACGTGGAAATAATAAGCAAAAGGCGACACAGATTTTTTTAGCCTATGTCTCAAACAATACAAAAAGTTCATACATTGGAAAAATGCTTTCCGGAAAAAGGAAAACTTAGGAGGTGAAAATTTTGTTCAAAATATATTTGATCTGGTTATATTCGTGTCCTACCGAGATGACATTAAAGTAAAACTATATTTGAGCAGAAAATATCTTGCTTCTATGTGGAGACATTTTAGGACCTTTCATTAAGGTAGATAACCAAATATATCCATCTTGTTGAAAATATATAAAACGACTCAAATGAACTTTATCACATTTCGCTATGGTTAACATTTAATGGAAAGGCTAAAACCTACTAGCGAATAAGTTTCAGCCTTTTTCAAGTCTATGTAATTATGGATTCATTTGAAAAAAGTTGAATATAACTGCTGACAATATTTTCCTCAGGATTGTTCTATCCTTTCTTTCTTTGATCGGTTAAGTGTAATGACTAAAAACGTAAATTTAAACTAGATCTCCTATAATAATTATCAAGGTACTCATTGAAACTGCCACTAAAAGCCAAATTCGCTAAGTTTATTAAACCGTAAATGACTGTCTAATTTGTAACAGCCTCGTTTTTAAATTCAATTTCATTAATCATGTAAATTTATTCATTTTCCGTATAACGTATTCAGCTGATGTATCGGTTTTAGTACAAATAGAGTAGTATTACCAATGATAGTAGTATTATTAAGATAGTAGATGTAGTATTATCGATGGTATAATAATACGGGTAATATTATCAATGAAGATATGAAAATTATTGTGAACAATTCAAATAGAAGACCTGATACTTCTCATTAAGTGTCCAACATATTTTTCTTTTCATACATTTTTACCAGCTTTAAAATTGTTGTTATGAATGAAACTCACTAATTATTTCTGATTATTATCCATTTAATGTTCTTTGTATGTATCTATAATTTTTAATGCTAGTTATTTTAAAAGAATCTACAAACGTATTTGATAAAAGAGGTATTTGATTCATTTAACCAATCTAAATAACAGATACTACTTCTATAGTAAATTCAATCTGTAATGTATACTCGTGCGTGGCTACATGGATATTTATTAGGTTGTTTCGGATGACAATTTTTGCACTGACCAGAAACTATCCTGAATTTGCCTCAGCATATTGATTATAAATTATTACAACAATGGTTGGGAAGATGTATTTTTTGAACTATAATTTACCTGATCATATTTATTTCTTTTTGTTTCACCTCTTTGAAGAGAGGTATTTTTTTAATATTTTCAGAAATATTGGGTCCCTTTATTTCTTTAGATAAAAAAATAGAAATGTAGAAGAAACAATCGACTTCTAAAATCAAAATGAGTCTCAAATCTTTTATTATTGCTTAATTGTTTTTCCATACTTACACAAATCAATTTTTCTTAATTGGTTTGGAAACGATGCAACGTTGAGAATTTTAATTGTGTATCTAAATAGTACTGTGTGCTCAGTAATATAGTTTTTATTGTGGTCCATTTTCAAATATAATATTATCACATTTCATCTTATTAGTCTGCCTATCACAACCTCATATTTTCTATAGTTTTAAGGTTTACGTGAAAGAAATTTCATAAACATATGCTTCATATACCGAGCTCAAGAGATATGAATAACTTCGCACTCCCCCTATATGTGTTTTTCGGTGTTCTCAATTCGTTTATTTATTGAATATATTTGGCGTTAATTTTGTAAAAATTCATTATTCACAATTAAATGAAACTACATGATGTAGTATTATTTCTATATTCTTTAAGTTCTTTACCACGGCCTAGGTTTCGTTGTATTACAATATCTTCAGGTGGGCTGTTAGCAAATATAGCTAAAAGCCCACCTGAAGATGTTGTAATACAACGACACCTAGGTCGTAGTAAAGAACTTAAAGAAAGTAGAAATAATACTGAATCACGAAATTTCATTTAATCGTTTATTTATTATTGAAGTATATTTAGCATTTTTGTTATTGAAGTGCTTTGTCAGCAGGCACCATAGTAAAGTTTGCGGAGAGTCGTTGGATACAAGCGACATGATATTTAGCTTAGAAATTTATGGGAAAGCCTACGTTCAGCAGCTGACATCTTTCGGCTGATGATGAAAATAAAAGTCCCTTTAGAATATCTTGTTATTTATAAACAATAGATATTCACAACATTCTATTTTTAGGTTATGTTTCAATTTTTTTAAAACATTTCATTTCAAGTATTCTGTAGACCAGTTGAAATAAGGAAGATTTTTTATAACAAGTATTCAGTAGGTTTCGTCAACAACTTAATGTTAGAGAAAGTAATGTAATTACATGTTTTTATTTTTTCTGCCAAATATTGCTTCTAAAACTAATAAGGCAGTTTTGATAAAGACTTCTTATTATTGTCAGTACGGTGCTTTTTGTGCAAAGAATTAAATTTGTTCTGAACCTTTTTCATAGAAATTTATTTATTTCACGACACATCATGACCTAGTCAAGTTAAAAAGATACCATACAATACTATTAAAAAAATAGTGGCACTCTCAGTAGGATAAGATAAATATTGATGAATTTTAAAGTATAGCAGATAAGCGGCAAAGAGTTTTTAGCAGAAGATAAACGGCTTGTTAGAAGATACAAACATGATACGGACCATCTCAGCTACCGATCGAAACCGTTAAAGGTTTACGCATAATTGATTGATCATATGGACAACAATACTACTCTTGATTTGGCATGAAAATAAAAAATGATTAAATACTGTAGAAATTGGCTTTAACTGACGAATAACCTCATAATGATGAGCAACTGGTTTAGGAACTTATTGAATGAAGTAGTACAAAACCAGGTTCAAATTTGAGAGGGTAATAGCTTCCGTTTCTAAGTATTTCTTTTAAATATGTTTCATTTCTAAGTATTTTTTTATTTTTCTATAATTTTCAGATTGTAATTTGATACTTTTCTAATTACTAATATCTATTCGACTTTCATTAAAATAGGTCGGAACATTTTGCTTTTTTAAACTTCTTAAACTTTTTCAAAACTATAGTACTTTTGATCAGCGATTACAAATCATTTTGCAAATTCTACAATAGATTAATCAGATATGGATAATTACATAAAAAAAATTTTAATCTTTTTGTTAAAAGATGATATACATAAAAAATTAAAACTTTACGTTACCTGTAATTCGAATATAAATATTTTAATAAAAGTTAGCTAGTGCAAAACATGTGGGTTAATAAGGTGTACTATTATTATCCAAATTTCAAGTTTCTAAGTCGCATCGTTTCTGAGAAACACAGCTGTGAATGTGGTGAAACCTAAATATATTGCCTACTACATGTTTCATAAGCGTAAAAACAAGGTGCAGATTTAAAAAATTAAACATCGTCCCCATAATTTTCTTACCCATATTTTTTTTATAATTTAAGGTTGATTAGTTTTGAAAATAGGTAAAGATTAAGATAAAAACCCCTGAAATCATAAAAATAATATTTTGGAAACCTTTGTAAATAATCCTTTCAAACGACGCTACATATTGTATACGGAATTTAAAAAAAAATTAATACCATGTTTAACGGCCCCTCTCTGCCTAAAATTTTTAAATTAATATTTTTAGTTTTATTTATGAAGCATGAACGGGTCCAAATTTTTACGTTAGTCTATTTTGAGAAAAACGGCTGTAACGGACAGACGGACGGCGGACGGAGGCACGTAAATGATATCATGACATTTCCGTTTCTCTTTCGAGGTACGGTAATATTAATTAATAATATGAATTTACGTACATGGTAGCATGAATCTTCTGCTCATGAAATTATTCAATAATTGTAAGTCAGAATTAAGATACACTACTTTCCATCAAGTTAATCAAGAAAATATTTATAAAATATGATTGAATATGTTACAATGCATGTGGCATTGTAACATATAAAAATAAGAATTAGTTTAGCCTTCCAAGTGAATATTATTTAAATAACACAATGATAGAAATACCAAACATTAAATTCAATAAACACCAAATAATTATCACTATTGATAAAATATTCGAATAAAGTGAATTCGGAATGAATTACGAACAGGAGAGGAAAATTATTCAAGAAATCTTAAAATTTTCTCAGGTACATTAAGTTTGAATAAATTGGTGAAAATATAATTCTAAATCGTAAGCTTTGTCATGAAGTTCTAAAAACGTAAACGTTTTAGAAGTCGTTTTAACATCCTAAAATCTAAAATTACTTCTGTGTAATTATAAGCTGATGGGTACAGATATTTTATAAGGGAGAACTCATTTTAATAATGTTAAACATTAATATTTGTAAATATTAACGTGAATGAAACATTAGGGAATAACTTCGAAATGTAAATACACATTGTAAAATGTAAACATCGTGTAACTGTTATATTGCAAATTTTATGCAAATTATTAAAACTTAAATCGTAGTAAAGTATAAATTTAATCCGATACAGAATTCTACGAACATCACTTGCCTTTAACGAATCCCAACCCATATATTTAAAGGCGACGAATTCGGGCATATAATGGTAGGAGAAAGTAGCAAAGGTATCCTCCATATACTTCTATTGCAAACGTTGCACACTCTATTGCAAACGTTGGCACTCTGAAATTTATACAATAAAATACATTAAATTATCCAACAATTTAATTTCATGTAGTTCATATCTTTTGTAATATTTCCCCTAGAGAAGTTACCAAAGAAACTGTTATACAATGTTACCGAAAATATGCAAGATGTTTGAAGACAACAAAATTAGCATCCATAAAATCGAAGAACAATACCTATTTCCATTAAAAAATGAACTCGATTCTGTTTGCTTCCGTTCATTTATATTATTCGGCATATTAATTAAATAAATTGTGTCATGAAATATGACATCAATAATTTGATCTCCTATTAAGTATGTATGCATAAAAGGATTACCGTGACTTAATTTAGATTTAGAATTTAGAAGAAAACTTAAATAAATTAATGCACGTGGTCCAATATCATCAATACATGTCAATAAAGGTAAAAAAGGCAAATATAGGAAAATTAATAACGAATTTAAGTGTTCGGCTTGCGCCAAGTTTTTTAATTCAGAAATCGAATGAAACGTTTGTCCCTATGTTTGTCTACTTCAATCAAAAATCATTACTCTTATATATGTTTAAGAATACTGACGAGAAAGAAATGTTTTCAAAAATATTTAACAATATATTATTTAAAAGACAGACCAATATTACACAGAGAAATTCTTTTTCTTGAATTTTTTAAGTCATGGAACACTAACATTGATTTAATAAAGTCCCAAATACGTGTTGTGAAATCAAAATATGACATCGAAAGATTGTGTCGAGGCTAAAATCTTAATTATGATTATGAATATTTCATGATTAGTGTGACTACTTTCCAAGGGTCACCGTGTTGAAGAAAAAAAATCTTCAAGTAAAATAGAATGATATATTATAAGAGATGCTATACTTTGCTTACTGGATACAATAAAGACTTATCTGGCTTATATAATTTGGCACTTTTGTAATTTATGCAACTATTTTAAGTGGCAAATGTATCAAAATAAATATATTTTTAGGTTCGACATATATGTTTGCTCACAACTTTTTCTTACATTGACATACTAATTAAATTCTAGCAATGTTAAGTAATCATTTATGTTCAGTGTTATTTAAAACATAACAAAAATATGTTCAGAATACGTAAATTAAACAAGTGTTAAAAACATTTAATCAAAGAACTTGAAATGTTTCTATTTCGTGTTTTAAAATGGGCATAGGTAAATAAATTTAGAGTGACCTCTGAATGAAAAATGATTTTCGTTGTCACTTGTATATTTTAAGTTGTAATTCGTTTCAACTTGCGAAAAACATATTACACTCTTGCATGAGTACAAAAAAAATTGTAATTAATGATTAATAAATACGATACAAAATTATATGTGAAGTGTTGGATAAAAATACGTCATAATGATCTTTTAGATATGGCAATAAATACTGTAAAGTTCTAACTTTATATTTAATCAATTCAAATATATTTATATATAACAAGAAATTGTTTACAATGCATATATGTTATTTAAATTAATTAATGTATTTATGTTATTCCCAACAAAAACTTTTGTATGGAACAACAAAATTTCTTTCTTGAATCCAATTAACATATCACCTGTTTGCTGATTACGATGTCGTAAAAAAACTGCGTAAGTATAAAACATTTTTTCTATTAAAATCTTTTCGTCGACTAGATAAAATCTCTCATCTCGAATAAAAATTGTCGATGGAAAAGAATCAATTACCAGCGAACCCTAATCGATAAGCGTTTTCCTTTTATCTCGATCTTCGGGATAATTTGCATAACAATCGTATTATCTACCGTTTACCCTCATCTGGAAAAGGTAATACCGCTAACAGAAGGAAGTTTAGCATCGCACATTTGGTTATTTTTATCATTTGAAATTCAATTTGCGATACCGGTATGGAGAAGTTAACGTTTCTATCAAGCGGACTATGAAATGGAATAAGGTTTCCAGTTTATTTGTATTGGTAATTTTGTGAAATTGAAAAGTAATTCGATTTATGGGGCTGGGCACATTATGAGGCTTTAATTACTTATTTTATAAAAAATAATTTTCATCAGTACTTAATCTTATTTTAATCATCCTAATAATACATATTTATGTATTGTACAATATTCCTTGTAACAATTTTTTTATGAAAATATTTTGATTTGTATAATGAAATTTAATTTTGGAGTAAAGTGAAAAATTCCAGGAAACAAAATGGACATTGTAATAAAGCGATATTCTGCACCCGTATTTTGTAACTTTGTAGAAAAAAACGTGGTACTAAATCACTCGTAATGCCTTAAGCATTTCATTAGGAGAATTGGAATATATTTAAAAAGCTTAATATGAATACCTGGACGAGATATACCTGGACGAGATATACTATTGAAATACTGTCACAAATTAATTTAGTTCAAGACATAGCTTTAAATAATTTTTTTTAACATAAAATAAAATAAAGTAATTTATTTTGCACAATACTTTTTTCCTGATATTCATTTATATCATAAATCAAATATTTACATATTAAATAAAAATTTGATGCCATAGCTGCTTATGACCTTGATTTGCGTCTCAAAAGCTCTCATCATATTACTTTCTATAAAATATAAGCTACCAAGTTGTGGAATAAGTTATAGCCTTATAAATATAAAATACTCCCTCTAACTAGATACTTAGGAATCGGCGTAAAAACTATACATCACAAATTTTCTTGTAATACATATTTCCTTTTCCTTTCATGTCTTATCCCTTTCTTCATCCCGTGTCATTTGAAGGTTTATGTATATGAGTATACGTATTAATGTGTTCATAGGTGGATATGTGTATTTATGTATAAATGAATATATATGTGCATGATAATATTTATATACATGTTTTTTTTATTTTTTACTCTCAGCCAATTATGCAAACTCTGAGTTGTATTGAAATATGATTTATCGTTTTACTAGTGTTTTAGTTGGCTTTAAGAGATTGTTTTATATATAAGTTATGTAAAGTAAATTTTTTAATAAATAAATAAATATGTAAATAATAGAGGATAATACTTGATATTTTGACGTATCATACTTCATACTGACTGTATTGTATTATGTTTCGCACCTTGGAAGGTCAAAACCAAACCATTCATTTTGTTCAAAATAAACAGGTAGAAAAATAACCAATTAAATTTATTATAACTTGAAAAAGAAAATTTTAATATTTGAATAAATTATGTGAACATGTGTTTCTGATTTTCTATTCTCAAATCACAAAATGCATTTTGTACAAATAATCAATATTAATAAATATAATTTAATCCGATGAATAGATCTCAGATATGTGTAGTTATTATTTCTCATGGGTTTGAGGAAATTCTCAATAAAATTGGAAGTAGATTGTCCTCTTTAGCTCCAAGATTATAAGATATGCAAATGCTTTTATAGATGAACATTTGGAGTTCACAGTTCATTTCGGTTTAATATATAATAATCGTGTGAGTTTTTTTTTATTACTGCGATCACCGTGAAACAAATACTTTACATTTTGGTAAAGTAATTTACATTTCGTCTTTATTCTTCAGTAATTTATTTCATTTTTAATAAAGCAAACCCCATTCAGTTCCAAGTTGTCTTTGAGATACAAGGTATTTTATTGATACAGAGCACTCAGCATACGAGGTTAAACAGTGCGTATATTTTTCTTCTACAATGTATATTGCAACTTATTTTCATTACGTCTAGATTGAACCGAGTCAGCGATATTAAAATTAACATATGTGTCAATTATTGAATACATTTAGCGTTAATTTTGTAGAAATTCATTATTCACAATTAAATGAAACTACGTGATGTAGTATTATTTCTACTTTGTTTAAATTGTGTCAATATTAAATGTTTCATACTCGCATTTGACACATTTACATAACAATTGGTTTTACATATTTGTTTTTATTCAAAATGCTAACAAACCAATTCGTTATAATGATAAAGAAAAAGTATACAATGATAAGGAAAGAGTATTACAAAATTGGATGGTTGGAATGAGGCTTAAACTAGGTGCATTATTGATGAGTATTGTACTTAGGGTTAAATTAGCATTTTGAAGTGAAAAATGTAGGTAAATAAAACATCTTTATATATTAATGTTCTAAAATGAAAAAGGATACGGAGTAACTGTGTAACAGATCCTCGTGTCGGACAGACGGGCGTGGGTGAATATATAAACAATTGCGTTTTAATTCATTCAGACAAACAACTTCTTCACGATTTCAATAGACACTGCACCATCTGGTGGGAAGTTTCAGTATATTCGTATTATTTAACTTTTATTTCAAAGTTTATTAATGTTCTGAAATGAAAAAGGATAACAACAGCGTAACTGTGTAACAGACCCCTTGTGTCGGACAGACGGGCGTGAGTAAATATATAAACAGTTGCGTTTTAATTCATTCAGATAAACAATTTCATCGCGATTTAAATAGATACTGTACCATCTGGTGGGAAGTTTCAGTATATTCGTACTATTTAACTTTTATTTCAAAGTTTATTAATGTTCTGAAATGAAAAAGGATAACAACAGCGTAACTGTGTAACAGACCCTCGTGTCGGACAGACGGGCGTAAGTAAATATATAAACAGTTACGTTTTAATTCATTCAGATAAACAATTTCATCGCGATTCTAATAGACACTGCACCATCTGTTGGGCAGTTTCAGTATATTCGTACTATTTAACTTTTATTTAAAAGTTTGTAAAAATAATATGAATATATATAATATGAAGATAAAGGAGAAAATATCGCTGTCTGCATATTCTATTTAAATTGTTATTGCGTTTAATGTTAATACAAAAAATGATATCATCAATGAGCAGTAGATTGAATAAATAACAATTTTATTTACCAACTTCATATTGATAAGCCTCTAACGGCAGAGACTAAAACTGCTAAATTTTATATTTTTTTTTTCACTTGTGACATTTCACATCAAAAATTAATGTCTACAAACTTGCAAATTTGTTAAAAAATACAGTTCATTTATACGGCTAAGAAAATAAAAATGAATTTCAAATACATCAATAAAGACTCGAAGTATAGACACTTTTCTTATCGTTAATAATTCTAAATTTCTATTTAGAATTATTAACGATAAGAAAAGTGACTATATATAAAGTGACGAAAATATCTTAAATTTTTCCTTATATAATCATATCTCCGAAATGTTGTTATGAAAAAAGAAAATCCCTAACTTTGTAATACCATAAAAGACGTGTTTGCTAATGGCTAACAAACGAGTAAAATCCAATTTTTCACCCAAATATAATTTTCCAGGAAGCCAACACTGACTTTCATATCTATGGTTGTTATGCGAGTTAATATGACTATTGTTTCGCCGTATTTCTCGAAGTAATTTTGCAATTAACAACTTAGATCTTGTTATAAATATGTATTACACTCTTTTATATTAGCTCTTTATAAAAATAGAATTATGATTATCCGTTAATGATACAAATAACAAAATCCTTTTAAGTTAAAAGGTTAATTTGTATTATTAACCGATAACCATTATTATTACAATAACAAACGATTGATTTAATACAAATAACAAATGATTTTGTTATTTCTATTAAATCAATCACCACAAAAAAATGTCAACATGTATTTCAATATTCTCTATTTTATTACAAGGAAAATATTTTCCTAGCAATTTTTAATGGCATTGTTATTAGACCTCTGCGTTTAATTTATAATTTATTTACTAAACCAAATGATTATACATTTACGAACAATTAATAAATTGAAAATGTTTGTTTTTTATCGTTTGTTCTAATACCGTTTACTTAAATTTTTTTTAAGTGATACTGGTAAGAGAAAAACGTTTAAATTATGATAAGATTTATGAAAAGTATTTAAATTATGATGAAATACAATATGAATCTGTCTATTGCTAAAATATTTGGTGAAATTGGCCATTAGACATGTTTTGTTTAAAATTAACCATTGTTGCCCGCGGCTTAGCTCCCGTGGAGTAGACACATTTCTTTATTACACTTATTTATTCTAAATGCTGACTCTTCTGAAGCAGCAGCTTTATGCTGAAGTCAAATCGAAGTCATTTTATAAGATACTAAAATATGAGCACATTGAACCCAATTAATTAGGTTCTATATGTCTGGCGTATTACGGCGTGGGTTATAAAGTTTAATTTGTCTTTCACGAACTTTTCGGATTGAAAACATATTAGATTAATATCGTAAGAATATGGAAAAGGGTTTCTGAAAGTGTCCTCCCCAAGTTACCCCCCCTGGGTACGCGAAATTCTAGGGGTTCGTAAGTGATCGTAAAGAGTTCATGACAAAATTACATTAACGCTATTGCGGCTGAATGGCTCGCTCACGCTCGCTCTTTTGCGGCTGCGACAAGTGAAATATTAAACGAAAACGTACGGTGCATAGACTGGTTTCCCTCCGCCAGCAGGGTTTCGCTTTAAGCGCATTAGTTACATATGCTCACATGCCTACTTTAACATATTTGTGAAAACAGAAGAATCATTTGCATTTATTTCGGGTGGTTGACAATAAAGTAACAGTGTAATGTTGATTAAATTAGAGTTGAAAGTTATGAATCAAGGGCTAAAAACGGGAACATTAAGTAGAAAATGTCCAGAGACTCAAACATTATCATACAGTTCGTAAAATGTGAAAAGTATGTCAAACTTCGTCTACTTCTGGTGAAAGTTCAATTCCAACGAAACAAGTGAATATGAAAAAGACAATTCTATCGGTAAAAAACGGAAATTGTCTGAAAATTGGAGTTACGCATAAAGAGGAATCTCAATGTTCAGGGCCACAATATGTAGTAGGTTGATGACTTACTCTCACATTGAAAAGAACAAAAATATTAAAGGGAAATTTAAGAGATATAGAGAATCATATTTGGTATTTGAAGTTATTACACGATTACGTAAATAAACTAATTATATGCCATAGTTCTGAAAATTTCGTATCAAAATTTAGATGGCGTTACTATTTACGACGTCTATACTTTGGGGTCAACTGCGCACAATTTTTGAAATTTATGATTGAAATTTTACAAACGTGATGTTTTATTGTATTATTTCCCATGATAATAACATATTTTAACATCGAAATATTGAATTCATGGCATATTATCGCGTTAGTACTTACATAATCTATATTTAAAGTCGGTGTTTCAGAGATATGACATATTATTATAATGTCACTTATGTTATCTACATCTAAGATCATCATCGAAATTTCAGAAATATGGCATTTTAGCTTAATGTGGCATTACTGGTTTTTTTTATACCATACTTAGGAAGAAAAAATATATTTGAAGTTTAATTAGCCAAACTTCAAAAACTTCCTTTAATTTTTTTTCCGATATCTGTATTGTATATTTTATAAATGTTTAATAATAAAATCTAGTTATTTCATTACTTTGGATCGTTACTTTTGAAGAGGAATGTCAGCCAAATATTCGACGTACGTATAGATAAATGTTGGTCATTATATAATAATAAATGTTAACAGTTATATATAACACTAGATGAAACTTCATGCAAATATTGATGACTTTAATTCAGTTAATTTGAAAATAGAACGAATTCGTCTGCGTGAATTGGAAACCGTGTACATTCTTCTTTACACGAGGCATAGACAAAATCTTCACTAGTAAAATTTAGAACATTTCTATAGCTATGTTGTTTTTACATAACTACTTTTCTTATTGATGTCTTACATCGAAAATCTACAAAATTTGATCGACAAATGTCAAAATTGCTGTGACAAGTAAACTATAAGACGCCGTCTTTTAGTTCATCACTGTTAATATTAGTACCGTGATAAGTTTTAAATTATTGATGTAGGTTTAGAAAAACAAAAAATATTTATAAATAGATATATATCCGAGATACAACTAAATAAAATATAGTTATAGGCGACGTCAGGATTGAAGATAGAAAATAATAAGGGATGAAGTACGTAAAAGATTTTATATTGTGGGTTATAATAGACAAGGGGGTTTACATAAAAATATGTTTTGTAGATGGCAATCCTTGAAACAAATATTTTAGAATTAATGTTTACTTAGTTTTTTAATATTCTATATAAAAGTTTTGCATGAATTTTAATAACATAAAGAATGTCTAATAGAATGCACATTTTCATATATTATATTTTAAAAACTATCAAATTACAGTGCCTCCCATGGCTGGTATATTAATAAATACAAAATAAGACCAATAATTAAAAAAGGGGAACCAGTTAAATATTAAACAAAAACATTTATGTGAATGGGCGAAGAGAGCAAGTAATATTTAAAGACTAACATATTCAACCATTCTCACTGATTTTGGTGTAGGCCTACTTCAATCTGCACCACTCGGTTCTATTTTGGGCTGTCTGAATCCAGTTTGTTCCCACCTGTTTCATTATGTCATCCTTCCATCTCATTTGCAGCCGCCTAACTGGACTTTTGCACTCCCATGGCACACCACTGACACTCCATACTAGAGAACAGATTTAATTGCTTGGTTTAAAATGGCGGCTACACTATTACATATGTACCCGCCTATGCATATCCGTATGTGTGTTTGCGTAAATTAATATAGGGCTGTTAGCAACGTGCAGATAAAAAATATTTACTAATACTACATATTGGTTTCGATCGTCGCGGACAATTCTCAAGTCAAGCGAGTAACGCTATACGTCATCAACATAGCTGTTTCTCTTTCTAACCAATAGCGCCAATCGAATGAGTATCTCTATAGTACGCTGGCGCAGTAGCTTTGTATTCGCGCACGCGACTTCATTATTATCTAATTGTAAAAATGTAATTGTTTGAATAAATATTTTACACTATACATTTAATTGTGCGAAAGTGATTTGGTAATAATAATATTAAGATAGTATTTGAAAAAAATGTACTTAGTATGGATCTTAAAACGAAATAAAATCTTAAATAAACATAAATGTATTTTATTTATAAATGACACACTGAAGTATTGTCTTCGTTGTACTTTTGACTTGATTAGATTTGCTTCATGTGAAAGATCTCTTAATAAACAATATAACATTCCTACAGCCGACACTACAAAAAAAACGTTTTCCAAACACATCGCGTTCAAACAAAACGATGACTTTTAAGAACAGTTTAAAATTTAAAACTGCTCAATGACATGTTAGTTGACGCAAAATTATAGATATTGACTAAATAAATTGGTGATAAACAATAAAATTATTCATTTAAATCATATTTAAACAAAAAATGGAGAGAAAACAATCTCCTATCCTTAGTGATTTTATTGCATTTTAAGCACTTGTACACAGCGCAATAATGGAACGTTATACTGAATTAGTATAAATAGTTAATTATATACTTAAACATTAATTATAATTACAAATTGAATTACAATAAATAGTTAAATATAATGGTTACCGTCACTGAATTACACAAGTTAAACTCAACCAAATATCGCACAATAGAACAAGTCACAAGCGCAAGCAGCAAGCGGCAACGTAGGAACGCGTACACATGATCGTACTCATTATCTGCGGGTGACGTTAAATTGGCGAGGGAGGTGAGTGTCGCTTCTTTACGCAGTAATAGTTAATATTCTTTGCCCATGGCCTCCACTCCAAGATAATTTTGCACCATAAATCCGACTTTCGAGCAATATGAGCAGCCCACTGCCACTTACGTTTCGCCACTCTCTTTGTAATGTCAGCTACATTGCTTTGTCTCACTAATTATTAACTCTGTTAATACTTATTATAAACTCTGTTATCACTTATTATGAACTCTTAAATTTCACTGCGAATATTATATAAGATATATTCATATCATTATCAGCTCACAGATTACTGTTATGATCACCGTGTATAAATATAGCAAGTGAATTTACCCCTAAAACATTTCTCAGTATATTAACAGGCTCTTATTAATTTCACTCATCAGCAAATATGTACGTAAGCAACTAATCGTCGAACCGATTTGAACTCTTGCGATTTTATGCAAAAATTATGACAATGCAACTCTGTATCATTGTATTTTCATACCTTCGGGCTGATATGATAGCGGAGAAGGATGCTGGTCATAGAAATTGTTCAATGATTAAGAAGAAATCCATCGAATTTGTACTCGTTTGACTTATGTTAGTAAGTCTGTGGCGACATATTGTAACCAGAAATTTGATATTGGAAAACGTAAGTGGTCGTGGGAACTTACCAATGGATAATCTTAAATCCATTGACTTTATGCTCATTTGACTCGTCTCAATAAGTGAACATATTGTAAATAGCGCCGTCTAATTATGGAGGAGCGAGGTGGTAGGAAACTTCTTAATGGCCAACAATAAACCCATCAAGTTTAGATTTATTTGATATGTCTCATTGAGTCCTTTCGTCGCGAAGGAATGTTTTTAGTATGTTTTAAAACTAAAAAATTTCTTGTTTTGTTGAATTTTGACTCTGCATAACTAAAATTCTGCATGTGTTTACGCTTTCCAAGATGTGTTTGATAAAAATATATTAGATCTCTTTAAAACTTAGCGCACTACAGTTTTTTATTCTCTTTTTATTTATTTAGTCATAATTATGTCTAATAGTTGTTTATACTCAATATATTTAAAATTAATTATAATATTTTGAGTATAAACAACAATTGATCCATATTTCTTTAGACGCCAGTCAACTTCAAAATAAGTGTCACAAATAATAATAAAAATATATTTTGTATTATTAAATACCTGTTTAAACAATCAGCCTTTATTTAATAAGACACATACCAGTGTATTTTAAACAAAGAGAACTTATGCATTTATTTGTTAAATATCAGTTTCGTTAGTAATTATATTCCAAAAAACTTAATTTATTTTGCAGTCCAACTATATAAAATAGTAAATTCCCTTGTTCCTTATATTGTTGTCATAATCACGCATAAATTACTGAACTTAAACTTTTCAATACAAGTTTATCCTCTTTTAATAATATGCAATTTAAATTTTACGACTCATTTTCTTAGGAGATTAAAATAATATTTCGCCTTCTTTTCAATAATAGGTGATACTATGTTTCATGGTTAAAAATAAACTACTGAAACTTACCCCTTTTCTTATAATACATGTAAAAATAAAAAAAAAAACACTCGAGCCGATTTATTTGTCTACTTGTAGTAAATAAAAAACTTGTATAATAAAACTTTCTTAATGTGCAAACTGATATTTCGACTTTAAGCCACGTTGGCCAGTTGGTGCCTTTTATTTCTCATCACGTTCATTGTACGAAAATTCTACATATATTTATATAAAATAAATAAAACATACCTTGACAATATGAACTTGTGTTCGTAATTTATCTATTTAAAATTTATTACCCTCAATATTTCATAACATCTAAACGACAGCATTAATGAATTTGATATTTATCTGTCAAGTCTCTCAACCGTAATCCCGTTTATAGGATTTGTAGCTACAATCCCAAGATGCGCATTTATTTTTGGACGGGTAGAATTTCCAGCTACAAGTGTTTACACCACCGTTAATAATGACCCAACTGCTTTTAACGCCCTATTTAAGACACGTATAAACAAAAAACAGCGTGTAACACATTTGCTTTGAACCAAGTATGAAATATTATGTGTATTCCCTGGGAGAGAGTTTAACCAACATAAGCGCGATATGGGGGTTGGGGGAGGAACGGGTAAGGCGAAAGGGCTATATTCTATCTGTACATCTACGATAGCAATGCATACCAATAATGAGTAGTGTGTTGAGAGGAAAAGTTTACTTTGTTTTGCTTTATGAAAGACGGGATCTTGTGTCTGTTTTATTGCCGAAGATTGAATTTTGGTATTTATGAATGTAAATTGATGCCAAAATGTAGTTCATGACTTACTTTTATTGAATTCACATACATTCATTTGAATTCGGGAAAACATTTGTTCTCCTTTGATGCGTGCGTGAGCGCGTGCGTGCGTGCGTGCATGCGTGCATGCATGCGAACGAGCGTGCGTGCTTGCGTGCGGGCATGCGCGATTTCTTTCATGCGTGCGTGTGTTTTTAAGTCTGCTCTTATGACCAATATTCTTTTATCTAACGTCGGTAAGTCTTCCGACTGCTGACCTAAGTGTCCCCTGTCGAAGACATTTCTCAAGAGATCGTAAAATTTCTCGACAGAACATAAAAATCAGAACTTTTTTTAATCCTGTCCTCACATTTTTAGAAAATTTCACGGATGTATGTAAATAAATGGAATATTTACTTTAATATATTCCATTTATCATCATGTGATATTATCATGTAATTTACAATATTTGCTGATAGTATGGTATCAAAGTATGGTATCAAAAAATTAAAGAATTTGCACATCCACTAATTGATGCTTAATGATAAAAAATAAAACAAAATAATATCATTTTTATTAGAAAGTGGATTTCAAATGTAAAGCTAAATTTTGAAGTAAAAAATTAAGTCGAAAAATACAGAATCGTTTAGTCCACGTCTTAAACAATATAAAAGCATAAAACATTGAGAAAATGTCTCCCGTGAAAAGTTACCCTTCTTATGTTTACAGTCTACAGAGATAAATTAAAATAAAGTAAATAATTAACAATAAATACCTTGACTCAGTAGAAAAATATTTCAAGAAAGATAATCAAATATAAAACTTTTTAAGGGAATTTAGATAATTATCACTATGATCTACATATAATAGAAATATTAAAGTCCACTAGAGAGCTTCAACCATTTCGTGATTTTCTTTGTTCACTTATACGAAAAATACGTTTTTAAATATTTTGAAAACCTCAAACATTTCTGTTCATGTAAATGAAAAGAATATAAAATAATAAAAAATTGATTTCCTCTTCTGAAGGTCTACTTTACTTACGGCCTTCTAATTCAACCCTGATTCTAATTGAACCTAATTAAAAATATAATCCTTTCAAGTTACTTCTATTGGCTTTAAATTAACACGTTCTTTTGCTTAATTTTGTTTCCATTCCTAAAACTATTTAAATTTCTAACTAATTTTAAAGTTAGCCTTAGGATCCTCTAATTACTTTTTTTTCGTGCAGAATTTTTTATATTCACACAAAACTTACCCCTTTTATCCCGTTATAGCAGATGACGAGTATATTTGAATTAACCTGAATATAATTGAACAGATGTTCACAAAGGGCTTGGTAGCCGTTGTTTTGAAATATAACAAAATAATAGAATGTCACTTTGGTATATTGTGTTGAATATTTTAGATAGTATCTTGTACATTTTGTCATTTTTAGTTTCCGTAACAAAAATAAGTTGATAACTAATATATTTATCCGAATTGTAATTTTGTCCCATTGTTAATCAATCCATTTCTCTGAGTACCATAATTTGTACAATTCTAGACTAACGTGCATGAAGTTTTGAAAGTAGATATTTCATGAGGAGGTCTCAATAGATATGTAAAAATTATTCAAAAAATTAATAGTTTAAAAAACTAAAAAACACCTGCTTTTAAAAACACTACACTAAAAAGCAAAAAACAATAATCGAAACTGTTTTTTTTCTTTACTTAGTAAGAACTTTAGTGTAAGCCATGACTGATATTTAGTATAATATTTGCGTTTAAAAGATTGCGGCGCTTTGTCTTGAAATCATAGTGAAATATTAAGCATTTTTATTTACTTAATATTAATTTGAGAAACAAAATCATTTATTTTTTGAGGAAAAGCTTCCTGTGCTTTTACACTCGAATTTTATACTTAATGTCAAACATGGCAAGTCCTTACTCAGTAGACAGAGAAAAGAAGTTCGACAATACTTTTTGCTATTAGTTCAACACTTTTAAGTGTTTTTATTTTTACTTTTTTGTCTTACGTTTTTGTTTCAAGACTAGTTTTCCTATATTTTACGAAATTATTGTATTGTCATCGGTTGCACCGATACGTATGTAAAATTTGTATTTAAATAGTTCTGATAACTGGAAGTGAGTGAAAATTTAATTAAAAAGATCCGTTTTTTAGTCTTTTCAGATTTGAGACAACTTTTTATGTTTTTTTAAAATAACGTATTATCATTAGAATTAGACACAACTGCCAAATTTCACGATGATATAATATTTATGTTAGAAGTGCATGAAATTTTGTTTCGTAGGTTCCATTACATTGTTTGTTAATTACGGGTCGACCTAATGAAAACTTATTAAAAATAAAGAAAAATGTTTAAAATACTTCTCAATATACGAAATTTCAACTTGTTTCTAGTTGTTTTTATGAGGCAAGAAATATTTGAAAAGGGAGTTTTATATGTCCAGTTTATTAGGTACACAATAACATTTTTGGTGAATTGTCTTTTTACCCTTAGTAAATTAATTTAAAATGACTGATAAGTATTTATGTAAATATAATGTTGTGCTACATATAAAAGTCAAGTTTTTCATAGCTTAATGATAAGTATGAACAGGAATAAATGCCAGAAACAATCGAATTTTGCTTAAATCATTAGCCTGAAAAGTGATGAATTTGAATAAATTTTAAAGCGCCAATTCCTATACATTAATATTTAAATTATGTCTTTCTGATACCTTCGGTTAAGAAAATATTCCACAATGTCTTGATTATGATCATACCTACATACAAACACAAAAAAAAAGTGACAGCGAATAATTGATAGCATAATTTATGCCAAAATAAGTGAACTGATCAGAACGACGTTATAAATATAAGAAGTCTATGAGAGATGAGAACAAATGCTTATTTATTATATTCTTCGTACAAGCGCCTGATGAACGGCTTATTATCTTGCATAAAATATTAAATTGTTGAACGAGTATGGTGTAATTAAATGAATATTACTTAAGTTATATTTATAATGATTCATACAAATACTATATGACTATAGAATCGATATAATCGATTATTGAAATATGTCTTTAGCTCACCGTTATAATTATTATTTTCTCCATTCTGTGCTAGAGGTTTGTTTACTAAGAAAAACTGATAGGTTTAAATAAATAAATACTGGAAAAGAAAAATAACTCACCGCAATGTACTGTCCATCTACGAATAATTTCGGCACAAGAATATAATTATTATTCATCCTGTTACAGGTTTCGTCCTGATACTCGATGATTATCTAGACTCCTCACTTCACCAGAAGATTCCTGAGTATCTTCTTTACCTAAACGCACAATTGGTAGGTGGTCCGAACTATGCCTATTGTTATCGTATAAATGATCACCTTGCCGGCATCTTTCTCTTTGTAAATTGCAAGTAGATAATAAGAATATTCAGTTTAAGAAAATAAGTTAAGAAGACTTTAGTATTGGAAATAGATTATCATAAGGATATTTCATTGATTATTGACTTTATACCATAGTACCTTGACGAATGATACTTTGTAGTAGATCGTATAATTTAATGTTTTTTTTGTGAAAGAAATAATATGTAATATCTCTATAAATGTCTTGTTTTGAAACATGTCTCACTGGCAATCTAAGATTGTCTTTGGAAAAAAGCATAATAACATTCCATTCTGAAAACAGGAAACTACATGAAACTACGTGATATAGTATTATTTCTACTTTCTTTAATTTCTTTACCACGACCTAGGTTACTTTGCTAATATCCCACCTGAAGATGTTGTAATACAACGAAACCTAGGTCGTGGTAAAGAAATTAAAGGAAGTAGAAATAATACTACATCACGTAGTTTCATTTAATTGTGAATAATGAATTTCTACAAAATTAACGCCAAATATATTCATCACAGAATACCATAAATGTAACGATGAGATATCATGAAAATGGTTAATGTATCTCTGAATTTATGAGGTGTTTAATAGGTTAAGTCATTATTTCTTGAAAACTCGTTGATAAAAATATTCCATTCAATTATAAACAAACGAGCGGTCGCACGCAAGCAATTTTCCAATAGATCTAATACAAAAAGCATTAAGTTTATTTACATAAAGCAGTTTATTCTACATTTTACACCCCTCTAATTTGAAACCTATTTAGCGTACTAATTAAAATATACACTACGATGCATTCAAAATTCCGTAAACCTAGCTTTTAGACTCCCTGACATATAGCTCCCAAAAATTGGGGCATCGACTAATTCATTCATCATCCAGACTTCTGAGCTTGGTCCAGTCGACTTAGGAACTTTGACATGTTTTACTTATACAAAGTCATAAATTGGTGAAAGGCGGGTTAAATTGAATTCATTTGAATCAAGTTGTTTTAGATTAGATTAAGTTCTTCGGTCGGACGATATTAATTAGGACAAAGTCCCTTATTCATTAATCGTAATTAAAAAGTGTAAAGAAAGGAGCAACTTCTCTTTAGACCATGATTTTAGCTAAAAAACCAAAATAATCGTAAAGATCCAAATAGTTTCTTTATATATAATTAGAATAGAGTTAAAACTTTAAGATTAAGCATAAGCATTTTTGAGTAGCTGACATCATTTTTATGTCTCAATTTGGCAAATTTTTCTTCCTGAAACACAGGCTTTATTTAATTTTGAAAACTTTCTGAGTTTAATTATAAAAGTGTGGTTAAGTACTTAAATATTGACTATATTTGCTTAATTTTGTAGAAATCCATTGTGCACAATTAAATTAAACTACGTCATGTAGTATTATTTCTACTTTCTTTAATTTCTTTACCACGACCTAGGTTTCGTTGTATTACAACATATTTAGGTGGGCATCAATCTTCGATAATAGCCCACCTGAAGATGTAGTAATACAACGAAACCTAGGTCGTGGTAAAGAAATTAGAGAAAGTAGAAATAATACTACATCACGTAATTTCATTTAATTGTGTACTTAAATAGCATTATTTTTTTTTTAAATTTTATCTTAATTGTAAATTCATATAAAGAAACTACTGCAAAATGTCTGGCCCTCTTTCATAGCCAGCATTATTAATTATAATTACCATTGCTAGTTACGTATGAATTTCTTTTGTACTGTGTTAATTTATGACCTGATAACTCATTTCGAAATTTCGTACAAACTTAGAAACCACAACCACGGTACTTTTAGTTTGGTTGCGACTAGTTGCTCTGTATACACTGCAAGATATTAATCAGATACAGAAAATTACATAAAATAATTTGTCTGTAGAAAATTCAGGTTAAGTTTTCCGCTTAATGGAAAAGGTTTGACCGTTTACATTTTATTAATTCACTACGGCCTACTTCGTGTCGACTACGTGACGTGAATATGTTTCCGGATTACGAAACTAATTAACTCGAAAATCTGAATTTACGTTTAAGCCATTTCGCGTACGTGCCATTTATCCGCAGCCAATACAAAAATACTCACATCTTGAGGTAAATAAGAGATTTTGCGGCCAATATTATAAAGGTAATAGATTTTATTATGTTTGAGGTATGTATTTTCGCGGAAACAGAGATCTTTCTATAAACATTTACATTTCTGATATACTACTATTTTATTTACTATCCGGATTTTTAAATGATATGCAAAACTAAACATATTCTCTGTATTATTTATTGTTACCTTTCAAAATCTTTTCATATCTTTGGAACCTCTCGCTAAAAGATAATTAACATAATTATTTTGTTGGAGTGAGAAAAATTTGCCATAATATCCCAAAATTTTTCCAATCATTGGGAAGGTCCTTAGTATCCTTTATCTATGTATAGTTATATACTACTAACGAAATGAAAACAAAGTGAATTCTATAGATGGAAAATATTTTACAGAGTAATTTATTTATCATTAAGAATGATAACAGAAGCCAGAAAACCTGTTTTTATCATTTTTGTCTGTCTGTCGGTACTATTCACGCAGAATCTACTAGATGGATTGTAATGAATTTTGATCAAATAACACTTCATATCCAAGAAAAATACACAAGAAAAAAATAATACCTTTTTAATTCCGAATTTCACGCAAGTGAAACCGTGGGGTACAGCAAGTTCATAATAAAATTATGCATCGCCGAAATAGACTTAAATTTATTGACAATATTTAATATTCGAAATTAAATTTTTGGTAGTAGAGTTTGGGAGTAGTAGGGATTATAGACAAGAAAAAAAATACAAAGTGAGCTATCGCAATGGATTGACCAAAAAAAAAGTTAGTTAGGCAAGTTTTCTTTTAAAACAACTTCACGTTGATTTCAAATATAACTTAAATATACATTTACTTAGTGTTATGTATTTTAAACTTGACATATACTTTATAAACGACTAAGCTTATTTAATAAGCTTAGCCGTTTATAATATTCATACATGTATACAAGTCGGGCAAAACAGAATAACGACACTATTTCCCTTTAAGATATAAGATCACCATAATAATAATATACTCTGCATACTTATACTCTTCCATATAAGAGAGATGAATATCATTTCTAGTCCTTTTTGATACCACCTACGTACCTGATCCCTATCAGCACCCGTAGCTGATGCAAATTTTATGTTGAATGCAACATAAAGTCGTTTATTGAATATCTCGGTGAATATTTTCGTAACCTTCTCTCATTGTAAATGCCACGCATTCAACAGATATCGTAATCAATCTTAGCAACAATGCGTGGGTAGCTGTTGACAGGGTAAATGTGTCATGCGAGGATTTCCATTGAAAGCTACTTAGAGATTCAGATATTTTTAGGCGAAGCGTTTTGTATTTCACGATTCAGTTAACGAGTTTTCAATACTAAAGGTGACTAAGGCAGGATACTCGTATATGATAAGTTTGATGGAGTGTGTTTTTAATGTCGTACCTCATAAGAATGAGGTCTCCGTAGTACAACCGTATAATGTTATCTCAAATGCGCAGTGTTGATTTTCGTCATCATTGCTTACTTTATCTTCATGCTTCTTTAGAAATAATTATTTCATGTCATCAATGGTTATTTATTTTTCCTATATGTATATTACATATATTTTCATATAACAAAAATATATATACATATATATATATATATATATATATATGAAATGCCCATAAATTATAATTTGTTGGTTTTGATATCAAGTACTATGAAAGGAAGGTATTCTATAATAAATACACCGCTGTACTTAAATATAAATATGTCTAAGAAATTATTAAAAAACGATTCAAAGTTATTTTTCTACTACGTTTTGGGTAACAAAGTTATAAGAAGGCATCACAGAGCTTGAATTGAACTTCACGCATAGAAGATATGTTGTAAAAAGGTTAGTTGAGTTACTTTTTATATAATATTATAGTTATAGAAATTAGCTTAATAGTTTATGAAATAGTGTCAGACAAACAAGCGAGTACCTTTTTAAAAAAACATTCAAATCTGTCTATCTTTAAAAGTACTTAAAATATATCAATGCATCAAAAAATTAAATCTTCATATGATTATAAATAACATATATTTACAGCATTGTCATCATTAACCATTGAGAGAGTATATAAATATAAGTATATTGATTTAGTTTCTGCGTAGATTTAATTTATATATATATATATATATATATATATATATATATATATATATAAATGTAAAATATCCTTATTATGCTGTTCGATGTTTTTCATAGACGATAGAAGAGAGATCGGACACAGCTTACGTAACTTAGCCAGAATTCAAGTTCCTGCTTTTGCTGGGGCCGACTTTGAGAAGTAATGTTTAAATTTATGTGCATCTCATGTAATATTTTTATTGTTTTCTTACGCTACAGAGGTGAATACACATTAATATTTCACATAAATGTGAAGAGATTTCGTTTTTATCGTCACTATTAAATATTATTCATCTGGTGTAGCAAATGGTTCGTATTCGCTATACAAACCTATCGGTTGGGTAATTGTTATTATATATTGTTAATTAAATTTTTTTGTTCTAAGTGAACGAAGAATCAATTATGAAATTAAGGAATCAATTATGTAAAAAAGGAAGGAATCAATTATGTAAGAAAGGAAGGAATCAATTATGTAAGAAAGGGAGGAATCAATTATGTAAGAAAGGAAGGAATCAATTATGTAAGAAAGGAAGGAATCAATTATGTAAGAAAGGAAGGAATCAATTATGTAAGAAAGGGAGGAATCAATTATGTAAGAAAGGAAGGAATCAATTATGTAAGAAAGGGAGGAATCAATTATGTAAGAAAGGAAGGAATCAATTATGTAAGAAAGGAAGGAATCAATTATGTAAGAAAGGGAGGAATCAATTATGAAATTGTTAAATAGCAGACTTTATGAAATGAACGCTATTAACTAGTTATAAAATTACATAAAGTATGTGAAGCCTAAATATGTGTAACATGAGTGACATAAAAGACAAAAACCTGAATTAATTATTTTTCTACGTACTATTTAAATATTTGACTGAAAGTATACTGAAATGTTAAGAAGCTGTGAAGTATAGGAATTAAAGCAAATAAAAAGTTATTAAAATCTAATAAAAATACATTTTTTGCGGTTCGTGACTACTCCTTTTAATGAAAACCTTTCTAATCTCAATCCATCAAGTTTAGCCAGATCATATTAATGAATAACAATTAGCGTTACAAGAGCATATAGAAAAAAACTTCTACAAAAAATGTTGTTTAAAAAAACAGCATTGGAGTTTTTTAGTGTATTAAAGCCACTGGAGTATGTTTGTATTTTTATAAAACTTTCAAATTTGTTTCTTAATATAAACTAACTTCTTCAAATTTTTTTATTTTATAAATAGCTTAACAAACCAGTACTAATTAAAATCGTAACAAAGTAAATTAAAATCAATCCGAAGGAAGAGATACATATGTAATTAAATATTCAATAACTAATGTTAAGTTACCAACATTTTTAAAATCATATGAATAGAAATATACTTGTGGAAAGAATCAAATATTTGAAGAAACTGAGGAAAGAAATGAGTTCAAAACAAAGGTACAGAGAGTTAAGTTACTTACATTTTGACGGAGCAATCTATATGCCAGACACGCAATATATACAAATTGGCAGCATGTAAAGGAATGTTCATGAAATAATATATCATGTATGAAATGAAGAAGATGAGAAGCTTTTCAAAACGTCATATCAAAAGTTCTGGCCCAAAACTATAACCTAAGTCTGTTACAATTACTTAATACCCTAGAAAAGATGTAGAGATTTTGTAAAATTCCAGACTCAGTATTGATAATTGTCGAGATTATTTATAGATTCTGGATGTTTATTTATTAGGTTTTTAGCCCAAATTACTAATAATTTCCAAGTAATTATCTTTGAAGGAACATTTTCTTTCTTAACATGTTTGTGCTCCACTAAAATATCTGATTTTAACTTTTTAACGACATCCCACACTGCTAAATGAAATAAACCCACCCCTACGCGTATGAGCATAATATTAAAATAAAACTATATTCTGGAAATATAGTTTTATTTTAAGATTATGTTTAAAATTGAGAATTTTGAGTAAAATTTTAAATTTTGAATCAAAAACAAATATGTGTGAACTTTTTATTCATAACTTCTTCCATTTAAAACACTTGACATCTATGTTAGATGCACGGATGGAGAGAAATTGTTGTCCGAACAGTAGAAATCCGTTTGAACACTTTGGGTGAAAAACGCCAAAACCGATAAGATAGGCTGAAAATAACGTTACGAGATCCTACTGTAAATAAAATAAATACAAAAAACTGAACCCGGGGTTCGCCTGTGTGGAATTATCTTAGTTATGTTGTTCAACCCCGCGCACGGTGGTACACAGTTCTAAGATGGGCGATCAAAAATAGATAATGCGGAAATAGAGCATAATATTTGTATTAAAACGATTATAAATGATAAAACAAAGTGTTGTTTACTTAATATACTATATTATATAAAATGTTTATCAATAATTTGCTTACAAATGACAGGAAATAGAACATTGAAGTAAATGTAAAAAATGGCGCATTTCAATGTCCATATTAATTAATATTAAACACAATTAATTGCTACCTTAAATAAATTGACAGTGATAACCTTTAACAAATTCCATTAAAAATAACAAAAATAATTAGTAAAAAAACGACATTAAAATTGAAAAGAAGCTCTGATTTTCTTAAGCAAAATAATATAAATACACCCAGATTTCCTTACAAATATGAATACAAGATTTTCTAAACTACTAACAAATCTAATACCTGACTATTCACAAAACCCTTTTTTCGGGAAAGCTTCCATAGATCGGTAATGAAGGGGTCTGACTGTAAAATGATTCTTTTAACTAAATCGGTACTAGTAAGTTCCCAAGTCACAAACAAATAAATAAAAACAAATTCTACTCTATATGTTACTATAAATTAGCAGAGTCGCATATTTTCAACAATCGATACAGAATTTTATAGATATTTGGTAACATTTTTCGGATTTTGGGAAAGAAGCTATACATCAGAAATAGATATGTTTAAATAAATAACCTTTTAAATAACAAATTATATTAAAAATCACAAATACCGAAACAAGATTAACTTAATTTTAATTATATAATTTTAAGAACTTCACTCAAAACTACTTCAAATTTATATTACATTTCTGTCTCTTTTCCTGTTCTTAATAATTTACCGGATACTTTTATGCTATATCTTAACAACTTAAATCTAATCAGCTCTGGTTTGTTATTTACATTGTTTGCTTAGGAAATATATATCATGTAAATGAAGGCTATAGGAAAAGATATATGAAAAATGTAAAGTACGGAAATATTTGGATTTCATTAAAGGTTTGAAACAGAGTGTTCAGAACTTATAATTAATGATATAAGTTTGTTACCAATAATTGTCAAAACAAATAAAATTATTTTTTCCACTCCATTTTTTTTATAGTTAACAAATCTAACTGAAATGCAACAGCAAAGGTGAAACCGCTTCACCTTAATACTATATTTAATATATCAAAAAAAATTGTATTTACATTGCAATATAAACTGTATAGATATGGCCCTATAGGTAATTTGAAAAGAATTTGGATATGAGTTTACAAGAGAATGAATCTCTCAATTAGGAGTAGAACTCGCGCTACGAGGGGTTCGTACATGTTCAAACACATAAAAGTTTATACTTTTAAGGTTTCATAATGTTTTGTTAAACAATTAAGATTTCATAGTTTTTTTGTTAAACTGTTTACATAGTCTTTTGTTAAACTGTTAAGATTTCATAGTGTTTTGCTAAACAATTAAGGTTTCATAGTTTTTTTTGTTAAACTGTTTACATAATGTTTTGTTAAACTGTTAAGATTTCATAGTGTTTTGTTAAGCTGTTAAGGTTCCATAGTATTTTGTTAAACTATTTACATTGTGTTTTTTTAAACTGTTAAAGTTTCATAGTGTTTTGTTAAACTGTTAAGGTTTTGTCATATTTTGTTAAACTGTATACATAGTGTTCTGTTAAACTGTTAGGGTTTCAAGGTTTCATAGTGTTTTGTTAAACTGTTAAGGTTTCAAAATTTCATAGTGTTTTGTTAAACTGTTTACAAACATTATTATTATTTTTCACAACGTGAATAAATTGCTATGTCCGTCATAGGCATAAGACAAATTAATTCGATTTCGATACATCTTAAATTGATAAGGCAAGTCATTATAAGACAAGATAAGGCAATCATTTTAAATTGAATTATTAACTAAATAGCGCTTTGATTTTTCTTTGAAATGTTTAATAGACGTAATTAAAACGATAATAATTTTGACACATTTTACAACCGACACATTTTACAATTGACACATTTTACAATTGACACATTTTACAATTTTTTTTTAATTTAAAACGAGGATTTAATTATTCTGTACTCAAGGAGATCTTTAAGAAACAAATATATCGCTTTTGTTGCGTAGTTAATGTAATTCATCTACGGCTTTTTGTGAAATGAAATCATAATGAATCTTACAATGAAATGGCTATAGTGCTCTAATAGAGAACTAATTATTTCAAAATGCCGAAATTGCAAATTACTGTAATAATAATAAATCCTGCATGAGTCATTAAAACGGTCATAACGCAACGCTCGAAACTTAATGTAGAAATGACAACATATTTGATATATTTGGGTGTTTTTCATTAAATTAATGTGCATTGCTAGAATTATTCATGTACAGATCTCACATAATACTAATAAAACTTATCCATATTTTTCCATTCGGTTCAAAAAATAGGAGGAGCGGAGGACCGTTGCGTATGATTTTGAACCATTATGTCTCATAAACGAAACTTAAAAAGAAAAAATGGTAAAAGAAAACGCAATTTTATTTTAAAAAAACCTACTCACTAATACCAAAATATCAATGGGATTTGAAAAAAAATTACTTCCATTTTACATGTATGGAAAAGTTTTTTTAGTATGATATAAGATCTGTATATGAATAATCTACTTGCAAAATTGTATGGGCTTAGAACTGTGATCAACGGGGGGGTGCACCAACGGCCCGATATAATAAAACTAAAAGCCTTACTTGTTCTATAACAGGATTCTGAGAAAAACTATATATGGCTAGTGTTCCGGAAGATTTGGGATCAACTTTTGCTCTCTCCATGCGAGCAAAAAAATAAAACAAAGGTAATTTTTTAAAAATTCCTTCAAATTAATTCAAACCCAACTATACAGTGCTCAAAATCAGATATGCAGTTTTAATAACCAGCTATACAAAGTCCAAAACCAGCTATACAATATTTAAAACCAGCTATATAATTTTTAAGACCAGCTATGATATTGAATAAGGTAGGCAGCAAAAAATATGACTTCAATTAAAATACAGATAAACGTTGACGCGCTAAACATTTCATTGTTACATTTCTGATTAGCAATCTTGAAAACTGAAGTCTGCTAAAACCGTGTACTCAATCTATAGTTAAAGCCTTCACGATCGAAATTATCAACAACATAGTATCATTACGATATTAAATTTTGTACAATATTTTGCACACGTTAAGTACGCGTAACTCATAAAACGCCACGAGTTGAAAGCAATTTACAACCCGCATCAAATGTCAACGATATTTCACTTTTCGGATCTTATGTCATAATCTGTTTCATGTGGCTCGCTGGCACTTCTCTTATATCACTTTTTAAGTAATGTTGATGGCTTCGGTATATAATGAATGTAGCCTCGCTTTTAAGTAATGTTGATGCCTTTGGTATATAATGAAAGTAGTTTCACTTTTAAAGTAATGTTGATGCCTTTGGTATATAATGAATCTAGTTTCATGTGGCTTGCTGGCACTTCTCCTATATCACTTTTTAAGTAATGTTGATGCCTTTGGTATATAATGAATGTAGCCGACGATATTTCACTTTTCGGATCTTATGTCATAATCTGTTTCATGTGGCTCGCTGGCACTTCTCCTATATCACTTTTTAAGTAATGTTGATGCCTTTGGTATATAATGAATGTAGCCTCGCTTTTAAGTAATGTTGATGCCTTTGGTATATAATGAATGTAGCCTCGTTATATCTTTTGATGTTGGCTAAATGGACATGGAAATAAAGAAGTGGCAAAAAACGTCTTATAATTTATACGCATGTTTATATTTTAGAAGGAATGTTTATAAATCATATTGATTAGGCAGCTTCTAATGCATTCGGCAGCTTGTAATGTAATGCAAAGTTATCTTCGGTTAATGAAGCTGTATGACAATAATAATATTACTTATCTAAGCGTTTACTTAACAAGTTGATACCAATGCAAGATTTTGTTTCGGGAATTTTAAAAAATGAATAGGATTTTGATTATAACATCGGTAAAAAAGTATACATGGAATCAGTATATGACTTGAATAAGCAAATCTGTTTACTTAATAACCGATTTCTAAATACTTTTTATGGAATAGATATCACAACTATTTTATAGGAGAAATTACGAAAAAAAGGTTATGGAAATCTGATCCATATGATTCAGATCTATTTCAGAAAAAGTACTCAGAAACCGGCCATAAGTAGTTTGGGCGTAAGAAATCATTAAGAAAACATGTGAAAAACTGGCCAAGTACTATCAGAACACCTATGATGTAGAGTTAATGGTTTGTCTAAGTATAGTAGAAGTTTTAATCTAGTTCGGAAATTGTTTACAGATTTTTACTGCATTCAACTTTGAAACTTATATTTCACAAATGGGGCAAATAAACATTTTCAAATTTTATAATCCTCTTGATCTGGCCCTTTAATGCCATTTCTTTAATTTTTAAAAATATCATAATGGTCATTAATTAGTTGCTCGACAGCACCGAATGGGTCGTGGATCTTCTCAAGAGTTGCACGATATCTGATCTTGAACTCCCTTTGTTTTCCAGTTCTATACATTCAAGATTGTCTTTTTCAAAATCATTAACCCATTCCCTTGTGTCAATCGATTTGGTTTAAGTAATATTTCTTGTAGTTCATTGCGTATTCAATCGGATGACATATCCAGTATTAATGCTTTAAATCTTTATGAATTTTATTACTTATTAATTTAAATAGTAAAGCCATCATTTTAGCTTCATTATAAGGTAAATGTAATTAGGTATATATGTATGTACATATATATATATATATATGTATATATATATATATATATATATATATACATGTATACTCTTTTTCCTCCCTTGGCCATGGGCTTCAAAGCTATTCGATATATATTCGGCCTCAATAATGTGAACATATTTATAAGCGCAAATCACAATTAAAGTGCATAGAGAATGAAGACGGTCGAAAATTATTATTTTTACTTGTTAACCAGAGAGACCTAAAATCCCATTTGTATTCAAATGTATGATCTGGTTAATAAATATGTATAAATTTTAAATTTAGAAAGGCTTAGATTCATAAACATTTAAAAACCTTCAAATATTTGTGAGCCAATTAAGTTCACGCAACTGCGACATTAATTGATTAAATAAGTTGATAATTATTAAGTTTGATAATAAGTAGCAAATATAGAATCATTATTGTACATATATGAGACGTTCTTGATAAAAAAAATTGTATTAGAAATGCAGTGATAACGTTTCAATATTGCCTGTATCCTATTTGCAGGCGTTAATGACGTCATATCCTAACTACAACTATGTACATTAAAACCATTCCCTTAAGTTTATTTAAATCCTGTCATGTTTAAATGAGTCTGGGCTCACAGGAATATTACATATGATCCATCATAAAAAACGTACATATTTAACAGTTCAAAAGTTACCACCACCCCGTAATTGATATAAAGCGGATAAATAAACAAGTGGAGTGATAATGTTTCAATATTGCCTATATTCTATTTGCAGGCGTTAATGACGTCTTATCTCTAACTTCAACTATGTACATTGAAACAATTCCCTTAAATTTATTTAAATTCTATTATATTTAAATGAGTCTGCGCTTACAGGAAAATTACATATGAACCATTACAAAAAACGTACATATTTAACAGTTCAAAAGGTACTTTTGAACCGTAATTGACATAAAGCGGATAAGTAAGCAAGTTGATTAATTTCTTGAACCTCCAAGTATAGAGACTAAATAATGAATTATGCAAAGTTTCACGTCATAAAAATGTCAAGGTCTAAGTTATTTAAACATGACAGGATTTAAAAAGATACTTTGAAGTTTTAGTTCCATCAAAAAGGCCCACATACTTGAGGGAGTGAGACTTTCTGAGAAAGGTAGAATCTTTCAGAAAAGGGTAGAATCGAACTAGAAAATTAAGAAAAAACTATAGGTATTTTAGTGGATGGTATAGTTTTTGAAAATTCACGGTATTGTTACACCTATTAAAATTATAGGAGGCAATATAATAGTATAGTGAAGAATAATATCTCTCTTCTTAGTCGATACCCTCTTGGCAGAGTGGTCGTCTATTTTTTTTTAAGTATGCACAATTGGATAATATCACTAATATCATTTGTGAATAAAAGTGACATTTTCGCACCCCCGTCATATATTTTGTCAGTAATGAAAAAACAGTGCTCATTACAAAGATAAAACAAGAAATAAAAAACAGACATTACAAAAATAATAACAAGGTTTTGTTTAAAATTTATATACATTTGTTTCATAATTACAAGCATAAAATAAAAAAATACAATTACAAACAATTTAAAAAAATATCGTAACAAAATAAATAATTGTATGATGTAGACTACCTATTAGCATTTGATTCGCTATTTTGTCCTCTTCCCCTCTATAAGATACACATCTAGGTAGGTTTATTTCATTTTAACCTTTTTTATGTTTGAGTGTCATTAATCGCATGCGTCCCAGATACGCCCAAGTGGTTAGTGAAAAATGTTTGTCATCACCTTCTGTCTTCATCATTGTATTCTGGTTTAATTTTATGGTTTAACTTTATATAATCATATATATGTATATATATATATATATATATATATATATATATATACATACATATATATATATATATATATATATGTGTATACTCTTTTACCTCCCTTGGTCATAGAGATGTTAGTAACGGCTTCAAAGCTATTCGATATATATTTAGCCTCAAAAAATGTGACCATATTTATAAGCGCAAATCACATTTAAAGTGGATAGAGAAGAAAGACCGTCGAAATTTACATATTTTATTACCTTCATGTAATGTACTCAATAACCAGTTCTCTTATCACTTCATATCTTCGGTCTAAATTATAACTTCTCTTAGTTCGTGGCCTTGAGATACGTTCTAAAGATAAGACGAGTCTTCGACAACTCAGCACAGAACTGCCTTCTGCGGAGAAAAAATTGCACATACATTACAACATTATGGAATAAATTGAATATAAATTTAAAAAGCGTACCCTCAGTGTCTGCATCACTCTCGTTTGGAATTGCATTACGTAAAATTACACAGGATTCGAGTACCTAGTCTTTCATTATTTCCTTATTCCAAATTTGTTGCTTGTATTGATTTATACAATTTCAAATTAATGTTATATGCACCTCCGGTTTTCACATGAATACATTTTCATATTTTCAAAAAAGGAGGTGGTTCTCAATTCGATTGTATTATGTTACCTAATGTCTCCAGTATTTGTCAATAAATTTAGATGATTATTTTTTTATGTATTATGTTACCTAATGTCTATATATTATGTTACCTAAATGTATGTATTATGTTACCTAAATGTCTATGTATTATGTTACCTAAATATTACCTAAATGTATTATGTTACCTAATGTCTCCAGTATTTCTCAACAAATTTAGATGATTATTTTTTTATGATTATTTTTTTATGCATTATGTTACCTAATGTCTATGTATTATGTTACCTAAATGTATGTATTATGTTACCAAATGTCTATGTATTATGTTACCTAAATGTTACTTAAATGTATTATGTTACCTAATGTGTCCAGTATTTCTCAATAAATTTAGATGATTATTTTTTTATGATTATTTTTAAATGTATTGCTTGTATTGATTTATACAATTTCAAATTAATGTTATTTGCACCTCCGATTTTCACATGAATACATTTTCATATTTTCAAAAAAGGAGGTGGTTCTCAATTCGATTGTATTATGTTACCTAATGTCTCCAGCATTTCTCAATAAATTTAGATGATTATTTTTTGCGATAGGTATACTCCCAGTATGTTTACATGAAAATTTGGATAGAATCTGACAAAGAAAATTTAAGATTCACCATAGAATTCAACACTAAACGGCACAAATGCCGTGATCGATTTTCGATGTTATAGGTCTAATGATAATCTAATAAGACCGGACTAAGGACGACATATATTTACTTTTTAGCAAAATCAAGGTACTATGATAAAGACGTTAGATGGTGACCGGAATTCTTTCAGGAGTACTCATCGAGATTAGACTCCTTTTTTAACTTGTCCCGACATAAGAAGAAGTTTGTATTATTTGGAAATGTATAAAGGCATGAAGTGACATTTTTAAACGGTTATATTTAGCCTCACATTCCAAACGTTGTTGTTTATCTAAAATCTTAGAGTAATTTTTTCAAATACTTCTACAAAATAGATTTTCATGAAATTTTGCACACGTATTCAATCCTCATGGTAATACAATATTATGTTTTCAGCATTTGATTCATAAATCCTGATGTTGCCGTGAACTCCCTGCCTAAATAGATTTCCTAACTTATGGGATTTACTGTTTTTAATTTAGTGGGTGTCAAGCAGAGACTCTCTCATTTAATTTCGGATACCAAGTCCTATTAAACAGGTGCACTTGATTTCCAGCTGTTTAAAAACTAGTATTGTGGATCTCAAACATAAGCTCTGCCTTGGAACTTCGAATTCCAATTCATCAATTCTAATTATGCAAGGATACTCTCTGCATTAATCGTGACATATAAGGATATGTTCTTGCTAAATTTGTTTTGTGGATTTCAAGTAGAGAGTAATCTGGGTTCTAATTCCACAGTCATGACGCTGTGGGAATACTGCCTGCTTAAATCGTGAGACTTGAGGATATGCTATTTTATGGTATTAGTCTGGGTCTCAAGCAGAGACTATCATTGGATTCAAGCTTCCATATCATCAGCCTGATGCTGCAGCACCACGGCTTGATTTGTGTATGTTATTATTTGAATGATTCTTTTTTACTCCAACAACCCTGTCGTATTATAAAAAATTGGTTAGAATTGGATAGAATTTGACCGTGAAAATAGTAGGTATACCAAAGAGTTCCTCAACAATACATAGTACAAATGCCGTGGGCGAATTGGAACGATATAAGTATACCCTAATTATAAAGTGTATATAGTTTAACACGACTATGACCGGCATAATTAAACCAGGATATAATGATGAAGCCAGTAGATGATGACAAAAATGCTTCACTAACCCCTCGAGCGTATCTGAGACGCATGCGATTAGCGCCACTCAAACATAACAAAAGTTACAATGAAATAAACCTACCTAGATGTGTATCCTGTAGAGGGAAAGAGGACAAAATAGCGAATCAAATGCTAATAGAGTAGTCTACAGCGTACAATTATTTATTTTGTTACGATATTTTTTTAAAATTGTTTGTAATTGTATTTTTTTTTTAGTTTATACTTGTAATTATGAAATCAATGTAAGTATATAAATTTTAAATAAAACCGAGTTATTATTGTTGTGATGTCTGTTTTTTTATTTATTGTTTTATTTTTGTAATAAGCAATGTTTTTTTCATTACTAACAAAATATATGACGGGGGTGCGAAAATGTCACTTTTATTCACAAATGAAATTAGTGATATTATCGAATTGTGTAATACTTATTTAAAAAATAGACGACCACTCTGCCAAGAGAGAATCGAGTAAGAAGAGGAATATTATTCTTCACTATATTATTATATTGCCTCTTATAATTTTAATAGGTGTAATAATATCGTGATTTTTCAAAAACTATACCACCTACTATAATACTTATAGTTTTTTCTTAATTTTCTAGTTCGATTCTATCTTTTTCTGAAACATTCTACTTTTCTCAGAAAGACTCACTCCCTCAAGTATGTGGGCCTTTTTCATGGAGCTAAAATTTCAAAGTATCTAATTAATTTAACTTAGACCTTGACATTTTTATGACGTGAAACTTTGCATAATTCATTATTTAGTCCCTATACTTGGAGGTTCAAGAAATTAATCAACTTACTTATCCGCTTTATGTCAATTACGGATCAAAAGGTTACCACACTTTTGAACTGTTAAATATGTACGTTTTTTGTGATGGATCATATGTAATATTCCTATAAGCACAGACTTATTTAAACATGACAGGATGTAAATAAACTTAAGGGAATTGTTTTAATGTACATAGTTGAAGTTAGAGACAAGACGTCATTAACGCCTGCAAATAGAATATAGGCAATATTGAAACATTATCACTCCACTTGTTTAATTATCCGCTTTATGTCAATTACGGGGTGGTGGTAACTTTTGAACTGTTAAATATATACGTTTTTTGCGATGCATCATATGTAATATTCCTGTAAGCCCAGACTCATTTAAACAGAACAGGATTTAAATAAACTTAAGGGAATGGTTTTAATGTACATAGTTGTAGTTAGAAATAAGACGTCATTAACGCCTGCAAATAGAATATAGGCAATATTGAAACGTTATCACTCCACTTGTTTATGTATCCGCTTTATGTCAATTACGGGATGGTGGTAACTTTTGAACTGTTAAATATATACGTTTTTTGTGATGGATAATATGTAATATTCCTGTAAGCCCAGACTCATTTAAACATGACAGGATTTAAATAAACTTTTTATACATAAATATATAATAAATTAACGCCTGCAAATAGAGTATAGGCAATATTCAAAAGTTATCACTGCATTTTTAATAGAATTTTTTTATCAAGAACGTCTTCTATTTGCGCAATAATGATTCTATATTTGCTACTTATTATCAAACTTAATAATTATCAACTTATTTAATCAATTAATGTCGCAGTTGCTTGAACTTAATTAGCTCACAAATATTTGAAGGTTTTTACATTTTTATGAATCTAAACCTTTCTAAATTTCAAATTTATACATATTTATTAACCAAATCATATATTTGAACACAAATGGAATATTAGGTCTCTCTGGTTAACAAGTAAAGATAATAATTTTTGGTGAAATATTTTAATAATACTTTTAATTATTATTTTTTAAAGTTTTGAATTTTTTAAAATTTGATTGCTGAGCAATGCTGAATGGTTGTTGAGTGACATAAATCTTTCAAATTCAGCTTCCGATTAATTTACCAATTTTCATTTTTAAGCACCATTTGATTTGACCAATATTAGGCTTCAATATATAGTCTTTAATTTTTTGAAGTATTTCAAAAAATCTAAATTAATTATTATTTTACTATAATTTTATATTTAAATGATTGATTAAAACTTTCAATTTTAGTTATATTTTGAATTGTTACCTCTACTTTATCTGTTAATTTTAATTATATATTTGCTATATTTATCATAATTTGCAGACGTGTGATTCTTAAAACTGATACCCATATATCTCACGATACATTTTGTCTCGTATAGCGAAACATTAAAATTTTTACACTTATAAAATTTAAAACCAAACCATTACAAGAGAACGGAACCGTTATAAGATCGCTGATGTATCTTTCTCTCTGCCTCTATGTCACAGCCAATTTACTTAGAAATAGTTTAACATTAAAACATGAAATAGAATACATAGAATAGATTAAACTAAACCACACATTTGTAGTATCTAAAACTTTAAATACTAGCTACTCAGTGCGAATAATTCGCAAGTCAGCGAAGGTTAGATAAAAATATTGTCAATAGGTGACGCTGTTCTAAATAATTATTATCGGACAGTGAATTAAATAGTCAGCAGACGGAACTTAAGCCCCTTTAAAAAACAATATATAAAGAAAACACAAAATAAAAAATTTAATTGAAATATTAATTTCGAATTGTTTGTCTATTTTTTTTTAAATCACTGAATGTTAGTTAAAAAGATTGTCAATAAATGGCGCTACCTAAAAAAAATTAGGTACGTTAGTTAAACGGATTGTCAATAGGTGGCGCTTAAACAAATTTAAGAATTAATACATAGAGAATTTAAAAATTAAATTGATAAAAAATAACTTTGAATTACTTGTTTATTTGTCGTCAATAGCTTTAAAATGATCTTAGAATCTTTAATTTTGTTGAAGGATTAAGGGAGATATGATGTTGCCAAAAGAAAACCTCTGTGAAATTATATATATGATTAATTATATATTAGAGTTATTTTGAAAGTGTTATGTATATTCTACTGTATTTTGTCTCTGACACACTTGTACGGTGAAGTGAGCAATTATTGATTCATGAGTAACTCTTGACTTGGCGTGCTTAATGTGTTCAGTAAAATATACAGCGGTCCGTCTCAACATAATAATGCTTTGTGTTTTCTATTCGCCGTTTAGCCAATTGCTTAGAAATTTCCTTTGAAGACTGTTGGAATACTGTGTAAGCAATCACAACAGACACATTTACTTCAACCATCCATTAGCCATCTTTGAACTGCCTGCAGTCAACTTCTAACAGCTTTTAAAATGTTTGTGTTTTCTGAAATAAACGTTTGCTCAAAGAGCTTTTTAGACAATGTTTTAATTTCGTAATTCTGACTATGTATATTTAAACTTGATTTATACGTAAAATACTTTATTATTCTCTCAGCACTGCTTAGTAACCTCTAAAAATATCTAATATTTGTTATTTTTAAATAATTACACGATCAAAAGACGTTAACCTACAAATACTCGAATCTCAAGTTCGTTGAACAAGAGCATTTGTGTAACTTTTTGACGTAATTTATATAAATGACGTAAACTAGTAAGCACAGAGTAATAAAGATAAAGAAAATTAGCAATTCTTCTAAGAAACTTTAATTTCAAAGTGATCTCACTATATATTCACCGTCATGGTCTCCAGATATCAAATCTGAAGTTTTCCTAAAATATTTATCTCAGTGCTTTTTACGACTAACTTTTTAAAGAAAATCTTAACCCCTTTTGCACTTATGTTATTACAAACTTAGTTAATTCTAGTTACTTATTTAAGTTTCAAATAATTTATTTCAACACATTTATTGCTTGTAAGGTGTTGTCACTATAGCCAAGAACTTTCAACTTTGCAGTTAGCTTCAAGATGATGTAAAGAAGTTAGAATGAAAGAAAATTTAAATATCCAGAGATTTAATATTTTACTTATTGTTGCTTAAGATATTTTTGAGTAATCATTTGACCTTAACTGAATATATTTATGAAGTGGTTATTACCATATTGATCGATAATTTCTAGATTTTCTATCCAGCTCTCCCGATTGAGAAAAGACGGATTTTTAGTGTGAAAACTAAGATGCAAAGATTTATGAAATTGCGTAGTATTTATTCTCTTGACAATTGTAACTTAACTAAGTGTTCATTTATTCCCGATAATATATTTGCTTAGGAGTAGGTAGAAAGCATAATAATTTGTTATTTATTTATTTCAAAGTTTAAATTTATCTTCCAGTCTATATGTTAAGTTTTTAATTACAAAGTAATGCCATTAAAGTTGAAAAATGTTAACAAATTAATTAATAGTAATAGCATAATTTCTGTAAAAATCATTTTATTATGTCTATTTATAAAAAACACCGCTAACATCCTTTATAGCTCGCTAAAGCAAGATTTACCATAAATACTTGTATTTTTTCAATTAAATGTTAATATATGGAAAGAATAAAATAACCATTGCGGTAATGTGGAAGTTTTTATTGCTGACTTTTTATTGTTTCTTTTGTTGCATGTCTGATTTTGTTTGGTAAATTAAATAGCACAATTTGTGTGAAAATAAATTTATTATGTCGATTTAAAAAAACCGCTAACATCCTTTGTAGCTCGCTAAAGCAAGATTTACCATAAATACTTATATTTTTTCAATTAAATATTAATATATGGAAAGAATAAAATAATCGTTAATGTGGAAGTTTTTTATTGCTAACTTTTTATTGTTTCTTTTGTTGCGTGTCCGATTTTTTTGGTAAATTAAATTACTTCAAGCAGAAAAGAGATGGCATATTATTCTATTCCGTCTTTTAAAATAAGCACAGAAATATAATACTCCACATTTTTTTATATCGTTTATCTCATATCATACTCCACATTTTTACTATTTTTTTCACATTTCTTTCGTAATTCCTAAACACTTACTCGCAAAACATTTGAATATGATATTATAATATTTGTATTCAATTGATATTACGGTAAATTTTTTATCTATTTCTTTATCGTAATATTATTTATCATAATATTTTTGATTTAATTTATTATCGATAAGGAAATGAAGAATGAAATTACGAATAATAAGTATTTTAAAATAAATTTCAAAATTAGATGGTAATAAAATACATGTTATGCCTAATACCACTAAACTATAACCAAAGTGATACATTGGCCAATAAAAAACTAAATTATTTAGACTCTTACACAATTCAATTTAGAATACACGTGACTGGTCTATTTTTTGGTATTATAAATAAATATAAAATCCTTTTCATAAAGAGCTAATTGACAGTATTTAATGATGTTAAAAGATATGATAATTTAACCCAAATTTTGTAATAATAACTTTAATTTATATGGAAATTATATAGTATTTCACAAAAAAAATATAATTATTCAAAATATTTTTGAGGCTTTTTTCAATATGTTAAATTTGTTAAATTGTATATACTTTGTATATTTATATAATAATTAATTAATATTAATATATAAAGTATATACAATTGTATACATTTTCTAGTTATGGAACTAATTTCTATTTATAAATGAAAATTACAACACAATGCTTTCCACCAAGATGATCGAGAGAATACTTATGAAATATTAACAATATTATTGTAACATGCCAAAGTAAGAATTAGTTTAACCTTTGAAATCAGTATTATTCAAATAATTGAATAAATTCAAACATTTAATCAATAAACGCATTATCCCTATTTGGAAAATATTTAAATAAAGAAAATCAGGAATTAATTAAAACCAAAAGAAGAAGACAGGCCACGAAACCTTCAAATTTTCTCAAGAAAATTAAACATAAATAAAGTGATGTAGATCGAAAATATTAAAGAAAATAAAACATACTCGTTTTAAAACGTAACATTTGATAGGAAGATTGTAAAATGTATAGTTTTTGGATATCATTGTAATGTAAAGTTTTAAATTTAAAAAAGATATTCTACGAAGAATTGCACGCTGAAAGAGAGATCTTTTCTCAAGAATGTTAAATATTAATAACTAGATATTAATGTAAATGGAAAGTTAAGAAATAACTTCAAAATATAAATACAAATTGTAAAATGTAAACGTCCTGTAACATGTTACAACGTGAACTTTTTAGAACTAGTCAAAACTTAAATCGTAATAAAGTATAAATGTAATCCGATACAGAATCCTACGAACACGACTCGCATTTGACGAGTCCCACCTCGTCACAGTTCATGCATTTAAGGGCGACGAATTCGGCCGTAAAATGGTTCCTGTGAAGCGACTTCTTGGAGCCGCAGCAGATTGGGCAAGGCAGCAAACGGTATCCACCGCATACTTGGCAAGTGTTGCAAGCGTCGGCACTCTGAAATTTATACAATGAAACATGTTCCTATATTTTACCAAGAAATGTTTTCAAAGAAATTGTTTCTACCACATGAGTACTGGAAATAAACACTGAAAATTTAAAAAAAAATGGCGTCCATAAGATCAGAGTCTAAAAAAACTGAACATCTTTTCGGATGTTGATATTCATTGGTATTATTTATTAAATTAATTAATTTTCTAAAACTGTTAACACGATTCATTAATTGAGAAAACTAGAACAGGTGAAAAGTATAATATCGTGTGGTAGTAGAATATGTTTCATATAGTACAATTACTATTTTTATATTATTGGAAATTATTTGAGAATATATTTATATATTTATTGCAAAATGCTAATTTTATTTAATTAATATTTAAATCAACTAATATAATGCTCTAAAATATAAACGACGTTCAAGTAAACAATTTCTTTGCAAAAGGAATTTCTCTTTCCTAAGAGATGATTTAATTTATTTTACAAACAATTAAGTAGGTTCTATATTGAAGAATTAATATCACAGTACTGCGATCAGGGCTTGGAACCGGTTTGAAAAATACCGGTTAATAAGGGTTAATACCGGTTTAAAATAAAGGTTGCGTTCTGAACGAAACCTATACGCGAGCCATTTCCAAGAGCGTTATTAACCGGTTAATCCCGAGCGCCGAACTTGCAGTGACGTGTTCTCCGGCGATCCGCGCTCCACTCCCTCCACCCCTGCTGCTTACCGTCGCGCCTTTTCGGCTATACAATTTATTAGTTTACAGTGCGTGCGAGTGGTGATTTCTTGCTTACTATAGGAAGGAAAAAGAAAAATAATATATATCCATATTTCGACTTTGATGAAGTGAACAAAACTTCGCTTCATGTGTTATGGAAGGTTATGGGAAAATTTTGAAGCTAAGCATTTATGAATATATTTATGTAACCTTCTTTGTTAGGAAATTTAATTTTTATTTGCGAAATGGAAACTTGTTTAGTGGTACATTACGGTTTCACAGCAGCGTAATTTAGTTTATTTAGAAGGTCCATGATACCAAAAACGTAACCAGATTTCACGGTTAAATACAAATTTATAAACTAAACATAATTGGTAGTTTTAAAGCGAAAATTCTTTATCGGCGCTTTCTGTTTTAACAGCAAAGTAATTCAATGTATTAAGAAAGTAAGGAGTTCAATATGAATGATTTAATTACTTATTGTGTCTGAAGGTAGGTGCGGAAACTTGGTATGTAGCAGTAGACCTGTTGTAATTGGTCTGTTGGCTTATTTTATTTAACTCCTTGACAAGTTTCATGAACAGTTTAAATGTGTAAAGAAGTTTCATTTCGACCTCATGTAAATAAATATACCCCGCTCTCATTTTTGTGTAGATCATTCTATTTCTATCAACTTTAATTATCGCAGTCTGCGATAATTAAAGTTATTGTTATTGAGATAAAGATCTGATATAATACTGGTGTATTAGAGTTGGGTACCCTATTGAGTAATTATAGGCCTTTAACTAAACGACAATTACGGGCGTTTATTTCGGTTAAATTTAACTACTTATTAGCAACGGATTTACGGTTTATGGAATACTGTAAAATAATATTGGTTAGGGATTAGTGAATGAAACTAATTAATATTTTTAATCCTTTGTTATGATCGTTATTTTAACATAATAACTTTTTTTATTTAAAATCATTTCTTCAGTCAATTGCGATGTTTTGAGTAATAAATGAACTGAAAATATTTTGAAATTTGAATGTAACGAATTTAAATCAAATTATTATCTGAAATATATTTAAACGAAACCAAGTATTTTGTGTTTCTTACAAAACTGGCAAAAAATAACTTTCATTTCAATAATAGAAATGCGAATTTATTAAGAATAATCTTTTTATAGTAGTGGTCAAAATACATTCAAATTAATACCATGTTTATATTATTTGTGATCAACCAAGCAAACTAAATTTATAACCTGAATCAATATTTATGCTTTTAAAGTTATTTAAATATCGCAGAAATACAACACACTTTTGGAAGTATGTACGAGTATACGTAATAAACTTTTTAAAAAATACACACAATGACAGTTTTACATGCAAAATAAGAAGGAAAAAAGTTTGAAGTGTCGTAGCTACGAAAACCAACTTACTAACTACTACATCACATAGTTTAATTTAGTTGAGAAAAATTTAATTATAATTAATTTCTACAAAACTAACGCCAAATATATTCAAATTAATCTTAGTTGAAAAATAGTTTGAAATTAACTTTTAAAGGTGTGATATTATAAAACAATACATTTTGCACTGTATATTTTTCCTGATACTGACATATATTTTAAATCAAAATTGAATTTATTAGCTACTCATGGCCTCGTCTTGTGTCCTTTACGGCCGTATCGCTAGGTATCATACCATGTCCTATAAAAGGTCATTCACTTTATATGCTGCCAAGGTGTGCAATAAGACATACCTAATACGATATATGAAATGCTTCCTTTATATAGGCATTTAAAAATTGTCTTAAAAAACTTTACTTCATGTAATTTCTTAAGACACCTAACTCAGTTTTCCTTCGATGCCCTATTTCCTTCGACCTCCCATGTAGTTTATATTTTTAATTATATGAGTATGTGCATATACGTATGTACGTGTATGAGTGAATGTGTGGATGAAACAAAATATATTGCGGTCTGCGGCAATAACATTTTTTTCTTTTACTGATATTTTGATTGATTGTAAAAGATTGTTGCTCGCCAAGCGAAAATTTCGTCATATGTACCAGTTTTTTTGTATTAAAGATTCTAAATAAATAAATGAATATATATATGCTCATAAGTAATCAAATTTAACCGAAATAAATGCCTATAATTGTCGTTTAGTTAAAGGTCTATCAAATTATTTAATATGGTTCCCTCAATTCTGATATGCCAGTATCATATCAGATCTTTATCTCAATAACAATTAACTTAATTATCGTAATACTGTGATATTAATTATTCAATATAAAACCTGCTTAATTGTTTGTAAAATAACGACAATTAAAACTACGTGATGTAGTATTGTTTCTACATTCTTTAAAGTCTTTACCACGATCTAGGTTTCGTTGTGTTGTTACACACACACACACACGCACACACACATACACACACACACACACACACACATATACACACACACATATATATATATATATACATATAAATCAAATACAATAACACCTAACATTTCCATGTTGTACTACATAATTTATTATATTCCTACTCAATCCACTGTGTAACGATCTGTGCCTTAAAAGGTCAAAGTAGACAATTTTTGGATTATCACGTTATACAAGAAAAAATAACTTGAAAAATTAGGAATAAATTTGTCGTAATTTGGAAAAGCATTCATTTTTAATTTCACTATGTGGCTTGAGAATATATAATTTCCTAATACGTTTATGTCACGATACGCTTAATATGGCAATAATTAATTAATGATGTAAAAGAATATTTCTCAATTGTATAATTAAAAGATGTCAAGTATGTGAAATTATTTTCACAGCATCAGAGAAACATCTCGACGAAACTAAATTAATTTATCCTCCGTGAATTCAAAGCTATAAGATTTGTAAATTTTCCTTTGCGTGGGATAACTTGTACATATTTCAATCAAATTTTTGGTAAAGTAATTTATATTTCGTTTTTTAATCCTTTTTAATAAAGAAAACTCAATTCTATGGCATATTAAAAGATACCCTTATTCATTTTAATGATAAATATTAAAAGAATGGTTAAATTAGTTTAAATTTTAAAATGTAAAATATCTGGTCATCACGCACGTTTCAAAATAAAAATATTATATATATATATATATATAGATATATATATATATATATATATATATATATATATATATATATATATGTATATATATATATATATATATATATACGTATATATATGTGTAGTAAAAAAGAGAAATATCAAGGTAATTCGGTAATAAAAACAAGAAAATATTATTGGTAAAAAATATATATTATTTTTCTTAAATACCTAAGTAATGAAATGAGAGCAGGGAAAAAATTACGCTAATTATCTCAATATTATTGATACATAAAAATAAAAACACGTTTTTAATCGCATTACAATCGTAACGAAAACTGAAACAAGTTTAGTTTTATTTAATGGCCGTCTGAATGACGTTTGCTTTCTCCACTTCTCATTCGTTGCTGCTTCTGTTTCCAGTTCAAACTAAAACTACCATGAAAACAATTCAATTTCAAGAATTCGGTAAATCACAATCGGGTGTGCGATTCTTACCTAAATAATCATGTTTTATCATAAATGTGGTTTATTGCGAGAACTAACCTTTCCACTAGTGTGCTCAAAACTCGAATGGGCTATAGTAAGGAAATTTATGAAAATTCGCTGATTAATCCGGGTTAACTGACCACTGGTCACATCATTGCGATTTAACTTGATGCAGAGTTAACCGGTGAGTAATTGCAGAATATTCTTGTTATTAAAAATTTAATGGAAAGTAAACAACTCGGGTCCAGTACGTAAAAACTATTGAAAATATGATTTTAATTTGAAGAGACTTATATCACTATATATTAGTGGACTTTTCTTACATCCTCACTTTACACGTATGGCATTTTGAAACAAAGAATAGCTATATTTTAAGTATTTTGCAGTTAAATTTATCCCTTTAAAAATGTTCTTTTATTATTGCTTTAGTTCTTTTGAGGGCTTTCTGTCACCTTTTTCTACTTCATAACTTCAGAACTTTTGCAACATACTTATTAAAATAAAGACACAACACTCTTTCCAATGAATGATGGAAAAACTCTGAGTATAATGGTAATTTGGGTAGACTAATGAGAATAATAAGATTTTCAATTGATAAACTTATGAAAGGTCAATGAAAACTTTTATTTTACTTCAAACCTAGACATGATATTATATTAGGAGTACTTAGGTAAATTCTATAAATTCCATTTTATATGAGATCCGTTTTTGGTAATAGCATATCATAAAATGAAATAGAATATTTTTCCGTATAAGGAACTATGCAACCTGTTTACGTCTTAAAATATGTATATGAATACGTTCAATAAAAAAAATAATAAGACGCAATAACTATGGACATGTTTTTGATTAAAATAATGAAATATTTCAAAATATAATCTACATGTAATGAAAAATATCATGCCAAATATCCGATAAGCAATATTTTGTGACTTACTAATACTCCGCAAGGAAAATTATGTTTAGTCTATAAATATGATGCTATCAAATTTAACGTCACATTACAGCGTTAAAACCGGTAACAAATTTTCCTTGTAGCAAGATATATAACTTGGGAAAATCCCCAACCAACATAAAAGACTTATTCGCCTATGGCTTACGTATGAGTACAATTCAATTTTGTTTGTTCAAAGATAATTTTCCAAGAAGCTTTTATAACACTGACCTTTATATTCACTTCTTTTCCGCGAATTGATGCGATTAGCGATTCAATTGAATATAAGAAATTTTCTTTCGAGATAAATTTTGTTTTATTTTTATAATGTTTTTCAAAGTAATTGTGCTTTGAATAATTCGCATCTTATCGTAAATATGCATTACATTGTATTATGTAAATATTTATAAAAATAGAAACCTGGTTACAACAGAAGATTAGAAAAAGAAAGAAAAAACTAACAGCCTTTAAAAAAAGACATTCTGGGCGTAACCCGCCCTAACAGGTGTAAACCGCCCTAACAATAAATGTTTTTTATTCTAATTTAAGCAAACAAGATTGTCATGAACTTGTAACACATACATCATCACTAATAAAAAAACATAGATAACAAAATTGTCGAAGCAATACATATATATACACATACATTCTCATATTTATATTAGAAAAATATGTAAAACTTTTTTGCGTGAACAGATTTAGGTCAGGTTTCAACGAAGGTGATAGTTGGGTGACATAAGACATACCTTATATGACTTCAGCATCTTCCTGAGTTCAATAACCTAATTTAATTTTTCTATGATTTCAGCGTCTCGAAAATTTCCATAATTTTGTTTGCCATTATATGAATCAGATGATTTTAATATTTAGAACCAAAATTTTCTTTTCTTTCTTTACGTAAAACATACACAATGATAAATAATTAAACAATTAATAAAAAATTAATGAGTCAGATTGCCCCGAATCACATAAAACGAATATTTGAAACTAAAATTAATTTAAAATTTCAAAGATTTATGTTATAACAATAAGGTGGTAATTTGAAAATTAATTTTAATTTATACGATGATTTGTAGTGTATATAAAGCTACAATATTTAATAGTAACGTGTTTATAGTTTAAATTGACTATACTTTGGGGTGCACATCGGGAACTGCACCTACCCGAACGGGCACACACGTGAGGGCACACGTCGTTGCTGGACTGCAGTTACTGAGAATTTCCGCCACGTAACAATTGCAGAACATTACGGAATATCAAAATGGGTTATAATTAAATTTTATCCACACGAAGTCGCGGGTAACAGCCAGTAACATATATAATCTTACATTGAACAAAATTCAGCCTCTTTTTACAATATTTCGTTTGCTGTCATTTTCGCAAGTATTTTTTTGGTATTTTTAGTTCGTTATTTACATTTCTTCATTGTACTAAAATGTATATTCTTACTAAAATGTCTCCAAAAACAAACGTAGCTAATTAAAAAGTGAATGGTTCATTCGAATACGTGACTGACCAATAAAGTTTCAAACGTAATTGTGATAGAGAATAAAATATACATTGTGGCTGTCGTGAATCTATTTTGTGATCACAGCTCGCGCTTATAAATTCTTTGACCATATAAAGTTGCCTCGAAGATCTTTAAACCTTAATTGTTAATGATTGTTTGAAGTTGGAGTTCTAAAAGGAATTTGCAATTCGAGGAATTTACGTTCTAAAAGAATCAAAGCAAGATGTCGCATTAACTACTTACACTAAATAATAACTATCTGAATCTAAGAACGACTATTTGAGTCTTTCGGTTAGGAAATTAAGCATTTATATATATTTATATAGAATTTAAAAAATGTATTCGTTATATTTGCCTTATATTTTATGTTGATTAAGACGTAATTAGAAGTATTTTAAGAGACATTATCGGCAGAAACAGTCTGTTGTGGATGTCTTTATTTCGCTAGAAGCTGCAGCTAGGGATATTGGACTAACCATAAATGAGGGAAATACAAAATTCATGGTTGGAACAAGTAGATCTTACATTTCTCTCCCACTGCAGATAAATTCTTAGTCTTCCATTGTGTTGGCCGTTTTACATATCTTGGTACTATCAATACTAATAGTAACTTATTGCAGTTTCGTTTCAGAGGTGTTCCTTCATGTCGTTACTTTTAAGCTTTTTAATAATTTTAGCGCGAATTTAATATTCATGGTATAAATGGCTTACCACTTCAAATGAAATTATGTCTTGATGTTACAATCAATTTTTAATATTAATACGGTATTATAGATGCCCGAACGAGTTGTATAATCTTGTCTGGTCTTAAATATTTCAGCTCTCCTTGAAAGTATTTCATAGAACTTTATGTACGTACTGACTTTATTTAGTTTATATATATATATATATATATATATATATATATATATATACGTATGTATATATAATATATTCAGATCAGTGACGTGAGAGATTGTAATTAATACACAAGCCATTAACAGGTTCTCACTAACCACATAATTTAACTGAATGGCATGTCTTTAACACATCCTTCGAAGTACCTCTCATCTGAATTTGGGGAAATTATATTTATGCGGTTAACAAATTTTGTGAGAATTTTCATTTCTATTGAAACAGGAATTTTGTGAGATTTGAAATCACATATTTGTATTACTAAGCAACAGAAATACCTATTTAACTGTATTGAGTCAATATTCTAATATCAAAATTATCCTATAATTTTCCATTAAACGTTCTTCAGGTCAAGGTTTTTTCCGATTTCTACCTATAAAAGTGTTACGTATCTTTTTTCTAAATTATGACAGATATATAGAATATAAAGTACTAGATGTAAAATAACTAATTAAATGCTCCATCTGTTAAATTGCTGATATAAATTAACACAAAAAATTTTAATTGAAAATTCTAACAAATTATAATAACTTAAGAAGGTCGCTATCAAAAAAAATTTAGGATCCGAGAAGGCGGTAATTTGTACGTCTATTTACAGTCTAATACATTTTTAAATTATATATAAAAAAAGAATACAAAAAGGCGAGGAAGAACTCACTCTCATTTTAAAATCTTTACCAATGACATATTACATATAGGGAGAGGTATACTAAAAGAACTTTATTTAAATATATGGCTACATATTACTTGAGATCCCCATTAAAGACTCCTATTTGCAAAATTGTATACAAGAGTACGCAAGTCTAATATACATAGCAGCCGTAAGGTCCTGATCGCCGAACGGAAAGATGGACAAGACGAAGTTTCTTGTTTCACTTCAGAACCTTAAAAACCATCAACCATAAAATTAAACACTAGATATAAATATGTTCTTTTTCTATTTATCCATGACGATATTAGGAGTTTTAATAGCAAAATGTTCGTATTAATACTTGTGTTTTTCATTATAGTTTAATAAGACTTGGCAATCTAAAATTGTATTTTAATTGTGTACATCATCTTAATAAGGGATATTATAACGTTTCTTATAGGAATATAGAAAGTTTCTGAAGCTACATGTACTTTTGGAATTACTTTTATTCAACTAGATAAATATTTCTTTGAGTTTTCAAAAATGCGTTATTTACAACTTACTGGTCACGTAAAATTTTAGGAAGATTGTCTAAAAATGGCATTTACGTTTGCTGTATATTATCACTTTTCATCATAACAAAGAGTAACTTTATATTATTATAGTAGTTAGTTTCACAACACTGCATAAGTGCTCTATAATGAAGAAGAATACTTTTAAAAAGAGAATTATCAATATTACGGTTCAATTCAAGTTTTTGATGCCGAGATAAAAAAGTTAACATCCGAAAAGAAGTGAACATTATATAAAGATTAGGCATTTTATGATTCTTAACTTTTATCGTAGTTGTTACGTTAATTGAAAACTTAACGTTACATTAATTGATTTTGTTGACTAATTGCGTTTTATTTTATACGTAGTTACAATTTTAAGCGTTTTACGTTAAGAAATATTTTTGTATAAAGGTATATATATTATAGTTATATAGTTTTCGTTTATAATTCAGTAAAGAAACAAAAATATTAATTACTTTAATTTCTTGAAGGCAAGGGACCAAATGTGTCGTTCACAAAAATAATTCCCATTGTGTTTATGGGCCACAGTAATCTCGAAGTTTATAATTAAACAGAGAGTAATAAAATAGCAAGCCTATTTTGCAAACAGTAGTAATAAATATAAATAATAAACAAACAAATTAAATATAATTTAGATATTGTGATAATAACATTTTTAATTTAATAACGTAAACTTTGTGACATGCAGAGTAAACAAATTGCTAATACCCGCCAAGGTTATGTCAGGAACGATTAAAAATATGTAAGAACGAATATGAAGCAAAATTTTAAAATTGTTAATCGTTTAATGTAAAAATTCAGTAACTCATAGTAAACTTAATTAATTATACCGTAAGATATATAAAACACCCGGGGTACTGCACAAAATTCAATTACCTGCAGGTACTTGTAAAGATGCGGCCTCGTTGCCAGCATTCTATTATTTAATATAACTTCTGAATAAACTTTAGTGACTATTATTTTTCATTTTGTTCAGTGCTCAACTTGTGCTTTCTTATCATAGGACAGGAGGAAGTTACGGAAGAAAGGAAACTAGGCAGTTAGTACTTTGCACCGACAGAAAAATAAGATGTTTCTTTCGAATTTTATATATTAGTAATTTCGGAGATAGGACACAAATTTCTTTTTTGAATAGGTTGTTAAACGAAACCTAATATTTACTGAAATTTCGTTTTAGATCAAATAAAATATTATTTATTTTAAATCAATTACTAATATTTTGATGAATTGTTTTTTATGAGTTTTATGTGTTATGAGATTCATAATCTGTTGTGAAATATGACAATTAAATTTCAAAAACTGAGTTTCGTTTACAAGCTTGGCTTTTCGCTTTTTATTACTTGTTTTAATATATGATACTACTATCGAAAAAAAAACTATAAAATCTGGTTCGATTCTTTTTGAATAATTAGTTAATGTAATTATCCAAAAATATCAAAATTTAAACATCATTAATAACACAATTTGAAACTGGAATTTAATAACTGTGTAATATATTTTTCTTAACTCAAGGTTGGATAAAGTTAAAAATAGATGAAAAACAATATTAAAAAAACAACAGCATTTTAATATCGAACAGAAATTTTGTAAATGTGGCTGTGTTGATAAAAAATAGAGTAGTAAGTTATTGAATCGGAGATTTATTTTCAAATTTCTGTAACAATAGTATTGTATTTCAATTGGATATACCTCGAGCTAACATAAATTTAGTTACGAGTTTCAAAGCCAAAAAAACAAGAAATAATTTTTTAATAAAAAATTTTTGCGTTGTATTGTATGCTCACCCTACCTACAATCTGGGATGCGAACGTTGTGTTATTAATAATAAGACTTAGAAGAAACGAGCCAACTGAATCTAATAAATAGCCTGGCAATAAAAATTGTGTCATATTAATTTTTATTTATTTCACAACATAGCTGGATTGCTTATTGTGCTGAGAATGCCAAAACGGCATTTAAGTATACTAGAACGTTCTTTCATCTGAACACCTAAGGTCATCTGAAAACTTAAGGTCCATGAACAATAGGAAAAATATGGAAATTTTGTTGAATATTTATTGTCGTTATCGGAAACTCAAAATTTAACTTTCTTAATGTTCGTGTAATTGTAAAACTAATGGAATAGGTCTTGTATTAATATCCTTCGTAGTTGGGTTAAAATAATTACTGCATACATTTGAATAGCAAAAGTTGCGGAACGGAATAAAATAGCAGTATTTACAAAGCATAATAAGATTTTTAATATAATATAAATTCATATTTTTATTAATAGTCCGATTTCGATATTTCGCTTTAAGTTTTTTGGTTGTTTTTATGTATTTACATTATTTTTTACGTTTTTATGTATTTTTCTTTTTTACTATTTTTATGTATTTTTCTTTTATACTGATATCTGTGTTCGAATTTTTATTTCTTTTCATTATTAATTTGTTTGTTTACTTTGTATTAAATAAAATATTTTGATAAAATGCAGCGTGAATTTTTTTTTTTTAATTACTCATTTGCGCAGATTTCCGCGGTCTACCACCAGAAGGTAGACTAGAGGGGAGTATAATCCTCCATTCTTCTCATCTTACTTCCCAGACCGATCTAAGGTAGCATCTATCCAAATGTTTATCGGTTATGATGCTACTTGTACGTTGTATGTGGTTATACATAGTTTTCACGAAAGGCACTATTTTCTAATTTAGTTTTTATTTACTATACTGTCATACAGTTTTATTTACTATACTGTTTTTCTAATCATATTAACTCCTTTTTTGTACATTTTGACTTTAAGTAAATTAATTGAGTGAGATAATGTGGGACACTAAATGTTTTGTATACTATGTTAGCATATAATTCCCAAAAAAATGTAGCCAAAGTTTGTGTCGTCAAAAAAAACATGGATTTTTTCCGAATATTATATAAATTTAAGTTCCATCGAAAAAAAAACTTTTGCAATTAGTGTAGACTACCCCGTGATTATATATTAACCGATACCAATGTAGATGACGCTTTATTAAAATATAATGTTACAAAAGCCACTTAAAGCACGGACACATTTACCTGGATTTAGTAAGCGTATATTGCTCGTGGCATACAGTCCACGTTTTGTTCGGGGCGCGCAACAGGTGGGGTATATAGATTTTTCCACCCAAGCCGCCGTCGCCCGTCGGTTGTGCTGCAGAACCTTAGTAATTGCATCGCTTTTTAAACGTTTATCTTGTAACATAGGCTTAGATTTTAAGTATCCGTTTGTCCGAGACTTTGATCACAATTCATCATGGTATGTACATATATGTCTGTATGTTATAAATAAGTGAAGGAAAATTTATAAATTAAACACTGCCTGTATTTGAATTGAAAATATCTTGAAAAATAAATATATATGTTCGTTACGATTAAATATTTACACGTATACATATATATATATATATATATATATATATATATATATATATATATATATATATATATATATCATATTAATTGGATTAATACATAATATTAGACGTAAAATGCTTTATTTCATGTAAAGGTCTGACTTTCCTTTGTGGGCCGTGGAAAAATGACGCACGTGCGCGAATTAACTTAAACGCAATTTCAACTCTGAAGTTTAAAATTACTTTTCTTAATTTGTATACCTCTCGCATCAAGTGGGCTCCATAAAGTTGCCCGCGGAGAAGTAATAAAGTGTAAAAGGCCAAAGGTTTTTCATTAAGTGGAAAGCTTAACCTAAATCCACAAAGACAAATAGTTTTAAGTAATTGTTTAGATCTGATTAATCTTGTCTAGAATTTACAGAACAAGGAAAAGTGTAGGTCTTTTGAACAATTCTGAGCTATTGTAATTGCGTTCCTCGTGCTTGGATAGGTCTCAAGTCAAAATTTGAAAACCAAAAACCTTAAGGTAAAAAGAGATATAGTTAGAAATTTTGGATAATTTTATCCTTTCAGCCTTGGATATGTTTCTATATTTATTTAATTATTCTATTCTGAAATGATAAGCAGCGTGCTTATTAGCCAATTTCAGGCAGTGAAGGTTTATTTTCATAGTTTTAGAGTTCAAATAAAAAATGACACTCTCTTCTTTACTCTAGATAAATGAGGTTCATATTTTATATAGGTATTTGCATCGCTTAGCTTTTCATTTACCTTCTGGTAAAACTATTTACTGACTTAGTTGCAAAGCTTTCGAAATTCACTGAATAAGAAAAAAAACCGAGTAAATATTTTTCAAAGTCAATTGAAAAGCTTTATCGGCCATATTTTCTAACCTACTCTGCAATATTATGATTTTCTGCAAGAAATTGTTAATATAGCAAAATACATTAAAGACTAGAAAAAATAAAGCAAAAGTAAACTCAGTATTCTGATTAGTATTACAACTATTTTGCTTATAGTTTTTTTTGTAACTCGTGTTTTTAACTTAAAATACATTTGAAAAAATTGGTTACAAACAAATGTAACATAAAAGAAACATGGCCAACAATGGTAATTATAATCTTTTCAGCGATGAATATATAGTTAATATTTTTGGTTATAATAGATGGTAATACTGCTTTTAAAAAAGTTATGTATTTTATAAATAAGAGATATATTAGTTGAATGGTTAGAATTTTTTCGGAGTACGTACGAAATTAAAGATGAATATATGTAATATCTAAAATGTTTAAATTAAGAGGTTTATTATGGAGGAACAATTGGGGAATCAGAAAATTGATTTAATGTTTTCAAACATATCTCTATGTAAAAAAAAACTTAAAAAAATACCCAATTACGGTTAAATCGATTGATATTCTTATTGATTATAAATCAATGCCAAATAAGATGTTGGGTGTCTTGTTGCGTTTCGCGCTCGGTGTGCATAAACCGCAAGACTTTTAACCTTTAAGGTACAGTTAAAATGGGATATGCCGAGAGCATAAGATACAAAGAATATAATTTAAACCGATTTCCCATATCCATTTTATAATATTCTCTATATTAATAAAGTAAATGTCAGAACAGATGTTACGACAGTACGGCACAGAATTTAAATTCTTACATATATGAAACCTTTATGAAAAAATTATTGCTTACATTAAATATTACTAACAAGAATTTACATCGAATAAGAATGTTTTTAGAAAGAAAAAATCATTTTTAAGATACGCATATATGAATATTTTACGTAGAATAATATACATATAATATTATCATGAAATTTATTCAGCCTTTATTTAACAAAGATAAAATTATTATATTTGATTACTTATAATGAAGTTATCTATGTAGCATAAAATCGAAAACAGTATTTCAGACTATTCGACCATCGCTCAAGACCAAAGTCACTATCAACTTAAAGAAACTTTGTGTCTTCTAAACAGGCAAGTATAAAGGGAACATAAACTCAATACGTAAGGTGCTCCTTACATATCACGCGACAAGAGATGTTCACCCTTATCACATTATCAGCACATAGTTCTTAATCGTCTGCCTTAGACATATTCTAGTTTTATAAAGTCTGTTTAGTTCCACTTTTTGAACGACTTATGATGCTGTAATGTTATTGCACTGTTTGCGGGTTTATTTTATATCTGACTTATTTCTATATAATACGCTGAACTGAATAATATACATATCTGAAAGTTAGTGTTAGGTTATTGTTTCAAGTCTTTGTCATTATCAATTTAACTTTCATAAATTAACACTGATTGCTTTCGTGAAGATAATTAAACTGTAATTTTCTTTCAAACTATGCCTCATGAACAAACATGTTTAAAGAAAAATTTTAAGGTTTATTAAACGATATAAGATATATACTTTAATTAACAAAAAGTAAAATAAATTTATAAATATATATACTTAAATATAAGTTAAATTTCCGCTATAGTTTACAAGTGAAATGTATCAACAATAATAACAAGAATTAAATTTATGTTACAAATCAAATAATACTTTCATCCTTTGGATATTACAAATATGATACTATTTCCAGCATTACAATAACATATATCAATATTTAAAAACCATAGACGTGGTATATCAAATAATAATAGCAAATTAAAAACTGGTTCAGAAAATTAAAAGAAGATATGAAAAAGAAACAAATTTAACCATTATGTTTTTGAACCATTTTGTTTATGTTATAATCAATTTTTCAGCCACATAAGCCATAGGAAAAATAATAGAATTGATGGAATTTACGAAGCTAAATCAAACAAAGAGAAGGTTGCTACTTGTAGTATTGTTTACAGTCCAAGGAACTAGAAACCTAATCCAATTAATATCATATATATTATTAGTGGTTCCAATTTATACCTAAGCATCCATTGTATTACAAGAGGTTTAAATAAAGCATACACCTTTTATATTTAACCTCTGGCCACTAGTTTTAAAATTACAAATCAATATGGGACTTCGTCTACTACAAATATTTTTATATAGAATATAAACAATACGTACAAACGAATTCGTATAACAAGTACTATATTTATACACCATTAGTACTTATCCTTCTATGTGTTTATATTAAACTGTATATATGTATGTATATATATGTATATATATATATATTTATATATATATATATATATATATATATATATACATGTATATGTATATATATATATATATATATATATATATATATAAATATAAATATACGAAGTCAGTAAATTATTAACTTTTTTATATTTTAAAAATTATTTAATTTAACAACCAACTACAAACTGATTTTGCAATCGTATAAATTAAAAGCTAATAAACCATGACAAACAATTTTAAAAGTAGTATTCCCATCTATTATAACCAAAAAAATTAAGTATATATTCATCGCTGAAAAGATTATAATTACCATTGTTGGCCATGTTTCTTTTATGCTACATTTGTTTAAGACCAATTTTTTCAAAAGTATTTTAAGTTAAAAACACAGGTTACAAAAAAAACTATAAGCGAAATACTTATAATACTAATTAGAATACTGAGTTTACTTTTGCTTTATTGTTCTAGTCTTTAATGTATTTTGCTATATTAACAATTTCTTGCAGAAAATCATAATATTGCTGGGTAGGTTAGAAAATATGGCTAATAAAGCTTTTTTGAAAAATATTTACTCAGTTTTTTTTCTTATTCAGTGAATTTCGAAAGCTTTGCAACTAAGTCAGTAAATAGTTTTACCTGAAAGTAAATGAAAAGCTAAGCGATACAAATACCTATATAAAATATGAACCTCATTTATCTAGAGTAAAGAAGACAGTGTCATTTTTTATTTTAACTCTAAAACTATGAAAATAAACCTTCACTGTCTGAAATTGGCTAATAAGCACGCTGCTCATCATTTTAGAATAGAATAATTGAATAAGTATAGAAACATATCCAAGGCTGAAAAGATAAAATTATCCAAAATTTCTAACTATATCTCTTTTTACCTTCTGGTTTTTGGTTTTCAAATTTTGACTTGAGACCTATCCAAGCACGAGGAACGCAATTACAATAGCTCAGAATTGTTATACAAACTTCAAAAGACCGGCACTTTTCCTTGTTCTGTAAATTCTTGAGAAGATTAATCAGATCTAAACAATTACTTAAAACTATTTATCTTTGTGGATTTAGGTTAAGCTTTCCACTTAATGAAAAACCTTTGGCCGTTTACACTTTATTACTTTTCCGCGGCCAACTTTATGGAGCCCACGTGACGCGAGTAGGTCTCCACATTAAGAAAAGTAATTTTAAACTTCAGAGTTGAAATTAAATTTAAGTTGTTTCGCGCACGTGTGTCATTTTTCTACGGCCCACAAAGGAAAGTCAGATCTTGAGATGAGATAAAGGATTTTACGTCTAATATTATGTACAAATCTAGCTTTTGCAAGGAATAATGTGCTTTTAATCACATTATTCAAATAAGTCTTTGCCTAATCATAATGCGTTATTTTGTAAATAAGCCTTTATTCAATCAAATAACCATGTAATAATTTACTAACCAGATTTTAGGCTAGTCAATTATGACATTTTTTTTAATTGAATAAATGTTTTAGGAAATACGTATGGAGCTAAAAAAAATTATGAAAAAATTATGCTTATATATTTATATATATATATATATATATATATATATATATATATATACATATATATATATATATATATATATAAATATAAATATAAATATTTTTTTTTTTTTAGATATGTCAAAAAAAGGTTTCCCAGGTTTTCTACGGCTATTATTAATCATTGTAATTATTTAAAGTTCTTTTCTAGTCACGAGGCTGGACTAGAGCTTTAGACGTAAAACATAAAAAACATAAAAAACCAATTTGACAAAATTGTCAATGAAAACAATATATTTTTAAAAATAAGTTTGCTGGTTTTTGTTTAGTGTGAAACAAGTACCTATCTTTGCAAATAAATATTCAACTTTAGTCTTATATATTTAATATTTAAATAATATATATTATACTAAATATTAACCAGACACAACTTTCATGTTTGGGCCAGTATTCTAATTCCTACTGTTGATGGAGCCGGTTTTGTGAAATTATGTTTATATGTTTGTGGGTCTTGTTTAATGGTTGTACTATTCACCGACATTGTTGAGGTAAAAGACATTAATATTTCATGAAAATATGAAGGCGATTTCATTTTTACCGTCTCTCTATCAAATATGATTTGTCTCGTGTAGCAAACGTTCCATTTTTATTGTACAGTATTACCGGTTGGATGGTTGCTATCATATATTACAAACCAATATTTCTAAACCAGAAATGTGTAATCAGGAATTAATTATGAAACTATCAAGCACTGGACTTCAAGAAATTACTTCTAATAAAATTACCTGAAACGAGTGAATTTACTGGTAATAAAATTATTTGAAACGAGTGAATTTACGTGTAATAAAATTATTTGAAATGAGTGAATTTACTGGTAATAAAATTATTTGAAACGAGTGAATTTACTTGTAATAAAAGTATCTGAAACGAGTGAAATCTAAATACACATAACGTCGAATGTGACAAATGTTTGTAATAGATCAATTCGATTTTAATAAATTTACACTGAATTCTTCACGAGGTGTCAAGTCCGGAGTTTTGCCAATTTACATTAATGAAAAATAGCTAATGATGCAAGAGCATGTGGCTAGAACTTCTACAAATAATTTGTCTGACAAAGAAAACAATATCGGAATATTTTAGTAGATTAAAGGCATTGGAGTATATTTGTATTTATTAAAAACACTCAATTTAATTTTTTTAATTAGTATATAAAACAAGTTATAAAATTATGAACCCATAAAGTGTTTTAAAAAATTTAAAGATAAACAAACCAAAACTAATTAAAAACCATAATGTAGCAATTAAAAATTTGTTAATTTAGATAAACTATACATGTATAACTAAATATTTAAAATTTAATATTATTAAAATCTAATATTAAAATATCAAGCTTTATTTAGGTTATGTATATAAATAAAAATACGAGTACGTATGTGGAAAGATACAAATATTTGAAGGAAGTGAAAAATGAAATGGGTTATGAGTTCAAAAGAAAAGACACAAATACAATAGTGAGTCATGTTACATACATTTAGATGAAGAATTGCATTTACCAGACTTATTCTAAAACTTGGCAGCGTATACCTTAAACGAATGTTCATAGGCTGATATATTATTTATACAGAGCAGAAGCATGAGAAGGTCTTCTAAGCGTCGTCCCAGCCTATGAGCACCTAGGGCCGTAAATCTGGCTCTAAGCTGTAATTGTCTGTTAAGATTTAATGCGCTGCACAGGAGGTAAAGATTTTTTATATTTCCAGACTCAATATTTATTATTTTCGACAATATTATATATATATATATATATATATATATATATATATATACGTTTTTTTTTTGGGGATTATATCGACGGGAATACTCTGGATGGTCAATCAATAAATGCGCCGGTCCCTCTCTCTAACTTGCACACTTTAAGCAATATTCCTTAATTTCCGTCTAATTTTTATTACTCCTGTGTCCCAAGGAATCGGTGATATCTTCCTTATAGTATAGGATTTTAACTCAAAAAGAATATGTAATTTCAGTTTAGCATGATCAAACAAATGACAAAAAAAGACTTTCCGAAATAATAAAAAGAAACTTTTCAGATTAAACAAAGAAAACTTTAGTATAAATAGCATAGCCACGTCCTTTATACCAATAGATACTGAGTTTTATAAATATATGCTAATATTTTTTTCTATATGGGGAAGAAAATATACATCAGAAATATATATGTTCAAAACAATTACCGTTAAAAGAACAAATTATATTAAAAATCACAAGTGACGAAACAAGATGAAATTAATTTTATTTGAATAAATTAAGCAAGTTTATTCAAAAATATTTTTACCTTGAATAAATTCCTGTCTTTATTCTTTAATGATTTAACTGATAGTTTTACTTTATATATTAGCAACTTAAATGTAATAAACCTAACTTCAGACTGATATTATCTATCTTGAAAATAAATACAGAATAAACGAATATTATTGGAAAAGATTAATGGAGAATTGACAGAAATGTTTAAAATTTATTAAAGATATGAAACGGAGTAAGACAATCAGAATTTATAACTAATTAAATAAGTTTGTAGACAATAATTGTATAATTAAATAGATTATTGTGGCAATACCAAATGTTCTGTTGTTCGATTAGTGTATCTGAAATACGACAGCATAGATATTCACGAGTTAATTAATAAAATGGATATACAACGAGTAATAATAACTCAATCAGGAGGTAAATATCTAAGTACGATTATAGCGACGGTGAAGATTTTAAAATACACAATTGTATCTTGATTTATCCAAATATTACTTTAGTTACTGTAAAAAGGCCACGATTGTTTTTTGCCATATACTAGTCAATTTGTATTTAGGAACCTGTGTATTTTCCAAGTTATAATCCTATTCACTTTAACTTACTACATTCTATATGCCAACAAAATTGTATTTACGTTGCAATGTAAATACATAAATGAAACATGAATTCGACCAGATTCGAAAAAAACACTTTTTTTAAGTTTACGAAACTAAATTATTAAAAAACTTAAAAAGAATTTGGATACGAGTTCGTAATAAAATGAGTCAGTTAATTACGTACAGAACTTAGAACTCGCGCTATGAGGTTTCCATATGTACTTACCATCATGTAAGATGATAAATTTAGAAGGGTTTTATTTTTTCATTCGGCTACAAAATTAAAAGAAAATATCCCCAAAATAATTCCAGACAGACTTAAAACAGTGCGCACTTTCTGTTTAATTTACTTTTTCTTTTCATTTTATTTTTAACTACAATTGACTAATATTAATTCAAAATATTTAAATTTCAAATTACTATAATAATAAATTCTAGACTTGCCAAACGTTACAGACCGTCATGATTCAACGCCCGAAATTTAATGCAAGAATGAAACGACCTTAAATCTATCTGGTTGTTTTTGATAAAATTAATTTGAATTGTAAGAAAGATAAAAGCATTTTATTATATCAAACTTCATAATTTAAACTATTTTAGTTACTAGACTAATAAGTATTCAGTTAATAATTTTGAATTGTAATTTTCAAAACACATTCCTTTTCCCAATATTACATAAATTAACAAATTATATCGTAAGGTATGTCGTACAAATTATAGTCCCAACTCTGACAAAGCTTCGTAGCTGCTACAATTTACGATTTACGGTGCTGACGTTTTATAGGTGGTTACGTTTTTGTAGGTTATACGTAACTTTGTTTCCCGGTATCGCTTTCCGTACGCCGCATAATGACAGAACTACTGAGCGCATTAAACTTGAAACGTAAATATATGAGTTACATATTTTCCTTGTATTGATAGAAAATAAAACGTGAATACTAAATTATGATGGTTAATTATAATTTTCTTAATGGATACACTAAAGATAATTTTTATAGATATGATTTGATGCTTTCTTATAATATGTTTTGTTGCTAATATATTACATTTTATTTATTTTTTTTGTTTGACATATATGTTTATATATGTGTGTGTAACAATACTAATTAAAACCATAATGTAGCAATTAAAAATTGGTTAATTTAGATAAACTATGCATTTATAACCAAGTATTAAAAATCTAATATTAAAATATAAAGATTTATTTAAATTATGTATATAAATAAAAATACATATATGGACAGATACAAATATTTGAAGGAAGTGAAAAAAGAAATGGGTTATGAGTTCAAAAGAAAAGACACAAATATAACAGAGATTCATTGTAAAACTTGGCAGCGTACACCTTGAACAAATGTTCATAGGCTGATATAGTATTTATACAGATCAGGAGCGTGAGAAGGTCTTCTAAGCGTCGTCCCTGCCTATGAGCACCTAGGGCCTTAAATCTGACTCTAACCTGTAATGGACTGTTAAGATTATTTATTACGCTGCACAGGAGGTAAAGATTTTTTAATAATTCCACACTCAATATTGATTATTTTCAACTAAACTTATATACTCTCAATATCTTTTATTAGGTTTTTAACCTAAATTACTAATAACTTCCGCGTGCCATTATCTTTGAAGGAAATGTTTTTTTCTTCAAAGATAACGGCACGTTTGTTTGATTACAAATTTTCCTCATTTATTCTCAGTAAATTGTAACGATATTAAATAAAATATATTAATAATTATTAATGATTTGTTAGAAAATTTCATCAATGATTTGCGTAAATATAGGATTTTGAGTTAAAGGAGAATGCCTCATAAGAAATAAATACAATGAAAGCGCAAGGACGTAAAGAAATCATTGCCAGGAAAAATAATTTAACTTTAATCTAAAAAAATCTTGTTGATTAAAATTAAATGCTTTCTAGAACTCATCTTTATGTCATGTTTTAATATTAGAGGATTAGTTTTATTAAGGTACAAATACAATTGGTTTTGTTAATTGCTGTATGAAAGGTGAACCTGACAGCTTTGCTCTAATAGCAAATTAAACATACATGTAAATGGATAGTCAAACATAGAGAGTGGTCATGTTGTCAAAAATTACCGTATTAGGTAATGACGACTGTTTTGCTTGTCTACTTATGAGTTCGAGTAAATCAAATAAATTTTTTGTGGATTTTGTTTCCGTTGTCAGTGTTCCTTATTTATTAAATTTTTATTGCATAAGACAAACTAACCCTGTAATTTAGCTTTTATCTGTTCATTTCATGAGTATGAGCATATTTGACTATTATTTCATCTATAATACACTTTGTATGTGTAAGAGGAGTATAAAATTTGGGAATCACTGATTTAGTATTTTTTTTAATATATTGCACATTTACTGTTTCTCTCAGTAAACATTTAAAAGGAATTTATGCGACCGGTTTTACCTTGCAAAAAGTGAAGTTAGAAATTCAAGTAGTAAACTACAAGGAAGAAAGGGGGTCTTCTTAAAAAAATATGTTTTGAAATTTTTTGAGAAAATGCGGGGAATATTATACTGCCAAATATGAATAAAGATTCATATTACGTTCTTTAATGTCATTAGACTGATGACATTAGAATGTCGTTTGACTATTAAAAAGTCAACGACGAAATATAATAGATAGATGAAGTTAAAACCGATGTGTTTCACTGTTTGTGTTATGAATTTCAAACTGACCACACTGCACCAGTCACAAGCCACACGTAGCCTATGTTAGAGAGCGGTTCTCAATGCTGTTTCTGAACCTGGTGCAACACGATGTTTTCAAGGATTTCGGAATGGCTATTACACAATAACTGAATGATTTCATTTGCAAAAATCATCGTATTCTAAACAACGAAAGATAAAAACAACAAATTTTAAACAAAATAGAGAAAATGTAAATATGTTTATGTAGCGATACGGATAATATTATCCAGATAATTCTACAGAATAAAGAAGTGTAATGTTATTCAAAGTATTTGTCAATAATATATGACATAAGTACTGAAGATAACTTCAGAAACTTCAAATATTTTTCATATCACCGTTTAATATGTACATAGGTAAATAACTTTCAACGAAAGACGACTACGAATAGTATTTTTGACTTTCATGTTCTAAGTTGTAACTTATTGAAACTTGCCAAAAATTATTATACTTTCGTACGAGCATCAAAAAATTCCTTGTTTTTGTAATAAATATTCAAACGGATCCGTTTAAAAAAATTTCTGTTTACTATTTGTGCTAGTGGTTAAAAGCAAGACCATTTTTTTCTAATAACATTTCTTATCCTACTAAATGGAATAACAATATATTTGTAAAAATATATTTCCGAAAGCATTTATCCTGTTTATGATGAGGAAATTAGGATAAAAGACGGAAGCTGTGCATTGCACGTTTAGGTATTTTTATCATTCAAATAATTTTTACATTCAAATTCAAATTACGATACCGCTACAGAGTAGTTTTTCATGTTTCTCTCGAGTGAACCGTTAATAACGTTTTCGAACTTTTGCTTAGTGATCTGTTACATATTTATTTAATCCATTACCCAAGTATAATATTCATCTGCACTTGATCTTATTTGTTCGTTGTAATATCTCAACATTGTACAATATTCTTCATAATAAACTCACTCGGCATACTCAGTTAATATTTTGCATAATATATATTTTATTTCTCTTTAGGTTATGATTACACTGCGTGTACAACCAGTCAGCTGATGCAGAAATAAATAGATATTACTACATGTCTTGAATTCATACTAAGCAAATTTGCATGCTTGTTTTAGCCATTTTATTTCATTCAAAATACTGACAGACAACCTTCCAACAACAATGAAATTTGAAATAAACATGGAACGAGTGTCATGTAACTAAACGCTGAGATTGGCACTTCAATTAGTTATTTTATTAGGGCACTATACCTCAAAAGAAAAAAAACTAATTATCATAACATCACCCAAGTGTCTCTCTGCCTACTAAACCCCCTTTCTTCTAGCTTTTTGTTAAGTGTGTTTAATAAATTTCTGTAAAGATGCTATAAAAATGTCACACCGTCTGAAATATACTCTCGATATACTTTAAAAATACGCCTTCTGGGCAGTCTAGCTACACTTAGTACTCTTAAATTTTCTGGAATTTTTTTTCGTTTTCTCTAGAGTATAAAATAAAAGACATTAAAAATTAAAACTTCCTAAAGAATGTTTTCGAGACGTTATTTTTTACAACTTTTGTCGCTATATAATAGCAATATAACCGCCAGCACTGCCAGAATTTTTATTTCCTCTTCTTCTAACATAAATACACTACTAAGTAAAAGTTTCTCATGTCCAAAGTACGTTCTTAAAATGTGTCACAAGTTTTGGGGCTATTATATAAATATAAGGTATCAGTTTGACATATTTACAATTTAATGTAAACAATGTTCTTTTAACTTCCTAAGAAACTAGTAACTTAGAAGGATTATTTTATTTAGAGCGGAAATATAATACCGTCTTATTTGAGACCACGTCAAAAGGTTTATACCGCTAACAATCTTCCTTCGAAGCAAAACATGTACCTTGATATTGAATACTAAGAACATCTGGAACAGCCTGTAATAGCATAAAAGACGTATTTGCCAACGGCTACATTACGAGTACAATCCAATGGTTTTCGTTGGAAGAGAATTTCTCAAGAAAGCTTTGTAAACTTGACCTTCATATTTACGTGCGTTACACGAGTTAATAAAATTAACCATTCACTTTAAGATGAGGAATATTCATATATCGCGAACAAAGGCATACAAATGTATTTTTTATATTATTTCTAAAAGTAACCGTGTAATGAATAATTTACTTACTTTCCAGATTATTTTTTTTTGTTTTTTGATTGAAATTTTTATGTTATGACGAAATTTTAATATATTTGAACGTAATGATTATTTACATAAGATTTAAATTTTCATTAGTTTTTCAACGCAACATATGCATAATAGTAAATCATTTCCTTTTCGCACCATAAATTATTTTTCTGCATAAAATAAATTTAATCAATACAATAATTTATCTGTATTCGGACAACCTTCTTATTATTATCAACTAAATATTTAAAGTGAAGTGTTTATAATTAACACAATTTTTACATTTAATGAACATGGTTTATATTACCCCAAAAAAAGTCGGCCTGCATTTTAGGCTAACTATTCTTTGACGTGCACATTAGAAACTGCGCCTATCAGAACGGGCGCACGTGAGGGCACAGATACCAGTGGTTAATGGACGTCTGCGTTTTGTGGCAATTCGTTTGCTTTGTCTCAGTAGATCGTTATTAGTTTTATTTGAACATTTTTATTGTATTACATCAAAGTATATAATCCACAATTAAATGAAACTACGTGATGTAGCATTATTTCTACTTTCTTTTATTTCCTTACCACGACCTAGGTTTCGTTGTATTACAACATCTTCAGGTGGGATATTAGCAAAGATCTTTGATAACGTTGCTAATAGCCCACCTGAAGATGTTGTAATACCTAAAACCTGAAACCTAGGTCGTAGTAAAGAAATAAAAGAAAGTAGAAATAATACTACATCACGTAGTTTCATTTAATTGTAAATAATGAATTTCTACAAAATTAACGCCAAATATATTCAACAAAGTATATAATCTAAATAAAATGTTTTCGAAAGTGAAAGGTTTATTCAAATATGTGAACTGGCAATAAATTTCATCCAAAATTATGTTAATAAATAAAATATACGTTGTGGCTACCGTGAATCGCTGTTTATTTATTTTCTAAGCATCACTCGGACGTATAAATTGTTCGACAGTATAAATTTGCCTTGGAGACTCTTTGATCTTACTGGCACTGAAGTTGACACAGGAAAGTTGTACATTAAGTTGAAATTGGTGATGTCAACTTTGTTACCATTTTCTGTTTTATTTTTGCATATTAAAAGAAATATCCTCACACTTATTGTTGCCATATGTAAAAATTGTATCATGTGCGAGTTGTATTCACGTATCAACAATTCCATTGCTAATTAGTATAAGTTGTTGGAAGTAAACAAATTTAGGTGTTGAAAATAAAAATCTATGAATTTTTTTGCCTTGCATTTAATCGCATTGTTTAGAAATTGGAGCGTAACGAGATTTAGTTTCATAAAAATATCATTTTTGTTATCCTTCAAAATACAAAACCACATAAAAAATAAAATTAAACAAATAAACAAGAATTTCTGAGATTTGCTGAGCATTGTAACAAAATAGTGCAACGAGAGATATTATGTATATTATTTTCTTCCGAGTTAGAAAACATTAATCGATATCTAGTTAATAATTTTACCATATCGATACAAAACGGACACAAATTAAAATAATGCTTCTTTTTATCAAGTCTCCAAAATCTTAAACAGTCAATTTCTGATAATTATACTTCCCTTTAAATATTTTTATTTCCCGATGTAGAGCATCAAAAAAATTAAAGATATTGTAAGATAAATAATAAAACTAGCTACGTGGAGAGAATGCGGGAATTCCAACCATGAACTTCGAAAACATGTCATATCTCATTTTTAGACAGACTTCAAAAAAAAGGAGTTTTTTGTATATAACCTCAATTTGGTATAGTTATTTTCTTCATTTGGCAGGATATACTACTAGTATGTTTGCGTGAACATTTTATTACCATCTGACCATGGAAATTGAGATGCACCATAGAATTTCTCAACACTGAACGACACAGGTACCTTGATCGAGTTTGTGCGATATAGATTTAATAAGACATGATTTAGTGCAACGTCAATTTTCTCTTTAACAAATTCAAGATAACCGACGGACCCGGCTGATGTTGGGAACTGCCTATACAAATCACGGGACTTGAGGATCTCCTCTTTTTAAAGTAGTATTATTGGTCTCAGGCAGAGACTATGTCACTGAACTCCGGGTTCCAAATCCTTAGTCTCGACACTGTGTGAGTACTGCCTTCTTAATTTCTGAAACTTGAAGATCTGCCATTTTAGCTTAGTATTATGAGTTTCTTACAAAGACTCTGTCATTGAACTTCGGAGTCCAACTTCTCAGTCCTTACGTTGCAAGGATACTGCCTGTCCAAACAGTAAGACTTAAGGACCTACTGGTGTTAAATTTTCACTGTGGATCTCAAGTAAGGACACCTATAATTGAAGTAAGAGCTCCAACTCCTCAGTTCTGATGCTGCAAGAGTACTACCTGAAGGGAGAGTTAATAGTCAGCTGTTTTTAAATTAGTATTGCATGTCTTAAGCAGAGACTCTGCCATTGAACTACGGGTTCTAGCATCTCGGTCTCGATGCTGCTATTGCTAGAGATTTTAGGAGTCACTGCGGAGTAAAATGTTGCTCACATCTGTGTATGTGGATATGCACGTACATGAGATTGAGATGAAAACCTTGACTTGGCGCCGATTCCAAAAATATCTAGCAGCAGCGGTATTTTGCAAATTCATTTATGTTCGGAAACGACATTGTATCGTAAAAGTTCGATTCAGTTCGTTTGTAAAAAGTTTTGTTTTAATTTTATTATTCTTTTCGCTATAATTTATATTCTGTATCGAACAAGGACATAAATAATGATACAAAATATCAAAGTACCTAACAAAAATAGAAAAAATGGATAAAAAACCTTGAATTTGAAACCCTTATGATAATAATTATATTATTCCGTCACGTATCCAGAATTGGACAGGAACTGTTTTCGGAGCTAATACTTAGGTAAATTAACATTAAGGTAATTTTGTCCTGTTGCATTTTCTCGTGCCATGCGTATTTTAAAATAGAAATTTTATAAATATGACGTATTATCTCGTTGTTGCTTACGTGGCGTATTCACTGATTATACTTTTTAATTAAAGATAAAAAAATGTTCACTAGCCAAATTTAAAAACCCAGCCGTCTTCCCATAGACTCATCGTATCTCCCTTACAACTTCAGTGTAAGTAAATCATACGAAATTTGGAGGATTTAATTTAATTGAAATAGCAAGTAACACATTCCTCATAATTTGAAGCTCTTTATGATTTTAAAAAAAAATTTTGATCAGCTGCTCTACGCTTATATTGTATTACAATTTTGAAAAAAATTACGTTCCGCTTTTTAGTATTTACTAGTACTACTATTATTATACTAATACTATTTTGATTACGATTTAATTTATAAACAAGTCGTTTTGTTAGCAATTTTAAGTATTTTTATTGGTAAAATCCAATCACATGGAATCCTCATGGAATCCAGTCACTTCAAATATTTGATATACGTATAGTTTACAGGGTACATTTAAAAAATAGTTATCATTTCATTATGATATTGATGTGTATATTTCATAATGATGTATTTCACCGACCATAAGTAGTTTACTATAAAATTTAATTGTCACTATTTCAATTAATTTGAAGGTGGTACAAATCTACCTACATGAAATACACGCCCTGCACATTCTACTCCATATGGAACATAAACAAAATCTCTGGAACTGGAACATATATATAGACGTGCTAATTCCACATAATTTGATTTATTTTTATGTTTTCATTAAAAAAAAACTATTAAAAAGCGAAGTATACTATATTGGACAACACGAGGGCATTTTTAAATTTATTCAATTCCCTATGAAATATTTTTGCCTATTTAGAAAGTTAAGTATTTAAGAGTCAAAGCTAATGCAGTAAGAGCAATATCTTACAGCCAACTGCTGCGAAATACTAGCAAGGTGATCTTAAATTATTTACACAAATTATTGAACAAGGTTGAAATTATTGGTGCAGGTTTAGTAAACAATGAAACAAAAAAAAAGTAAGTGTATATATATATATATATATATATATATATATATATGTATATACACCCGAGATACATGTACAACACAAATTATGATCATAGGTCACGTCAGGCAATAGGAAACGATTAAGTATAAAGGGGTTTTGGCCTGTAAGTTACGTCAGACAATAAGGTATATATTATGTAAACCTAGAAGTAGAGCTTTGTTTTCACCTAATGTTATTTTGTTTTTAAGGGACAAATATATGCAAAAGTCCATATAAAAATAAGTTGCGTGTTGCAATTCTCGAAATATTTTTAAAATGTAATATTTGAAAATTTAAAACTAATTTAATTCCTTTAAGAAATTGCATGTTAGTAATAATTTTTGGGTTGACAGAGTCGTGTAGGATTATTAACAAAAATATGAATACATATTCGAATATAAGTGTTTAGTTACCATATTTTATAATCATTTTACTATCCTTTCCCGGTACGTCATAAAACGGTTGGCTTTCTTAGGATTGTATTGTAGTAAACAGAATTATAAATTAAATTTTTTTACTGTAAAATAATACGAAATCCTAAATCCCACTGTATATTAGATTACAATCATAAACACGTACAATTTACTGAACCAATAAAGTTTAAGATTGCAACGTAGGTTTAATCTATTTTTAAAATCTAAACTTTATTGTTACAACCCATTTCACAATTAAATGAAACTACGTGATGTAGTATTATTTCTACTTTCTTTCATTTCTTTACCACTAATTAAAGAAAGTAGAAATAATACTACATCACGTGGTTTCATTTAATTGTGAATAATGAATTTCTACAAAATTAACGCCAAATATATTCAATATTTATAACCCATTTTATTACGAGATTAAAAGGATGAAAATATTTCATTTCACTGTTTCGCTTTCTTTTCGATAAATGGTTGAACTAGATTTTATGCACAAAAACGTACAACTGTGCCTTTAAAACTTCCTCTTAATATGCAATTAAAAGCCGGCAAAGCAATTGAAATAAGTTATTTGTTTATTTGTTATAAACAAAAAAGTTTTATAACGAAAATCAAATTCAAAGTAACTTAGACTTTGCATCACGCATTTGTTAGTTTCTCACTTTTATTTCTCACGACATACATTGTTTGAGAATATGATGGGTGTATATTATAGTAAACGAGAGCAAAAATACATTTCCGACGATATAGCTTGACAATTTATCTTTATAAAATTTATCACCTTCTATATTTATAACATCCAAACAATGGACTTAATGAATTTGGCAATATCTGTCCAACAAATCACTGTACTTGGATACCGTCTCTAGTATTTGTAGCTACAATCCCGAAATACGTATTTACCCTCGGGCACGCGTGAAATATTCAGCCATAAGTGACAACAAATTTACATTGATCCAAATGCGAGCGTAATGTAACTGTTTTCCGTGAGAAGGTTTAACCAATGTAAGGGCGCTGGGAGCATTAAGGGAAAAACGGACAAGGAAGAAGGAAGTTTCTCCCCTTCAAGTGCCTGTGGTAATATAAGTAGTCAGGAGATGGCGAGGAATATGGATAATGGGTAGTGTGTTGGGAAGTTCCATCTATTTTGCTTTATGACACATGGTTGTTCGTTTTATTGCCAATAAAATTGTTCGTTTCGATGGTTGTTCGTTTTATTGTAAAAAAATTTATGGTGATAGCAATTTATTTTTATTGACGTATTAATTCGAATTTGAGAAAAGATATGTATGTATATACTATATGTATGTATATTACTCTCTAAGGCCGGAACAGATTGTCCGATTCAGACAAATGAGGTATTGTTAGAATATTATTATTCTTTCGGGTATGCCAGTTTGATCAAAGTAAAAAAATAATAAATTCAAAAAGGCTATCAAATCAAAAACCTCAGTGGGCAAATTTTAAAAATAAATAATCTGTTGTACAAATAAGTACGTTATGTAATAAAATAACTTTTAAAAATTCACCCATAAATATTTCTTCAAACTTTGTTACACAATAGTCTGACTATTCGTTAAAATTCCTCAAACGCTGCAAAAATTTCGTGGAAACCAAGAAAAATATTGTTTATTACACCAATATATAAATAAAAATCCTTTTAAAAAATCGATTAAAAAATATATGTACTATGAAGAAATTGAAATGAAACATTTTATATGAAGCCATCCCGAATTGAATCTATGATAGAGTATAAAACAATTAAATTCAAAACTACGAGTATAAAACCAGTAGAAATAATAACCCATCACGTAGTTTCATTTAATTGTGAATAATGAATTTCTACAAAATTAACGCCAAATATATTCAATGTTAATAGGTTATTAGAAAAATGAGTAAAACATTAAATATATTACACGTTTCCAGTGTCAAATATATTGTTTCATGTGTTAAATATATTACATGTATGTATCAATGGACCATACGATGAAAATTTACTGTTGCAAATAACATTAACGAATACATTCCAGTAATATTTATTTTATGAATTCCATCTCATCATGTTTATTTTGTTTTGCAGGATAGTTCGACGCTTTGAACAACATATATTTTGTCGTTCTGTTAAAGACTTTAGATAACCTACTAAGTCGGCGCAATCGCCATATTTAAGCAATAATATCATTTGAAAAAAAAAACTATAACGAAAAGAGTTTTTGATTGTTTTCATCACTTTAATAAACCCATTCAGATTACTAAGAGGATTCCCTGAATTTTTTCCATAATTTGGTAATGATAGTCTAGACACTAGAAAGTAAAGAAAAAAACGTTATTAAATCAATAACATTCATCAAAAGTTAAATATATACCGCCATCTATTGAAGGATTGTGAATCTACACGATCATGTAGATTCGATTATAAATAAACAGGGGTCGCTGTTTTTGGCAACGTTCGCTTTTAATACTACGAAGTTACGGTTAGTGTGAAATCTTAAATAATAAAAGAGATATATTTCATAATTTCACTGAAGAATCTAACCAAGCAACTTGATTATAAAAGTGATCTTAAAAATTTTACATCCCCCAAATATGTTACAGGAAAAACTAACTTGAGATCAAATTTCTTTAAAAGGATATTTTTTACAATAAATGTTATGTGATCAGTTCTTTATAACTAAAACACATTATGAAGTTATTACTGTTTCATTTCATAAGGGTCTTTTCATGTCGTTACTTTTAAGGTTCTTAATAATTTGAGCGCGAATTTAAATCTATTATTAATTCAATCAAAGATGAAGTTGTTCCTTTGAGTTACTATAAAATTGTAATATTAGTACGATATTACACGTACCTGAATGCGTTGTTTAATATTCAGAATTTGGAAGATATTATATATACATATATATATATATATATATATATATATATATATATATATATATATATATATATATATATATATACACTGGAAACGTGCAATATATATGTATGTATGTACATTTCATTGATTAAAATAATTATTTTTGTTAACTTGTATTATGAAAATAAAGAGATTCAAACAGTAGAACAAAAAACAAACAGTAAAGTTATTTTTCTTAAATCTTCATAATATACACTAGGCGATATAGTGCAAAATAGTAAATCTGATTGTTCAAAAAGTTCTATGTACCCTTAATTATTTAAACTTTACGTGGACCTAAATAGGTGAATCCTACTTATATTTAATAGGGTTTTTCATGCTTATATTTCACTTCTTTCTCTTAATTATTTAATATTTCGTGCGTTTTGAGTGTCTAGTTTCGATAGATTACTATTACAGATATTTAATTTTCTTTTCGTTCGGAAAAATATATTAGTTAAGCATATACGCAGTAGTGATGAAATTGAATTTATGTAAAGATGATTAAAATGAGGAAAAATATTTGATAAATTTCCAAAACTTGTCAATAAAAATTCACTTTAAAAGGAAATGTACTTACCTTGCCTTTTTTTCATATCTTTATAATAAATGAATGACGTATTTATATATATATATATATATATATATATATATATATATATATATAATACAAATTTTATAATCAAATAAATTTTATATTTAAATATGAAATTTTTAAGATTTGAAACAAAATTTTTTAGATAATTATTTATATCACTAAGCAAGATACATAAATATTTAATTGTATTTTTTTACCCTTGCTATTTTCGAGTAAAAATAACAAATTTATTAGCCCATAATTTTCTATTAAATGTTCTTCAGGTTAAAGTTATATTCCGATTTCTGATCTGATTCGGATCAAATATAAAAAATGTAACATGTGAATTACACAATAACTGACAATATGTGTGCAAGTAAATTAATATTGTGCCGTAATTTACTGTATCTCTTAAAATTATTGATATAAGTTAACACAAACAATGTTAATCGAGAATTCCTAAAAATACTAAACAACTTTTTTTCACAGTATCGCAGTTCGAAAATTATCGAAGGTATGGAGAAGGGGGCATATTGTACGTGTTTTATAGTCTAATCATTCATTAAAGAGGTACAAAATTGACAAATAAATTCTCACTCTCGTTTTAAACTCCTTACCAATGACATTACACGTATAGGGAGAGATATACTAAAGAAAATGTTTTAACTATATTGCTACATGTCAACTAAGATTCCCATAAAACACTTTTAGTTGCAAAATGTTATATTGAAAATAACGTCTATTTCTCTTTCATTATTGAGTAAAGAAAGAATTTATTAATTACGTTAATTTGTTGAAAGTACAGACACAAAAATAATTTCCATTGTTTCTTGAGCCAATGTGTCTAGAGGATTACAGTTATCTAAATAATAATGGAATGGAATAGCGAGCCTATTTTGAAAACAGTAGAAATTAAAAGAAATGATGATATTTATAAATAAACGTATTAATATAATTTACTGCAATATTATTTTTTTCAATTCATTAACGTAAACTTTGGAATTTACAAAATAAGCAAATCTCTAATATTTCCCAAGGTTATATAAGGGGCAATTAAAATATGTAAAAACAAACGTTACGAAAAATGTTAAAAGTGTTATTCGTTTAAACCGTAAAAATGTGTCGAAAAATTCAGTGACTCATCGTAAACTTAATCAATTATACCGTAAGATAAATAAAACACCTATGGCACTGAACAAAATTAAATTACTTGTAGGCGCTTGTAAAGACACGACCTCGTTGCAACCTATTGGTGTAAACTAGAGTTGTCTGCCGTCCTGTTTTCCCAGGACATGTCCTCGTTTTTGTAGTATCCTGGGATGTCCTAAATAGTTTTTAAATAGCGTCCTGGGTTTTCGAAACCCCTGATAAGGTCATATATTTTTAAATTCGCGCACCTGTTTTGAAATCCTTACGTTACGGGCAACTTCACTGTTCGCAAGTGTTCGTGTTGCCCAGGTCCGTGCAGTTTTAAAATAAAGACACAACGTACTTTCTTTCTCTCTACTTTTGTCGCGCAGTGCTTTCTCTTTCTTACCTTGCTTGCATTAGGCATGTAGAACTAGCCATCTTATTATTTAGTTATCAATTTGTAAGTGAATAGCCTACACAAATGTGAAGTATTTAAAATATTTATTTTAAAGGAGAAATAAGCAATCATGGGGCAATTAAATGAATTCCTGTATTGGTTTAGTATTTCATTATCGTGGCGAAAGCATAAATTCCAAGATATTAGACATTGAAACAGTTCCCGATGAAACGGCTGAAACTTTGGTGAATAGGGAAATGGTTTAGTAAATAATCAGTTCCAAAAGTATAATGGAAAAATGTATAGCATTCTCAGGAGATAATTATAGTACGAACTTTGATGGAAGAGAAAGAGCTATAACAAACAATGTGTTGTTAAACTGAAGGAAAAATTAAGCAAAGACTTTATAGATATTGGTTATCCTCATGTACTCAATAATGCTGTTCATCACAGATATGACATTCTACCTATAGAAGTGGAATTAATAATTGTAAAAATTTATAATAATTTTTCCGCATACACTGTCCGAAAAGAAAAACTGCAACAGTTTTGTAATGATATTGGCATGGAATATACTCAACTTCAGTCTTATTCCAAGACACGCTGGTTAAGCCTTTTTCCGGAAATTGGAAACGTTTTGAAATACAGAAGAATATTTTTTTTGTTTAGATAAATCTCCATAGCGCCTAATGCAGTTTTTTAGCAATGAGTATTACCGAGGGTTACCTGCACCTCGTTCATTTAGTAATGGCGATAATTCACACAAATATTTAAAGAGTCGAAAGAAAAGAAAACAGTGTTGTCGAAATCAGGAAAATTTTTGGCAGAATTACTTTATTACAAGAGGAGACAATAAGAATCAATTTTTATCGTCTTAGAGTAAGGACAATTTTAAAGAAGTTGCATAACGAAGGATAAAATACGGGAGTATTTTCAACTAAAATTAAAGAGTTTTATAATGAAATCAATGTCTATTTAAAAACGTGCATTGAACAATTTGAGGACCTAAAATTTTTCGACTGGATTGATCTAATAGGGTCCGATTTGCTAGATTGAAGCAATATTAAAAAATCTTCGGTCTTTTTAAAAGATCACTGCATTGAAAATAACTACGATAAATTATTTGACGAGTGGATTAATTTGAAAAATTTTAGCACAAATTTGAATCCTAATCAAAAAGACGACAGCTTAAACTCCTTGCGTCTAACTTATTGCAAGCAGTGCATTTCCGAGAATCAGTATGCAGAATTACGGAAAGTGTATAAACATGTATTTAGTATACAGGGATATAACTCTAATGTTAAGAGAGTCTTTTTTCTCGTAAATTCACAGTGCTCAAAAGAATTAGATTGCTGCAAACAACAGTACTGAAACAGTAATCATCAAAACTATCTGTAACATAGATATGAAGTGTGACCAAATTTGTTAACTCGATCACAGATACTAAAGAAAATTCGTGGGGTTGAAAAGTATAATAAAAATAAATAAGTTCCTATATAATATTAGAATTTATTAGATTCCAACTTTAGTTTAAAGAATTTGTTATTAACTAAAGTGTTTGTTTCATATTTTAATTAATTCGTTTTAACTCGTATAATTTTATTCAAACACTTTTATTAAAAAATAAAAAATTTATGATAAAGTTTAAAAAATGTTAAGTTTCCTTTACAAACTGGTTTTTTTTGTGTTTTTATTATTTATTTTTACGTATATTGTTTCTTTTGGAAAAAAGTCATAACAATCGGGTTTGAATTATTTCTGAAAAATTAATCAACGTAGTTATCTAAACATATAATATTTTGACATCATATCACTTACATCTCAAGTTGAGATTCGAAGTTAATAACTTTGTAATATTTTTCTCGCAACTCAAGGTTAAATAACGTTTACTAGATTAAAATGTTGTCAAAATATTCACCAAACAATGAGTATTCTAATATCAAACAGAAATTTTATAAATGTTGCTAAGATAATAAAAGTTGATCGGGGATACAATTTAAAACTTTTACAAAAATAGTACCGTATTTCAGTTGGAAGTAGCTCGAGCTAATGTAAATTCATTTGTGAGTTTGGACACAACTAGAAAAACAGAAAACAAAATTTTGTATAAAATAATTTTTGCATTATATTGTATGCTCACCCTAAATTCCAGGGTGTTAGCGTTGTGATATTAACAAGATTTAGAGGAAACTAGCCAATTGAATATAATAAATAACATCGCATAAAAACTGTGTTAAAAATTTTGATTTATTCCACCGCATTAGGTATGTTTATCATTAGATATGTAGCATTTAAGTAGATTCGAACTTTCTTTCTGTCTCAACAATTTGTTAAGATGTGTGACCATTATGGTAAATAGTGAAATGTTATTTAATAACCTTTATCACTAGCAGAACCTCAAATATTTTCTCAAAAACAAATCCAAAACCTTAAAGTGAAAATATGTAAGTAGTATTGCAAATAAAAAGATGAAAATTTTAAATTTATTTTAAAAAAAATGCTTTCTACTTGCATTATTAATAATGCTTTTTTATTCTGTTCCGCAAGTCATAATTTATAATCCTTTTTACTGATTTCTATTTCAATATTTTCATAAAATGCAGCATCAAATTTTATTTTTGCTAATTTCATTTTTATTTTCTTTATTTAATTTTAGTTTTAATTTTTCTTTTCTTTAAAATAATAATCGTCGTCACTTTGTGTTATTACAGATCCAATGAAACTAACGCGCTATTAAATGTGCTTCCTATTTGTGTTACAATTATTACTGCAAAAGTTGCGGTAGGGAACAAGAAATAATTTTATAATGCAAGTAGAAAGTATTTTTTTTAAATAACTTCTCTTTATTTACAATCCAGTTTAAATTTCCCATTCCGGATATAGGGACTACTGCAAGAGAGCACCTAAAAGAGGGGAGTATTCCTTTCCCTCCTCTCCATTCCACTCCCCTTACTAATCTAGGGTAGCATGTCTCTAAACGTGTACGTGTATAGTCAAAAGTAAAAAGAACATGTTTTTTTCCAAACATAATATTAATTTAAGTTCCATCGAAAAAAACTGCTTTTGCAATTAGTGAATATTGCCTCGTCATCGTCTAGCCTATTCTCACAGAAATAAAGATAACGCGTTACTAAAACATAATGCTACAAAAGCCACTAAAAGCCCGGACACATTTGCCTGGATACAGTCGGCGTAGATTGCTCGTAACATTCAGCCCTGTTTATCGGGGGGGGGGCGCAACAGGTGGGGGATATCGATTTTTCCACCCTAACCGCCGTCGCCTGTTGACTGTGCGGCAGAACCTCAGTAACTGCCTCGCTTTTTAAACATATGTCTTATAAAAGGGCGTCATGGTTTAAGTGTCCATTTGTCTGGAATTGTTAGTTCAATCAGATTGAAATTCGCTAAGGCGTATACTCGTTTCGCCGTTGTACGTGCGTATATGTATGCTTGTGTGATATAAATAAGTTAGGGGAAAGTTTTTAAACTAATTACTGCGAAATAAATATGTTTGAATTATTAAAAGCCGCACATTACTATAAAAATATAGGAGAGAAAGCATTAAAGTTATATGAATAGAATTGTAAATATTTGTCTATCATGAGATATAATTGTAATGTTTTAATTTTTTAATTAATTAGAGTTATCAACAAATTTGTAAATAGTTCTTGGTGTATCATATTATATCCAGACGTATTTGTAGTAAACAAGTATTATTTGGATTTATAATTTTATTAGTGACCAGAGGTTTTTCAATTTAATTTATGTCATATATATATATATATATATATATATATATATATATATATATATATATATATATTATATATATATATATATATATATATACATCTTATTTATTATTGATATATTGTTCCATCCTGGTCCCATAAATGATCACCTTGTCAGCATTTTCTATTTGAAACTTTGTAAAATGTTGATGAGAATTTTCTAGGGATTTAGAGAGATTTCTTAAAGCATTATTTGTAAATTTGTAAATTTTTCTTAATATTTTTAATTAAAAACTTCTTTTAATTTTAATCTGAACTGTGCGCACGATAGCTAGCAACTTCTCGATATCCATGGCTCACCGCGGGTATGTTTGCGAGAAGCATTTTGAACCACATGAGATTCTTTCCTAACTCAAGACCTATTTTATGTAGAAAGTTAAAACGCAAAAGGATTGATAGATCCTTCTTTTTACGTAATATTACGTAATGTAGCTTATATCATGATATTACGTAATGTAGCTTATATCATGCCATATGAACGGAGAAAATTTGCGGCACTGACTGACTCATTCAACATCAAAACCTCTGGTCGAAAAACAGTCGAATTAAAAATTTTCAATTTTACAGGTACCTTATCTCCAGTTATTACAGCTTTAATTATAACTGTCATTCCTGAAGGGATTATAATTACCACTACTGACCATGCTTTTTATGCTACCTTTATTTAAGATCAATTTGATGATCGAATTCTAAATACATTGTTGGCTTAAACTTACAGGCTGTCAAACAAGAACTAAATGCGAAATAGACATAATATTTAGTGGAATATGGAGGTAATGCTTCTTCTTTTAGGCGAGTCTTTTATATTTATTGCTATATTAGCAATATCCCTCAGAAAATTATGAAATTGTGAAAGAGGGTAGGAAATATGGCTGGCGAAACTGTCCACATGACTATGAAATGTATTTATCAAATTTTTGTTATTACAATTAAGTGGATTTCAAAAGCGCCACGACAAAGACAGAAAATAATTTTTTTCTGAAGCTATATAAAGCAATGACTGTAGAAAATGTGGACTTCATTTTCCTAACATAAAGAAGACTGTTTCATTCTTGACTTCAACTCTACAACTATGAAAATATATAATAATAACATTGCCTAGTATAAATTATTACTAGGCAATGTTAAATCGGCTTTAAATGGTTAATAATTATGTGCAGCGTATTCGGGAATGTAATGATTGAATAAGTACAGGAACATGTCCAAGCCGAAAAGGATAAAATCCTCCCAAATTGTTGACTATATCCCTTTTTGCTTGACGATTTGTTGTTTTAAGATTATATTCCGGGACATATCCAAGTAGGAGAATAATTTCAATAGTTCGTGTATTGCCGCAAAAACTTTAATATCACGGTGCTTTTAATTGTTCCAAAAATCTACAAAAGATTAATCCTGATGTAAATAATTACATAAAACAATTTGTCTTCGTGGACTTACGTCAAGCTTTCCGCTTAACGAAAAGGTTTTGACCTTTTACGCTTTGTTAATTCACCGCGGCCAACTTTATGTGGTCGACGTGACGCGAGTAAGTCTCTAGATTAGGGAAAGTAATTTTAAACTTGAGAGTCTGAAATTACGTTTAAGTCATTTCGCGCAGGTGCGTCATTTTTCTTCGGCCCACAAAGGGAAAATTAGATCTTCAGATGAGATAAGGAATTTTGCGACCAATATTATGAAGGTATGACGCTTTATGACGAACAAGAAATGCTGTACTTCCACGGAACCGGAAAGGAAATTTAATGAATAATTTCTTATTCATATATTTCAAATAAGCGTTTACCTAATAATAAGCCGTTATCCTGTAACTAAATCTTTATCCAACTAAACAAAGATAAAATATTTTACTACCCAGATTTTTGGAAATGTGTACGGAACTTGAAACAATGTCCTTGATTTTTTAAAATAAGTACAGAATTTAGTGCGATTATTTTCCGTTAAATCCGTATTATTTCTTTGTAAGATCTCATTAATAGATAATTCAATATAATTATTTATTTGAGATAAGATAAATTTTTCCCAATATTCTAAAGTTTTCCGTGTTCTTTGTAACGTCCTTAATAACTTTTACCTACGTATGCCCAGTATCTTCTGTAGGTATATTTATTTTTCGTTGATACATAACAACTTTCTTGAATATAAAATTGAAGGAGCGGATTTAAATATTCTAATGTATAATGACGTAAAAATGTTACCAAGTCATTACGAAAGTTTTGTAAATACCGTAAAATATAAAATCGTTATTTATATTCATGCAGCGAGTTATACATATGATGTAATTTATTTTAGAAAAATTTGTCACAAACTAAACTTTCTTTGTTGACAAAAGTTAATATTCTCTTCCAAATTCAGCATTTATCGAGTGTTAAAAAACACAGTGTGAATTACAGCCATGGTTTAAGAAAATAAGGGTGAAACTGTCATTTTAAAATTGCTTTATCATTGATTCTTAACATAAATAAGATAATATAAATATCTATGTGACATTCGACACCTTTGAAAATTTGAAATTCAAAATTTTACCTTTTTAAATTAAGTTTATTACATATAGAATTGCAACATTTCTACAATCCAGGCAAAAATAAAATGAGACAATGCTAATTCGCTTTAGGGTATAAGAACATCATAAAAATAATGTTCATCATACTCTACTGTAACCTTTCCATTGAGAGATTTGAATATCATTTCTCTTCCCTTTTCCTTAACACGGTTGGAAATGGTACGTTGAATGCAAGATAAAGCCCTTTATTTGACTCCCGTAATGATTCTCATAAATTCCCCCATTGTAAATACCTTCAACGGATAAATTCAACGGATATCACAAGCAATCTTAACACCAACCCATGGGTAGCAGGGAACACAGTAAATACGTTAGGACTGAATTTCCTTTGAAAGCTATATAGCGGAGCGTTTGATATTTTTAAGTGATGCATTTTATATTTTATGGTTTATTTAATATTTCTTTGATAATATAAGAAACTAAAGCAAGATGCAGGACACGTTTAATGAATTGTGTGTCTTTTTAAAGTTAGCGAAGAAAATGGCGACACTTCGTGTCGTATCTCATAAAATCGAGGTCTTTTTAGTACAACAAAATAATGTTATATCGAATGAGCAGTGTTGATTTTCGTCATCGTTGCTTACTTTATCTTACGCTTCCTTATGAATGTTATTGCATATCGTCATTTGTAACAGCAAGCAACATTATGCGGTTGCTACTTAGATGGAAGTATTTTATATAGATGGGTATGGGTAAAAGTTCCGAAATTTATAAGTCATCAGATATTTTAAATACGTCGTGGTGATTTTATAATTTAGCATATTGAAAGGAAGATTATTTTTTTTAAATATAATTTTTTTAGTGTCACAGTGTATAGTGTCACATCTATTAAGAAATGAGAAAGAAAAATTAGTTTCCCTGCCAATAATAATCAATAAATTTAATTTTAAAACCACATCAATGCTGACAAAAAAAAATATACATATATATATATATATATATATGTATATATATATATGTTTATTTATATATATATATATATATATATATATATATATATATATATAAGTACTTAAATTTTAATTACAGAAAAGAGATCAGACAAAACTTCCATGTCTAGGCCAGTATTCTAGTTCCTGTTATTGCTGGGGTCGGTTTTGTGAAATTGTGTTTATGTGCATGTTGATATTACTTAATGATTGTGTTATTTACCGACGCTATTAAGGCCAATAAACATTAATATATCACATAAATATGAAAGCGATATAATTTTTAGCTACTCTCCGTTAAATATATTTACTTCATGTAGCCAACCTTCGATGTAGGTTAATTTCGGTTGGTTGGTTGCTACCAAATATTGTAAACCATTATATGTAAACTATAAATGTGTAATTAAGAAATAATTACGAAAATATTAAATCCTGTACTTTAAGGAGTATTAGCTAAAATTACATAAAAATCATATGTTTGAAATAGATCAATTTCTTTTTCTTCGCCAAAATTGGATTATTAGACTTAATATTTAAATTTACACTGAACTCATGGCCATGGCGTAAAGTCTAAACTTTTGCCAGTTCGTATTAATAAAAAGCAATTAGTGATACAAAAGCATGCGAACCAGAAATTGTACAACTAATTTTTATTGCAAAAAAACATCGAAATTTTCAGTACTTTAAAAGGCCTGGAGTGTAATTGTATTTATAAAAAAATCTTAACTTTATTTTGAATAAGTGTATAAGACAAACGTTTTATAGTTTCGAAGTTTTGTAGTTAATCAAACCAAAATAAATAAAAATCATTATATAACAAACTAAATTCGGTTAATTTAGAAAAGATGCACATACAAAATAAAATACTTAATACCTAATGTTAAAATGTCAAGGTATATAAAAATTATATAAATAAAAATAACCATAACCATATTTGAAGGAAGTGAAAAAGATATAGGTTATAAGTTCAAAAGAAAAGAGATAAATATAACAGAGAATCACATTAAATTGACGGAGCACTTCATGTACGAGATTCGTTCTACAACTAGGCAGCGTACACAGTAAACGAATGTTCATATACTGATATATGATGTATACAGATAAGAACGTGAGAAGATTTTCTTAATATCGTCCGACCCTATGAGCACCTATGGTCGTAAATCGGGCGTTAAGCTATCTTGACTTATAGGATTATTTAATACGTTGCAGAGGAAGTAGAGGTATAATCATAATTTCACACAAAATTTATTATTTTTTGCTATGCTCCTAGGTTCTCAATTTAATTTTAGACTAAATTACTAAAAATTGTCAAGTGATGTTATCTTTGAAGAAATATTGTTTTTTCAATATATTTGGGCTCTATTCAAATCGTTTAACGACCACATACCTGGAGGAAAAAATCTATCTCTGCGTATATATGAGTAACCTCAAAATAAAATTTTATTCTAGAAATAAATTTTGAATAACATTTTAAATTTTAGACCAAAGCACATTTAATATAAGTATGTAGAATTTAAAGATATGACCCTATACACTAACAGTATATATATATATATATATACATATATATATATATATATATATATATATATAAAACAAAATCGGGTTAGTTACACCATTTATATCTCTGATTTTATGATCTTTGATTTGTTGGATTTGTCTCTGCCCCGAATAGCTGAATAACTATTAAAACATAGGAAAAATCCACGAAAAAAATTGATAAATAACTTCATTTCCCTCTACATCTTGTATGAAACGGCTTTTTTGATTTTATATCGAGAACGGATTGACTGATTTCGATGAATATTCTTTTTTCGTCTCTGCTTCGAGAAGTTTCCTCGCGCATTGGAAGATCACAAATAATTTAAATGAATATAAAATATAATATGTGATAAATGACAAAAAAAAAGAAAAAAAGTATGTCATAAATGACAGACACGGACTAAAATTACAATTCGTTTTCAACAATTTTTATTCAGTTTTCGAGCTTTGTTGCATTTTAATTCGATTAAGTTAATTCTCTTTCAACGATTTTTTCTGAAATTTATCAGCGAAAAGTGTTTTCAAATAGTAAGTAAGTTTGATGAAGTGTATATTGTGAACGTTGTAACTTTGAAGATGTTTACTTTTGAGCGAGGTGTGTATTGCACAATTGACTACAGGTCGCATCCTCTAGTTCGAATTGACCCAATGGAGGTTGTGTGCGATCATTGCGGTGCATTGAAGTTCGCTGAATAAATGCCTGGATTGTGCAGTCTCAATGGCATAGTGAAATTGTTATTTTTGCCTCCGCCACCTGAGCCATTGCATGCATTGCTTTGTGGCATAACGCCAGAATCATGACATTTTCTATCGAAGGCTTAAAAGTACAACGGTTGTTTTCAAGTGACTTTATTTGGAGCAGACATTATACAAGAATGCGGATTCAATCCGATATTCAACGTAATTTCTGCTAGAGAGGGTAAACGTTCATTTTCTTTTGATGACCATAATTCAGTAATTCTAACTTAGCCTTTGACTTCACAGATCCAAGATCAAATTCATCACCGAATTGGATTATTGCAACCGCTTAAAGACGCACAGCATAAATTCATCCAAATTTTCTTTCATGGAAAATATGGAGGAACAACTTGATTGGTGTCAAACAATCAATACGGCAATGAAAAGTTAAATTCTCTAAGATCTGCAGCAATTACTTCATGATTATCATGACGTTCGGTTATTCAAAACTGAGTTGGGTCTCAGACTAACAGATGACTACAAAGTCGTGATTAGAGCGGATAAACAATCCGCTGGAACACACGAACGCCAATTAAACGCTCCAACAACAGATGAAGCGCAATTTCGATTGTTCGTGAAAACTTGGAAACGCTCAATATCGTGTTCAATCGTCGCGACACTGGATAACTGCAACGAATATACGAAACATAGCGTTCATACGTTGTATTGCAATACGATATACAACAGAACGAAAATGTACGATATGTTAATGAAAGAATTGATGATGGAAATGGTGGCTTATTTCCCCTTGATGCACCCGGTGCAACTGGAAAGACATTCCTCATTTCATTGATTTTGGTCACTATTCGTACAAGATCTGAAATTGCTGTAGCAGTCACTTCTTTTGAAATAGCGGCCACGCAGCTAGAAGGATGCGGAACGGCTCATTCAACATTAAAATTGTCGTTAAACCTTCAAAAGAATGAAAAACCGACAGGCAACATAGCAAAACACTCAGCAATGGCCAAAATGTTGATAGCAAGTAAAACAATCATCTGGGATTAATGCACAATGGTGCACAAACGCGCATTGCAAGCACTCAATCGAACTATGAAAGATCTGAGGAATGACTCAAGATGTTTTGGAGGCGCAATGATTGTACTGTCTGGTGATTTTCGCCAAACACTACCAGTAATTTCAAGATCCACCGCTGCCGATAAAATATATGTTTGCCTCAAATCATTGACTCTGTGGCGTGTGGCATTACTAAACGATACATCTGCCGAAGATTTCTCCAAGCTATTGCTGACTATCGGTAATGGCCGTGTTGCTGTAGACAAATTGAACGGACTGATTTTATTTCCGTAAAATTTTTGCAATTTTTTCTCTACGAAAGACGAGCTTATCAACAAAGTGCTTCCGAACATCATTAATATCTAAACCAACCACAATTATGTAATGGAACGCGTTTAGTGATGAGAAAACTCATAGGCAATGTGATTCACGCGACGATACTCAAAGGAAAGTTTAAAGGTGAGGAAGTTCTCATTCGGAAAATTTCGATGGTCCCAACCGATATGCCATTCGAGTTTAAATGAATTTATTTTCCGATTCGTCTTGCATTCGCCATAATGATCAACAAATCACAAGGTCAATTATTCAGTGTTTATAGCCTGATTATATGTAGCATTTTCACGTGTCGGTAAACCTTCGGCTTTGTTCGATCTCGCACCTAACAACAAAACGAAAAATGGCCTATATCACAAGGCGCTTCAATGAAGGGAATCGATAATAGTGTAACCCATCCAGAATATAGTTTAACAGAAAGTAGCGCAACAGTACTATGCAAATCATTTCGATTCGCTTCAATAAAGCAATGCGTCGGTACCACGTGAATTACATAATTATTTCAATGTAATTAAAATACTTTTCATTTTGATTTTTGTACTTTTATTGAACCTAATTCACTTTGAGTATTCATTCAACCTTAACAAAAACTGAATTTAATTCAGATAATAAGTTAACACAACATTTATTGATTCTAGGATGGTACGAAGTTCGCCAGGTCAGCTAGTACTGTATAAAAGAAAACTATAGGAAAAGACAAATTAAAATTTTCAGAGCTCTTTAAATTGTATTAACGGTTTGAAACAAAATGAGAAAAGATACCAAGTATTCATAATTTATAATTAGTTAAATAAGTCTGTAACCAAAAACTGTCTAATGAAATAAATTATTGTAGACATAATAACGTTTTTTGTACGTTTGATTAGTGTATCTGAAATACAAGAGTAAAGGTGTACACAAATTAATTAATCGGATCGATTTACAATGAGTAATAATAACCGTTAGAAGAAAATTAACTAAGTACCGTTGTAGTGATGGCTAGAGTTTTAAAATATATATTTATATTCAGATTTATTCAATAACCATTCAGTTAGTAAAAAATGGTTACAATTAGTATCTGCTATAAATTATTCAATACGTGTGTACTATTTATTTACTAAGTTATAATTTTATTCATTTCAATTAAATACTACAATCAAAATGTTATTAAAAATTGTATCTATTTACATTGTCATATAAATACGTAAATGAACGTGAAATCGACCAGAATCCAGAAAAAAATATTTTAAATTTACGAAGCTAAACTATTCAGGGAACGTGAAAAGAATTTCTATATGAGTTCATAAGGAAATGAAGCTGTTAATTACGAGTAGAACTCGCGCTACGCGTTTGCCATATATTCTTAGGTGCATACAATATCATTTATGGCATTCGTAGTGCATCTATTAGACTATTACAAACTGTATTTATATTGTTTTTCACTATGTAAATATATTGTTATGTCTGTTACCGACGTAAGGCAAAAAAACTTCATTGTAATTAGATCTTAAATTGGTAAAGTAAACCGAGCGAAATAATTGCGAACCTTAATATTACTGAGTAGCGTTACTATGATTCTTTCAGATTTTCGACATACGTGATTAATAAGTTAGGAGTATTACACACCGTACCACATCTCACAAAGGAAACTTCGTTCTTAATGACATTTAACTTGATGAGGTCTATGAGAGAAAATTATGTGAGGAGGTATTCCAAAACAAGTCTTATATCTGTGTTTACATAATTCAACTACGTCTTTTAAAATTTTGTAACAGACGGAGATGAAAAACTTCGAAGGGTTTTATTTTTGTTATTCGGTTGCAAACTCCTAAAAAAGTATTAGAACGAATAATACCCTGGATACAGACCTATGACAGACACATAGACATAGAGAGAGCATACTTTCTTTTTAACTTATTTTTCTCTTCATTTTATTTCTAACTATATTTGATCATTAATTAATTCAAAATACGTAAATTGCAAATTACTATAATAATAAAGTCCAGACGGGCCATAAATTAAAGACGGTCATGAACCAACGCCCGAAATTTAAATTAGGAATAAAGCGAAATTTTATCTATCTGGTTGTTTTTGAATGAATTAACTTAAATTTTCAGAAAATTATATTTTATTTCAATCTTACCTCGTTCAAATTATTTTGGTTACTAGACTGTAACAAATATTCAAGTAATCATTTTGTTTTCGCTATTGTAAATAAGGTATATTCCTTTCCCAATATTGTATAAATTAAAAATTATATCGTAAAGTAAATCATATAAATTATAATCGTTATTTTGCGTATTATAATACTAATTGTATCTACAAAAAATAAATACTCGTATACTGAATAGTACTGTAGTTCTGAAATGCCCTTTTGAAAATATTAATATGTAACATGATTCCAATTGTTACACAAATAGATATGCGAAGGCATTTTATATTTACACTATTTTCTTAAATTTAGTGGAATAACGAACCCGCATTTCAGAAGAGACATCAATTGTAATTGCATAAAATATTAAAAGCACGCAATACGATACATTAGACGCTGCGAACATGTCTGAAATATTTTTATTTTTAAAATGTATTCTCAGCTCCTATTCAAGATAATAACTCTCGGAATATAACCAATGAATTTTATAGGCGCGTTTTCCCTTATTGAATACTTTATGCTGTGTTAAATCAAAATGTGTATTATTTAGCTCTAATGAAATTTTATTAATACAGTTATTAAATTAAATTATAATTATGCAAATGCGGTATAAATTGTGCTAAACCGAAGCCAAAATATAATTTATTAACGTGATAAATTGTATCGATAAAGTTAGATACTTACTTAATGTCATCGTTTTTATTACAATATTCAGATAAGAAACATTTAACCAACATTTAAATAAATGTAACGAAATATATTCAAATTCTAAATTACATCTGTAGTCTTCCACAACTACCGAATTTATTACAACGAAAATGTATTTTTCTTAATTTTTTGTAACAAACCTATTCAAAAGCTTCAAATATTTAGAATTTTAAATTAGGTTTTTCTTTTGTGATGACATACAAAACCTATTTGAAATTAATAAATTAACTTTCTTTAATTAGAAGGCTTTATAAAAATTAAGACAGCTCTGTATTATTTACCAATATAAGGAAAATATTTAACGTACAAATTTATTTGTTTCAGGTTCAATCCATTCAATAGTACTTCATTATGTGATGCGTAGAAAGCGTGGAACGAAGTTACATAAAACCCAGAAAAAAGTGTCCACCTATGAAACGCCAGCACCGTCAATCGCAAATTGTAGCAGAAATGAAGCTTTGAGAGTTTTTCACTTGCTCTTTATTTACATACTAGTGTGTACAATTGATATACATGGCGGAGTGTTTGGACTGATCGGATGAAAAGTGGACATCTCATTACAGTATCGGTGACATAATAATATGATAGAAGATGATAAAGAAGACCGTGTTTTAGATCACGCCCAATGGAGACGAGCGACAACGATCGGTCCAATAATAATAAATACTCTAACTTCTTGTATAGCTTCACCTGGATTTATGATTTATGTAGTACTTTCTCCTCTAAGAAATTGTTTTTAGTAGATATTTCAAATAATTATACACGGCGTGAATATAAATTCTCTTCTACTTATATTAATATAATTATATCATTTCCCAAGAATAAGACCGCTTTTCATATTTGCATATTTTCCTTCATTACATTTTTTTGTATAACAGTACATTAAAACGTCATCTAGTTGAGACTAATTATCGTAGTATGTTTTGTATTTATGTACTTTACCAAATTTTTCTTCACGTTGTGATGGTAATATTTTTGTAAAATTGAAAGTAATTTTATCTCAAAAAAGATCTTTTAAATAATTACCAAAATCTGAACTTTAACGTGATACAAAATAAGGGTAAGGCACACGTTCTATAAAAAATCGGAACTACTCTGGCCGATTCGAACGTTAGGAGTGAAAACGCGCTAATGGAGAAAATAGTAGAATACGCGACTGATGCGATGGCAGAGATGGAAGATATTTAGTTGTTGTACGTGCCTCTGGAAGTCGATGGAATTTCGGTTACCGACCTTGGTTGCGAGGAAAGACAGCATGTGGTTGTTACCCTCCGACACATCGCATACTTCCAGCATATATATATATATACATATATTATTAAATTTTTCTTTGCGTTGTAATGGTAATACTTTTGTATATATATATATTTATATATATATATATATATATACACACATTTACAATTTTGCAATATTAAATCAAATTGCTTTCATTCTATTCTATCAAATTTACTCATACAACTACATAAGAAACACTTTGTAATATTTTTCACTAAGTTTGAAAATAATTTGTCAATATCTGTGATCGCTATCGTCCGAAATATATATATGTGTATATATATATATATATATATATATATATATATATATATACCTATATGTATATATATATATATATATATATATATATATATATATATATATATATATATATATATATATATATAATATGCCCTTAAGTTATCTTGAATTTATTCATTTAAAAGAATATTCCATAAAATTGCAAAATATATTTTTTGACACTATTCAAAACTTTCTTACACCTTAATTTTTTGGGTAAAATTAAGCACGTAAAAATAATTTCAGGGAAGTGTGGAGTAATATTTTTAACCACCATATATAGCTTGTGTATTTGTGGAATATCAGAAAACATATATGATGCAGAAATATGTTTTTAATTTTTAAACTTCATGCATAACATTCGTGCATAACGTCATAACATTCGTAATATGCCTACAAGGTTTTCGTAAATAAGTGTATAGCGAAATCACTTTTGTATTTTCCACACAGAGTCACTTTCCACTAGGCGTTTAAATAAATAATCGGTGTATGTACTCAAACGAAAATAATGTAATAATAACTCAGTGCATAAATTCAAAAATAATCCCGAGGGAATTTACTTGATGTATCTTCTAGTATTACCATCCGTTATTCACGGGCGTTCCCTCATTTTCTATTAAATTTAATGTTTTACTTCGTTCCCTTCATTTCCTGTTGTCGTTTTATTTGCTTTCGAGTTATTATTGCAGTAAAATGGTTTCATTTGTATATAATTAGAGAGTATAGGCGCCAAGTGAGTTTAAAGTAGTAATTGTTGAAGAAAATAATAGTGACATTTTAGAGAAAATTTAAGGTGTATACTCATCGAAATAATTAATGTTTATTTCTAAAATAGATAGATTATTTACTATATAAATAGATGACGCATAGTGAAAATATATACGCTAATAATGAATATAACAATGACTCATGTTGATCGCTTAAAGAATGTTCCAATAAAATTTTAAGCAATATAATCCTTCAAACTTTGTAAGAAATCGAACAAAGTTCTATATAAACAGTTTGAGTTGACGTTGTATTGCTTATTAGGGCCCATATAAAGATGATTGATTAAGGAAAGAACGCCCTACGAGCATAAATATATTTGTATGTTATTTTAAATATATACGTATATATATATATATATATATATATATATATATATATATATATATATATATATATATATATATTTATATATATACACATGTATATAATTTAAAAATAAAATCAAATTAATTTTTAGCGTTTGCATAATAGACATGAACAATTGTATAATTGCTATTATGGATTACATTAAACCATTAAATGTTTATGTTCCAAGTAAATGCGTAATCAGGATTTAATTACAAAATATTAAATAACTTACTCTTTTATAAAAAATCGCTGTTAGCAAGTGATAACATTTTCTTGAAAATGTAAACGTTAATTGTTTTTTTTTTTTTTTGCTTAATTTTGAAATGCCTTTCAAAATTAAACTGAACATTCCCATTTAAAAAAAATGACTCTAAATCACAACATAATAAAATATACCAACATAAATATATCCGCGTTTGCTTACCATGCACGTCAGTCGTACGGTTCCAGTTCCTAATTAGATTTTCCTTCCTCATTTAGATACTCGCCGAGTACAGTAGAATAGGTCCGAATACGAGTATGTAAACAAGTTATTCGAGTATATTTTCGTCCGTTTCGAGATAATGTTACGGTACTATAGAAATAACGAATATATAAATAAATGGGTCGTTTAAAATAATTCACCAATAAATAACTGCTTTATATATATATATATATATATATATATATATATATATATATATATATATATATGTATATATATATATATATATACATATACACATACACATACACATACACATACACATACACATACACATACACATATACATACACATACACATACACATACACATACACATACACATACACATACACATACACATACACATACACATACACATACACATACACATACACATACACATACACATACACATACACGTACACGTACACATACACGTACACGTACACGTACACGTACACGTACACGTACACGTACACGTACACGTACCTATACATACATATACATATACATATACATATACATATACATATACATATACATATACATATACATATACATATACATATACATATACATATACATATACATATACATATACATATACATATACATATACATATACATATACATATACATATACATATACATATAGGTATACGTATACGTATACGTATACGTATACGTATACGTATACATATACATATACATATACATATACATATACATATGCATATACATATGCATATACATATGCATATACATATGCATAGGCATATGCATATGCACATGCATATGCACATGCATATGCATATGCATATAGATATGCATATACATATACATATACATATACATATACATATACATATACATATACATATACATATACATATACATATACGTATACGTATACGTATACGTATACGTATACGTATACGTATACGTATACGTATACGTATACGTATACGTATACGTATACATATACATATACATATACATATACATATACATGTACATGTACATATACATATACATATACATATAAATATACATATACATATACATATACATATACATATGCATATACATATGCATATACATTTGCATATACATATACATACACATATGCATATTTAAAATATCATTTCGAATTTCCTTTTACTGTCAATTAATTTCGCTGTCGCGTGGGCACAATTATTATTATTTTTAAAAATTTTAAAACTTTTTTGAGAGAGTAATTTTCATACATATTTTTTAAATTAGTACACATATTTTAACATTTTAAATGAAACTTTTTATATTCCATTGGATTTCTAAAATAATTTTCACTTCCCATTTAATATGTAAAACAACTATTTTTTTAGTGAAATACGCTTATTTTGTTAATTTTTCCTTTAACAATTGTTTCCTTTAGGAAGTTCGATATTTTGTAACCACTATTGCCAATGCCATCCGTCCAGTTCCAATTATATCACGTTCACGTCTCTGCGGCGTAGAGAAATATGGAATCTTCTACTCGTGATACTAATTTGGCACCAGATACAATGCCTTTAGTTCAGTTTATCAAGAAAATATTTCTAAAATATGGTTACATGCGTTGTAACTTATCTAAATAAGTGTTGATACAGTCTTTATAATTGGTATTATTTCAAGAATTGGATAATATAGAAATATCAAATATTAAAATCAAGTAAAACACAGTAATTATAACTTTTCGGCAAATACTTTAATAAAAAATTAGATACTAGAGATAGATAGTGGAAGATAGTACACAAAATTGTTCACTAATAAGTAATAAAGACTGTTAGTAAGAATGAACTGGGTGAGTAGAAATAAATAAAATGAAATTTATTCCAAAATGTAAGTTTTATTGTGAGTTTTTTATAACTTAAACGTTAACGAAATCGTTGCAAAAATTGTCAAATTTAAAATACTCTGTAAATTCGTAAACCGATAAATATTTTATGACCTTTAAGAAGAGAGAACTCTTCTCAAGCTTGTCAAACGTTATTCATCGTAAGATATTAGCTGATGTTAACATAAAATGAAAGTAGAAATCGTATAACATAAACCTTATGTAACTCGTCAGAACGTCAACTTTATGGTCGTTGAAACTTAAATATCAATAAAGCAGAAATTTAATCCTATGCAAAATCCTGCAAATAGGAATCACATTCCTCCATAGTAATATTTCATGTATTTAAGTGTGATTAATTCAGCCGTAAAATGGTTTCTGTAAAGCGGTTTTTTAAATCGCAGCAGATAGGACAAGGCAACAAAAGGTATCCACCACATACTAGGCATGTATTGCAAACATCATCACTCCGAAATTTATACAGTTAAACAAGTTAATTTACCTATAAAATTTAACCGATTGCAGTTAAATGTTTTATAATCTTTTGTAAATGAAAAGAAATATAGCCAAAGAAACCACACGAGTATTACTGAAAATTAACAAGAACTTTGTAAGTAACCAAATTACGTCCATCCTATCAAAGAATGTTGACTAGTTCGATAAAAATGGACTTTATTTTTCTTTTCTTCCATTTATTGATATTATTTAGTATTATCAAAAATACCATTGAATAAGAATTCTATGTCATGAGACGTGACAATGATATGAAAAGAATTCTTGTGACTAACTTCTGACAAAATTTACAGATTACCTCATATATTTAAAAACCTTTCATCATTAAAATTCACTTTCTAACGTTTATAACATTTTCTAGCGATTTAACTATGTAACACATACATACTATGTATATTACAGGTAAAAATTGCACCCACATGATATGGTCAGAAGATTATTGTGCATATGGAATGGTGTGAGGATGGAGAGAGGCATTGCTGAGATTACAACCTCGCAGAATGTCGTATCAATATTTTCGATTTAATTTAAAAAAAGCATCTTCCTCGGATTGCTGCACTATGAGTCAAAAAGAAAAAAAAAATTATGCCAAACTCAATATGGACCACACAATATATATTGTGTGGTCCATATTGAGTGGTCATATATGGCGATGAAGAGATGACATGTGGCTGTAATACATATATGGAAGATATCGTTTTTGTAATTTGTTTACGGAACCATAAAAGAAGATGGTTATAACCTCAGCAAATAATAGTACAATGTCGAATGAATTTATATACATCTAATCTAAATAGTGTTAGTGATACACATCTAACGTTTTGCTTCAAATGATTAAATGAACTAATAAAATGCTCCCAAATGTAAAATGTTCAATTAAACAAAACGATTGTAAAGCGAATTACGCTTATCTAAGAAATGATTTGTTTTATTAAATAAACAATTAAACTTGTGTTATTTTAAAGAATTATTATGACGGTGCAACTATAATTAAAGTTAACTTTAATTTGAGATAAGGATCCGATATAATACTGGTGTTATTAAACACGAGGACTCGCTATCAATTAATTATAGGCACTTAACCACAATTTCAGGTGTTTCGTTCAGTTAAATTTAATAAGTTACAAGCGACTAAATTTAATAATTTACTTTCACAATGGATGATGGTTAGGGTTTTGTGAACAGAGATAATTTATATTTTAATGCTTTATTACGATCGCTCGTTTTAATATATCTTTTCTGAATAAAAGTGTTTTATCTATTAACTACTTGCTGTGTTTTAATAATAAATCAATTGAAATATTTTGAAAATTATGTTTTTTTTCTTTGTTATTTCGAATACTTTATAAGAGAATCAAATTTGTTTCATACATTTACAACGTTTTATCTGAGTAAAGGGAATTCAATTTACGACTAAAAATATTAGTTTTGGTGTTTTTGATGTAGAAGTATGTTTTATGGTAAACAAACAAAGGAAATCCGTTAATTTCCAAACAAAGGAAATGCGTTAATTTCCTTTATTATTGTTGCCTAAAAAGTTATTGACATATCGTTGAACAAGAATGTACTTTTTAAAGACATAAGAGTATTACGTAATTAATTTTATAAACATAATCAGAATAAAGATGTTTAGTTCAAAATGAGAAGGAATAAAATATCTTTAGAAATAGTTCCAAGTTTTGCAACTACAAATAAAGAACTTACATAAAAATACCTTATAAATGTTTAATGCTATGATATAGCCAACGCTAAAACAAGCTTTCATAAATTTTTGCACTGTTTTCTTCCACATGTAACATAATCAAGTTTCTGAATAATTTACTCACATAAAATGAACTTCTAATTCAAATACGAAATAAATTAAAGAAAGAATTAATTTGTATAGAGAGAAGGCAGTATTGAATATAGAAAGAGACAAAGTGAAATAATATATGTAGACCAATAACGTAAACACATATTAATAAAAGTGAAAAAGACAATACAAACTTATTTTAGTGATGCAGATAACGGAAATTAGTTAACGCACAAGAAATAGTTTATATCAGATACTGTTTAAGATATCATATCTACGTTTGTCCGCATTAAGCAATAATTTTTTACCTTTTTATTTTAGCTCAATTGTACTCACTGGAAAGAAACGTTTTAAAAGGTAATTAAATATTACATTGTTTAAACAAATTTAAAAAATACTACCCAAAGAAATTCGCCTTATTTCAATGGAATTATTCGTATTAATAAAAAACAGATATTAATTTGAAAATGGCTAAATACAAGTACTGTGAAATCAAGGTGTAGTATCAAAAGATTGTGCCGAAGACGAAATCTTAATTGTGATTATTAATATTTTTTTGAGTGGTCCTCACCACTAAAACTTATTAACTACTTTGTGATTCATGCGCGCGTGAAGATTGAATCTACAAGAAGCACGGAATATTAAATTACAAGACTTAATTATCTCTTGCTAACCGAATAAAATAAAGACAATTTGGAAAAATATAATTTGCTTTTTTGTAATTTATGTAACTATATTTCATTACAAATACATTACAACAGATTTTCTTTTATATTTGACATATACTCGCATGTTTTATTACGATTTTCCCTTATTTTGTTATAGTAATTAAATTATAGCAATGTCCAACAAAGCAGATAATTCATTAAAATATTTGATAAACGACTTGTATTATAATGAAAAAAAAGTATTACAAATAAGTGAAAAAAGACTCAAAAACGTACGAAATTTTAATATTGGAAAAAATAAAAAAGTTTTTATCTAAAAAAATCTAATTAATTTTCTTTACAAAATTAACTGTTTTCTGGAAACTGTTTTCCGTTATTATTTCTCGTTTTAACTTTGTAGGATCAGTCGTAATCAAATAAATACAAATAAAATTGGTTTCGTTAATAGGTGTACGAAAAGTGAATCTGGTAGCTTTGCCCTAATGGAAAATTAAAGACGTAAATGGATAGTTAAAACGTGTGATGAAAATTAAAGACTAGTGAATGGATAGATAAAAGTTAGCGACCATCATATAAAAAATGTGTCTAAACTAAGTTTTTAATGCATAATATATACTAATACAGTAATTTTACTAGTGTGTGTTTATGTTACACTAATGAGTGTACTAGTATATATAATACATGCTGATTTTCAAGAGGAGTATCAAACTCAAGAATCAGGAGATTAGTTCCTTTTCATATATTTAACAGGATCGGTTCCTTTCAGAAAAACTCAACAGAATTTTACGCTACCAATTTTATTTAGCGGAGAAATTATTGAGAAATAATTTCTACCCCAAAACAATAATTTTTAATAGAGTAATCCTCTTCATCCGCTGCGAACATCATCATGCATAAAGCAAACTTTGTCGTATAATACCATTATAATTTACTGTATGCAGAAAATTATGGTGGCATTAGATATACAATATATAATACCGTGTATATAAAACCAAATGTGCAACATCACCTTTTTATTATAGAACTATTTTTAGGCCTAAGCCTAATTCTATTGACCAACCGCTATCGCTTAGATTTACTATCCATTTATCATCCCCAATTATAAGATGATTCAATTAGAATATAGGCCAAAAATATTGTCCATATATTCACAATCTTGACTCGGCAATAGTCAACCTATAAAAGGCGTTGAAGGAAGCGACGTGCTTCTTATTTACACGAAATTTGAATGTTTTCAAAGTTTCTTAAAAATTATAGATTTTTTTTAAAAACGATAGATATTAATTGACCAAAACTAATATTAATGTTAATTACACTTTGGTATTTAAATCCAAGTCTTTGTTTATTTTACATATACAATTGAGTATTAAATAGTGTTGTGATATTATATATGTGACCTTCATCATGTAAACTCTAAAATTAATTGTAAGTTAATAGTTATGCTTATAAAAATTAATTAAAAGTATTTTTCAAAAGACTCCGGCCAAACATTCGAAGTTTTCATTTACATTTACTCCATCGAATAAAATGGTACTGAATAAGTCTTTCAATATTAAATTCAGTTTCCAAGTCCAGTTCCTGCATTATCTTTTTTTGGACAGAAGTTCTATTTGCGAAATATAATAGTTTCAAGCTGACGTGCAATATATTTCCCATCTTCATTTATGTACTTAAAAAATCTAAAAAAAATTCTAGGTACTGGCATTTCGAAAGTACTGTTTCGGTTGCTCTAGGTTCTGTTCAGGTCGATGGTCATTAAATTTCAAGAGGTGTAGATAACTATAGAACCCTACTTTAATCATATTTTGACACGCAACTGAATGATTTTATTTACCAAAACCCCCACAAAACTCGAGAAACTAAAACGAGTCGAAGTGAAACATATGTCAAAATTTCTGTCAACACTCGAACTGAATTGGAGCCAATGACAAGTGCAGCTTTAAATGAGTCAAATCTTGATTAGTTATGGGATCGAGCTGATATATCTAATAGAAAGCGATAAATAAGGTAGATATGAATTTCATAGAAAGCGCGGCAACAGAGTCCAAACTACTAAAAAGTAGAAAAAATTTGCTCCATCATTAAAACCCTCACCAACAAAATCTTGGCTCTCAAAAATTATCGGGGTGAGATTGAATTAAGGGATGTTTCCAAAACATGGAAGGACTACTGTCGAACACTATTCCAGGATCCACGGTTGCAGAATTTTGCACCCTTAGAATCAACGAGCTAAAATATCGGCACGTTTTTTTTATAAAAATGGTGGGAAAATCATGATCACAGTGTTTATGGATAGACAATTAAGAGCACTAGTGTTACCAATGGTTGACTTGTAAAAGTTAAAAAGGGAATTAGGAAAATTTAAAATTCTTTCAGGAGAACAATATTTAAAACTATTTCAGGAGAATATACTCAATTTCTGTAGAACATACCTTAACTATCCACTTCATGACTTATGCATTTTTGGAAATAGTGGATTATTAAAAATCATAACGGGTTACATATCCATTTCATAAAAAGTTGTCTCATAATGCTATTTTTATCTGACTTTGTAGCTTAAAATGAAATATTTACAATTAAATTAATTTAAATACTTGTGTTTAAATTGCGTACCATTTAATAAAATTGATATAATATATTATTACTAAAATAATTAATTTGTTACATTAAACATAATGAAGAAATATGCATTTTCTATTTTCTTTGCTCCAAAATTGATTTGTAATCTTATAACTATTATGTGGATTTTAATAAGATAAAGTTAAAGACTTGACCAAGGACTCACTATGATAATCGTATCTGCGTCCTCGGGCCACAAATACAGTCCATTGGCCTTAAATTTACGTTTGTAGACATATAATGAAATATAAATATGTACAAAAATACAAATCACATTAAACGCACAGATTCACTACTGTGGGTTGATCAATTTAATTATTTGTTGACTTCGATTTTAATATAAGAAATTCTCTCGTATTACCAACAACCAACAGAGTCAATAAATTAACTTTTTATTTACATAGTTAATAGGTTCCTAATAGCAGAGACTGGAACTAATTAAGTATTTGTTGCAACTTCTTTTATCTACGCATAATAATTTATTCAATTATGCACAGGAAAACTTAAATTCAATGTAACAATACAAAATAATACATGAAGACTTGTAGTTCAATCAGTCTCATTTCCGTTAATAAGTCCGAATATAACGGAAACATTCTAAATGTACCCTTATATAAATATAAATTATCGCCACGGTATATGTATAATTTGTTATTAACATTTTTTCTGAGTTCTTGAGAAACTAACAAACTAACATTGGAAAATTATATTTAGAGCGGAAATAAAATACCGTCTTATTTACAACCATATAAAGCGTGAAAACCGCCAACAATTCTCCTTTATAGCAAAATATATAAGTTTACCAATACTTAAGAGCATCCCAATCTCTGTAACAGTATAAAAGACTAATTTGCGAACCTACTAATCTGCCAAGGTAACTATGTAATAAATAATTTATTTATTGTTATAACTTTTTATTACAATATATTACGTTAATTATTGATAAATGCAAAATATGGTTATCGGGATAAAATATAACACAAAAAAGAATAAGGGGAAAAAAATTAGAGAATGTTAAAAAAGATAAGTAGTAAAAATAATGACACACCAATTCCATTTATGTCAACTGTTAGACTTGGGTCTGCTGATCGATCAAATGCTCAAGTAAATGATGTTAGTCGTAGAATCTTCAGCAGAATGCTCTCCCTCAAGCATCGCCAAAATTTTCTAGACGTACAAACCAAAGCCCACCTCTGTTAAATACTCTTACTTCCATTGATAGACTACAGAGATGTATACTGTCCGGACCTTGCTGAGTATCGCCTTAGGAAATTAGAACGCCTACAAAATTTGTGCATCAGCTTTGTTTTTGTTTTCTAAAAATATGAGTAGTAGTTACCGTGCACTTGTACACGGTAACTATTTTTTTATATAAAACCAAAATTTTCATGCATTTTTCAACACAAAACAGTAAATTATTTTTATTCCATGTTCTAAATAAACCTTATCGAATGAAAATAAATTTAAAAAATTATTAAAATTATTGTTATGAGATAATTCTTTAAATTTCAAATATTTAAAATAGTTTCAAATTATAGAATTAACGACCATTTACACAGATTAGAGAACATATGTAAAATGTCATTATTTACCGTTAAAAGGCTTACATTCTAAGCTGACGATACTTTGGGGTGCACATCGGAAACTACACCTACCCGAACGAACACACACTTCAGGGCCATACATTGATGACACACGTCTGTGCTTACTGAAAATTTCCGCCTCATCGAATTTCCAATTTTTAATAACGTTTTTTAATTTTAAGTACTTATATTCTTTATTTCCGATTTTTAATATCGATATTTATTATTTTGCTTTGCACTCGACGATTTTAAAATTTGCAAAATATTATGGAATATTCTATTGAGTTGTGAATAAATTTTAACGCGGACGAAGCCGCAGATAACAATTAGTTACATATACGTAAATTTTTACATTCAGCAAAATCATCTTCTTTTTGTACTATTCATTTTTCCACCATTTTCACGAATGTTTTTTTTTTGTATTTCTGTATTTTTTAATTCGTTACTATTTTCATCTGAATTTATTTATTACATTAAAACATATCTTTTATTATAATATGAATACAATTTCTTCGTAAATAATTCACAAGTGAAAAGTCTGTTTAAACATGTGGACGTGGCCGTAAAGTTTGAAATAAAATTATTTTAACGAATAAAATAAACATTTTGACAACTGTGAAATACTGTTCATTTATTTTTTGATCAATGTAATATGTCCGATGAATTTGTCCGAGACATTTAAAATATTTTGCTTCGGAGGCTTGTAAACCTTAATTGCTAATGATTGTTATAAATGGGTGTTCTAAAACTACTTAGCGATTTTATAAAAATTCAGCAGAAAGATTTCTCTTGTTAATTATTTGTTCTAAAGAAATTGCATCTGAATATTTAGCACGTGGTACGATTTTTTTTGTTTAGACGTTCGTTCAAAAAGTTTCCCGTTTTATGTATGGAAGTAATATATAAAAAATCTCTCCATTATAATACCTTATTCTTTATTTTGATATATTATACATAAAATCTGCAATTGAAAAAAATCAAATGTAAAAGGCATTCGTAATATCTCGCTGATGTCATCTTATTCTGTTCTCTTTGCACATTTAAAATCACATGCACATCCTTTTCGCTTATTGTTGCCAAATATAAAAATATCGTCAATACAAGTATAAGTCTCGCCAATATTTTAACTAATGTAAACACATTAATGAAAATGAGATTTTTTTGTATTATTCCACGTTTTGGCAATGAAAATGTTATTGTTTATTTTTAATATTTTATTTAACCCTTTTATTTTAACATATTTTATGATTATTTTGATCGAAATATTTTAAAAATAGAACATACTGAGATTTAGCTCACTATAAATATTACTGTAAAGAATTTAACTTGAAGGCTCAACGTGGGAAATTTATTTTTTCTTACAAAGCACAGATGGCCATAAAATATAAAGAAAAAACAAATAAACAAGTAAGAAGACGCTCGTAACCTTGAGCTACTCACCTCCTTTTATAACATCAAGAGCGTTCACCTCATTTAACGGCAGATAGCTTGATGTTGTAATCGCTGGGATAAAAATATCAAAGTATTATGAGGATCATAAAAGGGATATTGAATAAACTAAGAGCATTGAGGTGAAGGCCACATGTTATTGGCTATCTACGCAATGCGACGCTAAGCTAGGTAATAAAACTGGATTTACCCTCATAAGAATTCCACTCACTGGGCCATATATTTTCGTCACTTGTTTCGTTATGTCATCCATTACCTCATAACGAAATTCGCTACATTAAAGAATTTTATCTTAATCTCCTGTATTTTTGCTGTTTTATTTGGAAAAAATATGACATATATAATGATTGCAATACAAAATAACCGAGGAAAATATTTTCTGTCCAAGTTATTTCTACAGGTATATTAATAGTATATTTTAACCTGTATATTATATTATAGATAAAATCCGTCTTAATATTCCTATTATATATATATATATATATATATATATATATATATATATATATATATATATATATATATATTATATATATTTATATATATATATATATTTATATGTATATTTATATATGTGTGTGTAATCGTAGCTGGATTTGCAGGTTAGTTCTAATTTCGTTTTGTTCAGATTTTGGCTGTTATAAAAAGCGACATTTAAGTTACAAATTTGTCTATTACTTGAGCACTGGACGTTAGAAATGTTCAAAATTAACCTCTTTTGCCCGCGGTTTAGCTCACATCGAACAAACGCACAATTCTTTATCAAGAGCCTTATTTATATATTATGTACCAATTCAATGTAGGTTTATTTAGCATATAGTGGCGGTGGTGATTAATTGATTTTTCAATAATTTTTTTCAGATTTAAAGTGTATTGCTGCAACATGGTGCAATGAACGATAATTTATGTGTGCCTGCGCGCGTGTGTGCGTGCATATGTGTGGTTTTTAATTTACTAAATAAAATTAAATTATTTTATTTAAATAATTTAATTGTCAATATTAATTTCAAATTACAATTGGTATTAAAATTGTGTTCTCAAAACAGAATGGAATAATATTTAATAACGACATAAAATTATTTATTTAACAAATATATTGATATCATAACCTAATTTCACTAGAGATAGTAGGGCTGGGATGAAGACAGAGACAGCGAGCACTTGCCTCTTGATTAATTGAATTAGAACTGAACTGGAACTAAAACTGACAGAGTTGAGTCGATGTACCCGGTTTAAGTAGACATAGAAAACCTGGCTCAGCATTGAAGCAATGTATGAAACGGTTGCATCAGGGCGATAGAATAGGAGTATAACAAATCATTTCTCATGAAAGTGCTGTCTTAGCAACTAATCTAATCTAAATACGTTCAGGAAAGCTGAAACTTTGTAATATTGTTTATTACAGAACTTGAAAACAATGGTTAATTAAATAATTAGAGGGACCAACACAGATCAGTCACTGAAAATAGCGAAATATTTCATACACGCTATTTTTCATTGCTTTATGGTCTCAGTGTCTTCATTTTAATGGGTTTAGGAAAACTATTAATTAAGAGAAAGATGATTCATTTATTAGTAAATATTTAAAAACAATTAACTATTAAAAAAATATTTAAAAAAGATAACCCGTATCGCAGTGAAAACCGTGCTATTAGTAGACCCCAATTTCAAACAAATTATACATCCATTATATTGTATGATTATTTGTGTAAAATAAAGACAAACGTATATGGGAAGGAGATTCGAAATAAACTGAACATGTTAGTATAAAAAAATAAGTACATATTTATATTTTATACTAACATGTTCAGTTTGTTTCGAATCTACTTCCCATATATATTTGTCTTTATTTTACACAAATAATCATACAATGTGATGTATGTATAATTTGTGAGCATTAGTTTAATTATACATTTATCGCTTTCTGCCTCACTTACATTATTGCTATATTCATCCAAAATAATATTATCATTTACTCAGAGCTTAGTAAATTCGGCGCATCCACACTTTTTAATGATTATAAAAACAATTCGTTTTGTTTTTCGAATTTTTGAGTTTTGGAAAATACTGCAAATATTGCTTCATTAATTATTTTGATTTTTTTTATTGATCTAATTGGACGACAAATTCCTAGCTTCCTGCATAATGTTGAACACTTCAATGAAATTATTCCCTCTACCTTCAGAAATATTAGAAATAAGCTTTTAGAAATATTAGAAAGAAATTTTGAATAAATAAAGATTTCAAACTTTTTACTGGTTGCAAAAGGCCTTTTCACCTTTTTTTATAAAAGGTATAATTACAATAAACTCCCATAAAGGCATATAATCCTAGTAGAGACTTGCGTAAAAAAATTATCTATTTCTCTATGTAATTCATTTATGTTAATAATTCTTTGAATATTTTTGACGGATATCTATATCCAGATTTTCGACTAATTTTTGAATATATTATTCAGATATTGGCATTGTAATTTATGTCGCATGCATAATAAACTATTTAATATAAGCTGAAAACTTCCCTGTATATAAGAACCCATATACCTTCCGAGTTACTATTCCACCATCGGTAATAAATCTATAGCAGCGCTCATAATTAATACAAACGATTTTTCTTTCAAAAAATTGTGCTATTTCATCATACGCTGAATTTCGCAGCTATTTCGCAAATTCGTAAATTCGCTTCAACTCAACTCCAGGGATGTTGTATTCAAGTTTTTCCGATGTATCTCGTAGTACGTTTTCCTTTGTTCGATCGATGGAAAATTAGTGTAATAGATTATACAGTATACTTAGTAATTGTTTGTAATATTTGTTTAGAAATATTACCGAATGTCGACAGTAGGAATTTCATTAAAATCATCAATTAACACAGCATCGATATGTAAAGGCTGTTCATTTTAGATGGACATTTCAAAACTTTTATTAAGGTTGACGTATCGGTTTTGCATTGTGTATTATCTAAATGACAGAGAAATAACGGCATAGATATTATAGGAAAAGACAAAACTCTTTCTAGATCGATATTTTGCGGCAGAGAAATAGCAAGAAGATGCCAAAATATCCCGCTGCATTCGGCTTTTCGTTCGTTTTCCAGAAAACCTTTATCGTCACGCATATAATACTCTAAAACACTATTTATATTTATATTTCAACAATTAAAATAAAATATTGAGACCGCAAAGAGATTAGAAGGATTTCTAGAGTCTAATAGTAATATCGTAGTTAGTAATAGCTGAAGATGAATGTGTTGATAAATTAGTCACATTTGGTAAAAATAAAATAAATACCACCATCTAGTAAACAATCTCTAGACTACATAATTATGTGAAAAACACAGCTTCACTTTCATTTCATTATTATGTTTATTATTGAAAAAAACGTCTGTTAAGTTTTAGTAAATAATTGTTAAAAATGCGATGTTTTTATCAACATTTACAAAGATTGCAGTAGATGCAGTGCTAGCGTAAAATCTTTGGGATCAAATTAGTTTTATTTCATCAAGTTCACAGATATGGAAGCAAGTAAATAGTTAACTCAAATAAGTTGATTACAACAATATTTTTAAGGTTTTACTTTATGCAAAATATATTGGGAGCTAGTTAAATTAATTGAAAAGTGTATGTTTTTAATTAAAATAAATATAGGAATTATTCTTCACTGCTCCTAAAATGTATGAAATTTTTACTTTTTCATTTCACAAGGGTTCTTCTATGTTGGTTCTTAATAAATTTAGAATGATATATCTTGAAAATGATATCTCTTAAATCACCTTAAGATGAGAGAAGGTTTTATGATGAAAATTATGTTATATAAATACTATAGTATGTACGTGTGTCTAATAATACATAGTAAATTATTTAGACGTCGGGCTTGTTAAATATTATAGTTTTCTTTTAAATTATTTAGTACAATTTGTTAACTTTCAATTGTTACAATTTTTTAACGCTGAATTTATTAACTTTCTATGCATACACATATATATATATATATATATATATATATATATATATATATATATATATATATATATGTCCACACAGAGAGGGAGATATATGTGTATATATATATATATATATACACATATATATATGTAATTTTTTGGTATCAATGCGAATTTTTAAATATTAATACGCTAGCTATCAATGGGTTCTCGGAGTCATATAATTAAACGCATATCTTTAAGACATATCATGTCCTCTGAATTTTTGTTTAAATTGTGTTGACGTTGTTAAATTATTATGTATCAAATTCAAAATTTGAATTTAATGAGACTTGAATTTAATACAGCATTTACTTTATAACTATTGCAATAATTAATCACTAAACAACTAAAATACCCATTTAACAAAACACACGTATACAATTTTCCACTAAAAGTAATATCAAATTTACGAGGTTATAATTTTCTACTGAATGTTCCTCAGAGGTTATAATTTCCTCTTGAATGTTCATCAGTTTAATATTTTATAAACTACATACTTTTTCATAAAAAGTGACAGATACTAGCATATGAATTTAATACCGCTAAATACTGCCTGCTAATAACTACTAATACTGCCTGCTAATAACTGCCTAACGCACTAAAGTACAGTCCGGTAGTTTTCTATAAATCTCAAAGTTATTGATACGAGTTAACTCAAGTAATTTAACTGAAATTTTAATTTTTACATTTCCTATAGACAGTTAAAAAATTGAATGTTTCCTGAATTTCGCTTTATAGTTTAATACTTCATAAAATTGACGAATAAAAATTAGATGTATCCTTAATTTCTCTTTATGGTATAATATTTCATAAATTGCTTAAAAAATGGCGAATGATTTTACAGTTTTATTTCAAAAAATGTTACCACAAAAAATCTTTTTATTATGAATGATTACATATTAATTGAGATCCGCGTAAAAAAATCTACTTATGAAATGTTGTACACGTAGATCTAATAGTATGAAAACTGTAAGGTCGCAATCGATGGATGGATGGACAAGACTAAATTATTCCCTGTTTCACTGCGGAAGTATAAAAATCATCAACCAGAAAATGTAAAACAAGATAAGTACCTTTTTTGTTTAATAAGAAATTAGGTACTTTAATGCCAAGAAAAATCGTACTAGTACTTTTGTATTTATTATTCTGATAAGAGGAGGTAATCTAAATTTCACTATTAATGAATACAGTGTTACCTTAACCAGTGATTCTGTAGTATTCCGTACTAAGGTGAACTTTAAAATTATATTATTCAACTAAATTACTGATTCTTTCATATTTTCATAGTACTTTTGTTTCTTTTGTTTATTATTCTGATAAGAAGTGGTAATCTAAATTTCACTATTAATAAATACAGCATTACCTTAACGAGTGATGCTATAGCAGATTAGTATTCCCACCTCCGTGCATTCCGTACCAAGATTAACTATATCAACTAAATCACTAATTCTTTAATATTTTCATAAACGCATTCGTTTGAAACTGATAGTAAAATACGTAATCTCTTATTTCGATATTCTAGAAAAATTTTCGATTATGTTTTGCTGTCTATCACTTTTTACGTTAACAAACGTTAACTTTCTATTTTCTTGGAAATAATTTTCACGGCACCGTGCTAACTTCTGTATAAGGAATTAATAATTAAGGCTATACCGTTGGTAAAAGAGTTACCAATGTTAAGGTTATATTAAAGTGTAATGCCAAAATAGAAAAGGTTGATATTCGAAGAATGTGGACATTGAACTTACACTGTGAACAATATTCACTCTGTGATTTTTTACTTTTATCTTTTACATTAATTTAATTAGTCGACTGATGATAGCGACATCATTTGCATCTTTAAGCGGTGTATATATCGAGACACTAAAAATATTTTCACACGAGGGTAGCTTTTACTTTATATTTTTTTACTTATTTTGAATATATTTGGCGTTAATTTTGTAGAAATTCATTATTCACAATTAAATGAAACCACGTGATGTAGTATTATTTCTACTTTCTTTAAGTTCTTTACCACGATCCTAGGTTTCGTTGTATTACAACATCTTATCTTCAGGTGGGCTCTTAGCAAAGATCTTTGCTAACAGCCCACCTGAAGATGTTGTAATACAACGAAACCTAGGTCACGGTAAAGAACTTAAGGAAAGTAGAAACAATACTACATCACGTAGTTTCATTTAACTTATGACTTATTTAAAAAAATATATTGATTTTCAAAGTTCACATGTAAATACGTGCAGAACAAAATGTGGCATACGCAAAAATATATCCAATTGTTTCAGGACCATGGGTATCACGAAGGATACAATTGTCCAAAAAGCAAATCAACCGCGAGCCTCTTTTGCATACAGTCAAATTAAAAAGTGAATGATGATAACTATAAACAAATCAATTAAATATAATTCAGATACCACGATGTTAACATTTTGATTTAATAATTTAAACCTGCGCATATTTACTGTAAGCTAATTTCTAACAAACTTGTGAAGGTTATGTTAGGGACAATTAAAAAATATGTAAAAACGAATGTAAAGAAAAATATTAAAACTGCGACTCGCTTAACGTAAAAATGTACTGACTCATCACAAACTTAATTAGTTGCGCCGTAAGCTGAATAAAACTCCTCTAGCGAAATACAAAATTAAATTACTTCTAAGCGCTTGAAAAGGCGCAGCCTCATTTCAACTACCGGTTTAAGCACTCTACTATTTAATATAATTGCTATACAAACTTTGAAAGAATATCACTTTTTATTTTGTTAAGTTTCAAATCGGTGCTTTCTTCTCACTTGAGAGGAGAAAGTTACGGAAGAAAATAAACCAAGCGGTTAGCGCTTTATTCCGAAAGAAAAATACGTCTTTTTCTTTTTGCGAGTTTGCACATTAATAATTTCGGAGGTGGAGCACGAGGTCCTTAAACGTTTAAAATTACTTAAACGAAACATATAGGTTTAGTGAAACATGTGGCTGACTTGAAAATGGATGAGTATTATAGTAATAATTTCGGTTTAAATCAAATAAACTAATCTTTATTTCAAACAACTAAACTGATATTTTGAGTTTTGAGAGTAAAAACTTATTTTATGGTCCATATATTATAACTTTATTCGTATTATGATCAAATTTGTGATTCATCTACTAATTACAAAATATTTTATTCAATCGCAGTCAACAAGGAAAACGAGAAGACCATAGATGAAAAGAAAATATTATAATATCCTGATGGAACTGAAAAATTTTGTATTAAAAATGATACATTAACCAAACCAAAAAAAAAATTATAATTAAAAATTATACATAAACCAAACCCACATGGACTTTACTTAACTAGACTTCGACTAAGACAAACAATTAAGAATCGTGTGTTGAAAGAATCAGGTGACAAGGGCGAGCTTCTCCTGATTACGAACTACGGCTTCTCTTGAAATATAAAATTTACGTTTCCTTTATAAGTTGCCTGTTTGGGAAACACAAAGCTGCTTTAAATTGGAAGTGACTTGGCCTAGAGCGATATCAGATAGTATAATATTACGGTTCTGGATCTTAAACCACATAGACGACGTTGTTTATATGAAATATTTCAATATAATAGCTAATTTTTGTTAGATATTACGCAAGGTGAAATTCAAAATAATGTTAAATAATAAACAATACGCTTTTTGATATATTGCCTTTAAAAAGGATTTTTTAAATTGGTATTTGATATAAATTCTTGTTAGTAAATTTTAATGTAATAAAAAAATATGTACATATTTTTGAAATTTTCATTCATGTGGGAAGATATTTTCATTCATTATGTCCAATAGATTGGAATATTTAATTTCTTCTATTTTTAACATGATATTATATTAGGTTCAAGTGACAATTAAAAATGTTAATTACCTAATGAAGGCAATTAACATTTTTAATTGTCACTTGAACCTAATATAATATTAATTTTATATTTTGCTACTATAATAATTACAATTGATTAAGTTAGAAATTAATGTACACAGCAATATTTATTTTTCAATTTTTTGTTGAGGAAATTTGCTGCAAGTTGCGGGAAATGGGGAAACATCTTAATAAAATATTAAAACCTGAATAGTTACTAATCCATTGCGGTTTTCGCAAAATTACAAGAATATATGTAAATAAGTATAATTTTTTTATTGATATGTAATGCACAAAGTACATGTCCGTTGCATTTGTTCAAAAGTTTTCATGTAACACCAATGTACCAAAAACGGTCAGAAGAGATAGTATTTAAAAGGGATCAGAATTTAGATAGGAATTAATTTATCCATTTTTATTCTCTAACAATTTATTGAAATTACCGTAAATTGTAAGCGTATGCACATTTATATATATATATAATTATTTCAAAATAATATTACATATACAATGTACTTCTACAAAAACTTGTAAAAAAATTATTTCATTTAAGTAAAATTGTTCTAGAGTTTATTAAAATATTAGTTTTTAGCATTAAAACACCGTCAACTAAACTGCAAACCAAATATTTTATATAATTTCATTTTTTTGTATATAATTTCATCACAATGTTTAGTTAATTTGGGATAAATCCGCTAGTAAATATTTTAACCGTATTCGGACTTTCATATTTAAAAAGGAAGGTTATTTACCTTAAAATTTATTTAACAAATCTGCAGATTGACACATAAAAATAAAATATATGATCTTTTTATTAAAAGCTCAACTTTAAAATATGTATATCATGTCATACGCAATGGGGCACGCAAAATTATTCTTAAAAAGTTATTCTGTGTATACGTACGTGGGTTATTTAACCTAACTATAAATAACCATTCATTAGAATCTTTAATTTAAAAAAATGAGATGAGTAGTAGTGTTTGCAACACCTTTTTAGTTCTTAAATATCTGATAAATAAAAAAATAAAACCGAATGGAAGTCGAAGCAATGGATGAAGATATCTCACTTTTTCGGTGTCTCAGGGGCTAGGCCCCATAGTAAAAAGGAAAGCTTAAATGAAAAGCTTTCACCATGTATTCATTTGGATCGTATGCTCATATAGACCAGCGTCTATAAAATTCTGCCCATGACTCTTTGGTTCGTTCATTAATTTGTAAGCAACTCTACAAATTCAGTTAATGTAATGGTTTTAATATCTATTCAATTATCATTGATAAGCCCGAAGAATTACTTCTAATTATCATCTGTGTAATATTCTATGTATCGATACCTATATTTTTAATGATATTTATCTGCCTAAGATCTATGATGACATTTAATAAATGCCTTTATTTAAGCAATTCTAAGTAATTCTAAGCAAACATAACTTGTGACATACATGTATGTTACTACTATTCGTTATTTACTACAGCATAGTCATTTTAAAATACTGTACAAGAATTAGGGGAAACAGTAATTCAGATGCGTGACAAATGATTTTGAAGATGTATTTTCTTTAAACAAGTCTTTAAGCGCTTGTTTATATTCCCTTTTTATTTGACAAATTTTGTTTTTTCTGGTTCTATAGACAACAATTTTAAGGTGGAAAAAAAGATTGATAAAAGAAAGTTTTGTTTCTAGTCTATTATTCTCAATTAATATTTTATTTATAACTGTGAATACTTAAATTTTTGAATTTATTTAGTATTGATGCAATATTAGTTTTAATAATTCTATTAATTTGCTTAGAAAATATTAATTGTAAATCTAGATATTACCTGATGCTAAGGAAAATTGTCTTTATTAGGGTTCTATTGAAAAATATGGAATCATTACGATTTCGTCAATTTAGTTCGTTTACCCGTCTATCACGACCTCAATTTTTCTGAAATTACGCTACAGGAATGAATTTTTGGAAGCATATGCATGAAGTATATAAAGATCTCAAGTAAGACGTCGATATATAAAAAAGTTAATATACATAATTAGGTGGACATGACACTTTTTTCGTAAAAAAACTGTTAAAATATCTTGTCCTTTGATTGAATATTATTGGGAACATCTTTCATAAGAAAATTTATTTTTGTTCATGGGCAATTTTTTATTTTCTTCCCTTTTTCAGATTTTTCAAACATGGGTTTTAAAACTCTGAAAAAAAATTTGATTATGTCCATTTTATTAGAGCTTTCAAATGAAATAATTTCACTTAGCCGGTTTTTGGACCGACTGCAAAAAGGAGGAGGTTTTCAATTTATCTGTATTTTTTATATATATTGCTTGATATCTCCGGTATTTGTCAGGTATTTTTTTGGATATGATCCCTGAAAACTTGATTAGATTTGATCACGGAAATTGAAGATAGAGCATAGAATTCCTCAACACTTAAAAGCACAGTCGCCGTAATCAAGTTTAAAATATAAATCTAAAAATAATCTAATATTAAAGATACTAAAGTTTTGATACAACTAAAAATAGTATAAATGTGCCTTTAAGCAAAATTAGTTTACAATGATGGAACAGCAAATCTGTAACAGGAACTCTTCTCTGACCATGAGTAAACTCATCGAGATTGGACTCACTTCACTTATCTTGTCGTAAGCAAGCAGATAATATACCAAATAGGTAGGGTACTTACTTATTAATTCATAAAAATTTACTTGCAAAAGCAACTACGATTTTATCACATAGATAGATAAATAAGTAAATACAGATGTAGAACATGAAATAACTAAACATTAGTGTACAGGTACATGTGGATAATTAAGTATATACAGATATAAACAAAGAAATATAGCAACCAGGAAATTAGTAGATGGGCTACGTATCTACATATATATACAAATGAATCCTGTAACTAGAACATTAATCGACAGATATACAATATGTACATGTATAAGTAAGCTTTAAGCACTGATTGAAGCCAGAAGGGGGAACGTGATTTATATGTCCGTATATATACGTACGTTATTATACGTCCATATTTATACGTACGTCATATTATATATTTAATAAGAAGGTAAATAGTTACTTAAACGATACAAAACCATGCTAACCATCTTCCATTGAAAGGTAAGCAAGTAATTGATAGAAAATATAAACGACTGTACCACTCTGGACTTAAACTATACGGTGGAGAAAATAAATAAATAATTATAAAAATAGGGAAAAATGATTAGGTAGTGCTGAAATTGACCATGACTAATGAATATTTAGGAACGTTCTGATTTAATAAGTACAGAATCAAAGTTAAGTTTGAGAGTTCTTTATTTTAAGATTAAAATTTGAAGTTTTAGTATCTATTAGAATGTAATTACAATAACACGTCAATCTTCGTAAAAACGTCGAAACCAAAACTACCGTACTTTTGGTTTATCTGTTACAAGTTGTTGTATATATTCTACAAGAGATTAATGAGATATAGAAAATTACGGAAAACAATTTGTCTTCGTAGACAACTTGGGTTAAGCTTTCCGCTTAACAAAAAGCTCTGACCTTTTATGCTTTGTAAATTACCACGGCCACTTTATATTATCTACGTGAGTGAGCAGGTCTCCAGATTAGGATTTCTTTTAAACTTGATAGTCTGTAATTACGTTTAAGCCATTTCACGGCTATATGTCATTTATATAAATTCCAAACAAGGAGAAACACGTCTGAAGTTTAGATAAGTAAAATATCTTAAGGAAAGATAAGGAATTTTACGACCAATATAATGAAGATAGTACGTTTTTTATGCTCGGGCTCTGATTTATTTTCGCGGAAGTGGAGGAAATATTTTATAAAAATTTCTTTACTAACATTATAAAAATCATGTTTTTATTTATTTTAACTTATACCATCTTATGTAAATGAAACATCCTAAGAATATTTATTAACAGAAAAAGGTCGCCAAACAGATAAATAAATTCACGGGATTCCACCGTACAAAATATGAATAAGTACACATTTCGTATCGTGAATATTACTTTTATGACTGTTTTCTGTCAACTTATTAGTAGTTCAATATATTATTTCCAATATTATTTATAAAAGTGTGATCGTTACTGTACGAACCCTATACTTATATGAACTTAATAACTTAGAATCTAAAGAATAATTCAATAGGTGCATAAAGGAAGTCATCAAATGCCTTCGTTCATTTGACTATGTACCATTTATAAGGTGACCTACCTCAACGTGTATAACTGTCTATCGTACGTGTATAACAGCCGTTTTTCTCAGAAACCACTTGGCAAAAAACCTTGAAATTGAACACAGTAATTAAACATATTAAGCCATGTATATCTCAAGCGCATATTGACACATACATATATAACACATGTCTCATGAATAACATATATAATACATGTCTCATTTCCGGGAAGGTGAATTAAGTACGATAATTTTGTTTATTCTATATTTAGTGTGAAGTATCGTACGAAAGGGCTAATAATAAGGGCATCAACATATTTTTTATCATATTTAGGTAGTATATAGTGGCAAATATTCTAAAAAATATGCAAAAATATAGTACATCACCTTATTACCGAAACATCTTAAATTTAAATTAATAAAAAAAGGGTTTCCAGAACTCCGTACAAAGGTCACATGAAAATATACACAATATTTAAACGCCTTTGAAACATATAGTTGATAATATATTTGCATTGTGAAAAATTAATATTCTTGAAAAGTTTAATTAGAAATACTATTTACTTTTAAATATATATAAGTATCTAAATATAGTGCGAGTACTACTTACTCAACAAGTTTTTTTATTTCATATTGATCTTATCTTCTAAATCTTCAATTACAAATCTTAACAAATTAGAAATTACACGTTGAAAAATACATTTTTTCACCATTAATTTTTTTCCTAAAAATGTTCAACTGCCATTATTGAAATATTAGAAAACTTTGATTTTCAGACACTAATATTATTATTTATCGTAATTATTCTGTTTTAGATGTCTGAATGATCATGTTGATTTACAAAGTTACGAATATATTATTTTTTAAAGGAAAACATTTCAGAATAACTTATCTACGTGCAGTGTAGTTCTTCGAAAATATAGTTCAAATCTTGTTTTGTTTACAAGATGTTTGGAACTTTAATGGGAACATAAGTGCCTTGATATTTTAGTAATATTAAGGAGCTTATATTCACATTACTTATTTTCCCACTAATCCTTTTATTTAACTAGTCATTCGGACAATATTGATATATTATATTTATTTATGAACTTTTTCACGAAACCCTTTCAATCAAGATGAAACTAGCTATAATTTGTGTCTTGTATCATTCACACACACACACACACAGATATAATGAATAAATACACGAAAATCGTATGCTGCACTGGGTGACCTAAAAACGGCACTTAAAACTTGAAAAGAGAAAAAAGACATTTTAACAGTAATAACAAATAACGTAAGTCTTTTAAAAGTAAACTATTAACTGTTTATAATAAATTTTAAATAAACTATTAACTGAATAATTCAGTTAATAATTTATTTAAAATTTATTTAGGCAATGGTTATACATTAAAAAAGCAATGCATATAGATAATTTTTGTAATCGTTTCTAAGAAGTTATAATGGTCTATGTTAGATTTGTATTGCTATTTCTTTTCTTATTAGTAATTCTATATATATATATATATATATATATATATATATATATATATATATATATATATATATATATATAATATATATATATATATATATATATATATACGCCTGCTAACAAATAGAACATTTTGCGTTATGTGTTGCGATTATTAATTTTTTTTAAATTTTTTCTTTTACCTGATTGTCATTCACTAAATTGTTTGCTTTGTGTATACTAAAAATTACAAGCTTTTTTCAAAATCGTATTCCATTTCTGTAATGCCAGACGTATGTCGATGGTATTCTTCAGTCCTTGATACAGATCTTATCGTAAATTTAACTTTGAAAATGTTCAGTTTTTTAAAGTATACTAGTCAATAATATAAAATAAAGGTATGTACGCATGTACTCCATATTTCATAATATTAATCTTCTTCAAACAAAACATGTAAGTAAACAGGTCTTTATTTACTTTTTACATTAATAGTAATTTAAACTTAGAAGCTGCTTAAATGCGCAATTTTTTCTCCAAACTATTCCAGCAACATTCCAGTTCCGATTAATGCTGGGGACGATTTTGTAAAATTAGATTTACATGTGTACCAATTTCGTGCAATATTTGTTTTATTACCGGCGATATTTGAGTGAATGAAAATTATTTTTATACATGAATGTGAAGGTTTTTTATTTTTTCACATGAATGTGAACTTTCTTAGACTTATCCATCAAATATATTTTGCAGAGTGTAGAAAATAATCCCTTATTTTTAAGCAATCCTATCATTTGGATAGTTCCTAATATATAGTGTGCACTAATATGTGTTTACATTCTAAATTAATTTATATTTGAGATTTAATTAAAAAATAATTAAACAATTCATGTTGCAATAAATGATCGCTTTTTGCTGTGAACAAAATTATTTGAAATGTTTGAACACTGAATATCTGAAACGTCAAAAAGACATTAAAATCAATTGACATTATAAACATTAAATATATAAGACAAGCAATGATATTAAAACATTAAATATACAAGTTTATATTTAGCATTCCGTAGTGAAAGAAAGAACATTTATAATTCGTCATATCCCTTGATCTGTCACGACCTCATAATTTTATACTTACGTGCATGAAATTTTGCACACAGATACTTCAGATGTGAATGTTAATGAATAACCCAGCCCATAGAGTCAGTAAAGTAAACAAGACTTCAAGTGAAGTCCCCTTTATTAAAAATATATAATTAAAGAGTGTGCCAAGAAATTGAAATCATTAATCATTAATAGAATATCAAAGGTACAAACAGAAAAATGTCTGCGCGTGAGTAAACACAGACGCAAGTGTGTTTAACATAGACACAAGTTAATCGAATAGTGAATGCTCTGAACCGCTGAACTAATTTCCATGTAATTTAATATTTGGGATTTACCTGTCTCTAGCACTTTTTTTTATTTTTCCTTATTTTTAAATTTAGAGTCCTTGGGACATTAAAACAATTATAAAAATACAATTTTTCAAAACGGTCAAATGATTTTCTTTAAACTTTGGATGAAACTAATTATTTCACATTGTAAAAAAGCTTAAAGACAGAATATTAGGTACAGTTACTCTGTATATCCCTTCAAGGTAATCCCTACCCTTACCATAATTATAAAGTATTTAGATAAATATTGCGCTTCCTTGTATACAAATAATCTGCTTTATATCTCCTATGAAACGAAGATTAGGGTTATTTACTACCAGAGGAATTACATCTGTAGAAATTATATGTTAATTATTAATGCTATTCAGACTTATTATTTATTTATAAACAATGTTCATCTAATGAGAATATCTGTCAAACTTAAGGTTGCATAATTGATTTTTCTTATAAAAGGTGTGAAAAATGTATTAAACGTAAAGGAGACTATATACATATGTAACTAGACTCAGAGTTTTTTTGGATTTACAAAATCCTTTTGATTCGAGTTATACTCGTGTTTGACAGTATTTTAATTTTTAAGTATCATTTGTGAAATATCAGAATTCAAAGTCTTCATTTTAAAAATTCATTCACGGATTTTAATTTTTAAGTATGTACAATGTTTGTGGTAAAATTTTTACATAATCGATTCAGACCATGAAACATAAAAATTTCCAGATATTGGCATTTAATCATATTTAGATAAAAATTACTGTATAGAATTTTACACCTATATTACATATTGAAGAATGGGGTGTGTTATACCTGCTGATTTTATTATATATTTACAACCTGTAACGTACATGTCTAAATTTTTCTTCTTGTAGGGAATAAACTGCTTTGGTAGTAACTTTTTTACGTTATTCTTAAAACTGAAAAGAAAAAACCAAATGGCTTTCAAAATATATTGTTTTGCTTGAAGAAATATTAAATTTTTCATGCCACCGAGTGCAGAACCTTTGCGATCACACGCGTTTCTGTCTGTTTATCTGTCTATCGGTGACAGTCGATTTTTTCAGAAACCATTTTGTGAAGAAATTTTATGTTCAACGTATAACAAATGTATAACCGATGATATTATTTTACTTATATGTAGTAAATAATCCTTTAACATATATACATTATAATTTTAAAAACAGCAAATTATATATTTGAGATTTGTTTCCTTTAGTTTCAAATATTATACATCATATGAAAGTATAAGTTTAAAAGGGACTCAGTAATGTTATTTTTACAATTTTTCAGTAATATAAACTAGGATATATGCACTAAAATATTCAGTAAAATTTCTGATTCAAAAATCATGAAAAAACGGTTGACAGGGAGCTTACTAAAAGTTCACAAAAATATTATAGCGAATATCCTAGATCTTTTAGCTTTACAGTAATGGGCGTTATTTTTACTTCTGTTAAAAAATTACCAGGTGATATCTTTTTTTGGGTCAAAAATAATGTTGAATGAAGAGTTTACAAGACGCTTTCTTCCTTTAAATATTTAATCTTTCATATTTGCCTAATTTACATATGTACTGATCCCTCGTAGTGTGAAATTTAGTCGCACTTAATAGATTATGTAAGTAAAAATGCGTTATAATAAAACCAGAGTCAATCATTCATAGTAGGAATTATATAACCACTGTAATATTCAAATATTCAAAGCACATTTGATTATATCAGTACAGTATTTTTACGTTAACCTTAACTCTAACACGTAAACTGTTGACATAGTCGAGTCAATGAAGTGTGAAAATCGTTAAACCTTTAAAGTCCTCAAGTCAAGTTATATTATTTAAAATCAGAAATATTTTTGGAGGGAGATGGATGGGGGAATATTTGAAATCAAAATTAAAGATTTTGCCAAAGTTTATATTTCTTTGTATTAATTTTATTTTCAGCTTTGGAAATAATATTTGGTTACTAGAAAGGGATATTGTAAAAATAATTTATAAAATCATAATTTTTTTAGTTAAGTTATTTACATTCCAAAATCTATTTGAAATAATTAGTTTTTTGGAAAGTAATTTAAATAATTAAAATAAATGTTCAATATTAATCATTAATTTGCAATGAAGTAGAAATTATATCTATTATATTTGCATTGTAACATTTGAACATCGGCTGGACCTTAATAATTTAGGAATATTTTTTCGCACATATCTGATCTTATTAATTCAGCAACCTCCTTAATGTCCCTTATATTTTCAGCTTTAATTTTTTAATTTTTAATGTTGACGATTTCTCTACAGATATAGAATAGTGGATAGACCTTTCAAGTTTGAAATAACCAAATCAGGTCCTAAGTATTACTATAATCGTTTCCTAATAGAACATTCGATGGATCATCAGCTACAATATTCATTAATTCTTTCAGAGAAAACTGACAATCAGGACTGTCATTAATAAAATTTATTATTTTTTTTTCATTGGCATGTCAGCCTTCATTATCCGTGGATGGATAGTTTTTTTCTGCCTTGATAGTATTTACGTAACAAAACCGATGATATTTCGAATCCACGGAAGTCGTTCACTGAGTTGACTCTTACAAATAAAGATCGTGAAAATCTATCTCCATCGATTTGTAATAATCTTTATTTCTCTGTCAAATGAAATTATACACTCTGTGATTGTTTAACTTTTTGTTGACTGTTTTGTGGAAAAAAAACTTTCTTTCCAATTGAAAGAAAAATCGTTGCGTGTATCATTTTTTCTTTCTGTAAATCGTTTACAACAACCGAAATGTGAGTACATTTTTTTAATCTATATTTAAATAATTCAGGAAATATTACGTCGTAGGATTGTAGCAAATACTTTTAGTGATATCAGTTCCACTATCACTTCTGTTAATTTTTCATTATTTGACTTGAAGTACTCGATTTATCCATACGTATTGTTTGCTTGCAAATACAAGAAAAAATGTTTGTAAAATCTACAACAGTTTATTGTTTCCGTAATGTACAAAAAGTAATGAATGTTGGAAAATTATGATTACATCATGAATTTTCATGGTAAGAATTTAGACACTGAAGGAAAACAATAACAGAATCACTAACGAGAAAGAAAGCTCAATGCGGCGAAAAAAAGGAAGAAAACATTATTTCACGTTAAATATTTTTTTTATGATTTATTATTTAATTATATAAATTAACAAATATACTCAATAACATATAATTAAAAATTAACATAATATGGAAATAATTACTTATGAATTCGAAACACATCCCTTCTTTTTTTCATTAAAATACTATATCATTTTTTCATTACATAGACAATAAAACAATAATAATGAGAAAATAAAAAATTATGTAAGACTAGATTATTCACAAAAAAAACTCAACCTCTTCATTTGCGAACATTATCCTCTAGTCAAAAGTGAGTAATAAAACGAAATATTGCAAGTTTTGTGAATTTAAATCACATCTTTCTCTTTAGCTTAAATGGAAACACTTCTATGATGAACTTTGTATTTTCTACTCTTTTCATTATTATTTCTTAGAAGTTTCTTTTAAATACAGCTTAAATATTTTATAAGTAATAAATGTTTTATAGTGTATAATACACTTTTAGAAAGTTTGTATATTTCCCAAGACAAAGTTTAATTAAACGAGCTTTTTACAATGTTGAATTAAATCTAAATTATCTTTTGTTCATTTAGACTTGATTAAATAATATAATGCTTAACCCAATAGGTTAAGAATTTTATTATTTTGTCAACTCTGTTTAGTAACCTCAACCAACACTTAATATTTAACAAATCGCTCGATCAAAAGGCTCAAGCTTGAATCTCAAGTTTAATGTAAATTAATAAGTAAAGTTAAAGTTTGAAGAAACTTTTGAACTTCGAAGTGATTTCATTATATATTCATCGAACATGGTTCACAGACACTAAATACGCGATCACCTGAAAATTTTACTTGAAACTATATATATATATATATATATATATATATATATATATATATATATATATAAATATATATATATAGACTCGTAATATATAAATGATATGAAAGATATATTTCTTATTCAAATGCCGGGAAATTTGGCACAATAATAATTTAGATCAAAATTTCGATTAAGTTCGTCGCCATTTGGAACTCTTCAACAAGATTGGTTCGACAGTTTACAAAGACGGTGGTTTAAAATGTAAATAATCGCTAAAATTCACCTTAAAACAAAAGTAGCGTTGACAAGAACTTATAAATACTTAAAATTTTGTCTGAAAGTATTTTCATGCCTATTATTGAAAAAAACACCGTTGCTTGCAATATTAGTCTGTAACTGTATATCCATTAGCATGGTTGTAGTGGAAAGTTTTCATATTGTATCGTTTGAACAATCATACAGCTAAGTGAAAGAAAGATTGGAAAACGATTGCAACCAAATTCAGAATTATGATAAATAAAACATTCATTCAATCTAAAAAAAATCTTACTCAGTTAACTGTAATTCTCTAGCAAAGCTCAGCCTAAATTTTGCTGTTTTTATCTCACTACTTTTTTAACTTCATAAAAACAATCTTGATCATTTTTGAGTCACGTTTTTGGTGTGATTCAAAATGTTATATTTAAAAAAAATTTTTCTATTACAAACTATCTTATTACTTAAGTTTCAAATATTTCATTAAGTTGAATACTTTTATTGACTATAAGGTATTATCACTGCAGTGTATAATTTTCCTTAGTAGTATGTTTTAAGATGATGCAAAACGATTGAAATATAAGACACTTTAAAGATCTAGAGATTTATCATTTCCCTTCGTCTTTTAAGATAGTTTTTCTTCATTACATAACTTTATTATATTTTGTTGCCTAATATTTAAAAATACTGTTTCTATTACAAACTTTCTTATTACTTAAGTTTCAAATATTTCATTAAGTTGAATACTTTTATTGACTATAAGGTATTATCACTGCAGTATATAATTTTCCTTAGTAGTATGTTTTAAGATGATGCAAAACGATTGAAATATAAGACACTTTAAAGGTCTAGAGATTTATCATTTCCCTTCGTCTTTTAAGATAGTTTTTCTTCATTACATAACTTTATTATATTTCTTGCCTAATATTTAAAAATAATGTTTCTATTACAAACTTTCTTATTACTTAAGTTTCAAATATTTCATTAAGTTGAATACTTTTATTGACTATAAGGTATTATCACTGCAGTATATAATTTTCCTTAGTAATATGTTTTAAGATGATGCAAAACGATTGAAATATAAGACACTTTAAATGTCTAGAGATTTATCATTTCCCTTCGTCTTTTAAGATAGTTTTTCTTCATTATATAACTTTATTATATTTCTTGCCTAATATTTAAAGAGTTCTTACCTAATATTTAAAGCATTAAAACATATCATCAATATAAATCATCAGCGTTAGAACATGATACAGTTAGAATTATTCAAACTTTTTAAGTGAATATTATTTAAGTAATTCAATAATACTGAAAAACAAAACATTCACTTTTATAAAGACAAAATAATTATTATTGTTCGGAAAATATTTGAATAACGAAAATTAGGGATGAATTAAAAAAAGAGAGGAAGACAGTAAAAGATATATTTCAATTTTCTCAGGAAAATTAAACGTGATTAAATTGCTGTAACCTTTTGGAAATCATTGTAAATATTTCTGAAATCGTTGCAGCGTACAGCTTTAAAATTCAAAATACCTCTGTGAAATCATAAACTGATAAGTACAGACCTTTAAGAAGGTAGCACTTTTCTCAAGTTTTTTAAATATTAATAATTATAGATATTAACATAAATGAAAACTCAAAAAATATCGTTAAATCAACTCGAGATATTTTCAATAGAAAACTCCAGAAATTTTCAATAGAAATCGTAAACCAAAAAACGTCGTGCCACTCTTTCTAACGTTACCTTTATGTAAATCGTTGCAATTAAATCGTAACAAAATATCATCATATTCCTATACAGAATCCCATGAGTAAGATTCGTATTTGGCGAGTCCCACCTCGTCACAGTTAATACATTTATGGTCGACAAATTCTGTCCTAAAATGATTCCTGTGAAGCAACTTCTTATAAGCGCAGCAGATAGGACAAGGTAGCAAACGGTAACCACCGCATACTTGGCAGAAGTTGCAAGTGTCGGTACTCTGAAATTTATACAATAAAATACATTAACTTATGCATAAATTTAAATCATTGTAGTTCAAATTCAATCGTTTGTAATATTTTCATAAGATATGTGGCCACAGAAACTTTTTGACCTAACGATCATAAACCAATATAAGCGAGAAATTATAAGACACTAAAATTGGCGTCCATATAATCAACGAACATTGGCAATATCCATAAAAAGTGGATTTGTATTTCTGTACTTCCGTTTATTGGTGTTATTGGTATATTAAATAAATCATGGAATCACAATAATATTTTGGTGGTATCTTTAATTTTAATATAATAACTTTTAGTTTGAAAACATTTCATCTATCAATCATTTACTATGTTAAATAACAAATGAGCTGAAATTATTTTGAAAACTCACCAGATTTCAATTCGTTTATCATATTTTTTTATTTGAATGATATAAAAAAAATGATAAAAAATTTAATGAAATTTATTCTATTTTATTATCATTTTTAATTAACAGTTTTATGATACACTTCAAAATTTAATTTCCATATTATAACTTTTAGTTTAAAAACATTTCATCTAACAATCATCTACCATGTCTTAATAACAAATGAATTGAAAATATTTTGAAAACTCTCCAGTTTCAATTAATTGATTATCTAGATTATAATAAAACAAACCCAAGAATTTAACATTCACTTATCGTTTTTTTATTTAAATAATAGGTTAATATTTTTATTTAATAATAGGTACATTTACGACCAAAAATATTACTTTTCAATACTGATCAAAACTGAATTTATATTTATATTATTTTTGATTAGACGAACTAAATTAATAAATTTGCAAACACCTGAGTTAACATTTGTGCCTTTATCGTGGGACAACTATATATTCTTGAAAGTATGTACGAGTATACATAAAGACATTCCACAAGCACATGTATAGTAAATATTATTGGTTCAAAGCAAGAAGGATGAAAAATCTTAGAAATATTTTGAAATTTTGTGGCTAGGAACAAAGAACATTTAAAAATATCTTATAAATTTTTAGTGTGTTTGTAGCTGTGAAATATTTGTAAGTTTATATGCTACATTCTTTCATACTTAATGATGAAGAATTTGATAAATTTGTTTACAAAGAATAGGACTTCAAACAAGCAAAAATTACAAAAAAAATTCATTTGTATAGACAGAAGGTGCTACTGAAAACAAATAATAATACAGTGATGTAATACATGTGAGCACATGACGTAAATGCCTACTAAAGAAAAAAGGCAAAACAAAGTTATTAATTTATGAAATGAATACGAGGATACGACAAATCAATTTTAGGATTCAGCGTGTACGAAGTTTTTTTTCTTGCAGAAACTCAATTAAATATGTGCCCCTGTTTGCCCGTATCAAGCCATAATTTTTACCTTTATATTTAAGCTCAATTATCCTGACAGGAAATCACATTTTAAAACAGTTTTATGTATAGTATTGTTTAAAAAAGATACAAATAATATTATATAGATAAATTAATTTTGTTTCGACTTGATCGTTTTAACTAATGAAAAGCTGACATTGATTTAAGAATTACTTATATACGTACTCTTAAAACAAAACGGGCAATGACATGAAAGTTTATGTCGACGACGAAATCTTAATGGTGGTTATAAATCTTTTAAGATTAGTCTTAATTTTAATCTTAAAACACAATAGAGGATTAACTACTTTCAAAGTTATGGTGTGTTCAAGAATGAATCTCTAAGAAATATGGAATGTTAAATTATAAAAGATATTTATACTCTATACAACTACAAGAGTTTTGAGTGATAAAATATAGTGCTTCTGTAATTTATGCCTGATATATTTGAACAACCATATTTAATGTCAGTGAATGACATTAAATTTACTGTTAGGTTCGACATGTATGTTTCATTATAACTTTTTCTGACATTGTCATAACAATTAAATTGTAGCAATGTTAAATAAAGTTAATACTGAGTTTTAATATTTCATAAATGATTTGTATAAAATACGGGATTTTGGAGTGAACAAGAGTGCTTTATGACAACTAGGTGAAAAGTAGGCGCGAGGGCATATACAATTTTACTATTATGAAAAACAATAGATAAAAAATCTTATTCTAAAAAATTTTTAATTTTCTGAATAAAATTGAATAATTTTCAAAACGGTTATTATTTTCTTTTTTAACATTATACAATCAATTGTATTCAAGAAATAAATATAATTGGTTTCTATAATTTCATTATATGTAATCTTTGTTGCGTCTGTTCGTGGTTGCGTAACTTCTGAGTGACTTATATATGTGGGTTTAGTGTCATGGTGCCAAAAAAGAAAATCATGAAATTTGGACTCAATGGGAGATGCAGTATTTTAAAGGGCAAAACAACGCCTGCGAGCCAGCCAGTTGTTTTATGAAACATAAGCAAAATATTTTAACAGGGCATAATGAAATGTATGTATATGAATGGTCAAACTTAGATACAAAAATGACCATTTCAAGTAATAGTTAAATTGTTTGTTCATTTTTTTGGGTTGCCATGATTAATGAGTCTATTTATTCCCAAGTTTTTTTTATATAGTTATTTATGTAGTAAACTACCAGATTGGTTAATAAGTATGATTAAAAAAAATTATGTGTTAAATTTTTGGATAATATGTGTAATATTCTACTGTCGTCTATATATAAAAACCTAATCCCCTTTTTTCAGGTTATTTTTAATTTGAATATTCACATTAATGAAATCTGGATGACGTTAAAACCACTTGCTTCACTGGGTGTTTTTGAATTTTAATCTCATCATTCGGCTGAAATAACCAAATGGAGCATTAGTCAGTTAGTAGCTCGTGGTACTGTTTCTAAAGCTACTACAAGATAATGGTGTCATCAATTTCGGGGTTACGATTACACGTTATTAAATCTGGCTAAGAGGTTGATTTCAATGCCAACAAATTAAAATCAGTAATTAAAGAAGATCCAAAGGTATCAACGTAGACTTTAGCTGCTCTAATTTTAACGTTCAGTAGAGGAACATTTAAACTAGTTGAGCCAAGTCTAAAACAAAGTATTTGGATACTACATGCGCTGAGTCTGCTTCAATTTAATTGTCGTACAGACATAAGTACATAACATCCATACATCCATCTTCACAATATTGTTGATAAGTAAACTATAAATTGTTATGAAAACCAACATCATAATACTACAAATTACTGAAATTACTGAAAGAAATTATGTACCCTTTCTATCGTCATAAATACTTATCCGCTACAAATGTTTTGGAAGTGCTCATCATTCTTACCAATTTTGATGACCCTGTAATTTCATACAGGGTCATCAAAATTGGTAAGAATGATGAGCACTTCCAAAACAAATGAAAATTGCACTACAGCAGTATGTAAAGAGAAAATTAAAATAAAAAAAAAAACTTTAAAATCTTTGAACTCAACTATTCCTTACTTTTTCATGTCCTTAATTAGGAGTAGAACTACAAGGGTTTCGCACATATTAAAGTACTAATAAACATTTAAGGATATATAGTAGTTCTAATCTATGTAATAATTTAACATCTATGTAATAAAATTAATATATGTAAATAATTTAACTATAATCTAAGGATATATAGTTAAATTATTTACATATATTAATTTTTCCCCAACCTAAATACATTGCCTACTATTTTTCTCAAGGGCATAAAAACAATGTTTAAAATATATACTTCCACATACAATTAGAAATCATTGATTTTTCGACTTTTTTCTTTACTGGTCCTATGTCAACTTTCAAGATTATAAATCGACCAGAAGTGTCCTATGGGTTTTTGATGATCAGCACCTAAGAAGTATGAATCAAAAAGTATGTTTTAAAGGACCATATCTTTTCGTTGTGTGAACCAAAAGACTTAAAATGCAATGTGATGCCTAACTAAACGACATTAATTTCAACTTGAAATGTCAAGTCGTTACCGAGCAAAAGGATTTTGACAGACAGACAAACAGGTCAAGTAATTCAATATAGGTTCCGTTTTTTTTTCATTTTAAGAGGCAGAACTCTAAAAAATAATTGTATAGGGCCATGTTTTTCTATTGCGTGAATTAAACAAATTCAAATTATATAGTCCTAGTATAATTATATAGTCCTCAATATACAATAATAATTTCAACTTGATATCTAAAACGTTTCTGAGAAAAAGGCTTTGACTTACACATGGACTGACGGGCAACCCAGTGATTCCATAAGGATTCTGTTTTTTTCTTCAGTTTAAGAGGCATCACCCTAAAAATTTCCGAGTTTTTATTGATAAATAAATGAATATGATACAAAATTATGCGTTAAATTTTCTGATGAAAATACGCCATTATTATTTAAATACGTCGTCAACTAGAATCAACATTTTAACTCAGGCATATATTCATTTCAAATCTATAAACCAATAAAATCAAATGTTTTATTTACATTAACAACGCGTTAAAAATTCTCCCCAGTAAAGAAATTTATGTATTAAAATTCACTCCCAAATGAAAAAGTCCTTCTGGATCGAACGGAGAACTTTCTTGTAACCGATTACAATGATATATCTGTTTACTAATTACGACGATATAGAAAAAAGCTGCTAAGAGTATTTTTTTTCTAACACCACTTCTTAAACAAAATCTTTTAACTCGAATAACAATTGTCCATGGAAATAGGATCACTTTCCAATGTACTCAAGTCGCTAAACATTTTTCTTTTATCTCGATATTTACGGTCATTTGCATAACATTTTCTGTCTTTTATCCTGTTCGGGAGGACGCAATCAAGATAACAGATGGATGTTTTGCATCGCGTGTTTGGTTATTTCTATCATCTCAAATTTATTTTTTGATACAATTATAAAGAAATTCATATTTTTCTCAAGCGAACTATTGAAATAGAGTTCCTTTCTAATTTTTTAGCCATACTTTTGTAATATCAAAAAATTATTAAACCTTTTACAGTACTCATTATAAAGCTTTATGTATTTATGACAGAACTGAAGAATTCTGTTCTGTCATAAATACAATGAAATTTTCAACTTTACTTTTTGATCTTATTTTTATCGTTTTATCAAAACGTGTTTAAAAATTGTACAATGTTTTCGCAATACAAAATATTATTTTAAATATATGCCGTTATTTTCATTTGGGAAAATGTTTTGACTTGTATAGAGAAATCTTATTTTATACTGAAATATTCTACATTCCATATTGCAAAAAACTAACAATTTTAATAAAGCGACAGTTTGCTCCTCTATTTTGTCAATTTGGTTAAATCATCATAAAATAACATTGTAGTAATTCCACAAACATTTAATTATACAAATTGGAAAATATTTGCAAAATGTCTTATGCATGATATGATGCCATACTCTCCATTGTAATTGAACAGCTGTTACAATATTGAAAGGTAATTTATATTAATTTGGTTTGAAAGGTTGTTTTATGTTATCTTAGAACTGATAAAATAAACATGCTTTTTATACAATACCTCTTTCCTCATACTTACATATATTCAATCCCTTAGCTTCTCATGGCTTCGGCTTGTGTTCTGAAAGACTCTTTAATTCCTCATCGCCAAACATTATACTACCATCTACGGAAGATCGTTCACAATATATGTTTCCAAGTTATGGAATAAGTTATACCCGGATATAGTAAATTCTTCCTCTATATAGGCATTTTAAAATCATCTAAAATCATAATTTTTTATGATAGCCAACTTCCCTTTTCTATCCATAAATATTACCTTCCCCCACCCCATATAATTTGTGTTTTTACGCATGTGAGTATGTTCACACACGTGTGTATACGTGGATGTTATGTGTTTTGTGTAATTTATGTTCAGTGTTTGTGTTTGTTACGATTTGATGTTATGTGTTTGTTACGAAAATATTAATATACAATTAATATTTTAATGCGTATTTGCATTTATTTTTATTTTAATTTCACCGCCAGTCTATAAAAGGTGGTCTCATAGCAACTTTATTTTGAGTTTTATAAGCATACATTTCAAATAATTCTGAACAAATTAAACATGGATATTGGCTTAAGCGATCCGTAGGTAAATAATTATAACTGATTTTAAATATATTACTTAAAGCCTCAAGTTTCGACTCACAGGTACATAAGTTAAATGCACATAAATTTATAAGCATGTGCTGGTTAATCTGTTTACACAGACAGGTTAATCTATTTAATCTAACGGTTCACTCTTTCGAAAAAGTAATTTGATATTGAAATCGAATTGAATTCTATATCATTATGTTATATTTATATATATATATAATATATATATATATATATATATATATATATATATATATATAAATATATAAATATATATATATATATATATATATATATATATATATATATATATATATATATATATACGTATATATATTCGTATAAGTGTACTTATTATATATTATCAATGCTAAGAGTAAACAAATGTACACATTTGGATACAATGAACTCATCCTAATGAGTCCTTTGGTCACAGGTTGTAATCGGAAGGGTCTAATGATGTAGCAAGAAAATAGTCAATATGCTTGTTTTCTACGTCTCAATGACTACTTTTGTTAAAAAAGTGTGTCATTTTTTTAAAGACTGCTTATTGTCTTCTATTTAAAATTTTATCCTACATGTTTCAAATTCTATCGTAAAATACATATGGATTATTGCTTCAGCCACCTTTATTTTGAGGCCGACTGCTAACGTTTTTTAAATTTTGAGATCAAAATTTCACAAACATGGTACATATCGCATTATTGCTTACGCAATCTGTAAATCAAGTATCTAGTGACACTGTTAGCGCCCGGCAACGTATCTTTATAAAATTTGTCGTCCTCAATATTTCATATCATCCAATCAACAGTCCTAATAAATTTGATCAAATTTGTCAAGTTAGTGGAATTTATTTTCGTCCAGAACATCGGTAGCTACAACCCCGGATACCCATTTACTCTTGGCACGCACGAACTATTCTCGTCGAAGTATTTACCTCACCGTGTTTATTTAACGAACCGATTTTAAAGCCCGATTATGGATACAGGTAAATAAAAAACAGCACGTAACAGATTTGCATTGGACTAAATGGAAGTGAAACATACGTGTTACTTGCGGGAGTGTTTAACTAAGAGACGTGCTGTGGGTGTTAAGGGAGGGACGGGAAAGGCGGAAGGGTGTTTATTATCCCCTACACGTGCCTGTAGTAATATAAGTAGTCAGGTGATGGCGAGGCATATGAATAACGGGTAGTGCTCTGCGCGGTGTCGTTTTATCTATTCTGCTATTCGAGAGACGGGATATTTTGTTTGTTATATCGCTGTAGATTGAATTGTGGTATTTATAAATGTGAATTTGTTATCAAAACGTAGTGCAGGATTCATTTTTATTAATGCATTGATTGGAGGCTGAGAATGGTATTATTTTTGCCAACCTATGTGTGAATGTTTCTATGTGAGTGTATTTTGATAAATGAAGTACCATTAGAATATTATTGACATTCCGGGTGTCGTTAACCAGGTAACTATCCATGCCGTGTATCGAACGTCATTCGCTACACTGTTCAACGTGAAGAAATGAAAATGCAAAAAGGTTATCAAATTAAAAGTTTTGATGCGCAGACAATGAAATGAAATGTTTGGAAATTCGCATAACAACATTTCTTTAAATTAGGCTTTGGGATATTTGGTAATGTTGGTATGAAATTTCATTTTCCGATCATAAATTGTTAATTAGCAATCTGTTATTAATTTTGAGGGAATATATAAAGAAATATTTTGTTACACCAATGTCCCTAAAAAAAGACACAAGGAACACACAGATTTTGAGAAACTAATTCGGATATATGTCTTTTATGAAAATTTTGAATAATAATAGTAGAAAATTTATTTGGATTATCATAATGATATGAGGGATCCTCATAATTTTATGAAGGACGTCGTTGAAAAGTTTGAAAAGAAAAATTAAATTTCCTAAAACATGCAGAAAAAAATCAAGAATCATGAGAAGCTTTAATTTGGAACTTCTTTGTTATAGTAATTGAGTTTTGTCCTATTAAGAGGCATCAGTCGTTTATATGATAGAATTGTATAGAAAAATAAGTGTGATTGGTAATTATTAGTTCCGGTTTATATTAATTGATTCATCACTATAAATCTGATAACTCAATTAATGTACTGATACACGTGTAGCAGTAAAACTACGATCGTTTAGTTATGTACAAGGTAATATTTCGGTTAACAAATATGTCAAGGTAGTGCTTGTGAAAAATATAAAATATAAGTTTATTCGGCTACTGGTTTTGAATGATGAATATATGCGACGTCCCCTTTCTTATTTCTTTGTGCGTTTGAGAAATTTTTTATAACTTCTTTTCCTTTAGATTTTAATGGATTATTGTAAAAAAATAGTAAAATATGAAATAATTTTATATATTCGTACTTAAGTTAGATATACTTCAAAGGACTCATAATATTGTAATACTTTTAATACTCTCGAGGAATATTTATTTTATGATATTCGTTCAATTACTTACTAGAGTCTTGATTTTTATCTACTCTACATCATAAAACATACATTGTTTTGATAAGATTATCTTTACAATATTTTAAGGAAATTCGACCTTCTAACCAACGAAAGTTTTGTTTTTCTGTTTACAGCTATTACTGATAAGTTAGTAAATCTGTGCAATTGCATCAATACATGGAAACGAATTATAGTAAAACCGTTTTTTTAAGTTTTCATAATTTTAATTATCTTGCTTTGTTAACCAGGAGAATTCTCTAGAATCTAATAATAGCAGTTACTGATGGGTAAAGATAAATGCTTTATTAAATCAATATTATTTATCAAAAAAAATTCCGCCATCTAGTGAATAATTATGAAACTACACCAGTATGCTAGTTTGTTTATAAGATAGCAGATGTCGCTGTCAATTATTTAAGCAATAAGCCATCAATGAGTCATCCAGTGGGGTTGAGTAATAATACCAAGATTATTTGATTCATATTGCAAATATTGACCCAGTCTCTAGTCTCTCAAATTTGGCCGTGCTACTTTATGGCAATGATAAAATTATATATTATTGTCAAAATACACTTTTAATATTACAAAGGTAATGTTAGTATAAAATCTAAACATTTTGTTACTGAATAGTTGATTAAAAAAAAATTATTGTCTAAACGATTTTAGCAATTTACCTCAATATACCACGGACAACAATTAATCCGAGAATAAACTTGTTGAAAAGTGTATTTATCTTTATAATAAACATTATAAGATTATTTCTTAATTATTACCGAAACATGCAAAATATTTATTATATTTTTAAGAAGTGTACTTTCATGTCATCGCTTTTACCTACTCAATAATATTAGCCTTGATTTTAATATCCTTAAGTCACGCAAGAGATAAAATGGCGTTTTCGTCATGTGAATGTAGTATTTCATGTATGAATGGTTTAATCTGGGAGAGTGTTAAATACTGTGGTGTACTTATATAGTGTTAATGATATCAGAGCTTTTAATTATTAACAAATAGACCATTGATGGGTTTTCACGATCATATAAATTAACCAAATCTTTAAAACATGTCCCATTCACTGAATTTATAAGAAATTATATTTACCTCGGTTAGCAGATTTTCTGATCGATTTTATAATTAAATATCAATTCTGTGAAACCCCCCTGTGATAATAATTATATCACATAAGTATTTAATTGTATTAAATTATATACATGCAATTTTGTCTTAAAAATATAGAGCAAATTTATTACACTATAATTGTCTACTGAATTTTCCTTGGTTTTGATATTTTCTACCGATTTACAGCTATAAATTCCTTCCATGCCTTGTTCGTAAAGTGAGACAAATATATGAGGAATGACACATGACTAAAAAAATGCTTTCGTGTGTGTAAGAAAACGAATAAAGTACGGTACTGTAGTTATTAAGATCTCCAAAAATTGTTAATCCAAGTTGACTAAAATGATTTAGATTGAAAATTTTAAACACATTTCTTATTATATATTTTTGTAATTTTCAAATTTTCCAAACCTCGTTTGGTAATTCGAGGGGTAGTCATTTTACAACGGATATTATCGGAAGTCATTTTACAGTTTAGTAGTTTCCAAAAAAGTATTTAATGATAAAAGAAATTGACGAATGAATCTTTAGACTTATTTTACACGCTCGATGTGGCTGCTTAAAAGGCTTTAAGAAAAGAATCGTTTCTTTCACTTCACACACAGAGTAATATATATTAAAATTTACGAATGAATCTTTAGACTTATTTTACACGCTGAAAAGAAATTGACGAATGAATCTTTAGATGAAAAGAAATTGACGAATGAATCTTTAGACTTATTTTGAATGAATCTTTAGAATGAAAAGAAATTGACGAATGAATCTTTAGACTTATTTTACACGCTCTATGTGGCTGCTTAAAAGGATTTAAGAAAAGAATCGTTTCGTACACTTCACACAGAGTAATATATGTTAAAGCTTTGTTAAATATGTTTCAACATTTCATATTAAACTCCTGGTTGCTAAATTTTATATACATAGGTCTAACATTGAGAAAAATATAAAATGTTAATCAACAGAATCAAATCAAATTGTAAAGATTCCTTATTTCTTTATGAAACCAATAAACAGAAAATGAAAAACTAAATCTAAATAGCTTATATGCGTAGCAATTTGAAGTTATATTTCAATTGTATCCATAATCTTAATGAGGGATGTTATAATATTCCACACAGAAACATAGATAAGTTATAAAAGTTACAAAAGCCAAATGTGCTTTCAAAATGATGATTATATAACCAGATCCAGATTAAACACACATCATTTCAAACTTAATTGTTTATAAAGCATAACATTAAAGTTAGTTTCATAGAATTGTGAAAGCGCTCAAGAAGCAAGATGAATACTTTTTAATAAATAATTACCAATATTACGGTAATGTATTTTAGAGAAAGTCGATATTGTAAAAAGTTGATATTTACGCTCTGTACTGTACTCACTTTATGTTTGATAACTTTATTGGCATTCGTTACATTAATTTAATTTATCGACTAAGGATTGCGCTTTATTTTGCATGTAGTCACGTCATTAAGCGTGGAATATATCAAATAATTAAGAATTATTTTTTTATTCATATTTTCTCTTTATTAAATATTTTTATTAATGTTTAGTAAAGAAAAAAATGATTATTTCATTGCTATGCACGTAATAGAACTAAACGTGGCACATACAAGAACACATCCAATTGTTGTTTGGGTTATTGTAATCTCGAAGGATATAACCATCTAAATAGCAATTCTATAGTAGGACCATTTTGCAAATATTATAATTAAAAAGTATTATTTATAAATAAATAAGTTAAGTATACAGTGAAAATTCAATAATTTTTTTAAAATACAAGATAAGCAAAATTTTAATAACGCGAGAAACATTAAAATTGGGCTTGTTTAAAATAAAATTTAGTTTCTGATCCTTAATTAATTATGCCCTAAATTAAATAAAACATCTATGCCAGTAAAATATAATATTAATAATATTCGATGACTTGTAGCCCCGTATAAAGGCATGGCCCCATTGGACTTACCGGAGTAATCATTCTATCATTAATGTAATTTCAATACAAACTTTGAATGAATATTGCTTTTCATTTTGTTCAATGTAGAAGTTGCACTTTCTTATCAGGTGACAGAAGGTTGCGGAAGAAGGTGAACCAAGCGGCTAGTGTTTTGTGTAGAAAAAGAATTATGATTTTTTATTTTTATCGTGTTACACATTAAAAACTTCGGGGGTAGGGCACAAATTATTTTTTCTAAAAAGTTCTTTAGTAAATTACATGTATTTTTATTAAAACATTTGGCTGCCTTCAAAATATCAAAGTAATAATTTGGTTTAAATAAACAAACTCATTTTTGTTGAAATTTTATCTGTGAGTTTTTTTTATTATGTAAATGGTTATATCTGAAAAATTTAATGAAGTTAAACTTAAATATGACGATGAAGTTTACGAAATTACTTTTGTATATTTTTTTACTTTGCTATTATTACTTGACCTAAACCTAACTTGATGAAAAAGTTGGCGTTATTAATTTAACTTTTATGATATATGTGTTATTTTATATCTAAGGAAACTACTTGTGTACTAAATACAATTGTGAATAGCCAAAGTGAAAGAATAGAATAAAGTAGCATTACTAAATACTGAAGTTTGAAATATGTTTTTTGCTCAAATATATTCGTTTCTATATTTAAGAGCTATATACTCAGACTCGCTTGTAGCTAATAAAATGAACATCGCTTTATATAAAGTGATAAATAAGGTGCAATAATGATACCAGATTTCCACAAAAGACTCTACTAGACGGTACTGGACAAGTTTCTAACAGATAATAGGTTATAAAGATTCTTTATTAGAATATAATTATCTATATTTTCACTTTGATATCCTGCAATTCATTATGATGCTACATGTACATTATCTATTAGTATACATGAATTACTTGAAACGTTATTTTACTGCTATCAATCAAATTTTATTTAGTACGTTTTTTCAAATATTATCAAGAGAGCTACTGGTCATTTATATAAATTAATTTAAAGAGGTAACAAATGATATTGTATATACTATATCCGTACACAATTCTCCGAAATACATCAAAAAAATAATGTCAAAAAAACTGCTTCCCTTTTCGGAGGGAAAACTTAAATCTGATGTGCATCTAAATACAGACAAAAAGAAATTACCAAAACAGCAAGTTCGACCTCTAGATCGTCTATCTTGACCCATAGCAATAAAGATAACCCTATACTAAAATATAGTGCTACGTAAAGCCACTTAAAACACAAACACATTTTCCCGGATGCAGGCGGCGTAGATGGCTTGTAGTATTCAAACCATGTCTGGGGAGGGCGCACAACAGGTGGGGGATATCGATTTTCCGCCCCAGCCGTCGTCGCCCATCGGCTACGCCGTAGAACCTCAGTAATTGCATAGCTTTTTAAACGTATAATTTATGATATGGGCTTAGGGTTTGTATGAGAACGTTAGTGGTACTCTAACTGTCATACTATATGGTGATTGTTTGTCTATCGTATATTATTGATTAGTGCAGAAAACGATTGTAAACTGATAGCTACAAAGTAAAGATTACAGCAGAAAGGCTGATAATTCATGTATGCTTTCAATGAAATTGAATAATTACATATTTAAAATACTAGAATAAGATTAGTATATATGATATAAAACATTAAATGTGTGTAAATAAAGTTACTTTTATAACATAAGACATACGATTCATGCAGAGATTTTATACTAAATTAGTCATCAATAAAGTATTTTGTTTACGAATTTTGCCTAAAAGCGTTTCATGGTTGTTATATTCCATCTAGGCGTATTTGAAGTATATAAAGTTTTGCGTTAATTTTCAATTTTGAACGTAGAGGTAAGTGACAATACATTAAGTATAATGACTAAAGGCGGTAACTCGATATAAACGTCGTATCACAACTGTCGTAATATAAATTAGAACCACTAATAACAGACATGATTTTAATGGCATTAGATTACCAGTTCCTTATAATGGAAGTATATCGAAAGTGTTGTTTTTCAATTTTAAATTCTTAAATTGATGAGTTTAGTTAATTAACATATATTTTATTCTTAAGTTTAACACCAGGTACGTGTGGCTGACTTATTGCTACTATCTCCAACCGTAACATTATAGTTATTATTTTCAAAAGTCAATTCGTAAACTGTAAAAGATATGTTAAATATAATTATTACATTAAGAAAAAATCAACGAGATTATAATTAAAAATGATGACATTAATTTAGATCGGAAAAGGAATTAATAAGACCGCAAAAATATTAGGATTCAGAAGTAGAACATTTCAATCGGTCATAAATATTAATTGAGACTCTTTTCCTTGTATCACTATCCAGTTGATTTTAAAGTTTTGCTGCTTTTTGAAAAGTATATTTAGGAAAAGTAGGAAGAGTAAGCTTCCCCAATGTAAACAAAAGCTGTGAACAGATTAATTTTTAAATGTAACAGTTAGGTAATTTGCTCTCAGGGGATTTTTAAAATATTAAAGAGAAGTGTAAATACGTGAAGTTGGCGTCGATTACGGATCTTCCACCATTCCCCAAACATCCTTCAGAACCTATGTTCAGAAATACGGTCATATTTTCTGAGGCCGAAAATATACCGATGTAAAAAATTTGAAGGCGTTCCAACCCGTTTAAATAATCTTTATAGAAGTTAGAATAGCACATATCTTATACAATAAATTAGTGGTAATAGAAGTGTTTGACAAAAGTTTTTATTCTAATCCGAAAAATTTGAAGGCGTTCCAACTCGTTTAAATAATCTTTAAAGAAGTTAGAATAGCACATATCTTATACAATAAATTAGTGGTAATAGAAGTGTTTGACAAAAGTTTTTATTCTAATCGAAAAATTTTGAAGGCGTTCCAACTCGATTAAATAATCTTTAAAGAAGTTAGAATAGCACATATCTCCAAAATAAATTAGTGGTAATAGAAGTGTTTGACAAAAGTTTTTATTTTCATCGGAAAAAAATTACAGACGTTTCAGTGTATTTTACTTAAACACGACGACTGGCATCATTTATTTGAGGCTACCAACTAAGATTTTAATCGGTGTAACATAAATGATCAACACATTGAGTTCAATATAATAAAACTCTAAATAAACACAACCAGTTCTGTATTCTTTCTTATTCACTTTCAATTTTATAATACAGTTTTTACTTTGCTCTTCCTTATTAAAACTGCATTCCTATATCTATAGAAATATTTTATGATAATACTAAGAATAGTTACAGATTTATAATACAAAGAGTGTGCATTTATTATGAAATTTTGCAACATAAACTCAGTGACTTGAATAAATATTCTTTAAGTAATTGTGGATGATGTACTTTATTTTAAATCAATAATAAGCCAGTCATTGAAAGAGAAGAAACTTAAAAAAAATGTCATGTGAAAGATATGGGAAAGCCAAAATAGTGTAATGGTTTTCGTATAAGAAAAAAGTAAATAAAATTTCTTTGGACCAATCAACATACATACATAAACTTTTAATTATATAAAAGAGTAAATTCATACCGATATAGAAGCAAAATTTCGGTTAAATAAAGGAAAAAAGAAGAATGTACCAGGAAAAAAGAAGAATGTACCAGGAAAAAAGAAAAATGTACCAGGAAAAAAAAAAGAATGTACCATATGAAGGATCCGTTGGTTTTCTGTTTTATTTCATCTCAAAATTTGAGGTCTGACACAGCTCACATAATTCACATGCTAAGCAAATTTAATAATCAGCTAATTGCTTAAAATTGGTGTGCGTTGAAAGAAGTGTTAAGATACTTGAAAGTTACAATAAATTATACACTTTCATTTACACGGAATGAAAATAATATTACTAAATATTGCGTTGCTAACCGGGCAAGTCACTCAAAAGACCGAAGGTTATCTATTTTTTTTTCAGGACACTGCCCTAATCAGTGCTATAAAAATCAGTAAACTGTAGCATATTTAAATACAGAGGTAGAATACATGTCTTCAGCTTCATCAATCCAAGGAGCCATGTGGTTAAAGAAATTAGAAGAGGAGCTCTGACACGACTTAACAATTATATATATATATATATATATATATATATATATATATATATATATATATATATATATATACACACATATATATATATATATATATATATATATATATATATATATATTGCGATAATCAAAGTGATGTCAGTCTTTTGGGTGTTAAAGATTATTGTGCAAGAAAAAAACACATTGATGTTCGATATCACTTTGTAGCGAGTACTAATGCAGTACTCGTGATTTGTAAAAACCGATGAAATATAACAGAAATCCATGTAGCGAATACTACAAGGATTCGGTTCTAATATGTGCACCTTTATACACTATCAACACGATGCCAAGAGAGAGAGAGAGAGAGCGATATATGAAAAACGAGACAGGGCGCTGCGACAGAGACGGACGATCGTCGAGCGAAATAGTACATACCTCCTAACCCCGTGCCCCACATCGCAGAAGCGACAAAACTACAGAACATAAGGTACAGAATGGACATCACGCATACTAACACATACTAAAAAAGTGATCGTAATTTTGTATAGACAACAGGAAACCGACTCACCAGGTGGCGCTTTCATTATTACCATCGCCAAGGTAGATGGCGCTGTCTAGGAATAATTATCAACCATAGATGGCATTATGACAAAACATTGAATTCAAATGCATTAAATTTGAAAACCTGTTAAAATATATTAAATATATTTTCATTTTCATAAATTTTTATTAACTATTTTAATTATTTTATTTAACATTAAAGTAAAACATATATCCGAGATTTCATAATTATAGTATTTTAAAACGTAATTATTTCAAAAATATATTTGAATTCTCAAGTGAATTTAAAAGCATGCTTCAAGGTTTATCTGACTTTAATGCTGTTCAGGTAGATTATGCTCTGGCGGCTTTCAGCGCTGGGCACTTAATAGTTCATGGATGACATCTACTGCAAAGCTAAAAATAAAAAATACATGCACAAGGGCAATACATATATATGGATTTTATTACATGTTCTGTGGTGTTTATTTCTTGGCGTATCTCAATAGAAAAAAATTATTTCCAAATGTCGGTAAAGCTTTCAATTCAAGATGGTATTCTTACAATTATCATAGTATATATTTTATTATTTAAAGTTTTTTCCACCAGCATTCATACTAATTTTGCACAAGAATATTTGCAAGAAAATGGGTTATTCTTTTATCGATTTTACGCAATTGCTAATCTTATACTATTGCAACAATTTTTGAACAGATTACCTATGATATTAATACATTATTAATGTATTAATGCGGCAAAATTAACGTTAATTTTACGGTAAAATTAGTAGACGTTCCTTAACAAATTGAAAAAAAAAAAATTTGGTGGAAAGTTGTTAAAACTTGAATTGTTAAAACTGTATCCCACACTTTCCCAACAAATCACCTGTCATTACATTATTTCTTAAAGATGTCAAATTTGTGTTATTGCTCGGTGAAAACCACGGGAATTACATTACTGTACACAGAATCATTGAAAATGTGTGCTGTATACTTTACCTTCATAGGCTTATAATTAGTCAGATATATATGATGGCTAATTTTTGGAAATAACTTTAACTTAGAGATCGTCTATGTTAAAATCTAGCGCAACCTATTTAATTTAGGATCATTTTACAATATCGCCTTCATAAAATAAATTATTTTTATTTAAATTATTTCTAAGAGGAAAGAAAATCTTAACATTATTGTATATTTAACTCAATGTTTGATATATTTTCTAAACCTCGATTTTTTGATCTCTGATCACAAATTTTTGCCCTAACTATTAATCCTGCATCTAAAATTTTATTTGATACTTTCTATAGCTACCTTAAACATATCTAAATTATCATCTGCTTCAGCCGTTAACCGATACTATTTTCATCAAATAACAAACTGACCATCTTATTATCATCTGATTTTTTCCAAAATTGTTTGCATAAAACATGTATAAATCGTTCGTTCGATTAAATCTAATTAATATAAATTCGTTATATATATATACTAGCTGACCCGTGCGAAGTCTTCGTACTATATCGCCATCTAGAGTGTTCCAAGTATACAATTTAGCTAAGATATTTGATGTGTCGCCCACAGATGGCGCTCATGCCAATTGTTATAAAAATTAATTTTTTTATTAACAAAAAGATTTTTTTCGAATTTTTTTATATTTTTCGCCCAAAGTAGAAAACATAAGCTTTAAGTGGGTATTTTTTTTATTTTTTTGGTGCAGTAGTTAAAGAGCCGCTCGACCAAAAAACACCTTTTAGAAATAATATATTTAGATATATATATATATATATATATATATATATATATATGTATATATATATATATATATATATATATATATATATATATGTATATATAGTTTTTATAGTATATTTGTTTTAACTTGTCTGGGTCCAACCCTGTTGTGTCCACCTTAACGGAACCTAAAATACATTGTGATATTATTTGACATGAAAAAAAAACAAACAATACTTATCGAGTCTCACATTTTGGAAGACTGAAAAATGTGAGTCCTTTCGTAATTTTTCAGAGCGGATAGCACGCCATTTAGAACAACATAACATGCAAAACATTCAAAATATCACTTATTGGCATCTAAATTTATATAAAAATACTTATTAGTATTAAAAATAAAAGTTCTCCGTAGAAAACATATATGAATGTAAGAATTTCCAGTGTACAGTCTTTCATGGAGCAAATAATATCATGCGTTTACACATAGCAGCAGCGAGAAAAAATATGGCGGCATAGAACAAACATATCTATTGACGCCGCCTGAACTAACAGAAGACTGACTAAGAAGAAAAATACCCACATGAACGTTCGAATTCCGTGTTTTCCTCAATATATATTACTCTGTGCAAAAAACGACCCCCAACGCTGGCGCGTTTCACAATTTGCCGTCGACCGTCGTGGGATGCGGGGAAGAGGCTCTTCAGGTGCTGCGTTGCGATGCGATGATTTTCCACTTTGCCGCTGAAGCTGCTACGCAGGGCGATGGTTCCGTTGTGCGACTCGAGGAGTTGCGGTGCTTGGAATGCAGCCATTGTTTGCCGCGTACTTGCTATTGTTTGGCACTGTGTCAATCAATTTAATTATTAGTAATTATTTGAAGTCGTCTTCTCTTGTAGTCTTAACAATGTTTCTTCGGTAGGTAGCGGTAAGTGCAGCTACAACTTCACACCCGAGAAAATTTTCGGCAAACAAGTCTCTGTGAAGTACATGTAGATTCAAGACGTGGACGCTGTTCTCACGAAAGCACTACATAGTCGAAACTAAGCAGCGCCCATCAGTTTAATGGGTTTTAATCCGGGAGAGGATATTAAGAAATATACATGGATACAATATGCTTAGTTATTTTATCTTTAATTAATAAATTACAAGAGAGCCTAAGTAACAGGTGACTTACTCTGTTAAGTCACCTGTTACTTAGGCTCTCTTGTAATTTATTAATTAAAGATAAAACAACTAACGTTTCAAATTGACATTACATTTATTTCATAACATTTGAAACATGAACTCAAGTTATTGAGATGTTTGATGTAATATATGCTACATTTCACCAGTAAATTGCAGTAAAATTGTGACTGGAATTTGAATATATATTTGTAAAATCTTACTTTTTGTTAATTATGGTTTACTTCGTATACCGACTAATTAACTGTATAATTCCCTTTAAATAATAAACTATAAAAGAAGTACCATTTAGACAAAAATAGAGTTTAATTATCAACATGAATAGAATCAGCATTAAAATAGGAAAATTAAAACGTCAATGATAACAGGACTACATGAGACGGACGCTACTTTCAGATGTGCCAGTGCACTGTTAAAAATAAAAAATAAACTTGCGAAGAGTGCAATAATATTACAGCATAAACTGACACACTTTATTCAATTGACTCTGACTAAAGTAGGAAATTAAAAAATGTGTGTTGAAATGGCAAGTGAGGTAACAAGGGCGAACTTCTTTTGATCCTGGGCTACGGTTGCTCTTGATATTAAATTTATATTCCCTTTATACATTGCTAATTTAAATTGAAAGTGTCTTCGTTTAGAGCTTCTGTTGTGTAGTTGAGACAGTCTTTTGGATCTTATACTGTATAGACATTTCCCTTATATAAAACAATAATAATTTTATTTTGATTAGATTCGGGCTGGATGAATTTCATAATAATGTTATAAGTCTAGACGAGTATATGTCTGTATATATTAGTTATATCTGTATTTTGAAAGAAATTTTGTTTTTCTATAAATATTTTAAAAATTCCAGTTAATAATACCTAAATTCCGGTTAATAATTTTTAATAAAATTAAAAATATTTTCCTCATGGTTTCAGATATGTCAAAAGTTACTTTCTGTGCTCTAGTGCACACTAGTAACAACAATTCTGACATTCATACGCATACCAAGCGCTGCACGGTGTCAACCAAATGAAATACGACACAATACCTCTAATATCATATTTATCATTGAATAGTGAAGGATATGAGTATTATTTCACAAAGAAAAATGGTTATATTTGTAACTCTTTTTTTGTTAAATCTTTTGACACGGAGGTTCTGCTTATGGTAATGAAATCTGTATGCATATATATATATATATATATATATATATATATATATATATATATATATATATATATATATTTATATATATATATATTTATATATATATATATTTATATATATATATATTTATATATATATATATTTATATATAGATATATATATATATATATATATATATATATATATATATAAATTAATGTATGATTTATTTATGTTTATCTTATTTCTGATTACATAATTCTATCATGTGATGATTGATATTTGAACTATATTTTTACGTGATATCTACTTTAACTCACCAAAAATTTGTAAGACAGTTTTCATATAACACTAACGTATGCCACGTTGAAGCTACCAATCCCGAATTATGGTGTGAAAAAGGCTTAGAAAATGCAGGTAATATGTTATTGAAATATCTGTGTATAATATACGTACTTATATAAGTAATTGTTACTTATACATATGTTGTATATCCAAAAAGTATAATAAAATTGTTTTACTAAAACAATAAATTTTTTGTTTTATCAAAATATTTGCTTTAACCTCTAAATTAACGCCTACCTAACTATCAAATGAAACAAATTCCTATCATATTTTAGCGTAATTAATCATTTGATTAAATTAATTTTTATTAGAACAAATTGCTGCGTCATAAAGAAAATGTAAAACAAGTAAGACGCTTCTTATTAGATAGTTAATTTCAAATGTGATATTAAGTTTCGAAATCAAAAATTAAGTCGAAAGAAATATACGTGGGAATTTTTTAGTTTTCCTCTTCCACAATACGAAAATTCATAATTTTGAAAAAATGTCTTCTAGGAAAAGAAATTTTAAAAGGAAAAAATCTTATTCGCCTTTGCTTCAAACAAAATTATGATCTAGGTATATTCCACAGAAATGAAATTAAGGTAAAACCTTATTTGAACAGAAGCTGTTTTGCCTTTGTGTATAATATTTTAGAATCATTTGTGAATGATAAAGAAAGACAATCAAGCATAAAACTTCGTAAGATGATTCCGATAATTACTAAAACAGATATTAAATCTACGTACTGATTCACCATAGAAAACTACTTTACTAAGACTTAGTTCCTCTCATAAAATAATTAGAATTATTAAAGGTACGAATTTGATATAACCCCTTATAATAAATTATTATTTCCCACAGCAACTGGTAGTGAAAGTCAGACTTGGTAAGTTTATTAAGCTACAAGTATCGCTACTAGTAATAAAGCTTCGTTTTTAGATGTTAATTTAATTAGCATATAAATTTGGTTAATTGCCATGTAATTTATATTCAGTGAATTTATTAGTTTTAATATAAACATAATTACTTCATTAATTATAAATTAATATTTTAAAATTAGTTATTACGGGATAAGTAGCATAGGATTAAAGGGAACTATCGGGCTACCAAAATGTTTTCTCTTTTTACGTGTTCATCGACTTTTAACTTTGTGAATGTTAATGAAACTAAGGAATTATCTCCAACTTAACTTTTCAATATTTTATATTTTGATATCTATATATTTTAGACCAAATCGAGAATTTTTTATTTAATTAATTCCAAATTGAGGAAGATATTATTAGTGGCACATGCACTTAATTTATCAAATAAATAATTTTATTAAATGTTATTTGATGAGTCTGAACATTATATTACACAAATAATTAGAATAATCTACGTCGGAAAATATTGAGTTGATTTATATCATATGTTTTGCATTTAGATAGGGAACTATTCTGCATTGAAATCATAAGTACATTATTTTAATGGTGATAAATAAAAGTTAATAAGAAATAGTTCTTCTATTTGCTTTAAAAATCATTCGCCGTACTTATTCAGTCCCCCTTTCCGAAAAATATATTTTTAAAATGTTCGAAAGCGTTAATTGGTTTCATGTTTGTAAATGAACAAAACCTAAAACAAAAAAAATAAAATTTCCGTTTTGGAATTCGTGTCTCAAATCTAATTAAAAAACTTTCATCAATTTAAGTCACTTTTTTTTTCTTATTTATCGAAATGAGTTGTGAAGAACTTACTATAGAAATGATCCTATGAAGTAAGGTCTATGGGGGGTAATGTTGTTCGCGTCCGTAGGAGCTACCTAACCATAACCCTACACGTGCCCCTCGGGTGGTGCCAATTGAACAACAAACGCCGAGTCGTAGGCGGCGGTCAACTAACCTACTAAGCAAGGCTAGCAGCTTCTTATGTTGGAGGTAGGAAATGATCTCCACACCCGTAACCTTGTGGTCATTTCTCGCAAGAACTGAGACCTGGTCGCCTGGGTCGCGAGGAAGACAACCTCTTAACCTGAAAAAATAACCCTAATCCTAAGGTGTGACCGTGCCGATAGGATGAATGGCTGCAGGTAGTCAGTCTCTAGCGCAAACCTCGATGAAACTGGCTCACATCGTTGAAAAGTGCCCTCTCACAGGAATGGGCGTTACCCTGTGAGTGACCTATTATATCGACTCTACTCGTGGGAACAATATGAATTCCAAACAAGAAACAATATCACAACCACAACAGAAATTACTTAAACAACAAGTACTTCATCCAAGCTACTTCTCTAGGCAAAGATCATCATCCCTCTCTGATATAGGCAGAGGACAGTCAACAACTTCAAAAAAACAACCTGAATCAGACCTGTTGCCTGTTGAAACTACAGCAATAAAAGATATCTCTCAACATCCTGCCCCACCCATATGGCAACATGTACCACTTCCTCGTGGCAATAAGAAGAGGAAAATGTGCGATTTTCCACCACCGTCTAACGGAATTGTAAATAAGAACCGGTTTAGCAACTTACCGCTTGATCCAAATGATGACATTGCCCTTTCAAAAACTCAGCAACCCAACAAACCACCACCAATAGTTCTGAGTGGTATAGAAGACGTCAACGAGTTAATAAAACTAATTGAAACTGTTAGCCAAAAAGATAATTATAAACTCAAAATGATTACCAAAAATATCCTTCACGTGCTAATGAAAACTCCAGAAGAATATAAGAAAATTATCAATCTCCTCAGAGATAACGGGCTTATAGGGTATACTTTTACGCCTAAGGACTCCAAATGCTACCGAATTGTCATTAAGAACTTGCATCACCTCACGCCTCATGAAGCTATTGTTGAGGCAGTTCAAGCGACCAACAACAAAGTCAGAGGTGAAATACTTAATGCACGATACGGCCCCGAAAAGAAACCGACTTCAACGTTCTTCGTCAATATCGAGCCTAGCATTAACAATCCTGACGTTAAAAACATTGCATTTATCGCACAGCAAAAAATTAAGATTGAGGATCCCCGGAAATCAAAGTTCATTGTACAATGCCAACGCTGTCAACAATATGGTCATACCAAAAATAACTGCATGAGACCATTTAGATGCGTGAAATGCGGTGAAGACCATAAAACCTCAGAGTGCAAAAAGAATAGGACAACTCCAGCCAAGTGTGCTTTATGCTGCTGCGACCACCCTGCTAATTATAAAGGATGCCAAATATACAAAGAAATACTAGCTCGAAGGACCAAGAATCTCGCCTCTCGCGCTAGACTACCCTCTCAAACACCTGTTATCAACATACCAACTACCACCAACTTTGACACTAAGGGTCATAGTAACACCCACAAAACATCTTATGCCGATATTGCCAAAGGTAGGCAACCAACAACACAGCAATCTACTCACCAACAATCTAATAAATTAGAAGATATACTTGCCAAACAAAATGAGAAAATGGATCTCTTAATTCAACAAATAGGCTCCCTACTGGGACATATAACTACCCTGATATCTAATCTGACAAAATGACTTCTCTACACATCGCCACGTGGAACATAAACGGACTTGCTCCCAACACTAAAGAACTTGAGATGTTTTTGAGAACCAATAAGCTTGACGCCTGCCTTATATCAGAATCTCACACTACATCAAGATCACGCATATGCATTCGTGGATTCTGCGTTTACACAACTTCACACCCCGAAGGGGAAGCTCATGGTGGTGCGGCAATAGTAATTAAGGAGAACATTAAGCATTGCCTACTTCTTGGAGTCTTGGGAAACCAAGTACCTGCAAGCTACAACTGTACGGATCGATGATCGTGCCGGACCCCTCATCCTCTCAGCAATATACTGTCCACCGCGTCACACCATTAAGGAGAATATGTTTACGGAGTTTTTCAAAGCTTTAGGAAACCGATTCATAGCCGGTGGTGATTGGAACGCTAAGCACACACATTGGGGATCTAGGTTAACAACTACGAGAGGTAGAGAATTAAAATGTAGTACTGAGATCAACAATCTAGCGACCATTTCAACCGGAGAACCTACATATTGGCCTACAGATACCGAGAGAACTCCTGATCTTATAGACTTTTTTATCACAAAAGGCATTTGTCATCAAAATCTCCTAATCGAGTCAAACCTAGATGGATCTTCTGATCACACACCAATACTTCTTACTGTAAGCCCTATTGCGATACCCCGTGATACCCGTAGCTCCTATCTAACTAACGCTAAAACCGATTGGAATGGTTTCCGAGAATATCTCGACGAAAATATCACTCTCAAACTTCCGTTAAAAACTGCTGAAGATGTAGACGATGCATGTCTATACATTACAAACCTGATCCAAGTGGCAGCGTGGACAAGCACACCCACACTGAAGCATTCATTTGCGAATACACCGCTCCCGTTTGAAATCCGTCAAAAAATTTATGAAAAACGCCGCCTTCGTAGAGTTTGGCAACTTTCCCGTAACAGCGAAGACAAAACGCGACTGAACAAAGCAGTAAAAGAGCTAAAGATTCTTCTTGCTGATGTCACTAACGCTGCAGTTAAACAAAGACTGGAAAAGATGTCACCCAATGGCCATGGGACCCATTCTTTATGGAAAGCTACCAGGAATATGCCACAGCCCCAACAATGTTCACCGCCAATCTGGAATGGCAATACATGGGCACGGACAGACCCAGAAAAAGCTGAAACCTTCGCCAGTCATCTTGCTAATGTCTTCAAACCTAACAGATCTGACAACCCTGAGGACCCTGAAATAGATCTGATCCTAAATCAGGACCTGCAGCTGTGTCTGCCGATAAGACCTACTTCCCCAAAGGAGCTGTCCAAAGAAATAGCCAGCTTGGACTCGAAGAAAGCTCCAGGATTTGACCTGATCACCCCGAAGGTACTCAAAGAGCTTCCTAGAAAATGTATTATCTTCCTGGTAACCCTCGTTAATGCAACCTTCAGAACAAAACATGTCCCTGCTATTTGGAAAATATCCGAGGTAGTTATGATCCATAAACCCGGTAAACCAGTCAACGATGCATCCTCACACCGTCCTGTCAGCTTAACTCCAGTTCTAAACTCTTAAATTGTGGGAAAAATAATCCTTACTAGGATACATGCATACCTAGATATCAATCACGTCATACCAGATCATCAGTTCGGGTTTCGCAAGCAACATTCGACCCTAGAACAAGTACACAGAGTCTATCGTACTATACGAGACTGTTTGGAAAAGAAAGAATATTGTTCTGCTGCTTTCCTGGATATCCAACAGGCATTCGATCGGGTCTGGCACAAAGGGTTACTATGCAAAATAAAGCAAGCACTTCCACACTCTTTCTACCCCTTGATGGATTCTTACCTTAGAGACAGAATGTTTCGAGTATGTTTCGAGAAATGTATACGCATATATTTGTTAATATAAATGCATATGCATATATATGTTCATACAAATATATGCATATACATTTATATTTCAGTTGTTCACACTGTACATTTTTGTATATCGGTCTTTTGTCTATCGGTTGTATTTGTATATCGGTTTTGTGTATTTGGATACACGATAGTCACAGAACACAGACACGATCTTTAAGCACTTACTTAAATGATTCACCATTAGGAATACATTTAAAATACAAATTATCTATCCAATCTATATAAATTATTATCAAAAAGTGTTGAAATCTGGTGAAAACGGAAGTAGAGTTTTCAAAACAATAAAAATATAGATAACTTGGCTAAATTACGTTCATTGATTTTCTGTAAAAGTCGTTCGCACTGCTATATATATATCTATGTTTTTCAATATCGTTCTTTTCTAGCATAAGCCAGCTAATATATTAAATGCAAAAGTCGGAGCTTGGACAAAGCGCTACCACCGTATATGGAATACCCAAAAGGTATCTATGCCCATGGTCGGATACAACGAACGCAACATTACCAAACATGCGGGGTGACTTTCAAAAGGAAACAACGGAGAGCATTTGGACAGGTCTTCGCGCAGCAACCAAAAACACCACAATACACTGCGAGTTGAATGGGCGTTATCCGACGATAAAATCAATTTCCGTCTCAGTAGTAAAAATCTGCTAGCTAAATGTTATGAAACAGATACTTCACAATGCGGTATATGAGCACCTCAAGTTTCGTTTACTAGCTAAACTGGACTAGGGTGAGGTACCTTAATTAACCTCCGTAGCGACTCCGCCGAACTACTTTACGCGGGTAAAAAAATTCACGCGGTTCGCAGACTAGAGATTCATACATGGAGCCCTACTCAACTGCGTCCCTCTAAATAGCACCAGACGATATGTCTACGGAAATAAAATACGTTGGAGGTGCGTAAGCGAGACGCTACTGTATGAGCTTTGTCACTGCCGACCAGACCTTGCAGCAATTACTCGCCTCTACAATGCCATCCTAAAGTGGACTATTAAAGCTTACTGATTATCGCCCACGACTAAAACATCCATCAATAGAATAGTTCTAGGTTATGAAGGGCATCTAAGATCAGACTTTGTGGCGACAGATGACACGAACAAGACTTTCGCTTGATGGATTTGGCAATGCCGTTTGAAAACCACCTTAATAAGTTTGCAGTACCACGCATAGAAAAATGCACCGAATACGCTGGGATCATGAAATTCTTTAAATAACATAAATACAAAGTAATCCTAGACGCCATCGTCGTAGGACCTCTAGGGTGCTAGAATTCGGCGAATAGGAGGGTCATGAGACGTCTATACAGCAGTGTATATGCCCGCACATGAAAACTCGAGTTCTCAGATGCGATCAAGTGGAGTAGAGACATTTACGTGGAACACATCACGAGGCGGAAGCAATGCATTGCTTGACATTCAGCTTTGAAATAAATACAATACGTATAGACTAACGATAGATATTTACTTTGGTGGATAGATGTTTAAATTGGTATGTAATGTTTAATTTTGTGTTAAATTTGTGTATAGACGTTTAATTAGGTTTACGTGTTTAGATTTAAAATTAAGCAATATATTTAACTTGATGTATAAATGTTTGGTATAAAAGTTAAATTGGTTGTAAAACGCGTGAAATGTTAAATTTGTAAAAATTATACAAATAGTAAATCGAGTTACATTTACGTTTGTTAAATATCGTAGCATTAATTGGTCTATGGACGGTAAAACGGCAAAACACTTTCAAAACAATCTCTTTTCTATCTCTACTACTGTGTAAAGAAGTGACACTCACCTCCCCCCGTCAATTTAACGTCACCCGCAAATAATGGGTACGATCATGTGTACGCGTTCCTAGGTAGCCGCTTACTGCGTGTGCTTGTGATTTGTCCAATTGTGCGATATTTGATTAAGTTTAACTTGTATAATTCAGTGTTACTATTATAAATAACTATTTGTAGTAATTAAACTTTTAAATATAATGAATTTTTAAGTTTATAATTAACTATTTATAGTAATTCAATATAACAGTCCATTATTGCACAGTGTACAAGTGCTTAAAAAAATAAAGTCGCTAAGGAAAGGAAATTGTTTTGTCTCCATTTTTTGTTTGTTGTAAATAATTTTATTTTGTGTCACCAACTTATTTAGTTAGTACCCATAATTTTGTGTCAACTACCATGTCACTGAGCAGTTTTAAATTTTGAACTGTTCTTAAAAATCATTGTATTGTTTGAACGCGATATGTTTGGAAAACGTATTCTTGTAGTGTCGGCTGTAGGTACGTTATATTGTTTATTAAGAGATCTTTCACATGAAGCAAATCTAATCAAGGCAAAAGTACAACGAAGACAATATTTCAGTGTATCACATTTTTATATAAAAACATTTATTTTTATTTCGTTTTAAGATTCATACTAAATACATTTTTTTCAAATGCTATCTTAATATTATTATTATCAAATCACTTTCACACAATTCAATGTAGATTGTAAAATATTTATTCATGTAATTACATTTTTGCAATTAGATAATAATAAAGTCGCGTGCGCTAGTACAAAGCTACTACGCCAGCTTGCTATCGAGACAGTCATTCGATCGATGCTATTGGTAAGAAAGAGAAACAGCTATGTTGCTGACGTATAGCGTCAACTCGCTTGATCGGTACGATTTCCGCAACGATCGAGAGCGATAAAAAATATTTGCTAATACTACATGTATTAGCAAATATTTTTTATCTACAAGCTGGTGACAGCCCTACATTAATTTACACACACACACACATACGGATACGGATAGGCGAGTACGTGTGTAATAGTGTAGGCAATTAAATCTATTCGTTAGTATAGAGTCGTATATATTCCTAGTTTTAAGTCGTAAGTTATATATATACCTTTGTTTTGTATGTTTATACAAATGTATGAATGTATATACATTTATATTTCGTTAAAAGTTGTTCACACAAAAACATACAGTTTTTGTATATGGGTCTTTTCTAGCTTAATCACTATTTGTACCACCTTCAAGAAAATTTCAATACTTACAAATTGCATAATGGAAATAAACGTAGAATACCTTTTATATTGGAAAATATTAATTCAATGTTAATCATTGAATATATTTGGCGTTAATTTTGTAGAAATTCATTATTCACAATTAAATGAAAATATGTGATGTGGTATTATTTCTACTTTCTTTAATTTAAAGTAGAAATAATACTACATCACGTAGTTTCATTTAATTGTGATCAATGTTAATCGTTAAAATGCGTACCAAAAAAACTTTCTTCAAACATTGAGTACAGTTTTAAGTATTTTTTAGAACATGAAATGTTTTTTAAGAAAATTATTTTATAAAAAGGTTTTATTAATTTGATGTATTTAATTCATCTGATAAAAGTTATTTTTATGCTTTATACAAAACTTCGTCGTATTATGATTCTTATAATATTGTATTAATAAAAAAAAATTAATTTTTTCCATGACCTTTTTTGTGAAATTAATTTTCTAGTTAATACAATTATTCGGGCTAGTATAAACAAAGGAAATATTACGTTTTAATTAATAGAATAGTATAATATCTATATATAGGTACTTATAAGTGACAATGATTTTAGAAAAATGAATATTATAAATTACTTTTTTGAAGTAATTTATAGTATGCATTTTTTAAAATCATTGTCAGTAAATGTCAGTAATGAGATTTTTTTATTGACAATTAATAAACCTTCTTTATGGTCTCCTGCTTTTGTATGCAAATTATTATACATTTCATCTTAAATTTATAAGTGAATACATTCCTGCTAAATAAATAAAGACTATTATTATAATTTCTTGACTGTAGGACTTTGCTAAATATGGAGATTAGCAGAAAATAAATAATAAAAACAAATACACTTTTGTAATCCGTTATGGCACAAAACATGGCCGTTGTAATTGGGGTAATTTAAAACATAATTGAAACAAAAATTCGTAAAAATAAAAAAAACTACAATAGAATATTATCAGTACTGCTACGCTACATTCAGCACTTTTACTAGTACATTTTTAATTTTATCATTTTTAATATTGTCATCATGTCCGTCTGTTTATCCATGCACAATGAGTCTAGTTGGTGCTTTACAGTTTTGGGAATACTATTCGACTTGGACTTCGAAAGGACTACGGAAAATAGTAATTAATATTATTAATTATCCGATCATAATACAAATATTACTCTATAATTAATATCTCTTCAGGTGATCTTTTGATTATGGAAATCGTCCATAATCTCCCGCCGCTATAATTATTCACATCTCCATTCTCAATACTCATTTATTTAGTTAAAAGAACCGATAGCTTAAAATGAATAAACACTGGAAATAAGAATTTCAACTCAACCATATGTACTAAGAAAAATACGAACTACAGAAAATAGTAATTAATATTATTAATTATCCGATCATAATACAAATATTACTCTATAATCAATATCCTTCAGGAGATCTTTTGATTATGGAAATCGTCCATAATCATTCACATCTCCATTCTCAATACTCATTTATTTACTTAAAAGAACCGATAGCTTAAAATGAATAAACACTGGAAATAAGAATTTCAACTCACCCATATGTACTGTCCATTTACGATAGCTGCAACACAAGAATATCATTACTCTACATTCTTTCACGGAATTTGTCCTTGTATTCGATGCTCATAAAACGTTTTAATCCTCAAATTTCACCAGGATATTCTTCAGCAATGCGGGTGCTCTGAACTATGTCAATCGTGGTAAATACGTTATTATCAATACAGATTTTCAATTACTATTAACTTCAAAGTTTCTCGACGAGAGATAATAAGAAGTGAAAATAATATATCGAGTGTCTAAGCTACTACATAATGCATGGTGGAATTTAATTGTGATTTGTTATGAAAGAACATAACGTGTAACGCATATAAATGTCTCGTTTTTAAATACGTTTCATTAGTAGTCTTAGTCGTATCTTAAATTTAAACAACAAATGCTCATATGAGTAATTTAATTATTTTTTGTTATACTGTCTGCTCTATATACGTCATGCGTATATTTACATTACGTATTTATAGTCGCGCATATTACTCCTCCAGCTCATGACCTATAAAAGAACAAAGTTAAAACTTTAAATATGCAATAAGATGACAGACAAATTTAGATTTGTAATGTAAATAATATATAGTATATGCTTCGTGTAAATATATTCTGTATAGTATATTTCTCATGTTAATATATGTATGTACATAGGCTTTGAAAAGTGGAATATACGCTTCATGTTAATATATGTCGTGCGTGAATTTATTTACACAAAGCATTTCTGGTCACACACAACTCTTCCCCTATTTAAAACCCATTTAATGAACGAAGATAACATTTTGAATAAACAATAAAGTGATATATATATACAAAGCATTTTAAATTACATAAATTTAGCTTCTATAGTTCCATTTTCAGTCGACATAGAAAATTGAAATTTGCCACCTTTTTACTTGTACATAAAAGAAAAATTTAAAAATAGGTCAATGGGGAGTTATATTCTGTCAAATTGGGTTAGCTGCAATCAGATTGTGTTAGGTTAAATTGTATTAGGCTATTTGATAATATTGAGACGATTTCTGTGATTTATTTTCTTTCCTTTAGGTCGCCATGTTAGCTGATGTAAATAATAGAAATAAAAATAATGGAATAATCATCAATCATTTTAAGCAAATAACGTCATTTTTACAAATATTGAATATATTTGGCGTTAATTTTGTAGAAATTTATTATTTACAATTAAATGAAACTACGTGATGTAGTATTATTTCTACTTTATTTAATGTCTTTACCACGACCTAGGTTTCATTTTATTACAACATCTTCAAGTGGGATATTAGTAAAGATGGTTTGTATTACAACATCTTCAGGTGGGATAAAGATGGTGTGTATTACAACATCTTCAGGTGGGATATCTTTGCTAATATCCCACCTGAAGATGTTGTAATACAACGAAACCTAGGTCGTGGTAAAGAAATTAAAGAAAGGAGAAATAATACTACATCACGTAGTTTCATTTAATTGTGTCATTTTTACAATTTCAATTATAAAGTTTTTGTTCCTACTATGATAAGTTTTATGTGATTTCAAAAACTTGCTTAGATCGAGTATACAAATTGTGTTAAGCACTTAAAACTCATTTTTACAATTTCAATTATAAAGTTTTTGTTCCTGCAATGATAGGTTTAATTTTATTTTAAAAACTTGCTTAGATCGAATATAAAAATTGTGTTAAGCACTTAAAAACGTTTATGTACATTTTTACAATTCCATCTTAATTCCAATTATATATAAAGAAACAACTTGATAATATAAAGGAAACATGCCTCATTTTTATATTTTGGTTGGAATTTAAACTTTCTATACTTATTTGGTTACCTTCCTCAGAATTTCTCCGTCAAATATAACCAAAATTATTAAATGTAATTATCATTGCTTGTCATGTTTGACTCATTTTTATACTACGCTTATTTAAGATCAATCTAACGATTAATATTGCATCACATTATGAACTTACCAATATGTATTAACAAACAATAGTTAAATCGGAGACACATCGTACAATAAATATTATCTTATTCTTTTTTTTAATCAAAACTTTAATGCATATTTCTATGTACATGTTGTTTGGTCTTTTATAATTCAATGGATTCGGAAAGCTCTGTTATTAAGAGAAAAAATAATTTTTCGAAGAAGGTGAATGGCGAGTTTACACAAACAGGGCACACATTACTGTTGAAGATATCCACCTCATTCATTGCTGTAAATAAGACGATTGGTTCCTGAGTTAAATTCTAAATCTAAGAAAATAAATAATTATTAGGTTCATATCGGCTTTAACTGACGAGTAATAAGGAACAGCGTATTTAGGAATATATTGACTAAATAAGTATAGGGAAAAAAACAAGGCTTAAAGGGTAACGTCTCCAAAAGTGGTAACTAATTTTTTTTCTTAACTCTTCCTTATTTTCAGATTGTAATCTGATACCTTTCGAGGTAGAAACTTAATTACAGTAGCTAATGAATTTTCTTATAAACTTCGAAAGCCAAGTCACCGTACTTTAGGTTTAGCTATGAGAGCTCACTTTTTGTATACTGCATGAGATTAATTATATATAGAAAATAGCATAAAACAATTTATCTTTGTAGACAACCAGGTTAAATTTTTCCGCTTAATGAAAAAGGTTTGACCTTTTACACTTTATTAATTCACGGCGGCCAACTTTGTGTAGACATGTTACGCGAATAAGTCTCCATATTAGGAAAAGTAATTTTAAACTTGAAAATCAGAAGTTATGTTCAAGCCATTTTGTGCCCGTTCGTCATTTGTTCGCATCCTAGATGGGACAATAACACCCTGATTTTGAAAAATAAATTTGGTAGATATATTATAGACTACCTTTTATTACGCTTTAAGTATGCTATATTTTTGTGGAAGCGGAGGGAACATTTGATGAAGGTTTTTTTAATAAAATATTTGAAATAAACCTTTACTAACCAATAACCATCTTGCAAATGAGCTTTTGTCCTACCAAGCCAGGATATAATCATTTACTACTCTAAATTTTTGGAAATATGTACGGTATTTAAACAAATTCTTGTTATAATTTAATGTTATCTTTCGAAAATTCGTTTCATTTCTTTGCCACATCTCATTCATAAGTAATTTAATAAAATTATTTACTTGGAAAAAGATCAATTTGTTACAAATTTTTTTCTCTATTTGGTAAGATCTTTATTTAAGTAAGCATAGTTTCTTCTCCAGCTATATTTTTATGTTTATTTATAAATACTTTGTTGTAAAACAATAAAAGAAGTTAATTCGAATAATATAATACATAATAATGGAAAAAATTTCCAAAATATTGCAAAAATTAAATAAAAATCCAAAAATGTCATAACATCCATTCAAACAAAAAAATGTTATGCCATTAATACTAAAATTATTTTTCAAGGAAACAAACTTATTTTTATTAAACATTTCTAATATTATTAACAATATTTAATCTTCTTCAATGCGGGCTTTATCTACTAATTTTTAAAGCCTTTTCAGTATATTAGAGGAACATTTACTAGTAGATTTTGCTCAACTAGTGTACTCAACACTAGTCACTCAACAGTAGTATACCAAAATCTACCAATAGAGTATTTGAATACTCCATGAATTGAGTAATATAAGGTAACATCCGTCTTGATAACATTTTCGTTAAGCAAATTATAAATTAGTAATTAGGTACCTTTTTCTTCTTCGTAAAAACTTATCCATTGCAAAACTTTTGAAAGTGCTCGCCCTTCTCACCGTTTTTGATGAACCTATACTCGTAACGAAAACTGTATTTCAACAGTGTGTAAAGAAAAATATAAAATTTTAGTGTTTAGACATCTTTGTACTCAACCAATCTTTACTCTGATTTCTTGTCCTCAACTCCGAGTAGAACTTGAAATACGTGGGTTTTGTACACATTAGATAACTTGTAAATATTTAAAAGCACACGGTATTTCTAATTAAATTATTTACAAATATTGACTTTTCGTCAACATAAATATGTTACGTAATTTATTTTCAAAGACGTAAACGCAAATTATAAAATATACCTGTCAACATAGAATTAGAAATAATACATTTTTGAATTTTGTCTTTACTTGTGCTACAAGATCACCCATAATGCCGGCTTTTAAGATTGAGGATCAACCGGAAGTGCCTTGTAGGTTTTGATGATCAGTGGTTAAATCTAAAGTATGAATCAAAAATACGCTTAAACGGGTCATATCCTTTATTGTGAACAAAAAAACTTGAATTGCTATGTAAATATATATATGCCTCAGTAAACGATATTAAATTAAATTTAATATCTCAAGCCACCTATCAAGACCAAGAAAAAATATTTTGACAAACAAACAAACGGACGTGCTAACAGACAACGAAGTGATCTCATAAGACTTCCGTTTTTTTTTGAGGGAGAAAAGCCTAAAAGTTTCATATACCAATAAACAACGGAATAAACCTAAAAATTTCATAAAATCACGGAAAAGATATTCTTTAGAATGCAAATGTTTCATTAAAATTAATTTATGTATTAAAAATTACTACCAAATAAAGAAATTCTTTTGGATCGAACTGAGAATTTTCTCGTTCCCGACTAAAATGGTATCCGTTTACTGATTACGACGTCGTAGAAAAAAACGTTAAATGTGAAATGATTTTTTTCTAATAACATCCCCCATTCGATTAAAGAAAATATCTTAACTTGAATAACAATTGTCGATGAAAACGGAATCCGTTTTCACGTGTACTCCACTCGCTAAGCGTTTTCCCTTTATCTCGATATTTAGGATCATTTGTATAACATTTTCTTCCTTTTGACTTCGATTTGCTTTCAGAAAGACTCCTTAATCTTCTCATCGCCAATCATCATACTATTTTCTATGCAAGGCTGTTCACTCTATATGCTAATTTATGGAATAATGTTATATGAAAACTCATGTCTATATAAGTATTTTAGAATCACCTCAAAAAGCTACCCGTTGCATAATTTCTTATAATACCTAACTTCCCGTTTTCACTTACTACTTATTCCTTCCTCCACCCCATGTCATTTGTAGGTTTATGTATATGAGCATATCCGTACACGAGTATATGTTTGAATGTATATGTTTATGTGTATGTGAATATGTATGTGCTTGTAATTATTTACGTTTATATTTATTTTACTTTCACCACCAGTATACCACAACATTATTTATCCTTTTTCTAAGAGTAAAAGTTTGCAAGTAAATATATAAATCAAATGTAATATTGTTAAAATATTGGAATTTTGATGTTGCACTCCAAATCTTATTATCCTCTTACTGACTCCTTTGTGTGATCAAAGGTTAAAATTTTATAAGGTCATCCTGTTGTTGAAAATAATTAACTCGAAAATCAATAAGACGTACATATATATATATATATATATATATATATATATATATATATATATACATATATATATATATATACATATATATATATATATATATGTGTATGTATATAACTATGGTATCCTATTTTTGTAGCCAAACAAATATTTTATACGAATAACCAGTGAATGATGGAAGAGAAAATTTCCCGAGAAAATATAGATAAATGTATAAGCATTTGACGGTTATTCTGTTAAAACAAACAATATCAATATAATTTAAATCAATGCAACGCCATCTGGTGGGGAATTGTAGAATATTCACGGTATTTAAATTTTTATGGGAAGTAAATAACACTCTTAAGACTTAAAAAATTATTAAAAATATGATTGTAAAATAGGATTTGATTAGACTTCTTGCTTGTACGAGACTAGAGGTTTTTTACATTACCACCTTAATGTAAAGTATTATTTTTACGTTAGCTTGATTATAGGTCATATATTTTTTTGTTAAAATTATGTGAATATATTTTTATATTCCATTTAAAATGGCGTTTTCATTTATCTATGGCATTACTATTAAGTATATTTCATGGAAAAATACGTCAAGGTATATTTCTATGAATATTTTCCACTGAATAATTTTCAAACGTTTGCAATATGCTTACTAAAATAACATATTTCTTTAAAGTGGTAGGAAATATATTATTCATGAGCAGACTAGGAAAATTAGTAGTGTTTTCGATGGTTTTTCTTAAAAATTAAAAAGAAATGGGGAAAATTTCAAATAATTTCTGGAACTTTTTTTCTAATTTTATTTTAAGAGGAATTTACTTAATATTTGTAGACCGAGACGTAAGATTTTATGTTATGGTTAATATATTTTTGGAAATAGAGGTTTATAAAAATGATAAAGAACTATACTTCCATATAAAAACAAAATTTTTTCATTTTATTTACGTCCTAAAAAAATGTATTAATATACTGAATATGTGATATAATAACTTTAGATATATTTTTGAATGAAATTAGGGCAAAATTATGAATTTAATATGTAAAGTATCACTTACATAAAATGAATATCAAGTAAAATATATGTATGTAAAATGAACGACGTCACGCACCAATACTTAAAGACACGATGTGCGTAAACTACATTATTTCATTAAGTATTTCTGAGTGGAAAGAAAATATCGCAAATTTAACCTTACGTAACTGTTAGGCTTACATTAAACTATAAATATAGAGTTTGAGTACTTAACAAGTCAGTACTCTACAAGAAAAATCATACTTCAACCAAATATATTTCCCTGTCCATTTTAAAACCAGTAAAGTGGAAACTGGCAACAATTTTCTTTGCAGCGTGATATATAATTTGATTATTAACAAAGGAAATTACCAATATTGTAACATCACAAAAGACTTGTTTACCAATGTCTAACATAGGAATACAATCCAATTTAATTCACACGAAAACAGTTTTCCAAGAAACTTTTGTAGCACTGACTTACATTTATGTGTGTTAAGAAAGTTAACATGATTAACGATTCACTATCTGAAATATGAAATATTATTAAAGAGATCAAACAAAAAAGAATTTAGTTACTTTTAATCATATTCCTCATAGTAATTGTGTATTTAAGATAAATTTGTATTACATTTTGAGATAAATTTGTATTACAGTATATTAAGTGAATTCTATACAAAGTATTAATAAGATTGTCAAAATAAAATATGAGAAACGAAAAAAAAACTAAAGGCAATAAAAGAAAAATAGATAAGAAACACGTTAACTGATTTTGTCGTTAGGAATAAACCACACACAAGATAACTATTTTTTTTAAACCTTAAACTTATACAAACTAGATGATCAAGAACTTGTAAAGCATACCCAAATACATCATCACAAATAATAAAACTTATATACAAGTACGAGACATAAATAGAAACAATACACTTATGTAAAAATATATTCTCACTTTTACATTGGTAAAAATTAAGTAAATTTCTTTTGCGTGGATAGATTCAAGTTGGTTTTGATGTAGATAGAACTTGAGTGACAAAAGTAAACTTACTTCAAAGAGCTTTCGCATCTTCTTCAATTCACCAGCCGCGTTAAGCTTTTCGATGAAGTCAGCATCCTGAAAATTTTCAGTTTCTTCATGTTTACTAATGAAAATTACGTAAAGTAACTAATATTTAATGAGAAACATCGTATTCAGCATCTCATTTTAAATTTTATGAAATAGAGGAAATTATAATATATTTGGGCACAGTGGCAATTCACTTTATATAACAAAAATGTTTATCCTTTTTCAAAATAATGTATATATTTATATATATATATATATATATATATATATATATATATATATATAATATTAAATAATTGTCATTTCACATCTCAAATATATTTTATTCATTCGTTGTATCTTCAAAAAAAATTGTCCCTATTATTTTGTACGATAACCCTTCATAATTGACGTATTTAAAATGAGTTATATTAGTCCAATCAATGAACAATTGTTGTGTATAAATGTATTATTTTTATTTAGTATTTAAGCTTCATCGTAAGCCACGCTTTCAAAGAAGGCCATACGCGTGAGGGCACAGATCGTTAATGAATGTACGTGCTTTATGACAATTTTCATCGCGAAAAATTTTCAGTTTTTGACCTCATTATTTTTAATATTCTAACTTGTAATCTTTGTTTTACACACTATTCTAATAATTGCAAAAACGCTATATCAAATCAGATTATAAATAATTTTTTGGAGACTAAGTTATGATAACAACCTAGTTTTCCCCATTGCCTCAGAAGGATTACGTTTTTCGAGTATATGTATGCTTGTATGTGTGTATCTGTGTTTGTGTATGTCTATTTCTTAGTCACAAGCTGTAGCCTGAAGAGCCTGATGGATTTTAGCACATGAGGTATCGTCAGATTCGTCTTGGTGGTGCGAGTGGGTGATACTGAATACATTACAATTAGAAAAAATAAATATAGTGAATTTCCGAAAATGTTTTTTTTTCTAAACATGTCTAGTGGGAGATCAAAATTAAGGATTTTGAATGACGATTACAAATATAAACGTAATCAATAACCAAAATATGTTTTGTGACGGTCTATAAACATTTTTACAACAAAATATGTTTTTTGGTGGTCTATTTAAATGTTTACAAAAACAATGTTTTGTAATTTATGTTTACCCCGATTGGAATGATTTATAATATTTAATTTATATTTTTATTATATTATATTTTATGATTTGCTTATGTAGGCATCGAAATAGAAAACTTTAGGCGGTATATTCTACATCGCTCAAACTTAATTACAAAGATTGGTTTTCTGTTTTCAGTTATTTATTTTTCACGCAAGGGTTTTTTAATCTTTTATATTTTCAGTTGTGTTTTCCATTCGATTTTTTTAATACTTTTATTTATTGTACTATTTCTATTCCTAGATTTTTTTTGTGTTTTCGTTATTTTTTTGACTTTTTTATTACATTAGAATATATATCCTGATAAATGTGTTTTCGTAAATAGTTCAAAGGTGATAAGTTCATTCAAATATACGGCCAACTAATAAAGTTTTAACGAAAATTATAATAATGAAACTAAATAATTACCTTCCAAAATGCAAGTCTCTATAAAATATTAAAAACCAATAGACAAGAAATAGACGATTGTAACCTTGATCTACTCGCCTCCTTTCATGGTATCAAGAGCGTTCACCTCACTTTAACGGTAGATAGCTTGATGTTGTAATCGCTGGGATAAAAATATCAAAGAGTTCTGAGGAATTTAAAAAGGTACGTTGAATAAATCTACAGCATTGAGGTGAAGACTATCATGTTACTGGCGGTCTTCGCAATGCGAGCAATTCGATGAATAATAAAACAGGATTTATTCTTATAAAAATGCCACTCACTAGGCCATTATTGCCATCCCCTACTACGTTACGTCATCCATTTATATCATTCCTCGTGATAATATCTCTCGGGAGATTAAAGAAATTGATGACAACCGTCTGTATATAATTTATTTGTTATGATATGCTATTTTAAAATACAGAAAATTACCGAACAAAATATTAGGTTGGCTAATAAGCAATCACCGGTCATTGACGTTACAATTTAAAATTAATTATTCATTGATATAATAACCACCATCATCTTGTACTACATGTCTCCATCGCATTGGCAGGGAATGGATAATATCTGCGTAAAATTCAGGTGGCTTGGAATGAAAAAATTGTCCTAGTAACTGTCGTACGTGGCCTTCATTAACAAATTTTTTTCGCGTAGGACCTCGCTGAGCAATTTAAAGAAACAATAATCAGTGGGTGCAAGGTCCGGGGAATATGGCGGATTAGGAATCTGTGTCAAACCAAAATTCAAAAACTTTAATGCGGGTCTATTTGACCATAAGGTTACCGGGCTAAGGCTACGGCTGGTCTGGGTTAAGTTCATATGGTACCCACGCACAGATTTTGAAGCTTTTTACCAAGCGGTGTAAATGATTTTCTATAGTTCCGTGGGACCACTCGAGCTCAGTTACTATCCAGCGTGTCGTTAATGGGCTATCTTCTTTAATTAATAATTTTAACCTGTCGCTATCCAATTCCAATGGTCGACCAAAGCGTGGTTGATCACTCGGGGAATAACCGTCGCTGTGAAACCGCTGGAACCCTCATTCTGAAGTAGCTTCAGATATTGCTTCAGGAGCTATGCGTTGGCATATGTTACGCGTAGCTTCGGCTACAGAGTCTTGAGGTTGGTACTCGTAGAGTAAACAATGTCTCGCTAGCGTCTTAATGTCGTTCGTATTTTAGGCGTATTAACACTACTGCGTCTTAGTTACTACTGAATCTGTGAGAGCGTAGCGTGCCTTTATATTTAATCACGGAAACTTCTAGAATGTTAGGAATGTTTTTACGAGATAACTATCGATAAAACGCTCAATACTTTTTAGCTAACCTAATATGTTATCTTTACGTGGATTCTACGTACATAATTGGTTAATACTGCGACAAAAATGTTTACATATTTCACCCAATGGTCACGTCAGTATCCCACCACTCTGTTTCGATGAGATTAAGTACAGATTTCAAGGGTTCTTTTTGAACTTGATTAAAAAAAACAGTGTTTTAATTATGTTTATTCAGTGACCGTAAGGAAATGTCTTAAGGAAAATACATTATTTTGCCTAGTGCAGATTTTTTGAAATATTGCTAGTAAAGAGGGAAATAACATTTAAATTGCAAATTTGTTTGTTTTTAAAGTGTTCCAGTTGGACGTCACACCTATTTAAAGTTAATCTCTGCTGCACGCCATTTGGCTCGCGTAGAGTAGACAGATGATTCTTCATTACACTTATTTAGTCTAACCCCTCTCTCCTTTGATATAGTAATTGTTTACTTTGAAGTCAAATTAAACCCTACGTAATTAAGTTACATATGAATTCATTAAATGTTTTTTGGTTTATTAAACGTAGAGATGAATGATTTTTTAAAAATCTTTTCAGATTTAATACGTACTTCTTCAACAGTGTATCAATATAGAACAGTGAAAGATAATATATTGTATATTCTTAGTGCTAATAGTAAAAACATGGACCCATTTGGGCTTGATAAACGTATATCAATGAGTCTTTTGGTTACATTGTGGTCAGGGGGGTCTGATGATGTAGGAGGGAATTGGTCATGGAAACTTCTCGATTGTTAACAGCAAATCCATCAAGAATATGCTCATTTTCTGTGTTTCAGTGGCTCCTTTTGCTACAAAAGTGTTTTCTTTTCTTTAAGGCTTATTTTCTTCTATTTAAAATTGGTTCTTACATGATAAAAATTCTATCTTAAATTACATACGGGGTTATTGCTTCGGCTACCTGTATTTTAAGGCTTTTTAAATTTTAAGATCGAAATTTCACAACCATGTCACATTATCGCTTTATTGCTTACGCAATCTATAAATCAAGTATCTAGTGACATTGTTGATGCTCGGTAACTTATCTTTATGAAAGTTGTCGTTCTCAATATTTCACATCATCCAATCAACGGCTCTAATAAATTTGGTAATATTCATCAAATTAAGTCTTGAACTTCATTTATGTCCATAATATCTGTAGCTACATTCCCCGGATACCCATTTACTCTTGGCACTCATGAACTATTCTTGTCGAAGTATTTACCTCACCATGTTTATTTAACGCATCAATTTTAACGCCCGATTATGGATACAGATAAATAAAAAAACAGCACGTAACAAATTTGCATTGGACCAAATGCGAGCAAAATATACGTGTTACCTAACAGAGGGGAGTGGGGATTGTTTAACTTGCGAAGAGCGGGACTGTTTAACTAACAGACGCGCTGTGGGAGTTGAGGGAGGAACGGGAAAGGCGGAAGGGTGTTTATTATCCCCTACACGTGCCTGTGGTAATATAGGTAGTCAGGTGATGGCGAGGCATATGGATAACGGGTAGCGCTCTGCGCGGTGTTGTTTTATTTGTTCTGCTATTCGAGAGACGGAACCTTTTGTTTGTTAGATTGAATTGTGGATTGATTGAATTTGCTATCAAAACATAGCGAAGGACTTATTTTTATTAATGCATTGATTTGAAATTGATAAAATAATTCTTTTCAGTTGACTGCGGGACATTGAAAATGGTATTATTTTTAATGAACTATTCATGAATATATATATATGTGGGTGTATCTAATGGTTATTCTCTTGGACCAGAACGAATAATCCGATTTAGAAAAATGCGTTAAGATATTATTGACCTTCCGGATATCCTTTGCCGGATGACGATCCGTGCCTGAGAGCCACCACTTGGTTCAACTAGAAGAAATAAAAATTCAAAAAGCCATTAATTGAAAAGTCTTCATGAGCAAATAAGAAAAAAATGGTTAGAAACTCGTCCAGCAACATTTCTTCAAAATTTACTTTTGGACTATTTGGTAATGTTCGATTAAAAATCTACTTCCCAATCTTAAATTGTCAGTAAGTACAAACAAAACAGATTTAGAAAACGGATTCAAAAATATATATGTCCCATATTAAATTATGGAGTAATAATATAATAATAATAAAAAAATTAATTGGAATAAATTATTTAAATCCGTCGTGATGGACATTAATGAAACATGTGGAAAAAAATATTTAAAAGTACGCCTATAAAAAATGCTGAAATATATTAAAGAAAAAAAAGATGTGGTGTCGTGGGACACCAGGTAGGAAAGAAGTTCCTTCGGCTAATGTAGAATCGACACAATTTGCAAAAAAAAAATCGTGCTCAATTTTATGTAGGTTTTCTTGATTTTTCTCTTAAATTTTGCTGATTAGTTTTTATTTAAGTACAGGAAAGTATTTAGGAAATTCAGTATTTTAGGAAATAATAAATTATGTAAAATAAAAAAAAATCGTAATTCAAATTATCAACTAAAATAACAAAATATGTCTCTTTATTTTTGTTTGACAACATAAAATTACATAGAAATAGAAATAATTACAAAATAATTTCCCACTATTATCACTGTCAATTGCATTCAAGTCACTCGTTAGTTCACTTGCCATTGTTACTATATTTATTATTGTTTTGACGATTTGAAATTATATGAAAATAAACGTGGCTACTCACGAGTAAAATGTATCTATAATGTGAGTATTCGCCACGTGCTTGTCCATGAATTCATGAGCATATACTATGCATTGGCGGGGTGAAGTGGTAATAGAGAGAGAAGGGATGAGAGAACGAAAAGAAAGAGAGAGAAAGAGAAAGGTATTATACACTACTCGCTTGTGTATACGACTGTCGCGCCTGCGCACGTCTCATTTAACGGTTTTATTCCACGGACTTTTTTCCACGGACTTTTTCTTACGGTTTTACTATCACATTTTTTTCAGTTCGGTCGCGCAGCAAAATCCCTATCTCCTCCAAGCCTGCCGTAAGAAACTTCGTTCCAATTATGAAGAGTAACAAACTTTATTCGAATATGCTTTTTAAACTTTTATGTAACCGTAGTCGGGTTTTCTCCTTTTAAGGGGCACAACTCGTTTATTACGCGCTCACTGTAATAGAATTACATGGAAAGATAATTGTGATTTGTAGTTATAATTTTGTGTTTACGTTACTTGATTAATCACGATTAATTACAAACAGTGTGTACTGACGCACGTGTACCAATAAAATGACGACCGTTTAATTATGTATACAATTTATTTGAAGAAATATGTCAAGGTAGTGCTGGAAAAACCATAAAACGCAAGTTTGTTCAGTCAGTTTTGATTCGAATGAAAGATAAAGGCGTCTCATTTTTATTTCATTTTATGGTTGAAATATATTTATAAATATGTTTGTTTTAAGTTTTAATGGATTATTATATATATATGAGTAAAATATGTATGTATTTTATGTATGTAAGTTAAATATGTTTCAATGAATAATGACTAAAAATTAATTGTATTTTCATTATTGTTACAAAAGAGTAACTAATACTTTCTGGTAACGTATATTTTTTGATGTTCGTGGAATTTACATACTAGTCGCTCGATTTTCATCTACTCTGCATCATATGATGGATATTGTTTCACGAAATCATCTTTACAATATTTCCGGAAAATTCGACTCTTTGAACAACATATATTTGTATTTATTTTTATTGCTAAGTTTGTGCAATCGCCAAATACTTGCAAAGTATTACGTGAAAACGAACTGTAATGAAACCACTTTTTCAAAATGCTTTAATAAATTAACAACATTTATCAAAAATAAAATAGATAGCACCATCTAGTGAAGAATTAGGAAACTATACTGTTATATTGGTTTGCTTATAAAGAAACAGATATCGTCAATTAATTGAGCAGAAATCCATTAATAAAGTTTAGTAGATTTAAGTAATAATACCAAGATTATTTGATTAATATTGGAGACTGATCATCAAAATTGAATGAAATTAAACTTAAATTTGGCGACGAAGTTTAAAAAATTCTTTTTTTAAGTTTTTTTTTTATTTACATTGCTATTCTTACTTAAAATAAACCTAACTTGATAAAACAAGTCTGCGTTAATAATTTAACTTTTATGATGTATGTGTTATTTTAAATTCAATGAAACTACTTCTGTACTAAATAAAACTGTGAATAGTAAAATTTAAAGAATGGATTAAGGTAGCATTACTAAATGCTGAATTTTAAAATATATAAAAACAAATATATATATATATATATATATATATATATATATATATATATATATATATATATATATATATATATTTGTAAATATTTTTTAGCTAATCATATTGACACTATGCTATCCAAAGTGGTAAAGAAAACGCTGTAACGGTAGATAAAGGTTTTCACAAAATTCTCACATAGGAAAATTTTTGAGTGCTTTAAAGGAAGGGAGATAATAAATTGAATGCGGAGAAAACTAAATAAAGAAAATTCGTGGGAAAATAATTTAAAAAAAAATTATTTATAATTATATGAATGTACGTAAATGGAGCACGATAAGACTCAACGGAATAATATGTTAAAAAGATTCTTTCGTCATATATTAAGTTGTTCCAATATGATATTTAACGTGTTACGCTCAAATTATTTTACATTATATAGTTTTAATGATTTTCATTTCAGTTTTCATTTGTCATGATTTCTTTTCCATTTCCATTCTGCTCGTAAGGGAATAATCCTTATTTATTTCACCTTTTAATTACACGCCCCGTTTATATACTGCTACAATTTAATTAATTACGTTTTAACATTAATATACTATAATTTATTATGATTCTACTTGTATACTATATATTGTTAACAATTATTCAATCAATATTCAATTAAATTTTATTCACTATATTTCCCTTCTGAAATTAACGAGAAAACAAATTAATGTAGACAAATGATATTTTATATATAACATCTCTACATAATTCTCAAAGTAATATAAAAAAACATTACTGTTAAAGAGAACTTCATTTTTTTCGGAAGGAAAACTGAATCCTAACGCGTATCTAAGTCCCATCAAAAAAAAAATTCCCTTACATACAACGAATACCACCTCTAGGTTGTCTATCTTGCACATAGCAATAAAGATAACCCTTTACTAAAATATAGTGCTACGTAAAGCCACTTAAAGCACGAACACATTTTCCCGGATAGAGTCGGCGTAGATGGCTCGTCGCATTCATACCATGCCTTGGGGGGACGCGCTACAGGTGGGAGATATCGATTTTCCCGCTCCAGTCAACATCGCCCGTTGGCTGGGCCGCATAACCTCAGTAATTGCATCGCTTTTTAAACGAATATTTTATGATGAGGACTTAAGGTCATTAGACAGTTTATTTCAAATGTAACACTAAATTGCCAAATGAAAAATTAAGTCGAAGGAAGTATACGTGAGAAAAATATTGTTAAGGAAATGTTTGTAGTTTACCTCTTATACTACAAGAAAATTTATAACTTTGAAAAAATGTCGTCTAGGAAAAGTCTTTTAACTTTAAAAAAACGTCGTCTGTGAAGAGAAATCTCGAAAAGGAAACATTTCATTCGATTTAATTTGTTTCAAAACAAATTTTGATATATTCGTATTCCTCATAGACGAAATTAAGTTAAATCATATTTGAACAAGGGCTTCCTTGCCTCTGTGGAAAAACATCTTAAAATCATTTATAAATTAAGGTAAACAAATACACAATTTCTTAAAGGACTTTCGATAATTACTACTACAGACATTTTAAGTCTAAATACTGATTCAAATTAGAAGACTACTTACTGGAACTTGGTTTCTCACATCTCCCACAAAATCATAATTATTAAAGACACGAACTTGATATAAACTCCCTATTATAAATTACAAGTTTCTCGTAGAAACTAGTAGTGAAAGCCAGACTTAGTAAGTTTATTAAACTACAAACATATCTACTAGTAGTAACAGCTTCGTTTTAGATGTTCATTTAGTTAACGTATAAATTTGGTTAATTACCATGTAATGTATGTTCATTCGATGTAGTAATTTTAATATAAACATAATTATTTAATAGGAAATTAAGATATTAAATTTATTGAGTATGGGATATGTAGGATAGAAATGTAGGGAATTATCGGGCTATTGAAAAATGTTTCTTCTTTTATTTTCATCAACTTTTAACATTGTGAATTGCAATGAAACTTAGGTATAATCTATAAACTATCTTTTCAATGTTTTATATTTTGATATCCATAATTTTTTAGGTTCAATCAAAAAACGATTTGATAGAAGTGTTTATGTTTTATGAAGATATTCAATTTGAATCACGTGCAAGTGCGTATTAAAAATCAATTTTCTCTTTTGGAGGTCATGCCTCAAACCTAATTAATAAAACATAAATCCATTTTTAATATAAGCTAATTATTGAATATATTTGGCGTTAATTTTGTAGAAATTCATTATTCACAATTAAATGAAACTACGTGATGTAGTATTATTTCTACTATCTTTAATTTCTTTACCACGACCTAGGTTTCGTTGTATTACAACATCTTCAGGTGGGATATTAGCAAAGATTAAATCTTAGGAACAACCAACAGCATTTATATGTTTCAAACACAATAGCGGAAGACGGCTTTGTGCGGATTTTTTCATTGTTTATGTTAGTGAGTTTATTGCAGGGGCGCAGACTAGGTTTTATTATATTACAAAGAGTTATACAATATACTAGTATTCTAGTTGGGGTAATAAATTCAATTGTTGTTATTATGTGGAGTTATACAATGCAAACTTTAGGGTGTATATAATAAAATTAAATGGAAGTTATTGTCGGTAATATATTTGTACAAAAGCAAGGGTATATGAAAGTAAGGCCAAGATAATACACTAATTCTACATGTCTTATTATCGGTAATATATTTATACAAAAGCAAGGATATTTGAAAGTAAGGACAAGGTAATACACTAATTCTACATATCTCCGGTTTTGTGTATTCATATATTCATTTATTTATTTCTTTTAATTTTTTTGTTTTTATTATATATACTTATATTTATATGTGTATTAGTGCTGAATCAATTTCCAGGGTACTGTAGTATCAATGTTTTATATTTATATTATATCTAGAAGATATTAAGAATGGGTGATGATATTATATTTATTTGTTCATTTAATATATTAACCTTGATATCTTTTTTATGTCTGTTTATTTCTAATGTTTCTAGGATATTGAGTTTATTGCCTTTTGTATTTATTTGTAATATATAGGGGGCATTATCAGTATGGGGGTGATGGTTATTTTCAATGAGATGTTTAGCAAAGTGAGATGTGTCTGGTTTATTATTACGCCAGCTGGCGATGTGTTCTTTATATCTTGTATTAAAATCTCTTCCTGTTTGACCTATGTATACACTATTACTTAAATGTAACGATTGTAATAGTGTATACAATGTAATGTAATATAAATGCTGTTGGTTGTTCCTAAGAGTTAATCTTTGCTAATATCCCACCTGAAGACGTTGTAATACAACGAAACCTAGGTCGTGGTAAAGAAATTAAAGATAGTAGAAATAATACTACATCACGTAGTTTCATTTAATTGGGAATAAGCTAATTAATAAAATATAAATCTTTAAATTACTTGTCTTTTCCTTATCTGTCAAATTGCTGTGTATAAAATTAAAAATTTGGTGCATGAATAATACAAATAATATAAGTAACTACTAAGAAAAGAAATACTGAAATATCGGCTTGGAAAGAGGTGACATGAGTGTCGAAATTTTTTCAAAAATACACAAATTTTGGATAGCTTAATTTAAAAACATGTAATTTAGAATTAAAAATACACATCGTTTAAAATAATCGATTTCATTGTATTGTAATAATATTTTTCGTTTTATGTTTAACCTAGAATGTTGCGAAAACAATATGGAGGCGTAGATTCTGACCATCATAAAATATTAATTTTTAATATCGTGCAGAAACAATTGAATGGAATTTAATTCTCTCTTCGGTCAAACAAGTTTCGGGAACTCCTGAAAATCGGAGAAAAATAAAAACATTGTAATACGCATTTAATCATATAATTCATAGAGTTCATATCAAGAAAATAAATATGAAATCCCGGAAAACAATTTAGGATATCCCGATGACCACAGAACGACTTAACTCCGCATCAGTAGACCCATCAAGTTTGGGCTAATTTTATTAGTCTCAAATAGCACTTTTTATGTATATAGCGACCATGGTATTATGATGGAGTCAAAAGGTTGTAATATAGCGACCATGGCGTGATGATGACGACGATTACTGACATTAACAAGAAAATCTGTACGGCCTATAAAAGCTGTCCAAATTTTCCCTAGAGGACCTCCAAAGACCTCTTGCACCTAACATATCAAAATGGTATCCTCAACTTGTTCCCGCTGGATACCCTGTCAGAGGATTGTCAAATATCGCATGGTGCTCGTCTGCTTCACTCGTGGAACTCAGGGGGACTGGCGTTCACCGTATAAGGTTCACCAGCTAAACCAGACCAGGATAAGGTGCTCCAAGTGAAGAACGTAGCGACTCTGCCGAACTATTTCACGCGGGAAGACTAATTCAGACGTTCCGCAGACTTGAATTTAACTTCGAATGAACTATAAAAAATAGTAAGTACTACTATTATTAAAGTAACTAGTATAATTATCCAAACATGATTTACATACAAAAGCTAATTCTATAATCAATTATCGAAATATCTCTGTTGGAGATCGTTCGATTATGGAAATCGTTCATAATTTCCCACCGCTATAATTATTCACATCTCCATTCACAGTCATTATTTATTTATTCAGAAGAACCAATAATTTAAAATGAATAAACACTAGAAACAATAAATTTAACTCACCCATATGTACTATCCATTTACGATAGCTGCAAAACAAGAATATCATTACTCAACATTCTTTCACGGAATTTGTCCTTGTACTCGATGCTCATAAAACGTCTTACTCGTAGATATTCACCAGGACATTCCTCAGGATCTTCTTCACATGAAGACACTGCTTGTAAATAGTCAGAATTATGTCAATCGTGGGAAATACGTTTTTATAAATACAGATTTCCAATTACTATTAACTTAAAAGTTTCTCAATGAGAGATAATAACAAGTTTCTATATAATACATCGAGTGGTTGAGCTACTGCGTAATGCATGGTGGTATTTAATTGTGATTTGTTATGAAAGAAACCTGTAATATCTCTAAAGGTCTCGTTTTAATACATGTTTCATTACAAGCCTTTGTCTTGTCTTAAATTTGAATTACAAATATTTATTTGATTAATTTAATTACTTTTTGCTATATTTCGATAAGGTTTGAATTATAGATGCATATGAATGAAATTTAAATGAAATTTAATTTTCAATTTTCCAAAAACTTATTTGTGAAATTGAGAATTACAAGCCAATGTTTAAATAATATAAGACAACATTCAGTTTTCAAAATTATCATACTATCTAGTAGCCAATGATAACACCCTCTTTCAAAGGAAAATTGAAGATCACGAAAAATCATTTAAAAATGCAATAGTATGGTAATACAGAGGACACAATAATATACAAAATACCCTGAAATAAAAATGAGATTTCCTGAAAATGTAAGCTAATTATCCGTGTTCCTTTGAATTTAGAGAGATGTTTAATATATACCTATTTTTGGAATATACTTCGATAAAATTCCATTTCATTTTAAACTAATATTTATGGGCGTAAGTACTTTCTGAACAGTTCACGGGCTTGTACACACTTTCGGTTATGTCATCAGCCCACCGTCTACTTGGCCTGCCTTCCTGTTAGTCCCTTTTATCTAATTATTTGAATAGTCCATCGGTTATCAGTATAGCGTGATACGTGACCGGCCCATTGCCACTTTAGCTTGAGAGTAGGTGTGAGATCTTTAGTTAGTTTAGTTTTTCTTATGGTTTTATTGTTTATTTTATTTGTTTTTCTTACTTTTTGAAGCTTTTCTCCATAGCTCATTATATTGTTTGTATCTTTTGTTTCGCTTTGTTAGTAAATTGTGTGTGGTAAGAACTAAGTATTTCTAGCCACACGCATCACTCTCCAGCTCAAGACCTGTATAAATAACAAAGTAATAAATAACAAAAAATAAAACACTATATATTTACAATAAGATGTCTATCTATGGAAGTAAAATTTGCGAAATTGTCAACGCAGTTTAAATTTCGCAAATTTTACTTCCATAGTTTTACTTTAATTAAATATACGTAATGTACATGTATGTAATGTGAAGTACATGTTTCGTTTCAATACTATAATTGAATGGAATATACAATACGCTGTATAGTATATTCTTTATGTATATAGTATACATCGTATATAGTATGTATACAGTATACATATGTATATAGTATATATCCTCGGTAATGTGTAATATACGCTTCGTGTTAATATACCCCGTGCGTATATTTACACAAAGCATTCTTACCCACACACACCTATCCTTCAACTCAAAACTAAAATGAACCTAAGATGAACAAAGTTAAAACTTTGAATACGCAATAAAGTGTTAAAAAAATATCTAAAATTACATCAATTTTGGTTTTATAGTTCCACTTCCAATCGACTTAAAAATTTAAATTTTATACGTTTTAAATTTACAACGGAAATAGTTAGAAATAGGCTGAGTTAGGTCAGATTAAATTGGGTTACCTTCGATCAGGTTAAATGACTGTGTCAGATTAAGTTATTTTAGGCTAGGTGGTACTAATTAAGACGATTGCTGTGATTTATCTCTCCTCAGCAATAATTCGTGGCATTCCATCAAAAACATAAATATAAAGAATGGGAAAACTTCCCTTTAGATCATCATGTTAGCTGATGTAAATAATAGAAATCCAAATAATGAAACGAACACACAAACATTTTTTAAGCAAATTGCATCATTTTTATATTTGAACTTATCAAGCATTATTCCTGTAATGTTAGGTTTTACTTTATTTTAAAAACTTGTTGAGATCAAATATAAAAATTATATTAAGTACTTCAAAACTCTTATGTATATTTTTTTTTTAAATTCCATCTTAATTCCAATTATAAATAAAAAAAATACTTGATAATATAAAGAGTGTGAAAAATGAGGCATTTTTCACATTTATATTTTGGTTGAATTTTAAACTTTCAATACTTATTTAGTTACTTTCTTCAAAATTCCAGCCCATCAACTATAGTCAAAATTATTAAATATAATTATCATTACTAGCCATGTTTGAATTACTTTTATACTACGCTTATTTAATACCAATCTAATGATTAATATTGAAGCATATTACAAACCTAAACATTTACCGAAGCATTACAAACAATAGCTCAATCGGAAACATATCGTACAATAAGTATTATACTAAATATTTACTTACATGTCTTTTTTATCTATACATATAGTATTATTCGGAAAACCAAAATATAGTAAGATAGAGAATATGACTGAAAAAAACTAATGATGAATTCGAAAAATATTTATTTGTGTTTTTTTTAATAATTCAATGGATTCTTGAAACTCTGTGTAAGAGAGAAAATAATATTTTGAAAAAAGTAAATGGCGAGTTTAGAAATACAAATTTCTGTCAAAGATGTGCACTTTATTTATTAACTGTGAATATGAAGTGTCGTTCTTTATTGAAATTCTAAATCTAAGAAAATAAATAATGATTAGGTTCACATCGGTTTTAACTGGCGAGTAATAAGGATCAGCGTATTTAGGAATATATTGAGTGAATAGGTACAGGAAAAAATACAAGGCTTAAAGGGTAACTAATCTCTCTAAAAGTGGTAACTGCGTTTGTACGCAGCCTACATGGGACAATAAGACGCTGATTGGGTTGAACATAACTTCAGATTTTCAAGTTTAAATTTATTTTTCTTTATATAGAGACTTATTCGCGTAACATGTCTACACAAAGTTGGCCGCCGTGAATTAATAAAGTGTAAAAGGTCAAAGCTGTTTCATTAAGCGGAAAAATTTAACCTGGTCATCTACGAAGATAAATTGTTTTATGCTATTGTCTATATATAATTAATCTTTTGCAGTATACAAAATCTGAGCTCTTATAGCCAAACCTAAAGTACGGTGACTTTGCTTTCGAAGTTTATAAGAAAATTCATGTGCTACTGTAATTACGTTTCTACCTGGAAAGGTATCATATTACAATGTAAAAACAACAAAGGAAAAAAATTTGTTACCACTTTTAGAGAGATTAGTTACCCTTTAAGCCTTGTATTTTTTCCTGTACCTATTCACTCAATATATTCCTAAATACGCTGATCCTTATTACTCGCCAGTTAAAACCGATGTGAACCTAATCATTATTTATTTTCTTAGATTTAGAATTTCAATAAAGAACGACACTTCATATTCACAGTTAATAAATAAAGTGCACATCTTTGACAGAAATTTGTATTTCTAAACTCGCCATTTACTTTTTTCAAAATATTATTTTCTCTCTTACACAGAGTTTCAAGAATCCATTGAATTATTAAAAAAAACACAAATAAATATTTTTCGAATTCATCATTAGTTTTTTTCAGTCATATTCTCTATCTTACTATATTTTGGTTTTCCGAATAATACTATATGTATAGATAAAAAAGACATGTAAGTAAATATTTAGTATAATACTTATTGTACGATATGTTTCCGATTGAGCTATTGTTTGTAATGCTTCGGTAAATGTTTAGGTTTGTAATATGCTTCAATATTAATCATTAGATTGGTATTAAATAAGCGTAGTATAAAAGTAATTCAAACATGGCTAGTAATGATAATTATATTTAATAATTTTGACTATAGTTGATGGGCTGGAATTTTGAAGAAAGTAACTAAATAAGTATTGAAAGTTTAAAATTCAACCAAAATATAAATGTGAAAAATGCCTCATTTTTCACACTCTTTATATTATCAAGTATTTTTTTTATTTATAATTGGAATTAAGATGGAATTTAAAAAAAAATATACATAAGAGTTTTGAAGTACTTAATATAATTTTTATATTTGATCTCAACAAGTTTTTAAAATAAAGTAAAACCTAACATTACAGGAATAATGCTTGATAAGTTCAAATATAAAAATGATGCAATTTGCTTAAAAAATGTTTGTGTGTTCGTTTCATTATTTGGATTTCTATTATTTACATCAGCTAACATGATGATCTAAAGGGAAGTTTTCCCATTCTTTATATTTATGTTTTTGATGGAATGCCACGAATTATTGCTGAGGAGAGATAAATCACAGCAATCGTCTTAATTAGTACCACCTAGCCTAAAATAACTTAATCTGACACAGTCATTTAACCTGATCGAAGGTAACCCAATTTAATCTGACCTAACTCAGCCTATTTCTAACTATTTCCGTTGTAAATTTAAAACGTATAAAATTTAAATTTTTAAGTCGATTGGAAGTGGAACTATAAAACCAAAATTGATGTAATTTTAGATATTTTTTTAACACTTTATTGCGTATTCAAAGTTTTAACTTTGTTCATCTTAGGTTCATTTTAGTTTTGAGTTGAAGGATAGGTGTGTGTGGGTAAGAATGCTTTGTGTAAATATACGCACGGGGTATATTAACACGAAGCGTATATTACACATTACCGAGGATATATACTATATACATATGTATACTGTATACATACTATATACGATGTATACTAATTAAACTTTATTCAAGATATTTATTAGTGGTAGTTATTACTTTCTAAAATAATTACACAATCGACCATATTAGAGTGTGAAGTTGCATTCTGAAGATTAATAATGGAATTTCTTATCGAATGGTTGTAAATAAAACGTTATTCAAGATATTTGCTTCTCGTAGTTTTTACTTTGCAAAATTACTGCATCATCGACCAGATCAGTGTTCGATGATGAGTTCTGAACATGAATAATGCAGCTACTTAACGAATGGTAGTAAATCAATGGTGATTCAATAAATTTGATACTGGTTAATGGTTATTTTAGTTATTATTTTGCAAAATCTGATATTGAATTCCGGAAAATGAAAACGGAATTTCCAAGTGGCAGTTGTTACTTTGCAAACTTTGTATTGAATTTCAGATTTGGAGAACAGAACTCCTCAACGGCTAACAGCTAATCACTGGCGGCTTACTACTAGCTGTGTTTTGTTGATAACCAACTTTAGAACAGGAGAAAATTATCTATATACTAGCTTTTGCCCGTGACTTTTAATAATTACACAATATTGTAAGAAAGAAAATAATTAAATGTTAATTATATTGTGATGATTAATATCAATCACTAAACGTTCTAAAATAAAATATCTTAGAATTGTTAATGCAAATTAACTAAAATTATTTTAACTGGAAATTCGAAACAAACGCTTTACGAAATTTTCAGAATTTCCAAACCCAAGTTTGAAAATTGAAGGGCAGGGAGATATATCGCAAGTCATTCTACAGTTTAAAATTTTATAAAAAGTGTTTAGTATTGACATACAAATTAACGAATCAATCCTCAGATTTACTTTACACACCTTGGCCAAAGATAAATAAGAAAATATAACGTTGTGGTCAGTGGACATATCGACGGATATGATAGAAGTATAAAGGTTCCTTGTTTCATTAAGGGTTCCTTAATAACAAATGATTACCAAATGAAAAACCAAGTCTAAATAGCTTCTATATTATGTCAACTTGAAGTTATTTTTCAATTGTTTGCATCATCTTAATGAGGGAGGATCCTCTGCACAGAAACATAAAGAAGTTATGATAGTTTTGAGAAGTGAGATGTACTTTTAAAAGTATCATTATAAAACTGTGTCATTAATTCTCATAGATATTCAAAGACGCATCTTTTCGAACTGCCATTCGAAACTTCAAACTGCCATACTAATAATTTCGAAATGATGAATTTTTAAGACATAACGTTAAAGTAAGTTTCAGGTCGTTGCATAAGAGCTTACTCTTCAAAAGATAATTGACAATATTACGGTTAAATTGATGTATATAACTCCAAGATAGAATAGGTTGATATTCGAAAAAAGTGGATATTATATTTACATTATGTATTGTGCTACTTTTATATTGTTTAATATTGTTTGTATTTGTTATGTTAATTTAATTAGTCGACTAATGATCGCATCTTATTTTATACGTGGTATCTTATATTAAATGTGGTATGTATCAAGTCACGTCAAAATACAGCACTGAGAATCATAACCGGAGCCCCGAAATCAACACCTATCGCCGCTATGGAAACTCAAACTAACATTGAGCCTATACAGTGCCGGCGAGACAGCTCTGCACTTCTTTTCTGGGAAAGACAAAGACGAATACTTCCATGTAAATGGAAATAATATAAACAAGCTTTCTCCCGACTGAAAACACAGAAAACGCCTCTCACGATAACTGACTCTATCAGAGAAAAATATAACATACCACTACCAGAGCCAGCACCTTTTCCTCAGAGGTCAGATACTGTGTCCTGCTTGCCCCTTGTGGAGCTTCGACTCATGAACCACAACTTGCCGAAACACCAATCAATTGATGTTGCCCTGAGAATGGCTGCCCTGGAGACTATCCACACCAGGTATCCCTCCCAGGACTGGTTGCATATTTACTGTGACGGCTCGTCGATGCCAAACACAAGGAATACCGGAGCAGGCTTCACATGTACAGTATTTGAGGGCTCTGTTGCCGTCGGTTCCCCGCTTACCAACTACGATGGAGAGATTGCAGCGATATACGAGGCCGCCGGGGAACTGGAGCGTCTTACAACATCACAAAGCGTGGTTTTTCTCATCGACTGCCAGGCAGCATTCTGGCACTCTCCACCAACCGCTACACAGATTGTTCCAAAACCCAACTCTGTCGTGCCAGACTGTCCAACCTGGTGAATGCTGGCTTTCGACTTACTCTGCAGTGGATTCCGAGCCACGTCGGAATAGAGGGGAACGAAAAAGCCGACGTACTGGCAAAACACGGAACGACTCTACAGCAGCTCATCTGCTCTCCGTCATTTTCATCCTCTAAGTCGGCCGTCTGCAGAGCGATACATGCCTGGATCAAGTCTCGGCGCACACAGTCCGCCGTCGGAAAGAACTGGGCTTGTCTAATTGATTCGCCTATTCGACGCGACCTACCCAGAGCTGTCAGTGTCGCAGCTTTCCGGTGTGCCACGGGCCACGACTACCTGGCGTGCCACCTGAAACGTATTGGTGTCCTGGGGAGCGATGCCTGCCTGCTCTGTGGATGTCCAGGAATGTCTTTTGACCATCTCCACGTTTGCCCGAAGATGAAGCCCTACCTTCATGATTGGGAGAGGATGGCGCCCCCTGATGATCACCCTGCCTACAAAACAGCTTTTCTCTACTGGTCGGCGCACCACCTAATGGCAGACATGCCAAGGGTGGGCGTTGGCTAGTAGTAGTAGTAGTAGTTGTTTATACAATGTTTCCATTAATGCTTAGCAAAAAATAATTGATTAATTTTGTTAGCTAATACACGTGTAGATCCAAACTTAGTACATACAAAAACATTAGCATTATTGTAGCCTCAAAGAATATAACCATCCAAGTAGCAATTCAATAGCGAACCTATTTCGTAAACATTTTTAACAAAAAGTGTATTTACAAATAAGTAAATTAAATATACCGCGATAATACAATTATTATTAAAAATACAAGGTAAGCAAATTTCTAATAACCATAAAAGTTTATCTTAGGTTGATTAAAAATATGTAAAAAGGAACATTTAAAAAATGATAAAACCGCGATTCGTTTAACTTAAAATTTAGTTTCTCAATCTTAACTAAATTCATTATGCCGTAAGGTAAAGAAAATACCTCGGTCCCGGTCCAATATTCGATGACTTGTAACCACTTGTAAAGGCGCGGTCCCATTAAAACGGTCCCATTAAAACTTACCGGAATAAGCATTCTACCATTAATATAATTTCTAAACAAATTATGAATGAATATTAATTTTAATTATTTTCAGTGTTAAAGTTGCGCTTCCTACACGTGTTACACTCCTAACGTGTACAGTTACACTCCTAACGTGTAACAGGAGGAGTTAAGCCAAGCGGTTAGTGTTTTAGGTAGAAAGAGAAATACGCCTTTTTATTTTTATCGTGTTACACATTAATAACACATTAATTTTTATAAAAAACTCTTAAGAAAAATGCATGTATTTTTATTGAAACATTTGGCTAACTTCAAGAGTTCAAAGCAATAATTTCGTTTTAGATTAAATAAAAAACTATTTATTTTAAATAAACAAACTTATTTTTGATAAAATTTCATTTGTGAGTTTAACTTATTGTGTATATGGCTGAGTCTGATCATCAAAATTTAATGAAATTAAACTTAAATTTGGCGACAAAGTTTAAAAAATTATTTTTTTAAGTTTTTTTTTATTTACATTGCTATTCTTACTTAAAATAAACCTAACTTGATAAAACAAGTTTGCGTTAATAATTTAACTTTTATGATGTATGTGTTATTTTAAATTCAATGAAACTACTTCTGTACTAAATACAACTGTGAATAGTAAAATTGAAAGAATGGATTAAGGTAGCATTACTAAATGCTGAATTTTAAAATATAGTTGTTTGTAATATTATTTTTTAGCTAATCATATTGACACTACGCTATCCAAAATGGTAAAGAAAACGCTGTAACAGTAGATAAAGGTTTTCACAAAATTCTCACATAGGAAAATTTTTGAGTGCTTTAAAGGAAGGGAGATAATAAATTGAATGCGGAGAAAACTAAATAAAGAAAATTCGTGGGAAAATAATTATAAAAAAAAAAGTATATATATATATATATATATATATATATATATATATGTATATGAGTATATATATATATATATATATATATATATATATATATATATATATACATATTATGAAGAAATGAAAGAAAATTACTATAGTTGCGGAAACTAAGACAAAATCATACTTTTGAGAAAAGGAAGCATGGCTAACCAATACAGATGATAATGAGCAAGTCCGAAAAAATGGGAAAACTTTTAATAGAAATTTTTTTCATAAAATATCGCAATTATCAGAATAAATTATGGTATTTGCTGTATTGGATTTTGCTACAATAAAGAAATTAATCGTCTTGAATTATCGATTGTAGATAGATGTCTTTTCGTAATATTTTCGATGAATGTACGTAAATGGAGCAAAATAAGACTCAACGGAATAATATGTTAAAAAGATTCTTTCGTCATATATTAAGTTGTTCCAATATGATATTTAACGTGTTACGCTCAAATTATTTCACATTATATAGTTTTAATGATTTTCATTTCAGTTTTCATTTGTCATGATTTCTTTTCCAGTTCCATTCTGCTCGTAAGGGAATAATCCTTATTTATTTCACCTTTTAATTACACGCCCCGTTTATATACTGCTACAATTTAATTAATTACGTTTTAACTTTAATATACTATAATTTATTATGATTCTACTTGTATACTACATATTGTTAACAATTATTCAATTAAATAACATTCAATCAATATTCAATTAAATTTTATTCACTATATTTCCTTTCTGAAATTAACGAGAAAACAAATTAATGTACACAAATTATATTTTATATATAACATCTCTACATAATTCTCAAAGTAATATAAAAAAACATTATTGTTAAAGAGAACTTCATTTTTTTCGGAAGGAAAACTGAATCCTAACGCGTATCTAAGTCCCATCAAAAAAAAAAATGTCCCTTACATACAACGAATACCACCTCTAGATTGTCTATCTTGCACATAGCAATAAAGATAACCCTTTACTAAAATATAGTGCTACGTAAAGCCACTTAAAGCACGAACACATTTTCCCGGATAGAGTCGACGTAGATGGCTCGTCGCATTCATACCATGCCTTGGGGGGACGCGCTACAGGTGGGAGATATCGATTTTCCCGCTCCAGTCAACATCGCCCGTTGGCTGGGCCGCATAACCTCAGTAATTGCATCGCTTTTTAAACGAATATTTTATGATGAGGACTTAAGGTCGAAGTATCCGTTTGTCTGGGTATTAGTGGTGATTTTACTTTTATGGTACATGGTGCTTTTTTATATATCGTATATTATCGATAAATTTAGAGTGATGAAGTTATAAAGAAATAATAAAGGTCTTCGAATCTTCAACTATTTGAGACATGACTTGGGTTCAGAAATATGATCATATTTACTGATGCCGAAAATATCCCAATGCAAAAATACCGAAGGCGCTCTAATTATTTTAAATAATCTTTAAGTTCAGGATAGCACACATCTCCGAAATCAAATAGTGCCAACATGGCCAATTGGGCATGTTACTCCAAAGACCGAAGAACCCAAGGAGCCCTATAGATAAAGCAATCAGAAGAGGAGCTCTGGCCAGACTTAACGTATATTGTGACAATCAAAGATCAGCCTTTTGGGTACCAAAGATATTGTGCAAGAAGCAAACACATTGATATTCGTTATCACTTCATACCAAAATTTTTTTGGCAAACGAATACTTCATGGAGTTATATGAAAACTCAGTACATGATAGCTGTTCTCACGGAAGCATTGTATCATTCGAACTACGAAGCTTTCGTCAGCAAAATTCATGGAGGATTTTAGTCCAGGAGAGGGTGTTGAAAAATATACGAAAATACAAAATACCTGGCAAAATCACATTAGGATAATGTTAGATCGCAACTTAATCGACGATATGAATATTGTCGCTCGCAGCACTATGACTTTGTTGTATTTTATCAATTAGGTATAAAACAAATAATGTTTGAAATTGAATTTGCTTTTACTTTATCAGATTTTTAACAAACATTTTTGTGATGAGCTGTATTTTGAAATGTGCTGTATTTCACCAGCAAACTATAATAAAGTGACTGTTACTGGAATTTTAGTATACACTCATGAAATCTTACTTTATTTTAATTATAGTTTAATTCGTATAAAAAACAGATTAGCTGTGTATTTCCCTTTAAACAATAAACTACCCATTAGGTGCAATTTAAAGAAAATTAGAGTCTAATTATCAACATTAATACAATTAGTGTTAATATACGAAAAGTAAATTGTCAATGATAAAGAGACTACGAGAGACTGACGCTACTCCATGTGTGCCAGTATACTAAAATAAGCATACGAACAGTACAATAACATTACAGCATAAACTGAACTAACACAGACTTTCATAACTAGACTCTGACCAAAGTAGGAAATTAAGAAATGTGTGTTTAAATGGCAACTCAGGTGACAAGGATGAGCTTCCTTTGATCGCGAGCTACGGTTGTCCTTGACATATTAAATTTATGTTCCCTTTATATATTGCCATTTTAAATTGGAAGTAACTTTGTCTAGAGCTTCTGTTGTGTAGTTTGAGATACTGTGTTTGATCTTAAGCATAGACGACTTTGTTTATGCAAAGTAATAATAATTTTATTTTCTTTAGATACGGGCTGGATGAATTTCATTACAATGTTATACGTACACTATTTTTATGTACATTTTGAAAGAAATTGTTCTTTCTAAAAATATTGGATAATGTAAGTTTCGGTTAATAATATTTAATGTAATTAAGAATATTTTACTCAAGGTTCCAGATATGTAAAGAGTCGCTTTCTCTGCTCTAGTGCACACTAGTAAGTACATTTCTGATGTTCATACTCACACCAAGTGCTGCACGGTACCATCCAAGAGATATAGCATACAGCACATTTAACACATTATTTACCATGGAACGTGAAGGATACGGGTATTATTTCACAGAAAGAAAAATGGTTATATTGCTAATCTTTTTTTAATTTTTGCATTTCGTTCTTGTCAAGGCTGTGTTTATAATAATGAAACATTTAACCATCATTTGTACATATATATGTGTATATATGTACAAATGATGGTTAAATTTGTAATATATATATATATATATATATATATATATATATATATATATATATATATATATATATATATATATATATATTATACAACAATCAAGGTTTATATAACAGCATGAATAACGATGAACAATTATTAATTTCATTCAATAAGAGCAACCGCAAAAAAAAATTATATTTCATCACTAAGTTGGACCTGGGTCTTTTTTAAGCGGAAAAGAAAAAAACTGCACTTTGATTCCAAAAAAATATTTGTAAAATTAAGGCAAGATTATCCACTTAAATTTGAATAAAAACACATACTTATATTCACACTCTCGTCTCTGTGAATCACACATTCTTTGAATTACGAAAAAAAAATTTAATCGTAATATTAACTCTTACCTAATTGCAACTTTATAATTTAATAGCTCTTAATAATGTACAATTTCTATTTTGTAATAGTTTACCGGCCATAATATTTAAGGATTTTAAAATAATAATTTGTTTAAAGTAAAAATATAATCCATGACAAATAATTTTCCTAATTTTCATGATTTCTAGTAATAAAATAATTCTTGAAGCTTTTGCCTCCTCTGTTTTTCGGTCTGCAAGTGTGAATAAAATTATTTTGTCTGACACTAATACGTTTCCCGTAGATTCTGTCACCTCTTGAACACGTTTTTTGAATAATCACAAACTACCTAAGTAAATAAATAAAACAAAATCTTGATTCACAAACACACACACACACATTTTTAGGAAATCTCGGAGACACAAATGAAAATAATGTATATTTTACATACATATATCCTGTTTCTTATTATGTGATACTATATTATGCAAATAATAAATTTCTGCGTATAATATGCGTATTTATACGTGTAATTGTTACTTATATATGTTATGTTTCCAAAAAAATTGGATTAATTTGTTATATTTACGCGAGATATTTATATGGTTTATCAAAATATAATAAATATTACATTACTTAACGTAAAATTAACGCCTACCAGAATGCGGAAGAAAACACAATCCTACCAAGTTTTAGTGTAATTGATCGCTTAGTTTCGGAAAAGTGCACCGGTTAGAACGGAATGTTTCGCAATTTTTTGTATAACAAGTGAGTTTTCATATAATTTATATTATAGTTTATTAGCACAAATTGCTGCGTTATAAAGAAAATGTAAAAAAATATATGACTTCATTAGACAGTTGATTTCAAATGTAACCCTAAATTTCCAAATGAAAAATTAAGTCCAAGGAAGTATACGTGAGAAAAATATTGTTAAGGAAATGTTTGTAGTTTACCTCTTATACTACAAGAAAATTTATAACTTTGAAAAAATGTCGTCTAGGAAAAGTCTTTTAACTTTAAAAAAACGTCGTCTGTGAAGAGAAATCTCGAAAAGGAAAAATTTCATTCGATTTAATTTGTTTCAAAACAAATTTTGATATATTCGTATTCCTCATAGACGAAATTAAGTTAAATCATATTTATGTTATTATATATTTATCTTAAAATCATTTATAAATTAAGGTAAACAAATACACAATTTCTTAAAGGACTTTCGAAAATTACTAATACAGACATTTTAAGTCTAAATACTGATTCAAATTAGAAGACTACTTACTGAAACTTGGTTTCTCACGTCTCCCACAAAATCATAATTATTAAAGACACGAACTTGATATAAACTCCCTATTATAAATTACAAGTTTCTCGTAGAAACTAGTAGTGAAAGCCAGACTTAGTAAGTTTATTAAACTACAAACATATCTACTAGTAGTAACAGCTTCGTTTTAGTAGTTCATTTAGTTAACGTATAAATTTGGTTAATTACCATGTAATGTATGTTCACTCGATGTAGTAATTTTAACATAAACATAATTATTTAATAGGAAATTAAGATATTGAATTTATTTAGTATGGGATATGTAGGATAGAAATATAGGGCTATTGAAAAATTTTTCTTAGGTATAATCTATAAACTATCTTTTCAATGTTTTATATTTTGATATCCATAATTTCTTAGGCTCAATCAAAAAACGATTTGATAGAAGTGTTTATGTTTTATGGAGATATTCAATTTGAATCACGTGCAAGTGCGTATTCAAAATCAATTTTCTCTTTTGGAGATCATGCCTCAAACCTAATTAATAAAACATAAATCCATTTTTAACATAAGCTAATTAAAATATAAATCTTTAAATTACTTGTCTTTTCCTTATCTGTCAAATTGCTGTGTATAAAATTAAAAATTTGGTGCATGAATTATACAAATAATATAAGTAACTACTAAGAAAGAAATACTGAAATATCGGCTTGGAAAGAGGTGACATGAGTGTCGAAATTTTTCCAAAAATACACAAATTTTTGGATAGCTTAATTTAAAAACATGTAATGTAGAATTAAAAATACACATCGCATAAAATAATCGATTTCATTGTATTGTAATAATATTTTTCGTTTTATGTTTAACTTAGAATGTTGCGAAAACAAGATGGAGGCGTAGATTCTGACCATCATAAAATATTAACTTTTAATATCGTGCAGAAACAATTGAATGGAATTTAATTCTCTCTTCGGTCAAAAAAGTTTCGGGAACTCCTGAAAATCGGAGAAAAATAAAAACATTGTAATACGCATTTAATCATATAATACAAAATCAGCGTTTTTTAAAATAATATTTTATACACAGAGTTCATATCAAAAAAATAAATATGAAATCTCGGAAAACAATTTAGGATATCCCGATGACCACAGAACGACTTAACTCCGCATCAGTAGACCCATCAAGTTTGGGCTAATTTTATTAGTCTCAAATAGCACTTTTTATGTATATAGCGACCATGGTATTATGATGGAGTCAAAAGGTTGTAATATGGCGTGATGATGACGTCGATTACTGACATTAACAAAAAAATCTGTACGACCGATAAAAGCTGGCCAAATCTTCCCCAGAGGACCTCCAAAGACCTCTTGCACCTAACATATCAAGATGGTATCCTCAACTTGTTCCCGTTGGATACCCTGTCAGAGGATTGTCAGATATGTGGAACTCAGGGGGACTGGCGTTCATCGTATAAGGTTCACCAGCTAAACCAGACCAGGATAAGGTGCTCCAAGTGAAGACTACTTCACGCGGGAAGACTAATTCAGACGTTCCGCAGACTTGAATTTAACTTCGAATGAACTATAAAAAATAGTAAGTACTACTATTATTAAAGTAACTAGTATAATTATCCAAACATGATTTACATACAAAAGCTAATTCTATAATCAATTATCGAAATATCTCTGTTGGAGATCGTTCGATTATGGAAATCGTTCATAATTTCCCACCGCTATAATTATTCACATCTCCATTCACAGTAATTATTTATTTATTCAGAAGAACCGATAATTTAAAATGAATAAACACTAGAAACAATAAATTTAACTCACCCATATGTACTATCCATTTACGATAGCTGCAAAACAAGAATATCATTACTCAACATTCTTTCACGGAATTTGTCCTTATACTCGATGCTCATAAAACGTCTTACTCGTAGATATTCACCAGGACATTCCTCAGGATCTTCTTCACATGAAGACACTGCTTGTAAATAGTCAGAATTATGTCAATCGTGGGAAATACGTTATTATAAATAAAGATTTTCAATTATGATTAACTTTAAAGTTTCTCAATGAGGAATAATAACAAGTTTCTACATAATACATCGAGTGGCTGAGCTAGTTCGTAATGCATGATGAAATTTCATTGATTTGTTATGAAAGAAACCTGTAATATCTCTAAATGTCTCGTTTTAATACATGTTTCATTACAAGCCTTTGTCTTATCCTAAATTTGAATTACAAACATTTATTTGATTAATTTAATTATACTTGGACAGTATTTGAATTATAGACGCATATGAATGAAATTTAAATGAAATTTGATTTGTAATTATCCAAAAACTGATTTTTGAATATTATAAGACAACATTCAACAGTTTTCAAAATTACCATACTGTCTAGTAGTCAATAATAACACCCTCTTTCAAAGGAAAATCGAAGATAGTATGGTAATACAGAGGACACAATAATACACAAAATACCCTGAAATAAAACTGGGATGCCATGAAAATGGCAGCTAACTGTCCGTGTTCCTATGAATTTTGAGAGGTGTTTATAACTTACCTATTTTTGAAATACACTGATAACATTTTAAACTAATATAATTCATCATTTTAAACTATTATTTATGGGTGCAAGTACTGTCTGAATAGTTCACGCGCTTGTGTGGGCATTTTGTATGGTTATAAAATGAAATAAAAAAATGGACTATTTATTCCATATCCTTATTATTCAATGCTATCATAAATTGTTAGTTGATATTTGTTAATATTTTGCTTATTGTGTAATTGTTAGTATAGATAGTTGTCACTTTCTAAGATATTCACCCCTCCTCGGGTGAAGGCCTCTTCTATCCTCTTCCATGATTTTCTTTCGCTACCTTGGGTCAATGAGTCTTTTCCTATTTTTTCAGTTATGCCATCAGCTCGCCATCTACTTGGCCTGCTTCACTTCCTTTTCCCTGATGGTCGCTCCCATCTAATTGTTTGAATAGTCCATCCGTTATCAGTATAGCGTTATATGTGACTGGCCCATTGCCACTGTAGCTTGACTGCTTGTGTGAGAGCATTAGTTAATTTAGTTTCTTGCCTTATGGTTTTATTTTTTATTTTATGTGTTGGTCTTATTTTTAATAAGCTTCTCACTATAACCCTTTGTGTTGTTTGTATCTTTTGTTTCCCGTTATTAGTGAATTTTGTGTGGTATGAACTAAGTATTTCTAGCCACAGACACTACTGCTTCAGTACGAGACCTATATAAATAACAAAGTTGAAACTATAAATTTGCAATAAGGTGATCGAAAACGCAGTTTGAATTTTGCAAATTTGAATTTTATAATTCCACTTTCATTAAATTTACGTAATGTACATGTATATAATGTGTAGTACATGCTTCGTTTAAACATACGCTGCATAGTATATTCTTCCTGTATATAGTATACATCGCATATACTATGTATACAGTATACATGTGTAGATAGTATACATCCTTGGTAATGTGTAATATATGCTTCGTGTTAATATACGCCGTGCGTATATTTACACAAAGCATTTTTACCCACACATACTTGTCCTCCAACATAAAAGCTAAAATGAACCTAAGATGAACAAAGTTAAAACTTTGAATACGCAATAAAGATATTTTAAATTAAAGTTATAAAAATATTTTAAATTACATCAATTTTGCTTTTACAAATACACTTCTAATCGACTTAAAAATTTTAATTTGACACGTTTTACATCTACATGAAAGAAACAGTTAAAAATAGACTGAGTTAGATTAAGTTAAATTGGATTAGCTTCGATCGGATTAGGTTAAATGATTGTGTCAAGTTCAGTTATTTTAGGCTACTTGATATTAATTAAGACGATTGCTATGATTTATCTCTTCTCAGCAATAATTCGTGGCATTTCATCGAAAACATAAAAATAAAAAACGGAAGTTCAACGGCAAGTTCTCTTTAGATCATCATGTTAGCTGATTTAAATAATAGAAATTAAAATAATGAATATAACACCCAAATATTTTTTAAGCAAATTACCACCATTTTTATATTTAAACTTATCAAACATTATTCCTGTAATGTTAGGTTTTACTTGATTTTAAAAACTTGTTGATATCAAACATAAAAATTATGTTAAGTACTTAAAAACGCTTACGCACATTTTTTTTATTAAAATTTAATCTAAATTCCAATTATACATAAAGAAACTACTTGATAATATAAAGGTTGGATATTAAGCTTTCTATATTTATGTCGTTACTTTATTCAAAATTTCTGCCCATCTACTATAACCAAAATTATTAAATTACTGTCAAAAATATGCACTTTTTTATTAACTGTAAATATGGCAGCATCGTTCTTGAATGAAATTCTAAATCAATAATGATTAGGCAAATCGGCTTTAAGTGACGTATAAAAATGAACAGCGTATTTGGGAATATAATGATTGAATAAGTGCAGGAAATACCCAAAGCTGAAAGGATAAAAGCCTACAAAAGTTCTAACTATATGTTTTTTATTTAACTCTTTGTTGTTTTCAAATTGTAACCTGAGAACTTTCTAGGTAGGAACGTAATTAGAGTAGTTCCTAAATTTTCTTACTAACTTTGAAAACAAACTCACGGTACTTTAGCGCTTGACTATGACAAGTCACATTGAATATACTGTAAGAGATTAATTGGATACAGAGAATTGCATAAAACAATTTATCTTCGTAGACAAACAGGTTAAGTTTTCCACTTAATGAAAAAGCTTTGACCTTTTACACTTGATTAATTCACCACAGCCAAGTTTACGTGAACCACGTGACGCGAAAGGATATCCTGATTTGGAAAAGTAATTTTAAACTTGAGGGTATGAAATTATGTTCAAGCCATTTCGCCCACGTGCGTCATTTGTCCGCGGCCTACGCGGGACAATCAGACCCTGAGGTTAATGAAGGATTTTGCTACAAATATTACAAACACTGTACCTTTTATTACGCTTTGGGTATGATGTATTTTTGTGGAAGTGGAGGGAATATTTAATGAGTTTTTTACTAAATTATTTGAAATAAATTTTTACCTAAACATAAACCGTTATGTTGGAAATGACTCTTTATCCTGAGAGGCAATGATATAATCATTTGCTACTCTAATTTTTGGAAATATGCATGGAATTTTAAAAAAATTTCCTTAAAATTTAATATTACTTTTCATTTCTTTGCAACATCTCATGAATAGATAATTTAATATAAATTTTGTAATTTTATTTATTTAGTTGGAATGAGACAATTTGTTACAAATTTTTTCCGCCTGTGGTAAAAGGTCCTTAATACCCTTTATTTAAGTAAGAATAGTTTCATCTCCATTACTTTTCACGAAAATAAACTAACTTTTATCGAAAATATTTAACATTTTACATCATTTTTTCTGCGTATAGGCAATAAAAAAACAATATGAGCTATCTCTATGAATAAGCGAATAAAAACAACAAAACTCTTATTTTTAAATTTTATTTACATTGGTGTCAAATATAACTTAAATCAAAATATTTACTTACTGCTATGTATTTTAAATGTTTTTATGTATCTTAATTTTCGATTCAATAGCAGAATTTAACATTTTAAACCTTTTATTTTGTTTAAGTGATTTAATAATTTGTAGAGTTTGTATATATATACAATCCGGACAAACCCGGTACACGATGCTAGTTCCCTTTATTGTGCACGTTACTCTACAAACTTTCTATTGAGAGTCTTGAATATCCTTTCTAGTCCCTTTTCATGCCCCCTACTTACCTGACCCTTATCAACACACAAAGCTGATATTATCGATGGAAATTTTACTTTGAATGAAACTTAAAACCGTTGATTGGATATCTCCGTAATGATTTTCATAACCTTCTCCCATTGTAAATGCTTCGCATTCAACGGATATCGTAATCAATCACGCATTAGTGATGCGTGGGTAGCATTTGACAAGGCAAATATGTCATGAGAGAATTTCCTTTGACAGCTACTGAGAGATTCTGACATATAGGTGGTGTATTTTGTATTTCATGGTTTAGTTAACGAGTCTTCAATACTAAAATTAACTAAAACAGAATATATGATAAGTTTGATGGAGTGGGTATTTTAAATATTATTGTAAACGAAGACACAAGTGGGTATTGTAAACGAAGACACTGACGATACTATGTGCCATATCTCATAAGGTCCTCATAGTACAATCGTATAATATTAAATCGAATGAGTGATGTTGACTTCCGTCGTCGATGGTTACTTTACCTTAATCACACACAGGTTAAATGGTTAAAAAATTATGGTTATTTATTGCGTCATTGCGTGGTTAAAAAATATTAGTTATTAAGAGAATATGTAAATAAAAGTGCATTTGTTTAATTTTTGGATGGATTGTTGTTTAGATATGTATATAATTAAAAGTTCAGTTTTCTCGTCACCTCATTCCGAAAATTTGCCAGTTCATATTAATGAAGATCAGTTAGTAATACAAAAGCATACGAACTACATATCGCGACGAATTTTATTTAAATAATATCGTTATTTTTAGTACATCAAGGATGCGAGAGTATGATTGTTTTTATAAAAAAACTCTTAATATAATTTTTTAATAAGCGTACAAGGCAAACTTCTTAAAATTTCTAAATTTTATAGTTAAACTAACTAATACTAATTACAAAATATTATATAGCAATATCGCTAAAATCGATTGAAAGAAGACGTATGTATAAATAATATTTAAAACTTCGGAATTTAAAAACGTATTTAATTAAATATTTACTTAGATTCTATTACATTTTACCACTGCTCTCTCTCGATGATATTTTCCTTTAAGTAATGGATTTCTAACACAAGACGAATTTCACAAATTATGGTTCTAAATGTACGGTTCTAAAGACTAGGTACGAACAAACAAATAACCAAAAAATGTCTTTCTGATTAAAAAAAGGCTTTTCCGGCTATACAAAAAAAACATAAGTATAGGTTAACATAGTGACGTCGTTTTTAACAATTGATCGAGATTATAAAAAATACATGTGCTAATATTTTTTCTACTAGGGAAACAAAGTATACATAATAACTGTTAAAGTAATAATTTGTATTAAAAATCGCTAGTGACGAAACAAAAGACGACTAACTTAATTTTAATGGAATATATTTAACCAATTTATTAAAATGTGCTTCGAACTTAAATTATATTCATACTTGTTTTCATACTCTCAGTTATTTAATGGATAATTTTACGTCATATATTAACAATTACTAGCGTGACCCGTGCGAAGTCTTCGCATTATTTATTCCATTATGAAGCTCAGATGACAGATCAAACAAATATTTTACTAAAATTGACATATAGAGACGCAAGTATCAAAAGCATCACTTTATTTATACGTGAGTGGATTTGAAATTAAACAAAAATTTTACCGACCGTCAATCATATTGACGTTGAGCCGTTAGATGGCAGCATTGCTGTTTTGTGTATATAATTTTAATAATTAATTAATTTGCCAAAACAATAGCAATAATAATTTTTTTAGTTGTGGATGCCGGTAGAGCAAGCAATTATCTATAAAATGATATATAATTTATGTGGATTAGTTGTGAGGTTTTTTCTAAAAAGGGAGAGTAAGAGTAACATTTTAACCTTAGTGTATTAATATATATGATGATGATATATAATTTATGTGGATTAGTTGTGAGGTTTTTTCTAAAAAGGGAGAGTAACATCTTAACCTTAGCGTATTAATATATATGATGATAATATAATAAGCCCAAGTTTATTACTGACATTATTTAATTTTGGGACAATTATTACACACCGTATAAACCAAGGCTATAGGAAGATAAATGAAAAATTTGCAGAACTGCTTGAATTTTATTAAAGGCTTGAAACAGAATGAAATATTTTCGTAAACTTACCATTAAATAAGTTCTTTACCAATAATTATTTATTCAAATAAATTATTCTAGCCCTATCAATTTTTTTAGTATTTGTACAATTTGTAACAGAAATGCGACAGCACAGATGTACACAAGTTAATTAATTAAATGAATATACGCCAAGTAAAAATAATCTTTAAGCGGGAAACATCAAGAATGGTTATAGTGACGATGAAGGTTTTTAAATATACAATTATATTTAATTTTGTTTACTAAACCTTTATTTAATATAAAAGAGTCACTACTATTTTCAACTATGAATTATTCAATATGTTTATCAACAGGATCTGTATACTTTTAGTGTGTAAGTTGTAATTTTAATCCCTTAAGCTTAATACGCTATTCGACATGATAATATAATTGTATTTATATTGCTATGTAATGAACTTGAAATTTAACACTTTCGAGAAAATATATGAAACTTGAAATTTAACACTTTCGAGAAAATATATGAAACTTGAAATTTAACACTTTCGAGAAAATATATGAAACTTGAAATTTAACACTTTCGAGAAAATATATGAAACTTGAAATTTAACACTTTCGAGAAAATATATGAAACTTGAAATTTAACACTTTCGAGAAAATATATGAAACTTGAAATTTAACACTTTCGAGAAAATATATGAAACTTGAAATTTAACACTTTCGAGAAAATATATGAAACTTGAAATTTAACACTTTCGAGAAAAAATGCATTGTTTTAAATTTACTCAAGTAAAAAATACAGAAAACTTTAAAAGATGAGCCCATAAGAAAAAAAATCTATTAATTACAAGTAGAAATCATACTACAAGAGTACCGTACAGTCTTAGGTACATGTAATAGGTTAATATTTAGGGGTTCATAGCACTTTTATTAAATTATTACAAATATCAATATCACTACGTAAGTATATGGATACGTTTGTTGCACAGGTATAAGATAAATAACTTGGTTGTTTGCAGATTTTGAATTGGTAATGGAAACAAAACGAAATAGATTTGAATTGAATTAGTTACTGAATAGGGTTCACATGTTTTTTTAGATTTTTGATACAGGTAATTAAAAAATTAGGAGAATTTACACACCACGACTGAGACGCATATCTCAAGTAGGAAACTAAGTATCCGAAAATATTAATAAAAACATTTTGCATTTAAAAATATATATTTTTAATGATCCCAACATGACGTTAGATGCGCGTGCCTCATAAAACGATACGAGCTGAAAACAATTTACAACTCGTATCAAGCGTCAGCGATACTTGGCATTTCGGATCTTATGTCATAATATATTTCACGTGACTTGCAGGCACTTGTCTTATATTACTTTTGCAAATAGCGTTGATGCCTTTTAATATATAATGGAGGTAGCTATGTGATATCTTTTGATGATGTGTATTTAGTACATGAAAATATACAAGTAGCAAAGAACCTCGTGTAATTTATATGCCTGTTTATACCTTAGAAGGAATGTATAAAAATAATGCATTGTTGACAGCTTCTAACGTGTTCAGAGTTCGGTGACTCTAATATCATTAATTCCCTGAATAGAAATATGTACTTGATAAATTGAGACAATCTTTTTTTAATTTTGTTTTTGAAAAAGGTCTTGATGACAAGGCTGGAAACATAAAAAAACTAACTACAATATTTAAAACTTCATTTTTATTTGAATTCTCAATTCCATTCGTAATGATACGCCAAAAAATTATTCGTCCTAACGTTTCATTTATGTAAAAGTACATTACTTTTTTTCTTATTTTCGACATATTTATTGAGATCTCTATCTGAAATGTCTACTAGCAAAATTTCCTGTCGTAAATTTCATATAAACCATAATATTGTGATAAATATACAGGTAGATGTACCGATGAACATAATGAAATTGTAAAGATTTCTTGTTCGACAATTAAGGCAGTAAATAATCATGGCATATAAAACGTATATGGTTTAAAAAGTGAACGTGTATGCAAAAAGGATCTTCGGTAACTGGCACAAAATTATTTGTTTCTGTATTTATAAAAAGAGAATTCTAAAATATTTGAATTACTTCATAAGGTACGATTAGATCGCCGATAATAACATTCGAAAATGGACAAAATTTTAGAAGTAAAAAAACAGACTGATATTTTTTAGAATCAGAAAGAATCGGATTTGTTGTTTTAGTTAGGATGAGATTTCTCAGGTTAGAAAGAAGCCTATGTTATTTTTTGGCCAATTTTCTCTGTGATGAAAATCACGTCGATCTGTAGCTCCTACACGATGTAAAAAAAGGACAAACAAATACACATTTGAATTTTCAACATTAGTTGGGATTGTCGTATTAGGTAGGATGAGATTCTTCGCGTTTACAAGTAGCCTACATTATTTCCTGGCTAACTAACTATCTCTGTGTAGGTTAGGATCATAATATTACTTTGAAGGTTATTTCTCGGGAAGAAATGTAGCCTAGGTCTTTTCCCGTGCGCCAATTACCACTGTGTAAAATTTGTAAACACAAACAGAAATTGATATAAAAAGCAAACTGAAATGAAAAAAAAATTAATAAACAGAAAAATTTTAAAATTTACAGACACAAACCCAGATAGTTAATTAAAAAAAAGACATACCCAAAACATCAAAAATTTAGTAGGTAAAATGGATTACGTAAAAAAATATAAATGCAAACACGAATTGATATAAAAAGAGTACAAACCAAAATACCCAAAAATTTAAAGAACAAAAAGGGTCACATGGAGAAAGTTTATAAATGAAAACGCGAAGGGATAATTAAAAAAAAACAATCTCAAGACATCAAAAATTTAAATAAAATATAAATAAAAAATAATAATTGAAATAAAACAAAAAAGAATTAAAATAAAAAAACAAAATATTTAAAAATTTAATAAGCAAAAATCATTGCGTATAGAAAGATTATAAATACAAATACGAATTGGTAATTAACAAAATCGTAAAACATTGAAAATTTTATACAACAAAAACCAACCAAGGTATCCAAAAATAAGCAAAAAAGATCGCATATAAAATTTTATAAACAAAAACACAAATGGTTAATTAAAAAAATTAACCCAAAACATCCATAACAGTAAGTAAATACGAATATGAAAAAAAAAATTAAAAATACAAACAGGAATTGATATAAAAAAAACTAACTCAAAACTTCCAAAAATTTAATAAACAAAAAACACCACGTGAAAAAAATTATAAAAACAAACACGAATTAATATAAAGAAAGACAAATCCAAATATTTAAAAGTGAGTAAGCAAAAATGATTGAAAAAAGGTGGATTCCGTAAAAGAAAAAATGTAAAATTATATTCCCGCGTAAACAAATGTTTTAAAATGTTCAAATTTATTTTTTTATAATAAATAATCCCGAGCTATATATATTCTGAAATACAGGCCCTATTTCAAAATATATATTGTATTCAATAAATAATGTTCACCCACTAAAAAAAAGTCAAAATATAATTGATGCTAAACTAAACCGATATTAAAACATACGATATTTAAACATAAACTAAGATCAAAATCATTTTCATTGCTTTTTGAGCGGATGGGAAAACATCGCCACGTCTTTGTGTTCGAAGGAAATAATGTGTTTTATTTTTTTTTATTGGAATTCTATTTACTTTATTAAAATTAAAAATTCGCCAGGATTTTAAATAAGACGTGAACAGTTAGTCTTTTTAATTTTATTTATAAAGTATTATAAATAACGGAGAAATTTATATTACGAGATGTTTATGAGTTTTTTTTTCTAATATAAAAGATATTTCAGAAATGTTTTAAACAACCAGGACTACAGAAAAGAGTAATTTTTGTGACCATAGATATAGTAGATCTTGCTAAAAAAAATGTTTAATCAATCTGGTGATCTCAGCGCTGGGCAAACCAGATTAGCAAATAGTTTCGCTCGTGAAATATATTCAGAAGAATATTGTTAATATGAGATAATTGCTACTTTTTTTTTATTAAAGTTTATTTTTAAATATAATGAAACATTTATCACAACAACCAAATTTGATTAAATTAAATTAAATTTGGATTACGTAATAAAATGCTCCCAAATACTATAAACAATGTTCAATTAAACATGTTTACAAAGCGAATTTCACTTATCTAAGTATAATATGATTGACAATTAAATTTAATTGGAAATAAGAAAAAAAATCGATTCGTTATTAGACCTAAAGATTATCTATTAAGTAATTATACGTGTTTAACTAAACGGCAAATACAGGCATTATTTCAGTTAAATTTAACTACTTATAAGCAACGAATTATGTAATTTATGGAATACTGTAAAATGAGTTTGGTGAATGGAATTAATTTACATTTTAATAGTTTATTAACTTAGTTGATTTTAATATGATAACCTTTCTGATTGAAGCCCTTGCGATACTAGTTGGTTTGTTTTTAAATAAAATTAATTAAAAATATTACGGAAACTCAATTTAGAATCTTTAAATTAATTTGTTGCTTAAATCGTATTTAAACAAAGCCAGACATCCTATTGGTTGTGTATCATATTGTATTTTTATGTATCTAATTGATACATATGGTTGACTTATTGCTTTGAGAGCAATCTCTTGCATTCCGAAAACCGATCCATCCGCCCGACAAGCACGGGGAAATCGAACCCGGATAACCACGACGCGACGCAAATCAAAGTTCGAATGATCAATCCAATACACCATGGCGACGACATATAAGAATTATATTTGTATTATATTTTTTTTTCTACTTTTTATCAACAGTAAATATATGAATAATGTAATAACAGTAATCAGAATTGCCTTAAATTAATTCCGTAACATGAATATTATTTACAATTAACAAATAAATGTAATTCGTAAATTTCCAAATACCTGAGTCAGTATTAGTGCTTTTAAACTTATTTAAATAAAGCGGAACAACAACATACAATTTGAAATATATACGGATATACGTAATGCATTTTTACAAACTTAGACATAAATATTTATAATTATAGACAGGTTTTGAATGGAAAATAAGAAGGAATAAGACATTTTCAGAAACGTTGTAAAGATTTCCCGTTACGAACGAAGAATTTACATAAAACTACCTCCCAAGTTTCTGATACTCTATATGTGAAGCCTTGGAATCTTTCGAAAATTCTTGTATGACATTCTTCGACGTTTAATATAATCTAGTATTTGAATAATTTATTTACAAAAATAGGACTTCAAATTTCAATAGTTGTACTATTGGAGAAAAAAAAGTATATACAAGTAAAGCGCCATCGAGTATAGAAAAAATGGGATGAACTAGTACATGTGGGACAATAATGTAAATAAAAACTAAAAAAAGATGAAAAAACGAATCCAAACTTTATTTTTCATAAAATAGGTAAGGGCAAACGGGTAAAAGATTTTAGAATTGCATTGAGCAACAAATTTTTAGCATTTTGTTTAAATTTATTCATACTTACGGGAAAGCAATGTTTTAAAAGATTTTCAATTTGCTTATTACTTGAAAAAAAATAACAAAATTACACAGGGAAATCCGTTTTGATTCAAGGATCAACTTAATTGTCGTAAGTGCTGTAAAAACTAATTGGCAATTACTGAAGGAAGTTGCGAAGGCCAAATTTTAATTGTGATTATAAATCTTCAAATATAATTATTGAAGATCAACTACTTTCCAAGTCATGCTCTGTCGAATAATGATTCTCTAATAAACATGGAATGTTAAATAATAAAAGCCAACTAAAGTTAGCTTGTTGGGGACAGTAAACACAATTTTGATAGATATAATTTGGTGCTTTCGAGATTTATTATTTCATATTTTTAGTGTTAAATATTTCACAATAGTTTTATTTTAGCTTCGACGTATATAACTAAATAAAGGTGATGATTAATCAGGAGATTTGATAAATAATTTGCACAAAACACAGAATTTTCAATGGAGCAGATTTCATTATGAAAAATGAGCGGAAAAAGGCACAGTCGCATATAAAGTTTTACTTTATTATTTTGTTAATTTTCTGAATAAAATTAAATGTTTTCAACAGTCGATTATCAGTTTTTTTAATATTGTGGAGTCAATTGTATAAAAAAAATAAATACAATTGGTTTTCATAATTGTTTCACAAAAGTTGAAACGGACATATGGGGGAATATAAATAGTGATCATCATATCAAAAATATGATAAAAAAGGACTATATTTGCTAATAATATCATTTGGTTGTCATATTGTGAGGTCGTGTACGTGTTGGAAATTGTTTATTTATTTTATTAGGGTCGCCAAGATTGTTTCTCTTTTTTTATTCCTATCTTTTTATTGCATAACAAAAGTAATGCAGTGATTTTATCAGTTCGTTTACATTTCATGCGAATGGTTGAATGTGGTTATTATTTCATCCATAAACACACTTTAATTTGATTCCCTTCAGCAAGAGTTTAAAAAAATTTAGGTGAACAATTTTAATTTGCAAAAAAATTGAGTCAAAAGTTATTTAACTATTAGGTTCTTTAATAAGTTAGGAACTGTTTTTAAAAAAAATCTTGTATTTTTATATACGTCGAGAACATTCTGCAGTCAAGCATATATAAAGAGCATTCTGTGTTCTTTAACATCATTTATAGTTGTGCTACTGACCAGTCAATACTGAGAAAATATTGACCATGTTAAAACGTGTTTCACTACTTGCTTTATAAGGGGCAATCTTCTCATTCTGCAACAAAAGTCACAGGCAGTGTATGTTAGAGAGTAGTAGTTCGCTGGTGTCTCTGAAGCGCTGAGACGGCGCTTCAACAATTTTGGAGTGACTATTGTTCGTTACCAGATCAGGCTGATTTCAATGTCAAAACCCTGGCATGTGATTCTGATAATGACAAATTATAATCGCTAATTGAAGAAAATCGCATACTCTCAACGCGAGCTTCGGCTGCTCCACTTGAATGTTTTCACAGAACAGTAAAGAAATATTTACATGAGTTGGGCAAAGTCTACCAGTTTAGTACTTGGCTATCAATTTAATTATCGCATGTGCGCAACTTTGCTGTTGAGACATTAATGCTAAGCAACTTATAATTTATTTGGACAAGTAACAACTCAACATTTAAAATTATTGAGTCGGCAAATGATATACAATTTGTTTGATTTAACATTCATAACTACCGCAAATTTTGGAAAGTTCTTACCATCCTGACTGTAATGATCGTATAATTTCACAGCGATAAGTGAACTGCATTCCAATGGTATATAAAAATAGATTTAAAATGTTAATGCCACTAACATTTTAGATATCTTTTAAATGAACTATTCTTTACTCCGATTTCTTCTGATACCCCCAACTATCTCCATTAATATCTTGTAGCATTAATCAATTTCTTTTAGCTTCAAAAAAAGTTGACTTGGTTTATTATTGAAATATATTTCCATATGTTTGCTAACTTTTAATTTATAGACATTGATGCAATACAATACATCTTACAAACGTCTGTGTATTGTATGTTATCGGAGCACCATCCGACGGAATGGAGCGACAAGTCCCATCTGCCAAGCAGGTATCCAACCAGACGCGAGATGCAGATTGAAAAGGGGATCTCGTCGGCGGAAGCGGGAAAACGAAGAGAGACTTCCTTCCGACTAGTTGAATTTCTGCTTGGCTTCTTGTGGAAAGCTTTTATGTTGCTATGCGCTTTTACGACTAGATGGATCCAGTGATTGTCCTTGTTCTTATAATGTGATACTAATCCAAATGTGTAGAAATTTTCTAAACTATTGGTGTCATTTGGAATATAGTATAGTCACGGAAACAAATAATCGTAGCTACTTTGAAATAATTTAAATATTTATTATTCAGTATATAGGAAGCCAAAAAAACATTAGGTTCAACAAGAAAAGGTGTTCTATGAAAGTTATCATATCCTGTCACTCGTACTTAAACGGACTCTAATAAAATTAATATAAAACAATCCTGTAAGACATAGAAACTTTTGCCGATTCCAAAATATAGATTTGGCTAATAAATTACGAGCGTTTCAAACAAAAAAAGTTAACTTCATGTTTCAATCAAACTCATTTTTCACACAAAGAATGACTTAATAGCCTAAGTACATGAAATTTGGACGGCTCCAGGTATGGTGAATAAAGAGAATGTTAAAAAATTCCCATCAACCCCAACCATTTTAACCGAGAAATTCTTTCCATCTGGGGAATTTCTTTCTGCGGAATATTATCACGCAGAAAGAACTTTGTCGATTTGTTCAGTTTTGATTTAAAACAATAGTCCATAAAATATATAATTATTAAAAAAAAATAAAATAATAAATTTAAAATGTGTATTTGAATTATTTATCGTGACTTATGAGGAGCGACCTTCGAATAAAATATCATTTACCGGTATGATGCCACTTGTATATTCTAAATGGTAACTCGATAGATTTATGAAAAACTCATTGTACTTTTGCATGAGTGTCAACAAAATTCCGAACAAAAAACAAAATCCGAATTTTCCAGTAATAAGAAAATATGTAAAATTATAAGAAGATATCGTAAGAGTATCTGATAAAGACACGCCATTATAATCATTTGTGAAATTTTAATCCTCTTCCAATATTGCGTGCGTGCGAAGATTTATATATGCGAGTATGTGCACAAATGTATATGTGGCCGTATGTCTATATATAAATGCATATTATGTATATGTAAGTACATAAGTATATTTTTATTTAATTTTTACTTTTAGTTAATTATAAAATTTATAACAGTCAACCAGAATATTAATTATCCTTTTACTATTATTTTGGTTGATTCTAAGAGGATGCTCTCATAGAAACAAGTCCGCCGTATGTATCAGTTGTGTATATTAAAATTCGTAAATAAAAGTAAAACTTAATTGTACCCCAATACTTTTAATGTCTCATAGTGGCTCCACTGTGTAATGGCCTACACAGTAAAGTAACTGATGTGACATTAAAATATCAACACAGAAATCTTAGGGGGTCATCACACTGTCCAAAAAAATTTCGAAAATAATCAATCAAATTTACTGTATTTCAAAAATCTTTAATGAATATTTGTATAAATATTCAGTGAATTATATAAAATAAAATTTCACTATTGGATTATTGAATATATCAGTTTCATTTACTTATTTTCACTTTATGTTACCATTCAGTGACTTGCAAATTATTCGCACGGGCCAACTGGTATCATCAAAAGTACCCTTACTCTTTACGTCTTGAAAAATAATGTAAAAATAATCGGGGACAAAATAACTTAGGACAGGTTTTCGGTTGACACAACGCGAAATATTTTACTCAACATCTGAAATATCTCTTATATTAAGTAAACCATATAACGTAAAATTTATGGCTTATCCCCTTATTTTACTTTATATGGTTTGAATTCCTATGATCAGTACTCCGCAAGAAAATTATTTAGACCGTTAATATTATACTACCAAATTTATAATAAAATCACTACGTTAACATCAGCCTCAATCTTCTTTGGCTGCAAGATACATAACTTAATCAATATTTAAGGACATTCTCAACCTTATAAGAGCATACTTGTTTGTAACATGAGCACAATCCAATTTTTTATCCCAAGGGCAATTTCCAAGAACCTTTTGTAACACTGACCTTTCATATTTGTGTGTTACCTGAGTTAATATGATAAAATATTAATTTTAAGATACGAATATTTTTATGATGAAATCGAAATGAAATTTTTTATTATAATTGAAAACTTATCGTAAATTTGTATCCCAGTATATTATATTAATCATTAATAAAAATTGAAATATAGTTACCGAAATTAAATAGAAGAAATAAAAAAAACTAAAGTCAATTAAAAAAAGACAAGTAGTAAATACGCTAAGTTGCGTTTTGTATTATTTAATGGGAAAATTACCAAAACGGAACACTGATAGAATTATTTCGGTGTTCGTCAATCCCTCCGTTAAGGGCAATTTTCTCAAAAACTATTAGAGGTAAACATTTGCAATTATAGACATGAAGAAAATAAAGTTCAACGTTGATTCTGGAGATTCAACTTGGAGGGGAGTTTTTGTGATAAAGATGTGCTCGTATAAGGTGTTATATGAATACTTGGAACTACGACGCATGAATTGAATAAGACAAGAGATTTATGAATTTGTTTGAATATTTTTCTGGGAGAACGCTTTAAATTACTTCCCCCACCCTCATTATGAATAGGATCGCTCAGAAAAAAAATCAAGAACGTTGAGAATTAAGTATGGATTTAACCAAAATTGTCAGGATTGAAAATGCTAGCGTGATTAGCTGTCAAACAATTTAATGGCTTTCTTAGGACTGCTAAACCATTTGTTTCAGATAAAAACTCTTTCGACAATAATATTTCTCACAATATAAGGAACATCTTTTTCCTTAAAAGTATTTGCAAATTTGGGTCCATTTAAACACTTTCCACTCTGGTCCGCGCATATACCATATGACACGGCATTGATGCTGTCGGTGGCAGGTGGTCGCCATTTAAAAAAATGGTCAGAGTGCAACACTATTAATAATTTAAGTAGAAGACTTTCGTTCTCTTTGCATATTTAACAATTTTTGACCTTTATTGTTGCGAGATGAAAAAATTAGACAAGTACGAGTACGAGTTGTACTCCCGCATCAACAATCCCATCACTAGTATAAGTTTCTTTCAGTTAAAATGAGATTTTTTAGTCCCGATTTTGGAAGTAAAAATCTTTAATATCTCACCCATCAATTTGCAAATATTGTAACACTATTTTGATCGCGTTGTTTTATAATCAACGGGTGATGAGTTTAATTTGATAGCTATTATTCCTTGTTGCCTTTCAAAATACAAATCCCTATAAAATATTAAAAACTAATGAACAAAAAAAATTACAAGTGCAACCTTGAGCTACTCTTCTCCTTCCTCAACATCAAAGGCGTTCATTTCATTTTAACGGCATTTTGATTGCAGGGGTAAGAATATCAAATTATGAAAAGGAATATTGAATAAACCTGCAGCATTGAGATAAAGGCTACCTTGTTACTGGCTAACAACGTGACGCGATTCTACGATATGTAATAAAACTGGGTTTACTCTTATAAGAATGCCACTCACTGGACCATATATTTCCGCCACATGCGTTTTTATGTCATCCCTAACATTACACCCTATGATGAAATTTGGGAGATTAAAGAATTTAAGGAAAGTCGTTTTTATTATTGCAATTTTATTTTGAGAAATATTATTTAAATTTAATTATTGCAATATGAAACCACCGAACAAAATGCACTGCACCTATAAGGTCAAATAAATTTTTTACCAATTCTTTCTGAATTTGATGAAAAGCAAAAAAATTTTCATTCATATTAAATCATTCGCGATATAAAACGCTGACTTCTATTTTAATATTTGCTATTTGATTTCGTGAAAAATATTTTGAAATTTTAAATACCCAATTTAGGTAGACCTTATTTATATCTAGTGAATAATTTTCGAAGTTGGGTTTATTCTTCTTCATTTTTGGGTGTTAAAACAAATGTCTTATTTGTATCAAGGACCTTATTCATCATAACGTCAAAATACAAATATGTCATGCGATACTTGGAAGCTGTTAATTAATTAAAATAGTAGTTAATACATCCCTTCTGAATTTAGATTTCTTTTGAACTTAAATGACATATTTAATTTGCCGCGCTATACTTGTATTCTAAAATCTGTATTGTAATTTTAGTGTCCGCACACGTTCTAAACACGTTATTCTGTTAGCAATTTAAAGTATTTCTATTGGTAAAATCCATTTCATGTAAAAAGAGATAACAACCAAATATCATCAACAAAATACATTTATAAATTATTGTTATTTTCATAACAGTAACGTGTATAATTCCTGATGATGAATGTCAATGATTACGAATATTTCACTAACAAAATTTTCGTCCAAATTTTTATAGCACAATTTCAAATTGAAAATATGAATACGTCAGCATGAACTATATATCCTCCTCATTCTTCTATCCACAGATCATAGACAATATCTCCACTATTGAAACTTAGTATATTAATATAGGTGTGTTTTTCCACGTAACTAGTTTTCTTGTTTTAGATCTGTATTGAAAATCTATAAAGTTGATCTAAAGATAAGTTGCTGTGCGTATTGTAGAACAGCGTCTCATGGAAGTCATCAAGGAGCTTTTAATTTATTCATCAAGGAGCTTTTAATTTATTCATTAACTTACAAAACATTACTGTCAATTTTGAAAGCTATGTTGATATCAAATCTATTGCTACAAGAACAATCTCGCAGCCTAAAATATTAGTATCGTGATAGACTTCCAAATGTTGATACAAACTTGATGATAAAAAATATTTATAATTAGATGTATGTCCGTGATACAATCCTACTAGGTGAATGATAGTTACGGGCCACGTCAGTGTTGAGAAAGACAAATAGTATCAGTTGAATTTTGCCAATTATTTTCACGTGGAGATTATTTTAGAAAACGTAGTTTATATTAAGTGTCAAAATCGAACTTCGTTCCTTTTTTTCTAGGATAAATACGTATGTATATTCATAAATAATATATTGTATGTAAAATTTTTGAGACAAATATTTGAAGATTTTATAGTTCGTTATATTTTAAATACATTTTTTACCATGTTCATACAGTTATATTTTACTCGTAAAGCATTTCAAAACTTTTTCATTTAAAAACTCCTTTGTTAGTAATTATATTCCAGAAGTGAAACTATATGAAATTGTAAATCCTTTTTTATTTCAGATTGAAATCATAATCACTTCTATTCTGTAACGATATACTTAAAAGTTCTAATACAAGTTTATTCTATTTTTATAACATGGAATTGTGATTTTACGACTAATTTTTTTAATAAATTATAAGAATAAAAAGATTTTCTTTGATTATTTTACAGTATTTTCAATAAATTCTTGTAAAATATGCTACAAGAACTTTATTATTTCCTTATATCACAGATAAGAGCCAAAAAGACTTGAAATGATTTATTTCTTCACTTGAAATAGAAAACGGTTATAAATCTTAAAGTCTTAAGGCGCAAAATTTCATTTTGACTTCACATTGTTAGGTTGTCCCTTTTATTTCTGCTATTATGCGAGAAGTCTATATCTATTATATAAATTATATCATACATATTGTGCTGACGATAATAGAACAGCATGGCAATTTTTTTTTTAAATTTGTCGCCTTTAATATTTCATAACATATAAACGAAAGCCTTGATGAATTTGACAATACAATATCCGTCAAGTCACTGAATTTTGATTCCGTCTATAATGTTTGCAGCTACAAACTCAAGGTACACATTTACTGTTGACACGCATCAAATATTGAGATACAAATGTTTATTTTGCAATAATTTATCACTGAACCGATTTTATGTCCGGTTTAGGATACAGATAAACAAAAAACTGAGGGAGACAGATTGCATTGGACCAAACGCGAACAAAATGTAACTGTTAACTGCGAAACGTTTTAACCAACATTGGCGTACTATGGGAGTTGAGGGATGAACTGAGTAGGTAGAAGTTTATTCTGTCCTACACGTGCCTGTGGTAATATAAATATTCAGGCGATGGCGAGGTTTATGACTGACGAATAGTGCGTTTGGAGGTTTTGTCTGTTTTATTTTATTAGAGATTGAATCTTGTGTTTTTTTATTGGCGTAGATTGAATTGTGGAATTTATGAATGTGAGTTTGTTATCAAAGTGTGTTGCAGAATTTATTCTTATTAATGGATGAATCCATTAATTGAAATTGAGAAAAGATTTCACTTTATAACAAGGCATTAAAAAACAGTTGCAATGAAAAAATGTAAATATGTTTTTTTTAATCAGAATCATACTAAATTAATCCATATTATATTACCAGGTGGATACAAGAAAGATATTTGCAACATCTGAACACTCAATTTTCTTTGTTTATGAACATTTCATTTTGTAATAGAATGGAGTAAATTTATGGAATATCATAAAATTTTGAGTAGATATAAAGATATTTACATCTGAACTCCCAATTTTCTTTGTTTATGGACATTTCATTTTGTAATGGAATGGAGTAAATTTATGGAATATCATAAAATATTGAGTAGATATAAAAATATTTACATCTGAACTCCCAATTTTCTCTGTTTATGGACATTTCATTTTGTAATGGAATGGAGTAAATTTATGGAATATCATAAAATTTTGAGTAGATATAAAGATATTTACATCTGAACTCCCAATTTTCTTTATTTATGGACATTTCATTTTGTAATGGAATGGTGTAAATTTATGGAATATCATAAAATATTGAGTAGATATTCTACTGATATCTCATTTATGTTTACTGTCTGTTATTACTTTTGGCCTTAAAAATGATTAATTGTATATTGCTGTGGAAGTTAGTACTGTATTGTTAGTAACTGAATAAAAGCTCGAAAATGATGATGACGTTCTTAATAAGATAATTACAAATATCACGTTGAAATTGAAGCATAGAAAGTTTTTTATTCCAAAAAAAACTGAAATACGTGCTCTTGCCTGAAATATGTACATGCCCTTGTAGTCAGGAAAGGTACAATTATCCAAATAGCAATTCAATGGTGATTCAATTTTGCAAACAATAGATGTAAAAAATAAATAATTATATTTATAAAGAAATAAAGTAAATGAAAATTAAACATTATTAAAATACAAAGTTAACAAAATTTTATTTGAATAATATAAACCTCATAATTTTTAGCGTAAACATATTTACAATCATTTCTGAAATGTCTGTCAGGCACGGTCAAAGAAATGTGTAAAACGTACGTACTTGTAGGTACGTGGAAAGGGATAGCCCTCATTAAAGTTATTGGTTTGAGTATTATATTATTTAATATAAACCTCATAATTTTTAGCGTAAACATATTTACAATCATTTCTGAAATGTCTGTCAGGCACGGTCAAAGAAATGTGTAAAACGTACGTACTTGTAGGTACGTGGAAAGGGATAGCCCTCATTAAAGTTATTGGTTTGAGTATTATATTATTTAATATAAACCTCATAATTTTTAGCGCAAACATATTTACAATCATTTCTGAAATGTCTGTCAGGCACGGTCAAAGAAATGTGTAAAACGTACGTACTTGTAGGTACGTGGAAAGGGATAGCCCTCATTAAAGTTATTGGTTTGAGTATTATATTATTTAATATAAACCTCATAATTTTTAGCGTAAACATATTTACAATCATTTCTGAAATGTCTGTCAGGCACGGTCAAAGAAATGTGTAAAACGTACGTACTTGTAGGTACGTGGAAAGGGATAGCCCTCATTAAAGTTATTGGTTTGAGTATTATATTATTTAATATAAACCTCATAATTTTTAGCGTAAACATATTTACAATCATTTCTGAAATGTCTATCAGGCACGGTCAAAGAAATGTGTAAAACGTACGTACTTGTAGGTACGTGGAAAGGGATAGCCCTCATTAAAGTTATTGCTTTGAGTATTATATTATTTAATATAACTTCTGTGCGAAATTTAAATGGATATTACGTTTAATTTTGCCCAGTATTTATTTAATTAATTATGTAATTTTGCCAAAACAACTTTTAAGAAGTAGGAAAATAGGGAAGTTTTTTTCGAAAGAAATACAATTTTTTCATTGGAATTTCACACATCAACGATTTCAGAAATATGGCACAAATCATTTTAAAAACGTCCTTAAACGAAACATGTACACACACACACACACATATATATATATATATATATATATACATATATATATATATATATATATATATATATATATATATGTATGTATGTATATATATATATATATGTATATATATATATATATATATATATATATATATATATATATATATGTATGTGTATATATATAACGAAACTACTCCTATATTAAACATCCTTGGTATTTGGGGCTTGTGAGTTTCATTCAAGTAGATTAGTTTCTTAGGCATAAAATTAGGTAATAAATGTAAAAGTAGCTAATAAATGAAAAGTAGACTGTAAAAAGTGACAAAAAAACCTAGTAACAACCCATACAAAACAGTCTTGCACAAGATGGAATTTTAGGGGATACGAAAGAAGGAATAAACTGAGCACAGAAGATATTAAATTAGGAATATTTGAGGAAAATTTATGTCACAAGGTGAGATACAAAAACACGTACATATTCGTCGTAAATAAAGGATACAACGTGGATAGTCTAGTTGCAAAAATTGAGAACAAAGCACATTTTGTGTGTTACAAAAGAAAGCATTGCTAATCTATGAAAATGAAAGTGAAAAGTTTCATGAAATGAGTGAAATTGCTAGCGTATTCTACTCCCTTTATCTACATTTTGACTTTAAATGGATTAGCTTAAAGAAGTAACAGGTTTGTGAATGTTTCAGATAGTTTATCAGTATATAGTTCTCGAAAAAATATAGTCAGAAATACTGTCGTTAAAAACATGATTTTTTTCAGGGGCAAAACTATAAAAGCAATCCACCTTCACAATCAGAAAATATTATAATATATACCAATAAAGATAATCCTTCACTAAAATATAGTGCTACAAAAAACCACTTAAAATGCAAACATTTTACATAAACATATAATGGCTCTTGCATTCAGCCCATGTTTTGGGGAGAGCGCGCAACAGGTGGGTGATATTGATTTTTCCGCCCCAGCCGCGCTCTCCCGTCAGCTGTACCGCAGAACCTGCACCGCTTTTTAAACATATATTTTATGGAATAGGCTTAGGGTTTATGTATCCATTTGTCTGGGCACGTTAATGGCGCTCTGACTGCTGTTCGCCACGGTAGTTATATTATAAACACATGCTGAATAAATTTATAAGTTAATTGCTGTATAATAAATATGTTTACATTAAGGTAAACCTTGCATGAATTTTTACTGAAAAATGTTGACGGTTGTCAAATTATAATATATATATATATATATATATATATATATATATATATATATATATATATATATACATATATATATATATATATATATATATTTATATATGTATATATATATATAAATATACTAGATTTGCTAGTTCTTTGTACCCACAAGTCTAACAGTTTCGTTTTCTGATCTTAATTTCGTAAAGCTTATAATTTTTTTTAAATTACGATATTGCGCATATATTTTATATACTGATGCAAACATAAAATAAACACAACTGTTAAAATGATTTTCCACTTCTTTCACTTTTTACTTTTCTATTATATTATAATTTATTAAAGTGTTATTTTTACGATTATTAAATCTTAAAATATATTTTTCGTCACTACTAAGAATAGCTTTAGAATAAGAATAGCTTTAGATTTTTAATATGCATAGAATAAACTTGTTAATAGATTTATAATATAAATTTAATGATATTTCGATGGATTAGCTATTAAATTTCATTAGTATTCATTTGAAAGTAAAATTATGTATTTCTAAGTATATATTAATTGAAACAAATATGTATTTCTAAGTATATATTAATTGTGGTTAATGAATGTATGGTGTGTTTATCTCTTACAAAACCTTGTGTTTCTGTTTAAACAATCGTTGTTCTATGAGGTATATTTAAAAGGAAATTAGAGTTTAAGTATGAATGAAATCTGTGTCATGAAAATGAAAAATAAAATAATATACCCTAACGCTACGCTTAGATGTGCCGGCATACTATTGAAAAATATAAAATAAACCAGCAAAGAGTCCAATAACTTTAGCATCTCAAAGAGGTTCATAAAATGAACTTGCACAGATTATTTAACTAGACTCTGACTAAGGCGGAAAATTAATAACTGTGTGTTCAAAATGGCAAGTCAAATGTCAAGGGCGAGCTTCTCTTGACCACGATCTATTGCTGCGGTTGACATATTAAATTTATGTTCTCTTTATTCGTTGCCTGTTTGGAAACACAAAGCTGCTTTAAATTGGAAGTGAATTTGGTCCAGAGTTACGTCATGTAGTTTGTGATAACTGTTTTGGGTCTTAAACTGCATAGACGACTTTGTTCACGTAAGGTAATGATGTATGATGAGTTCATTTTTGTTAAATACAGGACAAATTTCAAAGTAATTTTATATGTATATTAACCTACGTACACTATTTACATATGTAGGTAGTTGAAAGTTTCTGAAATATTCATATTCGATGTAAATCTTTATTAATAATATTCAATATGCTCAGAAATATATTCTTAAATGTTCCATAAATATGGGAAATTATTTTCTGTGCTGTGGTATCATAACAACAATTGTGTTCTTTACTTTATTAATATATAAATTGTCATTAAATTAGCTTTCTATCGAGATACACTATTTGTTATGCCAAAGGTTAATGACCCTTCAGAATACGCACACCGAACCCTGTACGATATCATCAAAGCGGTACGACACATCTAACACCTTATTTACAATTGAATAGTGGACGATATGAGCATAATTTCGAGGATAGGATAAAATCGGTTACATTAGTAATTAAATTAAACATTAATATTGTTGAATTTTGTTTTTTTTAGATAAAGTTTCTGATTATGATAATGAAACGTTGAAATGTAAATATGACTGAGAAAATTTTGAAATGAAAATATTTTGATATTTAATGAATTACCTGCATAATAAATTCCCAAATCAAAAAATAAATATGGATAAATACTATGTTAAATATTTTTTCAAATATTATTACAAAAATAAGAAAAGACGTGTTGAAAAATGCATGTATCCTGCATGGTATCTCAATTTAGTGACTGAACAAACCTTCATTGTGTACTTTTGACAGATGTAGCGATATTTTCCTTTTAACATTGATGATGATTTAATTTTAAGAGTTTTTATTACACAATTACCGCAATATTTTTAAGAGAATTAATGTGGTATTTGTGTACTAAAAAGTTGAAAATATTATTACAGAATATATATATATATATATATATATATATATATATGTATGTATGTATCTATATATATATATGTATATATATTTATGTACATATATATATATATATATATATATATATATATATATATATATATATATATATATATATATAATTATTCACAAACATCGCGGCAACGAACTGAGACTAATGATAAAATTTAGCTCATCACTACTGAAATTTAAAAAAACCTTTTTCCATAGCTGAATGTTGTAATATAATGCGACTGAAATCATAACAAAAACTGAAGAAAATTTGGCTTAATTTAATAGCTGTCTGCTGTACATTGACGCACTGAATGATTGGCGCAGCCGAGGGTAAATCTGTATCCGATACTCGCTTTTTCACTACCTATGTGTTTCATTTTAAGTTCTGACCTTCTTTCTGTAGGTACTAACTACATCTAAAATATTGAATATATTTGGCGTTAATTTTGTAGAAATTAATTCTTCACGATTAAATGAAACTACGTGATGTAGTATTATTTCTACTTTCTTTAAGTTCTTTATCACCTAATGTATATTTCTACATTCTTTAAGTTCTTTACCACCTTGTGGTAAAGAACTTAAAGAAAGTAGAAATAACACTCCATCACGTAGTTTCATTTAATTGTGTACATCTACAATATCAAAAATTTAGTTTTTTTAAATTTGATAAATCAAAAACGGGCGTTGCCTTACGGACTTCGCTGAAAAATAATCATGTTTGACATTATAAGTGGGTTATATTATGAACTTACGCTTCGATTGACATATTTAAAATTGAAACTGGTTTTAGTGAGTAAAACTATAAGAAATTGGCGGTTAACCTGTATAAACAAATAAAATCATCGTAATTTAAATAGGTGCAGTGACATCTGTTGGGATATTCTAGAGTATTTGTGGCATTTAAATTTTATTTCAAAATAAATATCACACGTGAAGCGCTTAAAAAGTTTTAAAAATATGATTTTAAAATTAGTGTAATTAAATTTCACATATTATGTTATTAAAAATACAATATATATTTTTATACTCCGTGTAATATACTGATTTAAATAACATGTAGCATTATTTTTATTCAAATATTTTCCTGTGGATCTTTTAAAATAACGAACAACATTTTTTATAGAAAATTAACTGAAAAAAAATGATTATATTGTGTTTATGGATGGACTATCAAGAGTACTAAAGTTTTCGATAGTTTACTTACGAAATTTAATTAAAAATATAGAGGATAATTTTTCTATTATTTTAAGAAAAATAGACGTAAAATTATTTTAGGTTAATATCTAAGTTCTTCAGAAGATTATTATGGGTTTATTTCATATATTTCTTTCTATATTTTTGAAAAAGCACTTTACAACAATCATACAGAAACATATTTCTACAAATTATTCTATGTATTACATATCTACATTAAAAAAGTATCTGCTTGTGTCTTAAAAAATTAATGGCGTAATAAAAGATAATAACTTTGGACGTATTACCAACATTTAAAACATTTCTTCCATGAAATAAGCGACATTAATAGACAAACAAGCAATGTTTTTTAATACCTAAGTAATCAGCACACCGCAATGAAAATTATGTTTACACTGAAAATATCACGCTATCACATATAACACTACATTACAATGTTTATAACACGTCTACAATTTTCCTTTGCAGCAAGATATATAACTATATCAATAATTAAGAACGTATCGAACAACATAAAGGACTTGTTTGCCAATGGCAAGCATATGAGCACAATCCAATTTTTTCGTCCAAAGAGAATTGTCCAAAAAGCCTTTGTAGCTTTGACCTTCATATTATATTTATGTGCGTTACACGAGCTAATATGATTAACGATTCACTTTAAGAAGCGAAATGTTCTTATAACCAGAGTAAATACACACCATTTTATTTTAATCATATTTCTGAAAATAAATATGTACTGAATAATTTACCTCTTGTTATAATTGATTACAATATGTTATGTTAATTCTTTATAAAAATTAAAATAAGTCCACTGTAAATAAACAGGTAGTTAAATAGAATATGATAAATGCTGTTGTTATTATGAACTATTATTTTTTATATATTTTTTTTTCTAAATATGGAATTTATACAAACAGGAATGTCAAGAACTTGTAACAAGTATCCAAATGCTTAATCATTAATTAAAAAACATAGACAACAAACTTGTTTAAATATATATATATATATATATATATATATATATATATATATATATATACATATATATATATATATATATATATATATATATATATGTGTGTATATATATATATATATATATATATATATACGTATAATCCTACTTCTGGAACAGATATTTGCATGGATAGATTCAAGTTAGATGTTGATGAAGATGGTATTTGAGTGATAAAAGTAAACTTACCTTATAAGGCTTCAGCATCTTCCTCAGTTCACCAGCCTCGTTGAGTTTTTTGATGATTTCAGCATTCTGAAAATTTTCAATTCCTTTCTATTTACACAGGGAAAATTTAGTTAGGGAAAATTTGTTCTTAATTGATTATTGGTTATAGAAAATATAAAAACCAATAATCAATTAAGAACATCGTATTCAATATCTCATTTTTAATTAGATTAAATATTTGAAAGTTATTTACTTTATATAAACTGTATACTTTATATAAACTATGTGCTTTATTTAAACTATATAATTTATATGAAACCAATATTTTCATTTTGTTTTTCAACATAAAATATAATTGGGAGTAAATAATTTCTATTTTATATTTTAAATAGATTACTCTATTTATCATCAATTTGAAAAAAAAAATTATTCAGATTATTAAACCTTTTAAACGCAAGTGTTTAAAATTAGTTTTATTTTATAAAATTAATGAGCATTTATATAGATTCATAAATAGGTGTAAAAGTTTCGTTATTTAGTAATAACGGCCAGCATTTTAAATCAACTATACTTGTGTTTCACATCGTAAGCTAAAACACAAATTCTAAGTTAAAAGAAAAACCATGGAAAAGACGTTGCTAGTGTCGTGCTAAAGTTGAAATGGAACAATTTTGCATATAGCCGAATCCACTGACAGTTTACCCAACTTGTCATTATATTTCGTTCTAATTGCACATTTATAGAATTTCCTTTACTCGTAAAATTGTCAGATGTTAAAATTTCATTAAGCACGCGTTGTAATCGCGCATTATCGAACCCGTAAATTTCTGTTAGTTAAATGAGATTGTTTTCTATTAATACATATTTTAAAAATAATCTTTAATATTTGGTATAACACTTTTTCTCAAAATATTTTAAGACTACTTTGATTTTTGAACTGTATCTTTACTTCAAATAGAAATCTTTCAAATAAGAATTTAAAAATAGAAAATAGAAGAAGAAATAAAAAATATAAATCTTTCAAATAAGAATAAAATCGGTTTAATCTTTCAAAATAGAAATCTCTAACAATATTATAAACCAATAAACAAGAATGGAGACAGGTGTAACCTTGTGCTACCCGCCTATTTTCATAACATCAAGGGCGTTCACCTCATTTTAAGGGCAGATTGCTTGATGCAATCACAGGGGTAAATTATGAGCATCGTAAAAAGGGATATTGAATAATTCTGAAACATTGAGGAGGAGGCCAACTTGTTACTGACTGGCTGTCTACGCAATACGAGCCTACAATAGGCAATAAAACTGGTTTTACTCTTATAAGAATGCCACTCACTGGTTCATATACTTTGGTAACATACTTCGTTAAGTCATATATTATCATTGCTCGTGATAAAATTATTAGGATGAAAGAAATTAATGAAAATTTCTTACAGAAACAAGCACCGAATAAAATGTATTCTTTGTAGGTCAACAGATTTCCATAATAGTCCACATCCCGATAAGCTACGCTATCAATTGTTAATTTTATTAATTAAAATGTAATTAGAATTAACATTTTTCTGAATTTAATTATTTTCTGATAAGTTAAATTATAAAGAACAAACAGTTTAGATATTTCTACTAAATCAATCACCGAAGAAGCATGCTCACTTTTATTTGAATATTCGCTGTTTTATTTAAAAGAAAATATTTTTAAATTAATATTGGCGTTTTTGGCAATTGGCAAATTTAACAAGTCTAACATATTTATAGCCACAATTCCTAGATATAATATACATGCTCTTAGCATGCATGGAATATTCAAATACAAGTTTATCACACTGCTTTTGAACACCCAAAAGTTTTAACGCCTGATTTAAAACCCATATTACCAAAAAACGACGAGAAACAGATTTGCATTGGAGCAAACGTGAGTGAAATATATGTATTAGCTGTGGGAGATTTTAACAAACATAGGGACGCTGTGGGGATTTGAGGAGGAACAGAGAAGCCGGGAGTGAGTATATTCTCCCTAGACGTGTCTGTGGTCATATAAGTAGTAGGTAATGGCGAAGCATATCGGTAATGGATAGGGCGTTGCGAGGATTAGTTCTATCTATTCTGTTTTATGAGAAACATATTTTTTATTATCTCGGATTCAATTGTAATATGTTTGCTAAATTTAAATTGTGAAAAGATTCCTTTTTACTCAACTGCTATATTCCAAGAAGAGTATTGTGTTTATCAGTCTATGTATGAATGATATATGTTTACATGTGTGTTTATCCAGATGTTGCTCTCTATTCGTGAAAAGAATAATCCTATTTATATAAGTAGAATCGCTAGAATATTCTTAATATTCTGGGTGTTCTTAGATAAGTAACGAACTATGGAATATAGTGTCTGAAAGGCTGAGAGCAGAGTGGCTACTAAAAACGTAAAAATTGAGAATGACTAAATAATTAAACGTTGATGAGCATGTTTTAAAAATATATAATATGTTACGTAAATAAATACTTTAATTAAAAAAAACGTGTTTTAAAATTAAAAATCTCACCAAGCAACGTAGCTTCAAACTTTGTCTTGAACTCTTCGGTATTGTTTGAAATAAAATTTTGGTTTTCAACCTTAAACCTTTAATTAGCATTTAATTATAAATTTCGAGTAAATCGAGAAAAGAAACGTTTATTGTACTAATATCACTATACACAAACGAAATTCAAAATATATGTCTTGAATGAAAATCCTGAACAACAGAGGTAAAATAATTAACCAAATTCATCATGTATGGCATCAATAAAAAAGTTTAAAAAGAAATTAAATTCGAATATACATAAAACATGTAGAAACAATTGAAGAATCGTGACAAGTAACAAAATTTATTTTGAATATACTTTCTAAATTTGTTAATAATGTAATCGGCTTTTCTCCCTTTAAGGCACATAACTTGTTTATTACCCCCACTGTGTTAGAATTATATTTAAAAATAATAATGATTTAGTTTTTATTTATATTAACTAATTTGTCACTACTCTATTTTGAATGTATAGTAGAAAAATGGCAATAATTTAATTATGTGTAAGTTAATATTGTAAATAGGCGGGAATAGCTTTCGTAACAGCGAGTAAAATGGCGATAATCTGTTAACAGAATCATAAGAACTTCCGAAGAAAAGTGACTATGAGACCTCGACGCAAAACGCCTTCTTAAAAATAACCGCCCAAAGCCTTTTAACAATTATGCGTACAAGTCGCTGGATCAGTTTCATTGTACGCCATGCAACAGAACAATTTAAATTTCATGGTCATCTTTGCTCTCATTTCCGGAATTGGCATGATTCGCTGTCGATGCATACTTTAAGGAGGCCATCATCATCACCAATGTTAAAAGCAATATGCCACTACAACTGTTAAAAACACACCATGAAGGTTGTTCAGTCACTAAATCGAGATTACATGAAGGATACTTGTATTTTTCAACATCTCATTTCTTATTATTGTAACAATATTTGAAAAAAATATTTAACACAGTATTCTGTGTTTATTCATAGTTACCTGGAACTAATGAAATATTTTTGCTTTGATTTTAACCGTTTAACACGAAAATTAATCAAATCTGAAATTATTTTTTATATTATAAAATATTAAATATTCCCAATTAGATATTTATCAATGAATTAACGTTACAAATATTTATTTACAATTTTCAATTACTCATCAAAATACGACAGACATTGTTTTTAAGAAATCATCTTTACCAAGTATAAATTCAAACTTACCAGGTTGGAATTGACTAAATCGAAGCAATCTACTAAAGAGAATCTACTAAATACGCGCAATGGCCCTATTAACCCAATAATATCATCTGAAAACAAACTATAATAAAATCGATTTTTCATCATTTTCATTCCTGTACTAATCCGATTAAGCTTATTTGTAGGATTTTCTCGAATATGTGGTTACTAATAGGTAAAGATAAATTCAATATTAAAATAATAACATTTATTAAAAATAAAATAAATACCACCATCTGGTTAAGGGTTGTGAATCAACATAACCATATTGGTTTCCTTATAAAGAAATAGATATCGTTGTCATTGTCCAAATTCGCATTTAATATTACAGATGCACTGTTAGTATGAAAACCTTTAGTATAAATGATATATATTTCATCAAGTTTCCAGATTTCATCAAGTCACTAAACAGGTCATTAAAAGAAAGTTGATTAACAAAATAATTTTAAGGTTTTACGAATAAAAAATATGTTAAAGACAAAAATTAATATAAGATTATATTCGTTGAAAGAGTATTTTTAATTAATAGTAATTGTTAGATGACTATAGTCCTTTCAAATTGAAGATGGAATGTTTGTAAACAATCGAATTTGACAGTTAAAATATGGTTGGCATAAATATAATATTCGATCAGCTGACAACTATTTATAAAATTCATTGCATTATTCCCGGAGTATTATTAAAATACATACATAATCAAAATATTAACTTCAGAAAGTCTCACTATAAAAAATGTTATAAATACAAGTATTATACCATTATTTTATTGATACGAATTCTAAAATTTTACACACAAAAATTGGCAACCCTCCACTTTTTTTGCGAAATAGTCAGGCATTTCAAACAATTTGTGAAAATAATCAAAATCTCGAGGCTAAAAAAATCTAGACCATATATGCTATTCACTAATTTTATAAGGCGTTAGAGTGAGATAGCTACAATAAGTCAGCTTACGCTGCTATATTTCCAGATTTGATTACCTTATACGCAGATATAGTTATGGTATATTTGGCGTATAGATAATTAAACAAACATTGTGACATGTTATTTTCTTTTCAAATAAATGTTGGTACTAAACTATTTTTCAATGTAGTCTACAAATTATATATGCAATTTAGGATAATGTTTTTTTTAAAAGCTTTAATGTTAAAATCTGTTAGAAATTGGCCGCCCATTTAAAGATAAGATGGCCATTTAATTTCCGACTCATTTTTCCTCTCCCTTTGCCTTTTCCGTTACTTTTTGCTTTTTTCTCGTACACGTTTTTCTTTTCCGTTTCTTGTTTCTTCATTTTCTTGCCATAAGAATTACAATAATTGTTGAATGGAGTGCAATTTATATGCGGCCATAATTTGCAACCAATTCATAGCAGCTAATCTTTTATTTTTTCAGTTTCGTAGTAATTTTCACCATATTCCACGTATCATATACATTATTTTCGGGACCGCAATTTTCACCGGCTAATTCTATCGTTTCTTCCTCAGAACTTGAATGTAATTTCATTTTTGAAATCTCTTCAATAACTCTGTCATTTTTATTATTATCATGTAAGCATAATCTGGAAAGTTTAAACTGGAATCTAAACTTAGCGCCATTTATGAATTTGTTATTCGATTTGAGGTTATGTTATCAATGGGTTATTGTATTCAACGAAAAAATAGTAAAAGCATAATAAATTTTGTAAATATTAACACTACAACATCAAATATCAATATACTAAAAAATCTGAAGTAAATTTAAATTTTTGAAGATAAAAATGCTTTTTAATTGTTTTCAATACCACAACGTATACGGCAAAGTACATGTTCGGGTAGCAGCCGCTCATTAGATTTAGCTACGACATCTAGAGTAAAAACAGTGAAATTTTTCAAATGAATTGAATTACTCTACTATTTTAAAACCGTACTTTCGTTGGAATTTCATAAAATCCTCAGTTTATCAGATAAAGATACCTGCTTCATATCAAATAAAAATACCTGGTTTTGGCTTAGGAATTTTGCAGGACAATTTGTGAAAAAAAAAATAATTGATTTTATTTTTTCGCCCAAGTGTTCCACAAACACCAAACTTCATAATGGTATTGAAGAAGCCATATAGAAATATACATAGAACTAAATAAATTTGAATTAATCCGAGCGCACAACTAGTATAATTATTTGCAATTCTCATTATTTATATTATCACAATTCTTATGTCAAAGTGCTTATAGATTCAGGAGATCAATTATATTTTTTTGTTGACTGTGTATTCGCATGTATGCCAACTTTTGACGCGAACCGCTAGCAAAGAGAACAACATGACGGCGAACCATCGGTGTTCCAGTCCGCACTATCGAATGTATTTTCCCATTGGAGTTTTGAACGACTTTGACGTTTGCAATTATTGCTCGCTGATTTTTTGGCGTTTTGTAAATTGTTTTCATTACTTTGTATTACATTAAGTTTATTATATTATTGTTTGTTTCATAGCGTTAAGTTCGGTTTGTTAAATAATAATATGTGTTATTGTTAAAGAGTCTTTTTATTGTGTAAATAAAATGGCGTATGTACCAGGTACTAGCGGCGGGATTCTAACATTTTCATCGCCCATGAAGAAACGCTCTAAGAAGAATGCTTTAAGCTCGAAAGAAAAAACCACTTTAATAAACGTATATAAATACGTAGAAAAGATTACGCCCAAGGAAAAACACATTTACAAAAAATACGTAGCAAAGCAAATGGATGAAATTACCGGTGTTGGTCTAAGCACAGTGTACAATACAGTTCGGGAATATAGAAGAAGGACGCTTCCGCTCGCCTTTGCCGCACCCGCCAAGATTGACAAAATTTGAAAAATTGAATGGTCTAGAGCTGAGCGCGATTAGACATAAAGTCCATACTTTTTATTTTAAAAATGAACTACCTACGATCGACTAGGTTCTTATGGAGGTGAACAACGATGAGGCCTTACCTAATTTCAAAAGGACGACGTTCTACAATATTTTAAAGAAATTGAAATTCACATACCAGAAACGCAATAGAAAAAGGGCAGAATCTGATACTTCAGAATCTGATATTTCTGTGATATAAGTGTGATAATCTGTAATTGTTATGATGTATGTAGTGTATTTATATTAAATATTTTAGTGATTTCACGCTTTAAGTTCATTGTGATGTGATTCATGTTCATGTGCACTGTGGTTAATTGTTTTCCGTGAAATAATAAAGTATTTGTGTTTTTTTTAAATATAAATATGTATTTTGTGTATTAAGTTCATTATGATTTGATTGTAACACTATAGTGTAATTTTTCTATGAAATATTAGTGTATTTCTATATAGTAATGTGAAATATTAGTGTACTTTGTGTATTTATAATATATATTTTGAGTTCTGTGATGTAATTGTTGTATTTTTTTCTTTAGAATGTTAATGTATTTGATTTATTTTTCACATCAGTGTATTTTATGTTTTTAAAAGTTGTTTCAGTCATTTCTTGAAAATTAAGTAATACTTGTTTTATTTTGTAATAATTTCATTTTCTAACATTTCGTTAAACTACTATTACCAATATACTTAGAAAATAAAGTATTATTTGTTAGTATGATAGAATATTATTTATTAGATAGACAGATAGTTGATGAAGGTTTGCCAAAGGTGAATTACTAGTAGAGATTTGGCTACCAACAACTTTTTAAATACGCCAGTCTTTAAGACTGCCAGTCTCAAGCCTGGATTAAATATGAGAGGAATTTTGTTGGTATTATTATATATTTTTTAAGTAACAGTAATATTTATAAATTATTCGAAACGCATCTTACTTACCTGAATTTCTCTTAAATATAAAATATAACCTATATAATATAAGTTACGTATGTATACAGTGTAAATGTGTACACTAATAAAAAAATATTTTTTAATCACAAATAAATCCACTTTAAATTACTAACGTGAATGTAAGAAAAAGGTTTGCAATATCTGAACTGTCAAAAGTGATTGTTTACAAATTCCATCTTCAGTTTGAATGGACTATAGTTTTATATAATTACTACTAAAACACGTAGAGTTTACATCATCTCGTTTCATAAGTATTATTTTGTATCATCTCTTTTAAACTTCTTAATAAATTCGGCGCCGAATTTAATATCTCTCAAGTCGTTCAATGATAGTATGATACTCTAGAGTGGTTACAAATTTTTTATATGAATACGATATTATATGAGTATGAAAGAGTTATTTAATCTTAGCGATTGTTAAATATTTTAGCTCTTTTTAAAATTAGTTGATATAATGTTATGAACTAAGTTTATTAAGTTTACGTTTATATTTTGTGTAAAAGACATAAGATACTTTAATACATATACCATTATAGGATTCACGATCATATTAATTGAGCGAATGACATATTTTTAAAACGTGCCTCTACCTCTGAGAAGGAATTATATATATTTGGTTAAGAGATTTTTTATTCGGTTTCATTTCATGCTGGAACATCAATTTGTGACATTTAAAACCATATTTTTGGTATTTATTATAACAATAATTATATCAGCAATTAACATAAATACCCATTTAAAACATGTAATTTACTACTTCATAATAAACAGCCAATTTATTGGGGCATCATTTTCTAATAATGTATAAAGTGCGTCCTCATTTTCTGTATTATAATTAATTATTTTAATTACTAATTACAAATATCGTCTATACCCCATCCTTATTCCTTCTCTTTCCCTAACCTGTCACTGTTTTACTTTTAATTAATTTTATATTAAATGCTTTTTGCATATTTATTCATACATGAATGTCCTTATTTTATTTTGTTAGTTTTATTAATTAGCGTCTTTTAATTATTTACAGTCTACCATATTATAATACTTTCCTCACTTAATTCTTTGTGATTGGCCGCAAGAGATTACTCTTGTAGTAATAAGTGTGTCACAGTATACTTTGTTTTCTAAGCTTGCAGTAAAGTTTCATGAATATATAAATAAAAAAGGATAAAGATAACGTTCTAAAGAAAAGAATTACCACTACTATGATTGGATGATCTATAATATTTCCGCGTTAATAATATATGCATTGTAATGTTTACGCGAAAATAAATAATTTTTATGAAGGTAGAATTAATTTTTTCTTGGAATATTTCAGAAGGGAAAATTTGTTTCATTTAATATATACTAACTACAAGCAGAATCAAACCTCACATATACTCGTATAACAATACATACAATTATTGTTATCTCTAATGATTTATAGATATCCAAACAGCAAATCAGTCGCCATTCAAATTTGGAAACAGTATAATTAAAACGTAAATTATAATATTTCAAAATAACAAATTAAGTTTAATTTAGATACCGCGTTAATAAAGCGTTGGTTTACTTCGAAATATGCAGAGTAGGCAAATTTCTAATAACATTAGGGACGAATAAAAAATATGTAACGAACGTAAAGAAAAACGATAAAACTGCGATTCGTTTAATATAAAAATTCATGAGTCAGCGTAAACTTAATTAGTTGTAACGTAAAATAAATAAACCAACTCTGGCACAGTACAAAATTTAATTACTTATAGGTGCGTGCAAAGGTGCGGCATTATTGCAACATACCTATGTAAGTATTCTGTTATTTAATATAATTTCTATATAAAGGTCAAATGGATATTATTTTTCATTTTGCTCAGTGTAGAAATTGTGCTTTCTTATCGTCATAGGATATGGGAAATTTAGGGGAAAAAGGTGGGCCAAGCTATGTTTTGTATGTAAATATAAATACACTTTTGTTTAATGTACACAACAATAATTTCGAAAGTGGTCACAAGTTCATTTTTTAAAAAGGCCTTAATTGAAGAATACACATTTTTATTGAAACATGTGACTATATTTTAAATAGATAAATGTCGCAGTAATAATTTCCTTTTATATCTAATACAACATTATTTATTTTAACTAGCTAGACTGATAATTTTATGAAACTTGATTTGTGAGTTTTATGTTTTGTATCCGACACGGCCTGAAAATAATCAAGTTTTGAAGAAATCAAACTAAAATTCGATTATAAGATTTAATCAAATTAGAGTTTGGTTTTTCATTTTTTATTAATCATATTTCTTGTCATGTTTAATGTTATATCCATTTATTTTTCAATAAATAATCAATGCATTTTCTTAAATAAATTAATAAATTCATTTTTTTAAACAAAGTTAAATATAGGTAAAAAACTTATCAAAATTTTCAAAAAATATTTGAGTCTATAATTCACAACAATAAAGTACGCGACAATAAGTATTCTAATATCAAGAAGAAATTTTATAAATTTTGCCATATTTGTTACAAAATCTGTAGCAAATTAATTTATTACGTATATAATTTAAAATTTCTGTAAAAAAGTACCGTATTTCAATTTGAAGTAGCTCGAGCTAACAAAAATTCAATTACCAGTTTCGACGCCCAAAAGAAGCAAGAAATAAAATTTATTGTAATAATTTTCATATTATATTGTATACCCACGCTAAGCATTGAAATTACACTAATAATATGACTAAAAAGGAACGAGCCAATGGAATATAATATATAGCCAAAGAGTGTGGCACTGCGGCATATTAATTTTCTTTTTCTCCATGACAAAATTAGGTTGCTCAAAGGCTGAGAATGCACAAGCGGCATTTAAGTAAATTTGAATTTTCTAAACAACTTATCGATATATATGAACATTATGGAAAATATTATAGAAATTTTATTGAATATTTATCGTCGTTTGTGAAAGCTCGAATTTAGCTTTCACTTTTGTCTCATTGTAGATGAAATGAAACTGCTCATTGATTAAATGTCTTTTTTATTTTATGTCATAATAATTATTGTATAACTGCGAATAACAAAAGTTGCCGACCAAAATAAAAGATCAGTGCAAAATAAAAAAGTTCAAAGTATAGTTTTCGTTCAAATAGATTAGTCTCTATATTTAAGAGCCGCATATCCTAGAAGTTACTTAAAGCTATTAAAATTAACATTACTTTGCACAAAGTGACAAAAATAACACTGTAACGATATACGAGGGTACACTTTCCACAACAGGAACGAGTTTCGAGTACCACGAAAAAAAGGATGACAGTAAATTGAAAGCAGAGAGAATTAAATTGTAGATATGTACGGAAAACTTGTGTAATAAGCTATATAAAAACATGTACAATATGTACATGTTTTTATATGTACATGTAGAGAAAAAAGAATAGAAAATAATGACAGTTGCGAAAACTAAGAACACACATTTGGTATGTAACTAGAGAAAGCATGGCCGATCAATAAAGCTGATAAAGAGTAACGCTGATTAAATGAGATTTTATGTCTACATATTCGAGTGCTCCAGGATAATATTTAATACATTATTTTCAAATTACTTTGCCCGATATGTCTTGTTAACATGAGTATTTTGACAAAATGTTTTTGAGAACCACTTCATTTCCTTCTTGTAAGGAGTTAAAGCTAATGTATTTCACTCTTGTTGTAAATATATGTCACCCATATATATTATTTCGATCTAATTATATTTTTATTTTAATATGCATATAAAATATATACACTTAGCGGACTTATTGCTACATAAGCAACCTTTTCCCGTCACCCGCATTAATTAAATATGAAAATTGTATAACACGGAAATCTGGAAAAGACATCTATAATAAACAAAAAATAAATATCATGACAAATAAATACTCAAAAACCAAACTAAATTAAAAAAAAACTTTTAGTTACAAATATTGACATGGCGTGATTGAAAACAAGAAGCGAGGAACAAACTAGAATTAAGGAAGGATAGAACTAAGGAATTATGGGACGAAGGACTTTTTCAGTACTCCTTGAACACATTTATAGAACACGGGTCTCTGGTATCCAGATTCAGTCGATTCGAAAGTTTCACAGTTTGGACAGCGCAGGATTTTTCATGAAAGGCGGTTGCACGTTTGGAAACGTATAGTGTGTACAGGCAAGTGATTAAATAGCTTCTAAAATATGTTGGATGAACACGGTTGTTCAAAATATTATAATGAGGTGACAGAATAAATATAAAATTTAGTGGAAATAAGATTGTTTAGTCAGAATCCATGTTTCGTTTATAATCCTTTCTAGATATTTTCACTTTAAGTTTTTTATTTAATTATTAATTTTTGTTTTTGAATGCAATTTTTTTGATGGTTTCAGCTTTGAAGTATTTACACCTGTTTTTTTTATTTTAAACTAGTTTTCGTATTTATACTATACTTATTTCAACTTTTACCTTTTTTTAAAATTTGTTTTATTATACATTTTTGTTGTGTTGTGTACTAAGTTTACTTTGTTATTAAGCGCAATATATTTTATAAATTTAACATACTCTTGAAATAATTTTATTTCGTTTTCAAATTATTATTTCATTCACATTTTTTTTAAATTTTGAATCTCCATATATATGGACTAATATTAAAGTGTACCAGAGTGGAATGCCCCATTCCCTCATCCTCACGTCACTCCCACAACTGATCTCGTAGGGGGAGTGAGGGAATGCGTTTCTTAACCTTTACCAGCTGTGATGTTACTTGTACATTATTTAATATTACTCATGATTTTCTTAAATCATATTACTTATTTCTTACTGGTTTCAGTAAAAATTTTATTTACTACACGAAGATGTAGTACGAGTAAATAAACATTTTCTCTTTATTTACTAATCATATTCTGCTTCCTTTATCTCTATTTGGACTTTAAATAAAATAATTTGAATAGTAACATGTTATTGATTCTATTATATGCTATATCATTACATAATTCCCAAAAAAATTGGCCGAATTATTGTCGTTAAAAGTAAAGGGTATTTCCCAGAATATAATGGGATTTTAAACTCCATCAAAAAAAATATACCGCCTATGCGATTAGTAAATACTACCCCGTGATCGTCTAGTTTGGCCCATGTCGATAAAGATAACACTTTACTAAAATATATTGCTACGAAAAGCTACTTAAAGCACGAAAACCTTTGCCCGGATACAGTCGGCGTAGATGGCTCGTACTATTCAGCCCATGTTTCACGGGGGACACGCAACTGGTGAGGATATCGGGTTTTACGTCCCAATCGCCGACGTCCGTCAGCTACCCCGCAAAATCTTACAATGTATAATACGTATATATAATACATAATACGTAATAAAACGTATATTTTATTACGTGGAGATAAGAATTAAGTGTATGTTATCTGGTAGTGTCGGTGGTACTCAGACTGCAAATAAACATGCTGTGTAGTATATATCTGTATATTTTTTTAAATAGGACATATGGTTCCAGAGATTAGAGTGGACAAACAAATAATGAAATAAACTTTTCTACCTTATATATCAGTATAGATTTACACGGTCTCGTACTTTTTAAAAAACGATGTAGACTTTTATATATATATATATATATATATATATATATATATATATATATATATATATATATATATATATATATATATATATATATTCTATTTGGGAAAGAAAATATACGTTAGAAATACCTTTGTTTAAATAAATAACCTTTAATATATGAAATAATTTAAAAATGATAAGTGACCAACCAACATAAATTTAATTTTAATTTAATGAATATAATAACTTAACACAAAAGTATTATACTTCAGCCTGAATTTTCTAAATTATTTAACGATCTACCTTTTACATCACATATTAGCAATTTAAATGTAATAAGCCCAACTTTATTACTAACATTATTTACTTTTGGGAAAATAAACCGCGGGATAACTTCGGGTAAAGATAAATAAAGGATTCGCAGTCTGAATTTTATTAAAGGTTTGAAACAAAGTGAAAAACAATAGCAGGTATTCAGAATTAATACTTAATTAAATAAGTATTTTACCAGTCATTGCTGAATTAAATAAACGATTATAGCCATATCAACTGTTTGTATATTTCATTAGCATTGCATTAGCCGAAATGCGACACCAAAGGCGTAGTATGCGACAGTAAGGTACGACAAAGACAAGCTTTAGGAGGGTAACTAATATCTAAATATGATTATAGTTTGCAAGAAGTTTTAAAATGTATATTTATTCAAAATTTGTTTTAGTTTCTATCGCGATTATTTTCTGATATAAATTACTTAATATTTTTTTTATATAGAAATCTTTATATTTATTAAGTTATAATTTTACTCTATGAGCTGAAGTCAGTAAATTTCGATTAAAAAATACTCCTTTTAAATTTTTAAATCTAAACTCCACAACAGACCTGATAAAAATTTCGTTATGACCTCAACCTCCACTTACGAGTAAAACTTGTATTACGGGGGTTTCGTTCATATTTAGGTACAAAAAAGTTTAAATATTTAGACGTTCACGATGTTTTTATTAAATTGTTTAGAAATATTAATTTAATTTTTCACTAATATATTGATATATATATATATATATATATATATATATATATATATATATATATATAATTTAAATTATTTGACTAGATTGTAACAAATATTTCATAGAATTTATTATAATTCATAAATCGTTATTCACACTGCCACTTGAAATTACTATAGTCAATATAATAAATTATTTAATTAAAAATATTTTGCAAACAATATTGTAATTGTAACTTCACACTTCTTGACTAAGAGGTAAATACCCGTATAAAGAATAGTACTGCAGTTGCGAGCTGTCTTTTGAAATTCCAAGTACTTCCCACTACGTAATATGACACAAATTATTAGGCAAATAAACATGCAAAGGCAGCGTCATACTTTCTTAAATTTAGTGGGACAAATGTGCATGAAATACTAAATGCACGCAATACGAACAAACATCAGATGCTACGAACATGTTAGTTAAAAATGTTTAAAAAGTTAAAAATTTAAAAATGTTTTCTCAGCTCCCATTCAAGACAACAACTAAAAGTCCTATTCAAGACAATAACTAATCCCTTATTGCATACTTTATGCTGTGTTAACATAAAGTGTATATTTTACAAAGAGTTATTAATCAGATTGTCAAAAGAAAAGATGACTTATATCAAACTAAACAAACTGCGTTAAATGTTAAGTCAAAATATTATTTGCAAAGTTTCATAATTAATCAATATATTTATGTATTTACTTAATAAAGGTGTTATTATTATAAGTGTTTAACAAGTGTTTAACCAAAATTTAAGAAAATAAAAAAAATATTCAAATTGAAAATAACACTATTATATCATTTATATAGTACATTTCTTTAAATTTTTCATTATTCCTCAATTCTTTGTAACTCTTCAATTATTTAGATAGTACGTTTTCTTTCAATTCTTGTAACAAACCTCCTTAATATTTTAGGAATGTTTCTTATGAATTCGAATTATATTTTTCTCTTTTTATAAGAATAAGTCTTACACGTATTTCAAATTAATATATTAATATGCGGTGATGTAACACACTTTGTGAAATACAAGGAACTTAAAAAAATCTTTCGGATTGTTTTCAAAATACTTCAGGAATATATCTGTGTTTCAGCAACAAAGTTATGTATCATCAAACATAAATGTACAAATTTACCTACCACCTGTAAAAAGTTCTCTCTTGCGAAATTACAACGAAAATCGTAAATTATTGTAAGAAAATCCGACGAACAGATATGGATAGATATTTTTTTCTTTCAATTTTCACTTTTTCTTGATTTACACATTTATCATTAAATCAAGATAAAAATAAAATTGGTGCTTTTTCACCAGTTCCGTAATATTACAGCGATTTGAAGAGCTGTTTCTGTGCAAAAGTAAATCCTTAATTCGACCCTGGTGTCGTTTTTATCAATTTGTTCATATCCAAATGTTAATCCAATGAAATAATTTTTTATGTTTCATGAGATGTGGTTATTCATCTATATTGGATGACATTAATATAGAAGATAAAAAAACATGTTTTACCTTTAGGATAAAAGATTAAACACCAATGTAGGTGCATCAAACACGTTTGTGGTTACATACACTTTTTATCATACTAATTTCATAAATAGGAAATATTGGTTTTTGTTCCATGGGGTTTGACACGAAGGTGTGAACGTAGAGTTTGACACAGTTTGCATGATAATCAAGCAATTTGAATATTATCTAGTTAACAGTCTCTAAGTGTACATAGTGTACATAATATTTTTTTTAGTAGGATTGAGCAATGAACAATAATAATTTAAGCGAACGGATATTGGCCGTTTTTGAGTTAAAGTAACTGAACCCTTATAACTATCTCAATATAATGTTTGAAATAATCATACACGGCATTAAAATATACAAAATTATAGATTGTTTCCTCTAGAGTTTATAAGTTACATGATTAGGCCGTATAGCTCTGTATTTGGTTGAAAATTTAGAAGAGTGAAGGATACGACATTTAGAATCGTGATATTGCACAAACGGAATTTAAAGGTGAAAAATGGTAAAAGTAACTTTAATTTAATTTTAAAAGATCTTTTCATTTACACCCCGACTATTACATCCGACATTTACTCCACTTTACTAATGGGGGAAGTAAATCAACAAATTACAATACAAAGTACATTAACAAATTACAATAATTCCATTAACAAAGTACATTATCAAATTACAGTACAAAGTACATTAACAAATTACAATACAAAGTACATTAACAAATTACAATAATTCCATTACCAAAGTACCTTAACAAATTACAATATTTTGCCGCATAGTAAACGAGATGTTCATATGAACCATCTACGTGCAAAATTTCTTGGGCATACTTAACCTATGGAAACTGTATAATAGACGAGGAGATAGAGGTAGCTATCGGCTAGAGATAACGAAATTATAAGAGTCCCTTTTTTTAATACGGAACCCTCAAAAGAACTAAATAGAAAGTAATTAACACTCCATGAAATTCCGTTTTAACGACATTTTCACCTTTCTCTCTTTCCATACGTCCAAAAAAAGATAAAATTAAATGACACGTAATTTGCAAAAATAATTACAAATTATTTCAATATTTATAATAATGAAACAGCAGCTAGTAAAGAAAATGGCTTAAAATTAAATATATATAAATGTCTACTCGGCAAATATTTCATTGTTACACTTCTGATTAAACTTGATTGCAATCTTGAAGACTGAAGTTTGCTGAAACCTAATACTCAGTCCATTGTTAAACTCATCACGATCGCACTCGCAATAAATTATTGACAACATCGTGTCATTACGATATTAAATTTTGTATATTTTTCAAACATTAAGTGCACGCGCCTCATAAACCGACACAAGCTGAAAGCAATTTACAACTCTCCTCGAGTGTCAGCGATATTTCAGATCTTATGTCGTAATATATTTCATGTCGCTTGCTGGCACTTTTCTTACATTAATTTGCAAGTAACTTTGATGCTTTTGATACGTAATGGATATAGCCTCGTTATATTTTTTGACAATGTGCATTTAGCACATGAAAATAAGCGAGTAACAAAAACCCACTTGTAATTTATATGCTTGTTTAGACATTAGAAGGAATGTATTTAAACCACATCGTGTTGACAATTTTTAATGTTTTCATGGTTCGGTAACTAATAGTATTAATACCTAAATACAAATATGTACTTAATAAATTTAAGTATTTTTTTTATTTTGTTTTGAAAATGTATTGATTGTGTTTGTGGAAATGATGAAAAGGATTTTGGTGACAAGGTCAGTGACTAATAATAATTTTTGCAACCTCAATTTTAATTTTAATTCTCGATCCGATACGAAAAAAATTGTTCATCCCAACTTTTCACTCGTGGAAAAGTTAATTACTTTTTTTAACATTATATATATATATATATATATATATATATATATATAAATATAACGTGAATGCGAAATATTTGAATTATTCCTTAAGATATAATTAGGTCAGCCAGGCAAAAATAGACGGAATTTTGGAAATGAAGAAATAGACTTATTTTAAAACCACTCTCTACAACACTTAAAATTAAATATATTATGATTATGCAGAATTAAAAATAATATCGATATTTTATTTTCAACAGCACGCAGATGCACGTCATGTACCATACGTTCATCTGCCTTGGCTATCTGTTTTACAAAAAAAAACGATGTGTTCGTCCGTTTTTCTTTTATGTGTCCTTTTCTAAATTAATTATTACTAGCAACACCTAAAAAGTATTTGGGAATATTTTAAATTTTTACAACCCGTTTAAACTGGTCCATTAATATAATGTCTTTAATTTTATCAGATATAATCGACATCATCATCACTTGCTCGATCGTCCCATGTGGACACCAGTTTTCTCAAGATATACATGGCATACTGGTCTTATCACTGATTTCATTGATCATTGGTTCTTTATGAGTTCTATTATATTCGATTCTTAATTTATTTATTTATTTATTAACTTTTATGTATAGTATATATGGCGGACTTATTGCTACATGAGCAATCCCTTCCAGTCAACCAAAACAATTTGTATTGAAATTTAGTTGATAGACTGTAAAAGATTTTATAATGAAAATTCTTCATAGCATGTTAGACAAAAAAAATACAAAAGTAAATTAAAAAATAAAACAAAATATTGACATGATTTGGGATGGGAAAGATAGGAAAGGGCAAGGACACAAAGGAAAAGGTTTCAGGAGATACAGGACTTTTTCACTCGATCTTTGAAAATGTTTAGAGACGTGGTTTTCCTGATGTCAGGATCCAGGTAATTCCAAATGTTTGCTGCTTGGACAGTACTTTTTAATTTAAAACGTAAAGACTCAAAATATTTCTCAAAAACTCCCAAAACTCTTAGGTATTTTTAGTCAATGTTTCAGATGCATATCCATGTATGTCTAATTAAAAATTACATATAGCAACGTTTTAGTTTCCAAATTTAATAAATTTAGTATTGGATTTTTCCTTAGCCCTTAGTGTTTCTGATGAAATAAAAGTATTACTTGTGATTTCAGAACACGGGTACTGTCACTTTTTTTTAAAAATCTGCAATAATATTTATTCCTTTTGTACATATTAAAAGGTATAAATTAATATTTCATAAAATAGTGAAAAACCATTCCTCAATAGTCCTACGTTAACTTTTGTTTTGGAGTCGATCGCTTCATCGTAAATATATCATCGAATAATTGAAATGTTAAAAACCTTTGCAAAACCAGAAAAATTTAGTAATAGTTACAAAAAAAATACATATCAATTCAGTTTTCTTTATATTTCCATACTGTATCAATAGTTTCATGTAGATGGAAACATATCAGTTCATATAGGTATTTCCACAAAACCTTTTACTTCTCAAATTTTTTTCGAACTTTTTATAACAGCTGATAGTGGAAACAGAACAATAAACGTAAATGCAAAATAAGTATAAAATGTTTTGTAACTAAAGTGAAGTTTATTTAAGGTTTGTTAAACGATTAATCAACTTAAGCCTGTATACGCCAATTTTAAGTTTCTGTGAAACTACAAAAAAATAAGGGAATAATATAAGATTTGTACAATAGAAAAAAGCATCAAAGTTGATATTCACATCGCACCACTTACACTTTTTAATGCTCTCAGCGTAAGACATAACAATAATTTAATTATTTTAGAGACATGAAGAGAAGAAATTACTACGCCCAGGGTTTCACCTGCCTAAAATGATCTTAATCATGCTGCTTCCATATTAGCAATAACAAAAATATGTATAGATCAGCCAGAGCCCTATGAAAGTTACATTTCCGACTGGCACAGGTCCACACTATTTTTTTTTAATTCGTTAATAAGGCTGTTTTATATCACTGCATATAGATTATTTTTCTATTTAATCATATGACTTACGATATTTTACAATTAGAAAAATAATTTTATTTTGAAACGTAAATTTTTTGCATTTCTAAAACAGATTTTGTTATATATGATAAGATTACACCGTTTATTCGAAATACCTAAAGCACCTATTTTGGTCTTTTGGCTTTAAGTAAGCACCTGGTTCATTTTTTATACTATAAAAGTAGTTGTGTGTAAAATGAAAATGCCAACTTTCTATATAGTTTTACCAAGGACCGAGTTAACACCTTGTAGGTACAATAGGTCACATTTATTTCACTCTATTTTATATTCTATGTATTAAAATACTGGGCCAATCCCAGAATTAGGTCAAACATTATGCAGAATGCAGCATGTCATTGGAAAGTTTTAAAATTGTGATGAACGCGTGAAAAACGTAAATGTCAAAAAATTAAATAAGGTTAATAAGAAATACCAACTACTGTTGGTAAAATTCAAATGGTGGCGAACCCGATAAAAGGAAAGAAAAACTGGACACAAAACTGAAAAATAAAATCTGTGTGAAGTTCCTCTTTACAAAGATTTTAGTTCAAAGTTCCTCTTTACAAAGTTACAAAGTTCCTCTTTGAAAAGTTAGCCACAAAAAGTTGTGAGATAAAACCAGTTAAGTAGATGCTTATGGAATTTTGCTAGAGAAATGTAGATGGCGTTTCGAAGAAAAACTTGACCCTTTCAGAGCAATGTTCTGGCTATGTTAAAAAGTTATTATTATTTCAAACTTAAGTGTATCTTGTTACTTATTTAAGTTTGAAATACTTTATTGACTTAACAAATCAAATGGCTCTAAGATATTGTTATTATAGAAACAAACTTTGTAGTTCACGGTAAGTTTTAAAATGATATAAGGCGATCGGAATATCAGAAACTTTATAGGTTATATAAAGTTTTTATTTGCTTTATTGATTTAAAGATATATTTGCATCGTAATTTAACCTTGACTATTTGTATTTAGCAAAGTGGGTATTGATGTATTGGTGAAATATTTCTAGATTTTCCGTTCAAGGCATACTCATTCCGGAAGGAAAGATTTTCAGTATGAAATCCGAGATGTATATATTTTCTTACTGAAATTATGTACTTTTTATTGTTTTGGAAATTACATTAAAACTAACGTTGTTTTTTGCACTGATAATGTATTTGTTTAAGATTAGGCGAAAAACGGAATAATTATATTTATTATATATATGAAATATATTTATTATATATATGAAATAATTATTTTAATCAGTTGTTTTAATACAAATGTTTATATTCAATTGATTCATTTAACTCAACATGCAATTTTTGGAATTTTTATCGCTTTCGGTGAGAGCTAATTAAAAAAAATAAAAAAGACTGAAGGTACATAAAAATTTCATTATTTTAGTATTTTTAATTTTTTTCTCAATTTTCACAGCTTTATTATCATCCACCGATACCACGTTATTTTCATGTGTCAGTATATTGTTATTGTTTTATGTCTCATTGCGAGAGTCACTCCTCTCGGGAACTGGTAAACTTATGTTCTAAGATTAGGAATAGAAAATTAATTATTTATTTTTTATCAGAGTGCGCGATAAGGTTGCTAGGCAACACACAGTAGTGATTACCTGAATAGTCAAAGCTGGGTTTGCTTACTTGTATTTTGGAATATGATATTTATTTCTTAATGCAATATGTCTCAAGATTCCGAACACCGTAAATTTATACAAATTTACGTGTCCTATGGTTTAAATATATAAATGGACTTTAACCAAATTTAATTTTTGCGTTTTTTAAACGAAAGTTTATTCCATAAAATAATATATTTTAGAGCTATAACAGCAAGATACGATTCATTTCACAAACGAAGAAAGAAAGTGATGTAACTGCTGACAAAACGTGTATTGTGAAAATTTTTCTTTCGTTTTCCCTTTGTTTTCATATTTTCTTTTTATATTTGAAAATTTGTCTTTGTTTCTTTATATTAACTGTTTAGTTATAACATAATGTAATTAAACTCTACGCCGATTTTTTAAATATTCCGCAAGCAGTCTATGCAACTGTCAGTAACATACGCTTTTGTCAAACTAGATTTTTTTCTAATTATACAATTTTTAACGCTTCTTTTATTCGGTGTCTCATTTTAAGTCAAGCAGGAAAGAGATATTATACATTTAAATTTCGTATTTTAATAGTCGCACGGAAATATGTAAGACCTCAAACAAAACTTCACATTGTTATTGTTGTTCTAGGTTTTAATTTTGAATACCTAAGTAATTGCTCGCAAGACACTCTACTCTATTGTGTGTGGGTAATATATAAATAATAATACTAGACTTGAATTAGATTTGATTTATTATTACACTTTTGATATGTGTTACAGAGATACCATTAGCAATGGTTAGGACGCCATATTCACGCATGTGCGCCTTATCGACTAGTGATGTGCCATGACAATAGGGACGTTACATACTCATAACATCTACAGCCATCTTTTTCCTCGTTTTATTTACTTATGTTTTATTCTTTAAATTTAAATATTATTTATGGATCGGATTTATTAACAATAAAGAAAATAAAAACAAAGTTACGAATATTGAATTATTATTTTTCTATAAATTTCAAAATTAATAGGTAATTACACACACACACACACACACACACATATATATATATATATATATATATATATATATATATATATATATATATATAAATATATATACATATATATTTATTTATTTATTTAATTACCACCAATTTAAGTGTAAGTTGAATATCACTAAATTTTTACCAAAAATATATTTTGACTAACAAAAATCTAAACAATTTAGAATATTCCACAACTCTGTTAAGCGTATTCCATTGTTTTTTTTATTTTAAATAGATTACAATTTCATATTGATTTAAATTATATTGAAAATTCAATTCACTTCATTTTAATTCAACTCAGTCCCTCATCATTCAGAATGTAATAAAAGTAAGCCAAATATTTATGCATTTTATTACCATTTTTTTTTATTTGAATAATATTAATGCAAATTAACGACAAATAATATTATTTTTACAAGAGTAAACAGAATTGAGTTAAATTCATTCTATATTAATATTATTTATAATTAAAGAAAACTCATAAATTTGCAAACACCTGAGTCAATATTTGTGCCTTTATAATTATTGTGATATCGCAGGACAACAACATTTGAAAGTATGAATACTTTTGAAAGTATGTACGAGTATATGTGATGAATTTTTATAAACGCAGAAGTAAAGATTTTTAACTGAAAGTAAAGATTTTAACTGCAAAATAAGAAGGAACGAAAAATTTTCAAAAATATTTTGAAGTTTTATCGCTACGAAAAAAGAACACATAAAAATATCTTAAAATTTTCTAATATATTTGTAATTTTTGTCATTTATTTGCAAAGAATAACATTTCAAAAATAATTTACAAAAAAATTCAGATGTAGAAGGCACCGCTGAAAACATAAAATAATATAATGAAATAATAAATGCCTAGGCATGACGTAAATATTTATTAAAAAAATTTAAAAATGCAATACTCGTACAAACTTAATCTTTTGTAAAATAAATATGAGGAAACAACTAAATGATTTTAGTGCCCAGCTTGCGTGCAATGTTTTATTTCAGAAATCCGGTATAATGCAGAATGTAAGTACCTCTATCTGTGTGCATCAAGCCATATATATATATGTATATATATATATATATATATATATATATATATATATATATATGTGTGTGTGTGTGTGTGTGTGTGTGCGTGTGTGTATATGTATGTATGTGTATATATATATATATATATATATATATATATATATATATATACATATATAATATTACATAAATTCGTTTTGATTCACCGACATCGTTTCAACTGGTTAAAAGCTGATCACGTATTTGAGCCATTCTCAATCAACGGATTTAAGAATGGCTCAAATACGTGATCTGACAACAAAACGGGCAATGACATGAAAAGGTGAAATCTTAATTGTGGTTATAAATCTAAATGGAATTGTAGAATATTCTAACTGGTTTAGATTTCTGATCTTCAATATTCATTTTTGATTTGTTTTTCGTTATTTTTAAAAAAATTAAAATTGTTTACATAAATTCATACTTAGGCTATTAAACAATCTCTGTTGCAAGTTATGATAATTTAATCCTAAATTTGTAATAATAATCATAATTCATATAAAATTATATTGTTTTGTTCAAATATGTAATGTTTACAGGTGGTTTTGATATGTTTCATATTTTTATTTGATATGAATATCCATATATGTATTAATATTCTACTTAGTAGTACTCGGGAATTTAATTATTAATTATGTACCGGAGTTAAGACACAATAATTTCCATCAAGTTAATCAAGAAAAGACTTATAAAATATGTTTAAAATATGCTTATCATCATTGTATTTTTCTGATTATAAAATGCTTACTGTTTCTGTTGATTGGTGTCTTATTTTGTTTGGTAAATTGAATTATTGGTAATTTGATTTACTTAAAGCAGCAAAGACATATTATGCGATTCAATTCCGTATTTTAATACTAGCACGTAAATATGTAACGTCTCATACAATATTTCACATTGTTATTATTGTTCCAGGTTTTTTTTTGTTCCAGGTTTCAGGCGAAGTACTTGCTCGTAAAACACTCTACAGCCATTCAACATATCAAAGTAAGAATTAGTCTCTAGCCCTTCAAGCGAATATTATTTAAATCATTGAATATTATAGAAATGTCAAACATTAAATTCAATAAACATAAATAGTTTCGAAAAATATTTAAACATAGAAAATTAAGGATGAAATAAAAACAAAAGAAAACAGTACAACATTTTTTTTAATTTCCTCAAACATGTGAAAAATAACTAAATTCACGATTAGTTCGAGTATTGTTTTAAAGTTCTTAAAAGGTACAAGTTGTGTAAATAGTTGCAATTTAAAGTTTTAAAATTAAAAATACCTCTCTAAAATTCTAAATTGACAAGTACAGGTTTTCAAGAAGAGACAACTATTCTCGAACGTATTCAACGTTAATTACAGACATTAAGGTAAATAAAAACTTAAGAAATAACTTCAAAATGCAAATAGAAATCGTAAAAAGTAAACGCCGCGTAATTCTTTATAACCTAAACATTATATAAGTCATTAGAACCTAAACCGTAATGAAGTATAAATTTAATCCGACACAGAAGCCTGCCAGCAGGATTCGAATTTGACGAGTCCCATCTCGTAACCATTAGCATTTAAGAGCGACGAATTCGACCGTAAAATGATTCCTGCGAAACGACTTCTTGGAGCCGCAGCAGATAGCATAAAGCAACAAACGGTATCCACCGCATACTTGACATATGTTGCAAGCGTCAGCACTCTGAAATATATACAATAAAACACTTTCTTTAATGTATACAATTTAATTGATTACAGTTAAAAACTTTTGTAATATTTTCCCAAAATATACTGCCAAGGATATTAGTTCGACAAGAGTGTTACTGAAAATATACATGAAATTGAAGAAAACAAAATTGACGTACACAGACCTAAAGGACAATAACTATTTACACAAAAAGTGGACAAGCATTCTTTGCTTCCATTCATTGGTATTATTTAACATATTTATTAAGTAAAGAAGATCATGAAATACGATAATAATATCTAGTCTCCGATTATATATATATAAAAAATTATTCTTGTTACTAACTCGGAAATATGAATTTACAGATTACATCATATTATTATACCTTGCAGCATTATATTCAATTTTCTAAATCTTTTAACACAGTTTATTTAACTGAGCAAACAATAACAGCGTAGTAGCGAGCTCGAAGAATATTTTTCTTTTGAAACAATTGCTATATCTCTACCCTTAAAAATGATTTTGACCTATACTGATATGTTTTTCGCAATAATCAAGTTGGATTTAATTAAATAAAATTTAGATCAACTAATAAATTGCTTCCAAATGTAAACAACTTTTAATTAAATAGCAGGTTTGCAAAGCGAGTTTCACTTATCTAAGTATAATTCGATTTGTGTAACGAAGAATCGTACATGTGTTATATTTAGTAATTATTATGACAGTACTGCGATAAATAGTTTTAAGGGGAAAAAAACTCGAATACAGTACCAGCTCTATTTGACCTGAAGATTAACTATTATATAATTATAAGTGTTTAACCAAACAACAAATGCAGGCATTTATTTCAGTTAAATTTAACTACTTTTAAGCAATGGATTTACGATTTTGGAACACTGTAAAATAATTTCGGCTAGAGTTTCGTTAATAGAACTACTTTATATTTAATGCCTTATTAGTATCTTTGATTTTAACGTAATCAATTGTATCATTAAACAAACCCAAGCTTGCTACTGTTTCTATGTTGTATTTTGTTCCCTATCTTTTTATCTGTAGTAAATGTATGAATAATAGAGACGATAATTTTACCACAGCGAATATTTATTTCTAACAGTAAAGAGAATTCCCTAAATAAATTCCAATTTAATATTATATATATATAACTAAAGAAATAACTAAACGGAATTCGTAAATTTCCTAACACTTGACTCAGTATTAGTGCTTTTAAAGTTAATTCAATATCGCAGAACAACATAATTTTCGAAAAATATACAGATATACGTAATGATTTTTTTATAATCTTGGACATAAATATTTATAAATATAAAAAGGTTTTCAATGGAAAATAAGAAGGAATAAAACATTTCCAGAATCGTTTTGAAGTTTTCCCTTTACGAACAAAAATTTACATAAAACTTCTTTCCAAGTTTCTTGTACTTAATTCGTAGAGCATTGGAATTTTTCTTAAATTCTTGCATGATATTCTTCGTTGTGTAATGTAATCAAGTAATTGAATAATTTATTTATAAAACTTCAAATTCAAATTTAAATATACAAGAAATTGGAGAAAGAAAGAATTAACTTGAATGCAAATATTCTTCGTTGTGTAATGTAATCAAGTAATTGAATAATTTATTTATAAAGACTTCAAATTCAAATTTAAATATACAAGAAATTGGAGAAGGAAAGAATTAACTTAAATGCAAATATTCTTCGTTGTGTAATGTAATCAAGTAATTGAATAATTTATTTATAAAGAATTCAAATTCAAATTTAAATATACAAGAAATTGGAGAAGGAAAGAATTAACTTGAATGCAAATATTCTTCGTTGTGTAATGTAATCAAGTAATTGAATAATTTATTTATAAAGACTTCAAATTCAAATTTAAATATACAAGAAATTGGAGAAGGAAAGAATTAACTTGAATGCAAAGAAGGCGCCATCGAGTATAGAAAAAAATGAGATTAACTAATAACGTAAACACATATTACGAAAGGTGAAAAAGTCGACACTAACTTATTTTTTTGTACAGGTCTTATGTTTTTGTGACAGGAAAGGCCAAATACGACATACGCATTAACCAATAATTTTTTAGCTTTTTATTTAAGTTTATTTATATTGACTGGAAAGGCAAGTTTTACAAGATTTCCAATTTTTTGTTTATTTGAAGAAACAACAATACGACCAGGGATTTTTTTTTGGTTTAAGAAACAATTTAATTGCCGTATGTGCACCAATTAAATTGACTGTCGATTGATGTCCATCTTTAGGTGGGCTATTAGCAAAGATCTTTCGATGTTGTAATACAACGAAACCTAGGTCGTGGTAAAGACTTAAATAAAGTAGAAATAGTACTACTTCACGTAGTTTCATTTAATTGTGAATAATTAATTTCTACAAAATTAACGCCAAATATGTTCAAAATTTCAACTTATAAATAGCCGATATTGGTTTAAGAACAGTACAAATACGTGCTGTAAAAACAAAACAGGTAATTACCAAGGAAAGTGTGGTAATTACTGAAGGAAGTGGCCTAATTGTGATTAATTACTATTTTTTTTTATTTCATTAATCATAATTTCAAGGTACAAGCTGATGAAGAGTCCAAAAAAAATTTTAATGATCTTAAAAATTGACCGAGTTATAAAAGTTTCAATTTAACCTTTAGAGAAGGACGGCAATACCGTGTTGTGAGGTAACAAGTAGGAAACACGGATATACCCAACTCTATCCATATCTTCAAATTTAGGAGCCTAGATCTGGCTTATTTTTCAATCAATTTTTGAATTTTTTTCAAGACTGGTTTTTAATTAACTTATATTTCACAATATTGTACGAAACATATCAAAATTTAGAATGAGTCAACTACCGTATTTAGTGCTTTTACGATTTATTATTTACTTTTTTTAGTGACAAATACATCAAAATAGATTTAAGTTCAACGTATAAATTACATTACAATTTTCTCTTACTTTCTCATAGTAATTAAATTATAAGAATTTTAAATAAAGATCATGATAAGTTAGAAGATTTTATAAATAATTTTCATAAAACACGAAATTTCGAGTGCAATAGAGTAAAATATAACAAATGAGCAAAAAAAGGCCCAGTGATGTATACAATTTTATTATCAAGCAATATAATATCATCTATAAAATCTTGTTCATTTTCTTAATGAAATTAAACGCCCTCTATGATCGATTAATATTTTCTAAAAAAGAGTATTGTAGGGTCAATTATTTTCAAAAACAAGTACATTTAATTTTATAATTGTTTTACAAAAATTTAACTAGACACCGATACCTTAAAAGAGAAACAAAAATATTGATAGTCATATCAAATATATGATGCAAAATTTCGCTGTCAGGAAATATAATGTCAAAAATCTTAATTTTCTGAATAAAATTAAACTTTTTGCGATCAATCATAATTTCTTTTCAGTGTTTAGGGTCAATTTTATTCAAGAAACAAATAAAATTAACTTTTGTAATTGTTTTACAAAATTTGAACTAAACACCAATTCCTTAAGGGTGAACATCAAAAGTGATAATGATATCAAATGTATGATACAAAAGTGATCATATTTGCTAACATGACCTTTTTTTTTATCGGCTTATGCGTTCGTATAAATCTTAGAAATTGCTTGTTGATTTTGTTCGGGTTGTCACGATTGTTAATACTGGTTATTTCTAAGTTTTTAATTGCATAATAAAAACCAATACAGTAATTTTGTCAGTTCGTGTTTATTACATGCGAATGGTTGAATTTGGCTATTATTTCATATTTGGCTATAATACTCCCCGATTCACAATAGGAATATCAGACATGAGAATTTTGTAGGGTCGGTTCGAGTCGGTCAGTAAGAGATTAAAAAATGTGAAAAAATCAAGCTAGAAGTTCAAACATTAAAATACCAGGTTGTATAATAAAAAATTATGAGCGTTTTCAAAGAAATACCTTGATATTTCGAGAACATTCGGCAATTGTATATATATATAAAGAGTATGCCGCTTTCTTTAATGTCGTTTATAGTTAGACTACTAAGCAGTCAACATCAAGGAAATATCAACGAAGTTAAAACCAATGTGCAACACTGTATGTCACAAAATCATACCTAAAATTATCTGATAAAGATGTGCCATTATAATCATTCATACACGTCGTCGTATGGTATTGTGATAATTTAACCCTCTATTACATTTTTCAAATAAATATATATATATATATATATATATATATATATATATATATATATATATACATATGCATATAAAACACTGTATTAAAATTAATTTATGTATTAAAACGTTAATGCCAAACTAAAATGTAAATACTACTGACCGAACGGAAAATTTTCTTTCTTGAATCTTATTAGCATTCAAAGAACTGCTTAAATATAAGATTAGAGGAAATGTCTTCTTATGAAAAAAAAATCAATTCCCGACGAACCCTACTCGCAAAGCGTTTTCTTTTATATCGACAATGAGGATCATTTGCATAACATTCGTGTTATCTACCATTTACCCTGTTCTGTATGAGCCGATCACGATAACAGAAGTAAGTTTGCATTGCGCGTTTAGCTATTTTCACCATTACGAACACAGTTATGAAGAAGTTAAGGATTCTCTCAAGCGAATCGATAACATGGAATAACGTTTCCAATCTTTTACATAGGTAATTTTTTATCATTGAAAAGCAGTTTAACTTGCTACTAGACGCATTATAGAGCTTTATTTATTTATTTAGTTCTTTCTCCAAGAATAATTTTTATATATATTGGTTCTTATTTCTATCATTGTTATGATATATATTTAGATAATGAGCAATCTTTTTGATAATGAAAGCTAATATTATAAATATAATTCAATATTTTCATTTGAAAAAATTTTCCGATTTGCATAAATAAATTTAATTCTGGAGTAACATCAAATAGTCCACAGCAAAAAATTAAAATTTTGACAATGTGACATTTTGCCCCCTATTTTTGAAAATTGGAAAACTTTGGTTTACAATATCAGAAAATATTATTTTGAAATATAATTTTGCCGTAAATCATCGGAAATACACCAAGACTTAACTATAAGAATTGGAATATATGTGCAAAACCTCACATGCACGCCATGGCGCGATTGTTATAACTGATGTGACAAATTAATTTAGGTTAAAAAGTAGTTTTCAGTAAAGTTTTCAAGAGAGAGCAAAATGAATACATTTTAGCACAGTAACTGTTTACTTTATATATAAATAAGAAAAAGTAGTAAATCTTTTCCATTTTATACTATAAAAATATTTATCTATTTAAAATAAATTTTAAAAAATGTTGTTCAGATTACATTCCTCTTGTCATAAAAAAAGTATTTAAAACTCAAATAATTAAAATTAGTTTTAATTTATACAATTAATCAAATTTTATACAGATTCGCAAATAAATGTAAATATTTCAAAGTAACAGGTCTGCATTTTAAGACGACTATGGGACTCCCATCGCAAGCTACACCTACCCGAATAGGCACATATATGAGGGCACATATCGTTGATGGCCGTTTGCGTTACTGAAAATTGGACGCTTTAAATTTCCGATGTGTAATACCGTAATTTATAATCTTTATTATATACTACATAATTTTAACAATTTAAAAATGTTACGGAATATCAATTTGGGCTATAAATAAATTTTCACACGGAATAAGTCACGGGTTGCAGCTATTTACATAGACATAAATAAACTAAATGATGGTATTTAGCTTTATTCACCAATTTTTAACAGTATTTTTTACGTTTTATGTTTTCTTATTATTTTTTTACGAAATTTTTATTAAATTAAAATACATGCTCTGACCAGAATATCTTCGTAAACAATTCAAATGTGAGAGGAATTTTCAAATATGTGAACAGCCAAAAAGTTACAAACAAAATTATTATAATGAAGAATGAAATATAATGAAATATACATTGTAGCTGCCGCGAATTACTACTCATTTATTTTGTCACCAGTATTCCGGCATATAAATTACTTGATCGTATAAATTTACCTCGGAGACCTTTTAATTTTAATTGTTAATGATGGTTCTAAAAGTAATTGTCGATTTTATGAAAATTCCACGAAAGAAATTCTCACATTGGTTCTCTATATTCAAGAGTAAAATTTTCAGTTTTTTAAAAAGCAGACAAGAAAAGGAGCTCATAATGACGCGCTGAGGTAACAGAAAATAATTTTGTACAAATTTGAATTCGCCAATGCCAACCTTTGTTATGATATTCTGTTCTCTGCACATTTCAAAAACCTTTACTAAGCGTAAAGGATATTTAGATGATAAAATGCCAGATGACAAAGTGTCGCCAAGTACGAGTTGTATGTACTCCCTCATTAAAAATTCCATCACTAGTATAAGTTCCAATTAGTTAAAATGAAATTATCTGTTTTCCAGAGAAAAATATTAAATATTTGGTTTAATCCTTGTATTCAAAAATATTATAACATTACTTTGATCTCATTGTTTTACAATCAACGCGTGACGAGATTAATTTGATAGTCACTTTATTGCTTTTTGCGTTTCAAAATGAAAATCTTTATAAAATATTAAAAGCAAAGAAGAAAAGAGGCACTTGACTTTGACCTTGAACTGCTCGCCTCCTTTTACTACCTCAATGATGTCAATCTAATTATAACAGCAGATAATTTGACGTAGGAATAAAATTATCAATGAATTATTAGGATAATAAAAAGGAATGTTGAATAAATAAACCTCCAGCAACGAGAACCTTGTTCTGCAACAATCCTTTGCCTCAATGCTGCAGGTTATGAAAAATTACATGAGTAGATATTACGAAAAATTTAGGTATAGCTTTTTGGGAATAAAGTTTCTTGGAAAGTAGCATGATTCTTCAAGAAGCATTTCAATGCGCACACACGCACGCACGCACGCATGCACACACTGTTAGACTAATTAATGCGGATAAAGAATTATACGAAATATTTAAATGATAAATGTGCCTATTGCTAGAGCGCTATAATCGGATCTTAGACATGTTTAAAATTAATATTTAATAGTCGCGGTTTGGCTTCTGGCGAGTAGACATTTAATTTCTTTTAACATTATTTAGCTTTTGAAGCAATAATTTGATGATGAATCGTAACGAAATGGCTATTAATGAACTGTTGTGACAATTAATTAAATTTAAAAAGTTTTTTAAATATTTCGAAAATTTACCAATTTTCGGGATCTTAGAGTAATATATATATATATATATATACATATATATATATATATATATATATATATATATATATATATATTACTCTAAGATCCCGAAAATTGGTAAATTTTCGAAATATTTAAAAAATATAACATTAAAAAATTTTTAACCGTAATGTTCAGCATTATTTGTATGCGTTTCGGCGTTACATATTCGATTAACAACGAGATGTTTGAACATTCATAATTTATTTATATAATTGTGAAAAAATGTAAATATCTTTTTTAATCAGAAATACCAAATAAATCTATATTATATTATTGAGATAAATAAAAAAAAAGATTTACACTTGAACTTTAATTTTGCTTTATTTATAAATTATTCTACGAAAAGGCTCCGTATCTTTTTGGAAAGGAACGGAGCCTTTTCGTAGAAGAATATGCAAAATTTTGTACAGATGTTCTATGAATATCTCATTTATGTTTTGCTGCCTATTATCACTTTATACTTTAACAAAGATTAATTTTATATTTCTATGGAAGTTGCTTTCAAGGCACTACATAAAAGCTCACTAATGAAAAAAACAAGCAAAAAAAATTACCTATATTACGGTTACATTTGTTTTATATTTGGAAAAGTGATTTGAAAAAAGGGAAGAAAATATTTACAATCTCAAAAAAGATTATATTTTCAGTTGTACATTGTGCTTACTTTATGATTCGTAACTTTTATGTAAAATTACGTGCATTTGTTCATACCCTTGTAATAAAAAAGGATACAATTATCCAAATAGCAACTCAGTGGAGCTCCAATTAGGCAAACAGACGTATTGAAAAATAAATAATTATATTTATAAAGAAATGAAAATTAAATATTACTAAATGCAATGCTAGTAAAATGTTCATTTAATCATATAAACTTCATAATTTTTGGCCTAAACAAATTTCCGATAACACGTGAAGGTTGTCCAGGACATTTAAAAAAGCATAAAAACAAAAATAAAGAAAAATGTTAAAACTGTAATTGATTTGATGTAAAAATTCAGTGACTCATCATAAAGCTAATTAATTATACCGTAAGATAAATAAGACACCTCTGGCACTGCACAAAATTCAATTACCTGTTGACGCGTCGAAACGCGAAGCCTCCATGCAACCTATTGATAAAAGCCTTATATTATTTAGTATAATTACTATACAAACTTTGAATGGATATTACTTTTCATTTTGTTCAGTATAAAACTTGTGTTTTCTTGTCATATTAGAGTAAAAACTTATAAAGAAGATAAAACCAACGGTTAGAGTTATTTTTTCGAAAGATTTATAATTTTTTTATTACAATTTCACACATTGGCAGTTTCGGAGGTAAGGCGTAGAGGATTTTTTTAAAAACGTCCTTAAGCGAAACGTATGTATACTTACTGAAACATATGGCCAATTTTTAAATAAACAGTGTCATAGTAAAAACTTCGTTTTAAATAAAATACAATATCATTTGTTTTAAATCATTAAATTGCTATTTTAATGAAACTTAAATCGTGAGTGTTTAAATGGCTGTGCATGAAAAATATCAAAATTGCAGGGTTTAAAATGATTTTTAATATAATAATCCATCCATGGTAGTTAATTGAAATATAAATTTGTATACCATTTAATAACTGTATAATATATATTTCTTAATTCAATATTAAACGGAGTTAACATGAAAATGATTATCAAAATATTCATAAAATGTTAAACATAAAATATGGTTATCAAAATATTCATAAAATATTAAAATCTGCATCATTATGTATAAGCATTCTGTTACTAAATGGGTTTGATTCAAATAGATTAGTTTCTGTATTTAAAAGCCGTATATGCTAGAAACTTTCACAGAGATAATAAATGTATACTACACTATATAAAGTGATAAAAGAAACACAGTTACAATACATAAAAGGTTTACAAAAAAGTCTTGCAAAGAACGAATTTTGAATGCTACGAAAGAATGAATGGAGTATATTAAAAGCAGAGGATATTAAATTAGGAATATTTGCGGAAAAATGATGTAATAAAGTGAAATATGAAAACAATTGCTAGTAATGTGATAAAATCTGGGAACAAAATATATACGCATGTGACAAAAGAGTACAGCTAACCGATAAAAATGATAATCAATAAGTCGGGTGAAATGAGTGAAATTCCTAATCATATTCTGCCCCTCTTACCTACCTCTTGATTTTAAGTAAATGAATTTAAAGAAGTAACATATTATTTGAAAAGTTTTCGATACTGTATCGATATATAGTTTGCAAATAAGCTGAGAGTCAGAAATATTATCGTTAAAAAGAACATTTTTTTTCAGGAGGAAAACTTAAAAAGCAAGCCGCCTTCGTAATCAGTAAATATTATAATGTATACCAATAAAAAATAATCCTTTACTAAAATATAGTTCTACGAAAATCCACTTAAAATGCAAACATATTACGGTTACGGTAGGCTTAGATAACTCTTAGTATTCAATCCGTGTCTTGGGGAGGGCGCGCAACAGGTGGGGTATCGATTTTTCCGCCCCAGCCGCCGTCGCCCGTCGTTTGTGCCGCAGAAGCTCAGTAATTGCATCGCTATATAAACATATATTTTATGAAACGGACTTAAAGTTCAAGTATCTATTTGTTTGGAAATGGTAACAGCGCTCTGTCTGTTATTGGCCACAGTGTATATATTATCAATACAAGCAGAATAAGCTGACAAGATAATTGCTGCATAATAAATAATATATATATATATATATATATATATATATATATATATATATATATATATATATATATATATATATATATATCTATATATATATATATATATAACATTAAGTTAAGCCTCGAAAATGTAGGTATGTTTTCGTTGGAATTGAATAACTATACATATAAAAAAATATATGATTCACAACGTGATTTGTGGTCGATTATAGTTATCAAAAATTTGTAAACACAACAAATTTGAACTGAAAGCTTTTGGTGGTTGTCGTATTCTATCCGAACATATTTTAAGTAGGCAAAGTTTTTGGGCTAGATTTGCTAGTTTGTAATATCCACAAGTGTAAAAATTTTTGTTTTTTATCTTAATTTCCTAAAGCTCATCACTTTTTTTAATTACAATATAGCGCAAATATTTGACATATTGACGTAAATATAAAATAAACACATTTCTTAAAATGATTTACTGATATTGGATATATTTGGCGTTAATTTTGTAGAAATTCATTATTCACAATTAAATGTAACTACGTGATGTAGTATTATTCTACTTTCTTTAATTTCTTTACCACGACCTAGGTTTCGTTGTATTACAACATCTTCGGGTGATCTTTGCTAATAGCCTACCTGAAGATGTTGTAATACAACGAAACCTAGGTCGTGGTAAAGAATTTAAAGAAAGTAGGAATAATACTACATCACGTAGTTACATTTAATTGTGAAAATGATTTACTACTATTTTCAATTGTCCATTCCAGTTTTTTCTTTTCTATTATATTATAATTAATTGAAATGTTATTTTTACGGCTATTAAATTTTGAAATATAATTTTAGTTTATATTGAGAATAGCTTTAGAATTATAATATCCATAGGATAACAATAGTAATGGATTTGTAACGTAAATTGAATGATTTATCGATAGAGTATCTGTTACATTACATCAGTAAACCATAGCAAAATTGTGACATTGACATTTCAATATATATTTATGAGTTTATATTAATTAATGTTAATTAAATTATGGTCGACTGAAAAATATTGTGATTATATTTAAATAATTGTCGGTCTATGAGATATATTTGAAAAGAAAATTAGAGTTTAATTATAAATGCGATCTGTGTCAGTATACGAACGGTAAATTGAAAATGATAAAGAGATCAAATATACCCTAAAGCTACTCTCATATATACTGGTAAAGTATTCAAAAACATAAAATAAACCCGCAAACAATGCAATGATATTACAGTATAAAGTAAGAACATTACCGCAAACAATGCAATAATATTACAATATAAAATAAGAACATTACCGCAAACAATGCAATAATATTACAATATAAAGTAAGAACATTACCGCAAACAATGCAATGAAGAAATAAAGTAAGAAGTTATTTCTAAAGTTAACCTGCACATATTTTGTTTAATTATATTCGGACTAAGGCAAAAAATTAAAAACCGTGTGTTTAAAATAGCAAGTAAGATGATAAAGGCCCTTTTGACCACAACCTACGGCTGCTCTTGACATATTAAACTTATGTTTCCTTTACACGTTGCTGTTTGGAAAATACAAAGCTACTTTAAATTGGAAGTGACTTTATTGTAGAGCTACGGTCAAGTAGTTTGTGATAACTGTTTGGATCTTAAAGTGCATAAATAACTTTGTTTACACAAAGTAATAAAATATAATAATTTAATTTTTATAAATACAGGCAGGAAACATTTTATAGTAATGTTAAATATACACAATTCTACCTACATTATTCACATGTGTAAGTTTGAAAGAAATCTCTTTCTAAAATCATATGCGATGTATATTCTCGTTATATATTCTCGTAATAGTGTTTAATATAATCACCAATATTTTTCCAAAATTCTATATATGTGAAAAATTACTTTCTGTGCTCTAGTGTCATAAGAAAAATTATGTCCTTTATGTCTTAACTACATCAATATACACCTGTTGTTGATTAATTGGTATAGCAAATCGGCTTCGCTTAATTGTTTACACATTTCATTGTCTCTAGGTACACTATTCGTCACGCTAAAGGATAATGACCCTGCAATATACGCACACCGATCCCTACGCGGCATCATCAAAGCGGTACGACACATCTAACACGCTATTCATGATTGAATAATGAGCGATATGAGCATAATTTCGCGGAAAGGAATCGATTACATTGGTAAGTTTGAGCTTCACTTAATTTTTTATACACACACGCACGCACGCACGTGCACACGCACTCCAAAGCGCACGAGCACGAGTACGCGCACGTGCGCTCACGCACGCACTCACGCACGCACATGCACGCACACGCGCACACGCACACGCGCGCTTTCGCGCACGCTCTCGCGCACCCGCACGCTCGCACGCACGCACGCACGAACGGACACGCACGCACAGAGACACACACACACACACAAACACACACACACACACACACACACACCCACATACACACACACACACACACACACATATATATATATATATATATATTTATATATATATATTGAGGAGTCTTCAAATATCTCAGTAAAAAATAAAAAACAGATTTGTTTTTAATCCTATTCCCCCATTTTTAGAAAATTTTGTTAATATTTGTAAGCAAATCTAAGACTTGTTGACATAAATTAACGATTTATATATAAAAACTTGGGTAATATTATCTTACTTGAACAAAATCTTTCTTCGGTTTATAAAAATATGGGTTCTGAAATGCAAGTTAACGTCTACCAAATACCAAAAATAACACCCTTCTGCCAAATTTTAGCAGAATGGTTCACTAGGTTCGGAGAAATACACCAATAAACATTTTAACCAAAACATTCGTAATTTTGTATTTAGAAAATAAAGTTCATTTATATTACAATTTATTCATGATATAAAGCGCTTTTTATTGAAAATTTACTTTTAAATACTTTTTATTAAAAGAAAATATATGTGGAAATAACGTTGATAAAGCGACAAAAATTTTCCTACCCTGCGTCTTATGGAACACGAAAATTTAAAACATTGAGAAAATGTCTTCCAAGAAAAGTTAATTTCACAAGGCGAAAGTTAAATTCGAATTAATTTGCTTCAAAACAAATTTTGATTTGGGTATGTTCTATAGAGATAAATTTAAGATAAAATTATATTTTAACAGGAAATATCTTGACTTTGTAGGAAAACATCTTAGAATTATTTCTCCAGGAGAAGAATTAAATATAAAACTTCTTAATGGAATTTAGGAATTTGTCTGCTTATAAGAGAAATGTTAAAGCCTACAAGTAACCTTCAATTGTTTCTAATTGATTCACCTTAGACCGCCAAATAAAATTATTGAGAAATTACGGTTGAAATTGGTAGTGAAAATAAGACTTGGTCAGTTCATTAAACTACAAATATCTTGACAAATAATGATATCTTCGTTTTCGGATTTTAATTTGTTTAGCGTATAAATTCGGTAAATTGCCATAAGACGTATATTCAATTGACGTGTTAGTTTTAATATAAACATAAGTATTTAATTATAAATTAACAATTTAAAATTATTGTGACTGAAATAGTAGAATAGAAAGGGACTATCGTGCTACTAAAACGTTTTTATTCTCATATATTCATCTAATTCCTACTTCGTGAATATCAATGGGATATCAAAAATGACCCTAATTGCTATCTTTCCAATATTCTATGTATTGATTTTCGTAAGTTTTTGCATTCCGGTAGGAAATTATTCTGTATTATAGACATTAGTGTATTATTTTTAAAGTGACAAATGAAAATGAATTAGATTTTCGGGACGGATCGGTAATAGAAATAATTCAGGTACCTAATTATTGTAAAACTGTATGTTACTTAAAGATTTTTCTTCGTACTTCTCTTGATTAACTTATTTACTTCACCGTTTTAAAAAAGAATGTCTTGAAGTTTTTGAAAATGTCAAATGTTTGTGTTGCTGTAGATGACACAAAAATATAAAAGAGGAAACAGAATCAAGTTCCTCTCTTGAAGGTCGTGCTTAACCTGTGACTTTCTATTTCAAATCTAATTCTAATTGAAACTAATTAAAAAACCTAAAATACTGTCAAGTCACTTGTATTATTCTTCAAGTAACACTTGCTTTTATTTAAGTTTATTTCCATGGCTATAAACACATGTATTTTCACACATGTTTTGTGACTTGATGCTGGTTGCTGCTTCGTGAATATAATTTGTATTAAGAATAAATTGGCGAAATTAATTACTCATGTTTAAGACTAAAATGTCTTTAAAACATCTCTATTATTTATATATACATAAGTATTTAAAATGATACCCTCGCTGCATTGGGTTTAGAATATTTAACTTTTCCACATGGGCTATTCAAGTGAAGTTGTAAACTGTTAAGAAAGGTAATTTAAATTCATCTTGGAAAGGAATTAAAGAGATGATAAAGTTTTCTTCGCAAATATTCATATCTTGAGATTGTCTAATTTTAGAAACAACAATAAGTTACGTAATTCATCGTTTTATGATATATGACCTGCAAAAGGGTGAAATGAGAGGCTAAGTGTTTACTTTTCTGTGCATCGTAAAATATTTATGTTTACGAAGAAATAATTCAATGAAATTGTTCATATTCTAGGTTATAGGTTCTTTAATAACGTCTCAGACAAATTTTATTTCTGGGAAGTTCAGGAATCTCCTAGAAATTTGTAATACTCTGTGTGTGCACTGTAAGAAATACTTTTTGAAACAAAATTGTGCATATCATATGAACATATGACAAAGATAAACTTGAGATATAAAACCCCGAAAAATAATTCAAGATATCCCGATGGAACCGTCATTGTACCATAGGTAGCCCTGTTCTTCGATTGTTTTGGAACGTGTTTGCTCATTCCTTGATTTCAACGTTATGTTAGAAGGTGTCGGAACTTCTATACTCATCGTTGGTATATATACGCTTTGACACTGTGAAGACACATTGCGAAGCATGCCTTCCATGTTATACTCGTAGTTTACGGTTATGTCTTTTAACCCTGACAAAATGTAGCCGACTCACATTAAGACTCTGTAAGGCATATGGGGACATAGGTTTTATTCACGGCAGATTTTGGGATGAATGTGTCTCGTACAGCAAAATGTGTCTGTTCCTCCGCATCTCTTTTCCCTTTGGGCATTAATTTAGTAATTACGATTGTTGAATGTATTTAACCGGTACGTCCTGTTAACCGAATTTAATTGCTTTATATTAAACAACGCTTCTAATTAAATAATACTTGGCCACCATCTTTAATAATTTGATTAACTGGCAATAGTAACATTGTTAGAACTGATACATACCATACCTTTCTTAATAGGATTTTATCACACTGGTCTTCAGTATTGAGGAATTGAGACTCACTTGACCGATGCCCCTATACTTCCAGTGGTTGACAGGACATCCTAACGAGGTTGAACTTATTTAATTCGACTCTAATTTTCTTAAATTAAAAATATTAACATTGCATCTAAAGAACGTAATTCTAAACATAAAATGAATATATTGATAATGTTTAAAGAAATAAGTACTTTGAATTTTTCAAAAAATATAATAAGGCTATTTCACTTGCAATTAAGAAATGTCTTATAGATTATGTACTTATGTAAGAAGTATAAATGTCTAAGTATAAATGGTTACTCCGGTTGGTATACTCCACTATCTCGCAAAGTGCTGGTACTCCATAGCACTTTGCAAGATCTGAAGCTTATAGAAAGTATTAAAAAACTCAACCCTCGGTATCTCTAGGCGGCAGATGACAAATAAATTGGTTTAATCGGAATATGATTGAAACAGAAGTTCGTAGAGTATGACAGCTATTGTTTTAAAATTAAATATAATGATAGAATGCCACTGGTTCTGGTACGTGGCTTTGAATACTTTCATTAGAAAAAATATATCACTTCTTCTTTTCTTAGTATCCCTTATAATTTCGTCGGCTGTCTACCCTTCTATCCCAGCCTCACAATTTCTATAATTGTAGACGTATAATGCCATGCCATACGAGTTTATCTAGTTTTGCTTAAATATTAGGCAGGAAAATTAAGTGATAAATTTGAAAAAAAAAATTAAGACAGACTTTGGTATGTATTCATTTTCATCATTTTGTTTTTGATGAGGAAATATCTCGGAATATCACAATTACAACCATCAGTAACTACTAATAAGTACCTACATAACATTCTAAAAGAGGAGTGACAGCGAACGTTTTATAGAATTTATGATAACAAAATAAGTGAACTAAATAGAGCAACACAGCACAACACGTAGCCTACGTAAGATAAGAAAAAATGCTAATTTATTTTTTCTTCTGCACAAAAGTCATTCGGTTAGGAAAATATTTCAAGGTATCTCGATTTTGGTCATCAGTAATCATTAATTAGTAACAACATACAAACATAAAGAAAGGAATAGCAGCTAATGTTTTACAGAATATATGACACCAAAATAAGTGAACTAAATATCACAACGCTGGATCAGAGCATATGCATGATAAGAATAAATACTGATTTGTTCTATTCTTCTGAACCCGTTGGCGTTTTACGGCCTTGGAGCAAATGTTACGTTGGATTAAACTTGGTTAAATTTTGTTATATTGTATTAGGTTCTGTTTCGTTGGATTTGGTTTTGTTAAATTGAGATAAGGTGTGCTAAGTTTGATTAATTTGTTGTGGAATTAGATTAAAATTCATGTGGAATTAGATTAAAATTAAATTTAATTAAATTTAAATGTACTCATGAACATTTTTAAGTAAATAATTTAATTTTTATGCTCAAACTTGGCAAGCATTTGTCCTTACAATAATAGGTTTTACTGATTATAAAACTTGCTGAGCTGAAACATAAAAGTCACGCAAAATAATTAAAAACTTCAAGCCTACCTTCTAAATTTTGTCTTAACTCTGATTACGCCTAAATTAAGGAATGGAACCTGACGATAATTTTGATTTTAACTCTTTTTTCAATTAATATGACAATGTGAAGGGAATTTTTCACATTTATATTTTTACGAGATTTTAAGCTTTCTTTACTTACTTGATTACTTTCCTCAAACTTTTGGGCCACCAATAAAAGCTAAAATTATTTGTTCTTAGACTTAGACTGCCGAAAAATAGCTAAATGTGCAAATGTACAAAACGTGCAGTAATTATTATATGGAATATCTAGTAATGTATTTCTTCTTTATTCAAGTCTTTAATATATATTGCTCTATTGGCAATCAGTTTAAGAAAATCATAATACTGTAAGCTGGCCTAAAGAATATGGCATATTTAAATGCTTTGGAAAATATTAAATTAGTTTTTGTTGTCATAATTCAGTACTTGTCTATTTTTTGTCTTGGCCGCAAGCCAAGACAAAAAATAGTTTTTTCTACGAAGGTAAATAGCGATCTATGCTGTATAAAGTTCTGTTAAAGATTTGCTCCTCATTTGTTAAGTATAAAGGAATCAATATTGTGCTTGAGTTGAAATCTATAGCAACGAAAGTAAATGGTCATTAAGCACTGCTGAATAGGTTTTAACTGACAAATAATGATGAAAAACGTATTTAGGAACAAGATGATTAAATAAGTATGGGAAAAAACCCAAAAACTGAAAAGAAAAAGATAAAAACCTTCGAAACAGCTGATTATATAATTTTGTTTGATTCTTTATTATTTTTAAATTGTAATCTGTGACCTGCTAAGGTAAGAATTTAATAACACGACCTGGCGAAATTTTCGCATAAACTTCTAATACAAAACCGCCGTGCTTTAGGTTTAGTTGTTATAAATTGCTTTATATATTTTATAAAAAATTAATAAAATGCAGATAATTACATAAAATAATTTGTCTTCGTTAACAACTCAGGCCAAGCTTCCGTTTAATGGAATAGCTTTGAGTTTTTACAATTTATTAATTCCCTACCGCCAAAATTTTCCGCACGTGTGTCATTTTTATACAACGCCATTTCCATTGCCATTTCCCGCACGTGCATCATTTTTATACAACGGCATAGGGAAAATGAGATCTTTAGGTAAGATAAGAAATTTTGTATTCAGTGTTATAAAGATGTTATGCTCTTTTATGGGCAAGGAATGATATATTTTCTCAGACGTAGAGACAACATTTCATGAAAATTTGTCTAATGAAAAACTTTAAAATAAGCCTTTATCTTACCAGCGTTACCTAGCCTTGTCTTATAAATGAGCATTTATCCAACCATCCAAAGACGTAACCATTTACTACTCTGTTTTTTGGGAATTTGTACGAATCGTCCAAACTTTAGTATTACGTTTCAAGAAATTATATATAATTCGTATATTTTATTTTTGTAAAATAAAATGTACGATAAATACCTCATAAATATAGAATTTAACATAATTATTTACTTAGAATAGGATAAAGGATCTAGAGATATATATTATACCTGCTATATTATAGAGGAGGCTAATAGTAATTGATACAGAAGGTATTATCTCTCTATCTTCGTTACTCGTGGAGCTATTTAAAAAAGTATATGATGACAATTTTTTTTCAAACCAATGTATACAAATAACTTTTTAAGCTAGGAAAATACAACTAAATATCAGTGTTATGATACACTCAACAATTTATTTTACAATAGTTTACAATGGGCCAAACTTAAATAAAAATATAAAAATGTGAATCAAACATTTTTATCAAAAATAATTAAATGATCATTTTAAAAAAAATATATATTTATTATTTATTTGTTGATCAATTGAGAGTGTACCTAAGTATCATTAAAATTGAAGTGGAGCAACACATTGAATAAAAAATAAAACTAAGTAAATGTGAAACAAAAATACTCTACGAGCACTGCGTAGAAAAGTTTAAACCTAAATTTTTTTAGCCACAGCTATAAACAATATTATTATATACAATGACACCATTGGCAAAATGAAATATTGAAACAAAAACGCATAAGATTTGTTTTTATTATGATTATTGTATGATTTGAGGTTGAAATAATATATTCTATTTTTTAATTATTTTTTATTAATATGTTAATCGATTTATCAAATATCACTGCTTAAATATTCTGCAATACTTATAAGTATGAAAGATTTACATATACGCTTAATTACGAATGATTTCAGGATAAGCTCCCCGCGGCTTAGCACACCACATGCCGATTATATCCAAACACGTTTATACTTTACGTACAAGATGCTTAACGCATGGATGTAATGGACTTTCCCTCTTCCTATTTACTTAGATTTACAAATTTCTAATTGGGAGACCTGTTGTTTATGTTGAAAAATATATAATACCTAGTGAATAAAGGAGTGGTGTAAAATAATTCGGCCACGGCTGGAAAATGTAATAATTGTGGCTTTATGGGAATATAAGGATGGAAAACAAAAGAAAATTTTGCGAACTGCGTACTTACAATGTTCCTCATATAAAACTACTTAAAGTTCGATATGTTCTGTGCAGTAAATGTGGATTGATCCCGTACAGTATTTCATCGGCTACTGACGTCGTAAAGCAACACCTTCTCATTATATATATATATATATATATATATATATATATATATATATATATATATATATATACATATATATATATATATATATATATATATATATATATATATATATATATACGGAACAACGTAACATATTTCACCTTAAATCAATAGACGAGAAAGAATATCATGATGATTATGAAGAAGACTTTCATATATGTACGTCACAGTTTCAGTTAGGATTTCACAATACTACCGTTTAAGAGGGTAGTTTTGACTCATAAATACTTTGTTCTATTTAACTCAAATTCTAATATCAATACAGTATCAGCTGAGGCTCTATAACTAGCTTTCATTAAAAGAAGGTTTTTATTTCCGATTGGAGACCGTTTTGCTTACAACATTTAACAAAAACAAGTTCTTGAAAGAAGAACTGTCACACTTGGTTCACCCCAATCACAATGTTTTATCTGCAAATAAATCGCACCATTTTTAGATTTACTTTTAGCAAAGGTTGATTCTATTCTCTTTAAATAGTTGACAATGCGTAAGAATAACTGAATATGTGTATACTGGGCTAAATTGGGAAAACATAATGAAATTTTCAAATCTTTTAAAGTCATTAAAGTTTTCTGCTTCACGTGGTGTTATTCAAGTGACTAAATTTTTTTCATGAAATTACGAAGAGGTGTGGCAAATAAACTCATATCTTCAATATTACAATTGGAATAAGAGCAACAAGTTCCAGACTGTTGCAAACAAATAAAATGAAGTTTCGGAAAAAATACTTTACGGGTCTATTTTGGTATTAAATAACTTTCAAGAAAACAGCTAATTGAAAATCACGTGACCATAATCGCGAGTGTTTTATTTAACATTGCTGATGATCAGTTGATTATTTGTGATGGTTATATATTTATCTTCAAAAAAGTACAAAAATGAATAGCAACCCAAATGTTATTCCAGACGCCTTTATTATATATTTGCGCGACTGAGAGGTACATCATAAATTTTTCAGGTCTAAATTATTATGGACGAGCCTCTTGTTTTGTAAATTCTATTAAAGAATAAAGACCTTACAATTGTAGACCGTGAATTTAAAGACTTTGGGTCGGATATTACTGCGAAAGGCCACAAACCACTTATTCCAACGTCACAAGGAAAATGGGCTCAACTTACAACTTCTGAAGCAATGAGTCTATGAAACTGATGAAAGTAAGATAGGTTGCAGAAGCAGTTGACAGTATAATTTCGCAAAAGTTCCGGCTCTTAGATAATATTTTATATAACAAAATGGTTCTGAACCTAAAATCTCTTTGTCATATTGCCGGATACGTGTAATAAATATGGTAAGAGACATAATTCCAATATGGAATTATACAATAAAATCATTACAATTATGAATGATACACAAAACTTGGAAAATACACTTGCCGATGAGACACTGACTCAAAACTTTAATGGTTGAAAACAATCTTTTCATCAACTGCTATCTTCAGAAGTTCCTGCTTTCTGCAGAGGAGTTAAAACTACTTTTCACTGGCACTTACCAACTTTCACAAGCCATTTCTTATTTAATTGAACTCTTGGGAAAAGTATTACTTTTCCTGTGCTATAAGTTAAAGAAGTTTCTAGCATTTTAAAATTGCAAGTAACATCAATAGCAAAACTTATAAATATTACATTAATTACAATACCAATGGACATAGCAGCGAAGATAGTCGGCGTTCTTGCTGTAACGGTGCACATGGAAATCGAACAGTTGAGTGTTGCTCTCACGTGGCAAAAGTCATATATTATTTGTCAGATGCGCGATAGAAATCTTATATAGTCCGCCTAGGAGAAATATTATCTAGTTTTTTTTTCACAAATAACGAGCACGTTGTAATAAATGAAGACAGCGATGATAATTAATAAAGTTATTTTGTTTATGAATATTATTTTGCTTGCCGAGGAAAGAACTCTCCTATTTCCTTCCGAAAATGTTATGTTCATTTATTAAACAAATATAAATTATATGTAATTTGAATGTGTGTTAATTTTTTTTCGACATGTTACACCACTTGAATTTTAATGCCTTAGCATGCTGTTAAGCAATACATATACAAATACTATATATTTTTCTTAAAGTAGCCATTCAATTGGATCTGATGGAAATTAATTGATAAATATTTTGTTTACATTTTTCTATAGTTTTATTTAGATTTGGCCCATCGAAAACTATTGTGATATAAATTGTGAAGTGAACCATAATCCTGCCATATAGTTTTATTTTACTAACCTCGAAAGTAATTAAAATATATCACTTTGAAAAAAGGTCGTCATGGGAAACTTTTTAAGTATCTTTACGATTAACGAAGAGAGAGAGGTAATATCCGGTGTATCAATTACTATTATTATCTTATAAAATATTGATATATAGGTTACGAAATAGGTTCCTCTCGGGGTCAGTTTCATCATGGAAGTGCGGCTAGACCCAAATATCTCAATTTTTCAAAGGCCTGTCCTTGAAAAGATCCTTAACGACTTTAGATAGGCAGAACTTTTTCTGCGGGTATAATATCGGTTCTCTTTACCGATAATAACTTTCTTAGATAGACAAGAAATGAAGTAAATTAAAATGATATGAATTCGAATTCAATAATGATGAGCCCATTTTCCAAAATATTACGAAAACTAAATATATGGCTTGAAACATAAAGCTTTAAACTTTATGCAATATATTTAATTTTCATATGTTTAAAGTGAATTAATATAATAAGTGATTTAAACGATATTATTTGTGATCAAATCAGTAGTCATGGAACTAAACTTTTTTGACAATATTTAATATTCGAAATTAATTTTTCCCGACTGTAAAGAAAAATAAATAAATCGTGACTTGTCAAATAAGGACAGCAAAATACTCGTTTCACCATAACTTTTAGAATGATCTCAAATATAAGAAGCGTAGACATATATATTTTACATATAATCACGTGACTTGATTTTCGATATATTCAACAGTTTTAAAATAGAAGGTCGGTTATTTTTTTAAATTAGCTTAACATCTTGTGGTGATGCTATATTTAAAGAAACATTATAAAGCCAAGTGACAATGCTAGTTCATTTTATGTTACATAAAAACTTAACATCAACAATAACACCTTACTCAACTGTAATATTCACTATGAGAGTTAAATATCGTTTTTAGTCCCTTTTCATGCCAATTATCTGCCTAACCCTTATCAGTATGTATACGTAACTGATATTACAGATTTTCGTTGAATGGGTCCTAAAGCCGTTTATCGCACATCATGACAATGATTCTCGTAATCTTCTCCCATTGCAAATGTTTCCCATTCGAAGGGTACCGCAATCAATTTGAACCAATGCGTGGGTAGCAGTTAAAAGGAAAATGGCTTGTGAGTAAATTTCCTTTCAAACATATTCAGAGGAATACTTTAAATTTTGAGCAGCTCCTTTTGTATTTCACAATTTGGTAAATAAGCTTTTGATACTACATTTACATACTACTACACGGTTTTATGCATATTTAGCGTAAAGTCGACATTTTCTAATGATAATGAAGAATCAAATACTTCAACTTGTCGACAACGCTTCGCCTATTTGAAATATATCAATTTGATTTCAAAGTTCCGTAGTACACATCTTTTTAACTCAACTTCAGAGTTAACAATTTCTTGGCGATAAATTTTCCACATATTACTATTTAATCCTTAAACTTGAACGATCGCGATCTAATTAGTTTTACTTATTTATTTATAGGATATCTGTAATAGTATAGGTATCCTTGATATTTGAAAAATATATACTTTAACCGATACACTATACGTCACAATCCTATAAGCCCAGGCTCAGTTAAATAAAATATTTTAGTTTATTGATATATTTGTTTTTTCTTTAATGTACCTAAGGTAAATGTGTTAATGCTCAAAGTAGGAGCAGAAACGATACTATCCAACATTTGCACGAGAACGATTTCACTACAGTATAATATAAACTACTACAGTTGTTTTAAGAGCATCTTAGGTTTGCGCAATATAAGTATTGTTTATTTGTTACATGTAATATTTCTTAATTATTGTTAACCTTTTAAAACAAATAAGTTAGCTCTTGGTGGGCATAATTTGTTTAAAACTTCTTGAAAGTTTTTAAACTTTTTTCGATTAATAATTTATTAAATTTAAAAATTATACATACTTGTTAGTCAGTTCATACATTTTAATATTTATTAACACACAATCAATTTTACGTCCCTTTACTATCCTCTTAGTCACTATTATTTCGAAATTTCAAATTTTAAATATGCTGAACAATGTTGAGTCGTCGCAAGTTTTGATATTGAATACGACATTCGTCAGCCATGATTATTTTATATTGTTTCAACACACCTAAAAACTTTTAGAAACTGCCAAAATTCTATCAATTTTATATCAAACTCATCGTTATTAGAGTCTGTAATAATTCGTGACTTTATAGCGAACCGTAATAAGCCAGGGAACATTTATAACTTCGTCATATTCAACAGTTCGTCTTGCACAGATTCAACATTTCCTGTCTTCAATTTTAGACCTATTTGCATGACATTTTCATGTAGATGTTTCAGATATAGATGTCCGTTGAAAAAAGGTTTCCAAATACTAATAACAAAGACGTATTGATTGACTTATTGCTCTAATTGATTCTTTTGACGTAGTGTCCTACATGCAAAATCGTCCTAAAATGTTTTTACGTGAGCACCATCGAGTGGAAATCATTATTAGTACCAGTATTAAACTAGTGATTCGTTTACTATTTATTTTTTTAAGCATAATTTGCGAAATATTAAACTACGAAGTGACCTACAATGTGTCTTCTGCGTTTGATTTTTAAAACAAAATATTTTGAATAATCCAAAATTTTATTATATGGAAAGACTTTTCAGCTGCTTAAAAAATACAGGTACTGATTAATATGCTAATATAATTAAGTTATGAGTTGTGGGTATCATACTAGATATTAAATATATTACATTACCTCTTGGTGTATACATTAGATGACATTCGTGCAGCATGTAACATTGTTTACAAATATGCCTGTATTTTCATCCTAATTTTGTTTATTTAATTAGTAGAGTAAATTAGCAAACATTATATATATTCTATGCAAAAACCTACAAACACCTCAAAATGTTTTAAATAAATAGCTCTATCACATGTTCCTTATTTGGACACAAAAATAACTATAATGAGAAAAAAAGACTAAATTGTTTACAAGAAATCGCTCACCCTCTACTTTTTTTTAATTTTATGCTGTTGCTGAAATTGATTAAGAATTTAAAGACTTGCAACCGAGCAAATGTAAACTAAATTGTTTATACGTAAGTGAAACAATTTGTAGGATGAAATAAGTCAATTATTGATTTGTGAATAACTCTTGAATGAAAGTGTATTGGCTGCGTCGAACATAATATCTAGTATTTTATCTATATACTCGCTGTATATACGACTTCATTCGCATAAAATTCGGAATGAGAAAAGTTATTACATTTTTTTTTCATATGGTGCTCTTGGGTATAAGCTATTACCCTAACAAATTCCATTATAACCCGTCCATCAATCTTTTTAATTTAATTCACACTGTTACAGTTTTATTATACATCTTAGATCTATATATCGAGATTATATGTTTAGATAGTACTTCGTATTTTCTATTACCCATTATATAATTTAATAGAAGTTTCGTGTGACTTATAATTCGATTGTAAATGTAATGTTTGAACGGCCTTCGGTTAAGTTTTAACGACTTTTAAGAAGTCTGTGTATTTTCTAAAATAAAGTTTTCCGCCAAAAGCTTTTTTAACAATGTTTAAACTTCGTAATTCTACATAATGCATAGTTTATTCAAACTTTCTTTATTACATTAGGTATTTTGTTACGTTGTCGTTACTATTTAATAACTTCTTTTCCGAATGATTTCAAAACGACAGTGGTTGAAAAAGTAAACAATTCGGTAAAATTCACTTTACAGCAATAGTATTTAAAATAATGTGTGCTTGAGAAGAAATTTTAAACTCCCATAACTTTTTTCCAAAAATACTTTTCTCACCAGTTATTGGAAAAATTACCTTGGTCTTTTTTAATACATACGCCTTTTACACTTACGGAACGTCATTTAATTTCTATAAACATTTCTTTGGGAATTGGTATATTTGATTCTACATTTTGTTGCAATCATTAATTAACCAATATCTCCTTATTTGGTTATTTTCATTTGTTGTAGTAGTATTAAACTTCTTAGTTAACGTCTTACAAGAAAATTAACTACCAATCATCTGTCGCTATATAAGACCAATACAAGAAGACGGCGCTCTATCATTTATATAATGAAATTAAATTTTTATTAAAACATAAAGCTAAGTTTCCAGTAGAAGCTAGGTACTAAAAAATACCTAATTACTTTTGAATTTTATCGAGAAAAATACCAAGTTTGAAGACATTGCAAATAGCTGTGTGCTCATAGGATAAACCGTCGATAGCTGTGTGCCCATAAGATAATTCACTTGGTCATGTTTAATGAATATTATCAATTATTCTGTGTACGGAAGTAATAAGTATATCCCTAAAACATTTTAATCAAATATTATTCATCATGAGACACGTAATTAGAATAAATTTAGGTCTCAAATTGTAATGAACGCATTGAAAATTGTCTCCAAAAGTTAAATGACGTAAACAGGAAACAAGACCGACTATTGAGAAATTTCAACTAAGAAACGTACAAAAATAAAATGAAAACAGGACACAAAATGAAAAATTAAAATCTAGATGTAAGATATAGTAGTTCGCAACTGCGTTAGTCGTCAGATCTTAAGTAAAATCGACAAAAATGATAAAATTTCATAAAAGAAATAAGTTTTAAAAGTAGTGAGATAAAAGTAACAAAGTTCTTGTGGAAGTTTGCTAGAAAAGTGTATATGACATTTTAAAAACTTAGTCTTTTTCCCAGTAATCTTTTGATGAGATTCAGAATATCCTATTTAGGAAGCAAATTGTGACCACAAATTAAGTGTATCCTGTTTCAATTACTTTATTACTATAATACAATTATTGACTGTAAGATATTTTTATTGTAACCGAGAACTTTCCATTTACCAATAAGTCCTTAGATAATATGAAGCGATTGAAATACCAAAAACTTTAAAAGTTTAAGGAGTTATTATTTGATTATTCTTTTTCAAGATATTTTTCCCTTTTTCTTTTGCCTCGATTTACGTGTTTAACAAAGCGTGTATGAATTTCTAGATTTTCCTTTCAAGCTACCGTTCCAAAATGGTGGACGAAAAATTGAGATGCAAAAATCTCCGTACTGAAATTATATACTTTTTCTTTCTTTTGAAAATTTCAATGAAACTAACTTTTTGCCCTAACAATTTCAATGAAACTAACTTTTTTGCTCTGACAATGTGTTTGATTAGTATTACATGAAAAGCGTAATAATTCATTTACGTTTATTATATAGATCTAATAGTTATTTAAATGAGTTGTTTTTAATGAAATAAACACTTCTGTTCAATTCATTGGTTTAAATTAAAATCCAATTTCTAGTACGTATTTTTAGCGCTTCTACCATTTGTCTTTTTTCATTGATATAATTGATCTCTAAACGTAAGATTTATTAAGACTTCCAATACGGAATACTCACGTACGTGCCCAGTAGCTTACTCCAATAAGTTCACGTAACCCATATTGGATTTTTGCTGTTTTCCTTTTTTTAACCAAAGAATACTCCTTACAATAACCTATTAAAGAAATGTAAAAAATACCTTACATAAATTTAGTTATTAGATGCGTTAAAGAGATATAAGATACATTTTTTGCGTTTTCTTATTTTCTTTTCATGTTTGAAAATGTGTCTGTTTATCTACATAAAAATATATAATTAAAAGATAACGCGATTAAACACGAGAAACTATAATAATTTTATATTTGTAAGAGCATATTTTTCATGAGAAAAATTTTATTGCTCCGATATTTTCGTAAATACGCCGCGAGCATTCTTTGCAATTCTCAATAACAAATTTTGCTGAAGTTAATGTTTTTTTTATTCACGAAATTTTTACTATTTCTTTTGTTCTGTCTCATTTTATTTGGTATATTTAATAGTATCAAGTAGAGAAGAGATGTTATGATATTCAATTCTTTGTTTTTTTATCACGGAAATTCTCGGAACTATGTTACATCTCGCATAATACTTTACACTCCCATTATTCCAGATTTCTTTCTTTGTACGTAAGTACTTACTCGCAAAACTTGAAAGTCATAAATATTTATACATATTCAGTTGGAATTACAATTTTTTTTTAGTTTTTCTTTTCTCGTCTTGTTGCCAAATTCTTTGTATTTAAATGTACTATGAACGTTATATTTATTATCGACAAAGAAATGAACAAGAAAATTATGATCAAAAATCATTATTTTATTATAGATTTCAAAATTAGATGGTAATAAAATATATGTAAATTTTAATATCACTAAATTATTACCAAAAATACATATGGACAAATAAAAATCTAAATCATTTAAAATATTACACAATTCTATTTAGAATACACCTGAAAGGTCTATTGTTTTTTGTTATTATAAAAAAATATAAAAATCTTTACATAAATACCTACTTAAGACTATTTAACAATCTCTGTTGCAAGACATGATAATTTAATTCTAAATTTGTAATAATAATTATAATTTATATAAAAAATTACATAGTTTTGTACAAAAATGTAACTATTCAAAATATTTTGAGCTTCCTCGATATGTTTAATTTGTATGAGTACACATGGTTGTATAAATCTTCTACTCATAGAATTACTTATTAATTATGCACCAGAATTAGGACACATTATTTGCCACCAAGTTAATCAAGAAAATACTTATAAAATATGATTACATCTGTTGTAACATATCAAAGTAAGATTAGTCTAGTCTTTCAAGTGAATATTATTTAAATAATTGAATAAAACAGAAATATCAGACAGTAAATTCAATAAACACAAAATAATTATCACTATTTGAAATATATTTAAATAAAGAAATTTAGGGATGAATTAAGAACGAAAAAGGAATACAGTAGAAGGTATCTTTCAATTGTCTCAAGCATATTAAGCATAAATAAATTGATTTAAATTGAAATTTGCAAGGAAATAAAAAGACATTAATTCTAAAACGTAAGCTTTGTTAAAAGTTCTTAAAACGTAAACGTTTTGAAAATCGTAGTAACTTAAAGATTTAAAATTAAAAATACATCTGTAACATCTTGAATCAATAGATACAGCCTTTAAAAAGAGACTACTCTTCTTAAGCAACTTCAACGTTAATAATTATAGATATTACCATAAATGAAAAGTTAAGAAATAACTTCAAAATGTAAATAGAAATCGTAATAAACGTCGTGTAATTCGTTCTAACGTAAACTTTATGTAAGTCGCTGAAACTTAAGTCGTAATAAAGTATAAATGTAATCCGATACAGAATCCTACGAACACGACTCGCATTTGACGAGTCCCACCTCGTCACAGTTCATGCATTTAAGGGCGACGAATTCGGCCGTAAAATGGTTCCTGTGAAGCGACTTCTTGGAGCCGCAGCAGATTGGGCAAGGCAGCAAACGGTATCCACCGCATACTTGGCAAGTGTTGCAAGCGTCGGCACTCTGAAATTTATATAATAAATCACATTAACTGATGTTTACTATTTCATCTATTGTGGTTCAAATCTTCGTAATATTTTCCCAAGAGATGACAACTAGAGAAACTGTTTCGATCACACCAGTATTACTGAAAGTACACAAAAAAATCGTTGCTTTCATAAATTGCTATTATTTTGTATATTAATTATATAAACTAGGTCATAAAATTTAACTAACATTTTAGTCTCCAATTTACATAATCGAATGCAAAAAAGATTTTAATGACTAACTTTGGAGAAAGATTAAGAGATAAAATCACATTACCACGTATCTATTAAGCCTTTTATTACCGTATTCACTTTTGTAAATATATTAACACAATTGATTTAACTGAGCAAACTAGAACTGGGGAAAGCTTTCCTGTGGTGTGGAGGGAAGATTTTTTTTCAAAGGAAACAATTGTTAATTTTGTGCCATTATTAAAATTTAAATTAACTAATAAAATGCTTCCAAATGTAAACTACAGTCATTTAAACTACCGATTTGCAAAGCGAATATCCCTTATCTAAGTATAATTTTATTTATTTAACAAACATTTAAACATGTATTATGTAGGAGAATTATTATGATAGTTAAAATTAATTTTAATTGAGATAAAAATCCGATAAAATACTAGTGCTATTAAACCTAAGGATTCACTGTTAAGTAATTATAAATGTTTAACAGAACAACAATTACAGGCAGTTATCTCTGTTAAATTTAATTACTCATAAGCAACAGATGGATAAAATGTTGTAATAAGATATTAATTAGGGTTTAGTAAATTAAATTAATTTGTATTTTAATGCTTTATTAGAATCATTGATTTAATACCACACCTTATCTCTGATGTTAATAGTGCATTTAAATTTATTAAAATATCGCAAACTTTTGAAAGTACATACAAGTATACATAATACATTTTTGTAGACATTTTGTACATACATAAAAAGTTTTAATTTAAAATAAGGTGGAACAAAATATCTCCAGAAACTTTTCAAAGCTTTACCGTTACGAACAAAGAATTTACTTAAAAATACCTTCCGGGTTTCTGATTTTTTATGTTTAGAGCCTTGGTAGCTTTCTTTTTTTACAAAAATGAACGATTATATTCTTTCACATATAACATAACCAAGTATTTGAAGAATTTAGTGAAAAAGAGTAGGAATTCGAATATTAATATACAATCAATTGGAAAAAGAATTCGCTTCTATACAGAGAATGTGATATTGAACAAATAAAAAAACAAAATTAAATAATAAATGTGGACCAATAACGTAAATATATGTTGTGAAAGGTAAAAAGGTAATACAATTAATTCTTTTGTAAGATAAATTTTGTAGGAAAAAGTAAAAGAATTAGAATAGAGTGGAGCGTCAAGTCTAGTCTACGAAGCAGATGATAATCGGTCGCGAAATCAGAATTAAAGTATCCTTTATCTTGTTGGCGAAAGCGGGATAATGAAGAACAACTTCCTTCCGTCTAGTTGATCTTCTGATAAGCTTGTCGCGGAAAGCAACAGCTTTACAAGCACAGCAACAGCATAACAATGCTGCTATGCGCTTTTGTCACAAGTTGAATTATTTGCTATCATTCTTATAATGTGATACTAGTCCAAAAGATATAAAAGTTTAGAGTTTTCTCTGTTGTTATTTAAGCACATTAATGTTGTTTTGAAAAAAGAGTAATGGTACCTGAACTGAAATAATTTAATTATTTTACATTCAAAATATTACAACCAAAAAACAAAGCTGTATCAGAAAGCGAGCTGATTGTTCTATGGTAGTTATCATGTCCTATCGCTCGCATTTAAATGGACTATAAAAAAAATAATGTAAAACCACATCCTTTCAAGAATAAGAATTTTTAATGATTCTACAAATACTATACCAGTTAATAACTAATGAGCGTTTCAAAAAAAACACCTTTTCACAACAGACACTTTTAGTATCCATCTCTCACTATCCATCTCCATATATTTGATATAGGATGGCTATCGTAAAATATAGTAAAAAAACTCGCAAGTTCAAAACCTTTAAAGAAATCTACAACGAATTCTCGGATACAGTTCTATTATCAACATATTTTTTTCACAAAATATATTGATGAGAGAACTGATTCCATGAATATCTTTGTGATATGATTCGTTTCTTGGGTTCAGATTATCCAATTGTTTTAATCAACTACTGTCGTTCCAGGGATAATTAACGTATAATATTCACTTCTTATCCTCAGGCGATAAGACGGTTCAACCAGAATTTATACCAAAATTATAGCAGTTGTGTACATATGTCAGGCCGACAATCTGCACGGTGTAACAAAATACTATATTTGAACTTTTCCTAAGTCGTGTAAATCATTATCTACTATACATTGAAAAACCTACTATGAAAGTGGGTAATTTCTTTAATTAGTGATTTTAATTTGTCGATGTCAAAATCGACCGTTCGACGAAACTTGTTTTCGACACTTAACATAACATCGCCACTCAGGAATCACTGGAACCATTGTCTTATAGTAGATTAAGAGACTACAAACTGTTCTCTAATCTATGCTATCCCATATCCATGCTATTCCATATAACCATTTCCTCGAGTTTAAACCGTGAAAAGTCAACCTGGAATGACGTTGAAGAACATGTCATGCTCTTAAATTATACTTGAACATAAAATAATCTTGGACTTTCTCAAAAATTCAGAATTAGTTACCATATAGAAACATTTTTAAGATAATCCCGTAGAATGTACGATTTCATTATATTAAAATAATAACCGATTAATGGTACAAAATATTGAAGTATTGAAAGCTATTAAAAATAAAAAAATCCAAATGTTTTTCAAATCCCTGTTTAAAATGGATTTAGGTCAAAGAAACCTTCGAAATAAAAATCATTCGTATTGATAAATTATTATTGTTGCACATTGCAAATAGTAACTCATTAAATTTGCGAAAATTTTTTAACACTTTTGCATGAGTGTAACAAAAACTCTGAAATCAAAATAATAATAAAGAAATACGATACAAAATTATGCGTAGACATATTACATGAAGACAACCCATAATAAATAATTATATAGGTCGTCAACTGTTGTAAAATTTCAATCCTCCCTTATATTCATTTCAAATGTATGTACAAATAAAATCATGGAAAATATATTCTTTTGAACGCAAAAGTTTTATTTAAATTCATATTTTAATTTAAATAAAAAATTAAAAAATGCTTCTAGATTTAACGCCAAACCTTTTTTCTTGAGCCCGATTAAAAAGTTATCTGAGTACTGATTATAATATCGTATACAGAATTGACTAAAAGTAAGCGTACACTTTCATAATAATATTTCTAATTCGATAAGAGAATAAAAACTCATTGTTCCCTTTATCTCGATGTTCAAGATCATTCGCATAATTTTCATATTTTCTGCCGTTTATCCTGTTAAACAGGTAATCAGGATAACGGAAGGAAGTTTTGCGTCGCATGTTTGGTTATTTTTATCATTTCAAATTCAATTTGCTATACCGTTATGGAGAATTAAGGCTTCAATCAAGCGAACCATTAACTTGTAATAAGGTTTTTAATCTTTTTATATCGATAATTGTATAATATTAAAAAGTGATTCGACTTGGTACCGGGCCCATTATAGATCTTTATTTATTTCTTAATCCTTTGACTCAAAGTAATTTTCATTGACTTGATCTTATGTTTATCGTTGTAATAACAAATATATTTAAATATTATAAAACGTTTTCCGTAACATAAAATATTATTATAAATATTTTAAAATATACCTTTTTTAATTTAGCAAAATTTTTGATTTGTGAAAAGAAATTTAATTTTGGAGTAAAGTGAAACATTCCAGAGTAAATCATAAACATTTTAATAAAGTTTTAATAACATTTATCAATAAATTGGAATTTGGATTAAAATATCTGAAAATAATGCAGTAAAGCTTTGGTAATATCATGAAGATTTATTACAATATTGTAAGAATAGAAATATTTATTTTAGTTTTTGCGAAACTCAATAAGCATGCTATGGCGTGATGTTAGCAATTGAACTGTCGTTATAAGTTAATTCGATTTAAAAAACAGTTTTCATTTATCTTTTTAAGATATAATAAATAAACTAATACATTTTCCACAATACTTTTTCCCCAATACCAATATAAAATGTACTCCCTTGTTAATTACTCATTGGCTCGGTTTGCTTTCTGAAAGATTCCACAATCTCCTACAGATCCCTCACAACTCCTCCACAATTTTCTATAGAATCCTCAATTATATTTAAGAATTTTATATTTTAGTAAATTAAATTAAATTTCATCAATACTCCTTAAAGAAAACTTTTTATTAAAGAAAACCCCATTCTGCTTTAAGCTCCAATATCAGAAATTATCTAGTTTATTAACGCAAAGCACTCAACGTACGACTTTAATCAGAGCTTTCTTTTATTTTCATAATATTTAATGTACTTTATTTTCATTTAAGTTTTATAAAACTTAATTTACAACGTGCATACCAATATTGAAATAAATAAATGTGATTATATGTTAATATTACATGTTTTGAATCCGTAATTAGATCATTTACATCCTTGTTTCATGTATATTGTTTTATTAAATATACTAACTAAAAGCCTCAATACAAACCTAAGGAACGAGTATTTCAAGATTGGGTGATTAAATTGGTAATTAAATTAGTTCCTTTATTGAAAAATATTATATATATATATATATATATATATATATATATATATATATGGGTGTATGTGTGTATACACTTAAATTGTATTTATCATAATATGCGTTAGAAAATAAAACTTATCATTCTCAAATAAAAAAACATAAGTATTAGGTATAGAGAAATTGTGTAATAAAACTAGAAAATATTATTGACAGAAAATATTTATAATTGTCCACAAGTATCCGGATAACACACTAAGAATAACGAAAGAAATTACCTTTATTACGTCATAAAGATTTAAATGAAATTACTGAAATGAAATTACTGAATAAAGATAAAAATACGTTCTGCTACGGCTGAAAGCGTAACAAAAACTGAAGCAAATTTGGTTTACTTGAATTGCTGTCTGCTATTCATTGACGCACGGAGTGATTGGCGCAGCCGAGGGGAAATCTATATCCGATATACGCTTTTTTCATTACTTATATGTTTAATTTTTCGTTACGGCCCTTTTTCTCAAGGTACTAACTAAAACCACTGTAACAAAAATTTCATCTCCAAAAAATTTACAAATAAAAAATGGGTGTTAGCTTATGGGATTGCCAGATAAATAATCATTTTTTTATTTTATATGTGTATTATTTATGGACTTACACTTTGACTAATCTATATAGTGAGTAAATTCGTTAAAAAATTCTGTTTCATCCGTGTAGATAAAGACATCCTTGTGATTTGGATATATGTAACGCCATCTGTTGAGAAATTGTGGAATATTGTGATATTTAAGTTCTATTTTGGAAATTAATAACGCACGTCAACGCACGTTAAAAGTAGAGAACATATTATTATGCTTCATATAAGTTTCTGATTTTGTGAAAATATAGCATTTTTTCTTTTGAAATATTTAATATATAGAACTATATATCTTTTCCTATTTTATGATCGTTATAATTATAATTGTATACTTTAAAGTTTTAACTTTTAACTGAGACTTTTTACAACAGTAAACTGTAAACTTTTACAACATATCTGCTAAAACAACGAACATTTTTTAGAGAAAAATGGTTGAAAAACGATAATTATAAAAGAAACACAATAAGAGACTATTAAAAATAATAAGGTTTTTGATAGTTTAACTACCAAATTTAAATAAAAATAAACAGGATAATTTATATTATTTTAAGAAAAATAGAGAGACAAAATGATTTTAGGTGAACTTTCCTAAGGTCTGTAGAACGAGAATTGAGGGTTTATTTTATGTTTTTATCACATTTTTAGAAAAAGCAGATTACCATTATTAAACAGAACCATGTTTCTGCAAACTGCTATGTCTATATAAAAAAGTGTCTGTTTGCGTATTAAAAAATGAATGGTATAATAAAATAGAATAAATGTAGATATATTATCAACATTTTTGAAATAACACTTACTTGAAACTAGCAGTTATAACAGACAAATAAGTAATATTTTTTTTTTAATTCCTAAGCAATCAATACACCGCAAGGAAAATGACATTTAGACTGGAAATATCTTGCTATCACATTTGACATTACATTACAATGTTAAAAATACGGCCACAATTTTCCTCTGAGGCAAGATATATAACTTTATTAATAATTAAGGACGTACCGAACAACGTAAAGGACTTGTTTGCTAATGGCTAACATATGAGTTCAATCCAATTTTTTTCGTCCAAAGAGAATTTTCCAAGAACTCTTTGTAACTGTGACCTTCATGTTTATGTGTGTTACACGAGTTAATATAGTTAACGATTCACTTTAAGAAGTTAAATATTATTTTAAGGAGATCAAATGTACATGACTTCATTTTAATAATTTATCTAAAAGTAATTGTGTATCGAATAATTTACATCTTATGATAAATTTATGTTACAATAAGTTATGTCCATTCTTTAAAAAATGAAAATATTACTGAAGAATGTTGAGTAGCTAATATGTTAAATACTGTTGTTTTATGAATAAACCACACAAAGGATAACTGTTTGTTTTTCTAAATATTGAACTTTTAAAGACAAGAAGGTCAAGAACTTGTAACAAGTATCCATATACATCATCACTAATAAAAGAACGTAGATAACAGACTTTTTTAAGCAACACATATGTAAACATATAATCCAACTTTTATGGTGAAAATATATGGATAACAGGCTTTTTGCGTGTATAGAGTCAAGTTAGACGTTGATGAAGATGGTTTTTGAGTAAAAAAAGGAAATTTACCTTATAAGGCTTCAGCATCTTCCTCAGTTCACCAGCCTCGTTGAGCTTTTCGATGATTTCAGCATCCTGAAAATGTTCAATTCATCTCCGTTTACTCTTGGAAGATTTTACAGAAAATATAGTAACTTATAATCAATTAAGAACATCATATTCATTACACAATTGTTAATTATATGAAATATGTGTAATTTCAATATATTAGTGGTCTGCGTAACTCTATACGTCATATAAATCTAACATTTTCATTTTGTTTTTTAATGCAAGTTATATACGACAGTAAATCATTTTTTGTTTTATATTTAAAAAAAATTTCTATTCATCATAAAAAAATATGTTTACATGTCCAAATTATTATTTAATTGTTTTACGTTAAATCTTTGAAACTCGAGTATTTAAAAATACTTTTAATATATAAAATTAATGAAAATATACTGATGGAAATATGGACAAAAGATTTCGTTATTTAGCAGAAATGGTAAGCATTTTAAGTCGACTATACTTGGGTTTCGCATCGCAAACTAAAATACAAATTCGAAGTTTAAAAAAGCTGCTAGTGTCGTACTAAGGTTGATATGGAGAATTATATATATATATATATATATATATATATATATATATATATATATATATAAATATATATATATATATATATATAAGTCGGATTTTCTGATACCTTCCCGAACTTGTCATTATATTTCGTTCTAATTGCACATTTTAAAAATTCCCTTTAGCCATAATGTTGACAAATATAAAAATTTCATCAAATACAAGTCGACAAACCCATAAGTTCCTGCTATTTAGAATGAGATCATTTTCCATTAATCCCTATTTTAAAAACAAAAATCATTAATAAATATTAACCCTTATATCTCGAAATATTTTAACCCTTATATCTCGAAATATTTTAAGATTACTTTGATCGCATTGTTTGAAATCAAGGGTTAATTTGATAGAAACTTTATTGCTTTTACCTTTCACAATACGAATCCCTATAAAATATTAAAAACAAATATAAAAGAATGGAGACAAGTGTAACTTCGTGCTACCCGCCTACTTTCATAACATCAAGGGCGTTCACCTCATTTTAACGACAGATTACTTGATGCAATCGCAGGGGAAAATTATGAGGGTCGTAAAAAAGGATATTGAATAAATCTGCAATATTGAGGAGGAGGCCAACCTGTTACTGAATAGCTGTCTACGCAATACGAGCCTTCGACAGGTAATAAAACCGGGGTTTACTCTTATAAGAATGCCACTGACTTAGCCGTATATTTCCGTAACTTGCTTCGTTACGTCGTGAAATATCATCGCTCGTGATGAAATTAATAAGATGAAATAAATTTATGAAAATCGTCTGCATTAATGCAATTTCCATAGAGGTAACGTTAATAATTGTAGTATGCGGGAAACAACCGAATATCCGAGAATCTGTGTAACTCAATAGTGTCCTACAAATGGTCAAATGGTTGCAAACTTCACGTGGCTTCGCCATACCAGCATCCCGCCACTCGGTTCCGGTAACTTACACTATAAATTTTCATAAACTTTTTTTAATTTAATTAGACAAACAGTTTATTTATTTGCATTAAATCAAGCACTTTAAAAATATACGTATATTTTAATATTCGCCATTTGACCTAAGGAATATTTTCCCAGTAACTAATTAATATTTCCCCAATAATTTTAATTATTACTGGTGTTCCAGTAATTTTATTTATTACTGGTGTTACTGGCGTAATTTAAGTAAATGCAGAGGATTTACTTAAATTATGCGATAAATAAAAGATTTATTTAAAATATTTTTACTTATGGAAATGTAAGGGTACAGAATATTTCTATTTAACTATATGTAAATATTAATTTTTGCAACGTAAATAAATTACCTACTAAATTTTGCATAGGCGTTAAAATATGGAGCATATTTTAAAAAATTATATCTCTAAGATAAGTCTGTATCATTACATTATTGCTTACCCCATATATACATACACACACACAAATATATATACATATATATATATATATATATATATATATATATATATATATATATATATATATATATATATATTTGAAGATCAAAATTTTTGAAACATAACATATTGTCGCTTTATTGCTTGCCCTATCTGTATTTTAGGATCAAAATATAAGAAATATGGCATATTATCGCATTATTGCTTACTCCGTCTGTATAGTAGTATAGGATCTAAATTTCGGAAGTACGACATATTATCGCGTTACTGCCCACGCCATCTATATTTTAAGTTATAAATTTAAGAAATATGCAATATTATCCTATTATTGCTCAACTTTAAGACCTCAATTTCGGAAGCATGGCACATTATCGCGTTATTGCTTACGTCATCCATACATTAAGAGCGAAATTTGGAAATATGGCATATTGTAACATTATTGTTACGCCCTTTTTATTTTAAGATCGAATTTTTAGAGGCACGTCTTATTATCGTGTTAATGCTCACATGATTTGTATTTTGACCTTGAAATTTTAAAATTATCTCACATAACCTTAGTGCGATACACTTATTTATTTTACCTTATATATAAGGAGCAAAGTTCACAAGCTAAACTGAAAGAACACAGTTCCCTTCCAACGGAACAGTCGTATCATAATTGTATGAAATCAATGTTCACATGAAACTTGAAAAACGTTCACATGGGAACTTTAAATGAAATAACGATCACTGCAATCGTTCCGATTTTAAACCTTTTTTCGAAATTAAAAAAAAATATTTACTGCGTCATACTTTTAATGTGATACCTGTAATGAAATTTAGATCGTTTCAAAAAGTGATGCCATCCAAAAATCTGCCATATAAAATGAAGATTATTTTATAATGATAATGCCTCGTTTTATTATGATTAACATTAGAGACTATTAATAGTTAACTCGACAGTTAATTAGTTGACGTTTCATGAAAATTTCTATGATACTAATTTAATTAATTTGAAAGAAGAACAAATCTGGTTACAGATCTACACACACATTCTGCTTTACACAAAGCATTGACAAAATCTCCCAGTGACTAGTAATATTTATGTAGACGTGTTGTTTCCATATATATATATATATATATATATATATATATATATATATATATATATATATATATATATATATATATATATATATATATATATATATATATATATATATATATATATATATATATATATACATATATACCTTAACTTCTACTTATCCATCCAGGCTAAGAGCATTATATTATATCTAGGACTTGTAGCTACAACTGTGATAGACGAGGTTAAAGTTCGGACTCGAAAGACTGCGTATAAATGTGTCAAATTAATTAAGGTTTATTTTTTAGATATTATGAAACATTAAAATTATATTTTCAAGTAAGCAATATAACATAATCATTAAAAAATAGTCACGAATAATTACGAATTTATTTTATAATATTTTTTTTTAATTTCAAAGTATTGATTTAAAGTCTTTTGGTTCAGTATTTCACTGGTTTCACCCATATGAAGTGAAAATCTATATATTTCCAGGGTAATGTGTATCGTAAAATGATATTCCTAAGTAGACGATGATAGCATAATAATTAAAAAAAATAGTCAAGGCGTTTTGGAACCGACATGGAAAGAAAAGTTTGCGGAGTGTTTTTAATATATCTTGTTTTTTTGATGCTACAGCTTTTACGAGCTCTGGCGTACTCGACAATGTCCCTCCAGACGTTTCGATTAAAAATTCTCCTTCCAATTTGTAATCCTCATTTTAGTTATGCCATGTTAATCTTCATTTAGTGTGTATGCACACACAATCTAACTATCTTATTTTTAATCTGCCTCTTGTTCTCTTATTAAGCCGTTTCCAGTCTATATGTCCCACCTAGAGGGATGCTGTTATTTGGTTTTAAAATATAATGTCTACAAATATAAATTCAAATTTGCATTCTTAATTTTATACACAATCAAATAGAATCCTGGCAAGATAAAAATTATCCATAACGCATGTTTTTAAATTAATGTTAAAAAATTAATATACTTTTGTACGAACATGTTTTTGTTTTAAAAATAAACGAACAGTAAATTTTGACGATATAATGGTCATTGTCTAAAATAACCTGAAAGACAAAATCCTTTCTATATTTCGACCCTTACTATCCCTTCGCCCTGATTGACCTGCTCCATAACTATAATTCCTGTAGTAGTAGTATCTCGGATATACATCTATTCAAAATTGCTTTTTTCTTTACCTTGACCGAGCATCATCCACGTTATGGTATTAATATTCCAAAAAAGTTAGCTCTAAGAGATTACTCTTTTAGCAATAAGTTTGACATCTTTGTATTCAGCTTCCTAATATTTCTTAAATAAATAAATGAAGGAATTCAGAACAACTTGGTACTCTAAAATATATAGACCTGATTTCTTTAGATCAAATTTGAAGATTTACAAAACAGGATATAGAAAATTAGTTATATGGAAACAACACGTCTACATAAATATTACTAGTTACTGGGAGATTTTGTCAATACTTTGTGTAAAGCAGAATGTGTGCAGATCTGTAACTAGATTTGTTCTTCTTTCAAATTAATTCAATTAGTATCATAGAAATTTTCATGAAACGTCAACTAATTAACTGTCGAGTTAACTATTAATAGTCTCTAATATTAATCATAATAAAACGAGGCATTATCATTATAAAATAATATTCATGGCAGATTTTTGGATGGCATCACTTTTTGAAACGATCTAAATTTCATTACAGGTATCACATTAAAAGTATAACGCAGTAAATATTTTTTTTAATTTCGAAAAAAGGTTTAAAATCGGAACGATTGCAGTGATCGTTATTTCATTTAAAGTTTCATGTGAACGTTTTTCAAGTTTCATGTGAACATTGATTTCATACAATTATGATACGACTGTTCCGTATTGTTTCCGTGTTGTGTTTGGAAGGGAACTGTGTTCTTTAAGTTTAGCTTGTGAACTTTGCTCCTTATATATAAGGTAAAATAAATAAGTGTATCGCACTAAGGTTATGTGAGATAATTTTAAAATTTCAAGGTCAAAATACAAATCATGTGAGCATTAACACGATAATAAGGCTTAATAAGAGAACAAGAGGCAGATTAAAAATAAGATAGTTAGATTGTGTGTGCATACACACTAAATGAAGATTAACATGGCATAACTAAAATGAGGATTACAAATTGGAAGGAGAATTTTTAATCGAAACGTCTGGAGGGACATTGTCGAGTACGCCAGAGCTCGTAAAAGCTGTAGCATCAAAAAAACAAGATATATTAAAAACACTCCGCAAACTTTTCTTTCCATGTCGGTTCCAAAACGCCTTGACTATTTTTTTTAATTATTATGCTATCATCGTCTACTTAGGAATATCATTTTACGATACACATTACCCTGGAAATATATAGATTTTCACTTCATATGGGTGAAACCAGTGAAATACTGAACCAAAAGACTTTAAATCAATACTTTGAAATTAAAAAAAAATATTATAAAATAAATTCGTAATTATTCGTGACTATTTTTTAATGATTATGTTATATTGCTTACTTGAAAATATAATTTTAATGTTTCATAATATCTAAAAAATAAACCTTAATTAATTTGACACATTTATACGCAGTCTTTCGAGTCCGAACTTTAACCTCGTCTATCACAGTTGTAGCTACAAGTCCTAGATATAATATAATGCTCTTAGCCTGGATGGATAAGTAGAAGTTAAGGTATATATGTATATATATATATATATATATATATATATATATATATATATATATATATATATATATATATATATATATATATATATATATATATATATATATATATCTTAACTTCACTTTTGCCTATCCCTGATTATGATACCGTTTGCTTATTCTAATCTAAATGAACATTTGCTCAATAAATTGGAACGACTTCAAGACCTTTATATCCGATATATTTTCGACCTAAAATTCTATAACCATCTGCATTTGAGCATCGGTCGCGGCTTACCTGCTTAAAGATTCGTGACCGACGTAATTTCCATCTTCTATGTTTTTTATACAACGTCTTCAATGATTCCGTTACACCTCCGATCTAGATTCAAGCCCAAAATCTTGAATTACGTTCTAAAAATAAAGAGACGACCTGCTAGCTCGCAGCATAAGAACATACAGATCGCAGCAGCATTTCATTCAATGGAGAATGCTTTACCGTACATGCCGCTAGATTATGGAATCCACTGTACACAAATATATAAAGCATATACTCCATTGTTTGTAATCAAAAGTCGTCTGAAATTACAATACCTATCAGATCGGCAATTCCAAATACCTTCTTTCTAATCCCTTCTCCATCCCTAACGTGTCGCTGTTTTGCTATTGTTTTATTTAATTTTACATTAATTCTTTGTTTTCATATTTGTACCTATGTGAATATCCTTATTTTGTTTTGTGAGTGTTATTAATGAACGTTCATCAATTATTTGCAGTCTACCATAGTACCCGTTTTTGTCACTTGATGCTTTGTGGTTAGCTATAAGAGACTGCTCTAGTCATAAAAAGTATATCACAGTATACTAAGTGTTCTAAGATTGCAGTAAAGTTTCATGAATATTTAAATAAATGGAGTATAAAGATGATGCGCTTAAAAAGAGAATTACCGTTATTATGATTAAATTGATATTTTAGTGTCATAAAGCCATTAATAAATATTTTTATGAAGGTAGGATTTAATTTTTCCTGGAATATATTATAAAGAATATTTGTTTCATTTAATACAAACGAACTAGAAATAGCATCAAATGTCACATATAAAAAAATATATCCAATTATTGAATATATTTGGCGAATCTTTGCTAATATCCCACCTGGAGATGTTGTAATACAACGAAACCTAGGTCGTGGTAAAGAAATTAAAGAAAGTAGAAATAATACTACATCACATAGTTTCATCCAATTATTGTTAGGGCAATTGTAATCTCGAGTGATATAATTATCCAAACAGCAATTCAGTCGCGGATCTAATTTTCAAACAATAGAATTAAAATGTAAATGACGATATTTATAAAGGAAAAATTCAACATAAGTTATTTACCGCGTTAATAAAATGTTGATTTAGTAATATAAACTTTGTAATATGCAGAGCATACAAATTTCCAATGACCACTGGAGATTACATTAGGGATGATTAAAAAAATATGTAAAAATAAACGCAAAGAAAAACGTTAAAATTGCGATTCGTTTAACATAAAAATTCAGTGACTCATCGTAAACTTAATTAATTATATCGTAAGATAAATAACTCACACAACTCTGGCACAGTACGAAATATAATTAATTTTGATCGCGTGGAAAGGCGCGGCCTTATTGCAATTTACCCATGTCAGCATTTTATTATTTAATATAATTTTTATACAAACGTTGAATGAATATAATTTTTCATTTTATTCAGTATAGAACCTGAGGTTTATTATCTTGAGATAGGAGTAAGTTACGGAAAAATATAAGCTAAGCAATAAGTGTTTTGTATCAAAAAAGAAATACAATTTTTTTATCATTTTACACAGTAAACATTTAGGAGATTGGGCCAAATTTATTTTTTTTTTAATTTCTTACATAATACATACATATTTTTACTGAAACACTTAGTTAATTTCTAAATAGATAATTCAATATCATAGTAATCATTTCGCAAATAATCATAGTAATAATTTCACTTGAAATTAAATGCAATATTTCTACAATAGCTAAACTTATATTTTGATGTCACTTCATTTATGAGTATTATACATCGAGTAAAATTTATGTATCTGAAAGTAACCAAACTATACATATATACTTTTACTGAAACACTTAGTTAATTTCTAAATAGATAATTCAAAATCATAGTAATCATTTCGCAAATAATCATAGTAATAATTTCGCTTGAAATTAAATACAATATTTCTACAATAGCTAAACTTATATTTTGATGTCACTTCATTTATGAGTATTATTCATCGAGTAAAATTTATGTGTCTGAAAGTAACCAAATTTTAAAGTAATCGAACTAAAAATTTACTAAAAACTTTAATAAATTTGGATCTTCGTTCACAAGATTGATTTTCCATTTTCTTGTTATATTATTTGTTGTCCTGTCTGATGTTAAATCCATTACTTTCCAAAAAGTTATAAAGTCAGTTTCAATTCTTTTTTGACTAATAAATGGCATTACTTAAAATCTCAAATTTAGCCATCTTTTGTTAGGCAAATCGCAATTGGAATAAATTGAAATTAATGACGGTGTAATATATGTTTCTTAACTCAAGGTTAAATAAAGTTAAAAATAGACGAAAAAGTTACCAAAAATTTATAAAATATTTAAGTCTCTATCATCATAAGTAATAAGTATCAAATAGAGTTTTACGAATTTTGCTGCGTTGTTAAAAAATCCGTAGTAAGTTAATTTATTTTGTATATAATTTAAAACTTCTGTAGAAAAAAATACCGTATTTTTAATTTGTAGTAGCTCGAGCTAACGTAAATTCCGTTACGAATTTCGACGCAGAAAAGAAACAAAACATAAAATTTACTACAATATTTTGCACATAATATTGCATACTCATCCCAAGTTTCAGCTTTGTGCTATTAATACGACTTAAAAGGAAGAAGCTAACGAAATATAATAAGTAACTTAACACTGTGGAACTGTGACATATTAATTTTCTTTTTTTCTATGGCAAAGTTAGGTCGCTCAACGTGCTGAGAATGCATAAGCGGTATTTAAGTACATATAAACTTTCCTTCCATCTAAACAGCTTATCGAGGTATGTAAGCATTACGGAAAATATTATGGAAATGTTATTGCATACCTATCGTCGTTTGCGGAAGGTCAAATTTAACTTTCACTATATTCGTGTCATTGTAAATCAATTGAAATTACTCGTATATTAAATGTCTTTCGTGTTTTAGGGCAACCTAATTAGTGAGTAGCTCCGTATAGAAAAAATTGCGGACCAGAATAAAAAAATAGTACAAAATACTAAAGTTCAAATTATAGTTTCCGTTCAAATAAATTGGTTTTTGCATCTTTAAGGACCCCACAAATTGGAAGTTACTTAGAACTACCAAAATCAAGACTACATTATAAAAAGTAACAAAAAAAATGCAGCAAGTATATACTTTCCATAACAAAAACGAATTTTGAGTACTACGAAAAAAGAGGATGTCAGTAAATTGAACGCAGATAGAATTAAATTGGGGTTATTTACGGAAAAGCTATGTAAAACATGTATATATTTGTCGTAAAAAAAGAATAGAAAATAACCACAGTTGTGAAAACTAAGAACAAAATACAATTGGTATGTAATAAGGGAAAGTAAGGTTGATCTATAAGGATGATAAAGAGTAAAATTGATGAAATGAGAACTTTAAATAGATTAAACTTTTCCTCGTTGGAACCTTCATAAAAACAATCTCTAAGATTTAGTAGTTATAACATGATAAATTAAGATATTAGTACTTTTTAGCGCTTACTCTATCGAAGAAATTAGTTGTCTTAAATAATCGATTGTTGATAGATATATTATATGATCTTAATATTTCCCATTAAATTACAAAACAGCACAAGACAAATTTCGCAAAACAAAACGAATAAATAACAAAAACCAAAGTAAATATCAAAAAATGAATTATTCGTTACAAATCTTTACATGGCATAATTGAGAACAAGGAGAGGGGAATTAAATGGAATTAAGGGAGGGTAAGACTAAGGAATTAAGGGAGAGAAGACTTTTTCGGGTCACTTCGAACATGTTTATAGAGCACGGGTCTTGATATCCAGATTTAATAGATTCGAAAGTTTTAAGGTTTGAGAAGCGAAGAATTTTGTCAACTTGGGAAATAGGAGACTGAGCTGGTATTCAGAGCGTAGCTCCATACTTTGTGCAAATAAGTAACTAAATCGGTTTTTAAAATATTTGTTGAATAAGTACGGTTGTTAAAAATATTACAAAGAAGTGAAAGAATGTGTAGAAAATGTTGTGGGGGAATGGAAGTGTAATAAGCTTTTTCTGTTGGAATTCATGTTTACATTTATAATTCCTTCCAGATGGTTTCGCTTTACTTTTTTGAAATTGCTATTTTTATTTAAATATTAGAAAATGTTGTGGGGGAATGGAAGGGTAATAAGCTTTTTCTGTTGGAATTCATGTTTACATTTATAATTCCTTCCAGATGGTTTCGCTTTACTTTTTTTAAATTGCTATTTTTATTTAAATATTAGAAAATGTTGTGGGGCAATTGAAGGGTAATAAGCTTTTTCTGTTGGAATTCATGTTTACATTTATAATTCCTTCCAGATGGTTTCGCTTTACTTTTTTGAAATTGCTATTTTTATTTAAATATTAATATCTGTTTTTAAATGCAATCTTTTATAATATTTTCAGCTTTGAGTTTGTTTTTTAATATAAATTCGTATTCATATTTATATTATATTCTCGGATTTTCCAAATTTTTGCTTTTATTATAAATTTGTGTGCTATGTATTGTGTTGTGTTGTGTATTAAGTTTAGTTTTTTATTAAGCACAATATATTTTATACATTTAACATGTTGCCATTTTTTTTTTGTTTTCAACTTATTATTTCACATACAATTTTGTTTTTAAAAAATTATTAATCTTTATGGGGGCCTAGGAAAAGCGTTTCTAAACCTTTACCGGTTATAATGCTAGTTAAGTATATTATTTAATATTACACATATTTTTCTTCAATTATACTTATTTCTTATTATATTTATATATAAAACTTTTTTTTACTGTACCCTTTTTCGGAAATTAAAGGGAAAATTGCTATATTCCCTTTATTTGGACTTTAAATAAATTTATTTCAAAAAGTAACATATGTTATTGCTTGTTCGACATACTATTTCTGTACATAATTCCCAAAGAAAAATTGTCAGGATTATTTTCATTAAAAAGAACATGGATATTTTTCGGAACATAATGTGAATCATGTTTCACAGGGGGCGCCAACTGGTAAGAATATCGGTTTTTACTTCCCAATCGCCGCCGCCCCATCGACTGCCCCGCAAAAGCTTGGTAATTGCCTCATATTTTGAACGTATATTTTATTATGTGGGATTAGAAATTAAGTATACGTTTATCTGATAGTGTTAGTGGTACTCTGGCTGCAGTTTGTCATGCTTTGTTATATATTACAAATTATGTTGTTATAAATTATTTTTGTATTATCAATACATCAAGGAAAACTTTGAAATCCAATTGCTGCATAATAAATATTTTTCAATCATAGATAACTCTGACAATAAAACTATGTTTCTTTGGAATTGAATAATTATGTATTTAGAGCAATAGATTAAAACGAGGACATTGAATAGGAAATGCAATAGAAAATATATATGCTTCAATAACATAAATACGAGACTCGTGAATTAATTGTGTTAGTGATAAATCAACAGATTAGTAAATATTACTTAATAAACCAATTTTAATTAAAAGTATTTAATGGTTATCATATTATATACAGACATATTCGAAGCAGATAAACTTTCACTTTTAGCCTCTAGAGGTTAAGCGTAACAACTAAGGGTATAAGCTTTGTATGAACCCCCTACAATAACTGTCGAGGTATAAATTGGAACCACTAATAAATAACATGATTTTAAGTGAACCAAATTTGCTAATATCTTAGACTCTTAAGAAACACTACAAATAGTAACAATTTCGTTTTTTGACTTAATTTCGTAAGTTGTATAAGTTTGATAATTACCATATAACGTGTACAGTTGAGGATATTTATTTCAATATAAATGAATTTCGTCAAATAAACACCTCTTAAAATTATTTAATCTTTCATATTTATTTTAAATTTTTTAACCCTAATTTTATTATTTTTTAAATTTTACTATGTATGATTTTTCAAATCCTGAAATATTTTACAATATTACTGAGAATAATTTCAGATTTATAATATCGAAAAGATGAACTTATTATTATATTTGTAACGTAAACCAAATGATATTTCCATAGTATGTTTCACCAGTAAGCTATAATAAAACCGAAAAATATATATTTCTAAATTAATTTTACTTTTGTTAGTTAAAATAGGTTCGTATATCGACTAATAAGCATTGCAATATACTTTAAATAATACGCTACTTATGAGATATAGGTTAAGGGAAAAGAGTTTTTTGCCATGGGCAACCGACTACGCGACCCCCTCCTCACTCAGTTCGACGCTGTTGTTTACTACGGTACACATAACGTGTGCTTTATTATTTTTGTATTAATTGTAAATAAATGTTTATTAAATAAAGTCATCATTTTCTGTAAGAAATTCGTAATACTTTATTTTTTCATTATGCTATATTTAGTTCCTGTAATAATCTGGTCTTTTATGCATATTACTTGTACAAACACAATGTTTCACATCTGCGAGACGTCCCGTGACGGCTCATTTCTTTTTTTAACGACATAAATACAATCATTGTTAATCTACGGAAAGTAAATTATCAATGACAAAGAGAACAATTATTACTGTAACGCATTTCTCAGATATGCTAACATACTATTTAAATACAAAAAATAAGCCTGCGAACAGTGGAATAACATTGCAGCAACATAAGTCTTTCATAAACTGAAACTACTACTAAGCCTATACAAACTTTATTTAATTAGATTATTTCTAAAGCAAAAAATCGAGAACTGTTTGTGGAAAATATCAAGTAAGGTGATAAGGACAAGCTTCTCTTGATCACAATCTACGGTTGCTCTTGACATATTAAATTTATGTTCCCTTTACACGTTGGTCTTTGGAAAATACAAAGCTACTTTCAACTGGTAGTGACTGACATAGACCAATGACCGTAGATCATTAAATTTTAGATTACTGGTTTGGATTAATCAATCAATCCTTTTACTTTGTTGGAAATAGGGAGGATTAATTTCATAATAATGTTAAAAGTAACCCGGGTCTGCGTACATTATTAATTTATATATGTTTGAAAAATATTTTTCTTTCAATGTAAATTCTCGTTGGTAATGTTTAACGTAATTAACAAAATTTTCCTAAAAGTTCCACATATCTAAGAAATTATTTTCTTTTCTGTAGTGTCATAACAACAATTCTTACCTTAATATACAAGTTGTTGTTAAATACACTATTTTAAATAGGAGATACACTATTTTAAATTTATCCCAAGGATTAAGGGTCCTGTAGCATACGCATGATGAGCGCAGTATCTTCAAGAAATTATACGATTCGACGCATCAAACACCTTATTCGGCCTTGAGTAATGAACTATGCCGATATAAATCCGATGAAAGAAAAATTGATTAATCCTTACGTATTTTCGAGTTTTTTTTATGATTCTGTTCATTATAATGAAACGATTTTTATGATTCCCGTTATGATAATAGAATAAATATATTTGGTTATTTAGAATTTAATCACTTTTCCATAATAAATACACAACTCAAAAAATGTTACAGATTACTGTACATTTTTTTAAAAATTATTATACCATTCTTAATATGTCATAGAACCAACATTTATCTTAATTATATCAATCTTTTGAATTAAAGTTTTCCTAATATTTAATATCAACTGAATTTTTTAATAATATTTTATGATTTTAAAATTATAAATCGCTTAAAGTAAAAGTTAAAATAGCCAATAACAATTAATTTTCAAAGAAATTTTCTTCAAGATTTTTTGCCTCTTATAGAAAGCACTTTTAATTCTGCACAAGTGAACAAGATTTTTTTATCCGACCTCCGTAAACTTCACATAGATTCTACGGAGATCGGATAAGACAATCCTCCTTCGACAGGTGCCTACCACCTGACGAAGGAGGTTTTCGAGAAATCATAAAATATCTTGTTAAAATATGAAAACATCGAATTGTTTTTCTGAACGACCCGTATTTTCAGAAAACTTCGAAAATATGTTTTCATAAAATGTTATTTATTAACACTTATTATTATATCACATAATAATGAATAGCATTTATTTACATAAATCCTATACATTATTATTTGATATTATTTTATAATGTAATGTAATATTTATTGCGTAGCTTTCACGTGACATCAACGTGATGTCACCGGTATTTCCCAGATAGTGTTAATATAACACTAACCCAAACTACATTGGTATTACATGAAAACGTCCGCGTAGAGGACTTTAGAAGGTATGGACTCCAAGTTAGTTACTCCCCAACGTATAATGTCGAAAAATGATTAGGAAATTCAGCTATATTTAAATGAATTTACCAATTTCTTTTAACTAATAAATTATTACAATTTCCCTACATAGTATCTATATTTAAAAATATAATTACCACCAAAATTAAACTACACGAACATTTTATTTTTAAAAAACTAGGATAAAATTGTTATAGTTGAGCGAAAAGTTTGCCAAAATATTTATATGGAAAATTTAATTTGTGCCCATCAAAGTAACCAAAAAACAACACTTGCAACTAACGTTAAACTATTGATTATATATAAAATGAAAGAGTAATTATTTTCACTAATTATTAGATTATCAGACCTATCATTGTCGAACACGACTATAATTATTCATATTTTATTACCGATTTATTTATTAAGACGAAAGGTAGCTAAGAACATAATCCAAATAAGAAATTGAACTCACCCCAATGTACTGTCCATCAACGAATAGCTGCGGCACAAGAATATCATTGCTCTTCATCCTATCGCGGATCTCATCCTGGTACTCGATGCTCATAAAAACGTCTCGCTCCTCGAATTTTACCAGGAGATTCCTCAGGATCTTCTTCACCTGAAGACACCGCTGGTAGGTGTTCCGGACTATACCCATCGTGGTCGTATAAATGACCACCTTGCCGGCATCTTTCTCTTTGTAACTCTGTAAGAAGGAAAAGATAATTTTCCGATTAATAAAGAAATTAAGAAAACTTTAGTAATGTAAATAAGTCATCACAAGTATAATATTTCAATAATTATTAACTTTGAAGTGCCTTGACTATAAAGACTGAGATAGAAAATATAAGTCACTGAGTTACTGCGTATATTCAGGGAAAATTACCTGTAACATTTCTATAAATGTCTTGTTTTGAAGCATCCCTAGTTAGTATTATAAAATTATATCAGAGTAAAAAATATTAGTGTTCCCTAAACCCTTTTTATCTTTTTGTAAAATGTTATTAATAGAGAATTTAATACAGTTATTTATTTAGACTAAGATAAATTTGTCCTACTATTCCAAAGTTTTAACTGCCCTTGATAAGGTCCTTAACATAATTAATCCAAGTGTACATAGCTTCTTAAGAAGGATATTTTTTTGTCCATAATAACTATCGAAGAATAACAATAAAATAGGGAAAACCAATAACGTAATACATAGTGAGGAAACATTTTCCCAATATAATAGAAAAAAACGTAATTAAGGACGTAACGTAATAATAAAATTGTAAAGTATATTCATGCAACGAGTGATACGTAAGATGTAATTTATAACAACATTTATGTCGGATCTTAACTGTTTTCATTAACAACATCTAACATTCTCTTCCGAATCAAGGATTTTCCGAACATCGGCAGAAAAACAGCCCATCGGTTAAAGTTATTTTAAAAATAGAAAAACTGATGTTTTAAAATTTTTGATTTTCGACAGATTTACAAAATTTAAAACTTTTTATTTTAATTAACTTAGCTAATAGCAGGTTCTACATCACAAAACCCCTACAAAGCCGAGTGAGAATGCTATTTTTTTAAGGTAAATAAACGGTCATCAAAAGAATAATATGTCCCATACTCTAGTATAACCTTACGTTTGAACGACTTGAATAACACTTTTCATCCCTATCTATCTCAACTACCTGCTTAACCCTTATCAGCACACGTAACTGATATTACCGGTGGAAATTTTACGTTGAATGCAACGTAAAGCCGTTTATTGGATACACCGGTAATGATTTTTTAAATCTTTTCCCGTTGTATACGCCCCACTTTTAACGCATATAATAATCAATCTTAATACCAATGCGTGCCTAGCAATTGAGAGAATTTCCTTGGAATTGTACTCAGAAAATCTTCAGATATTTTTAGTCTATCCATATTGAATGTATTTCATGATTTATTTGACGAGCCTTTGTTAGTAAAAGCGACTCTGGCAGGATACAGGCATGTTTTGTTTGGATAATAAAATGTTCGGCAAAAAATTAACAGATTTCAAATAACTACTGAATAAAAAAAGCATTGAAAAATATAAAATAACAAAAAGAAAAGTATTTATTTGAACGTTAAAAATAAAATATTGTGGGCAAACAGGGATAAATTTGCAAATATTGCTGCTGTCAGAGATTTCTTGTCAATAAAAATATAAGTATTTAGTTGGAAATTTTGTCGTAAAACATCGTTTTCAAATATAAATAAATGTTTCAAACATCATTGATTTGTTTATTTATTTATTAACTTTAAGGCATATTACATATGGCGGACTTATTGCTACCAAGACCAATATCTTCCAGTCGATCACAACAATTGGTATTGACATTTGATTAGTAGACTGTAAGGTATTTTACAATAAAAATTATTTACAGCACATTTGAACGAGAGAAAAAAACAAGAGACGACAGTATTAGTAATGCAAACTATTGACATGAATTAGCAAGATATTCAGGAGAATTAGGAATTTTTACTTAATCCCTGAAAACATTTAAGGATATGATTTTCTGGCATCCAGGTTCTTCCAAATTCTCGCTGCTTGGACAATAAAGGATTTTTCCAAGAGGTGTTGTAATTTAGATGTTGTAAATATTGCTACTATTTCAGATTTTTGGAGACCCTGGTCACCACTTGTAATCAAAATACTCTTCAACTTTTTCAAAGTCGATAATAATCTTATCGGCTCTATCAACAATATCTGGCACTTGTGCCTATAGAACTCGTCAATACAAGTCAGACGAGCCCAAGTACGATGAATCTACTCCTCGCCATTGAGAAGTCCCTGTCACCAATTTTCAGCTTCATTATCAGACTTTAGCTACCATCTGCAACCATAGAACTTGTCAAGATAAATCAAATAAGTACGAATATGATGAATCTCTTTCTCACTATTGAGGATTTATTATGACCAACTTCCGACACCATCATCAGACACTTGTTACCATTTGTGACCAATGGACTCATCAATATGTGCCAAATACGAGTATACTTAACTCGATGAATCTACTTATTGCTTGAATTCAATATATTAAACCATAAAAAAGTTTTGTCACCATCTTCCGGCGCCATCATGAGATCCTAATCACCATCAGTAACTAAGTACTTCAAGACATATCGAATGAGTTCAAGTTCGATTTTCTAAATTTTCTCTAAAGAACCTTGTACCCTCATACGTTAAGAAGTCCCTTGGGATATCTACGGAGTCCATTATCTAGTCCTGACCATATTTACATGGGGCCTCTATAAAGCTGAAATAAAAAATACATACGCATCGAATTGATAACCTCATTGTTTTTTGAAGTGGGTTAAAAAGAAAACCCTCATAGTATACCAGTGTAATGTTATTTCGAATAAATATGTTTATTTTCATCATTATATGAATGTTTACCTAATAGCAAGTAATGTTATGTGTTGATTATGTATAATTGTTTTATATAGATATGTAAAGATAAAAAGCCAATATCTACAATTTGTTGACTTTATACTCAGGCAATTAGAAAGGAAGGTAGTTTTTTTAATAAACACTACTTGTGTTTATATCACAGCTTTATGTATACAAAAAAATAGGTCTAAGAAATTATTTGTATTGTTTTTCTTCAACTCTTATTATAGAATAAAATTAAGTTTTGAGATATTAAAGTTATTAACTGTACCAGAAACTTTTTATCATAGGGACCTACGAACAGGGCTTAAATTAAAAATAGTTCAGTCGCGAAATTTTTCTGACAAAAAAAATATTTTTTAGAAGTCAGTTTAGTCGTTTTTGAGAGTGTGTGATAAGCAAACGTATAAAGATACAAATATTTCTCAAATAAAATCACATATACCCACACTATTTAAAAATATATCAATGCTTCAGGAAAGTCAATCTATATATGGTCATAAAGTATCATATAATTACCGCATTCTAATCTTTTACAATTAAGAGAGTATATAATTTAACGTGTATTTATTTACTTTCTGCAAAGATTGTTGTTTAAATATAACAGTACTTAAATGTACAATTTTCTCTTCAAGCTGTTCAACATTTTCCGCAGACGATAGAAGAGAGATCAGGTACAGCTTCTGTATCTGGGCCGGTGTTCTAGTTCCTACCGCTTCTGGGGCCGGTTTTGTGAAATTACGTTAATATGTATGTCGATCTCACGTAATGTTTGTATTAATTACCAACACTATTGAGGTAAATAAACATTAATGTTTCACACAAATGTGAAGGCGATATCGTTTTTAGCGTCTCTCTATGAAATATGATTTGATGGATTTAGCAAACGTTCCATGTTTATTGAGCTATTTCAACAGATAGTTTGATATATGATGTAAGTCAGACTGTAGGTAAATATCTAATTAGGATTTAATTACGAAACTGTTAAATACTAGACTTTAAGAAATGATCGCTGTCAGCTAGTAATTAAATTACCCCAAGCGTATAAATGCTAAATGTTTATAACATCAGAGTGCAAAACATTTGTAAAGAGCAGAGTAAATAGACTAATATATTTTTCTATGTAAAATTTAATTAAATTATTTGACTTAAAATACATCGAATTATTAAGCAGGTGTAAGGTACAAGAGTTAAAGTAAATAAAACCCCATCGAAATATAACTAAGGATGCATTGTTTAACTGGGTTTCTTGACCACTGCTCTTAACTGTGTGTTATCAGATATTGTATTGTAAATAAATAGATAGTTTTTCGCTGTAATGGATCACTGCTTACAGACATAGACTATTACTTTTTTTATGTTTATCTCAATCGAATAATTCTTATTCAATATCTTTCAACACATCAGTTGCAAAATGATATAGTCATCCGTCTTAAATTATTGCATCGAATAAATAGCATCCGTTGTAATAAATTCGATAAATTCAATGTATCAAACCATAAACGATGAATATTTTCGCTACGTTGATGTACGTCAAACATTTCTATTTCCATCTAGATGGAAAATGTAGTGATAACTAAAAACTATATTTCTGTGTTTTAGTTTATTTCTTTTGTTTCCGTTATCTTTAAAGCTTCTCTCTTTAAACATCGTTTAGACATTTCTTTCAGGTATATATTTATTCTGCATATAAATTAATACAGAATAAATATATTTTTTCTGCATATAAATTAATACAGAATAAATATATATATAATCTATTTACACACTTGATACGGCCAAATCATATCAATCTTCAAAATGATCGACCTTCGTAAACATACTTTTCCCAATGCCGTATTCTTGCCAAGTCTTTACTTTCTTTATCTTGTAAAATTTTTCCGTAGATTTCCACTTTATTTTATTTACTATCTGGAATATATTTTTCATATGTGCCATACATATGAAAAATATATTTCTACAATACATGTGAAATCACGAAATGACCAGAAACAAGAAGCGAAAGAAAAAAACCCGTCAAATATAATTTTGAATCACGCCATAAGATTTCTTTATCTACATTATTTAAAATCTCATAAACTTCTGTTCGATAGATGTATATTTTTAATTTAAAGGAGGTAATATGGGTGAAATATTTACTGACTTACATTATATTTTAAAATGACAACAGACTTGTTATAACGGAAAAACCTATGTTCGTATTATTCATAACTCACAAATTAATAAAGTAGAAGAATGTAATCACAGAATTTGTTATTGAAATGCAATATTGATCGAGTGCAAGGCAAAGCCGAGTGGAAAGCAAAAGAGCACGAGGCCATGTATCATCAACACGATGTGCAGATCTAATCAAGGCAACGAGGGGATCTACAATAGCGCAACGCACACGAGATGCCATCAACCGCCAGCGATTGAGAAGCATTTTAAAACGATATAATTCTTATCAAAAGCAAAAGGCCTACCATGCCTACAAAGGCTCACCGTCCATAGGAAATACAACTATTCTTATAAGAGTACCCAAAAGAGTGATATTAAAGATATCAAAAAATCGCAAATTTCACTATTCTCTTCGTTGATATCTTGCTGAGTCCATTCAAAAAGCTTTTATAATATAAATCCCACATGTCTAGGCAAAAAGACTCACCTCCAGCACCTTGAAGTAGTATTATATCCTAGAAATAAATTTTGGATAATACTTTCAGTTCTGGACCTTATTACATAATATGTTATTATGAATTAAATCTGGAATATGTGATACGTAAACAATTTAAATTTATATTATCCCATTTAAAAACTAAACGCCTTTAATAGATGCACAGAACATAGATATAATAAACTGAACAATGGAGTTCCGTTTGAACACTTTGGGCGTGAAACCCTACCCACTTTAGGAGAATTTACTGTAAATCAAATAAATATAATATATTATTCTGAATTAACTATATTTAATTGTGTTGTAGCAAAGCAAAATTGATTAACTTTGCCCTTTCTTCTAACTGCCTCTCCTTCGCGTTCACTAAACGCATCCACCCCGTTCGCCAAACGACATCTATCGTGGAGGTTGATCTCTCTCTCTCTATCTTTTTAAGGTTTTAAAAGGTACAATTAAATGTATATTTAGTGAACAATGCTTTAGTTTGCACTCGAACATTTTCTGCTATAATTTACTCAATATGTCTCTATATAGAACTTCTATATTCACAAGTTATAATTTTATTCACTCCAGATTAATACCACATTCGGTATGTCTACAAAAACGTTATTTACGCTGTCGTATAAATTCAAATAAGAGCTGAAGTCAATAAGTTTCGGGAGAAAAATTCCTCCTTTTAACTTTACGGAACTAAACTAAACAGCAGGCTTGATAAAAAATTCTATATAAGCTCAATCTTTTAATATATATATATATATATATATATATATATATATATACATACACATATGTATATGTATATATATATATATATATATATATACATATGTATATATATATATATATATATATATATATATATATATATATATATATATATACTGGGTTCACTGTTGAACTTTAATTGAAGCGTTTTATTAACTAGGGTTGCCTAGATTTTTTTAAGGACACCTTCTTAAGGACACCCAACTCTATGGGGTCTCTAAGATAATCTGTATGGGGAGGTATTACAAAACAAAAAGTAATTATTTCTATGTTCACAAAATTGTACTACGTCTTACATCAAAACGACATCACGATAGGTCTTACACCAATATAGGTATTACGATGCTGTAATCTACGAATGGATTAAAAGTATTTTAAAAAGAGAGTGCTTATTATTTTAACTAATTTTCTTTATCATTTTATTTATAACGATATTTTACCGCTAATTAATTCAAAATGGGCAAATGTAAATTACTATAATTATAAAACCTAGATGGGTCATAAATCACAGACGGTTATAAAGCGACGCCCGAAACTTGACGTAGGCAAAAGCGACGTTAGATCTGATTGCTTTAGGTTAAATTAATTTTAATTGCCATAAAGGGAGGAAGCCACTTTTTTTTTCAATATATATAATTCGAATTATTCTTCTTATTAGATTGTATCCAAATATTTTATACAATTTATTATAATTCGCTCTGCATTACAATAACTAATGAATTAAAAATATTTTGGAAACAATATTGTAATCCTAACTTCATACTTCTTCACTAAGAGGTAAATACCTGTATAATGAATAGTACTGCGGTTACGAGCTACCTTTTGAAATTCCAAGTACTTCCCACTACGTAAGATAACACCAATTGTTAGGCAAATAAACACGCGGAGGCAGAGTCGTACTTTCTTAAATTTAGTGGGACAAAGAACCCGCATTTGGAAAGAGACAGCAGTTAATTATATTTGCATAAAATACTAAAAGTACGCAATACGTACACACATTAGGTGCTACGAACATGGTTAAAATATTTTTATTTTTAAAATGTTTTCTCAGCTCCTATTCAAGATAACAACTAAAAGATAGCATCAATACATTCAATATACCCTTCATCCCTTATTTCCCACTTATGCTATGTTAACACGAAGTATGTATTTTTAGCTCTAATGAAACCATTAATTAATAATCATTAATCCGATTTTTAAATAAAAGATAACTTAATATCAAGCTAAACGGACGGTCGTGAATTGTATGACAAAATATTATTTATTAAGGATATAAATTGGATTTGTAAAATTAGTTACTTATTTAAATTCGTCCTTTTTGTTATAACATTTGTTTAACAAGAATTTAAACAAAATTGAAGTAAACGGAACAGAATGCAGTCAAATTCAATGTAAAATAGGTATTCTTCCACAACTAAAGAATTTATTTCAACGAAAGTATGTTTTCTTTAATTTCTTGTAATAAACCTACTTAAATGTTTAGAAACCTTTCCTTAGGATTTCGAATAAAATTTTTCATTTTTAATAACAAGAGGTCTTGTACTTATTTCAAGTTAATACACTAATGTGAGCTGATTAACACGCTTTGTCAAAAACGATGAATTAAAAAAAATTATTTCAGATTTGTTTAATGTATTTCAAATACATGTTTAATCCATTCTTTAGTTTTGTAGTCACTTTCTAAAAATTAGACACTTTTTAACATAATAATTTCAGAAATAGGAAACATTGTTTTTGACTTTATAGGGTTTGACACGGATTATACAATAAATATGAAATTTTAATATTATCTAATTAAAAATCTGTAGGTTGACATGGTGTATATTATATTTTTTTATTACGTATGGGCAATGAACAGTAATAATTTAAGTGAACGAAGTCAAAGGATGTTGGCAGTTTTTAAGCTAAAGAAACTGAAGCGATATAATTACCTGAAAATAATGTTTTAATATAAAATATTAAAATAATTACTCAAGATAATAAAAGGTACGAACAAGATATATATAGGTAATTATATATTGTTTCCTGTAGATATTTTTATGTTAGATGATTAGGCCGTACAAAAAGAGGAGAAGAGTTTAGAAAAAAGAGGAGTGAAGGATCAATTGGACAATATTTCGAATCGCAATATTACACGAACAGAACTTAAGGATAAAAACGGTAAATATAGCCTAAATTTCATTTTAAAAGACACTCACTTATACTCCAATGTCGATGGGATTTGTGAAAAAGACTTTTGCGTCTACTTTATATATGTGGGGAAGTTCATTAACAAATTGCAATATCTGTTTGGATAGTAAATGGGATTTTTACATGAAACATCCACATGCCAAATTTTAATGGGCATACTATGAGGCTGTAAAGCAAATTATGAGGCTCTGACAGGCTGAGGGATGAACCAACGGCTGCATAAAAAAAATAAAGAATCTACATGCCAAATTTCATGGACATACTATGAGGCTGTGCTACAAATGATGAGACTCTGACAGACAGAGGGATGAACCAACGGCTGCATAATAAATTCAAGGATCTACATGCCAAATTTCACGGGCATACTATGAGGCTGTGATACAAATTATGAGACTCTGACAGACTGAGGGATGAACCAACGGCTACATAAAAAAATTAAAGCGTTCCTTTTTCTACTACACAACCCTAAAAAGAACTATACATAAAGTGACTAATACTCCATCAAATTTGGTTAAATCTACATTTCCACGATCATATTTTTATCTTCTATCCGAGCAAAAAAGAGAAAATGAAGTAACACCTGATTCCCAAAAATATTTTCAATTTACTTCCAAAGCTAAAATAGTGAAAGCAGCAGCTAGTGAAGACTTTCAAATAATGATTTCACATAACTTTAAAGACTACAATAGTTAAAAAAACAAGTAGTAAAAACCTTCAAATAAAATATGGGTAAACGTCGATTCGGTAACTATTTCGAGATTAGACTTTCAATGAACAATCTTGACTAAAGACTGAAGTTTTGATGTACAATCTTGACTATAGACAAAAGACTGAAGTTGGCTGAAAGCCAATGCGTATCAGCAACATCGTGTCATTACGGTATTAAATGTTGTCTGATATTTTGCAAACGTTAAGTGTACGCGTCTCATAAAACGAAACAAACAGGCTGAAAGCAATTTACAGCTCGCCTCAAATGTCAGCGATACTTCACATTTCTGATCTTATATCATAATATATTCCACGTGCCTTGCAAGCACTCCTCTCATATTACTTCTGCAAGTAATGTTGATGCTTTTGGTACATAATGGATGTAGTCTCATTATATATTTTGGTGACGTGCATTTAGCACATGAAAATATACAGGCAAAGAACCACTTGTAATTTACATGCTTGTTTACACTTTAGAAGGGATGTATAAACATAATTTTTTGTTGACATTTTCTAATTTATCCAAAATTCAGCTTCTCCAATAGTATTAATTAGCTAAATAAAAGTATGTACTTCATAAATTGAGATGTTTTGCTTTTCTTTTGGAAAATGTGGAAGATAAATTGTATTTTCATAAAAATATTGTTAACATAAGCGTATATGAAATTAATAAATGATTTGAGAATTTAAACCATTTCGTTATAAAAAATCACTAAGAATCTATGCGAAAAAACCGGCCAAGTTCTTTCTGGAACACATGTGTAATACAGTGTATCCATACATAGATCCATATATATTTCATATATTGTTTTTGCTATATATTTTTTGTCCATATCAATTTCTTGTTGAATCAGTCTATACAAAACAAATAAAACTTTGATGCATCAAAAAATATGTGAGTTTCCGATTTTATTTTAAATCCACAATGGAAAAATAAAAGGGATCTGCATACTGGACATCATATTGAAACTTAATATTTCGCAAACGGAGCTTGCTATGTAAAACATGTAAGAAAATTAAGTTTAAAATATTTTTTTTCATTTCCTCTTCTCATATTCGGAGAGGTACTTTAATTTTTTGAACTTATACTTCTTTAGGCGCCTTATGAAAACAATTATAAGAGTGAAATTTCACGATGCGCGCGCTCAATGCAACAAAAATCAATAGTATGAAGTTGCTCACTAAACGCATATTTATATGGGTGTAGCAATTGATACTATATTCATGATAGTTATTGAGGTATTTTTAAAAACATAACACATGTTTTTTATATTGATACAAATCTAAGTTATATCTGTGCTTTTAAATAATATTTTCAGTAATTATAATTTAATAGTAGTCCATACAATAAAAAATACATTTATTGACTGTGAATATTCGTGATATAGTGTTCACAAGCTTTTTATAATAATAGTGCTTACTAGTTAGTAAGTCAGGTTAAATTTCGGAATGTATTTATTTGCATTATAAATTTAAACAATTGCTTCATTATTAAGGGTGGACCCTTGCATTCGCCAAAATTGCATACTACACTGGTCTTGAAAAGGCCTTTGTTTTCTAATTTTTATATTTTCTTGGGTTCCAATCGATTTGATCAACAAAGTCCGATTCTCTATTTAAATGGCAAAATTCCAATTAAATTAAGGATTGAAAAAAATTCGTGTCACATGCCATCAATTTCTTCATGGCCAAAAATACTTATCAGACCTATTCCTTTAAAAACACGCAGAACTCTTCCATATATTTGAGCCAGTATCCAAGTTTTAGACCTACATACGAATACAGATCTAATTAAGCACTTACAGTAAAACATTTTGGTTCTTCCTTTATCCGATTTGGTTTCGAACACAATGAATATTTTGCATTAGCATTGATTTCTGGACCAAGGTAAGTGGAGCCATTGACTTTTTCAATTTATCATAAGATTTATAAATATCTATATATCACATAATCATAAGATTTATAAAGATCTATAAATACAGAAAAGTATAAATCAGCATTTAAAAAGTATAAATCAGCAGTAAAAGACAAGCCAAATCAGTTTGAAACTAAATATTTATTTCATAATGAATCGCTTCATTTGTAAACCAATAATATGGGTATAATATCTTGTACATATTCCAGTAAAATCCAGGCCTTTTTATTTGTTCATATTATTCACAATTAAATGAAACTACGTGATGTAGTATTATTTCTACTTTCTCTAATTTCTTTACCACGACCTAGGTTTCGTTGTATTACAACATCTTCAGGTGGGATATTAGCAAAGATTAGCAAGATCTTTGCTAATATCTTTGCTAATATCCCACATACTATTCTACAGGTTTGACAGAAATATTCTATAATAATATTTCTGTCAAACTTGTAGAATAGTATGACAATAAGAATACGAAACTATAATTATGCAAATAAAATCACTAAAATTAGAGTGATATATACGGGTATTTAATGTTTATTAAATGGTAAATCAAATCATACTTCATTCCATTCCAAAAGAGAATGTTTGTAAATAAAGCAAAATGATAATTCATATTTTGTAAACAATTTATCTTGTATTCATAATAGTGATATAATATGATTTATTTTTTACTTGTGATTAAAAAATATAATTTTTTATTTGTATACACATTACGTTGTATAATATAACGCCATATTTTGTATAAATAATGCCAAACATTCCATTAAATTTTTTTCTAATGATATTTTTTTACTTATTTATTATTATAATTACAAAACACCTATTCTACTTTGCAAATTAATGCTAAAACTCATTTGAAAATAAAATGTCATAATATTTTTTTTCTCTATCCTTATGCGCAATATACAGGATATTCGGTCTTGCTTTCTCCTTCTGCCTTCAGACTTCGTACGTGTCGGAATATCGAATATTTTTCTTCTGACACGTACGAATATTTCTTTGAGTTTTGCATAATTACAGTAAGGGTAGTCTATTTTTCTATTCCAAGTTTCATAATTCATATTAGTAAAATAATGGTGTAATATTGATATTTAAAACATAATTTATAATGTCAGGTTATTAAACTAAATTAGTGATTATATTACTTAGTTTAATAATATGATGGGTGAAATAAAATGACTTTTGTGAATAGTCATCCACCGATCAAATATGTATTCTCTTTTAGAATAGAACGAAGTAAAGGATAACAACTTTTGATATAGGTTAACAAAGGTTACCAATAAAAAGTAAGAGAAAAAATATAAATCTATCCAATGAAAAGGGAACCAAAGTTGATATTCAGATTGTAGTACAAATTTTGTAAAAAAAAAGAAATTTTGTAGTACAGGGTAGCCCAGAGAGAAATGCACTTTTGATTTCGCGCGCATTTTTAAACCACATGAGAGAGAGGCGTGGGGGCGGTAGCAGTGCGTAGCGCGGGCTTTGTAATTTTCGTTACACGGGAGAGCAGCGCTCGTTTTGTGTCCGTGCATTTTATGAGAATGCTCAATCTTATGTGACTGTTCGGCGGCTTTACCGTGCTAAATTTGAAATGCGGCGTATCAGTGAGTGTCCAAGCACTAATTTAATTAAACAATGGATCGAACGATTTGAAATAACAGGATCGACGTAAAAAATGCGGCCGCGCTGTCGTCAAAGGACTTCACGGACCGATGAAAACTTTCAGCGAGTTCGAGAGTCTGTACGCGCGAATCCTCGAATGTCGCAGCGCAAACGTTCGTCGACGTTGGGAGTCTCTAGATCGACATTGCAGCGAATTTTGCGGCTTATTTTAAAATTACATCCCTATAAGGTACAGCTACTTCAGGAACTAAAGGCAGCCGACTTTGAATCAAGGTTGAGATTTGCAAATGAAATGCGGGATGAGTTCAGCAATTTCAACAACATCCTGTTCTCGCATGAAGCCCATTTTTACATGAATGGATTTGTAAACAGACAGAACTGTAGGTATTGGGCAGCAGAAAATCCTCGGTTGAAACATCAGCAGCCGCTACACTCACCAAAAGTTACAGTTTGGGCAGCCATTGCAAAATGGGGAATCATCGGACCATTTTTCTTTGAGAACAACCGTGGCCAAGCGGTGACCGTCAATTCAGAACGGCCATGTTGAGAAGTTTTTTGATTCCAAAGCTGCAAGAATCGCGAGGCTATACCAGGAATACTTGTTTCCAGCAAGATGGGGCTACTTGTCACACCTCTAATGAGAGCATCGAGGTGGTAAGAGAAATGTTCCCACAAAAATTAATTTCACGAAGGGGTGACATCTCCTGGCCACCAAGAATCCATCAAGACCATCAAGGACGTCATTTGGACGACGTAGTTTTTAAAAGGTCAATTTCATTTAATTATCTTTGAATTATAATAAATACATTCGTACAAAAGTATACAGGTTTTTTTTCCTTGAATTTTCAAAAGTATATTTCTCTCTGGGCCAACCTGTAGTATATACATATGAAACTTTGTAATAGTTTGTTCGTGAGATATAACAAGGGGTTATTAATTTAAATATTTTATAAACGTGAAAAGAAACTAGCTACGCTATTCGATTTAACCCGCGTAGAATTACTTTATATGTAAACCCCCAAGCATCCTCCCTCTGTGGTCATAAATATCCTCCTCCGTTCGTCAAACGATATCGATCGTCGTACTCGGAATACATCGCCGTGAATACTAGAGACGAATAGTAAATCTTTTACGATTTAAGCAGAGTTTCATGGTGTTTGTTACATTTGTCATCAATGCTCTGTTTATATAAACTTTATAATAATATGTACTCTATAATACTTTTTTAAATATGTTTTCTAAAATTAGAAATTGTTTTAAAATCAAATATATAGTTACACAGATTAATGCGAACGAACAAACAAATAAACAAACTTTACCACTTCATGTGTTAGTCTAAATATACATATATATATATATATATATATATATATATATATATATATATATATATATATATATACACATATATATATATATATATATAATTTTTAGTATTTTTTTCTAAAAACTCTATGGCGTTGGCAGTACCAACATCATAATATTCACAGTCAGCGTTTTTTTTAAATCGCAATATCCAGTTAAAAGTGTTATATATGTCGCTCTAAGGGTATAAACTGTTACCAAATGAAACCCACATCGACTATATGAAACCCACATCGTTTATTTATTTTACACAGTATCCTCAATAATCCATCCCTACATATGTCGTTTCCAAATTCCAACACATAACCTTAGCACAGAGCTTTATTATATGGAGGGAGAATCATGTACCGTATACGCCACAAAATTGTGGACTAAATTAAACGTAATATGCAAAGTCAGCCCACGGTGTTTGCTACTCTGCCACTCTGCTCTCGTTTGGAATTGCATTATGAAAAATAATCTACGGGTCGTGGGTCTAATCTTCTGCAAACACTTGTGATTTATTCAATTTAAGATTAATGTTATTTTTACATCTGAAATTCATTTACGGTTAAATAACATTACTTTTTCTGTTTTATTTAAGCAACATAATTCCTTTTTTATTTATTTATCATTACCTGTATCTATGATTACCCTCTACCAAAACACCATTATTCCTCACTCATAGCGTTATGGTAAGTTGTAAGATACTGCTCTTGTAGAAATAAGTCCGCCATCTGTGTACTTAGCTGTCTAAGTTTTAATAAAAGTTAAATAAAATACATACATATTTATATATTTTTCATGGCAAGAAAATCAATCTATATAATTTATAAAAATTTTGATTTTCGTTTTGTTGAAGAAATGTAAGTATAATTTATTTAAATCAGCATTTATATTCAGTACATTTAGGTTAGATGACTTGAAATATTGTTTGTAATATATATAAGACTAATAAGTTGATTATTTGAAATATTATTTGATCATATTATTAAAAAATTAAAGTTAAATCGCGCAATGAAATGTTCCAAATGTAAATACATTATCCCAAACCAGAAGTAAAGTGTGGAATTACACTTTTAAAAAACGGCATATACACACTTCAATGGTCTGTAGGAAGAAGTTGAGTGAACATCTTAGCATAGATTTCAACGCGTATGTTTTTTAATATAAAATATAGTACATTTTTTTTATACAATATGGTACAATTGTTTTTATAAATATAGTATAAAAGTTTATCAAACATTCTTCCATGTTTACAAGTTGATAGAACAAAAGCGGTATTTTATAAGTTTGCTTATAAAGAAGCAAATTGTAACATAAAATAAGTGTGTAAGAAGTCCGTTTCGTTAACATCTAATGTTTATATTTTTACATGTAAATAAAATATATAGTAATCACTTCATTCCATTTCAAATTCTATTTTTCTATTTATTATTCTACAGCCATAAACATTTAAAATCTACGCCTCTAAGAAAAACTCAATAAAAATATAATATATTTACGTGTTTTGTGACATAATTATCATACATTGTAATATATAGCAAATGCCATTTTTTACTCGGTTTTTTCCGAGTAAAAAATGGCATTTGCTATATATTACAAAATGAATATTAAGAAATTATTAATAAAATATACTACATAGAGGCTGTATCTTTTAAATAAATAACACGTTCGTATTTTTAATACAGATAACCAGTATTTTACTACCGAGTACTATTTCCATACTCGTATTACGTAAGATCTTAGATTATTCTAATGAAACCTTTTGTAGGTCAGTCGTCCACCGACGTGAAAGTAGTATCTCGTACCAAACAACAGGTGTTAACCATCTGCATCCGATTTGTCAATAGCTCATGCCGTTCAGCTCTATGTAAATGAGCGATTGTGCAAATGCTCACCAGCTTAATTCTTTCATTACATTCTTTCGTGGCTTTGTTATCCCACCTCATTGCTTATAGCAGACACAGATATTTCAGCCCACTTGCTAATTATGAAGAAAAGTTACAGGAAAGGATAAAGTGATGATAACAAAAAGAGAAGACAATACCGTAACTATTTAGAAAGCTTCACCTTGATCTGTAAGGTTAGTATGCTACTCCTCTCTCTAAAGAAAATGTCTTTAAAATTTGTTGAAAATAAAAATAAGTAAGATGGTAAGAAGTTCCTTTGTAATTATAATAAAATATTTGTAATATATCCTAATAACGGAATATGCAGAACTGAGAAGGTGTTTTATTGTATCAGTACGAGTATAACAGTATATTAAACAGTCATTTAATCAAGTAAGTCCCACGTTTTAGGGTTCCTTTCCCAAAGGTCCCAACGGGACTCTATTACTAAGCCTCCACAGTTCGTCTATCTGTTTGTCTCAGGACTGTATCTTTTGAACCATAATAGGTATACATACCATACATGTTAATATGTCCTCTATCATGACAACACTTGGCCTTTCTCTGCGTATGTAGAATGTGAAATTAACAAATTTAGGTTTCCTTATTAATTGCAATGTTTTTAGAGAATTCAAAGTAATTTGTCTCGAACAATATTCAAACCCGTCTATAAATTACTAACTCTTGTACTTTAAGGCGCAATGTAGACAACTAACAATAATTGATCCGATAATGATCAGAGAAAATCGAGCAAACTCTCGTCAAAATGAACGTTACGAGTGAAAATGCGCTAACGTAGAAAAGAACAGGACATACGACTAACGAAGATTAACGGAGAAAAGGACAGGACGAGTGATGATGGAGACGGGAAACATTAAGTCTGCGGCACGCATCTCTTCACATGTGTATTGAACCGATGAAAAGTCGGCCACCGATTTCGTTCGAGGAAAATCGGTTGTTGTCGGCCACCCAATCACCACATAAAACAATCGACTGTCTACCTTGCGTTTAAGACAAAAAAATATATTTCGTGATATAAATATTTTAACATATCTGACAAGTCTTTCAATAAATAAGCAATTGTTAAATAATCCTGTATTTATTAATGTAAATCAATATACTGCAAAATATATTTGTTGGCGTTATTCATAACTTGTATGCACACCTTTATTTTTGCATAAACCTAAAAACGCCACGTAAAAATATTCCTGAGACGCGTGAAGTAAGTTAACATAATTTTAACCTCCTCAAATAGTTTCCCTAATTGTGTTATAATTTAAAGAAGTATTAAGTATCCATGTACAAATATAATTTATTACGCTTGCTATAGTTCATTAAATGCAAAATAAAAATATTTTTGTATTTAGTACATTTTATCTATAATATTATTTAGCTTAGATTATTTCTTAAAATTTTAGATACTAAATCGTGGTTCAGCTCAGGGTCTGGATATTTATGGCAATATCGTAGTTTAGCTAATTTAATTACTATATTCCTTTCACGACTAAATACTAGGTTACATTGATCTAACATTAATAACTCTCAGCTAACTGAACTGTCAGGTTATACTTCAAGTTTTAAATACTCTTTAGTTTATAAATAAATGGTAAAATGTCTATTAGGGGAGAACTTTATATTAAATTACCAAATTTTGTACAGTACACAAATAACGAAATTAATAATACCCTAATATGTATACTATGTTTTCGTAAATATTTGTAGAGGAAAATTACTTTTTATTATTGATGTCGACTCATTTTCCACTAGAACGTCTAAATTATTCATTCATATATGTACTCAAAGGAAAATATTACGTCAACGCACGAATTTCAAAACCGTTTCAACGAAGCTTACTTATATTATTTTATTAAGATTTTTTTCATCGTACGCCCGTTCGCTCATTTTCTATTAAATTTAATATTTTTGTTCATTACGTTTATTTCATCTAGTCTTTTGATTTCTACCGAGTTATTATAATAGCACAATGCTTTCGTTTATATTTATTTAAGGAGTAAACGCGTCATGTGAATTTTTAAATTGGCGAAAATAAATGTAAAACCCTGGATTGAAATATGTATATAATTTGATGTATATAATGTGATAATTAATACTTTTTATTTTCTAAAATTGACGGGTAAAGTTTCCCATAAAAAGAAGACGTATACGAATGAGTACAAGGTATTGTTTAATTATAATTTAACCAAAAATAATGAAGATTAATTATAGTCTAAGAGAAGACATTGAGAAACACTTGCTGAAAGACAATATGCGATGAAATCAATAAAAAGAATGAAATCGTGAATAAAAAATAAAAATTTGCAAGCGTTTAGTAAAAACTAATAAAAAAAATATTCGTTGCATGACGAGATCATCACCTAACGTTCGCAGGTTTGCTGGTTCTGTATAAAGTAGTATGAAACTATTCAGAAAATAAAGAACAAATATCAATTCGACTTGCTATATTTAAACTTTCCTTTTACTTTGTCAAAACATTAAGAAAAAAATTATTTTTTGTTGTTAAAGAAATATAATTAATTTAGAAATACATTTATTTTCAGTACATTTAAATTTGGTGATCATATTATTTGAAAGTATATCGATCCGATGGAAAATTAATTTATATTTTATTAGTACAACAATAACAAAGAAATGCCTAGCTAATCGACAGGTGATAATTACTTAAATATTCAATGTACTTATGTACATCAGTAGTTGGCGCCACGTGTATTTTAAATCGCGCAATGAACTTTTCCACACAGATATGCATAAGCGAAATTGATGTAATCAGAAATGAGATGTGGTATTACACTTATAAGAAACAGCGTCAGTACGCTTTTAGTTATCTACATGTACAAAGTCACAGACACAGCTAGTTTATAATGAAAAAGATTCATTTCAGATGCATAGATTTTAACGCCAATATTTGTTTAACATAAAATATAATAACATTTTGGTTCTTCAAACGTTCCTCCATATTGCAAATTATAGCAGCACTAGATAAGTTATATATTTGTTTTATAAATATATAACTGATCCATCCCTTTAATATCAAATGTTTACATATATGTATATAAAAGTAAATTATTTATCAATCGCTTCATTCCATTTTTAATTCGATTATTCCACCGCCTTAAACATTTAAAATCAACACCGTCGAAGTAGAAACATTAACAGACTTTTTCAAGTATTTATGGTGGGAATGGTATGAGGGTTCAAGTTGTATTGATAGACCAATGTTTGGACAGATGGTGAGACGGGTAACGACCTGATCGTGAATACGTATCGCGTTTAATGAAGAAAAAGAACGTGGGTTACATTTAGTCTATCGGGGTAAGAATGATAATTTTGTACATGTTTATTAGTCAGAATATTTTGTTGTGTACTTATGTAATGAACAGATAAGCAGATAATTAATTAAGTAAAACTGGAGGAATGTGCTTGTTATGACGCCTCGAGGATTCTGTACCTCGTTTGAAGTTAAATTATTTGATTTATCATCATTCATTAATAATTAAAACTTCCAAGCACAATAAATGTGTAATAATACTTAATATAATTAAGCACGAAGACATATTTATTATTGTCAATATCTCTAAAACTATGAATGACGTCAAACACCTTTGCATAGGATTCTTAAAACCCTTTTCATAGTTTTACACCCAGTAGTTTCGGAAATAAGGGGGAGGTACATATTTTTTTTTTAATTTTTCAGTACATTTCCGGAGACTTGGAGGTTGTTTTAAAAACTATAAATACCCTTTTCAAACAATATTTGAAATATAAAATAATTTTTTTAATACTTCATTTGCCTAAAATTGTCATACAAATAATTTTTAAGTGTTAGAAATCGAAGTCTGTTTCTGAGAAAAACGGCTGTGATAGATGAACTGACGGCCATGTAAGTGAAAATAAATCTGTTAGCCCTCGTAAGATATTTTGCTTCCCTAAAAAGGTTAATTTCAATATTTAGTTCGGAATTACTGAATAAAAATAAAAGTAAAGAACTTCATGTTAAGACATTTATCAGTATATTGATTCATTTTACAAGACTATTTCAAAGGAAAAATTATTTTATACTAGTAAATAAAACCCTTAGAAATAATTCCACATTGTTTCACCGACCTTTGATGCTATCTAAACGTCACCTATTTGTCAATTTAAATAAAGAATTCTGTAACAAGTCCTATGGCTATTGAAATTAACGGTGAATTTTGAGCTTTATACCTTAGATGGTGCTGTTCATTATTTATATTAAACAAACGTATTTTTAAACTAATATCCTAGCGTAATATAATTTTTAATATTTATCATCGATAACATTTATGTGACATTTAAGACACTATGTGTAAAGTTTAGTATTAAATAATAATAATCAGTGTCCAATATAGAGTTTACAATGTTTTAGGTGTAATTCTATTAATTATATTAGGTGTAATTGAATGATTAGGTGTAATTCTATTAATTATAAATAAATCATTTACAGAAAATGAATTTAATTTAAAGATATGGGTTTCCACCGTAATGCCAAGTTATGTGGAGAAAGAATAAGAAAGAAAGAAAAAGAATCTTCGAGAGGAAAAATAGCCTTAACATAAATAATTTTTAGTAACGAAAAATAAATCAACTGTAACAAAAATTAACACATCGTTTAAAAAAATAATAAGTTTAGATCTTTTTCACTATTACAATATCACATTTCATTAAAAAGCCTTCACTTATTAAAAATAAATCAACTCTAAAGTAAATTACTTCGGTACTATTAATAATTATTATTGGGATTTATAGTAGACCAGTTTTCTCCCGCCAATCACTGCAATACGTCAGTGTTGCAGTGATTGGCGGGAGAAAACTAGTCTATTATAAATTCCAGGACACGGGAGAAGATAAAAATTAATATACTAATTCTGGGAAAATCCAGAATACCGGAAGAGTTGGCAACTTAATTTCCATATAGATTTTTTACATAAACCGGTAAGTTTGGTCGGACTCGCGTCTCTACGGTTCCGTATAAATATTTCTCTCCATACATGTACCATAAAAAGCACATAACCCCAACCGTTAGTACTTAGAATGGACATATGACATTCATATTAAATTAATTGTAGCACCATGCGCAGCTTTGATAATATAAAATTGTCATTACTATATCGAGTTAGGTTGGCCGGAAAAAGATACAGGAAATTGTTAACAATTAATTTTTTTTTTAATATTTTCCGATAAAGAATAGGTAGTTGTAACTATTATATACTCTCAACAAAACTACCAAGGAAAGGAAGCGAGCTAAACTAAAACGTAAAAAAAAGCTCATGACATCTGTTTACGTGTTATGAAAATAATTAAAACACCGATTGAAACCTTCACCTTTCAGCTGCGTTAAATTTTTGCGTAACGTACTTGCAACTTTAAACTACAGATGGTACCATGCACGCAATAAATAATGAAATATTCTCTCATGAAATATATGTGAATTACAGTAATATAATAAAATGTATTCTTAGTTTTATTTCTTTTTTGTGAGAAGGTGGGAGTATTTTCTAAATTTATCGAAAAAATAGCTTTTATTCCAGTCTGCGCTCGATGGGACGAAATTCTAAGGTAGCTATTTATGAAATTTGTTTGAACTAACTGCGTTTTTTTTTGTTTGTCGCTAGATCAGGATTTCCTAAACTTTTTTTTGTTGAGGCTCCCCGGACTATAAATTATATTTTCATGCCCCCCTTTACTTTTTCTTGCCCCCCGCCCCCTTTGATTTAGTAAATTAAATAAAAATGGTAACTGAAATTTGTAAATACACAAACTTACCTTTTAACAGTGAGACACAATAATTTTACACAAACTGATTTCTCAACAAAAAATGTACACCAAAACGTCAAATTTTGTGGTAATAATAGTGAATATGATATTTAACTTCATTAATTTTATGCATGTAAATTAAACATTACATTGTAATATTATTTGTTAATGTTGTTTGTATATTTTTTTGTTTTTTCTTTCTAAAATGCAAACGCTTTCCGCCCCCCTTGACATCTCTCTATGCGCCCTTGAGAGGCGCGCCCCCCTGGTTGGGAACTCCTGCGCTAGATTATTTGTGTTTCAGTATTTTTTGTATCAAAATAGCGAATACGACACACCGAAAGACATTTAACTAGATTTAATCCTTTTTATTTAATCCTCTTTATTGTTATGAACTGCATAAACTCCATAAAAACATTTTGAATTTCGTCATAAACGTAATGAGGAACAAGGAACCTCATGATTATTCTTGTAAACAATAAATGAAAAAAAATTAATAATAAGTATTTTTATTATAAAATTTTGAAACAAGTGTTGAAGAAATTCAAATTCACATATTTTTGTATTCTAAAAACATTTTTCAAATTAAATTTTAATATTGTTTTGCCACATAAGTTTTCAATAAAAACACGTAATGATGAAAAATCTTTTATACAAAAAAATCTCGACTATAAATTACGTAATAATTTTTGCTCAAATAAAAAAATATTTTTCAATGTTTTTACGAAATATTATGACACATACACGTCATGTAAGAAGTACATTATTGAATAATAAACTTGTAACACAATCCACCTCAAACAAACACGAATTCTTCGGCTGCACTTGTGCAACGTTTATTGCGAAAAACGAGTCGACAAATTGTCGGCAAACTGCAAAGTACGCGTTAACTGCGACGCGGCGGTATCCGTAGGTATTTCTGTGTCAAACACGTAATTGTTGACAACAATTTCTTCGGTAATTGTCATTGTGAATTGCAGAAAGCGTTCGAGCAGAGCGTTGATTGTTTCTTGTCCACATGTAGCTCCCACGTTTCGAAATCGCATTTTGATTTTCAATGTTTACTTGCAGTTTGTAAATGCATATTTCGAGGTAGTGTCGAAGCGGCATTGAGATTGCAGTGGGAAGTGTGTTACAGAATATATTTCAAGAGTACTGCTAATTTAACTTACTCCAATACGGAAAGGTTGTAAAGTGTTTATGATATAAAATTTGTGAGTTTTACTAGAATGAAATTAAAAATGCTCATTGCGAATTCGCTTTAGCAAAACAGGAATCACGAGTACATTGTGTCTAATCGTTTTTTATATCTATACTAATCTATGACACAGAAAAGTTTGTTTGTTTTGCTTTGCAAGTTAGATTTTAAAAAAATCTTTTCCATAAAATACTGATAATTTGGGAAAAGTATAGACTATATAACAATGAATTATAAACTACAGAGACAGGTCAGTAATAAAAAATATAACAAAAATTAGGGAACTAAAAATCTTGCTTTATAAATAGAAAACAAGTATACTTGATTAATAGTAATAATTATAGGTACTATATACTGAACACCTCTTGTAGATTTTCATTGTATCAGCAATAGTTTTGGACATAATTATAATGTAACTGTAATGGTAAACTTTTAAACCATTACAGTTACATTATAATTATGTCCAAATTATATCAAATTAAAATTATATAAATGGATGCACCGTCACATTTTCACTAAGTTCATTTCGACGTTAATGCTCATTAACCACGTATTCTAAAGATATGTTAGATCCTCTATATCCATCTAGATGCCATAAATTATACTATATACATATATTTATGAACGCCGTGGCCGAATATTTCCAACGAACAGCTGATTTCGGTTTCGTCCCGTTTCTAAAGTTTGCAATAAAGAAAGTACGCTGAGAAATACCACATGGCGTTAAATGCATTCATTTGTTTTATGTCACTGACGCCTGTATGCACCACACATGGTTAAGACTGTCAGTCAGACTTATTGATAGTTAAAAACGTTTTTGTTTCTTATTAACTGTCAATAGGAACAACAGTCTACTTTAACGACTATACCCTATTGCATGGTAGTATAAAATAACCAGACAAAATATGTTTTTAACTGTAACAAATCCAACTGAGAGTCCTGACTGTGTGTGGTCCATACGGGCGTGCATGTTGTCAATTAATGCACACGATCGTTTAGTGCCCTAAGCTATCCTTTTTTCGATCTCAATGTATATTAAGATCGAAAAAAGATCTCCCCTACAATAAACTCACTAACACAAGCAGTGGGAAAACCCACACAGACCCGGCTTCCGCTATTGTCTTTGAAACATATAAATGCTGTTGGATGTTTCTAAGAGTTATTCTTTGCTAATATCCCACCCGAAGATGTTGTAATACAAGGAAACCTAGGTCGTCGTAAAGAATATAAAGAAAGTAGGAATAATACTACATCACGTAGTTTCATTTAATTGTGAATAATTAATTTCTCCAAAATTAACGCCAAATATATTCAGTATGTTACCTAGAGATGAGCGTATAAAATAGTGTGTGACGAAAGCTTTCTGTGAACCGAATAAGCTATATTTGTGCCAGATCTCAAAAAGCAAACAAAAATTGTAACTTTATAAAAAATTTTAACCTAAAATCTATATATAATAAAATTATAAGAACAATTTTAGTGTAGTACATAAACAGCCCATGACATAGCGTCATGGGCCATGTTTAACTTTTTTATGTAGCTATGTCATGGGAAGCTGTTTATAGAATATTGCATGATATTGCCGTGAAACTAAAACTCCTAAGTATTTTAATGTTTTAATAACATAAGCAGTCATTTATCCGGAACAACTTGGCATTTTGCCGCTACTATCACTATTTTTTTAAATATTTGATAATAATTACGTCCAAACAATAATGTCGTTTCCGCACGTCGCGTTTGCTTCCGACCGTTTACGTTTCACCTGAGGAAAAAAGGTTAATTCTCAGTGACTGGTGCGACAAGAATGGGCTTCGTTATTGAAATAGCGAGAAACTAAACTATCGGCTGTACAATAGCAATGTAGCTAAGTATGATCATTTTTTAGTGGCGAAAGTACTATTAAACCGCGGTGATTAGTATTAAAATTAATGTCAGTCGAAGTAAATAAGTTTTGGTCGTGACTAACTTTCTTTTTTGTTTATTTTATGACATATATGTTTCTAATGCAAGTAATTTTTACTGCCGCGTTGAAATAAATTTTAAAGAATTCCCTAAGTTTGATTATTCGTGATCACGTAATAAAACCATCATCATATATATTAATACGCTAAGGTTAAGATGTTACTCTCCCTTTTTAGAAAAAACCTCACAACTAATCCACATAAATTATATATCATTTTATAGATAATTGCTTGCTCTACCGGCATCCACAACTAAAAAATTTATTATAGCTATTGTTTTTGCCAATTAATTAATTATTAAAATTATATACACAAAACAGCAATGCTGCCATCTAACGGCTCAACGTCAATATGATTGACGGTCGGTAATATTTTTATTTATTTTTAAAATCCACTCACGTATAAATAAAGTGGCGCTTTAGCTCAATGCTTTGGATACTTGCGCCTCTATATGTCAATTTTAGTAAAATATTTGTTTGATCTGTCATCCGAGCTTCATAATGGAATAAATAATGCGAAGACTTCGCACGGGTTACGCTAGTGAACTAATATTATTAAAAACTTTATCTCCCTTGTATAATATAAAGAATTTTCAATATGCCGATTAGATAGAAATATTTATTAATGACTGATATTCTGTAATTATTATATATACAAGTCGAAAAAAAAACGTTTTTGAAAGCTGAGTTTTGTTATTTTCAATATACCTGTTCATATAAGAGATTTATTTTTTGTTAACTTTCATGAGCACGTAATTAATATTGCGTAAAAATATTTTCGAAAGATAGGTTTTGTGTTTCATAACGCAAAGGGTTCACAATGCACCATTCGAATAAGATATTTATATGTGAGTAATTTGTCATGGCCTCATGCTTGTCGTTGCGTAAAAATACTTTCAAAAGCTAGATTTTGTTTTGCATAATGCAAAGGGTTTTCAACGTGCTGATGTATGTAAAGTTTATTTGGGTCTATCTTTTCCTGGTCACTTGAGAGACAAATATTTTCGATAGCTCGGTTCTGTGCCGCAAGCGTTTGTTCAATTTTTTTACGGTACATATACTTCGTCTGAGTCAAATTTTAATCCCATTGAAAAGTGGGAATCTGTACAAGTTCGAGTAGAATGTGTGATTGTGACGTTCGTATGATGCCGTATTACCGTTTACAACGAGATATTTTTATTACATTTCCTTTTTACTCACTTTTTCTACACTTGCAAGTTTCCACGCTTAAAAATAATAAGATTCCTCTTATGTAATTTATCTCGTTAAGAAACGAGAAATAAATTACGTAAGAGTATTAGGGTTTAATTTATAATATATTAATTTAAAAATACGTAAAATCTTCTTCCCTTGTACTTCACGTCGTTAAATTTTCTATATGGCTCAGGCTATTAAAAAAACTTATCAATTACTAGTTGCACTACAAAAATTCAAGTGTATTTAAAAAAAATGTATAATTGCACACATAATTAAAAATCTTTGACTTTTGCATTTTTCCCTTTAGTTGTGCCGACTTTCAAGATTGTAAGTCATTTAAAATTACCCTAAAACTTTTGACAACGGTATAAAACGAAAAAACTTGATTTTTTCACAGCAATGTATGACGATACAATAAAATAATTACGATACAAAAATTTCATAACAAAAAATTTAGAAAATGAAATTATAATAAAAAGAAATAAAAAAACAAGCTTTTGTAGCAATATAAAGTCATATGTCATCTTTTTTATAACAAACGTTGATACGCATAAAACGGTTTCATTATATACAACAAACGTTGATACGTATATATAACATACGTTGATACGTGTCCAAATACGTTGATATGCTTAAAACGGATTCATTATATACAACAAACGTTGATACCTATATATAACAAACGTTGATACGTTTCCAAATACGTTGATGCGCGTAAAACGGATTCATTACATAATATAAAGAGGGCTGACAATTTTGTCGGGCGCCACCACTTCAGCGCAAATCGTTTTTGCAAATGTAGGGTGAATGGTGAAAGGTGAACGTGTTTATATAACAATATATTTAAGAGTAATTTTTGATCCTAATATATTGAGATTTTTTTTTATTTAAACACATTTAATTTAAAATAACAAAACTTAAAATTACTGTTTAAGTAAAAGTTTAAGCAATTGCAGGTTCGCCTGTAAAATGATTTATTGGCATACCTAGATCACATTCTACTAGTTTCACTACTTTTAAATTAACCGTTTTTTCATACTTCTCTTTAAAGAAGTTTAAATTACTTACACATATTAACGCTACTGAAGAACATGTATTTAATGAAATAATGTTGTTTGAACGATAAAGGGTAAAAAAATTGTCATATTACGATTTAAAAAGTACAGCTTTGGAAACCCAAGTCTTGTAATAAAAATAAATTGTATTTTCCTTATATACGTCATTATGCGGAGACTAGACATAGTTACACATAAACATACCCCATAAACTCCCAGAAAGATCGGGCTCGTGACGCTTGCATTCTAATGAATTTCCAGCATCTTTACAATAGCATATGTCCACTTAGCGGAAGGCCGTCCAACTTTGTGTTTTCCGCTTCGTTACATACGTATCCCTTTAATTAATTAAATTCGATTTCTTTGTTTTCCAATATATTTTACTGAAACAAATAACAACGTTATAATATTTAACAGGCACTTAATATCATTGTTATTAAAATGTTAAATTTTTGGATATGCACGGTTTGTATGTAATTTCTTATGTAGTGCCATTTCCAAATTTGTACTTTTAATTTTTTACTTATGTTATTTGTCAATATTTTTTTGTATTTCGAATTATAGAGATTATGAAATGTTATATTTTTAAAGTTACGTTATATTTTATTAGCCAAATGAAAAATTTAAACTATTATCTTTGCGTAGTTCCTATTACAAAAAATATTTTTTTTATGTACGAACGATTTACATATTTTCAGAGTTCCATACCCCGAATTCTCATTCGGGGTATGGAACTCTGACGGAATACTTAAAAGACTATATGTCTATCACAGCCGATTTTATCAGAAACCCTTTGACGTACAATCATTAAATTTGACAAAGTAATAAATCATACTAACCCGCATACTTTAAAATTCATTTATCAATTTTAGAGGAATATAAAGTTATGAAAAATATAAAATTTTAATACTTAATTTATCCAATTAAGTATTAAAATTTTATATTTTTTTATGTATCATGTGGGATGACGTTTCGTTAGTCATAATAAATTTAAATAAATATTTTTCAGAATTTTACCTATTTATATATATATATATATATATATATTTCTTTTTTTTTTTTATATATTTAACCTTAAAAGTATACATGAAAAAGTGAAAAATGTACCTTTCTTACACCCTCCCCTCCATTTTTTATACCCTCCCCTCAATTTCCGAAACTACAAAACGAAAACTCATGAAAAAGTAGAAAGATTATAATCTAACTGTTACGAAAAAACTAAAACAACTATACTAACTCCAATAGTTTCAGAGAAATTCTCGATAATTTCATGCCTGTGAAAAATATACTAGGCAATATATTAAGATGGTAAAAAATGATATTAACGTTTGTAAATAGTTTATTAGAAATACTTTCCACATTTAATATTTAAACTTTTGTATATATTTAATATGTATAAAACCATCTTAGTGTAAAATTTAATCATACTTAACGGTTTTTGTCATTATCAGAAATATAAAAAAATAAAGGAATAGACAAATAAATTTTTAAATATATTTTATATTTTGTCATATCTGTTATCGTAGACTTCGGAATTCGATTAATAACACACAAAAAATATGACATTCACTTTAATGTCTTTCTTAATATGAAGGTAAATGTTATCTGGTTAGTGAAGCGCTTATGTATTTACCAACAGTTTCATTGCTGGCCTAGAACGCCTGAGTGATAATTAACAGAGCAACATTGTATAGAATCAACAATGGACTCAAAAGTAATACATGTTACCTGAAAATTAATCCGTTAAATCGTAATGGATTGGATTGTCTATTTAATTTCCACTATATATGCCTTTATCACGTTTCAACGACTTTTATTGACTTGATTCATTCCACAATACAAATGAATCGCTTTAAAATGTAATCGGGTTTTGCAACAATTATGGCAAGCACTGAAAACTCAAAAAGTATTCAATGCTGTGTTCTGTTAATGAACTTACGCAGCAATATGCCAGTAACTGAGTTCTCTACAGTACAGCACACGGACACTACCCAGTACCCTTATGAGTTCAGTTACGCTTATCGTAGTAACGGATATTTAATAACATGGCATAAGACCACATAATGCCTACGCGTCTATTCTACACTCGTAGGCTAACGGTTATGTCACAATCAGAGCATGCTTGGTCATTGCGGAGTAGCTGTTAGCATCTGCTGCAAAGAAAAAGCAAGGCAGTGAGGGAACTCATAACGAGTTTATGTAATCGCAGCCGAGATACCGATCAAACTATTTCTTAACTAACAATGTTTGATTTGACAGTAAATATACGAATTATGGTTTACGTAATGTAGGTCGCGTGTGGTCTTATGGTGTGATACGCCGTGGGCGATTTTGGCGGCCAATTTGGAAATTGGCATAGTTTTCGGTCAATGGCTATAAGCACAAATGTTTAAATAGCATTTGTAGATAAAGACGGAAGAGAGAGATTTTTGTAATATAAGATTTTGAAACGTAAAACCGGAAAAACTAAACAAAAACAGAATTTATTAGCTCATATTATTATTAATTTTTTTTCTATAAGGCAATAAAATATTTTATGGTACACTAGCTTCTGCTCGCAGCTTGACCAACATTATAAAAATATATTCGTCGTTTCATTCACATGCGTAAACGTTTTATCTGCGAGAATTCCTGGCACGGTAGAAATACGTAAATACGTATACGTAGATACCTTATATTCAATATAAGCAAGGAAAAATAATTACCTTTATAAATGCTAAACTATATAGGATAAGTATCGTCCAAAGGAACTTTTGTGGCTAAATATGTTTTAATTTCCAACAATAAAAATTATTAACATAAAAATTCCTTAGTTTCACAATAAATACCCATGAAAATGATGCGATGTTCAGAAATAATACTTTTAATTTACCATTAAAACGTTTATTGTGCGTTGCATATTGACGATAGGTATATGTTTTCACAGACTTTTCCTGTAGCATTGAATAGCGCATTGAATTTCTCTTAGGATTTATTTTCACTGCTCTACTTTTGTAAACGTTAGTGTTATTCTATATAAAATATCTTTCAAACTGGGATGTACGTTTTCTCAGTACGAGTAAATAAGGTACTCAATTTCTTTTTTTTAGCTTTTCTATGCCAGGTGAGGTATTGTTTGAAAGAGCTTGTTATGGAAAACTAGAGACAAATTAACGATTAACCTAGATTTTATAGTTTTTAAAATATACAGGCACACCATGTAGTTACGCCTTTCCCCGATCTTTAAGTGAAATAAAGCTTTCGTGAATTATTTTTTATCATATTTTCCACAACGTAACTATGCGTATATTCACTTTCTTTCCTACTTTTTCCATAATATACCATACCATGGCTTTTGATCTTTTATAGCGTCGTAGTAAACAAGATTCAGAAAGAAAATTTATTTACGCAGATATATTTAAACAGTTCAAAAGGAAAATTTTAGATCATGAAAAAAATAAATTCAGATTGTCAATAATCAGGAAAAAACCAAATATATAATATAATTTGTTAACATAACACAAAACAAAAAAATAACATTCATAAACGTGCATAGTTTATACTTTTAAATTATCAGTAATTGTTAATAAGAAATAACTTTTTAAAACTATTAATAACTTTTTTAACGATTACGTTTGAAAAAAATTAACTATTTTTTTAAGTTGCAGCCATTGCCTAAATTAAATAACTGACATTGACATTCGTTCTTTTGATGTTAAAATGAACATCTTTCTCGTTCTTTTCGACTTTTACTTGGCTTTTTTTTGGATATGGCTGCAAAGTTCATGAATTAACATGTTACATGTGTAAATAGAGTATATGCTTTGTTTTATCCTGGTGATTAAAAGATTTCCATAGAGATATCATTTATCACATATTATGAAAAATAACCTGACTATCCACAAAAAAATTAAGATTTCTCATTTATCAGATCCACAATTTAAATAAAACCTTTAAGAAGCTTTTTCTTTTAATTTCCCGTACACAAAAGTGTAATTTTTATTTTTTTAACATCTGCCCCCAACACTATATTGACTTCTCGCTCGCTCGTTTGAAATTATTTAGCTTTAATAGTTCAAGATCAGGAGATTGTATAGTAGTCTGATTTTTTAAACCACAGTATTAAATACCTCTATTAATTAGCTGTGCTCATTTATAATGATTATTAATCCATCAATCAACTTTTATTTTATTATATTTCGCTGTAATTAACTTTCTTTATTAAACTGAATTGGACTTGAAACCGATTGGTAGTTTTTTGTCATAAACTTAAATAACTGTTTTCTCTGCTAAAATTGGGTAAAGAGAATGAGTATGTTATTTTATCGTTTTATTTTTATTTTATATAGAGACTCTTCTATTTAAAGTTTTCCTATTTCGGGTTTCGTATTCACACTCTCACTCTCTCTCTCTCTCTCTCTCCCCCCCTCTCTCTCTCTCCCCCCTCTCTCTCCCTCTCCCTCTCTTTCTCTCTCACCTCTCCTCTCCTCTCTCTCTCTCTCTCGCGCTCTCTCTCCTTCTCCCTCTCTTTCTCTCTCTCCTCTCCTCTGTCTCTCTCGCTCTCTCTCTTTCCCTCTCTCCTTTCTCCTTCTCCCTCTCTTTCTCTCTCTCCTCTCCTCTCTCTCTCTCTCTATCTCTCTCTCTCTCTCTCTCTCTAGCGGCGAGAGAGAACTCTCGCCGTTATTATAATATAGCTCATTAATTGAAAGGGATAACTACCAATATTCAAAATTCTAAATACACATTTCCTTAAATATCTTTTAACACCCTTTTTTAACTAGAAAAGGAATAAATAGATATTTAAGAAGATGAATTTAAGTCATAAAAACTAGCCAAATACAAATCTGGATTCTCCATTTGGGTTTCATACCACGCTTAAAATGAAATTACTTTATTTATTGATTTATAATATGGATCCTTAGTGAAATAATTATTTAAGAACAATACAATTAAGTAGAGGGTGGGACTTATATGTTATTATGGATATCTCAAAAACTATGACATCCAGTATCATCACTATAGTTTTCCTACAACCTCTGTGTAGGCTTTCTTTTTGTCATCATTCTGGATTTAGTTTCTGGAGACTGCGAAGAGGAAATCGGATGACGCTCTGCTATCACAAGATCTGCTGTAGGCAAGCTGGAAAAGGTAAGGAAGAACAGACGAATAATCAAAAATACCAAGGTTCGAGTAATGAAATGTTTAGTTTTTCCAATTTTTCTATACGGAGCAGAAACCTGGACCCTCAGAGTAAAAGACCGTCGCAAAATCGATGCGCTAAAATGTGATGCTGGAGTTAAAAATTCCTTGGACCGCTTTTTGCTCCAATATCTCCATTATAAGGAGTAGAGAGTCAAAGAAAGACTTTCGTCGACTGTACAATTGCGAATTTTTAAATTCATTGGACATAACTCCAGAAAAAAACTATTTTCGATAGAGCTTGTGCAAGGACAGGTTGAAGACAAGATCACGTGGACGAATTCCAACCCTATGGATGGACCTAATAAAAACAGCGACAGAGACTAGCGGACGTACTTGTGCATGGACAGGTTGAAGGTAAGACCACGTGGACGAATTCCAATCCTAGGGGTGGACCTAATAAAGACAGCGGTTCGACAGAGACCAGCATTACGGAGTATTCTAGAAATACTACCAATCGGATGAAGTGGAAACACATTGTTAAAGCAGCCATCTGAGTCGAGAGCAACGAGGAAGAAGACCAACCATTTACATTATGGAAGAGATCATGACTACACTGACAAGAGTGTGACGGCTAGATAGTTTCTGGAATAAGGAGGGCCCTCCCCCTGTATGTTTTTTATGTAAGTTTTTCAATATATCTCCGAAAATTTACTACAAAAAATACCTGATACTTTTGAGATACTTGTAACTAGCCCTTTCAAATAATACCTTACGCTATATATCCATATATATTTAAGAATGTTTTTCGAGTACTTCTTTTTCGTTAAATTCCAAAGGATTAATTTTCTTTATTACTATGCCACATTTCAACTTTAGTCAATGATTTCTGAAAAAAAACTATTGTAACAGACAGGCAGACGGACAAGTGTGTTCCGTTTTTTTTCTTTTTAAGGCAGCACCCCAAAAACAGACACAAGATATATATGCTAATACCAAAATTTATAAATTAAAATGTTATACGTAAGTATAGTACGTAGATAAGAAAGATATAAATTAATGGATATTGCTTTAGTACTTTGAATTTATTCAAAGATCGGTTATATTTAGAACAAAAAGAATTGCACAGTCCATGCAATTCCTTTATTTCTTTACAGTTTAATTTTTGTATTCGCGACAGAATCTATAGCATTTATGTATCTTAACGGAATACAGTGTTCTGAAAATTCAATTCCTTTCAATACCGATTTCTGTATCGCGTCTCACATATCGCTTTATAAATAATCCACAATAGCCCCACGAGACCGTTACATAGCCTAAACGATTTATTAATTTGTGAAAGGAGCGACAGAGTAACGTAACACAGCGGATGAACGGTACGCCAGATGCTCGCAGACTGCGGACGCCCCAGTAATCAGTTGGTGTTACGAAGAATCATATAACAGTTGTACACAGCGCATTATACGAGTGTAAACAAGAACCTGACTGTGTCGACGTGTGATATTGACTTTGAGTCTGTTTCCGCTACTCAAGTAGCGAAATTAAATTATATTTCGCACGAAGTCATCGTCGTAAAGATCGCTTGTTTGAACGCAGAATTCTTTCACCATTTATGAATTTACCTGAAACTTTTTTATATGAATATATATAAAAGTGAGCTGTGGCGACTTATGGTATGGCCTTTGAGTCTGTTTAAGCTACTTAAGTAGCGAAATTAAATTATGTTTCGCACGAAGTCATACTCGTAAAAAGCGCTTGTTTGAACGCAAAATTCTTTCACCATTTATGAATTTGCATGAAACTTTTTTATATGAATATATATAAAAGTAGGCTGTGGCGGCTTATGGTACGGCCGTTGAGTCTGTTTCAGCTACTCCAGTGGCGACATTAAATCATATTTCGCACGAAATCTTAGTCATAAAGAGCATTTGCTTTTTTTTAGCACTTGTGAATTGAAATTAAGCAATATTATTCCATGTAATTTTATATTATAATAGCCAAGCAATAAATAAAGGTAACCATTTAAGGGTAACAATGAAATTAAATTTCAATCGTCTCTGATGGTAAATGATGTTTACATTTGGACACAAATTCGGAACGCCAAAACACCATTTAATACCATATTTTTCTGTATAATATAGTTTTATTTACCGTGATGCTCTTGACAGTGTGGTCATGGTCATCATATGGCACCGTCGAGGCTGATATAATCCGCCCCGCGATGTCTCGCCATCACTCCCTGTTTGCCGTCAATGTAGTACACTCGTGCAATGTTACGTATTTGTACCTAATTATTTGTATGCGTTCAAAAGTCGCCTGAAAATACATTATCTATTATAATTTGGCAGATCTTAATCCCTTCCATTATAGCCCATCCTTGTCCCTCGCTACTCCTAAAGTGTCGTTTTCCTTTGCACAGACTTAATTTTCTCATCTAATTCATTGTGGTTGGATGTAGGAGATTGCTGTTGTAGCAATAAATCTGCCACTATATACTTAGTTTCCTAAGCTTACAGAAATAATAAATAAATAAATAAATAAAATTGTCTTAAATGAACAATAATGAAATTATAAAGGTACCTCATATACAAGTTAATCTTCACGATATGAATGCAATTATCAGATTTTCACCAAATAAATTAAATCGTGGCAAATCTAACGTAATTAGCATACAATTTCTCAATATTTATTATTTACGAGCAACGTGCATCATATGCTTAATGTGTATTTTTTTTAAATTTGTCTAAGTATAAAACTGTACTTATTATTTACTAACAGTTTAGATATTTAAAAACACGAAATTTAATATATTTTTTAAAAGATTTAGTTTCAAAATATTATTTAGTATTAAATTTTTCAAGTTTAGCTTTTATTAGGCTCACAATTTTTCCTCATTCCATTGCATTTTTCGGTTCACTTATTTTGTTTTTATAAGCCAGATTATTATTTTAAAACCGTTTTGGTCTTGAATACGTGGTAGGTAAGTTGTTAATTTCATGAATTCCCTCTTTTTCTTAATTAGATATAAAATACCGAAAACAACCTACACTCTTTATTGTTTGGCTATTCACATTATAACCTAATTTAATAGATAATACAGCTTTCTCGTTTCAATGTCTTTTATTCGTTTATATATTATACCTCGCTAAACTTTCATGGGAATTAATTTTTTATCTAATTGAAGGATAAAATTGTTTAAACTCTACATTTAAAAACTAAGTTTACAAACGTTAGACAACTTGTTAACGGTGAAATCGTTTACTGCTAACTGTAACGTAATAAGTGAAAACATTTCAGTTTAGTATTGAATTAAATTAGGTCTTAATTATAAATTTACGTTACAAAAAAAAACCATAGATGAACAGATAATGAAGAGATCAAATACGAAAGAAAATATTTAAATATAGATTAATAATATTAGTTTTAAATTATTTTAAGATCAATATGTCAACTTAAACTTAAAGATTATAAATCTTATCATTGCGCATTCCAATATAAGCGGGTGTATTACACATTTCGGAAACTATATAATTTTTAAAGAATTATTCAAAAAACATACTAAAATTCCTATTACTGTAATAGATACACAAGTAAGCAGGTCAACTACCAATTTGTTTGAAAAATAATACCGTTGGCCAATCAAACATGTTTTCAATATATTTTTAATATCGCTATCTATATTGTTAAAGTAAATATCAAGATAAGAAATAATATACAAAGGACAAATATTTGGCCTTTAAGTTAGCCAGAAATTTACTTCAAAAATGTCACTTCGATTTGCGAAAAAAAAATTGTAAAAATGAACAAAATATTCCTTCGAATTTTGTTGTATGATGTTATCTACGTATCCAGTTTAGATGACATACTTGCTGATGCGGAAAACGAGAAAAAATTAATATAAATTAATTTTCGAAATTTCCTTTAATGAGTACAGTTATATATAGTATCAAATCTACCATTTCCTAAGAAAATATTTGTGAGACAAAAGTTGTAGTATTTAAGAAGTTGTCAATATATTTTTAATAATGCTATCTATATTATTTATATTGTTAAAGTAAATATAAAGATAAGAAACAATATACAAAGGACAAATATTTGGCCTTTAAGTTAGCCAGAAATTTACTTCAAAAATGTCACTTCGATTTGCGAAAAAAAAATTGTAAAAATGAACAAAATATTCCTTCGAATTTTGTTGTATGATGTTATCTACGTATCCAGTTTAGATGACATACCTGCTGATGCGGAAAACGAGAAAAATAAATATAAATTAATTTTCGAAATTTCCTTTAATGAGTACAGTTATATATAGTATCAAATCTACCATTTCCTAAGAAAATATTTGGGAAACAAAAGTGGTAGTATTTAAGAAGTTGTCAATATATTTTTAATAATGCTATCTATATTGTTTCTATTGTTAAAGAAAATATAAAGATAAGAAATAATTTACAAAGGACAAATCTTTAGCATCTAAGTTATACAGAAATTTACTTCTGAGATGTCACTTAAATTTTTGAAAAAAAATTTGTGAAAAAAAGGTCAATATTCCTTCGAATTTAGTTGTACGATGTTATCTACGTATGTAGTTTAGATAACGTACTTGCAGGTGCCAAAAATACGAAAAAGTAAATATAAATTTATTTTCGAAATTTCCTTTAATGAGTACAGTTATATATAGAATGAAATCTATTATTTCCTAAGAAAATATTTTTGAGACGAAAGTTTTAGTATTTAAAAAGTTGTCAATATACTTTTAATATTGCTATCTATGTTGTTTATATTGTGAAGGAAAATATAAAGATAAGAAATAATATAGAAAGAACAAATCTTTGGCGTTTAAGTTATCCAGAAATTTACTGGTGAGATATCATTCCGATTTGCGAAAAAAATTTGTGAAAATAAATTCAATATTCCGTCAAGTTTTGTTGTATGTTGTTATCTACGTATCCAGTTTAGATGACGTACTTGCTGATGGGGAAAACGAGAAAAATAAATATAAATTAATTTTCGAAGTTTTCTTTAATAAGTACTTTATATATAGAATCAAATCTACCATTTCCTAAAAAAATATTTGTGAGATAAAAGTTGTAGTATTTGAAAAGACCTTTTTAATCACGTAGCGCTTATATACATTCGCCAAAAGGTGATTTTTTGGTGATATTTTTATATTTTGAGCTACCACCCTTTTGAAACAATTAGATCAATTTGATCGATGTACAAACTTAGCTGAGATTTACAAAATTTGTACAAACTTAGATTGAGAGCCAGTACCTTTTTTAAGCATGATGCAGAGCAGAGACATTGAGGTGGAACATGAGTTGAGATTAAGCATGGTGCAGAGATAGTGAGGTGGAACATGAGTTGGGGTAGCTTGACAAGTTTGCGTGTTACAAAATGATTTCATTTCAGTCTCATGCATATATGCAGATAACGCTTAAAACGTAGCTGATAGAATTTTATCCCTTCATCGGCATTTCATACCGACGTTGCTTTTGCTTTGTAATACTGCAAATATTGTCTCATGCGCATATGCAGATAACGCTTAAAACGTAGCTGATAGGATTTTATCCCTTCATCTGCATTTCATACCGACGTTGCTTTTGCTTTGTAATACTGCAAATATTGTCTCATGCGCATAAGCAGATAACGCTTAAAACGTAGCTGATAGGATTTTATCCCTTCATCTGCATTTCATACCGACGTTGCTTTTGCTTTGTAATACTGCAAATATTGTCTCATGCGCATATGCAGATAACGCTTAAAACGTAGCTGATAGGATTTTATCCCTTCATCGGCATTTCATACCGACGTTGTTTTTGCTTTGTAATACTGCAAATATTGTCTCATGCGCATATGCAGATAACGCTTAAAACGTAGCTGATAGGATTTTATCCCTTCATCTGCATTTCATACCGACGTTGCTTTTGCTTTGTAATACTGCAAATATTGTCTCATGCGCATATGCAGATAAGGCTTAAAACGTAGCTGATAGGATTTTATTCCTTCATCTGCATTCTAAACGTTATATGTATATGTAACAATTATACCAATTTCAAAAACTTAAATATCTAATTGAACGATATCAAAGGTTTTTTTACGTATTTCCTAATTGAATTCAACAGCTATTAACTAGTGGTTTTCCTTTTAAATTTATGATAAATGTTATTATTAGATATTGAATTATCTTCAATAGAAAAACAATGCATCTCAACATAAAACATTTTATATTTCATGAAAATAACCAATTTTTATATGGGAATGTTATCGTATTATAGTGTATTATAACATTATTAAGTTTTATTTATAATGTAAATTTAACCAAAAAAGTATTCACATCAGTTAATAAATATAACACGTGTTAAATTTACGTATTTTTTTAGCCCTTTTCTTGGTATAAATGCGTACTTTCATATTATTTGTATATAACACATGAACGTACGCTTGGCACATTGCAGTTAATTATATAACCATTAGCAGTCCCAACAAGCTACGATCAACATGTAAATCAAGTGGTACAAACATTGCAATCACCTTACACTCTATGTTTACTACCGGCTTGCGCTTTTGACGTAACTACGTATTTACGTCAACTAAATATAGTGGAAATGGTTGATTGGTTATAGGGTTGCATTTACGATATATAGCAGATGATATTGGTTCACTATACTTAAGTAATTTTGATTATTATATGTTCGTCAAATGGGTTGAATCCTTTTTTCAATAATACTCTACACATTAATGTGAACTATCTTTATAATATTCGGTTTTATATTTTTTCCAATGTCTATTCTGTACTTTAATTTTTTTTAAGTAGTTAACAAGTTTTAATGATTCAATCAGCCCTATGATGTATCATTCACTTAACGTATACATTCGCTAACGCACAGCAATAACGGTTGTCATAACATTTGCTTCAAAAATCAGCATGCTGTATGTCTCTCGCGTTATCCTTATCTTTATTTTCGCTAAAGTTGGTGCTTGAGAGAAAAGGATAGCATCATGTAATTTTGCGAGCTGAAAGGAAAGGACGGAGGTATTTCGTCGATGATGACAGTTCTGTACTTTATCTATGTTGACGGGAGATACCTTTTCAGTTATTTTGTTATGTTGCGCGTCAAGTAAGTTTTATTCGTTAACGTTAATGGATCATAGAGACCACTCAATGCTCTAATACAGATTTTACAAGCATTTCTGCAAATGCAAAATATTTTTTTATGAGATAAAGTATATAATGACGTTTGTTAGTATCCAATTTAACACATAACATAATTTTTATATGGTAATTATAAAAATTAGACGTTTAACCTTCCGATTCATTCAATTAATTATACTAGTAAGGTTAAATATATTAAATTAACGAAATAAATATTTAAATAACCTATAAAGTCAGCCGTAACGTCAACAGTTTTAGCTACTTTTGCGGAAAATTAAATAAGGTGTCATTTTAAAGTACGTAGCAGTCAAAATAAAGGTATCGTAATGATACAACAACATACCGACGTCTGCCCAAAGGCTAGTAATTCCTAACCTTTACGTTATTTATAAAGCAACATGGTACAATATAGGTCTGATTATGTCTTCTTAATGATGGTCATTGATTTATTTACAGAGAGATTTATTTAAAGAGATATTATTTATGATCTTAATAAATGAAATATTTCTTATTTTCACACAAATATGATACAAATTATTTTAATTAGTTGGTTCTGAATGAAACGTTAGGCATATCTAAATACATCAACTTTGATGCTGGGCATGATTTATTTACAGTAAGTAAATATTCTTTGTGATCTTAATAAATTAAATATTTCATAGGGTGACATACACAGGATACAAGTCATTTTAATTAGTTGGTTTGAAGGAAATGATAAATATAACGATTCACATTTATTTTGATACTATCATTGATTTATTTAGAGTAAGGAGTATTCTTTAGGATCTTGATAATCTAAATATTTTACAGGGTCACATATACGTGATACAAATTATTTTATTTAGTTATTCGTGAATGAAACAACATGTATAACTAGCAACATATATTTGATGCTCTCATTGATTTATTTACAGTATATAAATCAAATATTTTATAGGGTCACATACAAATCATACAAGTTATTTTAATTAGGTGGTTCTGAATAAAATAATAACCAGCTACATATACTTGGATGCAGTCACTAATGTGTATTCACTAAACTGTATAGTAAGAAAAATTATGTAATTAATCTAAAATCTTAGAAATTTGGAGTCAACTATTTAATTGTTGAAAATATACACTTAAAAACAATTTTTCTAGACTTACTCCAAAAAATAGTTTTCATAAAATCATTATCTAATTATTAACATGGTTAAATCGTTAAACAGATAAAATTTTGAACAAATTTTTGTAATCTGAATATATAAGCTAAATTACACAATCTATAAACATATTCATATAAATAAACTGAACAATTTTTAAAATAAAACTCTGTTAACGCATAAAACTCCTCCTTTTTCATTTGATCTAAGATAACTATAAGGCATATGATTATGTACGACATTTTTTCCAATGGTATTATAAAAAGTTAAATCTAGTATAATAGAGACGAAATGAATAGTAAGAAAAATTAAATCGAAATTAAAAATATACTTACCATTAGAATACTTTTTGAAAAATTTGTCGCTAACATTTTGCAATAACACATTTTCGTAACGGCACCTAAATTAATTTATATTTTATCGAGCGTAAAGGAAATGAATTTTAAAACAAATAGCTTTTCTTGTAACTGTAATATTTTAATACATTTATGACAAAACAACGATTATCCATAATATTCTTCAGCTTCAAGGCATAGTCTTAAATTAGATACATCGTACTTTGCGAAACGTAACCCTAACGCGAATCACCGTAACTGAGTCAGATAGCCGCCTTGCATAAGTATACCGTCAACGTAACATTCCGCTGTTATAAATGCCGTAAATTAAATGGTCATTAAGCTGACTCTGCACCGGGGATTTGTCAATCTACCGTCCGTATGCGCCGCCGCCGGTACAAAATTTGCGACTGTTTTAGCGTTTTGCAATGTTCCTTATTGAAGTGTAATGATCCGTTTTGGTTTCATTGTTGGCTATCGGCAATAGAATGTTAGTGATTTGGCTGTAGTGACCTTAAGCTGAATTTTGAAATGTTGATTGGAATGCTTGTCTGTGTATATTTTGCGGTTCGAATTGAACGTGTTATTAAATTTATAGGGAAGTAGATTCTAGTATGAAAATAAGCCCCCATTTTATTTACAAGGATGTCTTCGGACATTAACTATATGTTTTCGTTGCCACGCAGTTATATGGCTATCTAAGTACCCAGTATTACATGATCTTTTTTGAACATCCACTCTTCATAGGACGATAAGGGCGTAGGGGGATTCTCTCATGATTTGTCGTAAAGCTGTAAGCGATAAGTGTCGAAAATTTGTGAAAACTCGATTGAAAATTGTTGAAGCCAATAATATAAACGCGTTATATATTTTAAATATACAAAAAAATCATTTATTAATATTTTATGAAAAAGAGAGTTTGAATACACGTTACTAAGAATATACTAATGCTATATTTTTCATTTTTATTAGACTAGGTATGGCAAAGCATTATGAGTGAGCGTAAGTCAAAATATTTTTATTCATAAAATAAAAAATGAACAATTTCAAATAAATACAGAAAACAAAACTATTTTCGTAATGTAAATAAGTTTTAGGAAATATAGTTTTATAACCTTAAAACTCTATTTTTTTCGGAAATCAAAACTAAATACGTCTTCTCTTGTGGGATAACCCAGAAACTTCAAATGAATTGTAAAAAAATATTGTACTAATCATCTCAGTTTAATACGAGTTTAATAAATAGAAATAGTTTTCTTTAATCTTTAATAAGAGGCATGACTAGCTACAACTGAAATGCAATTGTTATTTTTTGTATATTACCAATATTTGAGGATGGTATATCCGTGTTTTTAACAGTAACGCTAATAAGCCAAAGTAAATTTCGAAGCTGGCATACCAAATCGACCAGAATAAAGCATTACATAAAGTTTGAATAAAACAACAGAAAAACTAAAGTCGATCAATGTAAAATATTCGCAATAATATACCACCTGCTGCGAAGCGAAGTACAGATTAGAATCGCAAAACTTGACTGTCCAGAATAACTTGTGGGATATTGCTCTCTATTATTTCAGAGTTACTTCACTATTAAACATTATTATAAAACAATTAAATGCTTACTTTAAATATTTAACACGCTTAGCTTAAAGTGGGTAAGGATTTTATGGGTAAATAGAATAAACAATTGATTTTTTTCTTTAGAAAATACGTTACGCGATATTTTTTGCTTTATAAAGTACTAACAACGTGAAAAGTTTGTTGAAATCCGTTTGATTGGGTTTTAAGAAAATAACATTTTAGAATGTTTTTCCACCTAAAGTGTCTTCAATTTTACGTATAGATATTTATGAGAAATTGCAAAATACCAAATTTCTCCAGGTTAGTCGTACTTTTTAACAAGAATTTGCTAAATCAATTTCTTAACAATTGTGGAATGTACTAAACAAAACTGGTCGAATGTCTTTCAGTATTAGACCATTCTGCGGCTACAGGTACACACGATATCGTGTTCTCTGTTAATATTTTAGAATCGATTTCAATCAGAACTTAGAATCGGATTTTATGGGCGAATACGATACTTCTATGCTCTCTTTAATTTTCATATTACACAATTTTTCATAAAGCAGTAGAAAATCAATTTTAAACTCCATGATGAAATTAAAACACAACAATTAAAAATTTAACATGTTATTTCATCGATTATTGTATATTTATGGAAACCATTTTCCCGGAAATACATAGGAATTATAATGATAAAACAGAACACTGGAATCATTAACAGAGAACACTGGATGTGTTAATTTTTAATAAATTTTACATATGTTTATTAAAAATTAACACTAGCACGTGAATTACAGTTAATACCCTCATGAAATTAGAAAACCTTGTCTCTTTGCGAATATCTCTCAATCATGTCTGCTATTCCCGACACGGCCTTTGACTCGGTAAGATGTGATTTCTCTGCAGTATTTATGGCCATATCGTCCTGCACGTTAGAACCTCGCCGAATAGTTGTGGCCTTTTTTAAGATGTACATCAAAAATGTAATAAGCCATTCCAGACACGGCCTCTGACTCGGTAAAATTTGATTTCTCTGCAGTGTTTATGGCCATATCGTCCTGGACGTTAGAACGTCGTTGAATAGTTGTGGCCTTTTTAAGATGTACATCAAAAATGTAATAAGCTATTCCAGACGCGGCCTTTGACTCGGTAAAATGTGATTTCTCTGCAGTGTTTATGGCCATATCGTCCTCAACGTTAGAACCTCGCCGTATTGTTGTGGCCTGTTTTAAGGTGTACATAAAAAATGTAATAAGCTATTCCGACACGGCCTTTGACTCGGTAAGACTTGATTTCTCTGCAGTGTTTATGGCTATATCATCCTGCACTTAAGTACCTCACCAAATAGTTGAGCCCTTTTTTAAAATGTACATCAAAAAAGTAATAAAATTGTGTAAAAGTAATAAACGTGTTAGATTAAACACATTTAACTTGACAATTTCATCCCAAAAATATTTATAAACTATACGTTTTTAAATCTTGTGACTTCGGTTTTTCCTATGCTACATATGATTATTTAAATATACAGTCCGCAAAGCTGCAGAAGTGCGCTAGTTGTGTTGAACGAAGCGAAGTCTTACACTGGAGCTGTGTTGACCGATCGGTTGTGTGATTTGATTATTCGTAATAGGATAATTTTCATAAAATTTAACAAAATTTTCGTTAGGTTAAAGATTGCGATGTCCTACATAGTATAATAACTGGTTTGCAAGTTTCATAACCATAAACTAGGTACACTGGTATTATATAGTAAGGAGGTCATATATATATATATATATATATATATATATATATATATATATATATATATATATATGCATATATATATATATGTGTGTATGTGTGTGTGTGTGTGTGTGTGTGTGTGTATGTATATGTTTAAGTACATATTAGGCCAGGTATATTGAATTTTGTTGTCAATTTGGTATATATTTTATTTTATTGCTAAGGATATATATGATTCATTGTGAATATATAAGTGAAAATTTCGCCAGAATCTTAATATATTTATCAATAGGTACATTTATTAGTAATGACGGATTATTTAAATTTCACTTCATTGCTAATATATAGCTTAAATTCAGCAATAATATAAGTTATCATATATTATAGTATATAATATTATTAATATCAGTTAATTGCATAGAAAACTAATTGGATATAAATATGTATGAAAATAAGTGAATAAAATATGACAGTATTAAGTAATTCCGCTATGGAAGTGGATTTTCAAAGATTCAATAGAGATGTGAAGACATAAAAATAATCTAACTTTTGCCCACGCTTTCGCATTTGATTTTAACTCAGACTTCGGGCTTTCAAGTTACTTGAGTATTAGATTTAATACACACATTGTGCCATTTATCAACATATTGTGGTAGTACTCAATATTTATGACAGAAAAAAAAATACCGAGTTCCATTCTACGGGAAATACACTATTTTCTTAAATTATAAGTAGCCGATATATAGAATCGAACCTTGAACTATGTCTATACCTACCTTAAACAGACCAAGATATTTCCTTTATGAAAATCAGTCCACCCATTTATATGCGACTGAATAACAGCATATAAACACATTTTTCTTAACATTAGTATCCTATACAAAATGTCGCGAGTAATAGTCGATATATTAAATCGAATCTTGAACTATGTCTATACCTGCTTTAAACAGACCGAAATGATTCCTTTATGGAAACGTATCCACCCGTTTATATGCGACTAATTAAAAGCATATAAATACATTTTTCTTAACTTTGGTATCCCACACAAAAGGTCGCCAGTAAGAGTCGATACATTAGATCAAATCTGCAACTATGTCTATACTTGCCTTAAACAGACCGAAAGATTTCCTTTATGAAAATCTGTCCACTCGTTTATATACGACTTAGTAACAGCATATAAATACATTTTTTTAACATTAGTATATCACACAGAAGGTCGCGAGTACGAGTCGATATATTAAATCAAATCTTCAACTATGTCTATACCTGTCTTAAACAAACCGAGAGATTTCCTTTATGAAAATCTATCCACCCATTTAGATGCGACTGAGTAACAACATATAAATACATTTTTTTTAACATTAGTATCCCACACAAAAGATCGCCAGTAAGAGTCGACATATTAGACCGAAAAGGAGATGAGCGATAGAAAAATACAGTGTTGAACCCATAAATATTATGGTCGACAATAATAAAAAATAACTCTCTAACAATGTCATTTCAATCGTCAATCAGACCAATGAGAAATCTGATATGTACAGGATGTCCAGTGGCAGATTTCAAAGTATGAACATACATAGTTTCTGAACGCAACACATAAGAGGGGCGCGGGGGGCATCGTTAGAAGCGCAAATGATGCTGATGTTTTAATAGCCATGGAACAGTGGAGTGGAGAGCACCGCGTTTTTGCCGTCGAGGCGTACATTTCGAGTGGATTTTCGCTGTCTGTAGCACGCCGTCTATTTAATAATCGTTACAGTATTCGTCGATTACGTGATGGACCATCGATCAACCTCATTCAGTCATGGGTAGCGAGGTTCAGAGCTACAGGATCAACATTAAATAGGTTCAGGCCAGGACCTACACCATTGGTAGCCACGGATAAAAATGTCGAGCGTGTTCTGGTTTCTGTCGTTGAAAATCCCCGTTTATCACTGCGTACACGTTCATCGATATTGGAAATTCCGAAATCAACTTTACAGGTAATAATGCAAAAAAAAGCTCAATTTCCATCCATATAAAATTCAAATTGTTCAAGATTTACACGATTCTGACTTTGAATTAAGAAAAACTTACGCGGAGGTGATGTTGTTGAGATTTCGTACTACTACCCGGATGGGAAACATATTCTTTAGTGACGAAGCTCACGTTCACATTGGAAGATATGTGAATAAGCAGAACTTTCGTTACTGGGATGTCCACAACCCAAGACAGATGCATCAAGAGCCTTTACATAAGCCTAAAGTAACAGTCTGGTGTGCCATGTCTGCATCTGCAATCATAGGGCCTTATTTCTTTTAAAATCAACGTGGCCAAACTGTAACTGTGAATTCGGAGAGATATGCCCAGATGTTAAATGACTTTTTCAGAGTAGAACTACAGAATAGTCTATCCTTCAACCAAAAGACATGGTTCCAGCAGAACACGTGGTTTTTAAAAAATGAAATTCGCATTTGGTGTTATAAAGTTAAAATAAACCTACTTTGTATTAGAGGTGTACCTTTTTTTTACACTTTTTGAAACAGTGAAATCTGCCACTGGATACCTGTATTTATCAAAAGCCCTATTATTTTTCCTAACAATTTTTAAATGATATTTCCACGGAACTCTTTGTATCAGCGAAATGAAACAAAGTGCAGATTGAGTCCCGTTGTATTCTCATATACAGATGAAACTTACTAATCCGAAAAATTCGCAGTTCCGACAGGATCGTCAAAAAAAGCCATATACATCTCCATTATAGCGAAAAACACATCCACTTTGATAATAAAAATGTTTAGTTTCATTTTAATTAATTTTGAAAATGACTACAAGTAAAAAAAATAAATTAATTTTGACTACCATTTTACAATAGTTTCTAAAAAATTGTTATGTCCTTCCTTAGATTATTATAGTCATTTTTATTTTTCATTTAACAATTTTTGATATATTAAAAATAAAATTTTTGCCCTTTTATGGAGATAACTTTTTTTTAAAACGCTGATAATTTTTAGAACACAAAATGTAAACAATTTAGTGATCGACAATCAGAAAGATTGAAAAATAAAATAAAAAATCAAAATGGTATGGTAGCTTCAGAATTGTATTTTATTTCTTACTCTTTCCTGATTGTCGATGGATCAATTGTTTGCTTTATTGTTTTATTGTGTTGTAAATAACATTTTTCAATTAATTGCATATAATAGTTTTGACGCGAATATAAAGTTTTAAAAATATTATTTTTGTAAAAGCCTGTAATTACTAAAAAAATGACCCTTAACAACATACCCATAATATGTCAAAACGTTCACATAAAATGACTATATGTATATATATATATATATAGATATATATATATATATATATATATATATATATATATATATATATATGTATGAATATACATTTTGTTCTTTTTCAGTAACACCAGGCTCATTTTTCTCAAACTCGTTCATTTCTCTGCTTTGTTGCAGGTTTTTAAGTAAGAAACTTATAAACCGCATTTACAATTTATAATATTAAAAAGAATAACTGAAAGACAATGATACAACGGTGTTAATTATGTTAAATGTAACACAGTATTTAACAGTACAAAGTATGCACCTATATTATTACAATGATAATTAATTGTTAACCTCCACCGTGTAAAACATGCAATTACACGAACGCCGATATCAGATCTCCAAACACGTAATTCCACCCTAAATAGAAACCTGCTTCCTAATACATATTTAACTCTTAATTAACATTGTAAACTGAAAGTAACCACTCTTTGGAAGAATGCTGTGTGGCTTTACAGTTAGTTAACCCTAACCTCGCTAGAGACACTCGCTTTGTCCGTACGCTTGACGTTGCGGCATCGAGTAGTGCGTAGTTAGTGCTGTACGATTGTCGGTATCGAAAGTTTCCATCTTATATCATTTATATTATTATCGATTTATTAAATAGGAAAATACTTATATAGTCTATTTGTAATCTTGATGCGACGTGACTTTTTGGAAAAGAGATATCGTAAAGATTATATAATTGATGTGAAATTATGTTTTATGTGCAATGTGTTGCCAGTTGATAAGTGGAATTAAAGTATAAATTCTAGTCAGATTTTAAATATTTCAATACCATTTCTTACGGGGAAATAATTGATTTATTCATTTTTTTATGTTCCCAAAAAGATATACGTGTCATTAAATTACTTTTTTTAGTTAAACATTAATAAACATCACTTACAATATCAAATGTAATATAAACAATGTACCTATATTAACACATTAGAATTTAAATATACAAAATAGGAAAATATACTGAAGAAAAGTATTAATTTTTCCGCACCCTTTTTTTCTATTCTCAAGCATTTTATTCGTCCCTTTTGTTTAATGATGCAGTATAAATCTTATACATAAATAACTATTGCAATATTTGTAGATATTCCAAGAATAAATAATCATTTTTATTACATGATTTTCTTTATATTAAAATGTCTTGTATGTGTATAGGATAACAAGAGTTTTATTTTGAATTAAGCTTGTCCGATTTTTAATCAATGAATGCTAAATAAAACCGCATTTATTCAAATGCTATCGGAAACACTTTTAACTCGGTTGGCAGGGATAATATCTTATAGTAAAGAAATTATTAACAACGTTTAAATATTAAAAAAAGGTCAACATTCTTATATTTTCTGAAAAGTAAAAAAAACTAAGTATTCTTAAGTATTAATAATACAGTGAGGCATTCAGTTTTTGATGTTTCGGGACTTTAACGATTATAAACTATTTTAAACATATTTAAATATCGATTAGCACAGCTTTAAAATTTCGCCTCACTATGGAAACAGTTACATACGTTAATGATTCTGGTCCAGCCAGACGCTCGCTCCAATCGAGGCTGGCAAGGTCGTTTAGTGTCGTGACTGACTCTGCCCGCTCGCTCGGCCAACGAGGCGCCTCGTATTGTTTAATATTTCTCATGTAGTTTGGAGATGTTATATTTGGAGTAGTTGGATAAAGAAATATTCTAGTCGGTTAATATTACGGCGATAAGTAAGCTTTTACATTGTAACTCAAAATTTACGGTTACAAGCAAGCTTTTACCCTATTACTCATTATTTACGGCAATACGTAAGCTTTTACACTGTCACTTATGATAATAATTTAGTACCATTACATTAAAAGCTTTTAGTTTAAGTTCATTCCTTACAGTATAAATATTTGAAATAGTCTATCCTTGCCAAACCTATATATGTATAGTTTTATATGCATGTAATAGGCTCGTTATACGTGGAATCGAACCACAGGATGACCGCACTGGATGAACGAATATATTTTTAATTTCAGTTAATAATTTAGCGGACCATGTGAATTGAACTTACAAAGATACAATTATGTTAATTCAACGTTGATGAAACAACTTAATGTTAAAATATTATGCATTATCTGATTTCAGTTCCTAAATGAAAAAGCTTTAAAATAAGTCATGATTTAGGCCAACCACTGCAGTTTTTAACGTTTTGCTGCGAGCACTCATATTATACCGATCATTTTGAAACTTATCCATTAATCATTCGTAACTTTGTGCATTGAAAGAAAAAACAGACGCTTTTTGTAAAGTATGAATGCAAAAAATGTGTATTGTAATATATTTAAGTCTATGACTTGCGATTTTCGGTCTAATTTTCGTTATGTTAATCTTTCTTTCTCAAAATTGTAGCACAAGATGCATATAAGATTTTTGTTAAGAGAAATGAGTCCTATTGACCAGGACTTTTAAAGTACTCTTTAACGTTGTCCCACAACCGTTGCATAGGCTTCTAAAAACACTGTTTTTAATTAATAATATTAAATTCAGTAATTTCGGAATTAAGGGAAAGAAACATATTATTTGCGTATTTTTCTCTGAAGATATATTACCCAAAATAAAAAAAAATTATTTAGAAATCCTCAGTAGTTTCTTCACTCTATATATGGAATTTAAAATTTATTTTTCGAGTACCTACTTAATGTGACCCTATTCCATATAAATATTTTTGGGTGTTGGCTATTAAAATATGTGGGAGTTAATTTTAATCAGTATGCCAAATTTTAAGTTTCTAGTTTATGTATATATGAAATTTAAAAACTGTTTTTTGAGTACTTAATGTGACCCTATTCCATATAAATATTTTTGGGTGTTGGCTATTAAGATATGTGCGAGTTATTTTTAATTACCGTGCCAAAATTTCTACGGCAAGTGGGTTTTGAGAAAAACGGCTGTCACTAACTGACAGACGAGAGACTTGAGTGACCTTTTAAGAGTTCTGTTTTTCCTGTTAATGTATAGACCTCTAAAAATGGTTTATGTGATTATCTCAAATTCGAATAGATATAGAGCGCTTTGACTGACGTGGTTTATTGAGGTTAAGTTAACTGAATTAAGTTTTTTATACTTAAAACCAAGACTTGCACAAGGCACGGAGCTCTCAAAATGGTTTATGTGTGTCTTTCTAATACGAAGAGATATGGAGTGCTTTGAATAATATGGTTTATTGAGGTTTAGTTAACTGAATTAAATTTTTGATAGGTGAAACCAAGACTTGCATAAAGCACAGAGCTCTAAAAATGGTTTAAGTGCTTCTCTCAGATTCTAATATTTATGGTGTGCTTTGACTGATATAGTTTATTGAGGTTTAGTTAACTGAATTACGTTTTTTATACTTGAAACTAAGACTTGTATAAGACACGGAGCTCTAAAAATGGTTTATGTGCTTCTCTCAGATTCGAATAGATATGGAGTGTTTTGATTAATATGGTTTATTGAGGTTTAGTTAACTGAATTAAGTTTTTTATTCTTGAAACCAAGACTTGCATAATTGAATTATTCTCTCTCAACACAGTGAAAGAGTTCGCGACCTCGATAAGACAAATTCAATAAAGGCGAAATATATTTCACTTAGTCAATGCCCGGCTCTTGCTCAACGAACACTGCATACCGCTTTTTGCAGGCTCAGTAACGTGGAAAGTAATCAGTTGTGTCATACGCAAATATGGCAATTCAGTTAGGTCATTTACGTAGCAGCATAAAATTTAGGACAAATGGTAATGGAATAAATTGACATGGGTAATCAATTTATGACAAGTGGTGATAGAATAAATGGACATGACAAATAAATTTATGATCATGGTATCAAAATAAATGGCCTTGATATATAAAATTAGCGTCTGCGTAATTCAACAATTTATAAATAATATAATTAGAAATTAGTCTACTAATTCATTTTAATTTCTGATATTTCTACTGTTCCGTACCTCAAAAAATAGAACCCTAACAGGACCACTTCGTTGTCCGTTTGTCGGTCTGTTAAACCATTTTTCTTCGAAACGCGTTAAGATAAGTTGAAATAAATATAAAATACTTAACTCTACAGTCCCTTGAAGCTTTAATCAAAAATTCTAAAAATACGGCCATTTATGTCGCATATTAGACATAAATGGACATGTTGACTTCCAATTGACCTAGAATCATAAAGTTTGGCAAGAAGCAAGGTCTCACAGCAGAAATAAAGGAAACAATCCGTAAATCTTTAATTTGTTTTTTAAATATGTGCCTATGAAACAAATGTGGTAGGCAATATATTCTAAAAATTTCGTTCAAAAAAAGGAAAAATTTGTTAATAGTTTAATAGGAATATTATGAATCATTAAATGTTTATAAATGCCTAAATATGTACGGAATCCAAGTAGTGCGAGTTCCACTCATACTTGACAGGTTGTTTTCAGTATCTAAGTTATCTATTGTATTAGTTTTTATGAAAATGAAAATTTTATTGGTTTATTTTTCTGAATTTGGCACAAAAATATGTTATCCGATGGACATAAAATTTCACCATCATATTATTTATAGTGCCCAGACGGACATAACATTTTTAGAGCATTTGAACGATTAAAAGCAGGGAAGTAACGATTTAAAGCAGGGGTGTCTAAGTGTTGTATCATTTTATTAAAATAATAGACAAAATATTATTGAGAGCAGAAACATACGGAAAGACATTCGACGTTAAATATCGATAATTATTACAATTTTTCAGTTAATACTACTAGTTTTTTATTGCAAAAAGTCAAACCATAAAAAGTCAAACCATAGAAGTATTTTCGTGTTAAAAATATTAAACATTTTATAGGTACATCAAAATATGTTCGCAGGAACTGTGTGGATAATTATTATTACTATAACAATTTGCATCTACAGGTTAAGGGTGTACAGTTCCACAATGGAATAAAGCATAGAGTAAATAACTAACTCGTTAAGAATTATCATCACAAGCCATCTTGAATCATTTTAGTGTAGGTCTCCTTCTATCTGCACCACTCCTTTCTATTTTCGGCTGTTTGAATCCATATTGTACAAGCCTATTTCTCGCATTCCCAAAGTCTCCACTTCAAACAATTTTGTGACTATGGAGCGATATGACCAGGCCATTGCCGCTTAAGTTTCGCCACTCTCTTGATAATATCAGCAACTTTCCCGTCTATTCGAATCAACTTATTTGTCTTAAAGTCCTTTAACGAGATCCCTACCAGCTTCCTTTCCATCATAATTTGAGCAACAATTAGCTTTTCCAGGACAGCTTTTGTTTTTATTCAAATTTCTGCTCCATAACTGAGGACAAGTAGAACATACTGATTGAAAATGCGTACTTTTAAACTGTCCTTGATATCCATTTCGAAGGCGAAGCTAAGAAGGATCAGGAAGAATGACGAGGTCCAGGAAGTTTTGGAAAGTACATACCAGTCTTATACATTGCGAGTACCATTAACGAATTAAACAGGAGTATTTATTACATAAAATTAAAATTACTTGGTCTCTTTATTATCCAGGTGAAAAATGTAAATTCAAAATAAATAGTCAATAATATTGAAATCAACTGTCGTACATTCTGCTTTTCGTTTATATTTTATCTGAACAATTTAAAAGCATAAATAAATGCAGTGTAATCTATGTTACTGCCTTAATAATATAAAATTTATTGCAAGTTTCATTAGTCTGATGACGGCAACTTGTTACCAAAACATAACGAAGTGGAAAACGGAAGTTGTACCAGGTAACTTATTGAAAAGACTAATTAAATTTGATACGCAGTTAATCATAGCCACGTTCGATGTGACAATTACTTTGTTAATATTTTTGATGTCAGATTTGAAGAGAGTTTTAAGGAGTATGTATAATCATTGTAAGTTTTATTAGCCTGATGACGACAAGTTATTACCGAAACATAATGAAGTGGAAAACGGAAGTTGTACCAGGTAAACTTATTGAAAAGACTAATTAAATTTGATACGCAGTTAACTACTATTTTGTTAATATTTTTGATGTCAGATTTGAAGAGACTTTTAAGCAGTATGTATATACTGCAAAAGCTAATATATTTCAATGCAATAGTTTTAAAATATATTTCTTGTAGAAGAGTTTTAAAAATTCATCCTAATTTGGAATCAAACAGGAAAATTGAGAGAAAAGTCAAAATTAATTAATGGAGCGATGTGAATGCAGCAGTACTGCTGCATTCACATCGCTCTTTTAAATGAATCGATGCACAGGAATTCATGAAATTTGAAAACTTTTTTAGTTTATACCGACAGCATTCGTTGCGGATTGTCCAAGAGAGGGATTGTATAGATCTGTAAAATTATTTTTTCATATATTTCGTTGTTTTGGTATTTAGGCCTTGGAACCATAATTTTACGCATTTCACCAATATTTCGGGTTACTAGGCCTAATGAGGTATTTTGCTACTAGAAACAGATAGAAACATGGATCAGAAAACAGCGTTTATATGTCATAAATAGCTGAAGTACCTTTGGAACCAGAAAATGTTCCATTAAAAATCAATAATATATATGCTCTATAAAACAAAGGATAAATTTATCTGTTAGTTGTTATTAATAAAGTACATTCTTCACGTTAACCACGTATCAATAATATAAATTTCTTCAGAAAATTAAATATTCACATACAATAGATTCGTGGCAACTGCAGTCACTAATATACCAAGCATAGCAGTATTATTAAATCAAAAAATAAATTAAAACTCTTTTTACATCGACAGAAAATTATACTATGAAATATTTTTATCTTTCATTGCTTCGAAGAATAAAACTCTATTATGCACACGACATTAGATATAATGAACTCCTCTGCGCACTAGAAATGGATAAATGAAATTGCCTGCATTACAGAGACTTCAAAGCTGATTAATTTAAATAAGTTTGCACTTGGTTATCAGTGGATTAAGATATATTTATAATTATATTTATAGAGATAAAGTATGTTTAAAATATATTGAAGACCCAAATATGCTAAGCATAGTACTATATTAACAAAAATTACTAAAACTCTACTTTGTAGTCGTCAGTATTGATAGTTAAATTTTATTGCGGTCGAAGGATATAACACCATTATCGATATGACATCAAAAAGGGTGAATTCCTCCGAGCATCGGAGAAATTAAATTGAGTGGGTTGTAAATTATTAAAACTTTATTTTGTAATCGAAAGTATTGATAGTTAAATTATGATATGTAATTAATTTATAGCGTTCGAAGGATATAAAACCATTATCGATACGACATTAAAAAGAATGAATTCCTCCAAGCATCGGAGAAATTAAATTGCATGGGTTGTAAATTATTAAAACTTTATTTTGTAATCGAAAGTAATGATAGTTAAATTGTGATATAAATATAATCTATTGCTGTCGAAGGATATAACACCATTATCGATACGATATTAACAGTAATGAATTCCTCCAAACATGGAGAAATGAAATTACATTGGTTGTTAATTATTAAAACTTTACTTTGTAATCGAAAATATCAATGGTTAAATTTTGATATCAAACTAATCTATTACGGTCTAAGGATATAACACCATTATCGATAAGAAATTGGAAATAATGAAATCCTTCAAGCATCGAAGAAATGAAATTGCATGGGTCGTACGGATTAAAACAAACTTATTTGTGCAAGTTTCAACTTACAATTCCCTAATTAAGATATATTTTTTTATTTTATTACTAGAAAGAAATTGTTTTTATAAGAAATGAAAAAAGTAATTTTCTCATACGTTATTTTAGAATAATAATTTTATAATATAATAAAAAAGAAAAACATTAAATTTCTCTACGAGATCGAGGCATATAATACACCTAGTTTATCGCACAGTAAGTCACGTTCGCCTTAATAACTATAATCTCATAACAATAACAACGATCGTTGTAACATTACTTCCTTACGAACATAATCGACAACTACAAATCGTAAACGAATACTAGACAAGGAACTTCCTGTCTTCCGATCGTAAAAGGTAAATGAAATTAATAAACGTCGATGGAGAAACACTTGATTGTTGCTGCCGAAGTTATTTTTGTAACAAGATAATGATGGACTATGTGGAAGTGTTCCCACGTTTATCGTTTTCGTGTAAATGTTTCGTGCAGGTTAAGTTGTTTCGTATTTTTACATTGTGAAAGCAAAGTGCTTCTAGATTATTTCACTTCATGCGTAGATTTACGGAAATAAATTTGAATTTTCAATTTTGATACGTTAATATTACTCATCCTTTTTAGGAATTTCCTTAACTTTTTCAAACTTTCCATTTCAATTTTTTACAGGATCGTCAATTTTGAGACCATAAACAAGATTCAGTTGTGTATCTGGAGTTTTCAAGCAAAACAAACCCATACACATATAAATCACAATAACTGGGCGTATACCAAACGTTTTCAACTTCCAAGAAAAAAAATGCCAAAAAGCAATTTATTGAAACGTAGAGAACCAGTAATTAAAAAAAATATATTAAATTTTATAAAAATACTTCTATTGAATATATTTGGCGTTAATTTTGTAGAAATTCATTATTCACAATTAAATGAAACTACGTGATGTAGTATAAAGAAAGTAGAAATAATACTACATCACGTAGTTTCATTTAATTGTGAAAAATACTTCTATTCATACGATTTAAAAAGTTATGTTATTTTGAAATTTGGAGAATATCTGTTTCCTGATAGAAGATAGCGTATTATTTTTATTCGCTGACGGTACCATCCCTGGTTCCGCCATTGTCTCGACTTGTGAAATTATGACTATGGACAAAGAATCGACTACGTGGATGCTATGTGAATTTATAAGAAATTATATTAGATGGAATGACAAAAAAGGAAAACTTTAAAAATGAAAGTCAAAGACAAATTTGTTTGTTTTTGTATGAATACAATACAATTGTCTAATAAAAACCGTTTTTAGGCTTATTATAACTGATATATTTTGTATACGTTCACTCTCTTGGTTTTTTTTATTTAATAGATCTGTAAAAAAACTGGAAATACCACTACATTCACATGCAAAGATTCCAAAAACTGTAGCAAATTTCTTATTATGTATGTTTCCTTAATTCTAATATATAAATTAGGTTACTTGAAATATATATTTTTAGTTAATAATAATTATAATACACACTAAATTAAGTCTAGTTTGACTATTTTTTTCGAAAAAATATTTTTTTTTCATATACAAATACAAAATTTTCAGCCCACGAGTCCAACTCAAATTCGATTGTTTTATACCCAATATTCATTATCACTCTAAACTAATTTAATATTGATATTAAGTACTAGATGTTTCAAGATCTTGCTTCCGAATATCATCTGCCCTTAGCAGGTTTAGCCGTGAGTTCATTGTCTCTTCATTAGTACGTTTCAAGACTCAAAAAGACTCAAGTTATGTTTTAAAAACGGAATTTTATAGTAAATTAAATAACCTTATTTTATTTCATTGTAAACATTTGTTTTATTTCTGAAAAGTAAAATAAAAATACAGAATTCGATTTTGCATTTATTTCTTGTTCCTGGAATTTCTGGAAATAACCTAGCTATACTTTCTATGTATGCATATAAGAAACTGCAAACCTTCTACGGTCCTTATTAACATATAGTTTCATAGCCTGTCGTTGCTTCCAAAGTTTTTTATAATTATAATAATTCGTATCACACGTAAATGTTAAAATCAAACACTACTGCATATGTTTTTATGTAGAAGCAGCTCAAGTATTGATTCGTGTTTATGCGCTGACTTGCAACTATATTTTTAAATTTATATCGACGAAACTGTCTGGCAAAATTGCTAGCCTTAGTATTGGTAAAAAAGTGAAAGGAATAATATAAATTTCGAACTGTTTCACAAACGTTTAATTCGATTTATTTTGTTCATATTCGAACGGTCTATTGAGAGACAGAATTCATAACGGGAGTTATGAATGTATATTTGGGACTAGATAACTTTGCTTATGGTTTACGTCAAATTTATTTTTGATGTTGTGATTAGTCTGACTATAATTAAAAACATACCTGTTTTATTGTTTGTTATAATATTACAATAAAATTAGCTTTCGTTTCATAAGTAGTACGGAAAAATAACTATATAACGTCCATAATATATTATGAGTAGAACTTTTTCCATTTAAATAATTTTAAATTTAAATATGACTTTCGAAATATTAGTATTGAGATAACTATAATATATATTAAGTAGATAGTTACAGTTTAAACTGTTAATATTTGATGTAAGAGATTCGGAGATCATAACTACCATTTTCTGAATTAATTCATATTAAAACTAATGTTTGCTCACAGTAGATATTGTAATTAATTTCTCTTTATAAAATATTAATATATGTACTAAATAACACTACGAGGACCCCTAAGCATTTATCCACTTATAACCATATAATTTTTCAAAACTATATACTATATCTTTCAGAGGCGTAGAAACATGTTGCGCACTTCAAAAATTACCAAATCTATGACAATCACTATAGTTTTATTTTAATCTTCTAGTCCGATTTTGACAGTTCTGGTTTTTTTTTCAGTAGTTTACAGAGGTTTTTAGAGTTCCGTAGCTATACGGAAAAATCGGTACCTTATAATTTCATCCTATCCGTCTGTATGTCAGCATGTTACAGACAGCGGAGGCTATTGGCGCTATATAGGTGACGTTTGTATGGTAGGTATTTTTATGAACCGTGTACAATTAACTAATGGAATTATAAAAAAATAATATTAGAGGTGGCATTCCATATATATAACTGAGAAATGAAAAAGCCAGTGCACATGGGCGTGTGGGGTATCACCAGGTAGATCTTAAAAATAACATAGAGATTCCAAAGTAACTTTTTATTTAAGTCAAAAGACCTCCTAAAATATTAAAAAGTGTGGCCCCACTCCACTAACATTTCAAATAATGTATGTAAAATTCTCAAAAAAAATTGAGATAATTTTTTTTTTAATTTAGACTCTAAATAAACTTTCAATGAAAATTAGTTGGAATAAGGTACATTGTGTAGTTTCTGAGACATGGAATATTTTCAGTATCGACCGCTAACCAATAACTTTGTTTTTCACAGTGTATTTGAGAAATACAAACTTAAAAGTTTACAATTCTTTTATTGGTTTTATTGAATGTTAGTCGAGGAGGGAACACACTTTTTAAGATTTAAGAAGCTCATATGTCATCAATTGTTGACTTAAATAAAAAGTTACTTTGGAATCTCTATGTTATTTTTAAGACCTACCTTATGATACCACACACGCCTATGTTCACTGGTTATAAGTACAAATAACTTTGTTTTTCATATTGTATTTGAGAAATACATATCCTTAAAAGTTTACTATTATTTAGTGCTACTGAACAACTCGCACTTGGTCGGTTTTTTAGTTTAGATTCATTAGTTTCAGAAATAAGCTGTACGGGGAGAAAGCTATTTTTTGCCTATTTTTTGGAATGTCATTATTTATGAAATTTTAAATTATGAAAAAAAATTATCTATCGTCACAAGCCCTTTCCATTGATCTCCAAATTATGAAAAAAACATTACAAACAAACATATTTTATTTACGCCCTCTTTATTACCTATATGGACATTGTAAAGTCAAATACTTAATCTAAAATACGCGGTCTAATAATATGTTAATATACCAAATGTCAAGTATCTGCGTCCTCTTTGAAAAAATCCTCTGTGACGGACGGACAGAACGACACATGAGTGATCGCAAAAGGGTTCCGATTTTGCTTTTGAGATACGGAACCCTAAAAACAATAACTTCAGACGCTCATCACATTGAATTCTCTTAAAAATATATATAATCTAAAAATAAGGGCAAAATTCTATTCCACATAATCCCTTCTTAAGTCTATCAGTTGTAAATAATGGTAATGAACCAGTAACACACGTCTATATATAATTTAATTTCTGACTCTTGTGTATGCAAATGAATCAGAAATTAGTCTTTTTTCCTCATCGATAACATGTTGGAATAGTTTTACAATTAATTGTATATTGTGTAAAAGCATGAGCAATTGATGAATGGATAAATTGATCCGCTGTGGAAAGAAATATAAATCCACAATCTAAAAGAACAAAATGTTATCCATGGATAAAGAAATAGATAAGGTTATATGTTAGAAAAAAGGGAAATGTTATATTTTGGAACTATACAAGAAGTCATAATCCAAATAGATTTCAAAATTGATTTTAACATAACCTGGGTCGTATGCAATACAACGATTTTAAAACTTCATTTTGTATTTCAATACGAACGCTCCATATTATAAACTACATATTATGTTTTATTTCTTGTTTCGTGCATACATAATATTTTCCGCTCACTTACACTTTCAATTGTGCGTAACTTTTACTTTTCTGCTCGAAAACAATGAAACACTTCAACGTGCCGACTGACTAGCGTCGCAATGCCGGCTTAAAACTCGTGTCGTTTACTTGAGAAAGTTAAACCGATTTTTTTAAATGGATAATTGAAGTTTCTTTTAGCGACATATCAGTATATAATCAAAGTACTCATTGTTTTAACTATAATCGCCATGATTTTTGAGATAGGTTTTTCCACAGTTTTGTCACTGTTTTGTTACAAGAATAGTTTTCTTCAAGAAGTAAATTTTTATTTCGTTATGGATCAAGGTAATGATGTCTATACTATGAATTATTTCTTCACATTTTTTATAATGTTGAGTTATGACTAATTGTCTCGGACATATAATCTGTGGCCAGTTATCCACAGCTGTCGACAATTATTAAAAGTGTTACTTATGACAACCTTTCTCAAACCAAGTAAATGCACACAACAATTATAACGTAACCACTTCTTTCTATTAATTTTTCTATATTTATTTCCTAAAAGTTCCCTTTACGAACCATATCCGTCAGATAGCGCTTAATCCATAGTGCCTGTAAAATACCATTAGATTATTTAAAAGTTTTAAAAAGAAGTCTACTGCACCAGATTAATTGAATTTAGACTCGCTTTCGTAAGTCATCGCTGTCAAGTAGATAACCTCAAATATGCTTTCACCAAATTATAATCTGTCACTTTTCAAAATTAATGCAATCTTTCATACTTGTTTAATTGAAGGTTCGACCTTTGACTGGTTTGGATGAGAACGAACAGCAATTGATTTCACTATTGGTTTCAGTACTTACCTAATGATCCATACATACTCGTATACCTATACATATTATAAAATTATAACAGAGAGAATTATGCACATGGAAAATATTTTAAAGAGTGATCGGTTTAGCGTATAGAATGATAGTAGAAGCCAGACTCTGTTTTTATAATTTTTGTCTGTCAGTCTGTGTGTTTATTTCTTCTTCAATCAAGCGAAATCTACTGAACGGATTTTAATGAAAATCGGTATGGTAATAGCTCATACCCTCGAATAACTATAAGATACTTTTATCTGGATATTATAGATATTTTTATACCGAATTCCAAGGAAGCGAAGTAGCTAGGTTTTGTAACAGAAAACGAGTGATAAAAGACAATTAGAACTTTTTAGGCACATTTTCATGTCATATATAATACATTACATTTGAATTGCCACGATGGTTTAAAAGTTTAACTCAAAAACGCATCCGCACACATTGAATTTATTTCCTTTACTAAGTAGTTATCCACAAGATATTATATACCCTACTTCCATACGAACACTATAAACTGCACGATGATGGAAATTGCATAACCATAAGATAATCCGTTTCTATAAAAACCCGCGAAATACAAACAACCAATTCTCCTACCTGTGAATCTAATATAATTATAATAAAATCAATACAATATTTTTGGTTTTAATTAACATTGAGGTTATATACATTATACATAAAATTTAATTTGGCAAGTTCTGAACTCTTCAATTTTATTTTTATTTTCTTTGGTACAAGAGTAAAATCTATTACATATATGATTCAGGTAGAAAGTTATCGTTAGAATAAATTATATTTAACGAGATTTACGTGTGGCGTATTAGTATTGATATATGTAAATATATTAACTTAGCGTTTTTGTGCATTTTAAGTACTTAGTTTATTTTTTTATAATAAATAAATACGTCGCCATTTTATTACAATAAATAGAAACGTCAAGATGTCAAATAGTAAAATATTTGATCTACATTTATTTTTAATTTAGCTTTATTTTTATAGAATTCAATGCGACAAGACCTTGTAATTTTCGTTTTTTTTGCTATTATTTTATATAAGTTAGATAAAAGTTTTTAAAAAGTTAGGTTATTTGTGATTGAAATGGATAATTGCTGTATATATTTAATAACAATATATAATAAGAATAAATAATTACAATTTACTTTATCCAAAGATTAGCTTTAACATGAGTTAAATAAGGAAATCGTAGCTACGGTCTACGAATATTTTATGCAAAGCACAAAGAGTCTAAAGCAAGTATAAAAATATATCCTGTAGTTAATTTATAATCTTTCTTTTATACATGAACAGAATATCTATTGTCATAAAGTGAAAGTTTTGTTTTCGTTTCATCTACGGCTAATTTCCGGCATCATGAGATACTGGAAAACACGTGTTTTAAATAGTATTATGGAACAAAATCCTATTAAAAATTTTGTAATTCATATTTCTACTGTTAACATATGCCTCGGCATTCATACCTACATTACGAAATCCACGTAGGGTCTGCGGAATTTAGTACGCACATTTTGTTTTACTTTTAGATTTTCATAAGACACCTTTCATAAGGTACCCACATCCATATTAAAAATTCTGTAATTCATATTTCTAACTTTAACATATGCCTCGACAGTCATACCTACATTACGAAATCAACATAGGGTCTGCAGAATTTAATACGTACATTATGTTTTACTTTTAGATTTTCATAAGACACCTTTCATAAGGTACCAATATTCATATTCAAAATTCTGAAATTCATATTTCTAACTTTCACATATGTCTTGGCAGTAATATCTATATTACAAAATAAACGTAGGGTCTGCAGAATTTAGTACGCACAATATGTTTTAATTTTAGATTTTCATAAGACATCTTTCATAAGGTACCCATATCCATATTAAAAATTCTGTAATTCATATTTCTCGACATTTTCTATATGCCTCGACAGTCATACCTACATTACGAAATCAACGTAGGGTCTGCAGAATTTAATACGCACATCATGTTTTACTTATAGATTTTCACAGTTATCCCTATTAAAAATTATGTAATTCATATTTCTAACTTTAACATATGCCAGTCATACCTACATTTCGAAATCCACGTAGGGTCTGCGGAATTTAGTACGCACATTACGTTTTACTTTTAGATTTTCATAAGACACCTTTCATAAGGTACCCATATAGTCGTTCTTTGAACACGGCATGCGTTTAAAAATCGCGTATTGTTATTTGAAGACGAAAGCCGAGTCGACATTGTATAGCAGAGAACATGTGTTGGTTCATTTGTATTCATGTTACAGTGTACGAATAGCTAGCTATTTGTTTATTCGAAATTGGTTTCATTCTTCAAATGTAAGGGGATATTTATCACTACGCAGAGACATGGAAACGTAAAATATTTTCTCTCGGGTGATCATACATTGTATATCGGCCGATTTTCACATTAATAAGGGTGCTGATTTTCTTAGTGCTGGAAAATGCATTTTATTTGTACAAGCAATAGTTTTCAAGATTTTGTATTTTAATACTTTTAGAAAGATATCAAAAATAAAAATAAATAGGATTTTTATTAAGTCATACACTTCTTAAGTCTAAATATTTCATAACAAGACAAAATCTTCATCAGTGCAGAGGTAAACCTTCGGTTCGCCATGGTCTGCAGAGTCAAGCGATCTTAGAGTCAACAGTTCAAAAAACGTACCGCAGCGATTTTTTAAAGTAAAAGATAAGAAATTCTCGGAAGATCGTAATAATTTTATCATCAGATCCGCCAAGGGCATTCTCCGTCATCATCAGATGATGCCCTTTGCGGATCTTGGCTCATTTATACAAACGAATAAAAGAAAAATATAGAATGGAATATATAATATCAATGTCAAAACGTTGCGGATTAGTTATAACTGCGTTGCATATGAGGTTTTAAAGTTTAACGAAATTCCAACCCAAATCGGATATATTTTTTATTTTCTACAATTTATAAAATAAGTCTGTTATAGGTATATTATAATTTTCCTGGACGACACACAGGGTATTTGGCAGGAAAATTCAAATTTGACGATTAATGATGTTGATATATATTTTCATTATTCTAATACTTATAACATCATAATAATAGATTTGATAGTGAAGTAATTTTGTCAAACGTTACCATCGATCAGAAGTCGATTTTTATACTCATTGCACATCTTCTTTCTTGGTACTCTCCAAACCGCTACTTTGTTGTATTTACGATACTTTGTTAGTGTACCACCAATAACATTTATATTTCTTTTAATAATGGGGTGATCTTTAGTCTTAAATAATGTACGCACATTATTTACGACTAAGAATAACTCATTCTTTTCAGCGTTTTCTTTTTTTTCCCCTTTCTTAAGTTGAATATCTTGAAAGTGACCATTTCATATTTATTCACATTAAACATTAACGCTAAAGTTACGTTGTCCATGTCGTCTGGACAAATTTTGTTTGGTTTTTAATTAGTTCAATATTTCCGTTACACAGAGTCATAGAAAGTGACAATTTTATAATTATTCACATCAAACATTAACGTTAAAGTTACGTTGTCACATATCGTCGAGACAAATTTCTTTGGTTTTTAATTAGTTCAGTATTTCCGTTACACAGTCATAGAAAGTGATCATTTTATAATTATTCACATCAAACATTAACGTTAAAGTTGCGTTGTCACATGTCGTCGAGACAAATTTCTTTGGTTTTTAATTAGTTCAGTATTTCCGTTCCACAGAGTTATGGAAAATTTTCTTATTTTTCTGACTTACTCCTGTACCAATTGCATAGGCCCAAACCTGATAACCAGAAATACAAATAGTAACAAGATTGCGGTCGTGCCTTCTTTCGTCCAGAATTAACAATAAAGAACATTTCAGCATTCCATTTTATTCTTATTCCATTCCTGCCAGAAAAAGATAGAAGTTTAAACAATATACGAAAAGTAAGGTCTTCGTTAAATAATGATGAATTTCAGTAAAACTATATTTAAAATACCGACAAAAATTCACATAATTAAAAAAAAATTATTTACAATTAAATGAAACTACGTGATGTAGTATTATTTCTACTTTCTTTAAGTTCTTTACCACAATCTAGGTTACGTTGTATTACATCTTCAGGTGGGTTATTAGCAAAGATCTCAATTTTTTGCTAATATAACACTCAGACACAATAAAACTTAGGTCATGGTAAAGAACTTAAAGAAAGTAGAAATAATACTACATCATGTAGTTTCATTTAATTGTGAATGATGAATTTCTACAAAATTAATGCCAAATATATTCAATATTTAAAAAAATATGTTTTAATTCTTTACCTTATTTGTTCACTTATAAATTAATTATAGCTTATAAAGTTCAAATATAATAGTCAAACCATATAATTAAAATAGTTATTCTATAATATAACCCACAGAGTTATTATAAACCAAAAAATAATTTTGCTAAACCATTCACTCCAAATACCAAAGTATATGATAGTACAGCATGATAGAAATTAATTTACAGTTTTTAACCTACTGCCAGGGTTATCACCCAAAAGATTTTCTATGAGATGTTACAAATTTGAAAATAGTTTATATTTGCGTGTCTTAATATAAACGAAGACACAATTTTATTTCATTTTATTGTCATAAATCTTGGTTATAATGCTAGTAATAAACTTAAATTAGTAGTAAAGTGACAATCTTGTCAATTGTTGTAATGTGATAAAAGATCATTTAAAAGAAAGAACATTTTGAAATGATAGCGTTTTCAGTACTCCATATCTGAAAAGGAAAACTTTGAATCTTAACTTTAGAAGTAACTATGGAAAAAATCTATATTTTGCTATACACTAATTAGAATCTTTCTGCGCTTAATAAGATAATTTCCCCATGATGATTATGAAACATCCGCAGCTCCAGACCGAAAACGACTCCAATGCGAAAATCGTAATTTTGGGAACAGTGTTTAAAGCTTTAAGGTTTATTGAACCTCATGGATAACATGGTTTAGCCAGTTATTTATCGTATATAATGTTATCTAAAGCTTTAAGATTGATCGTACCTCATGGACAACATGGTTTAGCCAGTTATTCATCGTATGTAATGTCGTGATTTCACTGATGGAAAGGCACATAAAAACTTAAAACCTATGTAAAAAATAGAAAACTTTCATTTCTTTAGGCTCCAAAAATACAATAATAAACCTTCTATTTTAATTTGCTTAGTGGTTTTTAAAGTTACCTTATCTGTCTGTAGATAGACAAAGTAATATTCCAAAAACGGTATCGCTTAAAACAATTAATCAGAGTACTTATCTGTTTAATCTGCAGACTTTTTTATCCGAATTATTTTAATACATGCACAGATAAATGTCGGTCGAGTCAGATAATGTAAAGCAATTTGCCACACCACACCAACTTGATAATGATAATTGGCGAGCAACTAGAAAAAATACGATTGAAAGATAATATAGGATCACGTCTTTTCAGCTCGCATGCATGTGCAGGAAGTAGCGATACATTATGCACGAATACAGCGCGTCCGGCAGCCAACAATGCGGATAATGTCTAATCTTGACATTGAAGCTCGTTTTAAGGAGGAAAAAAGTGTTTAATAATTAATTATGCGTCAGCAAATGGGTGACTTAGACAAACAAATTAAAAAATCTCTTTAAGCAAATGTGGGTTATTGTGTTATATCTGATTAACTATGGAGCAAATGTGGTTTGGTATAAAATTACTTTACGGTTGGTTTTGAAATAGTAGTTAGTGTTTTTTTGGATTCTATACCTCAAAAAGAAAAACAGATTACTTATAAGATCACTCACGTGTCTGTATGTCTATCTACTACAGTAATTTTTCTCAGAAACGGTTTGAAGTTGGGACTTGAAATCTGACAGAGTAATAGAATATATTAAACCGCCTATACCTTAATAGCTAATGGTCCCCAATATTTATATGGAAATTTTAGGGGAACGGGGAAAATTAAGTTCTCGTTTTTTTAAATTCCCTAAATAGTGTGAAATATCGTTAGAAATGGTTAACAGTAAGAACCTTATACATATGTGTTTAATAATTTTATGTGGCATATTTCCATCTATGGAAACAAAAAAATATTCAAAAAAATATGTATCAAAAATTCGATTTATATGTTATAAAAACTTTTTTATTATTTAAATATGTCTTTATATACTTTAAAATGCAATCTGTTAATGAATTAATGAAAAAAGGATATTTACTTTGTCGAAGCACCATTTCGCCATCTTAAAAATATATTTGAAATTTTTAAGATAACTTTCGTTTTTAATATAATTTTTGTTTTGGAGGAATCTCTTTTATATACCGTTAAACAGGAGTATAAAAAATTGTTTAGTATTTATTATCCAACACAAATTTATTTAGCAAAGAATATAGTTAGGTTTTAAAAATAAATACTTAATCCGGTCGCATAAAAAGTATTTTTGGTATTACTCAACTGATATTCTTGAGTAAAACAAAAGTACTTTTAATTTTTTTCTTTCCCAACAAATTTTTGGTGACAATTAAAAATTTTGTCTCCAGACATTTATTTGAAAAGTAACAACCAATGAATAGCGCCATAATTATTTTAGCGCTAACTTTTAATAATTACGTGAAAGTTTCTGTTGACAATTAATTCCATGAGGAATCTGCAAGTAATTTAATACAAATATTGTATGTTTACTTAAAATGCTTCCAAGTGTTGGTTTTTATGTGTGTGTGTGCGCGCGCGCCTGTATGTGTACGTATGTATGTAACGGAACCATTGTGTCACAAGAAGTATTTAGTGCATTATTACTATATTTTGTCTTAGTCTTGAAACAGCAATCATATAATAAATAAACAATATTATGATAGCATCGCTATTCCATTAAGACCGAATATATTGACATTACAATACATTTAATATTTTTTGCAGCGCAGCAGAATAGGTATTTTGTAAGTTACAATCTACTTAAACTCCAGTCCCAATATTAATTTGAGTGTTTTTCTCTAATAGTCTAGTAGCTTCAGAACGTACAGTGTTCTAGCCGTTTCTACCGTAACTTCAATATTTATCCACAAGAAAAGCAAAAATTTTCAAGGTAGTTTGTCATGTTAATTTTTATGTTAGCCTGAGAAATTTTACGCCATACTGTTTATATGCGTCCGTTTTTTAATTCATTTTTAAAAGCCAACTAGTTCGTGTATTATCTCGCGTTAGTTTCTCTGATTACATTCGAAAGGCGATTTAGACTGGTCGACAAGGTCGCACGAGGCGGACGTCGACTATATTTAGTTGATATTTATCGAATGTTTATTTTGTGCGACTGGAAATCAGACAATCAGACTACAGATTTATATATAGACTACAATTAAAGCTTAAAAATAGTTTTGTAACATTTTCGACTTCGAGTTACGAATTGTGATTTGTTTTGTTATTTCGAAAGTGGTAATAATGATATGAACTGCTTATTTTATTTGATATCTCTTACTTGAATCATACATTAAGTATAAATAATAACGACAGTATGACATTTAAAAATTCAATACAAAAATTTTAATATATCCCTATTCTCTTTAAAGTGCAAAAAATCTCGGAAAAAATAATGAAAAAAATTCATTCACGATGGACTGACCTCATTTTTTAAAATATCTTCTCTTAAAACCATTTGTAAAGAATTTTATTGGAATATTTATATAGCTGCGCCAGTAGCGTGTTATTCAGTTTTTAAATTTTATTATGTTGGTCACGTGAATATCGTAGTGCAATCGTATGAAAAAAACCGCTATGTAGTATAAAGTCGAATGTAAAATCGAATGTCTAAAGTTTTATAAAGTCGAATGTCTACAGAAGACGTTGCGTAACATTGTAAAAATATATGCTTTGCGAAGGTATGCAGCCTTAAAAATTATTTTTAAAAGACTTTTTGGATATCAATTTTTATACTGATCTGTAAATACTATCTATACATCAAATAATATGAAAAGTAATACGTAAAAAAAATTATAAATGGCTACAGTAATTTACGTTTCGCTTAACCTTAAGCTGGCATAAAAATTAAAAGGACTACACCAGTTAGTCCAATCAAGCTCGGTACAAACAAGTTAATATGCAAAATAACAAACTCATCAAATAAATTCGGCGCTTTATGGAGCTTAATTAAAAAAAAGAGTGAAGGGATTATTTATAACATAATTATTAATATTAAATATTGATTTTAATTAATTTTAGATGCTAAATGGTTATAATTTATTTTATATAAAATGATTATACCGATTAGAACCACTGGAAAAATGTTTATACACAGTAATTTGATTTTTTTGTCTGAATGTGGCATGTCCATATATTAGCCAGAAAACAATTTCTATGTTCTCAACCAATTAAATATTATATTGTTACATAAAATTAGATTGTTATGAAAATTGTTATCATTGTCATTAAACAAAATGTTGTCCTTAAAACTATGCGGGAAAGAATAATCTATACTATCCACATGTTTGGTGCAGTGCTTTATATTAAGGGAGCAGGTTCTAAACTTTGAAGTAAAACCTTTTCTTTTGGTTCAAAAGACACACCAAAAAAGTAAAAAATATATACCTTTTTAAACCCTCGAGAGTACAAACTCATAATATCTGGGTACTTACGTCCCGATAACGTGACAAGCGCGCTATAGGGATTAATCAAGGAAATATATATTGCTCTGGTCTGAACAAAGTATTTTTAAACAGTTGAAATACTTACAGTACTTGTGCATGTGGTGCATATTCCGTTTCAGAACATTTTCTTAAATTTCTGAGTCTCGCACAAAATTTAAACGTGTGACTCTCCTTAACGTTGTCCACAACCCAAACGGTCACATAATTTTACTTAATTTACGCCCACGTCCGTTAATGGATTTGCAATTACTTTCTTGAAACTGAGTATATAACCAATTATTATACAATCCTCTACTGTAGATCATTCACCATAACAGCTACGAGGATCTGGAAAATACTTAACTATAAATTACCCAACTCCACGTCTGAGAACATTTTCAAAAATGAGGAAACCGCCTCACCTCTTGGTTACGTGATCCCTGTTAAAATATATACGATTACTAATATATTTTTCCAACTATATGCATATTATTTTCATTCTTCTTCCCTTTGTCCTGCTTTTCATCTACTCTATTTTAATTAACGGCTTAAGGATATAGTTTAAGTTCATATTTATTGTCATTACCGAGAATAATCAGAATGAACAATCTTTCCTGTGTTTTCCTGAATCTTTCCTGTCTGCAACGATAATTACACTCATATTTATGTATTGTTGACTTGAATATAAAATAATACTCCAGAAGCAATACGTTTTCAATATACATATAATTACTTGAATACAAGTCGATACAAAATGCATTATTTTTCGAAACCAAGTAAATGTTTCTGGAACCTAATAACACCAATAATAGTAATGGTACGTCCATTGGATACGAGGAAAGCACTTGCATTACTTCCACAACAGTTTCCACCTGTCGAGACATAGATCTGACTGCATTGTTGCCAATGTCAAACATGTATACGTTCCCACACTTTCCTTTCTACGATCAAAGTTTTTTCTCCATGTTCCTATCTGCTATAATGGTATTGTTATGAATAATTACAGTGATAAGCATTCGGCATATTGTCGGAAACAATTCGTATGCAAATAACTGTGCCGCTGTCACGTTTCGGAATGTTTGATATCTCTTTTGTCATTTGAATCGATATAATATCGACATGAATAGAAAGCGGTTTTATTACATTGGTCTAGATTTTGGAGGATGATATAATACACATCTTCCTAGATTTAATGTGGTGGTGTATATTAGTGGGGGTAAACATTACTGGCATTATGTTCTTTAGTTTGTTTGCTTGCAAGTTTCAAATTAATATTAAAATTGATATACTATTCAAAACAAAATTGAGCCGTTACGGACACATGTGTAACGTCCAATTTTTTTTAATTTTTTTTATTAAAATATGTTTATTTTAACGAATTGAAAACGAAATTCGTTAAAATAAAAATGTTCAGATAATTGTTAATAATAAAACATAAATGTAATTCAATTTTTCTGAAATAATTTTTCACAGAAATATTTCTTAACAATCTATTGAAAATATATTTTTAATTTTATAATACTTTTGGCCGACAAAACGCGAAGCTGGCCGAATTTAGTCGGAAAGAGCCGACAAGATGCGAAGCTGGCCGAATGGCACGTCGCGATGTGCTATCAGAACGTTTTAACTCCCATCCAAACGCGCCATTAGATTTTTCACGTGAAAAGTTTTTTGTAAATGTCATATAATGCTAAAGTACTGATTATTATAATTATAAATTATGTAATATCAACGTAAACTCGTAAAGAATGCATCAGGTTTAATAATGTAATTAGGCACTTTAAAAAAATATATTTTCATATAAGAAATCTACAAAACCAATACTCATGCTTTTAAAATATATTTATTGATTATTTTGTATTATCTAAAGCGTTTTAATTTCATTTGATATTCATTTATTTATTTGTTTTTTTTTTATTTGATTTTATATACATTGTCTAAATAATATAAATAAATTAGGAACTGGTTTAATTTTCAAGCCTTGAGTCGAATTCAAATTTACTTTATTTGTTTTTATTTCCTAGGTTTTTGGACGCAATTCTTTTTTTAGTAGTTTTGTGAAGTATTTTATAGATGTATGGAAATTTTAATTATCATATTAATTGTTCTATTTTGTTTTTTAAATTCTATATAAAGTATGAGGTATCGTTAGTCTAGTGAACATAAAATTATGAAAAAACTGGGTTTTTAAAAACCAATCACATAGTATGGAAATAAAAGTTATAACAATAATTCTAGATATCATAATTTATGAGATATTCACCATAATATATATGTCACCCCTAGTTAATTATAGTAGATATTCTTAAACATTTATGCGCCAGGAAATCCATATTTTCTTCTAATAATAATAATGATAAATAATTACTCTATTTACTTATCATAAATAAAATAATTTTACTTCAAAGGAGATACGGAACCATCTACATGCGAGCCAGACTCGCACTTGGTCGGTTTTTGAAAGTTCTATTTCTTTAATTGTGGTTCTAATACCAAAGCGGTTAAAAAACGTTCATATACATAACTTTTTTTACTCCACAAAGTACACGTTATAGTTTTCACAAACATCAAAACAAGCGCATTCCGAAACCCATTTAACTCTTCCAAGCACTTAATTACGATTTTACACTCGTTGTTAAATTGATTAAGATTGTATCAGTTATTTATTTAGTTAATTGTGTACTATTTAATTAATCTAAATCTGTCTTCTATCATGTTTTAAGTAATATCTGATGTAGTAAATTAAATAATGACGTAGTAAAACATTATAAGATTAGAACGCACTAGACGCCGATAATGAAGTTTATTGTATTCAAAAAGATAAGGCCAGAATATAAAAAATAGTACGAAGATAAAGTATTTAAACTATTTATTTAAATAATTAAATTACTTGAAAGAAATGTATATTTTTCACTTCACGAACGCTAGGGAAAATGACTGGACGTTTATGCTACATTACTATAAGAGCATACATAATACGTACAGATATACAGAATATACATATATACATACATAATACGTACAGATAAAAATATATGTATATATATACACAAATATACATATATAATACGTACAAATAAAATTTTAATATGCAGTGTAAGATTTATTAATATTCGTTTAATATACGTATATATATACACAAAAATATACGTATATACATACACAAATATACATATATAATACGTACAAACAAAATTTTAATGTGCAGTGTAAGATTTATTAATATTCGTTTAATTTTATATGTCGATGATGAAATAAAATTATAGTCTCTTAATAAAGATATTTGATATCTTCTGTCAGCTGACGTAATATTATTTACAGCCTTGTACGTTGTTTGGCAAGAGACCTTTATGTAAACATTGTTAAAAAGTTCACATTCAATATTGCTTAATCTATCTTTAAAATCAACACTAACGTCGGCATTCTATTCGTGATGTGAAAGATATTCACCATGACACTGCTGCATTTAACGCTTCACGATCCGAAGACCAAGACTTGTCTATATACAATACTTTCGTACAATACTATCGTACAATACTTTAAAATTATTTTTTTTTATTTTTATAAAATTTATATTTGGAATATTTAAAAAGAAACAAAATTTTTAAAAGAAGGCTTTTTTCTCACGTTATCATAATTTTTAAAGAGGTTACCACTTTGTGATAATAAAATCTCGTGTTGGCACAATTTTTTTTAAATCTTTTCACTTTCTTCTAGTGAAACGTATACGAATTTTTATACTTTCTATAATATTCAACTAAACATTCAACTGATAAATTAATGACAATTTGAACCTACATTAGGACTAAAGTAACTGTCTTTAATGCAAAACTTGGACAACCAGGAGACTTATTGCTATAAAAGTAGTTGCTTCTAGTTATTTTTTTTTAAATGTTATCACTTTCTTCTAGTGAAACGTATACGAATTTTTATACTTTCTATAATGTTCAACTATACATTAACCTGATACATTAATGACAATTTCAACCTATATTAGGACTAAAATAACTGTCTTTAATACAAAACTTGGACAACCAGGAGACTTATTGCTATAAAAGTAGTTGCTTCTAGTTATTTTTTTTTAAATGTTATCACTTTCTTCTAGTGAAACGTATACGAATTTTTATACTTTCTATAATATTCAACTAAACATTCAACTGATAAATTAATGACAATTTGAGCCTACATTAGGACTAAAGTAACTATCGTTAATGCAACACTTGGAGAACCAGGAGACTTATTGCTATAAAAGCAGTTGATTTTAGTTAATCACAACAAAGTAACGAAAATAATTAGTTCCGGCGTGTACTGCAATAGATTATATTGTTATTTTGACATAAAACACTTTGTTTTAAATAACATTAAAAAAATTAATAAAAATTATTATTAATAAGAAAAAGGCCTAAATTTGACATAATGTTAGGAAAAAAGAAAAGAATAAAGCATAGAAGACAACAGGATGTGGAAGGAGGAAAATGGTGCGGGTTGAATCAAGGTAGATATAAAGTTTCAGACAACTTTTAAAAGCCTATATGCGTGGTGAATTGTTCATGTTAGAATTAAATGAATTTCATAATCATGTATCGATTATTATTCCATAAATATAAATTATTTCGTTACTGTGCTATCTATTGTATGGAGCTCCGATTTATTTACGGTTAAATTTATTGTAATCAACTTCCATTATTTAAATTAAATATAACTTGTTTAGAAATTCATTAGAATTAATTAATATATCTTGTATATAAAAGCGAACACAGATAAGCACTTTTCACATGAATTTTATTATAATTTGACCACTTTTGTAAAATTATAATTTACATTTTTTCCACTAACTCAGAGTGGATTACTTTTTAATAGTTTTTTTGGAATTTGTATTTTTATTATTTTTTTTAGGCAATTATATGAACACCTAATATTATATGAATAAATTCCAATAAACCTTTATGTTCCAAATTTACATTTTTAATCATTAAAACGTCTCTCTTTATACGCAGATGTCTATATCAAAGAACAATTACAAAATGATTTGCTTGCTTCCCCTACACTTCAAAATCTGAACTTGAGCACAATTTTCATGATAAAACTGTGGGAAAAATACCAAAAACTCGTTATTTTTGCTTCATAACCGCTATACTGCATAACTACAATAATTTTCCTAAAGTAGGTTCAAATTTTCATTAACTGACAACATGTTTTCACGAGAATATGAACTTGGGCCGGGAGGAATATTTTAAGCGACTATTTTCAGACCGCGAGGGTGCCTTTTGAAACATGTGACATTTACGTCGAGACAAATGTCACGCTGAACGTGCTCGGACCTCAAAGAGTTAAACGAAAAAAAAACGAAGAGATAGTGGCGATCGGAATACAAACTGAACTCAAGGCGACTCAGCTCATGCTAATTGTAATGCAAAGGTCAGAGATAAAATACGTTCGCCGCATTTATCATTCGCTACTGCGGTTTCATGGTTGAATTGAGTTTCAGTTGATTGTCCGCTTAGCATCCGCATTCTCATTGATTAAGTTAAAATCATAACAAAAGATAATATCGGGATCTGTGTAGGCATAGCAACTCAAACATCGTATCCACCTTCACATACCTTAATTGGTATGTAAAAAGTCAGATGGTTTGAAATCGTACTCATAGGTCATAAGCATCATTAAATACATTTCCATTAACTGTAGGGCTTAATCGAAATAAAACAACCTCTCTCCGGTAAATTATAGAAGGGCCTACAGTAATCTGAAAACATAATAAAAAAGGGCAACGAAAAGTATTATAGTGATTAAAAAGAATGACAGAAACAAAATGGTATAAAATGAAATGTATAAACCTTGTAATTTTACGCGTCATGAACCTTGAAGAAAGGAAGTCACGAAGCTTGTAAATATATGTTTATAATATTGCCAATAAGACATAGTCCTTTAAGAGAGGCCTACAGTAATCTGCAAACATAATAAAAAAGGACAACGAAAAGTATTATAGTGATTAAAAAGAATGACGGAAAGAAAATGATATAAAATGAAATGTATTTATAAACGTTGTAATTTTACGCTTCATGAACCTTGAAGAACGGAAGTCACGAAGCCTGTAAGTATATGTTTATAATTTTGCCAATAAGACATAGTCCACACTAGAGTCAAAATGAGCTTAACTAATCTGGTCTAAATGTGAAACTATATCGGTATTATACAAGGTATATGTATATATATATATATATATATATATACACACATACATACACACACACACACACATATATATATATATATATATATATATATATATATATATATACCTTGTATCTTACCGAAATTGTACTCGTGATTAAGGATTTTAAAACCCTACCCTATTGCAAAAAAATATTGACTATTTCTAACGATTTTTAATTTCAACTTATTACTAGGATTACAAACATGAAACAATGTGTATTACAAACATAAATATGTGTAGTAAAGTAACCTATTAATACTTCTGACTTATACAGACAGAGGTCAGTGGTACTTACGAGCTTTCCGACTCAATTGACACTTATGATTACATGTTTCTAGACTCTAAAGAAACATGCATCCTAAGAATAAATTAAATATTTGAGACCTAAGGTAACAATTGAAAGAGTAAGTAAAAAAAAATTAACAAAACAAAAGAGCCAAAATAAAATCAGACAGGGAAGAGCGGGAATATAAGGGAAGCTAGGAATACTTATTATGGAATTTGCTAATTGCTAACAAATTAATACTTTCAAGTAAAAACTAAGTAAATTGACCTACTAGAGAAGTATTTAATAATTTTCTTAAATTAAATCTCATTTGAGCATCACAAAGGTCAATGGACTAATGGATAAATAGTCGCTCCAAATGACCAGAAAATCTCAAGGTATAGTTGAAACAAAAACTAGGGAAACCTTGAATCTAATGAGATAAAATGAAACAATAAAACATTGTATATATTCTTTATTCTATGAAGAATACTGTTCCCGTGGAGACAAATCTAGAGAACATTTTTCTTCGCGTAAATAATATTAGATAATTTTTTGCTCAGTTCTCAATTCTGTTCCCGTGGAGACAAATCTAGAGAACATTTTTCTTCGCGTAAATAATATTAGATAATTTTTTGCTCAGTTCTCAATTCTGTAATATATTCTAAAACCGTATAAATATTTAAAAAAAACACGAAAATGTTAAGTAACTGGTATGAATTTTTTTCTACTTTTATAATTTTTCGAATAACCAAGTTTTAATAATCAAGTTTTCTCTTAAAATTAAGGAAAATTGAAAATGGAAACAAAAAGTAATATCTGGTCTACATACGACATTTTCAAAACTTAAGTAATTTTTTTTGTTTAATTGTTATTTTAAATTACTATTACAATTAAATTTCCACAAAAACTTTATATCATCACCATACATTATCAGTTGTACCTTGGTTTATGTATATGGATATATAATATCTTTATTACCTACATTCAAAATAACTTACTGAAAAGAATCATAGCCAACCAAAACTACCAAAACACGCACCGCTGACAAAAGCGACGAAAATAAGTACAAGGTCGTTCACAATTTTTATGTAAAAATTATACTTACAACACATAAACATCAACTTCATGAAAAAGCTTCCTATAAAGCCTCTTTCTGAAACTAATCACTGTATTTTAATTTGTTTTCATTTATTTGTTGCTTGCTTAGCCGTGTATAAGTTATTGAAGTTATAATGTAGCATAAAATCTCTCTGTGGCATGTCTATTGTCTATCACGTTGACATGGTAATCTCCCACAGATAAATTTCAGCTTACCACAGATGATGGTAGGGTTAGCAGATAATATTGTACTTAATAATTATATTGGTAGAATCGTAACGAGCAGTAAAGAAAGGATTTTACAGCAGGAAAAAAAATATTAATTACTTCTAATTCTCTACATGTACTGAAGTATAGCTTTATTTATTTTTCGGTTTACTGACTTTAGTGCAAACAACTGATACATTTGCGGACTTACTGTTACGAAAGTAAATCTATTATAGCCAACCAGAACACTAGAATAACGATAAATATAATACCACGCAACGGACAGTATCATTAAACAAAAATCAAAAAAGTAATTATAAAAACTTAAAATTATTTACTGTTTAATTTGAATTTATAAATAATTACTTAGTCGGGTTACAAATTTTGGGAAAAAATTATTTCGAAAGATAAATCCAAGTGATCTAGATCCTTTATATTCTAAGCAGGTAACTTCCAAAAGAATTCTTAATCTTAATTGAGAATTAAGATTAAGAATTTCTTTAATTTGAATTTATAAATAATTACTTAGTCGGGTTACAAATTTAAAAAAAAATTATCTCGAAAGATAATGCAATATGATCAAGACCCTTTTCACTTTAAGCAAGTAACATCCTTGTTAAAAAATGTCTTCAAAAAAATTATAAACAAGTCCGATAAGAAAACAGAAATGTTTAATATGGAACAAGTATGGAGCGAGAAATAAACTTATACCCCAACACATTTTAATATTATGAAACTTTGTATATTGCTTAATTTTTCCTAACGAGCGTTTTCCCGACGTAAGAGAATGTGACAACCCTACTCTATGACGGTAGTTATGAATCGATTAGCATAAATCTCATGTATTTGTGTCACGTTGTTTTGTTCATAACAATATAATTTCCTACGCTACTTCGAGTGCGGGCGATATGGCAATATTAGCATAACAAGTGGGATATATATCAAGGCTTTTGTTCTGATTATGCACGAGGAATGCTGAATATGAAGAGATGTTGACGGTGCGCCTACGCAAATACGCAGATATATTGTTGAGAGGAATTGATTTATGAACTAGTATCTAGACGAAGTATTGAAATGGTGCGTCGATTTGTCGTAAAGCAATATTTAATAGAAAATTTCACATTCATTTATGCATTTGGTTGAAGTCAATACTATCGTCAAGAATATTTATAGCCATAGATTTCAGTACATTCAATAAAATTAAATATTACATTGAATGTATTGAAAACTGATATAATGCATTTTGGAACAGGGTTTAAGGATGATTTCATAGTTGACTATATCACTTGCAATTGTTGATGCGAGTCAACTGTAATATATTAAATTGCAATTTGAACTGTTAGTAGATAAAATATTATTGACAAATTAAGATACAATACATGTCATCTTGTAGTTTAATATATCTTAAACGGAACCTAAATTGGAATCTAAATTTCCACTTTTCACTTTTACAGGATAGAAGGCACCAAATATTTACACATAATTACATTTAATGATTACATCTTCATATAAGCGAACTATAGTTAACTACATGTCTCATGCTCCGTCATTGCGATTATGCCATAAGGAAATGCCAAATAAACATACTGATATCTCACTCTAAAGATGCGCAGAAATGTTTTGCGTAGAGGCCACCTAACAATTATACTTTTTTAACGCTCTGAACTTCGTACGCTCTGAATTTCTGATTTTGTTCCTCATAAAACTTCATAGCGAGCGCTATATATAAAAATCGATTCTTAAGGAGTAACCTCCAATAAAAAATAGATAAGAAATTAAAACCTCAATGGCGTCAATATATTCAACTTGAATCCTTAAGTTCATTCAATGCTCTGGACCGTTTATCCCATAATATAAGTATTTTTTTAATAATAACCTATTCAATGGTGTGCGCGGAAAATATTACGCTCATATTCTACGTATATTCACATTTTTAGGGTTCCGTACCTCAAAAGGAAGAACGGAACCCTTGTAAGATCACTCACGCGTCCACTTGTCCGTCTATCACAGCCGTTTTTCTCGGAAACCACTTAACATAGAAACTTGAACTTTAGCATATAATAAAGAATGTTAATTCCCACATATATTAATGTTTAACACTCAAAATATGTGTATGGGAATTGTAAGAAATTATTTAAAATTTCATATTGTGGGGTATCAGAAGGACTAGATATTTATTCATTTATTTAAAATATTTGACGTAACATTTGTACTTATAACGGACTTATTGCTACAAGAATAATTTCTTCGAGTCAACCACTACAAATGAATGTAATTAATTGGTTCAGAGGTGGACTGGAAAAGGTTATATTATTATAATTTTCACAAAAAATAGAAGAAAACAATAAATATTAACCTGCAGGTATGAAAGGATGAGGTTGAAAAACAAGTGAAAGTATGAAGAATTATGCTGGATAATTCAAGGCAGGTGTAACTATTTAGACGACTATTGGAAGCATATATGCACAGTGAATTTGTGATGTTAAGCTCCAATGAATTCGATAGTGTAAACACTAAACAATATTCACAAAAGAACGAACAATGTTTAGGAATAAAAAGCATGTGTAAGTTTTCAGAACGTAAATTTAGGACATGGGCAGATAATTTCGTAAATCTATCACCGAAGTAAAAAGATCTATGTGGATTGTTTAAAATATAAAACAATAAAAAGAAAATGAAAATGGTTTTGATCACGAATCTGACGATTTGTCCATTTGTCAATCCATTTGAATCACGAATCTGACGATTCGTTCATTCGTTGATCCATTTGAATCAAGATCTAAACTCACAAAATGTGATCATTTTCTTTGAGGTCAAATACCTAACGGATACATATGTTTTGAAGTTCTTCTAGTTTGTTGAGTAATTAGTCAGTAAAATCTGGATAGTAAAAATTTCCTTAGTCAAGAAAAGGTATTAAAAATGTTGACCTAATAGTATTTTAATTTTGAAGGAAATAAACTTTATAGACGTTTTAGACAATGCATCCTACCGATAAATCGACGACTGACGTCATTTATCTGGGGCTTCCAACTAAAATTCTTATCGATCTACAAATCCAGATCCTTTGCAGTATTACAAATTAGAACATTATTAAATATACATTGATTTTAGAAGCAAACCTTTTGCTATCGAAAATAACCACCCGAGACTTTATTGAATTTACTAACAGACCCATCTTTTGTGTTCAATGATTGATTAGTTTGAGATCTAAAGTAAGGTTCACAGAAAACCAAAATTTCATAATTTTCGTTATATCTTTAGAAATATACTAAAAATATGTCCGTCTCCATTATTTTCCAAAGTAGCAAAACTAAGTTATGAAAAAATAAGGTTTTTAGAAACGTAGACGCAGGTTGTGGAAAAACTACGAAGATGATTCCAGATTTCATAGTTTTCAGATTTCACGACAATGTATTAATCAATTATATTAAGTTTTTTAAATATTATATATATTATGTATTTTTAAATATTCCTTGCACTAAGAATCCATATTATTGGGCACTTATGAGATCGCAAATTCATTTACGAGGATTTCGTGCCTTTTTTGAAATTAAACTACTTTATCATATTGATTCACACAAGTCTAAAACTGTAGAAGCTATGAATCTGTGACAGATGGACGGATGAACGGATGTGACGAAATTATAGTGCTTTCTTGTTTATTTTTACGGAATCCTAAAAATCGACGAGCCCATATTTATACAAGAGATATTGAATGATTTTAAATATCGTTGATTATTTTTAACGAGCCCAGACAAAAGATATTGAATGATTTTAAATACCAGAAATTATTTTTGATTAAAAAAAAATATGCGGCCTTTGCCGTATTTTTGATTCACTCATGATTTATAGCAGAATTAAAATATATGTTCATCTGCTGAATATTTGGTGTCGTTATTGAATTTATAAGATTTTACGTCATAAATTGGATGATTAATGTATTTAATATATATCAATGTCGAGTTATTTTATATTACAAGACCAAATTCTTTTAATAGATTTTTACTAGTGTTAAGGAGCAACTATTCATTTCTATTGTTACATATTACATAATGTAATGAACCTATGACTTTTTGTAATAAATTTGTTACTATCTATAAATCGGTGGTCACTTGAGCTATAATCTTATTTAATTTATTGATATATTGGCGATATCAATCTAAAGCTAATATAGTGGATTTATTACGTGTCGGTAACTAGTCTAGTGGCAGACTGATTAGATAATGCATTACTTCAAATTGTATTTTAAATCGAAACGTGATTATTCGGTTTATATAAATACATATGACATTAGCTTAACATGTCTATACATTAGCATTATCGATCAGCGATGCAAGTTATCTAACTATTATAATGGATTTTTTGAAGTACTTAAAAAGTTAGTTTTATGATTAACATTTAATTAAATAAGATTTTTTAAAATTACAATGTGCTGTTAAATAAGATTATTACAAACAAGGACTTTCTTATAAATCAAATATAATAATTAAGACTGAACTATAATGACGACTGGCGTGAACTGAACTGGGATTACGGACTGTTGAGCTATTATGGGACTTGGATCTGATCGGGACTTGGTTTATAAAGAGTAGAAATGCTGATTTATCTTTAAATGTTATTAGCTGAGATTTCTACGACTAGAGTCTTATCTCAGGATATTGAGACGATGGGGATTGGATGGTATTATTATGTTAATATGATATGCTTGCTGCAGAAGCATTATGGCTGGCAAGTCGGAGACCGGGGATATAACAGAACGTATCAGTAACTAGGAAACTAATTATAAAACGATATGGCTGCACACATCACAGTCAAAGTAATAATTATAACATTGACGTGTGAAACCCATGTGGCGTTCCTTTCTCATTTTTTATTTTATTTTTTTCTTCTTATACACATACTCACACTCACTCACACACACACACACACACACACAGGCACACGCACACGAACGCACGCGCGCGCCCTCACACACACACACAGGCACACGCACACGCGCGCGCGCCCACACACACACACACGCAGGCACATGCACACGCGCATACACACACACACACGAATATATGAATTTCAAAATCATTCAAAATTTGTAATACAGGTTTAATGCTCATAAATAGCTAATATAGTTTCTATGAAAATATTTTGAGACATTAGGAAAATAATTATGATTTTATTTGATGTTTGCCCTATTATGTTGAACTTTTAGCAGTGAGATCATGCTAAAAGTTCAACATGTGCTATCTGTTGGCACTAACGGGATAATATGCGTTTTTCAAAATCGGTACTTCGAAACTACTCAAAAAAGTGTGTAAATAAATTTTCCGAATGAAACTTTAAAGCTTCGTCGTTTTTTGAAAATCTCCTCCTTGAAAAACGTCAAGATTATGTAAAAAGAGATATAAGTTCCTTGGAGCTATTTAAAAAATGCACAAGAATAAATTTACATGGCATATTTTAATAATCAATTTTATTTAACAACAAAACAAGAAACGCATAATCCTTGATTTATTTAGAAGTAATTTAACCTTCAATTTTTTTACGTATGTATAATTTTACAACTTTTTCGTTACACGTAATTACTTCTAGAATATGTCGAATTAAAACTAAGTACAATATACAATAATATCAAAATTTCATTATCATGTCTTTTATCAGGAAAATTTTATTGTCATTCATCATAAATGTGTAATTTTGAAAGCAAAGTAATTTCGATTTTTTGACACTTGGCTATTGTAGACAAAACTAGGTACTTCTCAAATAGCGTAACTACAATACAATCCAAATTTCATTATATCTTTTATCAAGAAAATATTATTGTAATTTGTATATAAATAGGTGATTTTGAAGGCAAAGTAGTTTCGATTTTTTGACACTTGGGTATTGTAAATAAAACTAGCTACTTCTCAAATATGGTTATGGAGAGCACGTAGTATTTTCATAATTGCATTCTATAGAATTCCGTCCGATTTTCTTATGCCATTATATGCTGTAAACAGGATTTGAAACATGTCACTCGACCGATAATTATTATTGTTCCAGCGATTCCAAACCGCATTCCGTCACCGCGTTACACAAAGCCCCATGCCGCACAGCATTAGGCCGGTATGTCATAACACTCGCACAAGTTACGTTTGTGATTATGTCTATGTGAAGCGAATGAGTAAGATGAATGGTAGTGGGTCGCCTTGAACACTTGTGACACGGAGCGGGCCATGAAGTCGCGCGGTCGCGGCTCTAGCGAAATCTTTGAAGTGCTTGATGCAAGACTGCGTTGCATAAAGTCGACTAATTGCCTCGTGTGAGTCTTTAACGTGAAATGGTTAAGTTTATTTGGCTGTCAACATTTATTGGGTCAATGAACTGCGAAAATAGTTAGCTACTTAAAGTTAACTTAAATCCTTGATTAATTGGAAGTTTCGACTAAACACTGACCTAAATATATTTAAACAATAATAAAGTAATATCTACACTTTCACTACATATAAATGACTTTATATAATTGACTGATTTCACTACGTATAAATAAATATGTGATTTTGAAAGAAAAATTACTGTCACATAGAATGTATTATATACATGTACCTGATTCTAACTCATTCCATATGACAGTAATTTTAATCTAGTGAGAGAAGTTTATAATTTAAACATTATATTTCTTTTTATGGCTTCTCAATTGTTCAAAGTTCAAACCACTATTAGATATTGGTTATAACCAGTCGATTCGATTTAAAAGAAAATTACTGAACATTAAATATAAAAGATTGCGTTTGATGTTTTTTGTTTCATAAATAAATTCTTATTTTGAAGAGGAATAACTTTTCTTTATTCCTATTCTAAATAGGAAATTCTTAATGTAAGTATGCAATAAAAGCAAGAAGATTTTATTGCTAAAAACAATTCTACTTAAATTTGCCAGGCTAGTATAAATTCGAATGCAGATTTCCTTTTTTTTGGTCGGTAAATTGTGTTTCACTTTCCTTTATATAATTTATTATTATTCTAAATATTTCTAAATATAATGCATAAATTTACATTAGCTGTAAAAGACTGCACTAGGTGGTAAAAGACTACACTAGGATAGTTAACAGTTTCACTTCGAAAAAATGAAACTTTTCTTTATTCCTATTCTAAATAAGAAATTATTAATGTAAGCATGCAATAAAAGCAAGAAGATTTTATTGCTAAAAACAATTCTACTTAAACCTGGTACTATTTGCTAAGCTAGTATAAATTCGAATGCAGAATTACTTTTTTTTTGGTCTGTTAATTTTGTTTCACTTTCCTTCATATTATTCATGAGTATTCTAAATGTTTCTAAATATAATGCATAAATTTACGTTAGGTTGTAAAAGACTACACTAGGTGGTAAAACTAGGTGGTAACACTAGGGTGGTAAAGAAGATTAATTTCGAAAATACTTTTTTTCAATAACGGTTTGATAATAAAAAGATTCCTCTTATTTACAAACTCATGTTTCGAGAACAAATTAAGTTAAATACAACTATTGTATATTTTAAAACTATATAAATTTATTAAGTGGATCAAGTAATTTAATTTAAGCCTAAAATGATAAATATAAAAGGTCTTAACGTTTTTTTATAAATGTTATATCAAATTACATCAAAATCAGCCTCCAAGCATGATGTAGCAATGTTGCTTGCAAGATACTCTACAAACTGCCCAGCAGGTGACTACAAGTATCTCCCATCGCCTACACATTCCTTGTAATGGCTTACCTGGTCCCGTTTCGCATGATAAATTAATCTATAAATTATTGTTTGACAAGCAATGACACCATAAAATGGACATTCATATTTACGACATTTTATTGCCTGTTTGGAGTGGGACGATTGAATGTGGTTACTATATACTGCAGAGGCCTTTTCGTTTCTATTTAGCCAATAGTTAAATTAATTTAGGAACCACTTAACGGGTTACCTTGTTTCAAGCAATTAAAACATTTACGATAAAAATATATCTGACAGAAAAGCACATAATATGTTTTATTCCAATCTGAGCAAAAAACGTAGAATTTTTTATTGGGTGAAAAGGAATTACCACTGTTTAATATAATGATAGCAATTTGTTTAAAATAAAACTGAAATAAACTTTATTCCAAAGAAAAGACGCTAATCATAATAGAAGGCTCATTATCTTACGTAAGTTATTGCCATTTTAACCGACTTCAAAATAAAGAGGAGGTTCTATGTTCGACGTGTTTTTTGGATGTGTTCACACCGATGTTTCCAAGATTTCTGAGCCGATTACCGTGATTCTTTCTTTGTTTGAAATAGTATACTGGCGATTAGCAACTTCTCATCCCATCGCCAATAGTATACTGGCGATTAGCAACTTCCCATTCCCATCTTCCCATCCCATTCCCATCCCATCCATCCCATATAAATATGGCCATGATCTGATAATGAGACCCAGAAATTAACAGTGGAACTCCTTAAAGAATAGTAATAAATCAACTGCGAGTCAAGATATTTGCGACTGAGAGTTGTTACTTTACAAAATAATTACAACATCCACCAGGTCAGAGTTTGATGATGAGTTCTTGAGATGATCAATGGAACTCGTTAACAGAGGGTAGTAAACCAACTACTTTGCAAAATAACTAAACTATCAACCAGATCAGTACCTGATGATGAGTTCTGGAGATGAACAATGCAACTTTTAACGGATGGTAATAAATTTCAACCTTGATTCAAGATATTTGCTACTGCCAGTAGTTACTTTGCAAGAACTGATGTTTGGCTTCAGATTTAAAAAACGGAACTCCTCAACGGCTAACAGCTAACCACTCACGGTTGCTTCGCTTCTGTATATTGTTGATAACCAGCTTTAGACAAAGAGGAAATTATCTACATACTAGCTTTTGCCCACGACTTTTAATAATTACTCAATATTGTAAGGAAGAAATTTATAATCAAATATTAGGAACAGTGTGATGATTGATATTATTAATCACTAAAAATTCTAAAATAAAACATTTTTTTCAAAAAGCCGACTTCAAAAAAACGTAGGTACTAAAAATAAAAAATAATTAACACAAAATAGATAACTATTCATCCAAAATAAATAACTACGTTACTTTTTTTTGAAGTCCGTGCCAGCACTGTCGACCTACATAAACAAATTTATAATTTTACATAATTTAAAATTTAAATTTAAAAACGTTAAGGTTTTCTAAGGCACTTCTAATATACTCACAGCACTAAATAGTTTCATAAAGGATATATTTATAATATAAAATTCTGCATTTGTTTAACTTGGTCCAAAATTGCTGGCACCGACTTTAAAAATAAGTACCTAAGTTATTTATTTTGAATATGACTACCCATTATATATGTATATGTGAATACCCATTTTAAGTGAATTATTATTTACTTTTTAGCATCTAGTTTTGCTAGGAGTCAGTTTTCTAAAAAAATATTTTATATTGATTAAAATGAAGCGTCGGGAAAGTTGACTTCTCTCAAGATATAAATGTCATTTTGACAATGGTTCAAGTTAAACTAATAGTTGATAGAATTAGAATAATAATTATGATCAAGTCTCACATATAACAATAAAACACAAACAAATTTCATTCATCAATCCCAAGAAATTGAGAAAATGGAAAATGGACCGTGAGAAAATGAAAAGCACAATAAATCACGCTACCTGATGCAAAATGTCAACGAACAATGCGGGCATAAATAAAGTTTTATCTAGCGTTTCCTATCTGTCTCAAACCTCACTAATTCGCTTTCATTTGGAAAATTTATATCATCTTTAAATTTTCTTGTAATCTTTTTTCATTTGAACTGCAATAAAAATCACAGCTAATATAATAATAATAATGGTCGTTTATTATATCTAACTATACCATCTCGTGTTTTTACGTGGGAGCGAGTAGCTTAGGTACTTTTCTACTTGTCTTGGAGTATTGTTCGCGTTAAGTTATTTACTAATACTGGCAATAATACTACAAAGCTGGAAACGTGTTTCACACAGATTCGGATCAACAAAAGACTCAGTGACTGATTTCTGTTTAGTTTTCCATGAATGAAAAATATTATAATAAGTTTGTACCGCATCTTAAAAAGCCTTTTAAGTTTCTGTCTCTATTAGTTTGGTGTATTACTACGATCAGCGAACTACGTTTTATATTATTATTATTTTCAATACAGTATTTAAAAGTATCTAAAGATCACAACGATAAATCTACAAACTTGCCCTTTTTATAATATAAATCTAGATGGTATACATAGAAGTAATCAACTTCTTTGATAAATGTTGGTATTTAAATCCCGTGCAAATAATAAGTTTGTACTGCATCTTAAAAACTTTTTTCTTTTCGGCCTTTATTACATTTGGTGTATTACTACAATAGACGAGCCACATTTTATGTTTGGTCTTCAAATATGATTATTTTCAATACAGTATTTAAAAGTATCTAAAGAGCACAACGACAAATCCACAAACTTGACCTTTTTATAATATAAATCTAGCTGGTATACATAGAAGTAATCAACTTCTTTGATAAATGTTGGTATTTAAATCCCGTGCAAATAATAAGTTTGTACTGCATCTTAAAAACTTTTTTCTTTTCGGCCTTTATTACATTTGGTGTATTACTACAATAGACGAGCCACATTTTATGTTTGGTCTTCAAATATGATTATTTTCAATACAGTATTTAAAAGTATCTAAAGAGCACAACGACAAATCCACAAACTTGACCTTTTTATAATATAAATCTAGCTGGTATACATAGAAGTAATCAACTTCTTTGATAAATGTTGGTATTTAAATCCCGTGCAAATAATAAGTTTGTACTGCATCTTAAAAACTTTTTTCTTTTCGGCCTTTATTACATTTGGTGTATTACTACAATAGACGAGCCACATTTTATGTTTGGTCTTCAAATATGATTATTTTCAATACAGTATTTAAAAGTATCTAAAGAGCACAACGACAAATCCACAAACTTGACCTTTTTATAATATAAATCTAGATGGTATACATAGAAGTAATCAACTTCTTTGATAAATGTTGGTATTTAAATCCCGTGCAACTATGCTCTTATTTTAATTCCTTGTACACCTGAGCTTGGTGCCACTTTCCACCCTTTTTTCTTTAATTTTCAGTTAGCAACTTACAAATATCGGTTATGGAATATTTAAGTGTTATCTGCAATTAATTTATTTTAATACGTTTTTCGTTTTTGAAAATTAAAAGTCCACAGAACACAGACGGTTTTGATAAAAGCAAAATTAAACCATTTCTGTCTATCATCATGTCTGCGATACTATGACTCCGAGACTTGTTCTAACAATTATTATTTTAGTCATAGTGACATAGGAATTCTGGAGAAGTACTATAAATAACAGGAAATAACCACTTTATATAAGTGGTTATTCCCTGTTATTTATAGTACTTCTTTATATTTGGCCCTGATGTGGACACCAAAAAATGGTTCAAAATAATCAAAGTTGATGCTATAAGATCAGAATCTAGCAATAGTTTTGATCCATAATTTCGTCAGAATTATATATAAATAGTTAAATTCAATCAATAATTTATCTTAAAGCTAATTTACAAAAAACTATCAGCAATAACCACTAGTCAGGCATAATTCAAATAAGTAAGTTAAGCAAATATAAGATAAGCAGTCACCCAGACTTGTGGTAAATGTTGTAAATAATAATTTGACATTATTCGACACGACACCTGATGTCATTAATACAAGGACCGATTCTGACACGGCGCCGGAAAGACACGGACGATTTCACAATCGACATGATAGTCTTTAGGAAACGTGTGTCCGAGAACATTGTGTTTTCCTTTAAAAAAAATTTCACCTGAAAATAAATTATATTTCTTTCTTCCATTATTTTCAAGTCGCAAAATATGAAGTATAAAGAAACGATTATATGTGCTTTTCGGAGTGACATATATATATATATACATATATATATATATATATATATATATATATATATATATATATATATATATACATATATATATTTATATATATTTATATATATACATATATGTTAACTTGGTTACTTATTAATATATTTCGAAAAACAACATTCACAAAACGCAGAAACAAAGCAAAGAGTCTTTTCACGTTGGCATATTACGAGTATGTTGTTTAATGTGACCCGAAAACAAATTTAACTTCATATTTTAGTCAATTTTTTACTAATTAAAGGTTTTTACAAAAAATTATTTTAAAACTTCATATTTGCGAAAAACTATTTTAAGCAATTATTTGAAAAAATTCATTTATATATGTATTTTCTCATAAATAATTTTTTACCGATTGTTGAGTGATTAAATAATTATATTTTTTACTCAAACTATTATTATTATATAATTTAGTTTGAGTAAAAAATATGTTATATAATTTAAATAATTTATTTTTTCGCACAATCACATATCCAACACTTAAAAGGATATCTATAAACGAAGTGAAAACAGAAAACATATTTTTATGTTATTTTAATTTCCGAAAAATTCTATTGGAAAATGAATGACTCGAAAAAACTTTTCGAAAAATATTTTACTTTTTGATATTCCTTATTGTCATCCGCTATGGAGCCAAATTTGGTAATGTCTCTTTGGGTTAATTTATTTTCCAAAATATTATAATATTATATATAACACTTTACTAAAAATAGCCATACATTATTAACTTTAGGACAATTTTTATAGTCTTTATTCATAATCAACAATTAAAACTAGTCTAATTAAAAACGCTATATTTAAACAATTCTTTATGAAAACCAACAAAAAATTAATTATGCGCGTTGTTAATTTTGCATTAAATTTTTTTGCTACTTTTTAATCTACTTACCATGTTAATAACTTCCCTAATGGTCGAGCTTACAATAAATCGAGTTATTATTAAATTCTAATTAAATTTCCACCAGCGATTAATTTATATTTTCATAATTAACATCCCACTCCGACCCCGTATTTCTATATTTATGTCTTCGCATCATAGTGATATAAAGTAGGCAGCGATACAAAAATGTCACGTAGTCTTTAAGTGCTAATAAACGTTACCTGTTATCTCGTGTGGACTTTTTTCCACAGAGCGTTGAAAAGACCGATTTCTTGTACCACATAAGGCATGAATGGTTACCGGGTTCTCCACAAATGTTTCAAATAAACTGTATTAGCCTATCGACAGTGCGGAACATAAGTTTTAAGTACCTGTAGGTTCATTATCATAAGTGTACGTTCATCATGAGTATTGAAAATGTTTTCAATATTTAATAGATCCTCTACATTCGCGATGTTAATACTCGAATATGCGGTTACGTAGTTTTTAAAGGCCCTCTTTTAAATCAAGTGTGAAATTTCAACGAAGTGTGAAACGATTCATTTAGCCCGTATTATAATGTATATAGAATACATAACGATTTATATAAAAGTATATATTACAATGAACAATTATAAATAACATTAGACGAGAGATAACAGTAAGTGTAAAAAGAAAAATGTTTGCATTCTATAATTAGGTTTGACATGCGCCTTTCTTCTGACAAGTCATACTTTGGTTCCTAAAAATGATTTGTAAGATTGGGATCATATTACTTACTTAATATTTAAATATTAATTTATACCTATATTCACACATACAGTTTGTTTCTTACATATTATTTTCATATACGAGTACCTACGTAAGCGTAGAAGTATAAACTTGAACAAGTTTATTACAGTTTGTTTCTTACATATTATTTTCATACATGAGTACCTACGTAAACGTAGAAGTATAAACTTGAACAAGTTTATTACAGTTTGTTCCTTACATATTATTTTCATATACGAGTACCCACGTAAGCGTAGAAGTATAAACTTGAACAAGTTTATTACAGTTTGTTTCTTACATATTATTTTCATACATGAGTACCTACGTAAACGTAGAAGTATAAACTTGAACAAGTTTATTACAGTTTGTTCCTTACATATTATTTTCATATACGAGTACCCACGTAAGCGTAGAAGTATAAACTTGAACAAATTTATTACAGTTTGTTTCTTACATATTATTTTCATATATGAGTACCTACGTAAACGTAGAAGTATAAACTTGAACAAGTTTATTACAGTTTGTTCCTTACATATTATTTTCATATTCGAGTACCTACGTAAACGTAGAAGTATAAACTTGAACAAGTTTATTACAGTTTGTTTCTTACATATTATTTTCACATACGAGTACCTACGTAAGCGTAGAAGTATAAACTTGAACAAGTTTATTAAAGTATTTAATGTGAAAAAATATGAACAGATAAAAAAGATGTTGACCTCTATTTTACAACATTTAACTTAAAAATAGTAATAATTAGGAAGCTGTACTTCACGTTCAATGTTACACATATTAAGTACTTGACAACAAATTCTTAAGATATATCATGTGTTAAACATTATAAAAATAATAAAATATACAATTAAAAACACTTCATTTTTACTTCTGTGGAAGATACACTAGGCAATTTGTTTATATAGTGAAAGTTATTATTAATATTTCTGGACTATTTTATAAAAAAGCTATATGCTATTATATGTATTTGTGGTAATTAACTGGTTTTATATAAATTGTAATCGTTTATTCGAATTTTTTTGGTGCTGTTCAAAACACTTGTTAAACTTAATTAGTTGTGGTTCTAATTCGTTATTATATAACAATGATTTATCATATGTTTGACAGCACTTAAAATTTTCTCAAGTGCTATATTTTTTTTAATATTATAGGAATATTACGTTTAAAATTTTTAAAAGTATTGAAAAATACAATAAATATTTTTTTTATCGCTGTGAAAGTACACTAGATACAATACATTTAATATTAAACAGATAGAACATATTTAATGTTTCCAAAGTCAAAGATAAAATTATTATTTCTCAACAGTTTTATTTAAAACCATATGTTATCATACGTATGTATGGTATTTAGCAGATTTTATATAATTTATTATCGTCTATCCATATTTTCTGAGTGCTATTCATTATAATTATAATTTTATAAATATTTGTAAAACTTAATTAGTGGTGATTTTAATTCGTTATTAAAAATTAAAGTTTTTTGACATATTTAACATCACTTCAAATCTTAACTGCTGCAATTTTTGTTTTTAAATAAGTCCAAATAAATTTAAATTAGATCAGTAATGACTAACTAATCAGTCATTACTGGTCTAATGACTATTAGATCAGTAATGACTGATCGTATATTTTAAAAACTAAATTAAATTCTTGTTAAACAACTTGGATTCCATTCAACGAAGCGAATTGAAAATTATTAGAGATTAAAACACACGCAATAATTTTCTGTCGTTCACCTTCACTAATTTTTTTCCTAAATACTTCAAAACAAAATTATATAATTACGACCAGAGACAATTTATCAGCGTTGTTATGTGTCAAAATCCAGCGTTCAGTTATGTTAGAAGACACCCGCTCGAGAATATTTTATCATTTCTTATTTCAAATTGAAATCTAACTCTAGAACGTATTCTTATCCAAGATTTTCAAATTCCCACGCATATAAATGCATGCAAATTCCCACGCATATAACAAATATAAATTTGTTAAGAAATTATAATACAAATTCTGAGGTAGGATTTTAATCTTACTTATATGTGTACTATATTTGAAATATTGATAACATAAAAGATAATTGAGCATAACTTTATGTGTTACGATAAAAAATAAGTTGTCCAACTTTATTTTACGACTCTTTATGACGTAATAACAGCTATTTTATACTAATATAATCTGTGAAACTCGTAAATTATTTTTATAACCATCGAAAACTAGATCCATTAATTTCCAGAACTTCTCCGTTATTTGATGGTGTCAGTTTGACATTTTAGTTACTTTATGCTGACGTAATTATAAATATGGAATGCTGTTCAAAAATTTGATTTGACAACATAATTTTTTTTAATGACATGGCTTTTAACAATTTAAAACCAGTTTAGAGAAAACGAACGTATTATTCTAATATTTTAGTCGATATACTTGTCATATAAATTCATTAATATATTTTTTTACAAATAATCACTATATATCGCGATACTAACCTCGATATCCGTTCTCGAACAAAACGCTTATCGCTCTCAAATTGGGCACATGTTACCGGTATGCTAATATCGAGTTCAAACGTATAGACCAAAATTTTCGACTGTCGCAGCCACTGTTATTATAATAAACACACTTTCTCCAGTCACCAAACGTTTCGAGAATACTCAAAGCGAATCGTCAGCGTACATGCGTTAGACCAACCCACAGCTCAAAGTGGCTTACGACGAACTGACACTAATAGCAATATGCAAAGTGTATTCAATGCACGGCCGATTCAGTGAAAGAAAATGGCAAGAATTATCTTCACAAAAAGAATTGTCTGATTCCAAAAGTTAAATATGTATTGTATGACTGATGGCATGGGCGTAGTGGTTTGAATTCCTAACGGCACATTGGAAAAGTAACATTATTAACGTCTATAAGATAAGTGAGAAATAATATCATATCTTCTTTTTGCACAAACTTTTACATTATCCTTTTTATTTAAATGCAGAGAAAAGAAAATGTATTGCGACGAAAGCGAACGATTTCGAACAACTGCTACTCAAGTAGGGTCAAATATTAATCATGATCGACTCTAATTCATAACAACAAAGAAAATTTGTGGCAGATGACTACAAAAAAATTTTATATCAATGTTTTAAAAAAATTTGATATCAAAAATTTGAATAAAAATTTGATATATAAAGAGACCACTTCCAGGTCTGTATCGTAGCTGGTTGCCAACCTATAGGCAATTAAAAATGCCAAAATGTGTAATTTGTTTATAAAAATTTAAGTGAAACTACGTGATGTAGTATTATTTCTACTTTCTTTAAGTTCTTTACCAGGACCTAGGTTTCGTTGTATTACAACATCTTCAGGTGGACTATTAGCAAAGATTGAAGCCCACCTGAAGATGTTGTAATACAACGAAACCTAGGCCGTGGTAAAATACTTAAAGAAAGTAGAAATAATACTACATCACGTAGTTTCATTTAATTGTGAATAATGAATTTCTACAAAATTAACGCCAAATGTATTAAAAAATGTAAACTTTTAAAAATTAATAACTTCACAAGGAATTGTGCTACATAACTGAAACTTGGTATTTTTTCATAAGTCTATGGTATATTGCTGTTTACCAAAAATCACAAAAATCTAAGATATCAATTTTGAATACTTTCCAAAAATGGTTCCTTTAAAATCCACAATTTTGACTTTTTTCTTCATTTCAAACCTTGTGTTATAAAGACAAGTGCAATGATATCGCATTTATCAAAATCAGGCTAAATCGTTAAAGCTTTATGAGTTAACAATGGAATAAAAGATGTAGATACAGCATTATACTTTTTGGACTTTGCCGTAATCGGGTAAAAAGACTGTGAACCCAATTAGTATATTAACTAACCAACCTAGGATACTAATAAATAATTTCTAGTTTAATGTTATCTGTTTTATAACAGATACGCATATACGTTCATACACAACGGTCATACATTTTTTGGACTTTGCCGTAATCGGGCAAAAATACTGTGAACCCAATTAGAATATGGACTAACCAACCTAGGATACTAATAAATTATTTCTAATCTATTAGTATCTATTTTGAGGTAAGTAAACATGCAATTTTATTCAATATAATTACAAAAAGGATACGATACATTAGAATCGTTAAAAGAAAGGCTGAAGTTAAAAATAGACATGCTAATAAAATTTAAATATTTCACTTAGTGTATTTCGTGTCGCATCTGGGTCAATTCTGCACCACGCATGCGATATTAGACTTCGCGAACATTGGTTTCTCTTTTATGTAATTTATTCCATTTTTTGCCTCTCGTTCGTTTTGCTTGACGAAAAATTGATTTTAATATCGTTTCAATAAATACCACTAAATAGTGAATTTAGTATAAAATAAACAAAAAAGGATGTGTTGGTACTTTACTTGCAATATTTATTACGAACACAATGGAAATACAAATCCGATGGCAGGTAGACGTAACTGATTATATATGATACCGCCATAAACGTGAAAAAAGAGATTAAGTTCGGTAACAATAACAAATAAGTTTATTGACCTCGCCATCAACAAACCCACTTGTTATTAAACTTGACCTCTTTTATCCTATAATACTGTTGGTACCGCATCGCATCGTTTTTTCTAGAAAGATAATGGTGGGAAATGATATTCCCAGCTTCCTGCCTCAGCTCAAAAAAAACCTTTTCCAGTAACGCTAAAAGTATATCAAAACGCTTTAGTTTTCTTTATGCCTAAAGAAAATCAATTGATATACGATAACTTAACTGCAGCTTTATTTAACCGGTTAAAGATATATAACAATTTTTTCGAGTCTAAAGTTTTATGTTTAAAGATTCACTGTTGGCTGAAATTGTAAACTAATACTCAGTAAACGAAAAGTTTCAATATTTTTTTTACTACACGGTGTCGTTAGTATTTTTTTCGTAACGCAGAAATTGTGTAATACTAAAAATAATCTATTGATGGCAAGATCTAAGCAAACGCAGTGGGCAAATAAGGTAAAAAAAGCTTGCAGACACACGCTGTATAGTGTTTAAAACAATCATTTCGAGTCACTCTTAAATATATACTCTCAAATGTAATACTTATTTAATACCTAGGGGAGATAAACAATGTTAAATTTAGACATAATGAAATAATATCATTGAGATTTACTAGATGCCAGTATAAAGATTCTTAAAATGTACAAAAAAATAATACTGTTTAAAAAAATGCTTGCAGACACACGCCGTATAGTATTTAAAACAATCACTTCAAGTCACTCTTAAATATGTACTCTCTAACTTAATACCTATTTGATAAACAGTGATAAATTTAAAGACATATTGAAATAATATCATTAGGATTTAATTGATACCAATATAAAGTTCCTTAAAACGTACAGAAAAATATTACTGTCTAAAAAAATACTAAATATATATATATATATATATATATATATATATATATATATATATATATGTGTGTGTATATATATATATATATATATATATATATATATATATATATATATATATATATATTACAACAGTCTAAGAACCACAATTTATATTAAAAGGTTGATTAATTGCCTGGAAATAAATCTTTTCTACTCGTATAAATTAAGAAAATCACCTTAAAAATGTCACGTCTTTCGTCGCCGCAACACTTTCTTCTGCCACTCACTGAATTCATATGCATTCGTTTAAACAGCTTTTCCTCTACTGTACAGCCTATCTCAAACTCTATTTTGTATTCACTACCACGATTTGATCCACTTCCCATCATTAGTACCATCGTTACATTTTACAGCATTCGAATTCTTACCACGTCGATTCCTTAATGGTCTAGTTCTCATTGCTTTCGATTACTTTCATCTTTAAAGTAAAAGTAATTCATATTCAGGAATAATCTAAACATATACATTATATATATTCGTGTTTATATACAAACATACATATTCGTGTTTGTCCTCATAAAGTGAAATTGATAGCAATGACCGGCCGCTACACTGAATATTTAAATATGGCGTACGATTCATGATCTTATCTGCATACTAACTTTAGTGTTCCGTGTTAAGGTGCTAAGCTTCCTGGCATCTCTAGAAAGAAAACGGTGGAAAATTATGTTTCCGGTTCCCACTCTCAGCTCGAAAATAAGCCAATTACAGTATACAACAATTATATTAAAACAGTATTCATTTTCTTCATGCTCTTCTTTTGTTACGATAATTGTAAATGCATTAAAGGTACGTATGAAATTAATTAAATTTCTGTCCAGGATAATATGTCGCATTGTAGTATCAGTTGTATTCTGGTACTCCGTAAATGAACAATTTCAATAATTTTTTTACTACATGGCTCTCGTCAGAATTATTTTGTAATATACAATTTGTAAAATAAAAAAGTCCTACTCACGGCAAGAACTACAGTTCCCAGAAATAGCCGCACGCAGGGCCCAGAACTTCTCCAAAAATCCGGCCATATGCACACAATTTATTATTTGCAAGAACCATTTCGTTCCACTTTTAAACCCTTTGTAACTGAATACTTATTTGACAACCAGGAATAAATTTAGAAATTTAATAAGATAGTCGTTATGATAAACAAGTTCAAATCGCACAAATTTGGTGAATCTCAGATATGAGCGCTCAAAAATTATTAATACAAAAGCTAACTCATTCATCGTCAAAATAACTTCAAATCATGAATAAACGAACCATTGTTCGGTCAATGAAACGACATTGACTACAAATAGACGTGGAGATTTTAAATTTGGCATAAAATTTTGAATGCCTATGAAGAAAAAAGTATAAATTGGTCAATGGTCTTTTCGGATAGATGGAATATATTTTCAAAATTATTAGTGCAGTTTCGTTCCCCAAAGCGAGTTTTAGCAACTTTAGAAAAGCTTAGAAAACGAAACAGTTTTATGAACTTTAAAGAAACGGAACTTTACTAATAACTACGTGGAAAGGATAGAAGCAATTTTATAAAATAGGCCATAAATTCTTTGGACACTACGTGATGTGGTATTATTTCTACTTTCTTTAAGTTCTTTACCACGACCTAGGTTTCGTTGTATTAAAACATCTTCAGATGGGCTATTAGCAAAGATCTTTGCTAATAGCCCACCTGTAATAGAAGATGTTGTAATACAACGAAACCTCGGTCGTAGTAAAGAACTTAAAGAAAGTAGAAATAATACTACATCATGTAGTTTCATTTAATAATGAATTCTTGTCACTTTAAATCTTTAAAGTCTTCTCTCACTCTCCCCTAAATGCTAACGTGCCTATTGAGTTTAATTTTAATTTTGAGCGCATGATATAAATGAAAAAAATATATACTTTTTTCAATTAATTAAAAAAATAATCCATATTTGTTAAGCAAAAATGTTGAAATATCAATACATATGTCAAATAACGTAGGGATTAGAAACGTTAGCATATCGTTAAATAAAAATAACCTCACTAAGTACGAGTGAAATTCACGCCCTGAAAGTGCCACACCCAGGATGTTATGAATTACAGTGATAAAACTGCAAATATCTCCATAACCATAATCAGGAAATTAAGGAATAAAATTAAAAGAAAGAATTAAAGTTGTTAAAAAATTATTAAAAATATTTCGAAAATTGTGGATCTATTCCAGGATCAATAGTTTTTGGTAAGAAGAACAGCAGTGAAATACCGACAGACCGATTTTATATACGGTACCCTAAAAAGAATATGAAATATGAATCAATGCCAAATTCCAAGTACTTTTTTCCATACAGAATCCAATAATAACAATTCAACTTTCAGACTTGAACTTGGCAAGTTTTTGTGATAAAAATGTATCTTTTATAAATAGCGACTATGAAGATATAATAATAGAGAGAAAAAGAGAGAAGTTTGATCACTGACTATGCTAAACGATTGGAGTTACCACCTACCGCAAATTTAAATGAACGATTCCGTCGGTTGACTTTCATCGCAGTAACATTATATCTGTGGCGTACCGCAAAAAGCGCTAATAATGAATTCGCAACTCGATTGATAATGAATGTAATGAATTTTGAATGCTCGTAAATAAGTAATGGAAATCAAGCATTCGAGATTCTGATTGGCATCGTTGTTGCGAAGATTTAAGCGTTAATTTATTTCAGGCGAAGAAAAATTAATTTAGATCACGCAATGGATTAATATGTTTGAATAGTTAGTTTAGAAGAAATTAAAATTTATAGAAAATAAAAATTATATATATATATATATATATATGTATATATATATATATACAAATATATAAGAAATGAAATGAAGAAACGAAAAAATATATAGAAAAATATTATTAAATTGTTTGGAGCAAGATACAATGGCGAGATAGTAAAGATTTGAACTTTTGACAAAGACTTAGGAATTTTTGACATCACACTTATCAATTAACATAGAAAGGAAAAATAAAAGCACTTGTACAGTACTGTTCTTCTAATTTTGATAACTCATTGCTTTGTTTTGGTTTAAAGGTGAACTACAAACTTGGACAAAGATTTAAATTTATGCTAGTAAAATGCTATTTCATTTAAGAAGCTACAAAACATATCTGCCAGCTCCAAAGCTACCGCTGATTGACAAGTGCTTATGGCTGAATACCATTATATTATTGACCTTTATTATATATGAACTATATCAAAAGTGTCAAGGAGACGTCATAACTTGATGAAACGATCCGCCCCATGAAAATATTTATTTTCTTAAATTACAATTTTCACTTTACTTCGCTAAGATAATGACATTTCCCTAAGACACACCATTTCTCAGGCCACATTACAATAACAGTTCTTTTATAACTGAAGATCAAAATATTGAAACAGGATTATATACTTTTTTCGATCTTGAGTGTAGTCCTTGGGATCTCTGTAATATATAGACATATAGATTTCCAAAGGTATTAAAAGCTTAGAAATGAAAACCTTAGTGGCTTGTGGTTGTAAAAGTAGCTTGTGATTGCAACGTGGGATTGCTTTGATAAATGGTTTATTACTATTAACAATGTATATTATTTTGAATATTAAAACCTAACATTTAATTTATTAATTTATTACGTAGTTTCCCTTCATATTATTACGACATAAATACCAGAATGTCTTTTTTAATTGTTCCTGTTTTTTTAATTAATCTTACTTTAGTTTTTAATAAAAATTAAATAAAAAATATATAATGGGCTAAAAAATGCACAGTAACATTCTTTTACTTATCAATATCGCATAAATTTGTTTAGTATATTACTAATAAATTTTAATATGTCAGTTCTAAGCGACTGAACAACATTCCAAATAACATTTGTAAAGACATCTGTTTTACCACTTTGTAATCAAAGATTTGGAGATTCGCAGTTTTACAGTCATTATGATGAAAAATAACGATTTTATTTTCTAATGGACGATATATTCAAAAGTTTAATTTAAATATTTTATTGAAACTAAAAATTCAAATATTATACAGAAAATAACTTTCTGATTCAAATAAGATTAAAATATATACTTTGGCCAAGTGAGATCATAAAGTTATAGTTACTACTAAAACTGAAATTATTTGGGGTCGTAAAAAATAACATATATCAATTACCCTGAGTGAAGTACTAAAGCCACATTCGTGGATAAATGACATACTCCTCATTGAAAAATTAGAGTGCATGGAAAGATATTCCTTCAAATACAATTATACAAATGTCTTCATAAGATAGGAAAATTTTGTCAACGCTACGTTATGTATTTATCCACATTTAAGTGGATATATGTGGATACCACAAGTATGTTATTTATCCACATTTGTGGATAAATAACATACTCCTCATTGAAAAATTACAGAATACACGGAAAGAAATTCCTTCAAATACAATTATACAAATGTCTTCATAAGATAGGAAAATGTTGTCAATACTACGTTATGTATTTATCCACATTTATGTGGATATATGTGGATACCACAAGTATGTTATTTATCCACATTTGTGGATAAATAACATACTCCTCATTGAAAAATTACAGAATACATGGAAAGAAATTCCTTCAAATACAATTATACAAATGTCTTCATAAGATAGGAAAATGTTGTCAACGCTACGTTATGTATTTATCCACATTTATGTGGATATATGTGGATACCACAAGTATGTTATTTATCCACATTTGTGGATAAATAACATACTCCTCATTGAAAAATTACAGAATACATGGAAAGAAATTCCTTCAAATACAATTGTACAAATGTCTTCATAAGATAGGAAAATTTCCTCAACGCTACATTACAGTACAACGTGCAATTATTTTTAATAACACAATTGCGTACATAGTAGCATAGTTATCAAACTTTACCGCACCATCACTTTGTATAACGGTGTATTGGACCATCACTTACATTGCGTTCACCGCAAAGCTTACACATTACTTGTGGGAAATGTGCCACGAATGGAGATTTGCATAAGACACAGCGCCGCCTGTCAACGTTGTATACTTTACAAGTGACAGAAATATTATTAATGAGCGAAAAGAAATACCAATAGTTACCTTATAACATTCTTTGTGTATTAATTGTACCAACGTTATTAAAAACGCGGTAGCTTTCGACTTAATTTAAATAATGTAAAATAAATGTATACACCATTTTTACACCATGTTTTTATGTACATATTATATTTATGCCATGGTATTATGATACAGTACAACAAAAGTTTCTCTGTCTGAAAAGTTGTTCATGTAAGCCAATAGACAGTGGCTGGTTAACCTGGTTTAAACCAAACCTACTGTGGCCAGCGGTACACGAGAAATCGCGGAAACTAGAAGCACTTAGTTTGTAACTTGTCAAGCGCCTCACGGCACGAGGAGACAAACGATGTTGTATTGCGTTCATGATATGCTGTTGTAGATAGTAGTCAAGAAAGTTATAACCAGATATGATGACGAGGAATGAAAGCAACCTATTATTTGAGACTATATTTTTAGTTTAATCAGGTTTTCTGCAATAACTTCGTTATACTAAATTTGTACATATTTTTTCCAATAATTTGTGGACAAAATGTGGAATAATTAAGGAAAATATACGATTTGTTGGAATATAGATAGTGTTAAGTGTGAAAGTAAATAAAACTGAACACTTAAATGACATATTTGCGCAGGTAAGTTTAATACACTGGTTTTTAAGAAGACGCGGCGACTCTAATATTAGACTAGAGACTTGCATCACAAATCATTTTCTATTAAATCTTAAACAAATCTGTCAAAAGACATGCATGTAAGCTATGAACATACTTCAAAAATGTGATTTCTCCCACAATAGTCATAACATCGGCCAAAGTGTGTATATAAAGTAAATTATGTATGCTAATCGCTATTATAACGTTTTTAGTATATACTAGTACTTCCGCGTACTGGCAACTTTTTCAAAGCAACTATTCAGTTGCTTTGAAGAAGTTCGAATGAACACATGGTATTGAATGCAGCTCTGCGCACAGGCGACTTTTTAGTTACGCAGCTAAATAAGACGGGCAACTCACGGGTGAGTAAACTCTTTAGTTGCCGGAGATTTAAGTTGCCAGTACGCGGGGGCACTTCAGATGGATAAATCTTTTTATTATTTTTGTTATAAAAATCCGCAAATCGTTTTCGGAAGAATCAATCAATTCAAGAAGAAAAAAAGAGGATAATCGATTAATCTCACTCCAAGAAATGCACTACAAGATTGTTTAACTGAAAAATTTAACCTAAAAATTTCTATCGAGGAAAGGCTTTTCATACACAAGGCTAGCATTACAACATCCAGTAACACTAAAGCTAGCATCCAGTATTCTCGATGTTGTACTTACATAATTATCATGTTTACTTCTTTTATTTATTTCTGTACTTTAAAGTATCTAATTGGTACCTATGGCGGACTTATTGCTGCAAAAGCAATCACAACATACACAAATACAGCCAACCGGAACACCAGTCCAGCCCCGCTCAATGAGCGACCGGGAATCGAACTGCGCCTCGCAGTCAAAATTCCATATGCCTTATGATAAACCCAACACACCACGGTAATATACGAGTAATCATATTTAATCTTTGTCAACATTTTATTATGTACTAAGCAATGAGGGCTAATGCAAACCGTAATTTTTAAGGTGACTATGGATAAGTATATTAGAAAAATTAGTTAGGCTAGACGGAATTTTAGAATCGGCTTACGTAATTAGCTACATTAATTTTCATAATATAATGTATTTCCTTCTTAATCTTTAAAATCCTTATATAAATAAAGTAGATAGATTACATTCCTTACAGTCTTGTATAGATCGAGATTGTCTTGTTAACACAATGGTTTGTAGTAATAGAAAATGTCACCAGGATTGTTAATAAATAATTGAAAGAAAATGGGATTAAACCAATTTAATTGAACCAGAAATAATTACCAGAGAACGACATTCATGACTACTATATAACCAAAATTATAAGACAGCTGTTATATGAATCGACTAACTGCAATTTATACACAAATAGCTTGTAATTCACATTGTTGACGGCCTTACTATAATACAAATTCATAATAATATTTATAACATAACCTGCCTATTTGCTTCAGCTCATCATCGCAATGTATCAACGTGACAAGTTTACTTATAGATAACTTGTTTGCTAAGAATGCATACCAGAAGCTTCATAAATGAGTTTTACAAAAAGAAATAAAAACTATGGCGAAAAATATGGCAAATCAGTTTAAAACCCAAACACGTATAGTTAAAATAGCTCCAACTATGTTTAAAATGAGAAAATATGCTATTTTCGAAATCTCAGGAAAATATTCCATGGATAAAAAACTTATATATGAACAATATCGAGGTACACGATAATTGTGAAAAATAAAAGTAAAAATATGATCGATACTAAGGCCCCCCATGGTTGTATACAGGCTGAATGTGATTAAATTGAAACCACACTATTTACGATCAACAGAAGAGTAGGAAATACTCTTGGTGTATCATAATGCAAGTGGTTCCGTAATGACTGACTCTTTATGAGCTGTATCCTTTATAATAATAGATTAATTTGGTATGGAATTTGGTTACGCCTCTAGTCTTTGAGAAATAACTGGGTATAGAATTTTAAGACTTACAACAAATAGAAACTCTCCATGTTGACTTTAAGTAATGTATCCATAGAATTGCCATTGCTGTTGCCATTTTTTTGTACTTATATTTTCATTCAAAATTATAAAAGTTAGGATCCATTGCGTTAACACCCAGACGAGGATCGACGAAAGAAGGGAACAAGGGTGTTTAAAAACAAAGCGTTATTAGTAAGCAGGAATCGTATCAGAGTCTATATGTACGTACGTACATATGGATGAATTCAAAGGTTTACAAAGTCTGAAGAGAGCGTCCGGTTGATTCTCTGTTTATTTGATAATGATCAGGAAGACGGGCAAAATGATGAGTTTTCGAACTCATAAATCCATGGTGTCTTTATATTATACTCCCCAAAATGTTAAACTTAAATATTATAAAAACAAAAGGAACACCAGTTGAATTAGAACCAAATAAGGAGCAGGCTATTCATAATGACCCATAGGTGGCACCTGCTATTTTCGGTTATAATCGGTAAAGTATTTCCGGAAATAAAGGCAAAAAACTGAACTTTTTTCCCTATAGTAGCATATTACTGATGGGCCTGCCTGTAATACGAGTATACACGGGTAGAGAATGATGACTGCCGCTTTAATAGTTAGATTATTTGATAACTATAAACAAACTTATGAAACTAGGTTTATGACATAATACTAAATTTCTTGCTTTAGTGTCAAATTGTGACTGTCACAATTTTATTAATATGATTTTCTTAGACGAAATGTTCGCCAGACCGCTTACTATTAATCAGCTAAATTTGTAATGAGAGAAGTGGTAAAGCGGGGATTTCCTTGATCGTCTTTTTTATTTGGGAATAATATACTCACCGTATTGATCACTTGTAATATAAAAGATCGACCGTTTAATCTACGATTTTTTCGCAAAATCTGTTCTCAATTCAAAAACTTTTATGTTTGGATAAGAGGTGTATCTGTGGTACAAACAGCTCAATTTAAATAGTTTCAATAGTTTTATTAATCGCATGTTTACCGTACTTTCAAATTTTATCACAGATACGGGATATTTACGATTTTGTTACATTTAAATACGTAATTATAAATTCATTAGAACGATGCTTGTTGGTAAATGATTAATCATTTGTGGTATTCGTTTCATTATCTACGTATTGCAATTTCCAAATTGATGTAATAACAGTGATAACTTTGAGTCATTTTTATCTCAGTTTATTTCATAACTTTATTAGTCATTCCTTATAATTAATTATAAATGACAAAAACAACGTACCTGATCATATAACCAATAATCAATGACTTAAAATGTTAATTTAATGAAATATTCAAATTACGATAAATATTTATAGAGTACCATATGATAAATAAACAAATAAAAAAATATGAAAGTTCGCCATCATTTAAATCGATTCGGCTCGCATCTTAAAACTAACGCGCCGCGAACGCCGAAAATCTTCCGAAACCCGATGAAGACTTTCACTCCACTAATTCGCTCCGATGCAGCATCGGTAAAGACAAGGTGATTTTACAATGCCGCTTGGCGGATATTCTCGTGAAAACATAAATTGAACTGTTGAAAATTAAACGATTACGATATTGGACACGGCAAGCCCGACGGGCGACACAATCGGCGTTGTTACAAAAGAGTAAATTGCCAAGATTACGGAACTTGTTAAACTTCCAAACCAATTTCGAACCTGACTCGCTTTGCAGCGATCTAGTTTGATTGGATGAGGTAAGGAGCGTTTTTCTTTTAATCGCCGAAACACAATTAAAAATGTTCATGCCGATCAGTGAGTGTTTGGCAAAAATTACTGATTTGGCGTATGTTACATTTGGATTTCGAAAAGTAGCATAGATTTATTGAGCATAACTATGACGTACGGATGTCTTATGATGACTCTGATATTTCTCGATGAAAAAATAATATACTTCAACTATAAACAAACGAGAAAGAAACTGCAGGCAATGCAGTATTTTAATATTAATAAAGGGTAGGCTATAATGTTGCCACTTTGGTATTTTGGGTTAATGACAGGCTCACGACATTTGATGGTGCGGTGCACTACGGGGTCCTGAGTTTGATTCGCGACCATTCGTCGAGTGGACTCGAATAATAGTCATAATAGCGTAGCTAAAATGCTACAGACCAAGGATGGGTAGCAGCGCCATTAGTGCGAGAAGCTACGCGCTGCAAGTCACCTGCTCATGTAGCATAGCTACCGATTATTGGCATTACCTCCAATTATATACGCACTGAAAGAGGTCTATGTCCAGCTAGGCGAAGACAGGGTTTTGATAACGATGATGATGACAGGCTACAAAGATGGAAGAAGCGATTCGAATAATATCTAAGGAATTAATAGATCCAGAAGTAAGGATTTAACAACTATGTGATTATACAATAATTGGAATTTCAAAGACTCTGTTAGAAAATAAATTACTATAAAGTTAAATCAGGTTTCTGCAAAGAGATATAGATCACAAATTGAAATATTTCTATGATCGTAATTTGAATTCAGAGTTTGAAGTGAGACTATTCATGATAAGATTTAATCATATCTTTTGTAAAATGTATTTTAGTTTCATCTGATATGAATAAGGTTCTGAAAATATTTCGTGCAGTACTTTTAAATTGTGGTTTAATTTTACACTTTTGCCCAATCTGTTAAAATTGATTCCAGTTACATACATTTGCATATTCATATATTCTATTCGGGACATTTATTGTAATTAAACCGACCCGATACTAAAGCAAGACATAGCATTAGTTTAAATATAACCAACTTTATATACATAATTGATGGCTACAATCAAATGTGAAGGTTGACATGCAAATATAACCTATCAAAGGCAAAACAGACACGATAATTATGTGCAATGGCAATTATGACATCTTAAATGTTATATCAACGAAGATAAGTTGAATAATGATTTTGGTAATGCTAGACAATTTCATTTAATGCAATTTATCGCAATTTGGCAATGCCTTTTGCGTCTTCATGTAATTTAGTTCAAGTTGGAGAATGCCATTTAGTTCCATTTTTTCGTGCACCCATACCACGTAAGATTTAAATAATTTATTATCATTGGAGTGACACTCAAATTCTAAGCACATTGTTTACTTTATATTTTTTTATGTGTGGTAACTTGCAAGTACTCACACTTTAAAATTAATGATTAATTCTGCTATAAAGTTGAATTCATAATACGTCACACAATAAAACCTGTAGTCTAATGTTGAGTCAAATGAAAATTTATTTTCTCTAACTTCAAACTGAAAATTATATAAAATGGTTTACCCTGTCTAGCAAGCCTAAAATTGGAATTTTTGAATGTTCATTTCGAATCCGTCTAAAATTAAATCAAATTCATAAGAATATTAACATAAACTTGTTTTCGAAAAATATCGCTTCTGAGCAACTTGTACCAAACTAGACCCCCGATTTGAAGTTTACCTAAACCTAATTTGATATATTATATATATGATATATGGTGATATCATATATATGATTCATGCAATATGCAATACAATTTATCTTAAAATAATTGAATTTTAAATAGCACATCATAATTTCATACAACCTAATTTAATTAACACTGTATAAATGTATAAAAACACTATTTTTAAAATATATTTAATTGGATTACACTTTTCGCCGAAATATTTGAAACACTTATCAATAAACAAATAGCCTTTTATTGATATCATTAATTTTTGTCACGCTCGCAAAATACATATTAAGCTAATTGATTGCTTCAATACTTCACTTGTGATTCATTTGTCATCATTAAAGAAATAAGTAATATAGTCTATCAAATAGATTAGGAGATATGAGTTTTGGATACGAATATGCATGGATTGTTCTTATATCGTACCTATTAAAATAATGACTTGTTTTATTGCTGGTAATATCGTTATATTGACATATAGAAAACTTTGAACACAATATAATACGATTTTTTTTTTAATTTATTCGACACCAACGGTTCAATTTTTAGCAACGAATTTTATACATGAATACAAAATTATTTCCATAAACGTTAAATATCGGATTAAGAATTTCGATCGTAATCTGAATTTTATTTGTATTTTAATTTCTCTTTATTCCTAAAATAATCCTGTGGAAACAAGTGAAAGTGGTAAACGGTCCACCAAAAACTGATCTGAATAAATGATTTCGCGGCGACAAAATTTTAAGGCATTGGCATTAAATAAATACTAAGAGATATGTACAGTGCAAAAACTTAACCACCAAGAACTAATGGTAACAATTTGAATAAAGTATACAGTTAACATTAAAATGCTGTCTTAGCTAATGCGCAAGTGAACATGCGTATTGTTATGCGAGAGACTGGTGTAATTAAAGTAAATTTCATAGACGCAATGCGACTGCTACGCATTGTTGATTCTAATATAATGTAGGTTTATTATTTTGACAATAATTATCGCGCAACCAATAAGAGTTAGTAACCCACATAATGGAGTTTTAGACAGTGAACCGTTGTTGAAAGTATGACGTTTTATAAAAATTACAGTTTATATCGTACATCTAATCTAATTTTGAATGACTTACCTTCGTCGTATTCTGTATCTGCAAGAATGTGGCTATTCCAGCGCGGACACGGTTTTTGACTCCTCTAATCGTTCCTTTGGCACTTCGGATCGTAGAAGGGGCTTCTTCGCTCTTAAAATCCTTGTAACCGGCAAAATATTCCATTGAGTCTTCGTCTATAACGGCACCATTGTTTTTACCACTTTTTAAACTATCATTCACACTGTTCAACGAACACTTATCGCCTTCGGTTTCAAAAACCTTTTCATTGAGATGGAACGTGTAGTATTTGTCGGTATCATAAATAAAGTCGGCACTGTAATTTCGGCTTTCTTGTTTCATTTTTTCTTGCTGTTGCCGTTCTTCGTACGTTATTTCACTTATGATGGGGGTCTTAGTGATGTTGAGTGTTTTCTCAAGGGTAGGTGGCGATGATATTAACTCCTTATCGACCGCAGTTTTTGTTTTATTTTTGTTGTTAATTTGCGACACAAGTTGGTAAGACATAAGTGTGTCACTTTCCTGAATTAAATTTACTTTCGCATTGACATTTAAATTCTGATCGTCATTTGTGAAATGACCGTTTCGTTCGTTCGCATCGAAGTCATCGCTGACATTATTCAGTCGCACAGTTCGATCTCGGATGTCCTGCAAGAGTCCTTTAGGAAGCAAACTATTGGAGGATTCATTTGCCTTGATAATTGTGAGACTCGTCGTCACCGGCGCATTATCAAGGAAATCATCGTGCTTTAAGTGCTGACCGCAGCTACTGTCTTCGTGGTGGCTACTACCATTCAGCTCGCTACTATTCAGTGAGTCGCATGATATGTTCGAGTCGTTGTCTTCTGAATCTATTTCACCGTTGAGTGACACATTATCCAGTGCATTACTCGTTATTAGCGTTACACTAACGCTCTTCTTCTGCGAAGATCCGTGGATTTTTGTTAACTTTTTCTTGGGCAGCGGTGGAGGTGTACCGTCCAAGTCACTGCATGTACCGGAATCAAGAGTGTCGCTGGGTGAGCACTGTCCGCTCGACATTACCATGTTGGCGACCGAACTTAAAGGATACGTGTTACAATAGACGTACGGTCCAGATTTATCGACAGCGATCGTCGTCTCCTTTCTCAAAGCACCTTCAAGATCAATTTTGCCGTCTACATCGTTCTCAGTGCCCACGTTTATTCTAACAAATCCGTTAGTTTTCTTCGTTGTCTCGTCAGTGCGCGTCGGAATTACGTTCTGAAGCGCAGTACTGTCTTTTAGTTGCACGCTCGATATAGAGGGGATCTTTGGCTTGCCGTCTGCCGTTTGCGTGTTGGTGTTTATTCTGATAGTCACCACGTGATTACGGCTCGGCGTGTCACCTGTCGCGTCTACGTGCGGCGCGCTCGCGCTCGTCTCTGCTCTTCGCTCGTCCGCGACGTATACCGTTGCCGTCGAACTCGGGCTCTCGAGTGTGAGCGGGTGCATCGAACTCGCCTTGTCGTCGGCCGGGCGCTGCGTCAAGTGACCGTCCGCTTCTAAAGACCGATCTTGCGGATAGCTATCGCCGCTCGTTATCGACGTCAGAGTCGTCGAGCCGGAACTGACGTTCTGCTTCGGCCGCGTCTTAGGGGGCAGCGGCGGGGGAATAAATTGGACTGTCTGCCTGAGAGTTACGTGTTCCATTTTCGCTGGTCTCTTTATCCGAAGTTTATTTTTATCGCAATCAATTAAGAATCATCTTTTGGACTTTGAATTTGTACACCAAGTTACTGACAGTAGAAACTAAAATCTTTGTCGCGTTAGAAAGAGAAAGAGAGTGAAATCTAGTAGAGGTCGTTAGCGGTAGACGTATGATGTGTGTCAGTCGTGATTCGCCACTTAGTGGCTGTTTTTCAAGTGGATGACAACAATTTTCTTGTTAAATCACCGTAACTGCTGTCGCGAGGCGTTTGGAATTCCTCTCGGCTCGTGACGGAGAAAACTGGAACGAAACGAAAGCACAGTTGTTAAATTAAGGGCGCATAGGTCAACATAAAAATTAGGTCACTTGTATATTTGCATTTCAGTTTTTGATACTACAATACAGTGCAAATAATAACAAACACATGAATTATAGTATAAATATAGATATTAGGATAATATTAATTTATACGCGAATATTTTTCGAAGAGATCGTATACTTGTCATAAAATAAATATACCTATGCTATAAAATATGTAAATCAAGTTAATAAAATGTCAGATTGATCCAAAGTACAAAGGACGAATATATGTCAATCATCTTAAATGTAGAATTACAAAGAAAATTGTCTGACCTACATCTCTTTTAAATCTTTGTAAATTTGGAATTTCAATCAAAACGGTTTTTTAAATCTTTTTTAAAATATTTGAATTAATATAGATCTTCTGCATTTTATTGCAATTTGTGAATATGCATTTTATAATTTTTTAAATATTTTCTGTTTTTCGATTCGTATTTACACTAGACAGGTATTACAGTTAGTATATTACAGTTTAGTTACTAGACAGATAATATACCTTTCCTAATTTACGCGGTCCCGTGTCTTTAATTGCTTTAAAATGAAATACGTAAATTTCATAATGTATTTATACATATTTTTAGAAAGATTTTGAAATATTTAAATTACATATTTAAATATCGTCCATTTTTTTGTAATAATGCATTTATAAGCGTACATTGATACAGCGCTCTATTGTACAAATTTAATACTTCTTGAAAAGGGTAACCATGATTTTCAAAAATAATGAAAATCTTGATTTGTAACACAAAGGTAGATCTTAATTCCAGCTAAAGCAATTGAATTTTCGTATCGAAACGTTTCTGTTGATTGGATTATATATATATATATATATATATGTAAATAAATTAGGATTTGTACTATTTTAGAGACATAATAATATAATTTTCATGACTTTATTAATATTTGAATATAAAATATCAATTTACATCAGAGCCTTCACTTACCGAAATTGTTTTTAAATTTAATTGTAAAGGATTAAAAAACCCGTTTCAAGTTACAGAACGAAATATAATATGACGCATTATATAAATAAGTGCAAATTTAATATCACTGTAAATATCGATTATTCGATCGATTCAACAGCAAATATGACAGATTGTTATTTTTAAAGCGTTGACGTAAACTTCACAGCCATCTTATAGCGATAATGCAATCTTAAAAACACGGTAATTAAATTGTGATAAGGAAAATGCAACCAAGTAAAACATCGTATGTTTATGATGACGTCAATCGTTATCATTGATTTCTATTTGTGTTATATCCTTTCAATCATTTATTATACTCTTATCTATATTATGAGGCCATATAGCAATTGAATCGGTTGCAATCGATTGAAAAATGATAAATTGGCCGACCTTAAACGCATTCGTCTTTTCGCATACATAGAACTTAGGATATACTTAAATGTTACGTCAATATTTATTGAAATTGATTCAGATATACGAAAAATAGTATTAATTATTATTATAGTTGTTAAATGACATATTAAATACTATATTTCTTCCTCAATATTTAGGAAATTGCGGTGGTGGTACTTAATTAGTCAAGGAAAATTTGTATTATATTAACAACAGTGATTTCTTTTATTTATTTTACTCAATTTATTATTCAAACATTATGAATAGTATTATAAAGTAGCGGCTCTTGTAAATCTAGGAGCTGTGTAATATACTTATTATGGTTTAGACCTCTCACGTTGGGAGAAGATCTTGATCCTAAAATAACTTCTATTCTCAAATTATAGAATTATAGGTCATTTATTCATCTCTTCGGTAAACTTGATATGGTAATATCTAGTAAGTAGTGGTGTATTTGAATACGGGTATGGTAGGTGCATAGAAGTACGCTCTTACTTGAATCTCGAAGATAATTCGCAATTAAAATATTATTTTCTACAGGTATATTACGACAGCAGAAAAAAAAAATTTTATCCCTTATTTTAAGTTAAATATTAAAGTATATAAACCTCCCATATATATATATATATATATATATATATATATATATATATATATATATATATAAAACCCCCTATAATAAATTAGTCGAGAGGAAAACATCTGCACTTTAAATATAATAAAAAAACAGCTTCGAAAAAATACCAGGAATTTTTTAAAAAAATCGATCCATCTTTTTTTAATTTTCGTCTGTTTATTTACAAGTCGATATCATTCAAAAACTACTAGATGAATTTAAATGAAAATTCCTTACTGTAATTCTGAAATTCTAAAGAAAAATGTGAAGTAGTGAGTGTTTTCCGAATATTTGTCTGTAGGTCCCTGTCAGCATGTTTTTCGTGATCACATCATTTGAAAATTACCAAGTAAATTTTGTTGAAAATTTCAATATCACTATTATACACAAAAAACTTATATTAAGATGCAAAAGTCAGAAATTTGTGAAATAAACAAAAAATTTCGGTGAACGGAAAATCACGATATGATTAACCATTAACTACTTATAGCTGACAACTCAGTAAACCGATTAAGTAGTCCACGCTTGTAAATTCGCCGAAGTCCGCGGATATAAATTCGGCGGCTAAAAGCTAGTCAAACTATTTCCTTATTTGAAAATATGGCACAGCATTTTCACTTTAATATACAAAAATATTTTTTCCCTTCAGCATATTCCTCAATCAACTCTTCATTTTATTGTGGAATATGATAATGATTCACTCCAATACAAGAATGAATTTGCTATAATCAAATAGCTGTATTTTATGAATGTAGCTGTATTTTAATCGCTAACCGAATCACGTCACTTGATTCGATTTGAACAAAAGGAATTTGTGTTAGTAATTTAGATTTGCTTTCTTCGGGGAATTTTGTTGGCGAAAGTGAATCCGGCGAACGGTCGTCGTGGCGCTCGGCCGCACTTAATAGATCGTTTATCTACGCGTACTTAATTACCAGAGATCGATAGCATAATGAATTCGTAGTTAAGAGGCGGCCACACTAGCTACTTTTTTTAAATTTTATTGTAGATAATTTTGAAATGAAATAAACTCCCTACAGTGACATTACAACACGTTTAAAAATGACACAATATGCTGCTATAGCCACTTTTAAAATAGCAATGAGAGTATATTTGGAGCAAAAGAATAGAAATATGTGTAAAAATTGTGCCAGTTCTGTAATTCTAGTCAATCAAACCGAAAAATAAACCCGGAAATGAGAATATGATTGAAGATCGAAGACGTAATGAAGATAATAATTTCTAAAGCGATTTAATTTATTTAAGCAAACTTAAGTGAAATTCAGATAATACATATTTATCTAATAAAGCAAAGAAAGTAGAAGCGTAGGGCAAACAAATCTTTCTTCAGTCTTTATTAATAAACAGTTTTGAAGTTATTTTGTACTTAATATCCTTTAAAAAGTTGACAGTTAAAATAAATATGCGAGGTCAAAGTTTTGATCTATGAACAGATTCGTTTATTCGCAAGGCAATTGAAATACATAGTCTTTTAGTAATAGCTACGACAAGTTCAAGGTCCAAATATTGAAAATAAGTTTTTGACTACTAAAAATTATAGTTTAAAAAACACTCTTTTGAATCTACTGATCAATCAGAGTTTGAATCAGTGTATACAATGTTGTAATTCATATTCGCACGTGTAACATTAAACGCAAATATTCCTTATTGCTCTATTAAATTAATAAGAAAATAATTTACACAGAATTTCACCTCTTAACTTTTAAAATTAGTCTTATAATAATAGTCTTCTTATAATAATTGTCTAATCTTATAACAATTAGTCTTATAATAAATAGTTCACAAACAATAACTATATAAAACAAGCATTTCGCAAATACGCGTTTTGGTAACTTCGCAATTTATAAATCGAACAGCATATACGAGTGTATCATAATGCACAACGAAATTTCCCGACATCATGTATTTCTTTGACAATTGGATATATACAATATTACACTTTCAAGTCAAAATAGTTTTATTATTGGCAGTATTAATAACATATGCTTAAATTGTGATTTGGTTAATATAAATAAAATTAAATGACATTCTAAATTTCATGTAAATTATTGTTTTTATTCCAATCATTACATTTATTTCCTCTTTAAATCTGTACTGTTTCTAAATTTTCTTACGACAAACTTGCTTTATAAACTCAAAATTTTCTTTTTGTTAATATTTATAAATCCTCTAATTATTGAAAATGCTTACGATTTCATACTCAACATGACTTATTCCGAACGACAATATCTAAACCTGTCGAATTCATTGTACCTCCCAATTGTGCAATTGGGGGAGGTGAAGAAACTAGTGATTTTTCCTTTTGTGTTCTGCGTGGTTTTTGTTCTGCATTTATTTATTCCAATCATTACATTTATTTCCTCTTTAAATCTGTACTGTTTCTAAATTTTCTTACGACAAACTTGCTTTATAAACTTAAAATCACAAATTTGTAACTCTTTTTGTCAATATTGATAACCCCTCTAATTATTTAAAATGCTTACGATTTCATACTCAACATGACTTATTCCCAACGACAATATCTAAACCTGTCGAATTCATTGTGTATCATCTAAACCTATCGAAATGTACCTGTTGAATATCTAAACCTGTCGAATTCATAATTGTGCAATTGGGGGAAGTGGAGAAACTAGTGAATTTTCCAAAGCCTTTGGTGTTCTGCGTGTTTTTTTTTGAAAATGTTTAGTCAACCGATTTATTGAAAATATTTAGTCATAGGAAGCTGGGAACGGCGACAATTCATTTTGAATTTGACAGTTTATAAATTTAAGTATTATTTACAAAATCTGAGACAGGAAGCAACTTATGACTTTTTGCAAAATTGGGTACTAGCTTCTTATTTTACTTACACTAAATTATATGTATTTATACAGTTGTCCCAGTTAGAAGCGTTCAAGCAAAAATCAAAGTTAGGGGACCTCATCATGGTTCAGTTCAAAGGTAAATAGAATATATCCAAAACCTAATGATTTTTAGGTTATTTATAATTTTCGAAATAAGAGGAAATTTTCACTTTTTAGTAATTTTTTTGTTGTTTCTTTAAATAAAGGAATTTCGTATTTGTTTTCAATAAATATTCCCAAAAATAATTCTTCGATTGTAATATTTTTTTAATGTGAATTGCGATTTTCAAAAACAATATTTTATGTTATAATGTATTTTTTTTTCAAGTGATCAATCAAATTTGAGCCTTGATTCCTATTCTGAACCTTGACAATTGAAAAAAAGTACTAAGCTCCTGTTGGTGAATCTTCACCTTATATTTTGTTTCTACTTAAATTTTGTTTCTACTATTTCACCTTATATTTTGTTTCTACTATTCACTAGAGAAAAAAAAACGTGACAACGTCAGTGAGCGCACTGCCTAAGCATACCGCGATCGGAGGCTGTGTGATGTCGCCAATTGTTTATTATTTATGTAAAGAAAGAAAGTGGCTCGAATCGTGTGTTTAAATATTATTATCTTAATTCGTTATTAATTACGATATTGTGATGACCAACGGTACAATGTAAAACAGACAGTTATCGGTAGATAAGTTAAATTTTCTCTTTCGACTCAATGATGACTTCTCTTTTCTCTTTGGATCGGTTACATTCATTTTAGTAAATGTTACCCTTCGTGGGAGTAGTAACCAGAGTTTTGATTAAGGCGTGACTTTTAATAATAGTATGTCATTTATTTCTTAACAATATCTTAAAGTGCTCACATTTTTATCCATGCCTCCAGTATTTTTTCTTCTACATGTTTATATGCATCGATCTTTTAACGTTATTTAACATATTTGGATAATGACCAACGGTACAATGTAAAACAGGCAGTTATCGGTAGATAAGTTAAATTTTCTCTTTCGACTCAATGATGACTTCTCTTTTCTCTTTGGGTCGGTTGCATTCGTTTTAGTAAATGTTACCCTTCGTGGGAGAAGTAACCAGAGTTTTGAATAATAAGTATGTCTTTTATTTCTTGACAACATCTTAAAGTGCTCACATTTTTATCCATGCCTCCAGTATTTTTTCTTCTACATGTTTATATGCATCGATCTTTTAGCGTTATTTAACATATTTGGATAATGACCAACGGTACAATGTAAAACAGGCAGTTATCGGTAGATAAGTTAAATTTTCTCTTTCGGCTTAATGATGACTTCTTTTTTCTCTTTTGATCGGTTACGTTCATTTTAGTAACTGTTATCCTTCGTGGGAGAAGTAACCAGAGTTTTGAATAATAAGTATGTCTTTTATTTCTTGACAACATCTTAAAGTGCTCACATTTTTATCCATGCCTCCAGTATTTTTTCTTCTACATGTTTATATGCATCGATATTTTAGCGTTGTTTCACATATTTGGATAAATTTCGGTTCATATGATAATTTTAATGAAGTCTATACATAATATGAGAAAGTTACTGATTGACACATTAGATACAGACAAACGAAAACATTTGTCAAATGTGACAAACAATGGTAGTTATACCGTATAACTAGATATTTTAGTACACATTTTACAACGAATTAATAATTTTTTGAATACTTTTAAATGTTTTTACATGTTAGATAAATGTGCATATATATATATATATATATATATATATATATATATATATGTAGAAATTTCATAGATTCACTATTGATTTATGAAAAACTAAAGGTAACTATAGTCGTGATGAGAATTAAAATACCCCTCTGCGTAAAAAAAATATGTATTCTGTCTACAATGTTGAGATGCAAATCACTGATTTCTTACTTATTTGTAGAAATATCTTAGAAGCATATAATTACTTTCTGTAGTTTCGTTAATTATTAATCAGATGATCTACAGCAGTACGCACTGAATGTGCTCTGTATACTTTTGAATATCGCTCAATTTAGCTACGTAGAACACCTTCCCTTCCGTATTAAGAATAAATAGTTCGAAAAGTTTGGTCTGTCGCAAGGTAATTAAGTGGAAAATATAAATAATATAATTTTACTTTTCTTTTATTTATATCGTAAACGTTTATTTATTTCACTTTTCTTTTATTTATATTGTAAACGTTTATTTATTTATATCGTAAACGTTTATTTATTTTACTTTTCTTTTATTTATATCGTAAACGTTTATTTATTTATATCGTAAACGTTTATTTATTTTCTGTAACTTTCACAACTTTCAGAATTTCACTATTTTAGACTTATGTACATGATATTTTTCTAGAATATTCACCAGATATATATCCCCTTAAATAATGAAATTTGTTTGTAAATGGTGACAATGTTTTTTGCGCACCATCAGATAGAATCTCATTTTCGCGCACTATCATCTTACCTCTAATTGTTGGATCGCGGATTTGAAAAATCTCAAAATTGTTGGGAAAAACCTCAAAAACTATTATTTGATTAGAAATTTCCATTCAAATTGTTTCGATCAGTGTGCGTCAAGAAAATCTGTGTTCAGTTTGAGGAGTTTGTGTCCAGAAAATAATTTGGGCAGTTTTTTTATTTCACTCTTATTGTTTTTAAAATTTCGCTAATATTTGTTTAAAATCCTATTACAGGAGTGAGAATTATAATAAGTTAGTATCTCGTGTTAAAATATTTAACATTGTACAATTTTTATTTTTATGTGATTTGATCGATTATATTTACATAAAACCAAGGTATTTTTTATTATTCGGAAAGTATAAAGCATTTTCCCACAGTTTCACCCGCGTTGATTTTTTAATTAAGTCGGCAATATTTATTCCCGACCCAAGTAGACTATCGCAACATCATTCTATTTAATATATGTATTTAATATGTTGCGTTATTTTTTTATTTATTTTAGTAATAAATTTTTATAATTTATTCAAAACACGAAGTTCCATTCAATTGAAATTATGCTATTTTTTGAGTTAAATATTAATTAATATCGTTAACTAAACCGGCACTATATTCAATAATTTATCCAATTAAAATTAAAGGTTCTTTCTTGCTTGGTTGTAAACTTATTAGGAAAAAAGAAATAAAAGCATTCTCACATTTAAAACGTTGAGATTTAAATGCGTTTCTTGTAATTTAAATAAAAATAAAAATGTTGTCGAAATGATATATAGAAATAATTCATTACGACAAATCCGTCCAGAGCTACATAACTGTTGTTTCCGATTTCATTGTGCGGAATCGGGTATTGCCGTTAGAGTTATATCATTACGCTTGCTCTCATAACAAAAAAAATTATGCCAATTGAGCAAATTTGTAGTCGCTCTGTAACCGAAATGCCGAGTAACACCTTTTATTGACGTGCCTCAAACTTTACACAATCAATCTAACTTTCAAATTTATATTTTTAAATATAAACTATTGTCTTATGAAGAATAAGAAAACGAACCTGTGGATTAGGGCAAATTTATCTTTGGTGAACGCTTTTTTAAAAGTGTGGTCTGAATTCTCAGTAGAATAGACTATTTATTTACGTTTCAACTTACGTCTAACTTTCAAATCTATATTTTGAAATACAAACTATTGTCTTATGAAGTATAAGAAAGCGAACCTTTGGATCAGGGCATATTTATCTTTGGTGACCGCTTTTTTAAAAGTGTGGGCTGAATTCTCAGTAGAATAGACTATTTATTTACGTTTTACCTAACTTTCAAATTTATATTTTGAAATACAAACTATTTTCTTATGAAGTATAAAAAAACGAAATTGTGGATCAGGGCATATTTATCTTTGGTCACCGCTTTTTTAAAAGTGTGGTCTGAATTCTCAGTAAAATAGACTATTTATTTACGTTTCAACTTATATCTAACATTCAAATCTATATTTTGAAATACAAACTATTATCTTATGAAGTATAAGAAAGTGAATGTATGGAGCAGGGCATATTTATCTTTGATGACTACTTTTTTAAAAGTATAATCTAAATTCTGAATAGAATAGACTATTTATTTACGTTTCAACTTATATCTAACTTTCAAATCTATATTTTGAAATACAAACTATTATCTTATGTAATATAAGAAAGCGAATCTATGGAGCATGGCATATTTATCTTTGGTGACTAATTTTTTAAAAGTTTGGTCTGAATTCTCAGTAGAATAGACTTTGATTTTACTTTATTTTCATTAGTATAAGTTTCCAATTATTGATACAATATAAGTACCAAAGAATGAGGACGAAAATTAAAGAACTATCCAAAATAAACAGCAAGTAACTATAGAATGTATTACAAATCTGCTAACAAAGAAACATGATACATGAAAAAATTAAATCACGGTCAAACGATACTTGAACTAGTCTGCGTTCGTTGTGATTTATCATTTTGTTTAAAGACTAGACTAATTATATTAGATGACTTAACAAGATGGCACCGTTAATGATGTTTCTGCGAGTGATGCCTTCAAGTTATTGAAGTATATGTATATATGCAGTTTAATTATCAATAAGCGGAGAAGAGATCATGCCAATTAGCTAATTGTAGTTAAGCGATTAGCATTACTTTAAATAAAATAACGATTAGACTACAAACGTTAAAAAGTAGTGCAAATATAAGATACTAAATACTTTTGAAGACATTCGCCCAAATTATATAAATGATACTTATGTATGTTTGTTATGTATATTTAATTTGCGCTTTATTTATTTCTTGGCTTCGTATTTCTAAATATACTTATGTATGTATGTTTAATTTGCGCTTTATTTATTTTTTGGCTTCGTATTTCTAAATATACTTATGTATGTATGTTTAATTTGCGCTTTATTTATTTCTTGGCTTCGTATTTCTAAATATACTTATGAATGTATGTTTAATTTGCGCTTTATTTATTTCTTGGCTTCGTATTTCGATATTGTCTGGTATTGATTGTGGGTGAAATGTTAAATAATTTAAAATAGTAAACAATTAAGTCGTACAAATACTTTTCTTTGCTTAGGGCAATATTTTCAAATTCTTTTGCTATAGTTGCAGTTTTTTTTTCAAATATTTTAATTTTTTACAGCCAAATTTATTTTTCAATATTTTATGTTACTATTATCCTGGCAATATTTTATGTTTCTATTAGCTTGCAATCTGCGATTCTTAACTATTGAACAATATATCTATCATTGCCATTAAACACGAATTTACCTTTACTTATATATATATATATATATATATATATATATATATATATATATATATATATATATATACAGGAATAAATTTTGGTCCGTGAATGTATTTTAAAGAAATATTAAGAATTGGCAACTAAATTTCAAAAAGAAAAAAGAAAAAAATATAAAATTTTTTTTAATTGTTCTAAACAATCTCGTTTTAAAAATACGCCGGTCAGTGACCAAATTTTATTCCTATATTTATATGTATGCATGTTTGTGTGTGTGTGTGTGTGTGTGTGTGTGTGCGCGTGCGTGTCTATACGTGTGTATGTTTGTATGTGTATACGTATGTGTGAGTGTATGTGCGTGTACAACATTTACATATTTTAATTTACACACACATATGGAAATTTAATTAATCTTGTTATCAAACAAAGTGAAATACCGTTCGTTATACTGAACTGCTGTAGCTACTAGTAGTGATGCTATAAATGTACATATCATTCACTTTCAAAGAAGTTTTAACCGATATATAAATACTGAACAATAATCATATATAACTATATTTATATATATATATATATATATATATATATATATATATATACATATATATATATATATATATACATATATATATATATATATATATATATACATATATATATATATATATATATATATATACATATATATATATATATATATATATATATATATATATATATATATACATATATATACATTTATTTAACTACTTATTTATTTTGAAAATATTTTTTTATTCAAGATAGACCTTACGGGCCAAAACATGAAATACATAGCAGGTAGTAAGCATGTAAACACGTAAAAAGAATAAAATATATAAATTAAAAACATTCTTCATGTAGTCGATATCGATAGGATCATGAGCATATCGCATAACATATTCCAAAATCATTTGGGTTTGATTACAAGTCTTTATAATATACTCTTGAAATGTAAGACACCCGCTTATAACTACACGGAGAAACCACAGTTACCCACGCTAGGTCAATGCCAGCCGACTTGTGCGACTACGCATTAGGAATACGTGTATGGGTGAAAGTTATTCTAGTAAACTTGTTGACTTTAAAAACTTAACTTGTCACAACCCTTTCCAAGCATACAAGTCAAATAATATTTATCAACTAATAATCACGTCAATGTAATCACTTTAATTTAGCTTACAAAATAACACAATAATATAAAGTACTTTTTTTGCAATTTATGATAACAAAAACAGTATATCAAAGTAGATAAAACCATGACAGACGTCATTTGTACGTTGTTTTTACCGTTGCTGATCAGATTCTTGTAAATACTTAAATATAAATTGTTTTTGTGTCGATTATAGGATTTAGCATTAGTATATAATACTACCATTACTCGAATTTTACCATTACTATTGTTCAGTGATATTTATTCGATAAAATTAACAAATTTGAAATGTAATTGTGGTGCAAAACACATATTAACTTTTAAATTGGGATACTAGCATAGGTTACGAATATTTCTAAAACAAAGAAACAAACTAACAGAATTTTTTAAAACAAATTGATACTTTCCGGTACTTAGCTGGATTTTTAACTAGATGTTTATTCACAATTAAGTGAAACTACGCGATATAGTATTATTTCTACTTTCTTTAATTTCTTTACCGCGACCTAGGTTTCGTTGTATTACAACATCTTCAGGTGGGATATTAGCAAAGAATCTTTGCTTGACACTTTTGCCCACCTTCTGGACCATCTAGACAATATAGTCCTACCAATGTAGAAACGTAGAATTTGAATTATTCTGTACACGTCTATTCCAAGGGATTCTGAAGACAAAAGAATAATAATTGGAAATACTTAAGTTGAACCAAGTAATTGTAATTCTATCGCATCAACAAAGTCGATTAATTTTCCTTTATGTTAATTTTACAAGATTAATGACAAGAGTATTGACACAGCTGCAAATTTGTTAGGTACTGTGGAAAATATCGTAGAACACAGCACTGATGAACCTTTTAACAAATCTTTTACGGATAAGATGTCGAAACTAGCGAAACCAAAATCGAAATAATATTAAAAGTCAAAGTAAAATGCAAAAGTTAATACTATTTCTATGAATGAATTCAATAAAAATTTACCTCTCAACTATAATATAACTCAGGAACCTACAGGGAGAACTGAAAATAGTTCCAACAAACTGGTTACAAGACCATCTGCAAATGCATTCGTTCATGGTTTCCTTGACACATTGGATCAAATTTTAAACGAAAGTTATCAGCGTGTCTTAGTTTCATTTGTTTTTCATTCACACTTTGATGATTATGAGTATCCAAAAAAAAGCAAGAAAATTAAAATAAGGATACGGATTTAAAAATTAAATTTATTTGCAGAAAAGAATATAAGTCTAACAGATAAATATTTCAGAAGAAAATTAAAACAGCAACATGAAATTACGAACTTCCACGAGTACCAAAAATATTACAAAACAGATGTGGTTGTAAACAGACTGTACAAGGGACAATGAAGTTTTCAAGTGTCATGGAAGAAAGTTGGGCAGATATCTTTAAAAGATTTTGGAAGATGAAGTAGTCTAAAAAAGGTTATGTGAATTGTCTCACAACCTCCGCAACTATTAAACAAGCACGAGAAAAAAACAGACATTAAGGAATTCAGAAGAAACCAATCTTTGGTCTACCGCGCATGGAAGCGGGATCAGGTTATCCAAATCTATAGTATTATGTTTTAAATACTCTCAGAATTTGTAGATACTCTGTAGACGTTCAGTACCCATCAACCACGTGAAAACGAAAGTTCTACTTCAAAGCCACTTTGCAAAGAACGTCATGTGTTGGAACGCTTTTTAGACTCTTTGTTATGGAATCTCCCATTACTGTTGCGCCACCCTATTTGCTGCAAGAATAGTGTACGAAGAAATCTTTATACAATATTTACGAAAACGACTGGTGTACATCTATGTGCGACCTTCATTCATCGCCATTTTTCATGATAATTTTGATTCCAAAAATGTTTCTTGATTTTTTCTCTAAAAGGATCTATGTGAGGAACGCGCTTTATTCAAAATTGGCAATCTACCTGAAGCAGACTATTTAGAATCAATGAGAGTAGGAAAAACAAAGACTAAATTTTCAACAAATGATTTTTACAATTGATATCTAATTGATACCCAAGTCAAAAATAGTATCGCGCAAAACTTCAAGTACACAATCTTACGTTTTATATTCTGAAGACAGACAAGAGATGACTCTGTCACTTGTGAAACGAAACTAAGTCAGTTTAATTCAAAAAACAATTCGGTAGGCAAATATATCAACAAAATAATAGGCAGAAAGCCAAAAGAAGATAATTGTTTTTATATTGATGGATACACGTAATAAAACAGAAACTGCGTAATATATAACTCCTTGTTCTCCACAGCTATGAATCATAACATAATCTTCTTTCAATAATAATAAGATACATAAGTTTATTGATACATAAATTTCTTGCGCTTGGGTACACCCAAATGGAAGCAGACGTAATTTTACTATTGAACGGTCCTTGAGGAACAAAACTATCAACAATCCTACGGATTATATGGGTATCTGCATGAGAGTTAGAAAAAAACCAAAACCCTTCAGCATAAACATACTTGAACTATCCACTTTTTAAGATATTCGAGGAAGTTCAGTTCTTTAATGGCATTCGTCCTAGTCAAGGAAAAGGTGATGCGAAAGTAAATGAAATTCGGGCGCTGCGTTATGTTCCAAATGGTGACGTAAGTCTTTAAACTGCGGTTCCCTGATGATTAGAAAGTAAAACCACAGAGAAAATCTTTGCAGGTCACTCTATTGCCCTTTGCTCGCCTACAATAGTTGCATAGAAATCGAAAAAATATCACTGCAAGGAAGTTTGAGATCTGCCATATTTAAAGAACTCTTTGCCCAAATATTACCGTCATTATTGTGATAATTTACCATATAACTAAAGTAGTGAGACTGATGATGAGTTACAAAATATTGCTATTTTTGTTTGAAGTTACTTAATCGATGAGGATAAAGTCTAATTTTTATATAAAAGCCTTTTTTCATTTTTAAAATATCCACCAATTTCCAAATTTTTCAAGGTTTGCAGTAGTTTGTTGGTAAAAGTTTGATAAAAAGGAGTCCATCTTAACATTTTTGTTATTGTGTCTTGAGTCCAGAAATGGATGGTTTTGAGATATTAGAAAAATTTAGATTAGTAATCTAATTTTACATATACTTTGACAAGTTTAATAATAACAAAATAACCATTTATTTATCAATATTTGTCTATCTTTCTTTTCTCACGATATCAAAGATTTATCCTAAAGGTCGTATAAAACTAACGCACACTTTCTAAAAAATTCGGCTAACTTCAATAGAAAAGAAATTATTTCTTTTTCAGAATACAATTACAGAAAATAATATGGTACAAGCAGGTTTATACTCTAAGATGAAGAAATAAGATTGTAGAAGAGAATGTTTGGAATGATTTTGAAAGAAATTTGAGTGAAAACCATAAAGAAATGTTTCTTTGAATGAAATGAACATACAGAATATGTATAAAAATTGTGTGAATGTCGAGAAGATATTTTAACGTTCGTACGTACGAAACCATATCAAAAACAAAGATTTTTCATCAGACAAGGGGCGCTGCTGCCGCTTGATGCTGGCTTTTCGTCAAGATATCATAAAACATCTTAGTTAAATATGAAAATCTAAAAAGTTTTTATTCCTCTACTTTAATTTTCACAAAATTTCGAGCATTTAAACAAATGTACGGTTTTTATTATTGTGTGATATCATGTCATCGGCATTTGTCTAATCACTTTCACCAGTGACACCAATGTCTTGTCATCGGCATTTGTCCGATAGTTTTTACTTGACACTAAAGTAGTAAACTGCATAGTGTTAGGAAGGTTCTTTGAATTCGTAAGATTCATCAGATGAGATCCAAATTTTGTTAAAAATGACAATTTCAAAATCAAGTTAGGTTTATAGGGGCTAGACGATATGGTGCTGCTATTAATTTTTTCTGCCTTATTTTCTTGGATGAGAGCATAGTTTTTAAAAAACCATTACCATACACATTTAGTCTCTAAATATTCCTTGCATAAAGAATAAATTCTTGTTTCCATTAGAAAATCTCGCTGATGTGTCTCGCTGACATTACATCTTGAACCGACGGTACGTACAGGTGGATACCAAACATGTTGCAGCCATAGAGGGAACCGAAGACCGGATGCACCGGACACACGCACGCAGACCTACGCGCCGTATGAATAATTAAACACAATTATTAGGTCAATTACCCACCGACTCACTTTTCTAGTGCGTAAACCGAATACTTTTAACTGGGTTAATCATCTTAGTCGCCGTCTCGGGTGTGTTGAACTCGATTTGTATATGGTATTAGGCAACATGGAGTCGTTAGTTTAATGAGAAAACGTTGCTTTGAGAGTTGAGTAAAAACGGGAGAATATCATTAATTAAGAGTTTATTTAAATACTTTAAGTCGACCGGTTTTCGGTAATCGACGTGTTTAAATTTATATAAAATATGTCCAAGTAAGATATAGTTCCATAAAAATATTTCTCTTTTAATTATATTTAACATACTAATTTGTACAAACCAGGACATATAAGTATTTATACTCTGTTTGTCTATAAATTCAAATTATTCTTTTATTAAATAACATTGATAAGATATATTTTGTAATGAAACTGCAGCAAAATACTTTCATATTACACTTTATGGTATACGTTATAAAGGTGACCAAGATTTTTATCAAGAATGTGATACTTGCAATTTACATTAAATTTGTTTTTGGTTTCTGTTGTTGTAATAACTTTATGTGATTTAAATATTAATGAAAGTTAGCGATCCGCCTCAGCTTTGCAGAGGTACATTGTAGGGTAGACAAAATTAGATGTAAAAACCCTTATTTATAATCCACGTTAAGTGTCTTTCCCCAAGGTACCAAAATGACCTGTACTACGGCTTAGTGCGGGTACTTTGTAGGGTAGACAAAAGAAATGTCTAAAACACTTAGTTGTATTCCACATTAAGTATCTTTCCCCAAGGTACCAAAATGACCCGTACTACGGTTTGGTGTGGGTACTTTTCAGGGTAGACAAAAGTGGTGTCTAAACACTTCTTTATATTCCACGTTAAGTGTCTTTCCCCACGGTGCCAAAATAAACCGTACTTCAGCTTCGTGTGGGTACATTGTAGGGTAGACAAAAATAGTGTCTGAAACACTTATTTACACTCCACGTTAATATTTTTACCCAAGGTGCCAAAATGACCCGTACTACGGTTTCTTGCGGATACATAGCAGGGTAGACAAAAGTATTATCTAAAACACTTATTTACTCTAGATGTTAAGTGTCTTTCCCCCAGGTGCCAAAATGACCCGTACTATAGCTTCGTGCGGGTACATTTCAGGGTAGACAAAAATAGTGTCCAAAACACATTTTTACATTCCACGTTAAGTGTCTTTCCCCAAGGTGTCAAAATTACCCATACTATGACTTCGTGCGGGTACATTGTAGGGTAGACAAAAATAGTGTCTAAAACACTTATTTACACCCCACGTTAAGTGACTTTCCGCAAGGTGCCAAAATGACTAATAATAAAACTTAACGATCCGCCACAGCTTTGCATGGGTACATTGTAGGATAGATAAAAGTAGTATCTAAAACACTTATTTAAATTCCACGTTAAGTGTCTTTCCCCAAGGTGCCAAAATGACCCGTATTACGGCTTCATGTGGGTATATTGTAGGGTAGACCAAAATAATGTCTAAAACACTTATTTATATTCCACGTAAGGTGTCTTTCCTCAAGGTACCATAATGACCCGTACCACAGCTTCGTGCGGGTACATTATAGGACAGACAAAAGTAGTGTCTAAAACACTTATTTATATTTCACGTTAAGTGTCTTTCCACAAGGTGCCAAATGACCCGTACTACGGCTTCGTACGGGTACATTATAGGGAAGACAAAAGTAGTATATAAAACACTTATTTATACTCCCCGTTAAGTATCCTTCCCCAAGGTGTCAAAATGACCCGTACTACGGCTTCGTGTGGGTACATTGTGGGGTAGACAAAAGTAGTATCTAAAACATTTATATTCCACTTTAAGTGTCTTTCCACAAGGTGCCAAAATGACCCGTATTACGGCTTCGTGAGGATACATTGTAGGGTAGATAAAATTAATGTCTAATCATTTTTATACACCACGTTAAGTATCTCCCCATAGGTGCCAAGACAATTCGTACTTCGGCTTCGTACGGGTACAATTAAGTTATTTGTATAAAATAGTTCACACCTATTTTTCTTCCATGAACGTAGTCCTACACTTTATTTTGATTAACAAAAATATAATAATGTATTCGTTTCTTCTCTTTCGTTACCTCCCTCCATGCGAAAATACGTCGCATCAAACGTCATTAAAATGTGCATATATATTTTTATTTATTTTCGAGAACCTTTTCTTTTCTCTTAAATTTCTAATCTTAAAATTTTTCTTTCTAATTTTATAATGTGAGGTGTCAATTTGTATCTATCGAAAACGCTTAAAATAACTGTTATTATTATTTTAATGAGAATTAATAAAATGACTTAAGGTAGTTATCATGTAAAACGCATTGTCGGAGAAAGTTGCAAAATTTTTGATGTTATATTCACACTATAAATGTGCAAGTTCAAAATTACAAAAGTATTTACAGTTTAGCTTTGGTTCGAATTTTTCTCAAAATTAAACCTATAATGTCTACAGGAAAAGTAGTTATTTCACCACACTTATTTGTATTGAAAAAACCCCGTCGAGCGATTTGTTTAAACAAATAAGTCTATATAACATGACATTTTATTAACAATGAAAAAAATACCATTTTGGTAAAAATCACTCTCAAAAATTATACAATCAAAATTAGAGTAACACACAAAAGTAGTAATTTCACGACACTTTTCAATTTATTTAAAAAACGGGTCATATTAACATTTTGCAAACGCGTTATGTTAACCTTTTGAAAAACAAATTATTTACCGTTTAGTTTTAGTAAAAATCGCTCTAAAAATTGTATAATTAAAATTACAGGAAAAATAGTAATTTCACCACACTTAAATTTTTTCAAAAATGCGTTGAGCGTTTTGTTCAAAAACTAAGTCTATGTAAAATGGTGCTATATCAAAATTTTGAAAAAATATTACCGTTTAGTTATATTAATCTTTTGAAAAACAAGTTATTTACCGCTTAGTGTTAGTAAAAATCGCTCTAACAACTGTACAATTAAAATTACAGGAAAAGTAATAATTTCACCACACTTAATTTTTTTCAAAAACGCGTTGAGCGTTTTGTTCAAAAACTAAATCTATGTAAAAATGATGCTATATCAAAATTTTGAAAAAAAAATTAATCGTTTAGCTTTGATAAAAATCGCTCTCATAAATGATACAATTAAAATTATAGGAAAAGTAATAAAATAATTACAGGAAAAGTAGAAAAAATGATGTTATATAATAACAGTCTGAAGAAAATAGATAATTCTCTCTAAAAAAATTTATAATAATTTTTGCACCTATCACAAGACAACTACCTTAAACATCGCTAATTTTGTCGCACACACTTTGTTGTCAACTCCCTTATATCTATATATATTATTGTAGTATCTGTAATAGATTTATCCGTGTTCGTCACGAAAATGGGCGGACTGGCGGCTTTTATCCGTCTACGTGGATACAATTAACTATAACCCTGAAACCATAAGCTATGATAAAAATTGTGAAAATTGTATGTCAACAGGATGAGTGGTTTTTGCGTGAATCCATAAAAAACAAACAAAACTTTCCTCTTTATTATATTAGTAGGATAACGTTAATTAACACAGCGGGAATTTTGATTAAAATAGCCTGGTAAAAAAAATTATATACCGGCATTTAACAAAATCAGTCGATAAGACACGCCACATAAAGCTACAGTTCTTTGCATTGTAGTAAATAATGTACTTTAACTTTCTTATACAATGATATATATAGTGTCGTTAATAAATTGCGTTGAATGTTGAACAGAAGATACTGAAACCATGAAGGAAAGGAAAGCATCACACTCCAATTAAATGCACAATCCCTAATTAAACCTAATCAGTGTTGCAGAATGTGAAAATCGAAAAAAAGTTTGTAATTATTTTTAACCACAGCCACTTATCAAAAGACTTCCACGACGTTATCTTTTTAATACGTATATCGTTCTCCATACTTTTAATTCATTTTGACTTCATTAAAATGTCGCCTTTATCATCATAGTCCCTTTAAGTAAATATATCATAATCCCTTGAAATAAATATATTGGTGTAAGTAGAGATAAGAACTATATTTGTAACTTAGGTAATTTAGAACATTCAAAAAATGTTAATAATATATTCTGGTTGCGTGACATGCCTAACATTTACTCTCGTTCTGATAACCCAACTTGTGAAAGTGAAATTAATTCCAAAATTGTTACTTATATTTCAAAGCAGTGTGAAACTATTCCTTTACGGAAATTCGGAGATTAGGTAACAATTAGAAAAAAAAAATTCTCAAAAAGCTAAAATTTCAGTAGGTTGCCATAAAATAAATGTTTATGAAAATTATATATTGGAAACTGATATACTCGATATACCGCCTGAATATATTGGGTATACTTGTCCAATCTTGTATCGAATTCAACTTGAATTTGACATAATGAAAAATACATGTTGCAATATAATCAAATCCGTGGACTTTAACTTTGACATATCAGCCGTAAAATTAAAAAAAAAATTAACTTAGACTCCTTCAACGAAAAATGGCAAAATATTTAAGGAATTCAAATATTGTAAACCCAATAGGTAAATATCACATTTTAGAATATGAGTATTTTTATTTATATAACACTATCTGTATATTTTTAAGCACTCAATTTTATATTAGCAATAAGATTTATAATTGCAAATTCAAATGTAAAAAATCTAGTTAGACCTATACCTAATCCAAATAACGTAGATTCTGAACATTATTAATAGATTCTGATATAGACACAGTCAATATTCTGATACCAAGGCTTCGAATTAGAACTTCTATGATATAAATTTAAACAAGATATTAGTTTACTTTTCTACAGAGGAGCTGCTATACCCTGTACTTGCTAATTTAACATGGTAAGAGCAATCCGGCTCTCATAGCATCACCTTACCATGACGAAGTCCTCTTCCTAAGTAAACTCCACTCCCAGATTCCTCAGAAATGTTTAGTCTTTATAAGCACTAGACCAAAGCCTCGTGGGATTCAGACTTAAAATTACCTTATTGGCATTATTAAAATGTCACCTTTGTTAAATTACATTTATTTTAAAATTATATTTATAAAAGGAAAAACACATATCATTAATCAAACAATTATATCGCATAAGGTTTATTGCAAACGTGCTCGCTATACTTATTCAGCATTAGTTTTCAACTTACAATAAAAAAATACGAAACAAGAAAAATTAAATTAAAAAGAAAAACCATTAAAGACCGGAAGTAATCCATCTTGGGCAAAATATCAAGACTGTGAAAGCTGTCTAGGTATCAAGGTCGAGATACAGTAGCGATAGTCGATGAAATAGTAGCGTGACTCGATATTGCGGGTATGGAGAGATATTGACATTTTTAACTCAAATCCACTAAACGATCGAGTCATTAAAAGAGAAAACAGCGTTTGATCTGATTACACTTTAATAAAAACTTAATATACGTTAATCACTTAAAACTTTTATTTTACATAGCAGAACAACCAGTTCAATACAGTTCCATTTTGAATTAACGAAGAAAATAAAATGGAAAAATATGATTTGGCAATCATTTTACATCATCAATATAATATACATTATTAATATAATATACACTCACTAAAAGTTACTTTCAAACCTTCTAGATGAATTTCACAGGAATACAATTATTGCCGAGTTCTTCGTGTAAAAGTCTCACAGAGATTTCAATATGACTTCATATATTACAATTTATATGGCATCAGAAATTCACAATTCTTATGAAATCAGTTTGAAACCTGACACAGAAATTTAGGGCAATATCTATATTATGTCAATAGACTGGTAAAATTAAAAATATGCTTCAACAGTTTCAAAATTAATCTTCAAATCAACAAAAATATTCAATTGTTCGTGATAAAGTTCATAACTTATTGAAAATAACCCTAAACTAGATTTTTACCTACACTCTTAATACCTACCGCATCTGCCTGCAATATTATTTCATTGTGATAAATATTTTTTGACAAATGATATACATATTTGATTTTATATTTTAATGCAATATTTAATTAACAAGCGGAATATTTCTACATATTTTAATTAATTACTATTTATTTATCTAAATTAAATACGTAGACAACATCATGTTATAAAACTAAATTCACACTTTATTAATAACTAACTATTAATAACTAACTAATTTAATTTGATGACACTGCATAATTTTGCAAGTAATAGTGAATCGTCCTATGAATTTCGAAGCTATCAAGCCGAAAGTTTTCTTTCGGATAACATAAATTCAAAATATTTGTTTCTATTACATCGTATCTTAATGGAAGATTTTCCTTAACAAAGAAAGCATACAATATAGATAAAAAAAATGTTTATTAAATTTACATTTCTGCCTGGTGATTTTCATATCATTTTTGCAAATTATTAATTGAGACCTTTACCTAAAACATTACGGTGAAAAATTTCATATGGATAGGACTAAAGTTACATATACTGTGAAGTCATCACAAACGGACAGACATGAAAAATTCTAGTTTATGAAAGCTTTCATTATGCTGGGCGATAACAGAGCATATATTTATCATGCCTTATTTTACTAAATATATAAAATACGCTAAAATAAGTCTAGAATAAACGCGATATATCCGTTCTAGAAATGAAGTAGTCAAAACGCCGTACTGCCAAAATTAAACAAACAGGAAAAATAGACCTCTCATCAAATAGTTTTCTGTAATATCTCTTCAAAATAATTGTTTGACCTATTTCAACATTCAACATACCGTGTGCTTTACTAAATATTAATATCCTTTTAAACAGATCCCAATTTAGTAAAAATCAATTTGGTTGGTTTGTTGTGCAATAAAATATACGAGAGAATACTTTTAAACTGCCAACAAGTTCGTGTGTTAAAATTTATTTCATTAAACTTATTGACCACAATTGTCGGCTATCGTAATTATCGGCTAAAACATTACCGAGTAACGAACAATTTCATTATATTTGTCATTAACTAATCAAATAATTACAGCTAAACTGTCAATAAAGCTCACAATAATGATATTTTTTCATGACTATGTTCTAATAAAAACGTTTATTTTAAATAGTCCAAATAGATACAAGTCTAATTTTTACTTTTCCTCAATTCTCTGCCAGAATCATTCTTTTGTCATCAGTTCATCTGTCATCACCAACTAAGTTTTAAACCAAACATGATCCATCCTAAACTTACAAGACTTATACCAAATATGATTTGCTTGGATTTTTGAAGAGATAGCAGAGATAGGTCGATGACATATGAACGTACGTAAATAGGATTTGTAGTACCAATGCCCGATATAACCCAACACGGAGATATATTGTATGGTTTTATTGCCCCCTTTCTAAAGTGAAAATTAGTTTCAATGTGTGTTAGAAAAAATATTCCATAAGTACTACAAATTAATCATTACAATTTTAAATATTAGCGTTATTAAAAATAAAAAGAATTCGATATTTTTTTAATTCGGCGATACCACTCAAACAAAAACAAAAATGTTTGTATCACTAATGAAATAAACCATTAAAAAGGAACATTATTTCTAGTATACATAAGCTTTTTTTAAATATAAGTAATAAATAATAAAAATGCGATCAAAACTTAGTGTATTTTGGAATAATTTCAATCAAAACTTTCTTCTTTCAAACTTAACATGTTATCCATGGAAGAATTATAATATTTCTGGAAACGCGTATTTGTTTACAATTATTCGTTTTTCTTGCCCGAATATATTCTTCAATTTACTTCAAAGTAGCATTCGACTATACCTATACAAGATAGTTTCAATTATTTCATAAAATTGTTGTTGCTAACGGCTCATTTTCTACAAGTATTGGCTTATTGACGAATCTTAACACTTTTCGAAGTTTATGATTTTAAACCATATTATTTATTTTCGTTACAGTTTTTTATTTTTTTTGTTTTTGTCTTATTGACTCAATGTGATTACAAGAATGTTGATCGCTGAAAATATCATCAAAATCTAACCATTACTTTTCACTCTTTCATTTCAAACAAGTACATAGAAAATTAGTGTCCGATAATAATACAATTGGCAGAAGCCATTATTTTATGAAGTAAAAATGCCATAACCGATGTGATATAAGTTATATATAGTAGGAGATAGAAGTTTATTACCCCTGTTTCCGGATCTAAATAGTGGTAAATGGTTTTTCCAATTTTCAGTTTCAGCCAAAGTATCTAATAGTTTCAACGATATTCTACGCAAGTGTATAACATGAACTAAATATATATAATAGTCGCATATTGAAATCTTAATCGATTTGAAGCCACCTAATCCTCTTAAGACATCTTCATCAATGTGCAAACGAACTAACGCTTAGTTGTCTTATTACAAAAACTTCTTTTTTGTCACCTATCATTAGTTGACAAAAGAAGATGAATTTAGTCTACATTACTTTATATGACCCAGCTCAATGACGACACTCGCGAAAATAACGAGCTCACGGCGAAATTTTTCAATAGAAATTTAAGACTTCACTGTTTTAGTTTACTTAAATGAGAAATAATATAAGCGTATCTTCAAAAGATTTCTATGTTTTTATAATTCAATCTGACACGCTACAGAAAAGCTCTCGGGAAAATTAATAAGACTCAATAACGCAGTCGAATTCTGCTCGAACGATAAAGTGGATGTAAACTTTTAAACCATTAATTTTTTTCATGTTAGAAGATCAAGTTTTAAATTATAATGAGAAAGCTTCGTTATGAATGACATATAATGACATAAGCTATCATTGCCATTCAAACATCCAGCATTTATAATGAGTACGATTGTAAGACGCAACGATGGAAAGCTGATAACAATTATTGAAAGCAAGTAATGAGAAAAAATAAATAAATCTGTATGTTAAATGACAAACTACTTAGCAGAGGCGACACGACAGCTAGAACAGGTTACCTTGAGGCTTGCGTTAATGACATACCATAATAACTGTTCCTTAATGTTGTTTTAGAATTTAGTTAGAATCCGTTAAATGTGTGTTTATTCGTTAATTACTTGGTTAAGTTAAATAAAAACGGCGTTCGGTGCCTCTTAAAATGGTGCCTGATTTTTTCTTTGTCAGCGAATGAACATTGGTCCTACTCTTTTATAGTCTTCATAACTGTTCATTTGAATGTTTAGTGGGTCGATTCTATGTTGGTGGCGTAATTCAATGTATGGTCGTCATCCGGATCAGGGTTTGTTATAGAGACGACTGGAATTTAAATCTGCAATAATTTACAATGGAGTGACTACTAACTAAGATGCTAGTTTAATGTAAGATATCCACTAGCAGTTATATAATGGAGAAATAAGCTAGCAACAAAAAAATAAGATTTTCTTAACCACACGATTTAGTAATAAAATACTATTAAAAACAAATATTCGTAACAATTACAGGTGAATTAGAATTAAGAATAAAAAGAATACGAGAATTTGTATCCCATGAGGCCCATGAGCATTCAGCCCATGAGGCTGAATCAGATACAAATTTTAATAAAGAACCAGCATGAAGTGAGATTACGTTGTAAATTATCGAAGCAATTAGCGTAGATATCATGTTTAACTTGCATTGAAAGGTTTTATTAACTTTTAGTAATTGGAATTTCAATCTGCAACAATTTACGAATGAGACCAACCGAGATGCTAGTTTAATGTGATATCCACTTGCAGTTATATAATAGAGAAATAAGATAGGAAACAAAATAAAATAAGACTTTCTTAACCACGCGATTTAGTAATGAAGTACTATTAAAAACCAATTTTAAGAACAATAAGAGGTGAATTAGAATTAAGAATAGAAGAAATACGAGAATTTGTATCCCATGAGGCCGTGAGGCCCTTGAGCATTCAGCTCATGAGGCTGAATCCGATACGAATTTGATTTTAAGAACCAGCATGAAGTGAGATTCCGTTGCAAATTATCAATGCAATTGGCGTAGATAGCATGATTAACTTACATTGAAGGATTTTATTAAATCTAGTAAATAAACTTTTTATTTTTTTAAATTTTTGAAGTAAATTTTAATTTGTACACATCAGACATACCGCACGTTACTTTTAAACAATATTTGATAAAGGGAGCTTTAGAATGAGAAAAAGTACTAAATGAAACCCATATTAATTTCCAATTATATTTAATAACTCGATGGTTTCGAAAAAAATATTTTTCATTCTGTCACATTTTTTTATACTTTGAGATTCCTATTTGAAGCATATTTTAGTGCATGCAAAATTTGATGAACTAAAGTCTAAAATTATAGACTGTAAGCCTATAACATACGGATGGACTATTGTAAAAATTTGTCAATCTCTCTATTAGTTTTAATAATATACTTTATATCACTTTTGTATCCATATGATTGAAGTATTGGAATGATGTTATGAAGATATACATTTTCAAAACTAATTGAAAATCAATAAAGAACTTAATTTCCTATCTCATTTACTAACAAGCATCTAGAAACGTAAAGACGAGTATCCGCACTTGTCGTATTAACAATTACAAAAATTGTTATTTGTTAGTGTTACTAAGAGAAGGATACAAACAAGAGTTTATTAACATCTCCATGGCTACCTAAAATAAAATTGATATTTACATTTTTAGTTGCCATGGTAAATAAATAATTTGTTACAAGATGTGTCTATGATGTAATGACGATATAATGACGCACTGTCAGCAAGGTTAGCTCTACCTTCAATGACACATCACTTAAAATAATATACTTTTACTTAAAAACACAATTGACGTAACCTCCGTAAACCAAAGAAGATTATATATTATTTAATCAAATTAGTGAAATAAATTACAAACTTAAACTACCTTAACTAAACCTTAACGATGAGTTAAAAACTGCTGTAGTTACAAATTATAAAAGTAGGTACAAGTAGAATACAAATGAATAGAAAACGATAAGAAAAACTATAAAGAGTATAAAGGGGGCTTTAAGATATAGAGTTAAGTTTAAGAAGAAAAAATAAAAAAGATTTAGATAAAACAAAGAACTAGTATATTTATGAAAGTTTTTTAGCTTTTCCTTTTCTTTTGAGAAATATTTTATTTTGTTGATTATGTTAATTTTTGGTTTTATAACCAATCTTTATAATTCTGCGATATATTAACTATAGTATTTATAAAAAAAACTTTTCAAGCACGAGTGAAACTCAAACTACACAGATTCCACACACATTTAGCCATTTATAAACATTTAATGGTACATAAAGCTCCTATTAATTTATTTACCGATTTTAATTTTTGGAACAAGAATATATTGCCTACTATATATTTCACAGGCTCAAATTTAAAAAATATTTGTTTTAAGTGATATAACTACAAAATTAACCATTTTCAGACTTTTTCTTTTCCTTGTGTTGTCAAGGTACCCTATAGTTTTTTATTTACTTAGCGGGTGTCAAAATATGCGGCATAAATGGCCATATTTTTAGGGTTATTCTTGATTGTGTTGACTTGGAAGCTTGATTATTTTACAAATTCAAAGGACGTTAGACCTAAGTATTTGATATTAATTTCAACTTGATATCTCCACGTGTTCCTGAGAAAAAGGGTCTTGATCGACAAAAGGACAGCGAAGTAATCCTAATAAGGGTTCCTATTTTCCTTTTGAAGTACGGAACCCTAAAAACATACATGTCGAAAAATATTAAAAATCCCATCAAATAGTAAAAATTAAATAAACAGGCAATGTTATTTATACACGAGAAAAAACTTTAACGCTCTTTTTGATATCCTGCAGTAGTTGCGTAAACAGAAGTACTAAGACACATAGAATAGCCTTGAATAGGTGTAGGAAAATTAAAAGGAAAAAAGGAAAAGTTAAAATTAAGAAGTGCCGGGCACAGAAAGAGAAATAAGATGATAAGCGCGAAGCAGAAGCCGAGAATAGTCGGCTGGCGTGAAAAAAGGAGTTTTTAAGGAAACGTCTTTTATAAAAATTTACTATTTTGACACGCCATCAAAAGCTAATGGCGTCCATTCTGATAGTTTCCCAATTGATAGGAATAGGAATCACCAAAATCAGTCAAGAAATACGTCACATACAGTCGCTAATCCGGACCAATTATTTCACATAAACTTAAATTTATTTCATGTAAACGTACAGTTTTTGAAAACCAATTCAGTTCGTAACAAATAGTTTAAACATTTTAAAAATGGTGCCATTTTAAGGATAATATCTGGTCTTTCCGAAAAGCTACATTGAAACTTTATTATTTTGTAATTTTGCCCGAGTTATAATAACTTATATAATCAAAACTCGTATTAGAAACCCTAGTCATTATATAATCGCGATGCAGTGTGCAAAGCTTTCGAATTACGCAGATAATTTTTAAATAAATTAAAAAATGATGTGAGATAGACACCCTCAATACATACAATACATTTGAATTATGCAAATAATTTTAAAATAAATTTTAAAATGAGGTAACATAGACTCCCTCGACACATATTTTAATGTCTTGGAAGTCTACTTATACCTATATTTAATTATTAGTCTTGGACGTTTCAACTACTAATATTTCAGTCAAAATATTTATAAGACAGTAAAAGATGATTCACACATATTTTCATAAAACATTTCACAAAATTTCATAAAACAATTTATGAAATTTTGTTCTTTCGTACTATATTTATTATTGCAATCTTTACTTTTAGTCTATAAAGAGGGCAAATATTTTATCTAAAATCAGTAAATATGTTGTCCAGGAATCATTATAAAATTTCTTAATATGTTTTTTTAAACATAATATACAACATAATAACTATTTCTTAACGTTGTTTTAAAATTTAGTTAGAATTCGTTAAATATATTTTTATTCGTTAATTACTTGGTTAAGTTAAATAAAAACGACATTAAATACGTTCGAAAATGGTGCTCTATTACCTTTATTTTGTTTGAGTTTTGGTATCTCACTCTATTTATCATTGCAATATTTATCTTCATATATAAAGGGGCAAATACTTTAAAGTAATCTAAGATATGCTAAAACAGCAGAAGTGATATCATAAAATAACTTAGAGTTTTTTAGAAATTATGTATGACGGTAAATATTACTGCTCTACTACTTTTATTTTATCTGAGTTTTTGATATCGCTTTCTTTTTGTCATTGCAATATTTATCTTCGTATATAAAGGGGCAAATATTTTAAAGTAATTTAGGACACGCTAAAACGGCAGAAGTGATATCATAATATAACTTAGTTTTTTAGAAATTATGTATGACGGTAAATATTACTGCTCTATTACTTTTATTTTATCTGAGTTTTTGATATCGCCCTCTTTTTGTCATTGCAATATTTATCTTCATATATAAAGGGACAAATATTTTAAAGTAATTTAGGACACGCTAAAACGGCAGAAGTGATATCATAATATAACTTAATTTTTTATAGAAATTATGTATGACGGTAAATATTACTGCTCTATTACTTTTATTTTATCTGAGTTTTTGATATCGCCCTCTTTTTGTCATTGCAATATTTATCTTCGTATATAAAGGGGCAAATATTTTAAAGTAATTTAGGACACGCTAAAACGGCAGAAGTGATATCATAAAATAACTTAGAGTTTTTTAGAAATTATGTATGACGGTAAATATTACTGCTCTATTACTTTTATTTTATCTGAGTTTTTGATATCGCCCTCTTTTTGTCATTGCAATATTTATCTTCGTATATAAAGGGGCAAATATTTTAAAGTAATTTAGGACACGCTAAAACGGCAGAAGTGATATCATAAAATAACTTAGAGTTTTTTAGAAATTATGTATGACGGTAAATATTACTGCTCTATTACTTTTATTTTATCTGAGTTTTTGATATCGCCCTCTTTTTGTCATTGCAATATTTATCTTCGTATATAAAGGGGCAAATATTTTAAAGTAATTTAGGACACGCTAAAACGGCAGAAGTGATATCATAAAATAACTTAGAGTTTTTTAGAAATTATGTATGACGGTAAATATTACTGCTCTATTACTTTTATTTTATCTGAGTTTTTGATATCGCCCTCTTTTTGTCATTGCAATATTTATCTTCGTATATAAAGGGGCAAATATTTTAAAGTAATTTAGGACACGCTAAAACGGCAGAAGTGATATCATAATATAACTTAATTTTTTATAGAAATTATGTATGACGGTAAATATTACTGCTCTATTACTTTTATTTTATCTGAGTTTTTGATATCGCCCTCTTTTTGTCATTGCAATATTTATCTTCGTATATAAAGGGGCAAATATTTTAAAGTAATTTAGGATACGCTAAAACGGCAGAAGTGATATCATAATATAACTTAGTTTTTTAGAAATTATGTATGACGGTAAATATTACTGCTCTATTACTTTTATTTTATCTGAGTTTTTGATATCGCCCTCTTTATATCATTGAAATCTTTATCTTCATATATAAAGGGGCAAACACTTTAAAATAATCTAGAGATATCATAAAATAACTTAACGTTTTTTAGAAATTATGTACGACGGTAAATATTACTGCTCTATTGCTTTTATTTTATCTGAATTTTTGACATTCCATTCTATTTCAGAATTCTAGATTGAATAATATCAGAAATAAACGCATTTATTAAAAGTTCCTCAAATAGTACTTAGGTGATAAGTCAGGTGATACATTCTTTTTTTTTTTTATATTCATAGATTAATAGTAAAATTGTGTAAATTCTTTCTGTATACTTGTGTATAAAATACAGTTTGATTTTTTTGTTAATTTTCACGTGATTGAGTAACAATCAATTAGATATTCCCATTTGCCTACACATTAAAACGGAAGTGATGATTACAGTCCTTGCAACATCGTATTCATATGATGATAGTCTATTAATCTAGATTCATTCTTAATTAATCATATATTTTAATCCTGTCCAAGTTATAAGTATGAACCACATGTTGAAAATCTTCGTTAACGCATCAGACTTTTCAAAGGATGAGTTGGTTATACAAGTTCTTTATAAAATTTGGGTCTTCTCTGAACTTTAATAGTATGACTGGACACATCACACTATTAAAGTTTAGAGAAGGCAAATTATATATTAACTCTGATGTATTCTAATGACACCGTATTCGTCGTGAGTTTTCCCACTAAAACTTCAGAAATTTTAGAGGGACAAAAAATTTTAAAAATAATGGTGACATATAATTTATGCAAAGTATGGTGAAATAATTTTAAATTTATAGATTAACCGTTAAACAGGATTTACAGGTCTCTATTTAAATTCGTTTAGTCTTGTGTATAACATTCAATTCCATTTCTTAGTTAATTTCCACTTAACCGAGTAACAAACAATTAGATATTCCCATTAGAACATAAATTAAAACAGAAATAAAATTACAATATTTGCACAATCGCATTCAGATGACAATATATAATCCATTATCGTGGTAACTTAGATGTATTCACAATTGGTCACTTATCTGAATCCTGTTTAAATAATAACTATGGACAAATCTTGAAATCAAACTTTTTGGTAAATGAGTTGATTAAGCAAGTTTTTTTATAAAGTTTGGGCCTTCTCAAAAATATTACTGACATGATCGGGGACATATTCTGACTATTTCAATACCTAAATATTCTGAGATTTTCCATTAAAGCTTCACAAATGTTATGGTGATAAAAAATTATAAATAATGATGACGTATGATTTACGCAAAGTATGGTGAAGTCATTTCTATATTATGCAAATTATTAAATATACCTAGTCACTTAGTACGCGAATGAAGTAATGTTTGAAAACAAGTTCTAAGGTTGGGTAACTGCTTTGGCTAGATTAAAGCAATTTATTGTTCTGTCGTAAATGTCATTTCGCAGCTATCGGTTGGAGTGAATATTTTCTCGGTAGTTGTGCTGTTTGGCATAAAAAAGGTATTACTAATTCAAAGAAAGCAATAAACTTTGCGTTCTTTCAAATAAAGGTGATGACAAGTAATTTGTTTTATTTTCACATAATTACCTAGGGCAAGTATTTATATTATGATTCTTTGTAGTTATAGTATAATAATAATACATGAGATAAATTTACTTATTAAATCGCCAATAAATTAGTAATGAATGGCAAGTATTTATATTATGATTCTTTGTAGTTATAGTATAATAATAATAATACATGAGATAAATTGACGTATTAAATTGCCAATAAATTAGTAATTAATGGCAAGTATTTATATTATGATTCTTTGTAGTTATAGTATAATAATAATAATACATGAGATAAATTTACTTATTAAATTGCCAATAAATTAGTAATGAATGGCAAGTATTTATATTATGATTCTTTGTAGTTATAGTATAATAATAATAATAATAAATGAGATAAATTTACTCATTAAATTGCCAATAAATTAGTATTGAATGAAATATACATTTACAGGAGTTATCTCTTTATATTAAAATGTCTCCTAAAATATGGAAGAATTAGAGGAGGTTTACTTTCTGTGGCACTGCTTAAAAAATAGTATTCGGTTTCAGTTATTTTATTATATCATAATTCGTTGTAAGGCATTCTTTTCTCATACTTGCATTTTAAAATAACTTTCATTATCTTTAAGTATAACACACAACACTTTTCCTTCATATTTTTGTGAGAAGAAATATAATTTTATTATAATTTCGTAACCTAGTTTATCTATTATTATTGTTATTATTATTATGAGTGTGATCGTTTTCTAATATTTGTAAGTGATCAAATTACATGTTTTTAAAACTGGAAAATAATTCTTGCTTTTTATTATAATAATTACATGAATGGTCATATACATATATTACACTTGAAAGCATTTGCCAAGAAATTTCAAGAAATTCAAAAAAAAGAAAATAATTACTTATAATAATTGATATTTAATTTAATAATTAATATATTCAACTTTTAAATACAACGAAAATGCCATGGCTGATATAAAATCCAATAAAAATGATAAATATGCAGTCATGTTTAAACTCAAAAAAAGGTCAAAATAATAATAAAATGTCAAGGATTGAATGGAAAGCACAAGGTGACGACTAGTTTTCATATGTTTTTTGTGTTTTTATTTGATTAGCATTTTTATGTGGCATTAAAAAGAAGGGCTGAAAAAAACAACATACGAAACCAAAACCATTTGCATAATTCAAAATCATATTTCTTTAAATTTAAGGAATGTTTTTATATTGTTGTAAAAAAAATACCAAAAACTTATGAACCTCACAAAAAGATAAAATAGATTTGTTTATATTTTTGGTTATTATGTTTCGATAATCAGAGTAGTTGTTAAAATTGTTTTTTTTTAATTTAATACAGAAAAAATATCTATTCCAACTTCATTATTAAAAAAACAACTAGAATAAAACATTTTATATAAAACCCCAAAGTATAATTTGGTATAATTTTTATATCATATAGAAATACCGGCTAACCCTATATTTAGTCAGCTGATTCATTCCTCATTTTTATCTGTATAATTCCTAAATTAGACCTAAATTCTTCCTTATACATTCATTCGCATAAAAATAAAGAGTGTATTTACCAATCACATAAAGAACTAAAACTTGTGCCCCCGACGACCTTTCCTGTGAACTTTTACAATATTGAACCATCAAGGTCATTTACTCCGTAAAATATTGCCAATACAGCATCGTAAGGAGGGAGCAAGCGAACGATATATATGCCACTCGCTCGCTCATTCGTCTCATGAAGCGTTTAATGCAAAAAGAATGTGTCATGTTACACGGACACTCGACACCTGTGTGCAAGTTTGATCACACACATACGCTCGTAATTTCGTATGTGTGTGTGGGTCCGTGTTGTTATACAGGTTGGAGTGTTTGGATGTATAGATATATCATAGAGTTATGGAAGTATTTTAATAGTATTCTTGCAATAAAATGTGATATTTCTAGCAAGTACTTATTACTCGGCTTATTCTTAGCTTAATTAGTTTTTGAGATTTTTCTTCATTTTATTTTGTAGTATTCGTTGAAAATTGTTAAATTTAAAAAAATGGTTCATAATAAACTAAATTGTTTTTAAGTTTCGTGTCACAAATGTAATGCTTAGATGATGGCACGATAAATTTTGATTCAATATAAACTAATAAAATTCGTTCTGAAAATACGTTTTATTTATACAGAAAAACATTTTTATAATTAAATTAAAAAATTAGTTAGTTTTTTGCGGAATGGTTATTATTATAGATGGTATTTAATGAACCATTAGGATCGCAGCAAAGAATTAAAAAAATAATCTTTCTCATACATTACCAGCAATTTCTAAATTAAAAAAAATATATCTATCGAAGACTACATGTATAGCGTATAAAAAAACTTCAAATGTTAACAAAAATTATTAACAAAAAAGTGTTTTATAAGGTATGATTCAATTCTTATTTGTAATCTGAATTCTTGATACCTTGACGATATCATAATTATTGTTATTTACGATTGGTAATAGTTCAAATTTCCACGGATTAGTTTTCGCCGATATTTTTTGTTTGTATTAGTTTTTTTATTTAGTAGAAATTAAATATACTTTAACAAAATGTATGTCAAGCTTCAGAAATAATTAACAAAATAAGACAATATTGTTATGCGATAATGGAGCCCTGAAATGATAGTCCAAGGAACAAGAGTACGTCATATAAATTTCACTGAAATTCAATTTTGATCAGTAGTATTAACAAATACAAAAATAATCATAACCCAAAAAAAAATTTTTGACACTAAAATGAAGATGAAAGTACTTATATTTTTATACGCGTTTGTAAATTTCGTTCCATCAATACGAATTAAAAGGTGTTAAGAAAAGCCTCTATTTAAAAATAAAAGAAAAACAAAAAAGTGTATTTCTTAGGTCTTCAATAAACAGATAAAAAATAAATTATTTGCGGGATCGGAAGTGACGGGATCATTTTTATAATATCATAAATATATGTTAGAAAATGTTACTAAAACTTTTCTAATGTGTCAAGAATTACTAATTTTTTTTTAGATATACTGTTTGGGAAGTTATTCAACGTATAAATATAAATCATTGCACATTTTGCGTCAATTAAACGCACGCTCGAACCGCGCGATTATACAGTACCACTACACGTTTCATGGTGCCTTATACTCACTACCGCTTCCGTGAGTCGTTAACCGCACAGAGAGAGGATAGAGCTGTCCAGCCTAAAGATTTGTTAGTATTTGGAGTTTTTTATAATAACATAGAATCAATTTTTAAATGTTTCAGAGAAAATGGTATATTTATATAAATGTAATAAAAACAAAGGTTGATATTACATTTATATAAATATCTTCTAACATATTTGAGACAAAAATATTCGTATCACTTCCAGGACAAATAATTAGTATTTTCCATTAATTAAGGAACAAAACAATAAATTTTAAGGTTCTTTTTGTTGCTTTTTATAGTTCTGTAGTTAAACTCGCCATGTTCCTCTGTCTGTGTGTCACGGCCGTTTTACTCGCAGAATACTGGTGATGAAACTTGACATTGTTATATATATTTATATAACAGATACAAAGCTTTCTGAAAAAAAATTTCTGAAAAAAAATAATTAAGGGTACCTTCTGTAAATGTAAAGTGGAGATGAATACTTTTATTCGGATATTCCATCATGTACAATATCACTAGTGTAAAGTTTCAATATGGCCATCGCCGAATCCTCGTTCGCATCGTGAATCATAGGGGCTGAAATCGACTCTTTCTTAACACCCTCGTTTGATACTATTGCCAACAACTCGAAATAGTGAAAGTTCATAGTTTGGGTTCTTAGCAGTAAATTTATCCCGGTATTGTCACCTTAAAAATCCATTTTGAGTTTTATTATTAATATATCATTAATTATAAAGATATGTCACCCTTATACGTAAAAAAATGAGTAAGGTTAAAGTTGTCAATAAGACTATAACCTAACTTCCCCTCTATAAGGTAGAAGACCTTATCCTGTCAAACACCCTGTTCATCACATGAATACCCATACGTGTGATCATTTTATACGAATGAGTGTATTAGTAAGTATGTAAAATAACTGGTTTCACTGCTCGGCGGTCATCCGAGCGTTCTCTCATCATTTCTCTTGACGAAGGAATTCATTGAGCGTCTTCTAGAAGTTGAAGCACGTTTTGAAGACGCAGCAAACACTTGTTAATCGTTTTGGAAAACGTCGAAAAAGAGAATAGTAATCGTTAGAATAGCATCTGTAAAAGATTAATTGATAATTTCGTTTCTCTATCTGAGTTTCTATTAGTTTTCGGATAACAGCATTGCTATTATTGGCAATTACTTACGTTTTCTAATTAATAGAATCGTATTTATAGTCATTTCAAATGATCTTCTGTATTATTTCTTTTCCGTTAGCTTAACGCTACTATAAATTTGGTCTGCAGTTTATTGGTTATGGCCAGTTAATGCAGTCTTTGAAAATTGTATCAAGGAAGCTATTTTTCCTTTATCCCTTTCCGTTTCTATTAACTTATTTCATTATATTTTTTATTGATAACTTCTCAACACATTTTAAAATACAAATATTATTTTGTCAACTAAGATGAAAAATATACTTGAGTATATAAATTAGAAGATATTCAGTGGTAAGTCTTCTTTAATGCTAAAAGATAGTTTTTTGAAGTCATAACTTGTCACAAAAAAAATAATTTGTTTTTCTCGCCTTATCTAACGACTCTCCTTATTTGAAAACATTATACTTTATTTGTAATAATTCACTAGATGAAGAAAATGTTACAAGCTAAATAAATTTATTCTTTCACTCGTTTGTTAAAGTTCATTGACCTACAGTCTTTTGATATTACGAAACTTGTTACACTGAATTTCAAAATATTTTTTAATTTTTTTAAAGCGCAAATATACTGATTTCATTTTTCCAAGATTATGTAAGCGGACATAAATATAAATCCACAAATTATGCACTTCATTTTACTGAAAAGTGTATATAATTGCAGAAAAAAAATAATTTTTCTCCCAAAATTTAATACGGAGCGATTATAATAGTAGTAATAAGGTTTAATCTTTCTTCAAACTGGAAATCAAATCCGATAATAAATCGTCGTTACAATTTTCACCAGAAAAATATATCTTAAGCAAAACTATTTTACAACAACTATCTGTATCATGGAAACCATAAATTATTATTCAATAACAATTTGTATCATGGAAACCAACCAATACAACTACAATTTGTATCATGGAAATCAACCGATACAAGTACAAAATCAATTATTACTCAACAAATTATTATTAATTATTATTCAACAACAATTTGTATCATGGAAACCATTAGTACAACTACAACAATTTGTATCATGAAAACCATCAATACAACTATAACAAGATGTATCCTGGAAACCATCAATGCAACTACAGCAATTTGTATCATGGAAACCATCAATTATTATTCAATGCAAAACATAGCTTTATATTTTTGCACTCAGTCGACTATTATTTTCCATATTTTTTCACGTTTAAATTTTGAGAAAATTTACTTCAAAAAACAAATGTCAGTGCAAAAATTTGTATTCCTCCATTTCTTAGGTCTCCTTATATGACCTCCAAAGTATAAAAAGAGACTATGTGACTATCGCTTTTAGTGGCAATTTTTGTCTAGTAATTTAAATATGTCAAAAGTACCTTAAAACTTGCCTTATTTATTATTACCTTAATGCCTTAAGGTATCTTATTTGGAATAAAATTAACTGAGACATTATTTTCTTTCCTATCCAGAAATACTAAGATTTGTTTTGATTGAACTTCTTGCGGTGAATAAGTTGCAAGGAAATCGTGTTGAATAGTCTTATTTTGAATAAAATTAACTGAGACATTATTTTCTTTCTTATGCAAAAATACTAAGATTTGTTTTGATTGAACTTCTTGCGGTGAATAAGTTGCAAGGAAATCGTGTTGAATAGTCTTATTTTGAATAAAATTAACTGAGACATTATTTTCTTTCTTATGCAAAAATGCTAAGCTTTGTTTTTATTGAACTTCTTGCGGTGAATAACTTACAAAGAAATCGTGTTTATTAGTCATATTAAAGACTAGCGACTCACCGCATCTATGCACGGGTACATTTTAGAGTGAACAAAGATAGTGACTAATATATTTATTTATAAACTGCATTCAGCGTCTTTACCCCATATGCCAGAACGACTTGTACAAAGATTTCGTAAGGGTACAATTGAGTTATTATATTAAAATTTTCCGATATGTATTTTTTTCTTTCCCAAACTTAATCCTGCGCTTTATTTTATTAACATAAATGTAATAATGTACCCCAGTATTGTGCCCTTGTAATCGTTTTCACTCCTCCGCCCGCCTTATCCATGCATGAATACATTGCGCGCAACGTTATTGAAACTACTGCGCTTTGCTACGTTCATTTTCTTTCAGAAACGTTATAAACGTTTCTGAAAGGAAATGAACAAAGTAAACGTTTCTGAAAGAAAATGAACAAAGTAAAATGATTTCATAAACTACTAAACTGAATTATAAAGTATGGTGGATCAATATTTCTCTATTTGATATGCTTAAAATGAACATGATATTTATTATAATGAGAATTCAGAAATGAAACATTGGCATGTTCGTTCCATGTATTTTTGTTGAAAATGATTCTATTAGGGACATTTCTTTATATCTTTCTAAGTTGTCTTATACATATTATTAGTTGCCTTATACATATTATCAATTGCCTTATACGTATTATTATTTGCCTTATACATATTATTAGTTGCCTTATACATATTATCAGTTGCCTTAGACATATTATTGATTGCCTTATACATATTATTAGTTGCCTTATACATATTATTAGTTGCCTTATACATGTTATTAGTTGCCTTATACATATTATTAATTGCCTTATATGTATTATTGGTGTATATATATAATAGTTTTGCTAGCGTTTGCTGCGAAACGTCTAGACCAGCGCCTTTATATGACACTTTTATTATACGACATGAGTGCACAATACGTACCCTATGGTAATCTGAAAGCTATAAGCTGCCGTATTACGTTAGATTGAACAAATTTAATGCCTGTAGCGTTGTAGTTATTGCGCGAATCCCTACAAAAAAAAAACAGAATTGTCTTCTTCATTACATATTACAAGACGTTCTCACAATTAAATGAAATTACGCGATATAGTATTATTTCTACTTTCTTTAAGTTCTTTACTACGACCTAGGTTTCGTTGCATTACAACATCTTCAGGTGGGCTATTAGCAAAGATTAATTTTTTTATCTTTGCTAATAACCCACCTAAAGATATTGTAATATAATGAAAACTAGGTCGTGGTAAAGGAATAAAGAAAGTAGAAATAATACTACATCACGTAGTTTCATTTAATTGTGAATAATGAATTTCCACAAAATTAACGCCAAATATATTCAATAGACCTTTTCGTATAAAAGGAGTGTTGCCAGTACAGAATAATTATATTTTTTATTAATCCAAGAATATATACGCGTTAAAAACCGTTTAACATATGGCACCGATACGAAATATAGAAATACCCACGTTAAAAACCGTTTGACATATGGCATTCGATTAAAATCTAAGATGTTGCATTTGAAAAAAACGTATGATAAAAATAAAAAGCCATAACTGAGTGAAGACAGCTGATACAAAATACATCCGACATGATTTTTTTAACATTTAAATTATCTGTTTTTTTACATAACTGTTTATTTGGAACTATGGTATTGTAATTTTACTTACATAATTTGGCTCAGCAAAGAACCTGATTAGATGGTATAAGAAGGAGCTTAGTGGAATATTTTATGATCGTTATAAGCTCATCTTTGACCAAATGTCAAGGTGAATGTTTTATCTCGCGATGAGCGTTTGTCTTTCACGACACACCTGCTTGAACCACAATGGAGGTGGCTCATTAAAATATTAGAGTGCAATCTAGACTGTGAAGGTAAAATTACTAAATCCTAGCTGACGCGACACCTGTTTTGCTGCTGAATTGTTTGCTTGATGTCACTATTAGGTTTCAAGCGAACTATTCATTGAACGTCTTAATTCACACGATTTACCTTGCTGGGTTCGGTCTACAGAAGGCTCCAGTGCATGCAGTCATAATTCGGAAAAACGGACGCGGATATAACAGTCCGTTTGTCCGAAGTATCACTTTACATGCATGGGAAATTTACTAATATTTCTCATTTAGGTTAAGTTATTTCATTAAATTAAGAATCATGGCAAAAATTATGTGTGAGAGATTAAACCAGAGGTTTTGGAATCATTTGTGATTATTAAGGCGTAACAACCAGCAAAGTATTTTAAAAATGCTCTTTGTAAAATAAAATGCTATTTGCATATGTAGACTGTACCTCGTATTAAAAATATATCCACCCCAAGAAAAGGATTATATAATAGTGGTTATGACGATTCATATAAACAAATTATTTCCTAAATAAATATGCTCAATAAACGATAGAAATAAGTAAATAAATAATGTATTTGCATAAATTAATCCATTGTAAAATATATGTAATTAATTTAAGTACCAAATAAAGAATCTATATCAACCGTTGATCAATGTTTTTAAATATTCCCTGGAATAATTCACTGTAAATATAATAAAAAACAATGACTAATTAAAGATAACGCGTCATTACTTGTTGTGGTACAACAGCTATCTTTAGTCAATCGGTTGTAAGTATATGCCCACGTAACATATAGCACTTTTTCATTGTTTAACATTCAAATATCATAACTAAACAATCAAGAGAACAGGACACAACTGTCGCAGAATTCCAGTACGGGTTCACCTTACTGAATTTACAGTGACATCATTTTCATCATGACAGGTAGCAAGATTACCATCACAGCATCCCGCAGACAATTCAGCAATGGAACGAGAATCGTCTGCGTCGGACTTAATCGTCGTTTCGCTTATCCAGTTTACGATTTTAAGTTACACTTAAGTTGCTAACTTTCCATTTATATTAATGCTAAATTTCCCATGACATATCATTTTATTTTAGATTGTCCATTTTGAACTGAAGTTAATAAATTTTAATCGGAATTTTAATTTCTGAAACGTCAGTGTTTGGCCGTTACTTATTTTCTTCTGAGACGTGTCATATATCAAATAATTATTCATATCAAATATTAATAGACTGAAATTGGTACTAAAAATATTATGGAAGTGTTGCTATCATAAAAGAGTTTCACTCAATAATGGTAAAATTTAGTGGACATATTATTTATAGTAATTTTCTGTATCTACAGAAAATATTTTCAAAAACAATTTACTGAAAGTAAATTATCAACATCCCACTCAGTGATATCTCGGCTTTCGGCTAGAAACGAACTTAAAACATAAAAAAATGCATAATGTAACTTATAGGTGATGTGCTGGTGTTAATTTTATGCCTTTGCGATCGCCACTCTTAAACTTATCTTTTTAATTAGAAATAATAGTTATAGAAAATTAATATATTATTATTAATATCTTCATAGTAAAAACATCATTTATATATGCTCCAAAGGATATTTTTCCCTAATTTTCCATCCAAGTAATCGGAATTGAAACTCTTTCTCTTTGAATATGAAATTTTAATCAAAAATTACTTCCATTAGTTTCGATGCTTTACTAAACATGTAATTAAATATACAAATAAAATAGGAATAATAAAAATTTAATCTTTCAAATTATATTTTAATACAAAAAATGCTGATAATAAATTTGAAATTCATGTAACTGTTCAGTTGATATTGTATTAAAGGAACCAAAGAACCATGTTCGAAAAAAGGAAGTGTCCTTAAAATTACTTTTACGACTGGCCCAGTACATATTTTTCTATTGCAACATCAGCACACCTTGATAAATTCCCATTTCATTGTATAATAGTTCGACATGAATGGTCCATCCTCATGTAATAACACATCTCAGTGTACAGAGGTCATGCAGAGCATGATTCACGGAGATGCTGTGAATTGAATAGCGTTAGTTTTACTATGTCGAAACGTAGTGATTGTTGATTATTATTTTCATTAGTACCTTTAAGACTAAACGTGCCAAATGTTGAGTTGGTAAATAAAAATCCTTGAGCGGTATTGCGTCGTGATTAGTAAAACAATTTGCATTTTTCAACACGTTTCATATGCGGCTGGGAGTGGTGGGTTTTTACGAACGTCTCCGTGTGAAATATTAATGAATTTTTTAAACGGTATATAAAACAATATATTTACTTTAGATTTTTTTAAGTACTCCCAACCTTAAAAAGTCAAAAAGGATACGATCGTTTCGAAAGGATACGATCGTTTCCTTTTTGAAATAGAATCGAAAAGGATACGATCGTTTTTAAAACCGTTTTCGTCTCTGTGGAGAACATATGTTTGTGTTGAGCAATTTGTTGCAGACTTACAAAATTTGGCCCAAATTGATTTTTTGATCTACAAACTTTCATTGCAGTGTAATTAAAATGGAAACAGAATCATTGGGAAATTAGAAATTGAAAAAACATTTTTATTTTTAATGTGATGTGTGGGTATGTATTTTGAGTTGACTTCTGGACTTTTTATTTTAAAGAATTTTAAGAAAATCGTTTCAAAAAAGTATGTGCATTTACTTATTTTACCGAAAATATTTTTGTATATACATAAAATAAGAATTAATATAGTTTTGTGAGAACACGAAGGCCGTCAATAACGACCTTTTTGATTTCATATAAATGATATTATACATTGCCAGGCTTTTAGATATATTTCATTTAAGTCAACCCCATACCAAAAAAATAATGTAATTAATAATAATTATATACTTAAATGCTAATTACAAGCAATTCACTTACATATTGCAAATGTATATACTAAAATTTAGACTACAAGAGATGAAGAGAGTGTACAAAGAGAAGGCTGCAGAATATTGTCAATACTGGCTTGTGAGAAATTAAACAGTAAAATTAATTCTGATAAATATGAGATAATATACTTCTTTTTTCGTTATTTCTACTTTTTATTACTTCTGAAGTTTAAATTAACAAAAAAATTAATTTTATTTACAATATCACTATGTTGAAGAGTACACATTTACTATTTCTTGTGATATTTGATTGTTAAATTTGATATTATTTACCCAAGTTTTTTATTACTTTCAAAGTTTAAATTAAGAAAAAAAATTAATTTTATTTACAATATCATTGTGTTGAAAACTATACATTTACTATTTTTTGTAATATTTGTTTGTTAACTTTGATATTATTTACCCAACTTTTTTAATACTTCCAAAGTTTAAATTAACAAAAAAAAGTTAATTTTATTTACAATATCTCTATGTTGAAGAGTATACATTTACTATTTCTTGTGATATTTGATTGTTAAATTTGATATTATTTACCCAAGTTTTTTATTACTTTCAAAGTTTAAATTAACAAAAAAATTAATTTTATTTACAATATCATTGTGTTGAAAACTATACATTTACTATTTTTTGTAATATTTGTTTGTTAAATTTGATATTATTTACCCAACTTTTTTATTACTTCCAAAGTTTAAATTAACAAAAAAAAGTTTAAATTTATTTACAATATCTCCATGTTGAAGAGTATACATTTACTATTTCTTGTGATATTTGATTGTTAAATTTGATATTGTTTAGCCAACAACAACAAAATGAACTTACTCATATCTTAAGTCATAAGTATTGATAATATTTTCCAGACTATTTTTTATATAACAATGATCGATTATAAAAAATGTGGTAAGTAGATATCGATAATGGGGTGGCCTAGTTCCAAAAGATAGTATCAATTAAAAAGGAAACCTTTCTACTAAATATATATATATATATATATATATATATATATATAAAGATTAACAGTTTTGGATATTTTGTATTTTTATATCAATGAAATTGTAAAAGTTGGAAGTGTAAGAATCAATGAACGTAAATTGCCCTTACTAAACTGTGGTTTCATAAGTACTTAAGTTATTAGGCTTCAACGGTTATGAAAAAGAGTTACAGCTGTGAAATCGATTACATTCTCTGCACTTACATTAAATACAATTAGTAACAAAAATAATTTTGAAATCATTAATAAATTTAAATCAGAATCGATCTTATAAAAGTTATTTTAGTAATATCGCAAGGCTATATATAATTGCATGTCGAAAAGAGTAAAATTATTACTTTTTGACATTTAAACTTATTTTAAATTTCAAATGTATAAATATTAATTAACTGTCATTTTAATGAATCTAAATATCATTCGATGATGTAATGGTGATAGTGTTGTTCTTTTTAACGGAATGTTTAAGGTCACAGTATATTCGAAGAATGTAAGCAGATGTATCAGATTACATTCGTAATTGTAGATTGCAAAAAGACACTTGGCAAGATATTAAACGATTTTTATAGAAGTCAGTTGCAACTAGAATGGCACGTATTATAAACATATAATCATTTATCTTATGCATTTAAGGCATATACTAAAAGCATTAGGAATTAGTGTACATTTTTATGTTTGTATACGCATCATGTCAAAAATTAATGCCCCATTTCTAATAGAGTTCCCAGAAGACGTAGGAGTCGACTAGAAGCAATGGTTAGTTTTTATTTAATCGCAATTTGTTCACTCAATCAAATGCAAAAATTTCATATTTTCAAATGATTTGCATTGCATGTAGTAATGATACAATTTTATACTGTTCCTATGTAAATCTATAGATGGCACCACGTGGATTTTAAACATCGCATTAAAGTTTTCCACCCGAACATGCATTGGTAAAATGGGCGTGGTCAAAAGTGAAGTATCGAAGAATATGGGAAAGATAAGTGCTTGCTGAGGGAAAAGTACAGACACATGAGGGCAAACGTCATTGTTGCCGTCTTCCGTACAATAAAACTTTCAACGTTTTATATTTTATGAGTTCACATTGTTTCCTCAATTTTTTAAAATTTGTATGTTATTAATTACAAATGTAATTTAATTATTATGGTAGGTTTACTGTTAGGTTGTATATATTTTGAATATGCTTGTTATGTATTATATCATCTATATTGACAATGTGTAATTTGTGTACCTATAAAACTATAGAATTGGTCTATCCGTTCTTTGAATACTTTTTGAGAAAAAAATATTTATGGGAATAAGAGAAAAATATTGTAAAATATTGTTTTTGGAATGTTTGTCTAATTTATGGATTTGTCTACCAGAATGTCTATTTGTATATGTTGACATCACACAAGAAAAGTTAAAGATATCTCGACAACGTTTCCACCACTGGATTCTGTAGTATATGGGATAAAGTACAGACTACATTTTATTGCAATGGACCAACTAAAAAGAAGATATGGCAATTTGATGTTTCAATACAAAGCGCACTTAAAACTTAGTTTTAAAATAATTATTGAGTTACGTGTATTAATTTTACAGTTGGTAATATTTTCCAAAGTCTACGAAAGCGAATTGGCTTGTACAACTACTTTTACATGTTATAAGTATAAGTTCGCCTTAGGTACTCTCTATAACTAAATTTAGAAACTATTAAATAAAAAGATTTTATTTTAAGATCTGTGTCCGTTAATTTATCTTATAAATGCTTGCCACAATCTAAATTGTTTGCTACTTATGCTGTATTTCGATGGGACTTCATTTGTTTTAAGTTTTTTGTGAACTGTGTCTAGATCCATATGTGTTCTGGTAATTATGAAAAGCAGCACTATTTATAAGAGTTATTAAATTTGAGATAGTCTAACAAAAATTTCATTGCTGCACCATTTTTAATTTTGCACAAACTTTATAAGATCTTTTTAGGGTCTCAAAGAAGGAAATCCAGCGTCATTTAATTTTCTCGTGCGCCAGTCCTTTCGCTTACCCGAATTAAAACATTCAAATTCACACAATTAATAGTGAAAAATATGTTTATTTTACTGATTTTTCGTCATTTTATCTGACACTGGAGTCAGTCTCGACTACCCAATGTAAACAGCTAATATTTCCCAGAGATCAAGTGGACATATTGTTATTAAATATCTTTAAAATAAAGAATTTAACAGCTAAAATATTAAACTATAAAAATAACGTTTCTCAAAGATTTTAGTTTGGGTAAGCGAGGACTGGCGCATGAGGAAATTGAATTACGCTGAATTTCCTTCTTTGGGAGCGTAAAGGACATTCTCACTAAAGTTTATCAAAATCTAAAATAAGCTGGTTTTATCGATTAGACGATTTCATATAGAATGACTCATAACGAAAGCTTTTACATTTAAAAACTAACCATGACAAATTGAAAAACTTTAGGAGGCTTGATTTCAATTTATATTGTAAATTGAACTTTACACATAAACGATTTCAACATATACATTTTATAAAGAATATTTTCTCAATGCAGTATTTAGAATTTCACTTCATCTCAAAAAGGAATTTCCGTTATGACCCCGATGAATCAACCGCTAACTAAATGCTTGGTCTCTGACGCACGGCTCTTTCCTCACAAAGCGTTTTGAGTATGAGATCATGCAACAAAAATTGAAATCGTAATCCTGCTCTTCGTAGAAACATTTAGTTAGTTTTCTCGTGTAAGCTTTCTCTGTTGTCTCATAATTGGTTAATTGGCCTTGACTACCTACGAATTAATTGACACAGTGTTATTAACGGAGATATCGAATTTATTCGTATGGATATTGTTTTTTAATCGAATAGAAATTAAAACTGAATATTATATTGCTCCGACTGCACTGACCATTCTCTATACAATTTAATTTTTCTCAGTTTTACCTAAAATTTGAAGTCGGCTTAAAAATTTAATTCTTGCAAATTGGTCTTTATAATTTTAAGTTGCTTCACGTTATATTAATACGACACATAAGAATGTATAAGTGAGCAAAAGTCACACATCTTCTCATGCATCTGCCTTTAGCTGACAAATTCCAATTTATGCTTTTGGAAAGTAATGTGCCATCATTTATAGATCTAACAGTTGAAATTAAGGTTATTTAACTTTTGAGACACTCGCACATAAAAAAAATTAAATAAACCTGTCATATCCTTAATGTTGATGTTCAGATTTCGAAATAATTTCAATAATCATAAGCCATTTTCACATAAAATAATAGATCCTAAATATTTTTGTGGTGTATTATAATTATTGTTAAAATTCTTGACTTCTTTCTGTGCGTTTTAAATATATCGATTTTTAGGGTATCGATTATTTCATACGTCAGGGGAAAGAAAAACGGAATCCTCATCAGACCACTAACGCATCCGTCTATCCGTCTGCCATAGCTTTTTGTCTGCGAAGGTGTTGTAGAGGGGAGGGGGAGTCCATTCGTTTTTTTAAAGATATTTTTACATAAACCTCATACGATGATAAATTCATATTTTTTATTCTTCTAATATTAAGTTGAAGAATTTAATGCCACATATTTTAATTTATATTCCATGGTTTAGTAAATTTATATTCCATGGTTTAGTAAATTTATATTCCATGGTTTAGTTTGTATCGCAACAATATTTCTAGTAAGAAGAACACACAGAGAACTAACTATCCCAATGTATACGAAATATCTCTGACAATAAACACAAAAGGATTTCTTTTTCAATTTTTCGAGAAAACTTCCAGTCCTAAATCGATTATTATAATTATTTTTAGTTATAATTTCAGCTTGTAAGAATTGCAGCGAGTTGAAAAAAAAATAATAAGTATCCGTTAAGAAATTTAATTTTTGGCGAAAATAATAATAAGTTAAATTATAACAATATGGGCATATTGTCCTGTTCCTTATAGTTAAGTAAAAAATAACAAAGGATGTTACGACTTAGACTTTTTTATATATCAGTGGCGGTTTTATTATTAAACCGGAAGTACTGATGTATCGACGCCGTATTAAGTTACGAAGGAACATGCAGTTTATGTCGTCGGGTGGTTCCTTCCCAAATCCCATGATTTTTTTGTTTATGGTACAATAAATTTCATCGAAGGCGTATAAAGCTTTTTGGTCACTAATGGCAAACTCATGAGCAGTCCTTTGTAGTTTTAAAAGAGTCATGTAGTCTTTATGTTGCAAAAAACGTTTACTTGAAGCTATAAATGACGGTAATAAAGACTTTTAACATACATGCCATGATAGAATAGAATATTGTTTTCTTGCAACTATTGCCAATTTGACATTTTTATAATTCATATATGGAGTTCCATAAAAGCAATTGAAAGATTTTAATAATTCTAGTCAATGCCTAAACTGGTTGGATTATAAATTATGATATAAATTATTTTTTTATACTTACTTTTTTCTTTTTTTCTTTTAGTAGGCAAATTATTGCTTCAAAAACAACCTCTTACAACGTATGAAAATAAAAACCTATCAAGTACAACTCGCTCCATGAAGATTACATATTATTCTAAAAGTTTAAAAATAAACTATTTACAAATATTAAATTTTCGCGACTTAAAAACATGGTGCATATTTAAAAAATTGTGACATCCGGACATGGTACAGATTTAAAAGAATTATGACATCCTTATAGCTTTGCATGTACTTCTCAGTATAACTCTGAAGATATACTACTTATAGAATTTTGAAAAAATTTGAGCAATTAAATTGCCCTCCCTAAAATTTATTTATGAATTCTTTTGAATGCTACCTGTTCAGGTATAAGTGGGTTAATACGTTTTATTACTATCCAAATTCCAAGTATTCGCTTCAAGCGGTTTCTGAGAGAAACGACTGTACCCGACAAATAAACGGAAATGTGACTAATCTTGGGAAGCTTCCGTTTGTCCTTTTGAGGCATGAAACCCTAAATATATTTAAAATAAATGGTATTGTAGCAGGATGCAAACAATGAATTTAAACTACAAGAAATCTATAAAGAATTTCGAAGACTTAAATACTTGAATACATTCAAAAAATGTGAATACAAGTATATTTATATTCGCTTGCACATGGAATAAACACATATTTGATGGAAGGAAGGAGTAAAAGGTGTTTGAGGAGACACGATACACAAAGCTTGGTTAGGTAAAATTTCTTGAGGTTATACGTAATAGAGCTCTAGTAAATTTTTTTGAGGTTATGCCTAATAGAGCTCTAGTAAAATTTCTTGAGGTTATACCTAATAGACATCAAGTAAAATTTCTTGAGGTACCTAATAGAGCTCTAGTAAAATTTATTTTTATTTTTTGAGTTTATACCTAATGGAACTCTAGTAAAATTTCTTGAGATTATATCTAGTAGAGCTCTAGTAAAATTTCTTGAGGTACCTAATAGAGCTTTAGTAAAATTTCTTGAGGTCATACCTAATAGAGTTCTAGTAAAATTTCTTGAGATTATATCTAGCAGAGCTCTAGTAAAATTTCTTGAGGTACCTAATAGAGCTTTAGTAAAATTTCTTGAGGTCATACCTAATAGAGCTCTAGTAAGTTTTCTTGAGATTATATCTAACAGAGCTGTAGTAAAATTTCTTGAGGTTATGCCTAATAAAGTTATACCTAATAGAGTTAAAAAAAACATCGTTTTAATATACACTGTAAACCAAGAGTTATAAAATGATATATATTTTAGAAACTAATCTATGGTTATGGCCGCTATGGGTTGTAAATCTGGAGCTAACACCTAATTAACTATTAGGGTATTTCAGTACCTCATAGAAGAGAGGTGTATATGTAGATTGCGCCGACTCACCTCCGATAAACAGTTGATTAATTTATTACACATTTTCCAGTAAAATTCAGTATAAACTTCCATAATGAAGTAAATACAACATAGTGTTTAACAGAAACGAGCGTTAGTTTTTATTAATAGTTTCTATTGAAATCGCTATCACGAGGTTATTTTGTAAAAGATTAAACAAACTCGCTATCAAGAGTTTATTTTGTAAAAGATTAAACAAACTCGCTATCAAGAGTTTATTTTGTAAAAGATTAAACAAACTCGCTATCAAGAGTTTATTTTGTAAAAGATTAAACAAACTCGCTATCAAGAGTTTATTTTGTAAAAGATTAAACGATCGACCACTTTTTGCATCCAGTATCTAATTTTTATTGGCATTTCAAATAGTACCGGGATTTAAGTGTTTATCATTTGTAAGAATGACGTTTAGTTAAGAAATTATTAAATATGCTATAAATGAAAAGCAAGGAAGGAATATGGTATGGAAACAAAATTGTAATATGCGGTAGACCAGCTACTAAGTCGATCTACTCGAAATAAATATTAGAAATTTTAATGTAATATTATGCAAACGAGCACAAAATCAAATTTCTAAACAGATGAAGGTGTTATTAATTTCTAGAAGTATAAAAGTATTTTTTATTATAGTACAATATTATTTGTGACTTAACTAAGATATGTGAGATACAGCGATTTCATCTAAACATAGTTTGAAGAAAATTCAAGGAAGTAGTTAGTTTTTGATGATCACAAAAATTGACAACCATTTTAAGTATGTACAAACTCGGAACCGGAATTTGTGTTAAGAAATATAAAAAAATGACAAAGAAGTTATATACCTTAGATGTTTTCTAGGTAATCATCCAAATCTCATTGAAATTCGTTCTATACTTTTAAGCAGAGTATAAAAATAAATAACAAGCCTTTTAAAATTGTTTGAATAGAAGCTTCTTAACGCAGGCTTCGGGATTGAGAGTTACCATAGAAAAACCAATCGTGAAAAGACGAAAGTGACATCATACACAGGATGAGCATCAACACCGTCACCAATATTTATACTCTTTTGGACTGCACAGCCTATTATAAGAGAGTATAGGTGGTATAAATGTGTTCATAGGGAAGGTGCGCAACGGTATCAACAGCACCCTATCCGTGTTCCTCTCTGTTGATGAGTCGAAATACCAGCTTCTCTCCTTCGATATATCTCTTTCTCTCTTGTAAAATCTATATGTAATACAAGGGGACTTCCATTATTACTACATTCTTATACCACAGAATAAACCTGTGATCAAATATAATATCTTACTTAATTTGGGGTTTATATTAACGTGTTAATTGCATCTAAGCCAAATAGCAATCGTTATAAATCAAGTATTGGCAAATCAAAGAAGGGTTGTGGTAGATAATCATAATATTTTGTTTCATTTCTAGGAGGAAAGTGAAAGAGAGAGAAAGTCAGAGGCAGAGAGAGTTTACGATTATACGTTTATATAAAAAAGCATAAAAAGCATCGCTTCTGTCATGCGTCCACAAACACACACACACACATGCACGCGCGCACGCACAGACACACATTGTTTTTAATTTTTTTGTCCTTTATACTTCAAAAAACTTTACGAAAAATAATTTAGGTTTGAGAGATTTTTCCTTATAATGCCCTAGGCCAGTGGCGTATACACATTGAATGAAACTGACTCCTATCTAACTTAAAATTGTAATGATTACAGAAAATCCAATAAATTGATCCAATAAATTGCTATCATCAAATTTTGATAATCTCCTAGTCAAAAAATGCTCTTAACAAGACTCACAATCTTACAAATCTAAATAGACCTGGTTACATTACTTCGTAATGAAATTCTTAAAAGCTTCACGATTGCTAATAAAAATACAAAAAGATGACTTTTAGTCAAATCACAAGCGACGACCTTAACATTTAGTTTAAGCGGACCATTCACCGAGTACATTCACCGACGCTTAAATACATTGAGGAATAGCACTAAATATATTTGGAATCATTACTTATTCAACGAGCGACCGACCGATGGACGACCAGAATACGCCACTGGCCTAGGGCATTGTTACTTTCGCAAAAGTACCGCCATCGACGATGACTCTACTTTCATCCCGACAACAGGTGTGGTCGACTGTTGCGTCATTTCCGGTACTAACGGCAGCGTCAAAGGCGGCTGGGCGGCTTTGCCAAATCGGTTGGGTTTTTTGGTTATTTGAGTTGAGATTGAGAAATTGGTTTTAGTTGTTTTTAAGTGATGCTTCGAGCGTACTTTACGCTCTTTTATTGTTTGCATATGGAGAAATACAAGAAATAAATATGTAAGCGAGTGGATTGTACTTCGTATATATGTACATTAGGTGTGCCGCAAAATGATCTAAGTCAATAAGCGAAAGCGTAAGTATACATGTTTTTTTTTCCACTATTTTCTTGACTAAATTATTTCTATAATAAAATAAACTTCATACAAAAAGCCCCTTTATTGAAATTCATACTGTAATGTATGCCCCAGACTCTACATATCAACAGCTGAGCTGTCATGTATACGTAAGTTACTAATATTTTCACTTCTGTCACGTGTACGGTGATACACGCACAATTTATTTATTTATTTATGATTTATTTATCACATGACTAAGAACACATGACTAACTATGACTAAGAACATATGTACTTAATTGTGAATGATTTTAAATGAAACCGCACATATAGTTTCATAAATATAATTTATAACAGGGCAATACATCCTCAACCGCATTTCTGGTACGGGCATCGCGGCTATTTTTTCTCCTGAAGAAAATCTTATTTTTATATTATATATTTACATAATGAAGGCACGGGAAGGCATAATGCAATGCTTATATAGCACATGTACTTAATTTATTTATAAATAAATGAAACCGCACATATAGTTGCATAAATATAATTCGTAACAATAATAACGGCAATACATCATTCAGTCACATTTCTGGTACGAGCATCGCGGCTATTTTTTCTCCTGAAGAAAATGTTATTTTTATATTATATATTTACATAATGAAGGCACGGGAAGGGATAATGAAATGTTTATTTAGCAACACTAAGTTTCAAAACTGAATTTAATCCATACCTCAAAACGAAAAATGAATTTGTCTATGTCTCCATTTGTCTATGTGTCGTTCACAGTCGATTTCTTCAGAATCCGTTTGATTCGTTTCTTTAGTTTTATAAATCGTGTGGGATATTGTTTGAATGGGCTAGTAATTTAGAATTTTTTTTTAGAAGTTTATAGAAAGTCACTTCGCATGATTTAAGTTAATTTTTTTATAATTTTTTGCATAATGAAGGTACGAGGGTGATAAAAGCTTATTTAGTAACACCAAGTTTCAAAACTGAATTTAATCCGTACCTCAAAAGGAAAAACGCATCTATCTACGTGTCTGTCACAGTCGATTTCTTCGGAATCCATTTGATTTGTTTCTTTAGTTTTATATATCGTCTGGGATATTGTTTGAATGGGCTAGGAATTTAGACAATTTTTTTTAGAATTTTAAGTTATCCTGATATACCCAGTATATTCTAAAACTACTGAACCAGAAAGTGCATTCTAAAACTACTGAACCAGAAATCGTGAAATAAAACGGCGTTGTTAGAATATGGCTAGATCATAGAAAAATTATAGCTATTATTCTATGTCTTATATTTTTTGAGAAATTCACTACATTTTACCTCTGTGAAAGATGTAGACAATGTATTAATATGGTGAAATATAAAATTAACATTTATAAATACTTTAATAGAAACAGTTTGTACCTCACACATACAGTTCTATATACGTTTATAGTTTCATATACCTTTCAAATTTTAATACTGTGGATATACCTCAGTAGTTACGAAATCCTTGTAGCGGGCGTTCTACTCGTACTTAGCAGATTTTCTTTTTCAAAATTAAAACCTCATTCAACTTACGGTTTGGTGCTTATGTTTTGAACAAGTTTGCATGAAACCAAAAATATACAGTTTGAAATAAATACCATCATCAACAATAAATATGACGAATAGAGAATATAACTAGAAAAATTATATGGTAATCATTATAAACCAAAAATAGATAATTTTAGTACAAATCAAATAAAAATCGGGACGGATAATAGTGAATTGAGAGAGAGAGTCTACCATCATACGTTTTTTTCAAGAAATTACAAGAAGCTTCGCTTCTGTCGTGTGTCCAGAAACTGATACATGCATTTTTTCACTTTTATGTCCTCTATCCTTTAAATAATCACGACTATGAACCAACTAAATACACTACGATCTCTATTGTGAAGCAGGGAATAAATCAACACAACATATCGAAACGAGGAAGTACCTCGAATACCGAGTTAAGCAAATTTGTTGCATGACCTATGGGGGATGTGTTGGTAAGTGCATGCGATATATGAAACAGTTTATTCTTACTTACATATAACAACCTGGAAAAATAAATAGCGAATTTTAACACCGAAGTGTTGTGAATGTAACAATTTTTAATTAATATAGGGACTTACGCAATTCTCTTCTCCATTTTAGAGGATTATATCTAACAAGCTTACTGTCAGAACTCGTTAGTTATGTTTAAAAACCTTACTGTCAAAGCTTGGTAGTTAAATCTATAACATTTACTTTAAAAGCTCGGTGGTCATTCTTTAAAAACATGAATACTCACAATGCAGGGACAGGTTCAATTCTCTTCTCTCTTTTAGAGGATTATATCCAACGAGCTTACTGTCAAAGCTCAGTAGTTATGTCTATCTAAAAATCCTACTGTCAAAACTCTGTGATCAAATTTAAAAAAAAAACTTGAATACGCACAGTACAGGGACAAATTCTATTCTATTTTCCCTTTTAGATGGTTACATCCAACGAGCTTAGTATCAGAGCTCGGTGATTATATCTAAAAAGCTTACTATCAAAGCTCGGTGGTTCTATCTAAAAAGCTTACGAGTAAAAAAAACGATGAATGCATCCAAAGCATCCAATAGGCAATTATCTTTCCCCTGTTAGAGAATTATATCTAACGAGCTTTCTGTCAGAGCTCAGTGGTTGTATCTAGAAAGCTTACTGTTAGATCCCGGTGATTATATCTTCATGCGCATCCATGTGGACGGGGCTGGTGTAGATAATTCATAAAGTCGCGACGTACAATCAAAAAATATATATGGATAATTCCATGTCAAATCAACACAATTTGGAAAAAAATTCGGACTTAATATCTCAGATTTCCAAGATTTTTGTTATACGGTGTATATACCATAAACCTATGAAGGAATACAAAATTTCAGTTATTTAGCACAATTTCCTTTTGAAGTTATTAATTTTGAAAGATTTTACTTTTTATAAAAAATTACTCGTTTTGGCATTTTAAATTGTCTATGGATTGTCAGCCAGTGACGATACGGACCTGATATTAGTCTCATTTGAAAGCTCTTATATGGGATATTAATATAATATACCACAAGATAGTGATTACGAGTTAAACAATTTTTGAAAATTTTCAGTTAAATTTTCAAGTTTTAATTTGTCATAAATGACAATTTGAAAATTAAAAAAAATATAAAAAATTAATTGTATGTCCAAATATATACATAAAATATTTTTTAATTAATTTATCATGGGTTCTTGAAGGAATCAGAAGATACAGGGCATCATAAATACACATGTTTTGTGAATGATGTACGAAATCCAGTGAAATTTTATTTTTAAATTACCACGTTTGGAATGTAGGGGATTTCCCTTTTTAAACAAATCTGAAGCTGATTTGCCTACCAGTATAAATGTAGAGGGGTAAAAGGACAAAATGCATTTTAAAGATATACCAAGGTAATTCTCCTGGAATCTGAGGTGGCTGTCATTTGTGCCTTTTTCGAGAGTTATTCTTTTATTTTACAAGTTCCACGTATTTTTCAAGCTCTTGTGGTGAATTTAAAAGAAAAATAAAAAAAAATTTTCAGTTTCATTCAATGCTCAACTACAACACCACTGCTGTCTAATCGTTCCAGGGAAAATTAAAAGATTATTTGAAAAGCAAGTTTCAAACACTTCCCAAGAAAACTTCTATTTTACGGACGGTTCTGTAGCCCAATATAAAAATTAAAAGAACTTTATTAACTTGTACAACCGCAAACAAGGTTTGAGGTTGAGTGGCATTTTGCAGCAGCAGCTCATAGAAAGTGCGCATGTGATGGTGTAGGCGTAAAGAGACAAGTAGCCAGAGCAAGCCTACAAAGATCGTATGAAGACCAAATTATGAATGCAAGGCAACTGTTTGAATGGGCACATCAGAACATATCTAACGTATACTCAAAATGTGAGAATATATTAAATCTCTCGCATATTATAATCACATATTAATAATTATGTCATATGTCATATTCGGGAAATTAATCTCCCGCAGAATAAATTAAAACTGAAGAACAACTGGCCAGTCGGTAGTGTAGCTGTAACCATATTAGGCACCCAGAAAAACCTTCTACCTCTCAGCTGTAGAACCAGAGTAAATGTTAAATTATTTTCTTCTGCAATTATTACAAGTATATTTCCTATTTTAAATGACATGCAGCATTATTATTTATATAGTATTGGCAAATATTAGGGAACATGTTACTTCAAAGTACCAAAACGTGTAACTTTTTGATAAAAAGTTGAACCCTTAAAAGTTAATAACTTCAAAAATAATTGTGTTATACAACTGAAATTTTGTATTTTGGCATAAGTCTATAGTATATTAGTGCATACCATCATGAAAATCTGAGACATCAAGTTTGAGTCAGTGTGTTTAATTGTCTGAATGTCGTTAAAAAAAATTTATGAGATGACTTTTTTTGTCATTGAAATGAAATTGAAAATATGACTTTTCCGAAAATTGAAAATAATATTCATAATTATGTGTCATATTTTTCGTACACACGGTACTTGCGCACATTACTCAGCGCCGTTCACGGAAATAACCCGCGAACAGCAGCGAAGACATCTAGCTGCCCGAGTAAGCACAGCGCTCCAAGTATTGTGTAAGAGTTATTTATAATGATTTTTTGCACTCATTTAGAAAAAGGACGTATTTTACATTTTATTTCAACAACAATTTATTCCGTTATAGCCAACGCATAAACGAATAATGTCTTTCCATGTTCGACTTTTTCCCGGACAGACATATATATATATATATATATATGTGTGTGTGTGTGTGTGTGTGTGTGTGTGTATACACATATACATTTTCAAGTACATTAGTAATATAATGAAAAGCTCTCTGCTATAATGTCTATTCAGCATTTACTGTACTCTTAATTGGACAGGTATAGTTTTTTATATCTAAACCATTCTTACATAACTATGTATTAAAAGTTAACAAGTTGATCCACTTGAAAATAATTAACAAGCCAAACTAACTAAGATCTAAGCATAATTTATTTCTTCGTAAAATAGAAAGGATCGAGCTTTTTTTTATGTAACAACGTGGACTATTATATTTGGAATACATATTTTGTTTTTACCTTCTACTTCGTAGTAACTTATGTTTTACTTAAACTAAAACTATTCATTATGTAAATCGCCGACGATTTTCAAGACCAATACACTTAAGCAATCAACGAAGATTATCGTGCCTAATATAGAAGTCATCATCATGATAATCATATAATGCACTGTACCTAATGACCTTCTTGATAGTAATTTTACAGTTGTCAAGACTTTTTATTGTGTGTCGCTATATAAACGAAAAGTTTGTTTAAAAATATATGGCCTTGGATAATAACAAGTATGTTTTTTAGCAGATACACTTGATTTAATTATTCATGTTTCGTTGCATAATATGTTGGTGATCTATGACAAAGATATTAAAAATAATATTTCGACAAAACTAAAAACTACATTTGCATTTCCAGTATAATTTATTTGAAGATTTTTGTAGTTTTTATTGATCTTTCGAAGCCAAAATTTATGGCTGTCCAAAATTATAGATATAAGAAAGAATTAATGAACAATTCTTTGCATAACATCTTAAAAATCGTCAAATATTCGCGTACAAAGAAACTGAGGAAAGCGGCCAATCCAAAAGTTCTCTAAGTTTTTAATAAAATTAGGATGCAATTAGATGGGGATTAAGTTTAATATATAGCGCCAAGTTTAATATTCCCTAAACGGGGCTCATGAACTAAAAAATTATGAAAGCAACTTCAAATTCCTTTTTGAAGACCTTTCCATTGATACTTCATTCAACAGAATGTGTAAGAAAACCCCCACTTACATATATGAAGATGTATTTCTAAAAAATATTTTTAACATTCTGCTACAAATAAATCTCCAGATGAAGCTCCTACTTACAAAACTTTATAGAGGCTTGTTTAATACTATAGAATCTATGCAGCTTTTATAGAGACACAAATGGACGAATCAATTATAAGAGATTTGGACAGATGGACGGACATGATACAATTATAAGATTTTTTTTCATTACAAAACCTAAAAAGCAAAGAAAATTTAATACACTTCAGTGCAACTAAAAAATATTACTCTGCCAAATTAAAAAGTATAAAAAACACCTATAATAAAATGAATCACTAAATGACAGTTTATAGAATCTAATTTATCTAGTGCAATAAATTCATTCAATATTATTGTAATGTGTTTATAATTTTATAAAAGACAAAATTTTTATAATTAAAATACACTAGAAAAAACAATCCGCACGCGATCAGAATGCGATCAGAATGCAATCAGAATGCGATATGACACAATCTTCAAGGATTTTTTTTTTCAACCAGGTAAATATTATTCGACGAAAATATTATTCGACGAAATTTTGTCGAATAATTGAGACGTAATATCTTGTCGAATGAAAAAACTGTAAAATTCCCTAAATTATAAAATGCTGTCGACAATAGGCGCATAAATCCCATTTTTAAAGGTCGTCCAAGGGATATATTTTGGACAAATCTTCACTTGTTTATATTTTCAATTCATTAATGCAGTTATGTTCTTGAACTTGTCCAACCATCAATAGCTTAGGTTTTATACCTTGGGAAAATTTTCAGTCTTTACAATATTTGCATAATTTGGTATTTTGTGAAACTTTAACTCGAATTTATTTTCACAAAAATGGTGTAAATCGAAAATGTTATACAGGCGGAAAAATGAACTATAATAAATATGATACTTTAATATATGTGACATGATTCAGAGAGATAATGATGATGAATAAACCATCTTTTGAATAGATAAAACATTATGTTGAAACCATAACATCTATTAAGAAATACTGATTATTAAAAAGTTCACTAGAAAGGTTTTTCGATGGCAAAGTTTAAAGTAACAATAAGAGTTATATTTGAACATTTTGTACAAGAGGCTAAATTTTCAAGAAAATCTTGTCCCAAAAATGTATACGGTTGCTTGAAAATACAACAAAAACATGAGAACTATTTGATATTTATTAATTACAAGGAATAAAATTTATTGACACTAAATACTTATCCACGATTAACTGAAACTACGTGATGTAGTATTATTTCTACTTTCTTTAAGTTCTTTACGACGACCTAGGTACAATGAAACCTAGGACGTGGTATAGGACTTAAAGAAAGTAGAAATAATTCTACATCTCGTAGTTTTATTTAATCGTGAATAATGCATTTCTACAAAATGAACGCCAAATATATTCAGTATTCTTCAATTATCTTAAAATCAATTACAGTATTCTGATCAAACTAATAACGAACATCGTTTTTTTTTTATTACTGTACCATTCTTGATTTTTTAAGACTTGCATTACATAAGTTATAATTCCATAATTTTTCCAATCTAAAGTAACCAAACCTTCCAACAATCATAAATGACTAAGATATTATAATACAATTATTACATATAAGAGAACCTTTCAAAAACTAAAAAAAAACTTGACCTCGCTCATCTGCCACTCAGCACGTTAATGATTTCACGAAAATGGCATTAAATGAACGAGAATTTTATTAGTCAGCGTCGGTGTAATTTAGTCTCAATGTAAAAATATTAAGAATTATTGTAATTTTCAACGCACAAACATTTGCGTGTACGCATCGATTTAATGATTATAATAGGCGTATTAATCAGTGTGAGTAATTAATGCTATTGCGGCCGTTAAAATAGTTTTTAATTTATATTCTCTTGTGCCATAATGTTTTTAGTTTAGAGGTTACATATAAGATATACATTAAAGTTATCTAGACTATTATAAAATGTTATTATATATTTGATAGTCAGATTGTCTCAAAGAGAGTAAAAATTCAAGATAAAATTTCAAGTGTGCAATGAGATTTTGTTGTTCATCTTTAATACGATCTTCATTTTGATTATTCAATGTGAAATAAGAGCAACAAAGTACATATTGAACACACATTAACTCAGGAATTGTAGCCACATGTTCATATACAGTTGTAGTCACGCTGTAAAATAAGATAAGTTACATAAATTGACCAAGTTTTTGCGGCAAAATTACTTTTATGAAAAATATATCAAACATTTTAAAAGATCTTTTTCACGACATCCTACTCCATGGACTTTACGAAAAAAGTAATATAAAAGAAAATATTTATTTTTCAAGAAAAAAATCTTAAAGGAATATGGTGCTGTGATAGCAAGATATAGACGCACAGGCAGATATGACGAAATCGAAAGGCTTTGGTTAAGAAATTTAAAATCACCGATAAGAGAATTTTCTTCCGCAACAAATTTAAAACAAATGTAAAGTTTAAGAATTCAGAAGAAAAATTTAAAAAAACTAATATTACTTAAACTACAAATAAATTTAAAACGTATCCTTTTATATTTTATTCACAGGAAAAAAAACCAAGAGAAATTCTGGCATACATGTATTATTTCGGCTCTCCGAAATTACCACGCGGTGCTATTTCCTTGTCTATACTATCACGATGAAAGGTACCAGAACACGTGGAAGCGCACCAATGAGATGGATAGGGATTAAGGCAGTTATGTGCATCGGCCTGCAAGAGTGCACCTGGAGAGCAGGTACTAAAGAGAAATAGCTACAGATCATGTAGCGCATCATTTAAGCAACACGTTTGACATGATTACAATGACCACTTTATCAAGAGAAGAAAACTAAAAGAAAACTAAAACTAAAAAGATGAATTTACATTTCAGACTGCTTCAAAATCATATAATTTTAGTTCACCAATAATTATGAAACGGACGCTATAGACGGTTATTTTTCTACTAAGGCCGTTTATCATGAATTTTTCTACAATTAAACTAAAAATTGAAGCCAAACTAAAATTATTCCTTAATTTTTTAACATTACCTAGTTTCCAATCTTTTCTTAAGATATTATTAATTTAAATAATAAAAATGTTTTTACACCCATATTCCCTCCCATACTCAAATATTTGGTATATGTGTAGCATACAAATATTCATAATAATAAATAATTTTATTGTGATTTTATCGGCAGAACTATTGACATAAAATCATTCATTTTCTAGTCAACCATAGATAATGAACTAAAACAATATATCCAAAGTGGATTGCAAAAGACAGAAGTTATTATATAACTGACAATAATTATTTAACTGAAATTTTCACAAAACTTGCTTGATTTGACATGTCAACAGGAAAAAGGAAAAGGAGGAAGCTTGGATTAATACGAGATATTATTTTTTCTGAGGACTTTTGATAGCTCATATGAAACTAAAATCCAGATAATTCTATAACTCGGCAGCGTAAAAAGAGAAAAAATTGACAGAGGTTAATTTTAATTGCAAAGGTAATCTTTGATGATATTTTGAGGCGAGGCATTTTTCCTTAAGAATTGATGGCCGACATTATTCAATTGAAGCTTCCAACAAAGATTTTGATCAATCAATAGGTTTAGGTTCTTTACGGTAGTAAAAATGTTACATTAATTTTAGATTCTTACTATTGATAATACTGGATGTAAGATTTAATTACGAGATTATTATTTAATCGTAAACTGACTAACAGTTTCATCTTTTGAGCCAACCGATCGACTAGGTTTGGAATACAATTTAGAAAATTAATTACAATGTGAAATAGTCACATTATTATACACAAATAGTCACATTAATACAATTAGTTTTACAAATGTGTAGTTTATATGTGTACAAATGATTGTTAATATCATGTATACAATGAATAATTAAAAAGGAACACAGAAAATATACCACTTTGTAATTCGCCGGTTACAAGGTTGTCACCTTTTTTAAAATAAAAAAGTACTCAAGAAAAGACAGCACTTTTTATTCTAATATATAGGTATCACAAATAAAAGTTAAATATAATTCAAATAAGATAATTTAAACTATTATCACTAGATGCCAGATGCCTATTTTATCATTTACATTTATTTAATTTTTTAATTTAATTTAATTAGTAAATGTTTAGAGGACTGTTTCAAAGAGCAAATATGCTCTCAATCCTTCCAGAAACATATCTAAAAATATCCAATGTAATATATTTGCATGGAATATTTTTGAATATGTAAATACATTTTTTATGATATTAATTTTTCCCTCTTTGTATTTTGATTTGGTACCCTAGATTAATAAATATTTATCTTTGATGTTTAAGTATATTTACACCACCAATTCGTTTTCTATTAAAATGAAGAAACCTTTGTTCCTTTCTTCGTGCCATTGTATGGAAACAGAAAAAAAATATTTATGTAAATGTGGAAATAACAGGTATAGTTCAAAAATATAAAATAACTTTTAGAATAGGATGCATTCAAAAGGTTACTGCTTTTCTACTTGCTACATTCAAATCTCGGAATCATTAATAACATTTCTACATGCAATTCATCTATATTTATATTAGGTTTTTGAAGTTTCCAATCTTCAAATTTATTGAAAATAAAAAAAATTAATATATGTATGTAAATAAAGCATTCTAGACCAAATTTTCGCTCAGATATAAAATAGATTTTTATAAATTAAAGTAAAATACCCTACTTGAAAGCAATGATGGCAACTTCAGCCAGATAGCAAATAAGTTCACTCAGAACACACATCCAATACTTTTATAACTTCTATGTGGCCCTATAAATATGGTTCAAATCATCCAAAAAAAGGTTGCACGATGTTAACTGATTTCTACATTTTTACTCAAATATAAAGTACGTTTATATAAAGTGACGTACAATATTTTCCTTACGAGTGCAGGTGACAAACTTACTCAGATATCAAATTAGTTCACTCAGAATACATATCCGATACTTGGTTAACTTCTATACGACCATGTAAATATAGTTTAAGTTATCCCAAAGACGGTTACACAATGTTAATTGGCTCAAATATAAATAAGTTTGTATAAAATGAAGTGCAATATTTAACTTGAGAGTACAGGTAGCAAACTTAGTGAGATTCCAAATTTATTCACTCGTAGCACATGTTCGATAGTTTGTTAATCTCTATAAGGCCATATAAATATAATTTAGCTCATCCCAAAGAAAGTTGCGAAACTTAAACTGATTTGAAGCAAGTTAATAAAACACGGACATCCTCATAGTTAAATACGTCGTGAAAGTCAAAATGAATTAGAGCAATGAGTTGAGTATAATAGATGGTTAGACGTATTTCGTAAGTAACCTTTACTAAAGCAGTATATGTATCTAAAGTTAGATTGAAAAAGATCTAGTTGTTACTAACTTGAACAAATCATCGATGAAATTTTCGTATGACTCAAATATACAATATTTCAGTGATTCAAGAATTGTTATACAAAGTTTTTTACTAACTAGGGGCAGTTATTTTGAGCAATTTGATAGTATACCCTTTTTACCAATAAAAAAAGGAAACTAATTTGAACAACAAAAAAGGAAAGTATGTTTATAAATCATTTTAAACTTGGTATTAGTTAAGTAAATACCAAAATAAAAGAAAAAAAATTTTATGAAAGCTTTAACACTGTTCTAGGTCTAATACATAAATAAAATGACAAAAACCTTGCCTTCTATATTTTTCTAAAATATAGGAGTATGTTAAATTAATATAAAGTCACGTTATAACAGTCTATACGTCTCCAGCTGCAAAATAATTAAATTTTGTTTTGATTAAAAGGGTACACGTATGAAAAATTACGTAAGTTTCCAGATTAAGATTAATAAAAAATAAACAATACACTCAAAACATAACCTATTTTTATTTAATGCAAACATCGGCGAATAGTTGGATGAGACAAAAAATTGCCCCAAAATAACTAGCCAGGGTTACTCGTGAACCGAGAGTTGTTTCTAAAGATCAGCGAATCAACTTTCACGCGTTACAACTCTTGTAATATCTGTACTACAGTTACATAATCGCTTTTAAGATCTACATGTTAATAAACGGAGATGTGTTTAAACATTCGCGAGGTGCTGCTGTTTGATTTATATTACTGAAACGAAATTATATTGCACAGTTTTGAGGTTATTAATCCTGCTAATATTATTAGAAAGTATTTCTGAAATAATCTGGCCGTTAATATGAAAATATCTAGAGACTAATTAGTTAATGAATGGTATCTTAATTCTTAAAATGATCAAATAGTAAAATAGAATATTACAAACATTCCTAATACAAGTATACTTATTACGATTTCATGAAGTGTACAATTGCATTTATTATTTGAAATTCATTAATGAACCCTGGCACTTTAGCGGGCTAAATAATTTTGAAACCTATTTCATAAATATTTAACAATAGGATGAAGTATCTCTCAGAAGGGAGACGTCTTCGTTGCCATTGTTTTCATGGTGATAAAAGGTTTTTAGTTTTGCAATGTTAGCAGAAGGTTTGTTAGTTGCAGTAAAGTGAGGAGTGTCAAAGTAATTTCCCGTTAAATATTTAATCCTTTCCATTGAACTTTAGGCTGGTAATAATTTAATCCGCAGTTACATTTAATGAATTAGGGATACCATTCATCTCATATTATCTTCAATAATACTCGCTTAAGCTACAAGATTCCTTAAACACAATTTTATCAATCAATACATAGTTTATTGTTTGTAGTATTATTAGTACTTGAATAATAATAAAGCAAAGTTAAACGATAAATTCACTAAAAGTTACATAAACTTTAGATGAAAAATAATATGTGTTAATATGTTAAAAACATTTTAAGTAATACGATTACTTCAAAATCTACTAAAAGGGTGAAAAATTATTCAATTATAAGAGTTTTTGTCAGCACTTCCTTGATTTCACAGTAAATATTTATAGATTTTTTTAAATTGAACGCCAGAAAAAAATTAAACACAGAGTGAATCACATTACCTCTGGCTGAAATTTGAAGACATGCATATATTTGTATATGTTATTTCAGATAAAATTGTCTGTTACTTTTAATATAATTGAAACTAATTATTTTCTAATAAATTACAAACATAAAAGCAAATTACAGATTTTACTGAGATAATTTAAAAGACACATATGTGCAAAATTTCAAGTCAATCAGTTAAAAGGAAATGAAAGGAAAAGTGGGTTTGGCCCGAGGTAACCAACAGAGGTTTGAAGTTAAATATAATATTTAATCAATTGTTTTGAAAAGCTCTATGGTTTAGCTTTAGGAGAAAAAGCTTTGGTTGAAAGAGTCATTTTTATTTTCATTTTATTTTTCATATATTCGAAACATATTTCTTAGCTAAATTTGTATTCCAGTCATATACAATTCTTAGCCAAATCTAAAAACCAGAATATAATATTCATCATGCAATTGACTTAAATTAATATTGAAATACTAGGATGGTTATAGTTTCATAAGCAAACTTCTGAATATGCATTTTCTTTAAACCTAACAAAAACAAATACATACAAAATTATTAAATATAATTACCCCTCAACGCCAGTTGTTACTCAATTATAATAATTTAAAATATTTTAGACATAACGATTTGAAAAGGCGATAACAGGGAGAAATTATGATAAGCAAAAATGGGGAAAAGAAACTTGGGAAAATATTATTATTATTCTTGAATATTTTGCATTTATCCTACTATTAATCTTCGAGTAAGTCATCTCATTATACTATTCATAATTAAGAATGTTTTAACGATTTTCGTCATTTAAAAATAGCACTATGCAAAGACTAATCTGAAATACGCGTAGTTTTCAATGATTCACTAAAATTACCTTAAATGAATGCTGGTTGTATTCATCTAGTCCAGAGGTTCCCAAACTTTTTTCTCGTAGACCACTTTCAAAATTTTACTGGTTTCGGTGGACCCCCCGCTGCTACATTTCTATCACATTCCCAAACCCAACGTAGACCCCCGTTGACCCCTATGGGTCCACTTGGAGCACTTTGGGAATCACTGATCTAGTCATATCTTCTATGAGGTCTTTGTACTACTTTCTTATATATTTCAGGAAAATGTTACTAAATTTCCAGCATGGTAGCGTTAGAGACTGAATTTTTAGAATTTAATTTAATAGTTTAAACGAAAGTTTATAAGTGTTTTGTAATTGTGCATGAATATATTAGACAACATTATTTCTTTATGTTTACTCAAACAATTCATTATTTTAGCTTATTTCTTTATTTATGCGATTGTGCCGCAATTTAAACTAGTTGTCCCATTATACAGTTACAAAATGCGGATGGCAAGCTTGCTGGATTTTTAAAGTTTTTTCTGTGTTCGTTCCACCTTCCGGGCCACGCACGGACCGTCGGTTGTATAACAAACGCCTCGTTACAATCAAACGGTCATTATTGCTATAATTTCATTACCTCCAAGTTGACAGTTAAGTCACGCACCGTCAGCACCCGTTCATTATTCACTTTCACTAACGAGACGCCTCTAGATCTGTTTGCAAAGCTAAAAAATGTATCGCGTTTCGTTCAACGTGATGATCGCGTAAGTTCGTGGCCGTTCGTGATGTTTCGTTATCTCAACGGTGAGAAGACGTGGGTCTCTTATCAGCCGCATTAGAAAGAGCGCTCGTCGCGTTTGCGTGGGACGTGGTGATGTGCGGTGTGAACATTGGTTTGAATCATTAGCAGCTTCTTAATGAGATGATTAAACGAACGCACTACTCATGAGTAAATAAAATTTCATCTTGAGACTGGTTAATTCAATATTGGTTATTTTTTTAATATTTCAGGTTTCTGTCTCTACTTCTTTACAAATTTCGTGCAAAAACGTATCCGAGTATTTATCCAGTGATGGGTAAATACCGGGGAAGTACCCAAAAAATTAAGTGCATTTAGTGGACGTTTTTTTTAAAACCATTCAACATTATAACGTGAAAAACCATTTATATAAAAACATAAAATACGGAATGCGTAGACGCACATTCGATTAATACATGGTATTTTATACAAAGGTATAAGACAATTGACTGTATATTTATTCAGTTTTTATAGTTGGATATTATAATTCATAACACCTTACTACAAACACAGTGGGTACCTTTGAATATCTTTTGATTTTATATCACATAAAAATAGTTTTGGCAACGTTACATGGGTTTTAAGACATTTTTTTTTCATATTACGAGCAATTATCTTTAATTGTATCAATTAATTTAATTGTAGTGAAATAATTCGACACGTTATAATGTGAAATAGTTACCAAACAGTGTCAATTTTAAAAACCTATTTTTTAATATATATATATATATATATATATATATATATATATATATATATATATATATATATATATATATATATATATATATATCGGATATTTTTGGGTAAATACCCGTGTCCGTGTCCGCATCTAGTAAGATTAAATTAACAAAAACGTTAAAAAAGAAACAGGCAAATACAAGTTAATAACGGAATAACTTTAATTACGTCTCTGCCTGTCATCATCATAATTTTAACTAAAAAAGCTCTTGAAATCTAATCTAATATTTTTCTCGCTTATATATTATTTATTATTTAAGTAAATTTAAATACGGTATTTACATCGAGTTTTCGAACAAGCCTCTATTATGCTACATAATCTAGGACTCATTTGCTTTTTTTTTATTTTTCGTTAATTACCTATTATTTCTTAATTATTTTCGATAATTATGTCAAATTATCTTAAAGGACGAAGTTTGATAAAAATACAAAATGGAGTGGTATATCTATGAGGTGTCCTATCCACCTGAATTGACTTTCTGTTTGTATTTCTTTTAATAAATTTATGTTTCTACTTATGTTATAATTTGAGGTATACTTTGGGGAGATTTTAAACTAACGGCTAGCTAATGATATTTTGGAATAATGGCTACCACATTGTATGCTATTAAAACAAATATTTTCTTTATGTCTATAAAGCATAACTTTTGTTGAAAATCAAAAATAATTTTATAAAATCCTAATATCCTAATATATTGTCGACAATTATGTAATAAATCTAGGGATTTTTTATTATTTTCGAAATAAACTATTTTCTCCAATAATGAACGAGTTCTGTACATAACCGTGTTAACTTTTTTTTTCTATGTTAAATGTCTAATTGCAGTCGCAAGTGAAAACAAAAATGACGATTTTTGTTTCGTATTGAGAGTTTTAGGTATTAAAATACGATATTTCTAATAAACTTTTGGGAGAATATTATTTTTTTTTCAAAAAGTAGCGCCTTACATGGGGAATTCTATATAAATAATATACTTTTCTATAATTTCCAAATTATTGAGTATTTAAATATTGACTATAGGTTTAACATTTGTCATCATCCATATATACCTATTCTAAGCGATTTTTTAATGCGTAAAATATTTCAAGGTAATATTTTATTGTATTACAAGTGTATTCGTGATATTTTTTTTAGCAAACTTGTGTTTACTGAGAGTGACCAATTTAAAAAAAGTCTTATGTTCAATTAAGAGACGCAAGAATTTTTTGATTGTCTGTGGTGTGGTTGACGGCAAACCAGTTTTTTTTTCGAACATTCTGCGCAGTATTTTTTTATACAGTAATATACAAAAAAATCATATATATCATATTTAATTACCATATTTATTTTTCATAATTGTGTAACTTACTTTTTGTCAAAAAATATGTTGTATATTAAATATCCTGATTCGAAAAGCACTTGTACATGAGTATGTGAAACATAATATCGTTTTTCTGTTGGTTCACTATTTAATCTAATTTTCATAACTGTGACTCATATTTAACGGGAATAAACTATATACTGGAATAACGTTAATACATCTAAAAAATAGGTTTATAAATCAATTTTTTGGAATTCTCATGCTATTACAATTAGGAGACAAAGGCTTGTATTTATCGGGGATAAACGATATACTAGAATAATGTTAATAAATCTACAAAATGGGTTTATAAGTCAACCTTTTGGAATTCTCAGGCTATTAAAATTAGGAGAAAAAAGCTTATATTTATAGGGGATAAATTATATACTGGAACAATGTTAATAAACCTACAAAATGGGCTTATGAATCAACCTTTTGGAATTAAAATTACGAGCCAAAGGTTCTTTAAAAAAATCTATATTTAATTTACAACAGTTGTCACTGAAGGACATTGTAATAGGATATTGTACTCCACTATTGTCAAAGATCTGCGCTTTCCGATCGATAAAAACCTCAATTGATAGGCTGAAATAAATAAAGTCAATCGTAAAACTACAGCAGAGAACATTCTCTAAAGCTTTTTGAACATTTTATTCCACAAAAACCAAAATTCAGAGAGACGTTTGCTTTTTTGAATCTTACAGAGGATCGCTTATAATATTAGAATGACTAAATCGCTGCCGGTAGCACGAATTATCTTAGGCCTAGATTTTCAGCCTTAGGTGCACATGGCCATGGACTTCGCTTCTAAACTCTCATTTTACTTATCTCCAAACATGACACCTTCTTCTATGAATATTCCTTCACTGTTTATGCTCCGAAACATAGAATAAATTAGACCCAGATATCCAGAATCCGCTGTCAATTCACACATTCAAAGGTTGTCTGGAAATAAATAATTCTCTAACCCCTATTCATAACTCCAGTATTTATAACGTGTCTCTGGTTTTCCCTCCTCAGGTATATCTTTCTTCTTCATTCCTCCCAATATACTTTTATTAATAACGTTTACGAAATCTCGTTCAGTTTTCCAAAACACAATAAATTTTACTTGGTTCTTTTGATGGACTGGAAAACGTTGTTCCTACAGAAATAAGTCCATCTTATGTTTTTATATATAAAAACAAAAAAATAAATAAATATAAAAAGAAAATTAATTTTGTGAATATCATCTATATTTATGAAATTCAATACTTCTTAATTCTGACTTCTTCATTTTACAGGATATAGATTCTTAATTCTTAAAGAAAGCCTCATTATCAAGTAAAACGGTAGACTAAAATAAAGAACAAAGTAATATAGCAAGTATAGTACAATATAAACTAATAAATACATATATATATATATATATATATATATATATATATATATACATATATATATATATATAGCATCTAGTGTTTAAAAAAGGAAGATTCGTAGTCAAGAAAATTGCTTACATTTATATTTATGGTTAAGGAATTATAGCCAATAACAAAGATTATGTAGTCTGAATAAGGTAATTATTTATATTATTGTAGTCTGAATAAGATAGGTGCTTTAGAGGTCAGCAGCATAAGCAAACGTTATAAACACCTCTTTAGTTCAGTCTTGATTTTACAAAAATACAGATATTCAAATACCGTAATTCGAAGGCAAACTAGGAAAGTTTTGTTATTTAATGTCAATATTTAATTAGAATATAGTCACAATATTTGGAAAAACATGTGTGATACTTTTGCAATAAACGAGCATAGTTTTCCCAAGGTTTTAGGTTTATAAGTATTATATAGTAGAACGAGAAATTGTAAGATCGTTCTACTAAAGAAAAATACACAATTATTTTTTTATGAGTTGTTTACAAATTAGTTTGTAATATATTTTGAATGAGTAATTAGAAACCATATGTGACACTTTTCCAATAAACGAGGGCAGTTATCAAAAGGTTTTAAGTTTGTAAGTATTATATAGTAGAACGAGAAGTCATAAGATCGTTTTACTAAAGAAAAATACACAATTATTTTCTAGGTTGTTGATAAATTAGTTTGTAATGTATTTTGAATGATTAATTAGAAACGATATGTGACACTTTTACAATAAACTAGAGCAGTTATCACAAGATTTTAAGTTTGTAAGTATTATACAGTAGATTAAGAAGTCATAAGATCGTTCTACTAAAGAAAATACACAATTATTTTCCAGGTTGTTTATAAATTATTTTATAATATATTCTGAATGGGTAGTTATAATTTTTTGCAATTATCGAAATGTTATTTCAATATATTTTTCTCATCAGTTTATTTCTATAAAGTGACAATTGTAATAATATAATTGAAGAATAATTTAACGTATTTCTTCAATTCACTCTTGATTATTTTACATTTTTATTAATCATCCATATAAGCCACATACCCTTTGTGTTTTTAAGTTATAAGTTTATATGGTTTTGCATATAATTTTTTTGTATTTATTTTATTTCAAAAGTTTTTTCTTGTAATTTATTTTTATTCGTTTTACTGCTTAAGGTCAGGAGAATAATTAATATTTAGGCTACTAGATGAAATTGTCGCAGCAGACGCAGAGATACAGCAGAAATTTTATAACATATGTGTATATTAAAAGTATCAATTGGAATCACATAGAGATGAATGTGTTAATGTAATTTTTCACGTCTATATATATTTCATCCTTGTGTAATAATTGAACAATTTAAAGACCGTAAATATTTCCTTGTATTTAAAATATTTTTCTTTAATTTAAAACATTTATTAATCGTTAATCATCTTTGAATTAAATATTAACTGGTTAAAATAATTACGACACCTTTAGGTAAAACTTTACTTTTGTAAATTAATTTTATTCATTATTAATAGCCACGTTCATTCTAAGAATGATAGGTGATTTTGGAATCTCCGAGGATCCTGAAAAGTTTATTAAGAACCTTGGTATAGAGATTATCAAAAATTATTCAAAAAACTTACAGCACGTTGGTATCAAATAAGAAGTAAATAACTACGAGATAGCTGAAGGCCCATTAAATAAAATTGGGTTAATTTACATGCAAGAAAACTTGAAAAAATGATTTAAAAATCTAAGGTAATAGTGCCAACTGCTAATTTAGGGATTTTTTTTAAATTTCCCAATCCAAAATTTAAAAATCCGACAGGCGGAGATACATTATGCGTCACTTTGAAAACCAATATTTCACCCAATTGTAATCAATTGTTTTATCAAAGGCCCTTTCAATATTTTCTAAATCAACGGGTTGTGCGAGATTTTTTTTTCTCACTTTACTTGTACAAAAAAGTACACATTTTTTTATACTTTACTATTTATAAACCGATATCCGCATTTGAATAATCTACCTACAAAATTTCATGCACAAGACTTTTAAACAGTAGATAATTTGAAGTTTTAACAGACGCGTAGATGAACGGACATACAGGCACAAAGAAGTTATAGATGACTCTTGTTTAATTGTAGAACTTTAAAAATTGTTTCAGTTTTAATGGTGGCCATTTAAATTTTCCTTTTGTAGGTAGACTATAAGACAACAAAGCAAAGAAAAGTCATTAAATTTAACCATCAGTAGATTTTCCCCAAATATTGCATACGAAAAATCCTTATCCTTTTACTAATCCATCTTAATCTTCAATCTTTTTACTGAATAAGTACATCCACACTAAGAGTATTACTCACAACTACAGGCTACCGAGGATAATCAGAAAGCAAGCGCTGCGTAGCCGAATAGGGTCGAAGTCCTGGAGCCAACAGGTCCCGAGGTCAATAGCCTCCGAGTCCTGTCTGTGAGGATGTTAAAGGATAGTCTGTTACTTTATATTGGTATATTACAGAGACGCGTTATATTACCTTTGCACGCTTATATATTATGTGCACGGAAGGGACATTTTTCATTACTTATCAAATGCTTTATAAATATAATGGATTAAACTTATTTTAATTGAATATAATAAATCTAACAATTTCTTTATTTACCTATGTATTTGAATAAATACAAGATTTATAACAACTTGTGCTTTTAAACTCAAAACTATTATAATAAATTCATAATTTTAATTAAAATATGTATAGATCCAGTCAAAAATATACGGAAACTAAACAAACACTAATATAAATTAATGACAATATACATAAAGGACGAAAGAGGGTTGTTACGTTCTCATGTGGTCTATGCGTAAAATTATTGATATGAGAAGAATTTTCTATTTCATTTCTCGTTTATTAGACGGTATATTCAACGCACGGTTTATATAAAATCTATGATTTCAGTTTATTTTTCTTCTTTCTTATTTCATCTGACTTATTAATATAAATAAAAAACACGTGAAATATAATTTTGCTTCAATAATAATATTTTATGACCATAACAACAAATTTTTATATTTTATAAAGAATTTCGTTATAAAACGATTAAAACTATGGTTGTACGTAATTGTCAGATGAATTTGCAATAAAATCCAAGTTACTTTAAGATATTTCTTAGAGATTTAAATTTATGCCAAGCTAAATGTAGCGTTTATTATATCCGCAAAATGATTACGTCAGCAACTGTTACCTGTAGCAATCATTCAATTTTTTTTTCATCGAAACATTTGCGTACGACATACTTCGATTCCACTTTCTAGTCTAACTGTTGTCTAGGCAATTACATCCACATAATAAATAAGGTTATGTAAGTTTCTAAAAATTATTTGTCCACAGATTTACCCAAACAATAATTTAAGCTGCTTAAGATCGAGACAAAGGTGCGAAAAATACTTGCAACGCATTGCTGAGAATTCATTTTTTGCCTGAGAATATCACTTACGACACTTGGGCCATAATTATCCGGCTCCGAGCGCAAATTACCCAAAATAAATACACAGGTCTATGGCGACATGTTTTGTGAATAAAGACACAAAAACACACTCAACTGTCAGCGGGCAACCTTGCTTTCACTTTGGGTAGGCGTTTTACATTGTCTGGGCTTGACAATATGTCTGATTGATCGAAATGTATTGAAGAAAGTTACGATTTTTCAACTGCGTGTTTGTCAAGGAATTTGATTATATTTGCATAACTTAAGTGCTTAAGTATCACAATAGCGCATGACTAAAAGTGTCGGAATATAAAATAAAATCAGTTTTGTTCGAAAAGTAAGTTAAATTAAAAAAAAATATTCTAAAAATGTATTATTATATTTCCTTTAAGTTCTTTTAATAATCAAAAGTATCGATAAAAGTTCGTTATTAAAATATCACAAAATTATTATCGTGATTAATAATGATATTAATTAAAGTTATTTTTATTACTAAATAAAAAATAAATACTACAAAAATGACCGTGTTATAATTCATTGCATAAGTTATCACAAATTGTATTATAAAATAAAATATTAAAAAGATAATACTTATCAAAACTCAAACTTAAATAGTATTGATTATAATTTTTCTTTTAGTTTGGTTACAATTATTTCGGTGTAATGGTAGATCCACTAATATTTCCTGTTTGATAAATGTTAATAAATATTCCCTAATTTGTTTTTACTAAATTTATTATTAACTATTTATAAACTCTATTTTATTGCTTTTTGATAAAATTATATATTTCAATACCATTTCAATTTGTTTTATAACAACGTTTGCATTTTTTTAACGGTCGTTTTATTATGACTCACCACTTTTATTTTAGTAAAGTAATTTAATTATTTTTTATGCATTAAACATTTTCTTTACATTTTTAAAATAACTTATTTGTCCAATCACTATTGAAAGAAATATATTTTAGTGCAATAAACTTAGTTCAAATCATCCAGAACTTCATTGAATAACAATGAGAATAACATATTGTAAATACATATATTTTTATGAATACCCTTATGCTAATAAATTATTATGATTGCAATATTATGAACATAATTCAAATTTATTTTGACGTTTAAGCACTAAACAGAACACTCATTTTCATATATAATCCTCTGAGTTAAGATACTTCGCCAATATTTTACCAATAATTAAGTATTGATTGTTATAAAGGCATATGATTAACCATCCTAAAGAGATGATGTAATTATCATAACTTCACTAAGATTACCTCTTTATATATATTTCATAGGACTTTCTACCATTTTCATATTTCGCTCGTGGCGCTTCTTAAGACCATGCTCTTTTTGTTGACTTTATATAGGTTAAACGTGTCTATTGTTGCTAAACTAGCATAATTTGATATTTTCTACTACCTTTATAAATTTTTGGCGTTCTAATCGATTTAGTTACATTAATCGGTTCAATTACATTCGTTAATTCAAAATTTTCCGTAACGACGCAACGTATTAATGCAACGTATTGATTACGTTCGAGTAAAGTATTTTTTTGTTAGAAAAAGAAATGACACAAATATTAATATACAGAACGAATTAATATAAACATAATAAATGTAAAATTATTTTCACCACGAATTAATATAAACGTAATAAATGTAAAATTATTGTTTAAAATAATACATATAAATAAAAAATATTAAATAATAATGATTATACAAAAAAAAGGAAAATGGAATCTTTTATGCTTATTCATCGTATCAATTACGTTAAATATTTCATATATAATTTAACTATATTTTTCATTGCATAATTAAAATAGTGACGTTTGTTAACTAGAAAATATACAGATTCTTTAGACAAATAGTGGGAGAAGTTAAATGTTATGTTGCAGCCTGTTACTTATGTATCGGCCTTTACATCATATACTACTACGTAATATGACACTATTAGCATGTCTTATAATACATGATATAAATACTATAAAGATTAGCGCGAGTAAATACCATTAGAATAGATACCTTCATATAACTTCATGTATTTAAGTAAGTAAAAAAAAATGTATCCATTTTGTAGATATAACAAGACATGTACCTAGTAAAATATTAATCAGTATTGATGTGGTAGTATTATCTGACCAATGCTGCATTGTTTGAGAATATGTTTGATAAATATCATAGTTTTTCCGTCATTTTCCTTAACTTCACTTTTAAATTTAACTCTAAAACTAAAATGTTTATCCGACCTGAATGTTAGTCGAATAAGCGCTGTATCTATTGCACTTCTCAGTAAAGTATGGCTATTACAAATGTCAAAAGATGATGTAGCAATATAACGTTATAGATATATATAGCGGTACATACATATACAAAGAATAACTTCACTTGACAAAGCTTATCGCAACAGCCTGTATGACAATAAAATGCAATTCTGTACGACAATAAAACGCAATAAACAAATATGAGATTGACATAGATCACTTCCCAGATTTGTTACACAGCTTTTCCTCATTCATTAACCAATAATCACCTCATTACTTAATCGTTTATTAGTTTATTACACTTGTTTATTTTGTCAGTTCATTAATCTTTTAATTGACTAGTTTATTTTTGAAAGTAGACCAAAGAGCTGTTATAACATAAATGAATAGCCGCTCCTAATTGAAGAAATTATGAAAATATACGATAAGATTCAATTAAATCTATTAGTAAAACGCTGTAATACTTGTAGTTTGAAATTGCACTTACATTCATTGAACACGACTGACACGTATGAGTTTATTTTTAGTTGTTATTTACACTTCTGTTATTGTTGACGACGTCAATGGAATATGACGTCTGATGATGTTTACCATTCTCCGTAGATCTGTTTGATAGATCTATGTTCGCCTCAACTCCATTCGAAATCCACAGTTCAATGCCTTTGAATTGTTTTTTTAACACTGCAACGAATTAAAATGAATTTACTGGCGTCAGCGTAGTTCTCTGTGCATACAATATTAGTGAAGAGAATTCAGCTGCAAGTTATATCGTATCAGTCTCATTATAATGAGGCGGTACTGTTATTAATGGGTTTTGTTACGAACTAGATTTTATTTCACGTCGACTGCTTCGCATTTTTTAATGAATTTTTAATATTATGAAGTATTATTTTAATTATCTTAATAATTAAAATTATAACATATATATATATATATATATATATATATATATATATATATATATATACGTGAAACAGTGTTCAGTGGTGGTCGGGATTAACTTAAATCCATTAAGATAAGAGTTCATTCTAACTTCGTGTTTTTTTTCTTCTTGAGTTATAATTAGTAGTTTTAGGGTTCCGTACCTCAAAAGGTAAAAAGGAACTCTCAGAGGATCACTTTATTGTCAATTTGTCGGTCTATCAAGACCCTTTTTTCGCAAGAACAAGTGGAGTTATCAAGTTGTAATTAATAATAAATACGTAGGTCAACGGTCCCTTGGATCGGTAAAGAAATCAAGCTTCCATGTCTATGCAATCAAAAAAAAACCTAAAAATATGACTATTCGTGCCACATATTTTGACACGCGCAAATAAATCAAAACCTTCTACAGGTTTTGATCTAAAATCATGAAATTTAGCAAGAAGCAAGGTCTCACTGCACAAGTAAAGAAAGAAATGCATTAATTTGTGGTTATATCACATAAAAAAACATATTGTTTTAGATGTGCGCCTGAAGATATAGTTGACAATACATTTTCGTTTTAAAAAATTAATTTTTTTGTAAATCGTTTAATAGGAATACAATGCACTATAACATTTTTATAAACGCCTAAATGTATGCCATACATACCATAACATTTTTATAACCCTTGTAGTATGCGCTCCGCTCGTGGCTTTAATTTTTTATTATTTGTGCACTCGTTGAAATCGTGTTATATACAATCTCGTTTTGTCTACAGTCATAACGTATAAACGAGTATATCGATAATTTTCTCTGCAACAGTTCGTGTTTTGGCGTAGAACTATACTACCCGTAGAGATTCTAATAGAACTCTTCTACCCGTGTTTTGGCGTAGAACTATCCTACCCGTAGAAATCCTAATAGAACTATCCTACCCGTGTTTTGGCGTAGAACTATCCTACCCGTATAGATCCTAATAGAACTATCCTACCTGTGTTTTGGCGTAGAACTATCCTACCCGTGTTTTGGCGTAACACTATCCTACCCGTAGAAATCCTAATAGAGCTATCCTACCCTTGTTTTGACGTAGAACTATCCTACCCGTAGAACTATCTACGGGTTTAAATAAAAAATCAGATTTAAATAAACCCCATTGTATTTTTTATAATTTAAAAACTATTCTTTGAATTAAGAAAACAACTTTATAAGTTATGTTAATAGAATATTTAATAAACAGTCGATTTGATTCAATAATTCCGGCCGTAGTATTGCTTAATATTATTTTGAAAGATTTTAAGTAAACGAATATTATTTAATATACCATCAAAAGATCATTTATATATTTCTTTCGTTGTATGAGTACTTCATTCGAAGTTTTTACTGACAGGTAGTTTTACCCCGGCGTTTAATGTGCAGACAGTATGTGAACGTAGGTTTTACGAGAAACACCAACGGGGAAACTAATTAACTATTTATAATTTCAACTGACTATTTAGAAAAAACCAGTGACTATCAAATATTAGTTATCCCAAAACGAATAAGACAATATAATGGTAAACCATTTCCGTGTAAGTGTATCCATAATATACTTAACTAATTTTCATAAATTATAATTTATCTACAAATGAAGCGTCACTAAAATGTTTCGTGAAAATTTTAATTTTAATATCAATTTAGATAAGTGGCTAAATTATTAATTTTTTTTCTAATTTATTTTCAATTATTCGATATTACTTATTGCGTGACAAAATACTTCCCATTTTAGTGGGGTAGTTCGAAAGAAATAAATCGATGTGACGCAAATTTTCAAATCATTATTTTCTGACTACCAAAAAAAAATATCGGAAAATTCTGTATTAGAATGGCGCCTTAGATCAATAAATTCATATAAAAGGTATCCTCATAATGTACATTTTGAAAAAAAAAACAATTGAGCTGCTTTCCAATTCAGTATTTTATGCAAGAGTGTAGTAAACTAATTATCGAGCAAATATACGAAATTACTGTTATTATAATTAATTTCACGTATTAAAATACTCACCAGTTTCTGGTAAAGAAGTTTTTAATCCTTATTAGCAACACATCACTAGAAAGCACTGTAAAAACTTAACACTTTCCAGTCAATCCAATGTCCTAAGCATACAAATGCAAAAGTTTTCTTCTAAGACGATAACGAAAATATTCAAAGCCGCAACGACCACCTCAAATATTCAAACTCGGTCCCAAATAACAACAAATCCGTTATGAATATTTTTTTTCGAAAACAAGTTTCGCATTAATGTTATGTACGGCTAACAGTTACACAAACGCACACAGGTAAGAACACATCGAATATAAAATATATTACACACTTCTCATGTAAATACAAATAATTTACCATATGCCATAAATACCACGATAATTTAAATTAAAAATATCTAAATTTTTTATCAACCGCCACTTGTTTCTGTATATATTAAATTATATAAACTTCGTTTCTCGTGTTCGTTTTATATACCGCGTTGTATATAAATGTAATTAGAAATTATATCGATACGTATAAATGTTAAACAACACACGTATTTAGAACGATAATATTAAATTGAAACGAATATCTTGCAACGACCAACAAGTGCATACTTGTCAAGCCCACAGTTGACTGGAAGTTGGATTCGTAATTGACTATGCGTTGAATGTTGTACAGGTGGCCTGCTCTAACGACACTGACGCCGTCTCTTTCGCTCGTTCTTGAAAGGTCTGCTTCGTCAACGGTTAAAATAAGCGTGTACGTATGTAAGTGCTTATAATAAGAAATATGCCGTAACGGAAAGAATATTGTTATAAGTTATAATGATGTGAATGAAACAAATGCTGAGGCTTAGCATAGTTTCAAGGTTTAATATGGGTAATGCTGATTAGGAACTCAGCTGTGAAGTTGAAGTTGTTTTGATGATAATCTGTTTTGCGTTCTTGCTATTTGTTTTGGAAACAGTGTTCGATGGAGGTGTGTATTCATAACATGGCGTGAGGATGAGCTTAGTAAGCTAAAAAACTGGAAACGATAGAGTGCGCATATTTTTGTGACCACAATAACACGTGCCTATTACATTATTAGTTATAATATTTTTGTATAGATATGTGTTTCAGATGAACTTTGATTATATCTTTAATTTGTTCGTTCGCGCTCATAATGCTATCGTATCACCCGTAACCAGTGAAAATTAAATGATTCCTATCAAGTTTTTAATGTTTTAACTGAAAATTTTAACGTTTAATTAAGTGTACTAATTTTATAATGTTTTTAACAGATGATATAATTAACTAGTTTATTTTAATTTTTATATGTTTTGTAGGTGCATAATGATATAATAAAATGGTAAAAGTTTGAAATAAGAAAGTGAAACAATCTCAGAAATATTTATTATGTCTGAGTCCTGAAATACAATCATATTTGATGATATTTTTCCTGCCTAGAAAAGATTATTATTAAAGAATAATATGGATAATAGCAAATCGTATATATACAAGTCCTTTTACAGTGTGCTTTGATCGTATATATACAAGTCCTTTTACAGTATGCTTTGATCGTATATATACAAGTCCTTTTACAGTATGCTTTGATCGTATATATACGAGTCCTTTTACAGTATGCTTTGAGACAAACAACGTTACAGTAGCATTATCAATCAACCAACTACAAAAGAAAGAAAATGCGTAATGGAGACATCAATTTATTTTATGAGTCCTTTTGTAATCATTTTATTACTAATTAGAAATTAATTACAATGTTAATAATACCAAGTCGTAAAAATACTTCATATTTTCACGACTTGATCTAATTCAGTGTTAGACACTATTTAAAAGTGTGTTAAATTATGTATTACAGAATCCAATATAATAAACGAAGTATATTAAAATAATATTAATATACGAAGTGTTGTGTGTTAATATAGTTTAATACATGTAATAAAATAGTATATACATGCATATTTACCAAGGTAAATCGTTAGGTCATTCAGAAAAAGTAGTTTACAAATGAGTGTGTATCTCTTATAGTTAATTGCGAACTGACAAATTCTCATGTATAATTAGCGTAGTGTCATTATTCCTTAATGTTATAGTATATATTGTTACTTACATAAGCAATGAACATGTCATTTCAAAAATTATTCAAATTTGTTATAAAAACACGTGTCATCTATGTTTCGAACATACTGTTACCTGTGAAAGATACAAAACTGATCAATTTCCGGGTACTGTTCGATTATAATACACAGCGTATACCGCTTAAGAAAAATCACGAAATATTCTGTTTCTATCAACTTAATGGTTTAACAATAATTCAGAAAAATAAAGAACTCGTAAACTTATCTAAAATTATATAATCGCTCATCATATTTCTCAGGAACGCTCTGTTGATTATCTCCGAAGGAATTAAGCAAATCCATGACGGCAGATGTGTTATTGTAAATTAGTCAATTTATTTCCAGTTAACTTCAAAAAAAATAAACAAATTTTTATTAACTTTTTGGAATATTATGCGAGCATGAAACAAAGACCTCACGGATTAAATCTGCGTTCAAAAACGTTTTTCATTACTTCAGCCAAGTAATAAAAGAAGACCCGAACAAGCTGGAGAAATATTTATTAGTTGGCAATGTCGAGTGGAAGCGAACATAAAGATGCTCACCTTTGGCATGCATGTCCTCTGGTGATATCTGACAAGATAATTAAAAAAATAACTATTTAGATTTTAATAAATGAGGTACCGTTAAATCCATATATTATATCGTAACATATTCCATTTTCTTATGGACTCTAAACAGAAAACTTTTTATTTGAATTTTTATAGCAATCATGGGCCCTATAACAGAACGTCATAGATTTAAATATAATATTCACGACTGCTCTGACAAGGTAATTAAAAAAATACCTGTTTAGAGTTTTAACGAATGAGGTACCATTAAAATCTATAAATTATATAGTAACATATCCCATTCCCTCGTAGACTCTAAACAGAAAGCTTTTTTATTTAAATTTTAATAGCAATAATTACGGATCCTGTAATAGAACGTCACGAATTTAAATTTAATACTGTTGACTGTTGTTTAATATTGTGACAATACCTTGTCACTTAAAAAATACCTGTTTAGAGTTTTAACGAATGAGGTACCATTAAAATCTATAAATTATATAGTAACATATCCCATTCCCTCGTAGACTCTAAACAGAAAGCTTTTTTATTTAAATTTTAATAGTAATAATTACGGATCCTGTAATAGAACGTCACGAATTTAAATTTAATACTGTTGACTGTTGTTTAATATTGTGACAATACCTTGTCACTTAAAAAATACCTGTTTAGAGTTTTAATCAATGAGGTACTGCTGAAAATTCGATATTATATCGTAATAAGTCGCTTTCCCTTGTAAACTCTAAACAGAAAATTTTTCCATTTAATTTTTTATTGCCATCATGGACCCTGTAAGAAAACGTTATGGATTTAAATTTAATATATAGACTCACGACTCCTCTGACAAGTAAATCCTCTGATAATTAAAAAAACGCCTGTTTAGAGTTTTAATGAATAAGGTACTGTTAAAATCTTCTGTATATTATATCGTAACTTATCCCATTCCTTTGCAGATTTTAAACAGAAAAATGGTTATTTAAATTTTTATAGCCATCTTGGGCCCTATAATAGAACGACGTATATTTAAATTTAATAAGGGACCACGACTGCTCTCACAAGATAATAAAAAAACGACCTTTTAGAGTTTTAATAAATGAGGTACCGTTAAAATCCATATAATATATCGTAACATATCGCATTCTCTCGTGGACTCTGAGCAGAAAAAAAACTTCTTTTTCAATTTTTATAGCAATCATGGTCCATGTCATAGAAAGTAACGGATTTAAATTTAATATAAGACACTGATCATATGAGTTGTATGATATTCTGAAATGATATAAGCTGTTCGACGTTTACTCAATTTGAGGTAAACGTTGTAAAAATTATTGTACATATAATTGTAAACCAATAAACATAATATGCGCCATGACCGTATGTTATTTAGGAGTTAAATAAACAAAAATACTTATTTGGACTATATTATTAAATAAGCCGACCGGACTGGGAAAATAACGACAACACTTTTTAATAATGATATTAAAAATAATTCATTAAACCAAATTTGAAGACAATTAACAACAACGCAATTAGAAAAACAGTTAAAGAAACAATGGTGACAACGCGAACTTTTTTATTGACGTAGCGCCTTTTTTATGATCAAATGGGTGAATGTAATTTAATCTACATAATTTGGAGTAGGCTATAATAAATCAAACATAATTTTTGATGTTTAATGAAATGGCAGATAATGAGTAACTTCGAATGAAAGCAACTTTAAGTTCGTTCAAGGTGATTGTAATAAAATGGCATTTTCGAAATAGAAAATTGCATGTAACACTTTTTCTATTGTTAAACTCTGACAAGTTTTATCTACATAATATGGGGTAAGCTATAAACATACCTTCTTATTTTTTTTTAAATTTTCAGTTCAACTGTCTTCAATTTGTTTTAAATTATTTGCTTTTTTCATAGAATATTTTCGCTTTTTAAAGTGTTTTTTTGAGATTCCTTCTAATTAAAAAAAGTAATAATCATCATCATCATCATCATCATCATATATATTAATACGCTAAGGTTAAGATGTTACTCTCCCTTTTTAGAAAAAACCTCACAACTAATCCACATAAATTATATATCATTTTATAGATAATTGCTTGCTCTACCGGCACCCACAACTAAAAAATTTATTATTGCTATTGTTTTTGCAAATTAATTAATTATTAAAATTATATACACAAAACAGCAATGCTGCCATCTAATGGCTCAACGTCAATATGATTGACGGTCGGTAAAATTTTTGTTTAATTTCAAATCCACTCACGTATAAATAAAGTGGCGCTTTAGCTCAATGCTTTTGATACTTGCGCCTCTATATGTCAATTTTAATAAAATATTTGTTTGATCTGTCATCTCAGCTTCATAATGGAATAAATAATGCGAAGACTTCGCACGGGTCACGCTAGTATATTTATATTTCTAGAAGAGTAACAACATAATATATTTTTATTATTTAAACAAATATAAATATGCGAAATAAAATGGTCCGCAAATTATTGAACCCTCGTTTGAATTTCTTAGTACACAATGTTTACAAAACGGTGCTATATTATCCGTCTTTTTGCCCTCTTCAGCTGCTATATACGGTTATGTGCACACAGTTTCTCGTATTTGTTCTCGTCTGAAGTGTTTAAATTACTTTTGTACATATCCGCCAATATCCATTTACTTGAGCAGTAACCGTAGCGTGCACTTTGAAAGATTCTGAAAAAAAGCCTTTTTTCTAGTATCGCCTATGATCCTTTCTTTATGAGTCAATTTTTTTAGTATCGCTTATGAGCATTTCTTTATGAGCCTTTTTTTCTAGTATCGTCTACATTTTCGGAAATTTAAAATCTATGTGCACCAAATTTAGCAAAAATGTATACTTCATACGAAGTTCTTGAAAAATATAATGCAAAATATTCCAAGAACCTCCCCAAGCGTGTAAAAACGTGAATATTTCTCGTATTCGTTTGAATAAGGCATAATTGCTACATCCCTTAAAACAAAGTTAAGTTTCAATTTGCCGTTTTTTAAACATTGAAAGTATTGAATATATTTGGCGTTAATTTTTTAGAAATTCATTATTCACAATTAAATGAAACTACGTGATGTCGTATTATTTATAAATATTGCAAATTAAAGAAAGTAGAAATAATACTACATCACGTAGTTTCATTTAATTGTGAACAATTAAAGTGTTAAAATCCAAAATGGTATGTAACATGTCCTCTATTCTCTAATTTCTTAACCTTGGATAGGAAAATTAGAGGCATTTGATTACAATTTTCAAATTAAATTAATTTGATTAGCGTCATCAGTTTTGTGACCAATTACTTTATTACTTACCTCGTACGTGTTTCAATATACACTTGGCAAGTTTCTAGAGTCACATTGTGTTTCAGCCCATATTTTTGTCTTTATTCTCATTCTTTGCCTTAATTTAAAGCTTTTTAATGTCATATTGGTTTAATTTGTATGTACCCTCGTACAATGTTTATTGCAGACATTTATAGATGCGTAAGGTGAGAAATAAAGTAGTTTGACATAAACAAAGTAGTATGATATTATTTTAAAGCGATTTCTGTGTTAATTAATTAATAACAGACATATAAAATTCAATTCGCTTTATAATAGCCATTATTTCATATATATATATATATATATATATATATATATATATATATATATATATATATATATATATGCTAGTTAAAATTACGTGGCATTGTCTTATCATTTTAATTAATGATTTCTATACATTTTTCGAATTACAACATGTTGAACAGTTGGTTTAATTGGAACCATAATTGTAGGAAATACACTAAAAGTGAACGAGATTAATAGCGGTTATCGCAAAAAGCTCTAAAGTTCAAGTACGACAGTGCTTGTAACGTTCACTTTTTGACAAACTTGTTTACATGTATCTGATCGATCATGTGAATAAAAGGAAGTGATTAAAAGTGAATTGTCAAATAAATACGTAAATCAAATAGTCGTTTAATGATTTTAATGGATAAAAAATATATATTCATGTTGATATTTAAATTTCATAACAAGTTGTTCTGTGGAATATATTTAGTTACATTGCAATGGGATATGCTATGCTTTTAATGTAAATTACGTATATTCCAAGGATAAGCATTGCTACTCTCTCACAATGAAACACTCCTAAGAGTAATTCTTTGTTTAATTGTATATTTTCACCGAAAGCTAGGAGTTAACGAAAGAAAGACATTACAAGAAAAATTAATGTAATTTAAGGCAAGAATACAAATAAAGAAACGCTATAAACATATTCGCATACTGTCTTAGAATACTGTCTCGAAGCATATACATATTTGGTCTCAACTGCAGAATGCATTATTTGATGTACCTACATATTGCAAATATGTAAAAATTTTAAATCACCTTCAAAAACACAGTGTCGCATTGAAAGTAATCATATTTCATTTTATTATACTTTATTTTGTTTTATTTAATCAAAATTGTCTAAAACTCATAGACATGGCTAAATGTTGACAATTAACTTTAACTATTATCATTGAGTCCTTGATGCTTGATTATTATTTTTGCAACATTTTTTGAAATATTACTCAGTCTAACACTATTTTTGCGACAGTTTTGAAATATTACTCAGAATAACACTATGTTTGCGACATTTTTTTAAATATTACTCAGCTTAACTCTATTTTTGCGACATTGTTTGAAATATTACTCAGTCTAACACTATTTTTGCGACATTTTTGAAATATTACTCAGTCTAACACTATTTTTGCGACATTGTTTGAAATATTACTCAGTCTAACACTATTTTTGCGACATTGTTTGAAATATTACTAAGTCTAACACTATTTTTGCGACATTTTTGAAATATTACTCAGTCTAACACTATTTTTGCGACATTTTTTAAATATTACTCAAAATAATTATTTATATTTATACAATCAACATTGAAAAACACGCCAAAATAACAGAGCGATAACTCTGAAAATATCGAAGAACACTTAAGATTCTGGTATGTTCAATGATCCCGGGGTAAGCCATTACCAATGTTATTATGACAGATGTGGGAATACTAAAACGAAAAATAAAACCAAATATATCCAATTTATACGATAACCATATTTGATTTATAGATTTCCCACACCGAGGGAACTTCGAGGGAAAGTGACTTCAAGATCATTCGACGCAACTCTCATAAAATTAGATCTTCGAAACCAGGAAATTGCACATGTGTATTATTTTCTATTATTAAATTCTACCAAGAGTTTACACCTACGTCATTTGGGGTAAGTTATAATAAATAAAAACATTATTATTATTTATTTCTTGAATGTACAATTTCGAAATCACCGATGAGCATATAAAATTGTTCCATTTGTTTACGGCTGCTACGAATCATGTTTAATATTTCTATTTGTATAAATAAATTTTCATATTTTTCACGGTTTTTAACCAACAATTTTATGCGACGGAATAGTTATAATTGAATTCATTTTGTATGAAAGAAATAAGATTTTTTTGCATATACTGATCTCAAACGCCGATTAAACCAGTACTATTGAAGACTCCTCTCCATAAATATAAATTTTGAGATACATACAGGTTTATATTGACACCAAAAGGTAAAATAATTATAATTCAGAGTTCTTTGTACCTTGACTCCACAATATTCATAAAGGTTTTACGTTTTATTTTTCCAGATTGTAACTTTCATCGTCTCTATATATTCGATTATACCATTCACCCATAATTTCTTTGGTTGGTCCCTGAATTGTTTCCTCGATTCTTTGAAAATTCTATAATATTTTTATACTCAATGTTATCTTGTAAACAGCTATATATTTTCCCTAATATATGAAACTTTAAAATGTTTTTGGTGAAATTTAATTTCAATAATAACTTCGTACTCAAATGTGATAATGAAATTAAATCTCATTCAATATATGAAAAATTTCTATAACTTTCCGCATTATTGTAGTAACTAACGATTTAATTTAAGGCATTAATGATTACTAGAAATTAAGTAAAAGTAATTCGAAATTTATTTTTTAAATGCCCGATTAAATAATAGGATACCTTAGCTAATGTCAATAAATATCGTCTACGATATATTAGCAATTAAGTGTAGCCATTTGAATGAGTTCAGTTTTTATTAAATTTTCACAGCTGATCTTAGAGATCCATTACTTATGATTAATTAAAAAGCGAAAAAGAAAATATTTTCTTATGTTTATCCTCTTTCTTCCTTACATTTCATGCATTATTCATGAATTTTATAGTCATTAATCGAAGCATTCTTCAAAAATCGGGGTTGCTTATAAACGGCACTTAATATGAGGTTAGGGTATTCCAATTCAAGTATATACACGTACGAAAGCACGATTCTTCTGAACAAAAAGTGGCTTAACAAAAAATTTTGGCAAGAAAAACGTTTATAAGTAACTATAACTACTGTTTCTGACATACTCTGCTTTTCTCATTTTATCATACGTAATTTACATGTTACGAACGTTTGTAATTTACATGAAACGGAAAATGCTCTCCTATATTGTTTTATTAGATACTCTCAGTTTTTCATTTTTGAGTTAGAGCCTTTTCATTTTGAAGTTTCTGCGTTTCATCAAATACAGACAAATACGTTAAACCAAACTGTAAATTTATTCTTGATTTCTAATAAGAAGAAGACACTTTCTTATTTTCAATTGACAGTATATAAATCAATAAGAAATAATATATTTATTTATAATTAATCACGGCATATGAAAAAACTGACAAGCTGAGTAAGCGAGTACATAATTAACACACAACTTCTAACACGTTTAACAAAAAAGTTTATATCGAAAGTAATTCTGTTATAAGCAATTAATTACATCAGGAGTTATTGTTAACGTTACATATTAACGGTAACAATGATCGCTGTTACCGTAAGAGCAAATGAATTATTCAAAATATTAAGCATAATATTATTTTAACCGAGTATAAGCGTAATTAGAATACTAATTATTTTCGGTCGATAAAACATAGAAGTTTTGTTTGGCACAGTTTGAAAGACGTCGGTTACCGTATTTTTGTGCCACAAAATTTCAAGATTTTTACTTCCACGTCAAATATATAAAATATGTTGGACGTGGTGTAAAATTTGAATTTGTCTAGAATATATTATATAATATTTTGGGTTTAGATAATATTTCAGACTATTTCCTAAATATATCTTTTCCCGGCTCATTGTCATTTTTTATCAATTAAATAATAATTTAATAATGATAGATCCGATATATGACTCTCGTCATTCGCAAATGTAGTTTGTTTTTCAGTGTCATTTCTTGCAGCTTACAGGACTCGGGAAGTGTGAGTCATTCGCAAGTGTAAAGTTTTTCAGTGTCATTTCTAGCAGCTTACAGGACTCGGCAAGCGTGAGTCATTCGAAAGTGTAAAGTTTGTTTTTCAGTGTCATTTCTTGCAGCTTAGTGTAGTGTGAAAAAATTTTAATTATTATTACATTTTTATACTATTATATTTTTATATTGATTTCAGTTCATCATGTTTGCCTAATTCGAAATTCAGATAAGTGGGTTTTTATCGCGGCTTTCCTTAGTTAAAACTTTCCTTTTCAGTGATTTAGTGATTACGTTTGGATATATATTTTTAAGAGAATATTAATTAACTCTCAACATCCAAGCGCGCTAACCCTTGTAACAAAATTATTTCAAAAAGAACTTTTTTTTATAAAGCGTATCCTTTAACACTGCTTACAGAAATTTAGCGACACAATATTTTACACTGCTTGCAGAAATTTTGCGACACGATATTTTCACTGCTTGCAGAAATTTAACGACACGATATTTTACACTGTTTGCAGAAATTTAGCGACACAGTATTTTACACTGCTTGAAGAAATTTAGCACCACGATATTTTATACTGGTTGCAGAAAGTTAGCGACACAATATTTTATACTGCTTGCAGAAATTTAGCGTCACAATATATTTTTTTCATAAAACGAATATTATAATTATAGGTTAAAACCAACTCGTTAAGGTGCTAAAGTTTTTTACACCTCAGCTCTCTGAATTCAGAACGTGATAGTTCTTCTGACATACTTAATTCAGTAGGCTTACAGTAGGGCACTATAAGAGTAAACCTTCAAAATCAGCTTATTGATTTTTACGTCTTCTTTATCCAAGTAGTCAAACAGACATACGAACTTAGAGACTAAACTTCTAAATTTCTCACTTGGTTACATATTCATATAATACATATTCATAACATATATATATATATATATATATATATATATATATATATTTATATATATTTGTATATATAAACGTACGTAGCACAGTTTATTCCAAAAAGCACAGTTTGTAGAGAGTAAGTATTAAGCGTAAGAAAAAAAGCATCGCGCCAGTTTCTCATATATCCTTACTATATTGGATGATTAAATTGTCACCATCTAGGAGTTAAACGAAATTTATTAATTAATATATAACGTCAATTTCTGAAAGTAACTAAATTTTAGAAAATTAAATTAGTCATTAAAAAAGATTCCGTAGCTTTTTTCATCTTTCAGACAGACGAAAAGCAAGAAAAACCATTGTCATTTAGTATTAAGTATAAGTTTAGTATATGTTTTACAATGAATCGAATGTTCCGCTGTAACTTAAAACTCAATTTGCCTCTATGATATTGGTTAGCCAAACAAGGGTACGTGATATGTACCTGTATGAAAAAGGTAAGTTTTTAGGGTATGATTCTAACTAACTTCAATAATACTACGGACAATGGAAGGGAACATTATTGATTTGTTAATTTATTTGGAAATTCGTTAAGAATTATCCCCTCACGTTACGTCAATTCACATCACTAGAATATAATGTCAATTTAATTGTGACATTACTTGTTTGATTAATATGAATTGATTATTGAATTAAATTAAAAATGCAGTGAATGGTACGAGTACTGTATGAATTACTTCCGGTAGTTAAGTAATATAGTTGATACGGACCAATTCACTCTCACCTTCTATTATACATTAACAAAAATAAAAGTTTTATAGATAATAAATAACTAATGTACTGGCTTTGCTAACGAACAGAATTCAAGTACTTGATATAATCAGTATGGAAATTAATAAGAAAATATATTTTAAAAAATCGACTTCAAAAGAAATAGGTACTAGAAAGTAAAAAATAATTAACTCAAAATAGGTATCTACTTATTTGCGAGAAATAAGTAAGTTACTTATTTTTAAAGTCGGTGTCAGTACTGTCGACCAACTTAGACCTGGTAAGTGATGTAGTTATTTTTCAAAGTAGCAACTACCCCTGATAGATATTTTTAATCATAGTTGATTTACTCCCATTCGTTAAGGAGTTCGATTTTTCATTGCCAGACCTCATCATATTTAAATAAAACTACCCTTAAAGTTCCCTCTCTTCAACAAAAAAAGAATTTTGAATATATTTGGCGTTAATTTTGAAGAAATTCATTATTCATAATTAAATGAAATTACGTGATGTAGTATTATTTCTACTTTCTTTAAGTTCTTTAACACGACCTAGGTTTCGTTACATTACAACATCTTCAGGTGTACTATTAGCTAATAGCAAAGATATTACTTTGCTAATACCCCACCTGAAGATGTTGTAATACAACGAAACCTAGGTCGTGGTAAAGAACTTAAAGAAACTAGAAATAATACTACATCACGTAGTTTCATTTAATTGTGAAAAAAAAGAAGTATCAAAATCTGTCCACTCGGTAAAGAATTATAGCTGAATATACATAAAAAAACAATCCGACGAATTGAGAACCTCCTCCTGTTTTTGAAGTTGCTTAAAAAGCTACAACATTGGCATTTTTAATACTTTTACTATCTGTTATTTAAAATCATAACTCTGCTTTGATTTTAATGTGTTGAACTTAGTGCTCTTAAGTGCATACAATATCGCCTCGTCGAGGAGGAAGTCACATTCACTAACATTTTTGATTTAGTTTTGTGATTTTCACGGTTCTACGTAAAAATGAGGTAAATATTATATAAATAAAATGATGTATGCATTATAAGCAAACATCCCATACATAGTGATTACACCTAATTTCTTTCTAATTAGGTTGATTAAGAAACAACTAAAAAGTACAGAATCACATAAATAAATTTGTTTGAACTCTCACTACAGGACTTTGGTACACACTAAAGTATACTACATATATTTAAGGGTAAGTGATATTTTTATCATACTGTACAAAACAACAATATTATTTTTTATCATATAAATGCCATAGACGTAAAACGTTGTGAATATCTCAAAAATTATGAAATTTAGAATCATCGCTGCAGTTTTCCGGTAAACTTTAGGTAACGTTCTATTAAACTTTTCTCATAGCATCTTTGGCAATATCGAAAACGTAAGGGAGAGGATGTATGTTTGTGAACATTTTCATCAACATCTCTAGAAACACATTTTTAAAATTCTAACAATTAGCTCATACGATTCATATTCTACACGATACATGACCATACATATTCCACACCGTACATAATCACACATATTCCACACGGTACTTGATATATATACACATACATATTCCATACGTTACATATAAAACATATATTCCACACGGTACATGAACACACATATTCCACGCGGTACTTTATTTGGCCTCTTAAAAATCTCTAATTTTGGAGTGTCATTTATAGAAATATATGCGAAAGTAGATGTTATACTATATATCACTATCTTCAATTTTAATTTCTATATCAAAAATTTTAGGAAGAAAAGATTGGGACGTTTTCAAACTAACTTACGTAATATTATAAAATAATAATTTTGGAGTCTTCCTATTTTACCCTTTCAATTCCATTTAATACAAAAAATTTTAAAATGTATTACAAAGCACATTATTTCCTCCCTTAAAAATTTTAATAATCTTGAGTATCAACAATTAAAATACGGCAAAGTATTAAGGCAAAATGCAATTTTCTACCTTAAAGATTTCCTGAAAAAAAACGAGTGTGCTTTAGACCACACGATTGAAGTAAAACTTCAAATTCACAAAATATTAACTTTAAAATGAATTTACAGTTTTATTCACTTTAAACGTTCTACCATTTAATGTATTGAACAAAATAATAAATTATAAAACTGTTCAAGAACGAAATGAAATTACAAAATAATCAAAAAATCACCGTTCGCATAACGCTAGCAAACTCGCATATATATATATATATATATATATATATATATATATATATATATATATATATATATATATATGAGAGGAAGAGAGAAAGAAAATGTGCGCGCGCACTGCTCTCTCTTTCTCCTACAGTGTGATACAGACAATAGGCTTGCACTGTGTCTTAGATATACGAAACATAACCGGCTATGAGAGAAAGGGGGAAAGAAAATGTATGCACGCACCTCTCTCTCTTGTCCTTACAGTAATATACGAAACGTAACTCTCTTTCTGTCTTCACTAACTTATATCTCCCTCTCAACTTCCGTTCGCCTCGCCCGATCACACTTTTCGTAACGCTCTCGTCAGGCATTCACCAGCTTACTCCCCAAGTCAAGCGTGCGTAAAGAAGTTTTACTTCAAAAACGGCTGCGACGGAGGGATAGACGTAAAGACGAACAGTCACGTGGGTGAACTTAAAAGATTTCCTTTATTTTTCTTTTGAGGTATGAAACCCTAAAAACAAATCAATATGGTACATGCGCCATCCTTTCTTGGCAGGGGTCATATTTTTTTTGGAAAATCTCGTCTCTCTCTATAAAGCGTCCAAAGATTATATTTTTAACCATAATATAATACATGTGTGTTTTTAATTGTATATTACTTAATGGCTTTTTCAAGAAATGAACTGAAGTTCACTAAATTTTACACAATAATACAAAATATAATTTATGTTTATATACATATAGTTTTCTTCTTGAAAATACACAGTTGCTTAATGAATAATAGAAAAGCTTAGGTTAGGTAGCGTTACCGTCGCCGCTTTTTATTTTCTCTACACAATTATAAATCATTTCTCATGCGAACACGAGTAACCACTACTTACTTCTAATTTAAATTAGATAAATTTTAAAGAAGTCATAATTAAAATTCCTCAACAATATATGGATAGTGGTTTTCAGTCAACGACTAATTTAAATTGCATAATATGAATAAAATCATATAAATGTTATGGTGTAATGGAAAAACATGTACTTCGTGTACATTTTAATACTTCAGTAAACCCTTTAATATAATATTAAAACGACTTTTTATGATTATGAGAGGACTTCCACGAATACTAAAGAAATCTTTCAACTTGGAAATAACCCCACCCGTAAACCTTCTCCGATTACATTAAGCGATGATGCCACCAAACTGGCGGCAGCTTCACGAAGCAAAATACCGGACCGGTGAGGGAGACGGATGCGTCATACGGTCGCACTCTTCATCTTGCCCCAAAGCCGTTTGTCGCGGGTAATCGGACGACCTCCAGACGATGACGTCAGGGCAAGGTGCTTGTGAGCCGCCTATCGATAGCTGAGCTAGAGTGAGGTAAGCTTTTGGAATTCGGGTACCTGGAGCCACCCTAATGTTTTGTATTAGGACTAATTAGTCGGTCACGATATTTCACGTGAGAATAAAGTATCCAATGCTTTTAAATATAATGTTGCACGTAGAGGAAATAACTGATCTTATTAAATCAATTTCACATGTTGTTTCTTTTAAAGGGAAGATAATCATAACCTAATATATTTTTAACGCATTCGGAAAAAAATTATTATCAATTGTTAAGTGTACATAGCCTATGTTTTTACAGAAATATAATTTTTGAAAGTTAGGATTTTTTTTAAATACGACAAATGTAACAATTCAGTGTTTGGCAATCTGGAAAGAGCAAAAATATAATAAAATTTATAATCATAAAACCAAACAAAACCTATCTTCCTAAGTGATGCCCACTTAGGAAGGCAGATCTTGTTTGGTTACATTATATATTTTCTACACATTAAAAATGTCAATAAAAGTAAATAAAATAAAAATCCAATAAAGCATACCTTTTTAAAAACAGTTGCAAAAATAATTGATGCTAATTTGTTTTTTGTGTAGCCATTGTCTAAATTAATTAAACATTAGCTATTAAATGGCAAAACGGATGTCAATTTACTCAGTCTATGTTGCCAAAATTGAATTTTTTTTCCCACTATTTTCGAGTTTTGTCTGTTTTTTTTTTGTTCAGGGACCTTGTCGTGTCTATGAGTTTCGTGGATTATTGTGTTACATTATTTGTATTATGAAAAAATAACCTAACGTTTCATAAAAAAATACAAGACTCCTCATTTATATAATTGACTATGTAAATAAAATATTTAAGACACTTATTTTTTCCATTTTATCTATTTGAAAGCGTCATTTTTAGTCTTGAGGCACTTGGACCCAGCACGATATGTACTTTTGCCCTTTCCTTTTAATATACTCGTATAAACGTGACAAACAAAATGTTTTCAGTTTTTATAAATTTATAATACGAAATTTTACTTTTAATATGGTCAGGTATTTCCAGAATAATTTAGACATAACGATTTAATTATTCAAGATGTAATTTCATAATGTAAATATTATTTTAAACAAATTTCTTGCTGTCTCTTCAAAGAAATATTGTGTCCCGTTACATATTCATGGATCTATGGCTACTTTCCAGCATAAGTAATGAATGCGGTAAAAATAGTCACGAAAAATTGGTAGCAGTGTCATTAAATAAAATAAGAGTATAAAAAAAATCACATTTGGATATTTGCTAGAAATTTCTTATTTTATGACTTTTACATCAAATATGTTATCACGTTGGAGATAATGAGTGAAAATTGGTTGTTCCTCCATATATTATTTAATATAATTAAGAAAAAACTGATAAAGCTGTAACTATAATACCTCTTTAAATACACTTAAATGAAACTACATGATGTAGTAGTATTTCTACTTTCTTTAATTTCTTTACCACGACCTAGGTTTCGTTGTATTACAACATCTTCAGATCTTTGCTAATATCCCACCTGAAGATGTTGTAGTACAACGAAACCTAGGTCGTCGTAAAGAAATTAAAGAAAGTAGAAATAATACTACATCACGTAGTTTCATTTAAGTGTGAATAATGAATTTCTACAAAATTAACGCCAAATATATTCAAAACCTCTTTAAATGTTAATAACAAAAATAAATTTAAAAATAGTGTACTGTGGTTTATGAAAAAGATCTTTAATAGGCTGTTGGATTTAATCATTTTAATTTTATGAATATTCATCACTTCATATTTGCATTCAAACCTAGTTTAAATACTGTGAATATTCCTCAGTTCTCCACTAATATTGATTTACATCACGTTGAGTGGTTCATATTAACAATTTAATATTATCATTTATTAACTGTGCCCACGACGCTGTTTACATGAAATTCGGAATAAGAAAAGTTATTAGAAAAGTATAACTACCATACCAAAGTTCATTAAAACCTATATAGTAGATTTCCCGTAATCAACGAACAAATTAACAAACAGATATACAGAAAGACAAAAATCCTAAAAACAAGTTTAATAGCTTCTGTTATCAATCTTTGCGCTAAATCAATCGATCTTTTTAAAATACTTTCCACGTACACAATTGACTTTGTTACAATTTTATTATACAATAGATTGAGCTTATAAAGTTGAAAATATTTATATCATGATATATGGATAAGAAATTATAAGTACTCGCACACGATACACTGACATCCTCTTGTGATTTATAGAAATATGGTTCTCAATTCACAAATAAATGTTGCGATTTATAAAACAGTATCTTAATATCCTTTTTAAATTTTCGTAATCATGCTCCATCACAAATTAGAACAGATTCTCGTCTTATTTCATTAATCTCATTAGTATTTTTTTTATTTTATATTTCTGTTATAAATAAATCTGCGCGGTCGTGGAAATTAACAATTTCCAAATTTCGTTATTATCTGCAATAGTCAACAATGATATCATTTTCACCTAGATGGGGGAGGTAACAGTGATATAGTATATTGTACTTACAAAGTTCAATACAAAAAATGTACACAATGTAAATTCTGGGGTATATTATTTGCATCTAATATCATTATTAGCATCTAATATAAAAAAATATCACAATGATCGTGACTTTCGGTTTAATGGTAGATACACCAATAATTTCTTGTTTGTGACCATAACGCAAAGAAATTAAAGATTATTCGCCATAAAACAATTAGATTGTTGGTATTAGTAGGTATAACATAAGTAAAGTTGCTATTTAAAAATATATACCTATCCCATTTCTGACCGGAGTTGGCACCTGTATTATGAAATTACCTCCAGATATTATAATATAACAATATTCTTGATTTATTTTATCCGTATAAAACGTGGCACTCCTTCCAATTAATATTTGCATATTCCTATATTCAAATCGATTTATTAACATGTTTTTATCTTGGTTACGTTCTTGGGCGTATCGGGATTAAATGTAAACCAATTTACATAGTCGTTTTCTCGTACTTGATATTATATAAATACATTATTTATTTACTACACTGTGTATATGTAAACTTTGTGTCTACATTTTTATAAATACACAGGAATGTCTGTAGAAAAAGACTGACTGATGGTATACCAGCAGCTAAAATAGGTTTTCAAACCTATTTTAATCTGCAAAATTGTCTTTAGGCGTTTTTTTTAATACGAATAAGTAGCTAATACTTTTTTGAAATATATTGAAATAATTGAGATGAATTTGAGAGTTCCTTTTTGACATGTTTAAAAGTAACACAATTTTTATAGGAAAATCACGTATATGTTTTATCAGTCAGATAATTATGTTGCAAAAAATTTATATTTTCAAATAGCGTGTGCTTTTCTTTTAGACAAACAAATTGAAAATATTCCATTTTCCGAAGAAATTATTGAAAATAAAAACATCTTAAAAAACTTGTTAAGTATGAGAATAACTTGCACTAAGGGATTGCACATATAAACATATTTCCTAGTATTTCTTAAGAATTTTTAGAATATTTCTTAAGAATTCTGAACTTTAGAATAATTGGTATAGTTTTCCGGTACTTTAGTTAAACTCTAGTAACGTTTTCCGGAACTTTAGCTAAACTCCAGTAACGTTTTCCGTCAACTTTAGCTAAACTCTAGTAACGTTTTCTAGAACTTTACCTAAACTCTAGTAACGTTTTCCGTGAACTTTAGCTAAACTCTAGTAACGTTATCCGGAACTTTAGCTAAACTGCCAGTTTTGGAGATCGGAAAAGGGGGAAAGGGGTAAGTTTTGTGGACATTCCGACGTTTATAACGTTTTTAAAACTACCTTACATAATATTATATACGATACTTCTGAAATTCTTGTAAATGCTTCTAAAGAACACATGAATTTAAAAAAAAAATCTATTGCTCATTATCCCCCCTGAAATTTCCATATAAATATATTTGCGTACTGACTAAATAAAATACGTACGAGTTAACATATCTTCTCACAACGCCAAATTTCAAATTTCTAAGTCAAACCTTCGCTGAAAAAATGGCTGTGACATATGGACAAACAAATTTGTAAAATCTACAAGTGAGTCATTTTGTAAAACATATATTTTCATTTTGAAATAAGAAACCCATAAAATTCAACTTTTTGTATTCTGATGTATTTAAAATCATTGAAAATGTTTATTAGGCATTTTCAATAAACCAATCACCGTTAGATTTGTGACTACAGTGTATGTAGTACTACAATTTAATAATTCACCCCAAAAGAGAGAATACTTCAATTGATTTTAGTACGTTACATGAATGCAAATTAATATAAATATACCATAAATATTATATTTCATTATCTATACCAGTCTGAATAGACAATATCGTCAAGTTACCAATTTTCAACTGAAATTCATGCACGCTTAAAAAAAAGATTCAACAACTAATGAGCGGAAGAGAAGGGCACGTGTTAAATGTATGAAAGGAAGCACGTTGATGTATTTAATTACGTAAAGTATTTATAATGTATTTAATTACGTAAAGTATTTATAATGTATTTAATTACTTAGTTCATTTTATATTTTAACGACAATTATTACTAATATTTATTCTTTCCTTTTTTCACCCTTCGGGTGACTAGTGCTCGCTTCGCTCACATATCCTCAAATCCCTAAGGGGTTGCAGAATTCTTACAATGCGTCAGAAGCTGCATCTTTAACTTGTTTCAGACATGTTAATTACTTGAATGTACATAATTTATACACTCAGCAAGCTGTTTCGTAGCAGGTGTTACGTTCGAATTTTCAAGGTTTTTTCTTGTACAATGCCAAGTGCATGTGGCGCCATCTAGTTGAAATAAAACTTCTTTACGCACGCTTGACTTGGGGAGTAAGCTGGTGAATGCGTGACGAGAGCGTTACGAAAAGTGTGATCGGGCGAGGCGAACGTAAGTTGAGAGGGAGATATAAGTTAGTGAAGACAGAAAAAGAGAGAATTACGTTTCGTATATTACTGTAGGGACAAGGTAGAGAGGTGCGAGCACACATTTTCTTTCTCTCTTCCTCCCATAGCCAGTGCATGAAATATATATATATATATATATATATATATATATATATATGTATATACACACACACACACACACACATATATATATATATATATATATATATATATGCGAGTTTGCTAGCGTTACGCGAACGGTGATTTTTTTATTATTTTGTAATTTCATTTTGTTCTTGAACAATTTTATAAATTATTATTTTGTTCAATACATTAAATATTCTACGTTTACAGTGAATAAAATTGTAAATTCATTTTAAAGTCCATATTTTGTAAATTTGAAGTTTTACTTCAGTCGTGTGGTCTAAAGCACACTCGTTTTTTTACCAATTTGAGGCATGTTGTCATTTCGGTTACACGTAAACTTTACGACCCTTTTTATACTTTAAGGGGTTTTTTTGCAATCTTCACTATTTTGATTCACTATTTCTTACAGAATTGATTAGTAAACCAAGTTGCTAGATAGAAGAGAATTACTTAAACACTTTAGTCAGTTGTTAGGTCAGATCAATTACTTAGTTACATCAGATGATAAGTACAAAATAAATATTTACAATAACAATTTTTGGCATTTAAATACTTAAAAATGTATTTGCAATGGCAACATTCATACGTAAAGCGAAACAAGTATGAACAAACAGTTATATAATAATGCAAAGTAATACGATAGGGTCAGACGAGGTGATGCTCTATCGATCTTCGCTTGCGGCCATTTCAACGAATTGTTGCTAGAATATAAAGAGAGATAGTAAACAAAATTAGCATATTATGTGAATACTTCACTATCTCGATGGTAGATAACTGTGCACATTATCGATATATATGACTATGCATCTGTCCATAAAAAGTGCACCGCGTGGACATTAAAGTGCGGTCACTGAACCTGTGACGTCATTCAAGTCTCGCGTCTTAGTCTGATAACGTTACTTTATCCAAATAGTGTGCAATATTAATTTAATTGTGATGGTTTGTCTGCAATCTTCATTTTGAGATGGATCTGATATTAAATTTGTATGGTTTTGACCTTCTTTCAGAGGGCTCAAAAAAAATATTCTTTTGCTATTGCATATTTGTTACATGATTACTTGAATACTGACAATTGAATGCTAAGCGAGAGTTAGTAGTTACTGTTTGCTTGCTTGGTATCTTCTTTACCTGCTCAGTGCAATACCTAATAGTGCTGTATTAATAGGATGCTAAACAAATCTGCTTTGAGACTAAAAATATAACGGGAAAAATCGATATAATATCTAATGAAATAGAGTATTGTAAGTTAGAAGTGTTTCATAATGGTAATTTATAACTTTAGTAAACAATTGTGAAGCAACTTTAAGATACTCATCAGTTAATTTAAACAAGCATAATCCTGTACGCGGATTATTATGTTTCTCAAATTAATATTTAATATTATCAAATACTAACAAGGGGGCATATTTCAGAAAAGCAATTAAATGGGATAATAGTGTACCTATCATTTATCAGACAATTATATTAATTTTTATTTTTCAAAATGAAGTCAAAGTGATCAATATGGCGACATATAGTTTTCCCGAGAAATATTCACCTACTACCCCTCGCCCAAAACGTATTAATGAATTGGAAAATATTAGCAAGAAAGAGGTAAAGCAATTTGGAAACAGTTTTAGTTTTAAAACAATCTTTGACTGATAAGAAAAAACCACCAGAAAAATAAAATAGCAAACCACTTCGCCGTCATCTAGAAATTAAATGTTCAGAACAAATGCAGTACGGCACCAATGAAAGTTTAACAATTTTCTAATATCACATTAAAAACTACGTATTAAAAAAAATTGGCGCCCGCGATTATTAAGAAAAACCTATTTGAAAAAAATTACTTACGATAAATGCGTTAAAGTTGATAAAAATTTATCATTAGACATTACCAACTAAATGTACACATAAGTGTAAATGTGAATTAATGTAATTAAAGGAATATTAAAAATTTATGTTAAAAAATTAAAAAATTACCAAATTATGGCGTCGATTTACCTAAAAAATTACCAAATTAATTGTTTTATTATAAACTTTCATGTAAAATGTTTATTGTAATTTCTTTTTATAATATAAATTCATTATATATTAGAAATTGAATGAAGAAATATATATTAAAACGAGTAATTTTTTATTAAAAAAAATGTCCGTACAAAAACTATATTTTTTTTGACTTAATTTTTATCTTTTAATAAAACTATGTATATAAAAAAAACACAAGAAATCCGAAAATTTAATAAATGCAAAGAATCGTGCAAAAAGAGATTAAAATACAAAAACGAATTAAATAATTAGAAAAAACAAACAATTAATATGCAAGAAAAACCGCGTAAAAAGAGATTATAAACACAATCACAAATTGATATAAAAACACTGAAAATATCCAAAAAATTATTAAGCCAAAGGAATCGCGTAAAGAAAGATAAAATGGTAATATTGTTTGAAATATAGAACTTAAATAAACAGACTTGATTATTTTTTAATGCTGCTAAAATTAATGCAATAATTGGTGCAACGAGCCAAGACCTGAACGTAAATATCTTATAACGTAATATTTACGTTCATGTCTTGGCTCGTTGACCCAATTATTGACATAGTTCAAATAAATGTTGATTACTGAATAAAAACACCGAAATATAAGTAATATATATATACATATATATATATATATATATATATATATATATATATATATATATATATATATATATATATATATATATATATATATATATATCAGGAAGTTTATTCATGTTTTAGCATCATAAAAGTGAAAAAAAGTCGTCTAGGTGTACTTGAGTAAATAATGTATCACAGATTTAAGTAAATAAGTCGAGTTTCCGCGGAGCGATACTTATTATTAAACTTGATTTACTTTCTGTTTAGCTTTAACATTTTTGATGTTTCATTTTACATCCTAAAAGATAAAAATAATTCGATAATTCGAACCTTTTCTCTTTTCAGTAACGCTTAGAAATTTATAGTTTGATTTCTTAAAATAATAAATCTAGGAAACAGATATACTGTACAATGACAATTTATCAATCTATTAACAAAAAAAATTAAGTCGACATGAAAGTCAATCGCACATCTGACTGATGAACTTTAATTTTAATTTTTTTGATTCCTACATTTTTATAATATAATGCAATATTTAGTACTTATAGTCGTAAGTTCAAAGTGACCTATTTTACAAGTTGTAAAATAGTAAACCATTAACGCTTAGATTGTGTACGATATTTAAACAGAAACGAAGTATTAATATAGTAAAGTATATTCTCAAAATATTATTACTGGATCTGAATGAAATTTTAGATATCAAAGATTCATTCTTTTTATTAATTGGGGTAAGTAAAAGGAAAAATTAAAGCTAGTTGCATAAAAAAAACTTACTAAATTTAAGAGGGAATCCTGAAAGATTAAGATTGCATTTTTCCGTAAAAAGTACGGGTGAGGGGTGAATAATCCACGGTACAATATAAATGATGAAGTGAACAAAAGAGAATTACCTCCCGTTGGCCAAAATCGCAAAATATACTCTCACAAAATATGAAATACTGCATTTAATATATGTAAAGATTTATAACACATGATCTTTGGTTTAATATATCTAGCTACTGCATGCTTATATTACTCACTTTACTACAAATAACAGGCAAAACAATGTTTGCATTAAGCCATAAGGAAAAAAGATGCATCATCATGACCAAAATATGATTTCAACAAAAATGCCATTATGGTGTGGAATCTTGTTTTTACGGTATTATACCAGGAAAAACACGGCCTTCATTTAGCACTCAAGCACGCACGAATTTAGAATAATAACTATTTGTTAAGTTAAATCTGACATTGAAAGACATAACGCCAAGGTAAGTATCCTTGGCGTTACGTCTTTCAATGTCAGATCACGAACTAAATATTCTCAACATATCCTCTTTTTAATATTCTGAGGAAGGTATGGATTTAAAAATGGCCGTGAATAAAATCAGCAGTTTATTAAGAAACTTGATAAAAATGATAAATACAACAAAAATTCATAACATGAAAAAATTTTAAAATAAGTAAAAATGAATTGATGAAATACGATACTCTTTTGAATATTAAAAAAGGTAATATATTAATAATACAAGTAAATAATTACTTACATAATATCGTTAATTTCTTGCTTATGATAATACAAGTGAATGATTACTTACACAATATCATTAATTTCGTATTAAAGAAAGATTAAGTTTTGTATAACAAATAAAAACCTAAATGCTTAGACGAAAAAGTGAATGAGGATGAATAAAAAAATAATTTTCTTTTTAATTAATTTTTGATAATTTTCCCTAAATTCCAAAAAATGCTAAACTCAGTACAGTAGTTTTCATTACATTAGTATTTTATTACTAATTCTGCAAGAGCGATAAATTACTTGCTTGAAAATTATTCGGGAAAAAACTAATTCCATACATTAATACTATTACATTGTGCTGAGCTCGATTATTTGCAAAATAATTGCTTAGAATAATTTAACCATAAGACTGTTCGTAATGTAAATTCTGGTTTGATTCTAGTAACTAATGAAAAAAATAAAAATGAGCCTGGTGAGTTCATCGAGAATTCCGATCTGATGAAAATTTCCGTATATGTATTATATTTAAGCAACCATACTTATCAGTGGGCAACAATTCAGTCCCCTATTTACCCATAATTACCCCTGGGGGCACTCCAGTCAGACTTGAAGATCAACATAATTTTCCGTTGATGTATTATTTTACATATTGAATATATTTGGCGTTAATTTTGTAGAAATTCATTATTCACAATTAAATGAAACTACGTGATGTAGTATTATTTATACTTTCTTTAAGTTCTTTACCACGACCTAGGTTTCGTTGTATCACAACATTTTCAGGTGGGATATTAACAAAGATATTTGCTAATATCCCACCTGAAGATGTTGTAATACAACGAAACCTAGGTCGTGGTAAAGAAATTAAAGAAAATAGGAATAATACTGCATCACGTAGTTTCATTTAATTGTGTATTATTTTACTTAATCTTAGAACTTGGAATCTACATGCTAACATGTCAACATACTAGTACATATGTACCTATTACTTCAGTTAAATGTAAATAATTGCCTTCCGGAAAATATAAAAATAAAAAGAAAATAAAGTTGAAAAAACGAGTGGGTTTTAGACCACACTACTGAAGTAAAACTTCAAATTCACAAAACATGAACTTTAAAATGAATTTACAATTTTAGTCACTTTAAACGTCGAATATTTAATGTATTGAACAAAATTTTAATTTATAAAATTGTTCAAGAACGAAATGAAATTAAAAAATAATCAAAAAATCACCGTTCGCGTATCAGCAAACTCGCATATATATATATATATATATATATGTATATTTCATGCACTGGCTATGAGAGGATGAGAAAAAAGAAAATGTCTGCTCGCACCTCTCTCACTTGTCCCTACAGTAATATACGAAACGTAACTCTCTCTCTCCCTTTCTGTCTTCACTAACATATCTCCCTCTCAACTTCCATTCGCATCGCCCGATCACACTTTTCGTAACGCTCTCGTCACGTATTCACCAGCTTACTCCCGAAGTCAAGCGTGCGTAAAAGTTTTACTTCAAAAACGTCACCCAAGATCAATTTACATACTTTTATATAATAGACCTGGAAAATAAATAACCCAAAATATAAACCCCTATTCTATCGTAGTAAAGAATAAACATATTTCTGCCCACTATAATACCTAGGCAGATCTATACCTCAAAATAATGCATTATACTCAACCAAACCTTTAAATTAAAATCGTTCGATATAAATTGGAATATAATCACTGCGAAAAAATGATTATAATTACTACCTAAAATTGAAAGAATCGGCTAAACAAGTTTTTTCTCGACTAATTGCAAAGAACCCATATGAACAATTAAAACACTCACACATCCGTTGTATATATATATATATATATATATATATATATATATATATATATATATATATACATGTACATACGAAGAAATATAGAACGAAAATTGTAATTGATAATTTAACTACTCCAATATCACCAGCGATGTGTTTTGTTTATTATGTTTGTGTTGTAACTTTTTGACTTATAAACGATTGTATTTTAAGATTTTTAGTGATAACCGAAACAAACTGCTGTATTTCAAACCAAATATATCGGTTTCTGCTGAAAGATGTAAATTATAATGGTAATGTTTATTTTGACAATCAAGAATCCAAATGTGTTAGTTGAAATTTTGGTCAGCCTTTAGAGATAATGTAAAACTATAAGTTTTATTCAAATCTTTACAGGCGCTTATGAGACAAAGACTGCTTTAATTCGCGTATTAAATGGCATATCTGTTTTGAAGGAATCGGACGTCACAGCTCGTTGGTAAAATTACTTAATCCATTTTTTTTCTAATGGAATAAGTGCAAAGTCCATACCAAAATCCACTATTACAATTCTGAATCTGCAATAGAACACACGTACATATAAAGATCTGTAGAAATCGATGAAGTGAAAACATGAAGAAATGCTATACTAATTAATATAAATGTATATAGGAGGTATTTTATAAATACACCATCCATTATGACATCCGCAGGTAAATTGTAAGAACTGAGAAAATAACTATGGGGAAAACTGTTATAACCGGTTACATTGGAATAGCGTCGAGCAATTTATTTACTAACTGTATATATGAAACCTGGCATGATCTAGTTCCGTAGAAGTATCATATTAGAATCTCGAAATAAATTGCTTGCGGTTGAAGAAACACCAAACCGCGGTGTTATGGAAAATTATAATATAAGAAAACTGTTAAGCAAATAAGTATAATTCAACGTGACGAAGATATGTTAAATCGTTGAAATAAGTAGCAACAGTTTGAAATCGAAGGTGATAGTTTAACTAGTTTTAATGTATTTGTTTTAATGCATTATTTAAAGCATTGAGACCACTTTTTAAATGTACCTCTTAGGGTATTATTTTTGTTTCCAGGGAGAAATAAAATTGATGATTACAGATAATAACTGAATCTGTATTGTTAATGAAACATTTATACTTGTTAATAAGCAAATGTGAAAGTTTCTATTGTAAAATAGGCCAAATGCTTGAAATGTTCCTACTTAAAATGTCTTATTATTTGTCAATTCATATACCATCTAACAGTGCTGTTTTGTAACTGCGAAAGACATCTTTCACGCTGCCTCTTCTCTCAAAGATTAGCTTTTTTTGTGTTATTTAGTAACATTACTTGGTATAATTGTATATTTGAATTTATTGTTTTTGAAGTCACACTTTCTATCTCTAGGTGTTTAAAGGGACAAATACTACAAATAATACCATGTTAATTTTATTTTCATTTAAATCATATTAATGACACTAGTGAAGAAAATTATTCTTTTAATAATTTTATCTAAGGTTCTCCATGCTGTTCTGTAACTATGAAAGAAATTTGCACAATTTTCATTTTGCCTCTATCCTCATACATGAACTTTTTCGTAAATTATTTGTCAAAATTTAATTGATATACTCGTAATTTAATTAAATGTTTTTGAAGTCACTCAATCTGTCCTTCTGTGTCTAAGTATATAAATATTTCTATAATTATTTCAATCATTCAAAGCACGTTAACTACACTGGACGAAGGAAATTTTTCTTTTAAGAATTTTGTCTAAAGGTCTATATATATACCTGTTTTGAAACTGTGAAAGAAAATTGCAAATTTTTCACGTTTCCTCTCTCCACAAAGATGATCTTTTCCCTTAATTAGTTGGTAACAATTATTTAATATAATAGTACACGTAAATTAATGGTTTTTGATGTCACACAATCTAAATCTCTGTATCTAAGAAGAAAAATAGTACTTTAATCATTTTCTTAGTTCAAAACACATTAAAGATATTGGACAAGACAATTTTCCTTCCGAGAATTTTATCTGAAGTTCTCCTTGCTGTTTTTTTTAAATGTGAAGAAAGTTGCATATTTTTCACATTTTCTCTCTTCTCATAGATAATATTTTTTCCTGAGTTATTTATTAATAATTAGGTAATATAATGCTATATTTCAAATCATTGTTTTTGAAGTCACACTATCTGTCTCTTTGTATCTAAAATACAATCAATATTTTAATAATTTTCTTAATTCAAGCACGTAAATTCTCTTCTTAAATTCTTCTTAAAATTTTGGCTGAAATTCTTCTCATTGGTTTATTGAATATATTTAGTCATTTTCGTTTGAGCAATTAGAAATAAGGGTGCTATTATTTCATTTTTATGCTATTGACATTTTGGTTTGAAAAAGTAATAAAATATATTTTATTCAGGAAATAAATGTTTTATAGTATTAGAAGGATGAATATTAGTCAATGAAACATAACGAAAATTTGTACCGAAAATACTAAGGAATAAGTGGAAACAGAGTGTTATAAACGAGTGTTAGTACCTATGTAGAACATCGTTCAGCAAACGTGGCGTTTGCATGAACGTACAAAATAGTAATGTGTATTGATACGCATAGCCCAAAAATAATATTTGTAATCAAATTACATATTTTACAAAAGTCTAAAATACGCCAAAATTAAGTTTAAAAAAGTAGAGATTGTAATAAAAGGTTATGCAATTATTTACGGTAAATTCGGATTGATATAAATTAATTCTTTGATATTATACGCAGAATAAATATATTTCATTTTAAATGCTTAATGGTCCATTCACATATTATTTTAATATTTTTTAATTTTTTTTACTTGGTTCTTACGTTTATTATTCTATAAGATACCGACAGTCGTGTGTTTTAAAATGTTTTTCTGTAAATATTTTTATAACGGCATATTGAAAAAAAATCAAATGATAAAGTAATCTTTCTTACGTGCTATTAACTACCGAAGTCATTTATTAAACTAATAAATAACTTCGGTTAGTTTATCGATCTAAGGGTAGCTGTTAAACATTTTATTATTTTGATGTTAGTTTCATTTCTTAGAGTTATATCTAGATTTTGTAAAAACTTGGTCAACTCCGTTGCCATTTATCTGTGAAATCAATTTAAGAGTATCCATATTTCATTCATTTGATGCGATTCAATTTGCTTCGATTTCAATCTACACACGATTTGCTTTAATCTCAGCTTGACCGGCTTGCATAAAATAAATTAATATGAAAGCAGGTTCTGTGCCAGATTCATTTGTATCTCCAATTTTTAGTAATGTCCTCTCTATATTTCGTAATCCACTGCTACATTAAAACGATTCGATAATCTTGATGACGTCATGGCTTACGTATGTTGTTCCTCATTTTAATCAGTTCACAATATTTCAAGATACTTCCATCTTAAGGCATTATACGTTGCGCAAAAAAAATTTTTAGAGGTTAGAGACTTTTCAACTCTAACAATTTTTCTATCAATTTTATTCTTCACTTTATTAGTATTTTCCATTTTCTATCCAGTTACATAGTTATTATTGAAATTATATATATATATATAAATATATTTTATTATATATATATATATATATATATATATATATATATATATAAATACATACATACATACATATACATATACATATCCATACCCATGCACATAAAACATAAAACATAAAACCGTAAAACCGTAAAAACGTAAAAACGTAAAAACATATACATAAAACATATACAAAAAACATATACAAAAAACATATACATATTACATTTACATTTACATTTACACTTACACTTACACTTACACTTACACTTACACTAACACTAACACTAAAACAAACACTAACACTAACACAAACACAAACACAAACACAAACACAAACACAAACACAAACACAAACACAAACACAAACACAAACACAAACACAAACACAAACACAAACACAAACACAAACACAAACACAAACACAAACACAAACACAAACACAAACACAAACACAAACACAAACACAAACACAAACACAAACACAAACACAAACACAAACACAAACACAAACACAAACACAAACATAAACATATACATATACATATACATGTATGTATATATATATATATATATATATATATATATATATACACACATATATATTTACAAATATTATTTTTGGGCTCACGGATGTCTTTTCGACACTTCAAAGCATGAAATAAGGGTATCCTTTAAGTAATACTTATTTATAATACAACTTTAAGTAAATCTTTATGCAGTCACCTGGAAACAATTTGTTATATTCCGGTGGCGCACCCTTCCAGAAAACATTGAAGGGCGATATGTATAAAGTTCTTTATTATGGAATGCCAGCTCTTAGCAGCGATTACAACAGCTAAAAATTATTTATAAAAATATAGAAATGATAAGTAATGGACAATTTGATAAAGTTGCTTACTTAAGCCAAACGGTAGCAGCGCCGCCTAGCGACACCTTAAGAAAAGTTTTTTAATATTTTTTGGGGAACGGTGTTTTAACGAAGAAAAAAATATTGTTTTTAAGTAGTCTTTAATACGAGTTATTAACGTACAATATTTAGTAATACAACATTAAAGCGCTATCATGAAATTAAAAAAAAAACAAAGAAAGAAAAATACTTATATTTATAATATAAGCAGGGATTTCAACCTCCCAAAAAAACGTAGTCTAAATTACGAAAATGTGACCATTAAACTACGTATTAAACTGTTTTAAAGTCTTATAATAATCATAACTTTTGTAATACTTACATCAATCGTAATCTCTACGTATCTAATAGGATAATTTAATTATAATAATCTTGTAACAAATACTTCAATTTGGACCTCTTAACTATTTCTTAAGACATAGCTGTTGAATACTAAGCCGCAGTAAAAAACAATAAAGGTGCTAATTAGCAAACAGTGACATAATTGTTTTTAAATTACTATTAAACATGTGATATGTTTAATAATAACTTAGTTGAGTAAATGTACTAACTGGTTTAAGGTGATATGCAATGTATGTAAGAGTTGAGATCTGGAGCACATTCATAACATCATTTTGTAATGGGCTAATGATATGACATTTATAACTCATTTACTTTCAGTGCGCAAGTATGAGAACTTGCTGTTAACGTTAATTTAAAATGAGGGTATCAGACAGTACTAAAACATAACTTCAATTTCAAGTTGTCTTCAGAGGTTTTATCTAAATATTTTATCTTTTCTTTGTATAGTATAGTTTCGGAAATAACATTATATATGACGTTTTTATCTCTTTTTAAGATTTAAATTATTCTTAAGGCTGCTGATCATCTAATCAATGGAGGGAAAGACAAATAAACCTGGATTGTAAGAGATTGGAATCTATAATAGGCGACTGACAATTTCCTGCCATTTTTTTCTAAATTTCCAGTTCTGTGAGTGACAAAAACTCAATAACAAATTTGGCTATTGAAGAATATGTAGAAGAAAAACATAAAGTAAGGGTTTATATATGAACAGGAAATATAAACAGCAGGTAGAAACAATTTAAGTTAGTTCCTGATTTAGAAATTCTCCAAAACGCCTTTGAGCTTAGAACTTGTTCATCAGAATGAGAAGCTTGATTAAATGATATTATTTTTTTCCGGAAACTTTGTTTTGCTGAGCAACTAACTAAGGAAATATGCCTCAAAAATCTATGTCCATTGTCAAATATTACTAGATGGAGAAAGGTTTTCGAAATTGTTGAATAATTGTACCGAAATTTTGTTTTAAATGAAAAAACATACTTGCATTCCATCTTGTGTTTTTGTGCTTATAATTGAAGTTTGAAGTTTTTGAATATCCCAGGGGTTTAAAGCATGACATTAAATATGTAAGTTGTAATGATGTCATGTCAAATGAAATGTTGTTATTTAACATAGAATATTGTTATCCCATGGTAAATTGACGTCAAAAAGATTTCTTTTTATTTTAGCATACATTGAAGATAGTTTTTTTGTCCATTGCCTTTAAACTATTTTTCAAATAAGGAAAATTAGATTAACCTAGTTCATTTCTAACAACGTATTTCAAGGTAATTGATTACATTTCTGTGTTAATATGAATTAATGCCATGACTTATTATAATAACGGCACTTATATATATCTAGTGCGAAGTAATGTTTAATTTTTTAGATTATCTAAAATTTTACTTAAGAATTACGAAAACAAGAATATTTCTTCACAGTACATGCTGCTAAAATATAGAATACCTGAAAAATTTTATAATTACATAGGATGAAAAGTTGTTTCTATCATAATTCCTTTGTAATACTCATTCGTTCTCATGCATTTGTCGTTCTTTCAAATGCGATCCTTTTATTCTTATTAACGTAAAATATTTTTAGTACAATATTTTTTAAATATTGAATATATTTGGCGTTAATTTTGTAGAAATTCATTATTCACAATTAAATGAAACTACGTGATGTAGTATTATTTCTACTTTCTTTCATTTCTTTGCCACGACCTAGGTTTCGTTGTATTACAACATATATGGTGGGATATTAGCAAAGATCTTTGATATCTTTGCTAATATCCCACCTGAAGATGTTGTAACACAACGAAACCTAGGTCGTGGTAAAGAAATTAAAGAAAGTAGAAATAATACTACATCACGCAGTTTCATTTAATTGTGTACAATATTTTGTATTATTATTATAATATTTATTTTCCTACTTTTCCTCGTTTTAGAATTTATGACCTTTCACAATGAAAAATTATTTCAGTTTAAGACAATTTTAGTAGAAAGCATTGCTTGTACATGAAATTAAAATAATTAATTGACTTCCGACGACTACTATGTCAGAAGTAATTTGTTATTTGAGGTTGAATCAGATCCAAAAATAAGTGTATAAATATTTGAATATTTTTACCTCTTTAATCATAATATTCAATTACTCAAATTCTTTCTCCATAAGGAAAAATTATTAAGAGAGAAATGGGCCTAGCAAATAAAATATCTCATCGAGTTTTCACTCCTGGAATTAATGTGCTACAGCGCACACTACGAAAGAGAATTTGCCATTAAAAATTTTAAAAAAAAATTTAATTTACAAAATCTATGTTTCAATTATAGTTTATAATTCTTGTTTTTTTTTTAAAGAAATTATTCAAACGTTCGTTATTCTTGCTTACCTTAAAAATTTAATGTACTCGTATCTCTGGAAAATGGTGTATATACAGGATTTTGGCACTATATAGTTTTATTTGTCTATATTGACCAATTTGTCATTTCAAAATTATGTAGTCCAGAAATTCACTTGCCATATAACATTTTTCCTACTTGCTCCATTACACTCTAAAGTTACATCTTCATTACACTCTAAATTTGCATCTTCATTACACTCTAAAGTTGCTTCTTTATTACAATCTAAAGTTGCATCTTCATTACACTCTAAAGTTGCATCATTATTACACTCTAAATTTGCATCTTCATTACACTCTAAAGTTGCATCTTCATTACACTCTAAAGTTACATCTTCATTACACACTAAAGTTGCATCTACATCACACTCTAAAGTTGCATCTTCATTACATTCTATAGTTGCATCTTCATTACCCTCTAAAGTTGCATCTTCATTACACTCTAAAGTTGCATCTTCATTACACTCTAAAGTTGCATCTTGATTACACTCTAAAGTTACATCTTCACTACACTCTAAAATTGCACACACTTCAAATCAGTCACTTTTAAAAAAATTTAAACATACATATAATTACATTATTTACATATAATAACTGATACGAGAGTATACTATTTTTAAAACTGAGTTTTAAAAATAGTATACTCTCGTATCAATTATTATATGTAAATAATATATGAGATTTATTTACCACACAAATTGAAATTTAATGAAAACCAAACAATTTATTTTATAACAAAATTTAATAGGTATGTCCATGTAAGTTTAGAGTAAATAAAAGTTGTATATTTAAATAATACATTTACTTTAAAACAGTGTTATAGACTTTTGTAAATTCGGCTCCAACTATTATCAAACTATATACTCGTATAATATGCTAAAAAGCTTAAATATTTTTTTTAATTTAAAAGACATTTCCTTTCCACTTATTAATTACAAAATTACGTTTCTACTGTAATTATATATTTGGAAAATAATTTCAAGAAACTTTACATTTAAAGATTATGTTTAAAAAATATATGTATTGAACAATTATTTTTAAACGTTGATTTAGTTACAATTATCTCGCGTCGTTCAATTGCCTGCACCAGTTTGACTTTGTAGCAAGTATTTTTAAAATAATTGATACAAAGTCAATAGGAGATAATTTATGTAAAACTTTAAAATTGAATAAGGAAATATGCTAATCTCTTTACGTCTCATATGTAGTAAATACTTCAACATGAAGATGTTGAAGTATTTACTACCAAAAAAACCAATTTAATAACATAGAGGTTATGTAACTGTTCACACCTCTACTTTAAAGCCATCGCAGTTCGATATTTTATACTTTTTAAACAAAATATAAAATTAGCGACAAAATGAAGCAAAAATATTCACTGTTTGTTGAAAAACAAGTTGATTACTTACTAATGGCTACTCTATTTTAAGAAAAAATTGGGAATATCACGATACACTAAATTCACGACATAAAAATTGTTCAGCTAGGGAAAAAATAATGATATTTTAATAATGTTTCAATATTCATTCGAGTTTTAGCGCAATACATAAAGTTGGATTTGGAAGAATTCCAAGTTGTGGCAATTTTTGATTATTTATACAATGATATTTACAACACCGATCAAATTTTACTGACCTGTTTGCTAAAAGTATTTCTAAAATCTAGGATAACAACATAAGTCACAGTTCTTTGATCAAACACAAGATCTACCAATAAATTTATTCATTGCAATATTTCTATGATGAAAGAAATGTTAGACTTAAATTTATGATATTATAATGGCAACCATAATTAAACATAGAATGGAATAATAGAAAATGGTTGAAATATTATGTGTAAATACGAATGGGTAAATGGAGACATTTTTACTATTTTTAGGCTGTTAGTAACATTACAATATGCATTGTGTTTCATATTTGAATTAAAAAAAATTTTAGTACAACTCTGTACATGTCAAAGAAGTTTCACTTCGCAAAACGCTTACTTTCATCGCGCCCAAAGAAGTTTCGCTTCAAAAGGTCAGAGAAAGAGGATTTTTCTTGGTACTACCTAATAAAGATTAGTTATTATGTAGGTGAAGAAGATCTAAAAATCATTTGTGAAAATTCTGCAACAACCGAGTTTTTGTTTTATTTTGATTGTAAAAGTCAAACAAAAAAGTTTCGTAAAAGTAAAATAATTGAACCCTTACAGTTTCATCATGTTTGCCCCTATCTGTCACATTCTTGTAGTTTATATATTTCTATACCCGTGTAAATGAAATTCTGCAAGTGGATTTCATATAAAGATCTCAATAATTACTTTTTAAAAATATTTCTTAAATGTACCTCTTAAAGCTGGAGCAAAAAAAAATTACAAATATCTTTGATTTAGGTATTATTGGATAAATCTTTTAAAAATAAAATGAAGTCTCATGCAACATTGACCATTTTCAAGCCCGCTGGAAAAGTACTGAGCTTCAAGGTGAAGTGCAACGTAATACCTTCTCTAATTTTCCAACTATGAAAATATCTAAATATAAGCCGTTGGTAAGAACTTCAAAAGGAAATTATATTGATCAAAGTACATAAAAAATTTGAGAAAATGTAGACAATTACGGAACTCTAGGTCATACTGTTCCAATAAAGTGCAGGTAAGGTTTAAACGCCTTGGATTGTAACATTTACTTTTTTTCTAACAAAACATTCAGCTAATGACTTAGACATTTTTGTTAAATCTCTTTACGGTTTTTCAGACAAGATTAAATATATCTTCAAATACGTCTACAAATTTCTATAATATTTCTTAGAATTTAAAAAATAACTAAATTAATAAAAGATAAAAACCAAAGTGTATTCCTTAAACTTCGACTTTAAATATAAGGAATACGATATTTTTAATCAAAAATAGGATTAATAATTCTACTTTAGTTTGAAGTTATATATTTAAGTGGCCGCTCGTTTCAGGAACCAGGTCTGCATGGGCTCCGACTTGCCTTTCATGGCAACGTGTCCTCTGTACGTGAGCTCAAACTCCGGGTCATAGTTATCATCGCGGCAAAGATATCTGAAAATCAAGAATAAATTTACTACTAAGTTACAAATTTTACCAGAGTTTTTATGGTTTTATAGATGTTTTTAATATATTGAAGTAAAATATACAAGTAAAATAATATGTGTAAAATTCCTTTTACTAGGGTTTCAGTTTTACAATTCAATATATTATCGCCAAACATGTTGTCAAGGGAAACTTCATGCTCTTAATTCTGAAACATTTTATAAATATTTCGAATATTCTTTTATAAACTGTAATTCTGTAATTCTGGAACAAAATATTCAATATGCAAATATTTTTGAAAATATTAAAAATAATAGGGTTTTCTATTTCCCTCTTCGAAATATTCCTTTTAAGCCTTTTTTACGTTTTCCATTATTTAATTTTGCCTTTTCCTCCTTCGACATAGTGAGTAATTTGGCTTTTTGATAATATTTAATTGTTAACAAATTTTCTCTAGGTCACCACATAAATTGTTGTCTGTAATAATATGTACTTTATAGTTATTATGAATCCAAAAATATCCAAGAAAACTTATCGAAAGGTTTCACTTTCAGAAAAAAATTGTAAACCTTTCACAGAAATGTATAAATCTATTTACGAATTGTCTTCAAATGATCTGTAAGTATATTTTATGTCTTTCATATATGAAAATATATATTTAGTTTCAAGTTTATTTCATGTATAAACAATATTATACAGGCTGTTTGGAAGCTGGAATTAAAGTTGAAAGAGATTGAGAATTTAGGCCATTTATAATATTATATTTTGAGCCAGACATACAATAAACAAAGTCTGAACATTTTTTTATTGGTAATTTAAGAATTTCTTTTAAAAATTCCAAAATTTTACAGTTAATTGCTAATAGTGTCGCAATAAAAGTTGGTCGTCAATATTTTTTTTATTTGTGTAGTATATAATCCATTAAATAAAACCGATTTCGAGCATCCATATTATAACAAAAACACTAGAAGCATTTGAAATTTATGAAAATTCGTAAAATTAAAAAAAACTGATTATGACATTTAAAAATAAACAAAGTGGTTCAAATCCTTTAAAAACCTTGCTTGGTTATTGTTCCTTCTTATAAGGTATCAACCACGCAAATATCTCGTCAATTCTATTAGGGTGCACAAACACAATACCAATCTATCACCGCCATGCGGCGAACAATGGCCGCGCTTCGCAACCACAAAACCATGCAAAATGACAACCGTTATTTCCAATAAAGGCATGGGCCCTTCTTCTGACTTCTGTAGTTGTTATGTTTAGTTGCATCCACTGCTTTATGACTTGAAAGGCCGATTGAATTATTTTAAATATGTGCATAGTTATTGCCCTTTCTTTTAAAGTATTATTCACGCAGTGGTCTTGTCAATTCTTAAAATCAGGGTGCACAACAAAACGCTGAACAATGGCTACCATGCAACGACCAGGAACCGCCAGGGCACGGACCCTTTAGCCGAAAAATATCTGCCTTTTGGGTTAGATATTTTCTGCGACTTTCCTATTGAGTTTACCGTTAATTAATAGCGTCAGCTTGTAGCATTAACTATATCTTTGCGCTCCTTCACGTGTTGATTTCGCTGATTTTATTGTAAAAATGATACTTCATTCATAGAAATGGTACTATTTCATTTTGAAAATGGCTTCTTTTTCCAAGGAAGTATATGTTAACATTATGTTCATATACGGCAGACATTTACAAGGGGGGAATAATAATTTTTTACAACCTCAACGAGTGGGCCAAAAAGAAGAGCAATTCGAACTGGAAAATGAAGTGACATTTCAAAGACAATTTTTTGTAAATTTGTGGGCTGAATTAATCGGCAGGACTTTGATTGAGCCCCATTTTCTGCCGGATAACTTAAGCGGGAATAATTATCTGTAGTTTCCACAAAACTGTTCCCCTGTGCTTCTAGACGAAGCTGAAGTAACATAACTGGAAACGGATAGACCGATTATAATTTTTGAAATCGCCATTCACATTGTGAACACGAAAAGTAAACGATTTTAGCAAAATTCTTGTTTTGTTTATCTATTAAAAAATTAAAATGTATCTTTCTTGATTCAGTTTGTGCCCAAAATTTTGCGAGATACCTGCATGGTTGCGGAGCGGAAGTCTTTTTTGGCGTGTAGTGGCCATTGTTTGGCGTTTTGTTTGAGCACCCTAATTCTAAGAATTGACAGGATATCTTCGGCTTTAATACCTTAAGAGAAATAACAATAAATACGAATATTTTTAAAAAGATTTGAATAACTAACGAAATGTATTGTATTTATTTTTTTAAACGCCAAAACAAAACAGTTTTTTTTAATTTTACAAATTTTCATAAATTTTAAATGACTAGTATTTTTTCTGGTAATATAGATACTTGAAATTTATTTTATTAGATTAGTTACACATTATTCAAATAAAAAAAAATATTGACTTACCAACTTTTACTGGAACAATATTAGCAATTAACTCTCAAATTTTTAATTTTTTAAAAGAAAATCTTAAAGCAGTAAAATAAATGTTCTGACTTCATTTAACACTGTACGGCTCAAAATGTTTTAAGCTATCATATATTTGTGGTTTAAGCTATTGATTCCTTTAAATTTTGCATCTAGCTTCAAAACAATCTGTATAAATATATATTTTACCAAAAATATTGCTGAAAACAAAACCTATGCGATGAGATATATTTCCTTTACCGGAGACTAATATGTTATTTTAAATTTCGTCAGTAAATGTAATTTGTACTAGAAATAATTTTCATTTCTACAATATCTTCTTAATAATACTACAGTATCCATTTACAGAATATCTTGGAAACTTGGAGAAAAAATCTTAAGATTTAAATCAAAACTCAAATTTCTTTTAATAGACTTTTAAAGTGGGAAAAAAAATAAAATTTTAATAAAACTAAAACTAATATTTAAGATAAAACTCGCAGTTTTATTCGAAATATATGTAATACTTTTTTATTTCCCTTTGTTACAATTCGAAGCATCTAAAATAATTCATTGGCTCACAAATTTCCACCAATCACTTCTTCCCTTATTTTTTACTCAATAAAACTCTATTTAATACAGAGTATATTCTCTCTATTTATACATACAACGGAAAATGTTGATTGATTCATCGATGTAGTGCCGAGACTTTAACTGAAGATAGAGATATAAAATTGGACCACGAGTCCTTTCATAACATAAAACTTCATACCTTCTGAATTTCTTCCGTGGGTTTACATCGAATGACCTGCTAATATAATCATTATCCTACTATAAAAGCAAGCTTTTCCTTTTTAACCGATTTCAAAAAAGGGGAGGTTCTCAATTGGACTCCATTTATTATGTATATTACTTCATATCCCCGACATTTATCAACCGATTTGGATAATTTTAAATTTCAACTTATCCAAATTTATTTTTCAAATTGTTTGTTGAACTAGTATTCTGAGTCCTTTGCATTTTGAACTAAAATATTTACATTATTACATATGAATTATTTTTAGTTTTATAAATTAAGAGGATGGAGTTAGATAAAGGGAATGTCATACTATTGTTGCGAGAGTACGAAAAACAGAGACTTTAGGATCATAATAAGTGGCATTTTAACAATATAATACGATTTACGTATCGAAAGTATCCGTGGAACGTCAAAACATAGCGAGCGTATACATTGAAAATATATAACTAAGCAAAATCCCTTTGACGTTCGTTGAAAAACCGACAGCGATCGGAAGACAGAGCGTTTAATTGGACGAAATTTTTTGTGTACGTCAGTACGGTCACATTCACGTAAATTTGTTCATCACCATATAATTTCAATCATTGATTCAATAATAATAATGCTGTAGGTGTATTGCCTGCTGAAACTGTGAAACTTGATTTGCCGTTTTTAAATTAGATTTTGGGTCTCAAGCGGAAACTCTGTCCCTAAATTTCGGGTTTCGGCTCCTTCGTCTTGACGCTGTCGAAATTATACCTACTTAAATCATAAGGCACGAGGATCCGCCGTTTTAAATTAGTATTGTGGGTCTCAATTCCAACTTCTAAGTCCTGATATTGCGAGAGCACTACCTTTTTAGATCGTGAGACGTAAGGATTTGCTCTTTGAAAATTAGGTGGTGGTTCTCAAGTAGAAATTCTGTCACTAATCTCTAGATTTTAATTCCTGAGCCTGATGCGGCAGTAGTACGACCTCGTTCGTGTATGTTAACACAAATCTAAGACATTCTTCAATCAATTTCTTTTTTAATTCAATAGCCTAAGTGTAGCATTATAAAAAGTTGGTTACAATTTGACAATAGAAATTGAAGGTACACCATAGAATTCCTCAACAATGTACAATACAGGTGTCGTGATCGAGTTTAGATCCTGTATGTGAAATCTAATAATAAAGTCTACAAAATTTTGACATGACTATTGTTTACATAAATTTGCACTTTAGCAAAATTAAGGTGAAACAATGGGGCCGGAAGTTGGTGGGCAGTACACTCATTGAATTTGGACTCCTTTTCTCTTGTCTCGAAATAAGCAAGAAAATAACAAAGTCAAGAGGTACGAAGGTATATATACCAGCACGTAAAGTCAGTAAGTAAGTACAGGTAAATGCATGAATTGATTAAACATTAGTACGCAAATAGGTAGGTAAGTAGGTATACACAGGTATGTGTAACATATAGCACCATTAGTACAGATATATACAAAAGCATAAAGTAACTAGAATATTAGCAGGCATATATATAGTATGTATCGGAATATACAGGCTTAAAACACTAACTACGGTAAATCTAAAAGAGGGAACGTGATTTACTTTTCCGTATGTATGAATGTATATACACGTGTATGTGTGTATATATGCATTTACGTAAATATATATAAATTGATTTATGTTCATTAAATTCTCCAAATGTCTGTCACAATTTCAATAATTGAGATGTTACTGATAATGAATTTATCATAAGTTCGTAATTTTCTGAGTGACATAGTATATAGAAGGCACTAAAAATGGAAAAAATAAAATGTTTTCCAAAAAGTGAACCGACTTCAAATAACCACTGAATAAGAAGTACACTGAAGAGTATAAAATATTAGAAATATGAGTACTTAGTTAAAAATTTTGCGGTACAATATCGTTACCGAACATAAATGAATTTGGAAATGCTTCTATTGGTAAAAAGATATATGTGTATATATATATATATATATATATATATATATATATATATACATATATGTATATATATATATATATGTATATGTATATGTGTATATATATATATATATATATATATACTAGCAAACCCGGCGAACTCCGTTTCGCCACCAGATGGCTTCGTTTTTTGTAACATTTCGTTTGGGGATTAAAAGATGAAGAAATTTTTTTTTTTTATTTGAAAAGGAAAAATTTTATTTCATTTCACAACAGTAATGAATTCATTTCGATTACAAAAATGAAGTGTAATTTAGTTGAACTTCTCTAAGTAAAAAATTAAAGTAAATCCAAAGTAAACACTGAATCGAAGCGTTATACGTGTCCGCAAATTATCCGTTTCATTGAAGTGCTCTTTGGTAAACCACATTTTTTGTTTTTTGGTCTGACGTTAATACAAACAAAGCGGATGGTTTCCCAACTCGTGAACACGCAACGTATAGCTGCCCATGTGAAAAACAATGATTTTCTAAATTTATCCCGCAAACACTAAGCGATTGGCCTTGCGACTTGTTAATTGTCATTGCGAACGCAAGGTGAACCGGAAATTGCAATCGTTTGAAGTCAAATGGAAGATCAGTCGGAATCATTGGTATTCGAGGAATACATACATTTTTCCAAATTTGTCGACATTAAGACTCATAGACAATGTCTCACATCCGTCTTAATGTCGTCCATATTTTCCGCGTGTTAATAGTGCAGCGTCTTAGTAGTAACCTACTCAATCAGTGAAAGCGTGCCGCATCTTTTATATATCTTTGATCCTGGAAGCTTGGAGAACGTTTCAATATTTTCTGGATAATTTTCGAAAAACCTCATTACTTATTAGCCAACCTAATATTTGTTTATTCGGTTATCACTTAAGAATGACTGAAGAATGATATTTTTATTAATTTTTGTCGGTTTACTTTTACTTTATTTAAAACTTTTACTTTTATTTTATTTTAAACTTTACTCTTTTTTACTTTTACTTTACTTTTTTTTCGGCTACCATATACCGTTACTACCATATACCAATACGTAACTTAACATGATAGTGAGTACCAGCACTCACTATCGAGTTAAGTTACGTGACAAGTGAGCAACCGCGGACGTAATCCAACAAAAACAATTAGAATGTTACGATAATTTATCAATATTTTTAAAATTGAATAAGTGTTTATAAGATAAGAAGCAACACGTTGCTTGACAGTGGAGAATGCAAAGACTATACACAATTTAACTGTTCGTTTTTTGCATTATTAAAATTAAACTTTTACTTGAATAAAGGCATGGTCACAATTAAATATATATATATATATATATATATATATATATATATATATATATATATATATATATATATATAATTACCTTAATTGCCGATCTCGGCTTTGACCAGGCTATAATGGAACCATAAAAACATTTTGTTTTAATCGCTTTTTTATTTAGTAATAATTTACGATTAATTTAGTAACGCCATTCACAAAAGTTCAGTAATTCATTCTGTGATTTAGTCGAGTACTGTCAACGGCACTCATCTGATCAAACATTCTTAAACAATCTATAATAACTCTCCTATATGGATCATACAATCTATAATAACAATTTTTATTCAATTAAAAAATACTTCATGGTCCTATTTAGTGACAGAAAACAGATCGTAACATCCGTAATCATTTTAAAAAGAGATAAGTTTCTTTATCGAAGTAAAACTTCTTTACGCACGCCTGACTTGGGGACTAAGCTGGTGAATGCGTGACGAGAGCGTTACGACAAGTGTGATCGGGCGAGGAAGTTGAGAGGGCGAACGGAAGTTGAGAGGGAGATATAAGTTAGTGAAGACAGAAAGAGAGAGAGTTACGTTTCGTATATTACTGTAGGGACAAGAGAGAGAGGTGCGACCACACATTTTCTTTCTCTATTTCTCTCCTAGCCAGTTATGTTTCGTATATCTAAGACACAGTGCAAGCCTATTGTTTGTATCACACTGTAGGAGCAAGAGAGAGAGCAGTGCGCGCGCACATTTTCTTTCTCTCTTCCTCTCATAGCCAGTGCATGAAATATACATATGTGCGATTTTGCTAGCATTACGCGAACGGTGATTTTTTTATTATTTTGTAATTTCATTTCGTTCTTGAACAATTTTATAAATAGTAATAATAGAGTAAGAAAAAGAATTTTCAGATGGATTCAGTCTTGTTTTATATAATATCTCATGGAATTTTTTTTATGGCTACAGTAAAGCCAGTGTTTCCGGTTTATAAAATCCTCTGAAAAAATATATAAATTCATAATAGGACGAAAACCTCCACTGTTCAAGATGGTTACCTCAAGATTTAACAGCCTGTAGGGAGGCTATTGATATTCATATGGTTTCCCTACTTCACTGTTGAATATTACCGGTAGGACTTAACGGATTGGGTCGTTATTGGGCTTCGCTAGCTCGAAAGGCAAGACAACACTTGTGGTCGAATCGGGACCATAACCTGAGTCGCGTTGTTAGAGTGAATCTAGCCAGGCATTTCGTTATTTTGTTTGGCCACAATTTATTTAAACTTTTTTTATATATCCGTTCAACAAAAATTAACTGTTGTCAGTGGACATCTCAAGTTTGACATAGTGTCGAAATGATTAATTGGTGATTAATATGAGTGTTATGAATTAAAAAGCAATTTGATTACCATTTATAATCATGGATTAACTATATACTCGTATTTATATAAGCTAACCGACCGTATTTAATTTTAAACTGATAAGAATCCGAAAGTACTTTTAATTTGCTCTGAAATACTTTTCGTGTCGCGACCGCGTCGTATTTTTCTCGATAATTATTTAAGAAAAGATTTCTTAAAATAAAAATTTAATTATAATATCCGTTGATACGAAAAAAATTGAAGGAAGTTGTATAAACCATGCCTTTAAATCTCTTTAAAAAATACACTATGATGTTATTAAGTTTAAATTGTACCCGTGATTGAAATTTTTTTTAGTAAACACTTCTTAAATTTATGATTCTTATGAATAAAATGATTTTACATATATATATATATATATATATATATATATATATATATATATATATATATATATATATATATATATATATATATATATATATATATATAACAAAAATTATAAAGTACGTAATTTACTTGGGAATTGCTTTATAAACTATATTTTAACGGTTTTACTAAGATGTGAAACAATACACCTCAGTGTTTTCGAAAAACCAAATCAGCGACCGCAAAATCAAATCTAAATAAACCAAAATAACGAACGACGAGAAATTACTGATTATTGTATTAAATTAAAGTATACTGAAATTATTATAGTAGTAATTAAGGGATTTTGTTTCCAATAAAACAACGCACTCTCATAACTTCGTCATGTGCGTCTATTAGTTAGATTAGATAGTAGATTTAGATCTATACAATAACGATAGAAAAATAGTTAACATTTGTTGAAGGTAAGCAAGAAGCTTACCTTCGCATTTGGGATAGATGGCTAACTACGAAAAATTTAAACGTCACAAACGCGGAGATGAAGCATCCCTCATTAGTCGGGCAGCACGGTATTATTTGCTCATATGGGTGTGCGAGTGTTTTTTATTCTTTGATGGATAATTAAAAAAATATTTGTAACAGTGTCTATTATTTATTACTGTATCAATATTATGTTATATTAGTTAATAATTAAACATTCAGTATCATATGTGAAGTAGGTGTGAACATTTTTTTCGATCACTTCGTCGAGTATGTCATTGGATATACCTTCCACAATTAAATTGAAATTTTATATTACATTTTCCATTTTGATGTCTGGTTTGCAAAGTATTATGTTTATTTATTATTATACTTTCATTAACAAGACAAAAATGAAAATTTGCTATCACTGTTATTTAATTTCAATTAAAAAAAAGATTAAAATTAATTTATGTGATTAATGTCACCATCTGTTCCCTTTTTGGCATAAATTTCCACTTGAATAAATTTTATTTGTTTAAGTAAATTAAAAATCGAAAATAAGTAAAAATGGAAAATTTTAAATGTTATAACATGGACTATAGATCTATTATATATAATTTATATATAGGACTATAGATCTAAAACTTCGGTAGCTATTGACGCTCATTTCTAAATTATGCCAACGGTACACTCATTATCACTTAACTATTTTCTACATCAACCTAGATTTTAAAATGCATTCATTCCAAAACGAAAATAAAAGAGAAAATGAGATAAATCGATTTTTTAATGGACATTATTGAATTAAAACCGCGATTCCGTGTAGCTACGTGATCTGTTACGTGGCCCGTATTACGGTGTAATTATGAATGCCGTTTAACGTTGTCGGTGAATTAGTAAGGGTAACGGAATTGAAAGAGTTTTTAAAAAGAATGTCTAATGGGTCTCTTGCTGCTAATTTGGGAAATAAATTAGTAACACGAATAAACTTAATTACCCTACCCCTATTTTTTTCTTTCTTATCCTGTAATATCCTTTATAACGTAATAGAAAATGACGTACAGTTTTTAAATTCTTTAATTGAAACACAAATGGTGTTCTTTGTTCATAATAGATAGCCAAAATGTTGAAATTGAAAATTTCTTGTATCGTTTGTAGTACGAAGCGTGTAGTTTTTAACCTGTTTGAACTGACTTTAAATTTATGTTATTGTATATATGATCGTCTCTATCAATATAATTAATGGACTTTTTACTATGCACCAACTAAAGTGACTATTGACAACTCTTTGATTAAGACGTATGTACGTTGTTTTAGGCTTTTGGAATTAAGTATTGTATATATGTATTACTGTAAATATGATAGTGTATATAAATATAATTATTGATATTTTTATGGTATATAAACTAAAAAGAATATTGACACCTGTTTGATTAAGACGTTTGCATCTAGTTACGGATTCTTGGAACTAAATATTTTGATGGATATTATTAGATATTACAATGGTCATAAATATAATTGATGGTCTATTTTTGAGGTATAAATTAAAGTGAATGTTCCTAGAATGTTCTATTTATATGGTTTTGCATTCTTGAAGCTAAGTATTATAGCCCTATATTATGGAATATATGATAGTGTTTATAAATATAATTAATAGTCTTTTTGTGAATGAATTTTGGCATATACTTGATTAACACGTAAGAATACGATAGTTGACTCATTATAAATTTTGATATTTTTCGTACAATATTGTGAAATATAAGTTAATTAAAAACCAGTCTTAAAAAAATTCAAAAATAGATTGTAAAATAAGCCAGTTGTAGGCTTCTAAATTTGAAGGTACAGATAGAGTTGGGTATATCCATGTCTCTTTTCCTCTTGTAAAATATAATGTGCAATATTAAAAATGACCCCACAACACAATATTGCCGTCCTTCTCTAAAGGTTAAATTTAAACTTTTATAACTCGGTCAATTTTTAAGATTATTCAAAAAAAATTTTACTCTTTATCAGCGTGTACCTTGAAATTATGATTAATGAAATAAAAAAAATTTAGTCAAATACCCAATTCGACTTTGGGGAATTTAGTATTGTAGATCTACATTACTGTGATAGCATATATAAATATAACTAAAAATATTTATTATTTTTATTATTTCTATGGTTATATTGAGAATTTTCTAAAACTATAAAAGTTTTAAAAAATTTACATAAAGTAAAGATTTATAACCTGTATATGACGTCATAAGAAACAATGCTTATTTATACAGGTTATAACCGTCAAATAAGACATGTATATGGCTAAATAAAAAGGAAGATGGGGTGAAACTAAAAAATACGATCAAGTGCGAGCATAACTCGCATCTTGAGAGGTCCGTACCGTTATATCATATTATCATAAAGCTTAGCAAGTAGTAACGGTTTCTTTAATTAACTTCATTCGAACAACGTTTATGGCTAAATAGAAAAGTGGATTGTGTGGATCTAAAAAAGACCATCAAGTGCGAGTAGAACTCGCGTCCTGAAAATTCCATACCGTAATATCATATTAGTATACACCTTAGCGCCTAGGTGTTTTACAAATGTACAGAAAAAAAGGGGAAAACGCGAAATCAAATTCTTTTTCTCACGTGTAATCACAATAAGTTATAAATAAATATAGTCCACGTATTATAAATCAAGGTATGTATTTTATCCTTTACTTGTGCTATGAAACCTTCATTCTTGCCAAATTTTAACATTCGAGTAATCAACTAACATTCTAAGTATTTGATATTCATTTTGACTTCACACGTACGGACCTTCTTGAGAAAAATATCATGAGAAAAAAACAGAGACACTGGTAGATGGACAAAAAAGTGATCTTATTAGACTCCTGTCTTTTCATTTTAGGGTACGGAGCCCTGATGATTATTAATTTAGAACATGGAAATAATTTTACATGAAATAATTTCCTGTCTTGCTCAAAAAATATTCACTCATTAAACAGCACTTCCGTTTGCCATAATTTGCTGCATCGATTATTAAGTATACCCATCAACGATCGTTTAATTTACGTCGATAATTTAATAGTTTTATGGTGGTAATTATGGTGATAATATCACTACATAAATTTACCTTTCATCGCTTACATAAGTAGCTTGTGATGAACGTTTTACTTCCAGCTATTTACGTAAGAAGTTACGTTTTAAAGCTCTCTGTATTGAACAAGTTTATTTAGTCAGTGTCGATGCAATGACATGTTGTGAAAGGCGCGTATGAAAAGTAAAAGTTATATTGATGGGCTATGCTTGCTGGAGAGTAAAAAAAAATTTTGATCGATTGCCGTTATATTTTAAACATTTTTTAACTTAACGTATTATATAATATTTTGGTTACTAATTAAATCGGAACTTTTTAAGCGTTGGATAAAATTAATAATCAATATAGTTGGTTTCACTTTTATTCAATGATATAATTTATACACTTTGAATGGAGTAATTTTTAGTTACTATAAGTACACTTTTAAATACTCAAATTATTCATTTCTGAAATGAAGTGGCGAACTTTTCTTTTCGGAATGCAATCGCATGAGTTAGGTAAAATAATCAAACACAAAATGCAACATTGTGTATGTTGCATTTTGTTCATCGACTGAGTTGTCGTTATAAGTAATAATTTTATCTAAAATAATGTCTAAAAAAGGAACATAGTGCAACTTTAAGCCGCGCTAAGTATTTCTATATATTTATAATTTTAAGTCATTTAGATGCAACAGGTATTATCTAATTATACAACAGGAAATTCATAGTCTATTATTTATAGAAGTATTTAGAAATGGAAGCAATAGCAGGTTTTTAAATTTATTGAATACCCAATAATTGACATGTGAAACCAGAATCTTTTAGAATATTTTAAATTTCTTTTTTTCTCAAAGATAACAACTAATGGAGTGTTAACGAAAATATATTTGAAAAGGTATCAACTAGTTGGCGACTAGTAAAACACTAAATTTGTCTCCTAAGAATGGTAATAATGAGTTTTCTTATGCATTACAAAAATAATTATTAAAATTTTCCTTGCTTACCTGCACCTATGCAGGTATATTTTGGAAGAGAAATAATGTTTTTTTACTAAAACGGGCATAAATAGGAAAATTCGTACTTTCAATTTAATAATTTATATATAACAATAAAATATTATATTTTAATCATGTAATTTTTTTATAATTATAGTGAGCTATATCTCTGGAATATGGATTTAAATGAATCTATTAAAAAATTCCTCATTTCTTTTCAAAAATTAAAAATTTTAATGTAACAAAAAACTTCTTGATTAATCCATAATATTTATTACTCTGAATTAGCATTAAACTGAAGGTATCAAATTTATAATTTAAGGGTACCGGTTGAATGGAGTTTGGGAGTCTATATAATGTCCAGTCTAAAAAACCTATATCTTTAATCAGCATTAATAATATCTTAATTAGTACTAATTACTTGTAATTAAGTATTTCGTCAATTAGTTTCAAGAGAACGCACGTTCATATCCAGTAGCATACTTTTGGATAAGTTTTAAATCGTTCTGCAGTAAAATTTTAATTCACCTCCGTCACAAAAACAGACGCAATTATGATTTTTTTTAAATATCAATTTCTCTTTTTGTATATTATATAATAGTTAATTTATTAACTGTTATCTCAATGGTTTGGTTATTTATTCTCTATAGTAGAGTACAGGATTGCTTGGTTTATTCTCGTAACGTAAAACGTCTATTAGTAACATATCCATACAAATGGTGTTCCGGTTTAGCCATATATTTTAGCCATTTTTTTTTATTTTCCTGTTGTCCATTATCGTCATAGGTTATTTTAATGTAATGTAACTTGTAACTTTTAAACCTTCGTTTAAAAGTTTGACTCGGAAATATATCCGACACTCACTTCAACTACCTTCATTTCATTCGTTATTTCTCATGATCTAAAAAAATTTTCATACCATATTTTATCCTAGGTTTCTATTAGCATAATTATGTCACCCGTTTAAGTTTGTATGTCACTCTTTATTAGCAAAATTAGGAATATTATATGGCATGTAAACAAATAGTTTATTAGGTTGAGATATTAAGATATGCTGGACTGTTAATATATTAATTGTAAAAATGCTTTATTAGCAAGAATAGAATTTTGTATGGCATGTAAACAAATAGTTTATTAGGTTGAGATATTAACGTATGCTAGACTGTTAATATATTAACTGTAAAAATGCTTTATCAGCAAGAATAGAAATTTGCATGGCATGTAAACAAATAGTTTTTTAGATTGAGATATTAAGGTATGCTGGAATGTTAATATATTAATTGTGAATATGCTTATTAGCAAATTTATATGGCATGTAAACAAATAGTTTATTAGGTTGAGATATTAAGGTATGCTAGACTGTTAATATATTAATTGTAAAAATGCTTTATTAGCAAGAATAGAAATTTGCATGGCATGTAAACAAATAGTTTTTTAGGTTGAGATATTAAGGTATACTGGAATGTTAATACATTAATTGTAATAACGCTTTATTAGCAAGAATATGAATTTGTATGACAAGTAAACAAATAGTTTATTAGGTTGAGATATTAAGGTATACTGGAATGCTAATATATTAATTGTAATAATGTTTTATCAGCAAGAATAGAAATTTGTGTGACAAGTAAACAAATAGTTTATTAGGTTGAGATATTAAGGTATGCCGAAATGTTAATATATTAACTGTAAAAATGCTTTATTAGCAAGAATAGAAATTTGTATGACAAGTAAACAAATAGTTTATTAGGTTAAGATATTAAGGTATGCTGGACTGTTAATGTATTAATTGTAGAAATGCATTATTAGCCAGAATAGAAATTTGTATGACAAGTAAACAAATAGTTTATTAGGTTGAGATATTAAGGTATGCTAGAATGTTAATAAATTTATTGTAAAAATGCTTTATTAGCAAGAATATAAATTTGTACGGCATGTAAACAAATGGTTTTTTAGGTTGAGATATTAAGGTATGCTGGAATGTTAATATATTAATTGTAAAAATACTTCATTAGCTAGAATAGGATGGAGTTTTAAGGTAATAAACTTAATGAGGGCGTAAGTGAATCTATGTAAATTAGAATTGTATTTCCATAATCTTAAATACCTTAAACCGATTTCAAATGGGCAAATATTATGAAGCGGTTCATTTTACTTATGTACGTCTCAAAAGGGTTCTGATATAAAAGTTAGCCAGTTTCAACACTTCTACTGGAACTGATATTAAGTATAATTATATGTTAACCAGTTTTATCTAATCGTATTAAACATTTTGTAAATTAAATAGCTTCAAAAAAATTTTTGTTAAAATAAAACAAAAAACTTTTAAATGAAAATATTATGTATAACAATGAGAATTTGATTAAATTGTTTGGATAATTCCTAGGAATTACGCCAATAAACAAAGGTATTGCTTTGTTCATACAGACTGTTTCGTAAATCATACTAAAATTACACAAAATTTTCAGTCCGTGAAAACCGTACACAATGAGTAAACTGTTTCTTTTTTTAAATTGGTCAACAGATATCACAGTGTAAATAAACTCTAAAAATATATATAACTATATCTTTACATAACAGAGAAATTACATGATGTCAAATAAATACTATATCAAATTCGTCTAAAATTAATTTTATTTCTACAATGTCACTGTAGCGTAAAATCAAAAAATTATAATTAAATTATATTTTCAAAATAGAAACAATAGAAAAAATTGTAATTATATTTTCAAATTAATCAGAAATTTTATGACGTCAAATAAACACTGGATCAAATTAGTTTAAATATTAATTTCATTTCTATAACTTCACTGTTGCATAAAATGAAATAGCTGCATTCGGCCTTGAAATTTCTAGTAAAATTTTTCAGAGATCAAATAAAGACAATTTCACATCCGAAAAGAAAAAATTATAATAATATCTTCAAATGAATCAGAAATTATATAACGTCAAATACTGGATCAAATCAGTTTAAATATTAATTTAGTTTCTATAACATCGTTGTTGCATAAAATGAAATAGCTGCATTCGGCCTTGAAATTCCTTATAAAGTATTTCATAAATCAAATAAAAACGATTTCATATCCGCAAGATTAATTTGTTATACAGACAGTAATATTTCGGTCAAAAACCTCTTTACGAAAGACCAACTTATGCGGTCTGGTCATGGATCGCTGCTCTATTGGGTGGCATGGATTCGATCTCTCTAAAACTATGTTGCGCGTGATTGGAACAAATGTGCGAAAATTATATTTGAATTCGGAGGAAGTAACTTTTTGCTCCGGCTGATCGTTAGGTGATACCCAAACTTTGAACGATATTTGAGTTTTGTATTGAACAAGTTATAAAAGTGTTGGAGGGTGTATGTAAACAAAAGATTTTGCTTAAAATCATTGAGGATTTTATGTCTTGTTTCGTTGGATTATCCGTTTCTATATGATTGTATCTTACCTATAATTAAACATTAAATATCTTACTGTTATTTTTGGATACTTAAAAAGCCTCTACTAATATTATAAATCCGTAAGTTGGCTTGATTGTTAGTTCTGTCATCCGTTTGTTAAAACGCAATATCGCAAATCAAGCCTATTTATATCTATGTATAATGTCTATGAGGCGTTATTGTTGTTTTGGGGCTAGTTACCTCATAATTAAACGTTAAATAAAAGTTATGAAATATGTACATATACACATGTGAGTGTGCGTATGTGTGTGTGTGTGCTTGGGTTGTGCTTGTGCTTGTAAATCCTTTTAACATTGAAAATGTACGTCTTACAAAATATGCAATTAAAATAATGGGGGAGTTTTTACTCGTATAAAAACTTTAGAGTATTTTAAAGCTTCAAAGAAAATTGAGTGATGGTCGTCATTGTAGATATAGAGAATATATTAGATAAATTCTAAATGTATACTAATATCATCAAATTAATTTAATGGAAAAATTGGGGTTATATTACAAAATTTTGATGTAAATAAAATTTTACCACGTTTGTAAATAAATATCGATCGAACAATTATTTAAGTATAATTTAGTCGTAAAATCCTGAAAAGAAAGTTTTAAAAATCATAAATTTACTTTCTTTAATTGGTTACTGCAATTGGATTCATTTTGATTAATAATCAAAATGAATCTAATTAATCATTTTGATTAATAAATACATTTATAAAACACTAAAAAGAAAAAAAAACTTATATTACAGTCCAGACACTCGTGTGTATTAGATATTAATAAAAGAAATCTTCTGTTCAGTTACTGCGCTCTGATAGAGATATATTAATTTAACAGCCACGGGTAAATACATATTTTGTACTAAAGCAATTTTGTTAAAAACTTTAGTTTTTCTATTTTTGATATAGTTTTTACATACAGCACACATATAAATATACATTTAAATGATTTTATAAGGAATTACAAAAAAATAAGTTTGCGTTTCAGCCTGTATCTTTCGGAATTGTCTCTGCAAGTTTGCCGAAATTTAAAGTGATAGAGAAATGCTGACACCTATAATTTTCCCAAATAATAGGGCAAGTTGGAAGAATATAATAATGCAGAGCCAAGAACATATTGCACTCAATTTAAGCTTAGTATTTTGAAAACGAGACTAAAAATGGAAAAAAGGAACTAAAAGAAAAGGAAGTAAAAGGAACTTCAATTTCAATTTCAAAAACCTGCCCAATAAAAAAAAATTTGTCCTTATAAATAATACGCGTGATACGCTCTAAAAGATTTTTTAAAAATGTAAACAATCCAGGCTGATAAATTGTAACCACTAACGTTTTAAAAAATGAACAAATTGACATAAATTTGACGTACGCATTTAGTACTATTCGATTCTAAAGGACTTTTAATTCTTAAATAATATTTTTGAGCTTGCCCACTGAAAACGGAATAAATAAATATTGGACTCACTGATAATATAATAAATAAATTTTATTTCCGCTGGCAACAGAGTAAACAATTTGATGGCCACCGACAACAGAATAAAGAAGTTTAATACGAACTAACAACGGAGTATTTAAATTTTGTACCCACTGATAATAGAGTAATCAATTTGATCTCCGGTGGCAACAGAATAAATCAATTTGATGGCCACCGACAACAGAGTAAATAATTTTAATACGAACTAACAACGGAGTATTTAAATTTTGTACCCACTGATAATAAAGTAATCAACTTGATCTCCGGTGGTAACAGAATAAATAAATTTGATGGCCACCGACAACAGAGTAAATAATTTTAATACGAACTAACAACGGAGTATTTAAATTTTGTACCCACTGATAATAGAGTAATCAATTTGATCTCCGGTGGCAAGAGAATAAAAAAATTTGATGGCTACCGACAACAGAATAAAGAAGTTTAATACGAACTGATAACGGAGTAAATAAAGTTGAATACTTTCTGCATATCTCTAAGACTGCACTATGGATGTCTTTATGGACTGTTACTTCGACGAAATATTCAAGAATCTGGATAGAGACTGCTTAGCGGAACGGTATAAAAGACGCGAGCTTGTACAATATTTTAACACTGTCATCGCCGGTTGCGCCAAAGGTTATTGAAGTTGTATGCTAATGTTTGTTCAACGACAGGTTTTGTCGAATTACGAGTGGTGTACAACGGGATCTGAGCACATTGACATAAGCGTTTTGCACATCAAAATATTTTCGAGTAAAATTATGTATTCATATACAGCTGTTGTTAAATTTGATTAGCAAACCGGCTTCTATGGGTTTCTGAATACAAAATAAGATGAGTGATACCAATGACATTTTTCGCATCGGTATACATTAGTTTAACATTAACGCAAGCGTTGAGCCTCTTATGCCCATATGCACCGCACACGATCAAGACTCTCAGTTGGAGTTACTAACGGTTAAAAACGTATTTTTGTTTCTCATTGACTGTCAGTCGAATCGGAACAAAAGTCTACTTTATCGACCGTACCCCATTGCACGGTCCAATTCTTAAAGTATCCATACAAAATACGTTTTTAACTGTTATTAAATCCGACTGAGAGTCCTGACCGCGTGTGGTGCATATGGGCGTTAGAGTGCACGCATACCGGGCTCCGCGCAGCATCATTAAAACCATATTCGTTCGGTTTTTAATATTGTAAAATACCAGTATTATTTCGCAGGATGAAAAACCTATTATACCGGTAATTTGAAATTTTCATTAAGTAATTCTTTTCCATGAAAGTTCTGTTTACTTGTAATAATGAAATATTCGGTTTAGTGTTTTTCTTTAGATTTCTTTTTCATGGAAGTGTTTTCAGTCCCTTTATGATAATGATACGTTTAAACGTAATTATGACTAAGAATGTTTAAAATATAAAAACTTAAATAATAAATTATTTTCATTTTGCATTTTCGAGGGAGATCCAAAAAAAATTGCCATACGAATTAACCAATGGTCTGTATATGTATATGGATATCGAAAAAGCAATTTAACATAAGTAGAATTATATACCTTTTTGATTAATGTCCACTTCCTTTTTCCAAATGCTATAGTTAAGTGATACATTGCTTGTATATAACTAATTGTTCTGGAGCTTTTTCTAAAATAGGACTTATGAAATAATTGAAAGTTTTTTTTGCATGTTTAAGGTGAAAACACGGACGAAAACGTGGCTTGCAGAAGTTTTGTAAGAGCAGCACTTCACTATCACGAGGAATGTAAGGCGAAGAACGGTCAAGTATGTCTCATGGGGAAGTATCATAATGTCCTGTACATTGCCTTGAAGCTGTCTTTTGATTGGAGTCTGCAAGACAACGGAATTGTTGCCAGATTACTTGACGACATTTATGCATGCGAGAAAACATTCGAGCGTATATTTTTGGGTAATTGTGTAAAATTATCATTATATTTTAACTATGTATTTATATAAAGTTTCCGAAATCGAGTTAGGGACTTATATAATATTGGAAGTAACTTTTGGAACCAAAACACTTGTATTAGTGTCGAGTTCAGTAACTGGGTATTTATATTATAATATCACGAAAAGCCTAATAGGGTATCGCTTGTATATTTTTACCACCGTAATCCAATAACAGCTCAGTACCTTTGCTGGATTCACTTCAGCAGACTGAGCATAGGTGGAAGACAGAAATATATACACACATATATATATATATATATATATATATATATATATATATATATATATATATATATATATATGAACTGAAGTATGCAAGTTACAATGTGGATCATGATTACATAAAAATATAATGCACTTTGTAATATTGTATTATTTGATTGTTTTGGGAATATCGAAAAGAAATGTATAAATGAGAAAAAAGTTCTAATTCTTATATTTAGATGGTATTTGCTGTGTATAATGTGTAAACTTTGTAATAAATTTAATCCAAAGTATATTAACATATCTTTCAGCAAAAAAGCAATTCATTCGATCTGATCCAAATACTGTAAGATTTTAATATCGTTTTTTTCTGTCGGCTTGTAAAATCAGCCATAACTCGATAATAAATCAGTCGTATATCGTAAATATATATTTTGTTGTCAACAATTTCGCAAAAATTTTCTACTTATAGACCAATTATTTTTTCAGGTGCAATTTTCGGGACGTCAGCTCCACACTTCATTGCAGGATGGAAGTCGGATTTTGCTGATAAGGAAGAAAATGTTCACGCCCTAGTCTATTTTCTGGATCACGCTACGAATGCAAATCTCGAATACGATACCGGCGAAACCGTCCACAGATTCATTGACGTCCCGTTGGAGAGTTGTGGAAGGTCACCACCTGTCAGAGTCGTCATCCAGTTGGGAGCTTCCGAGATGTTAATGATTTTACTTCGATTCGGAGCTAAAATAAAACAAGATGAATCTTCAACTCATCCTATTGAAAGTATTTTAAATAGACTTTTAGAATACAATCGAAAATATCCTTATGAACTTGTAACTTGTCTCAAATTGATATTAAGGGTTGTCCCAACTGTAATATTACATTATGACAAAGCTCATGTTGATTTTGCCGATTATCCACCAGACTACAATTTTCAGAGGAAGGTAATTTTGGAAAAGTACGGTGACATCATGAAAGACCATTTAATACCAGCATCGAGATGCGGGTTGAAGCCGACAGAGTTAAAACATTTGTGCAGGTGTGTCATAAGAGAAAGATTATGGTTGAATTTTCAGTTGCCTTTTGGAATTAGGAAATTGCCTGTGCCTATGAGTTTGCATAAATATTTGGACATATGTGAAGACTGACTAAGAGAAAATATATATATAAGCTTTTCAGTTATTTTTTTCAATCCATTATTTAACATTCAAAAATGTTTGTTTTTTTTGCAATATATTCTCCTATTTTCTAGAGAGACATTTTTGTTTAGATTATATAAATGAATTTGAAGTGCGATGATTTTCGGTTCCTTGTTGATTATAATATTATAAAAGTAAGTAATAATAAAATATTTTTATTTAGTGGATTTTACAGTTTTTTTTTATTGTTAATAATTTATTCAGTGGTTTAATATTTTAAGATTGCGAATGAACTACATGCATATAGCTTTACATGCAGCTTTGCATTCTAAAATATTTTAATAATCGTTGTTTTTTTTTACTTATTTAGTGATATTTCCGGAATATTTTACACATTATGATGTAAAACCACCAACTAAAAGAAAGAAAATGTATACTAATTTAGTCCACAAGGGTTATCCTAGGTTTTTTTTCAATTATTAAGCATTTTTCGCGCTAGCATCCCGAAGGAGATCCATTAAAGTGAGGGAGAAAGGGTATTTTCGAAACAAATGTTAGAGGATAAGCATGACTCATACCGGAGTGTTCGTCTATGTATTTATGTACATAGGTAAGTACAGATATGCTCTTTAAAGGCTTTAAAAACATAAAGGGACCATCCAAGTGATTATGTTGTGTGTTACAACATCTTCAGGTGGGCTAATAGCAAAGATTGCCCAACCGGAATTTGTTGTAACACAACGAAACCTAGGTCGTGGTAAAGAAATTAAAGAAAGTAGAAATAATACTACATCACGTTGTTTCATTTAATTGTGAACAATGAATTTCTACAAAATTAACGCCAAATATTATGTAGCTTGGCAGCTCAGATTCTAGAGGTCGTTATTTTCTATTATAACTAAGATAAATCTACTATTCTTGATAGGAAATAGCCCAATAAAAATTGTGACATAATACGAGGTTGGTTGTAAATTATGACTGTGTCACAATTTTATTGATGTGATTCGCGTATTAGGCAATAGTTTAGATGAAAGTTTTGTTTGGTGGATTTATTGCCAAATCCCTCATTTTATTTCTTTCAATATAGTCGTATTAAAACGTCGATCAGTTAAAGTTAATAGTCCTCATTTTTTCTGGCTTTACACAATATTTTAGTGTAGAATGTAATAGTAAAAATATTTTTTGGCTGCTTATAAAAAATGATGCCCGCTCTAAACCTGCTTTAAATGTCGTTAAAATCCTAACTGTTAACTGTTAGTTTATTTGTATTATTCCCTGTAATAAATTAGTTAATTTATTCATTTTTTATATAGGAGAATTTTAAGATTTGTAACAGACAGAAAATTAAGATAATAATTTTGATTTAACTTTTGAATAGCTACAATGACCGTAATAATTTTTATTTAATATTACTACGATAGACGACAGATACCTAAGATCGATAATTTAATATATTTTAATAATTTTAAACAATATCGTCAAATAATCTCGTAATTATTTTTTGTTTTTTTGCCTATTGTTTTAAATCAAAATTATTTTACGTTTGATATTTACGAATAGTGCAGGTAAAGCCCTTCATCTTATGCAAAGTCATCTCTTGATCGATAATGGGATATGTGACTAGTATGTATAAATTATAGGCAATATTTAAAGTGGGTATTTCTTGCATTCTTACACATCCAAATCGTACAACTATGCTGCGATCTGTCTAAAAAAAATAAAAATTTTCAAATATTTTTATATTTTTGGCAGAATACTTTCCAAAATGAAGTTTCTTTCAACTTTGATTTATTCAGTAAAATACGAATAAAAACTCATCTCCACAATCGTTAATAGTCGACTCATTATGGCATACTTAGTACTTAGATCGGTGAAGTCACAGAACGGTGACGTCATGGTGCAGATTATTGTATGACGTCAACTTTCTTTTGAAAAAAAAACAATTCCAGTTCAATCAAAATCACTTCGTTACGCGCACTCTACATATTTTTTATTTGTAAGTTTTTGCCTTTTCTGAAAGTCGATTTTTGAAAAGGTGATAATCTCTAACAATAATAACCTTATAAACTTTTTTTTTACTTGGAAATAAAATTCAACGCTGACAAGTTTTTTCTTTATTTTTTGCTGATTGTTAAATATTATTTTTGAAACAATTAGCGTATGTATACTTAGTATAAAGCAGATAAATAATTATATTAGCATTTTTATAAATTAATATCTAAGGCTCCGATAAAATTTGTTAAAACTTAATGAATTAAGAAAAGTAATTTATGACACCGTCAACTTTAACAAAAGTAATTTATGACACCGTCAAATTTTTCGGGACGATCTTCTTTTAAATTGCTTTGCTACTAAATTATGATAATAGAAATTTATGCAAAAAGTTGTAACTTTATGCATACATACACTTTTGTTTATAACGACTGTTAAAATGATGTTAAACATATTAAAATATGATATTAAATATAATATATAATCATATATATCCATGAGTATTATTAACTCATTACAAAAGGCAAAAAGACGACTCAACCTACCTGTAAGTGTCCTCGCTTACATTGATAGTGCCAGGTATGCCAGTCGTCTCGGTCCTACTGGTCAGGTTCACGGTGTTGCCAAAAAGACAGTATCGCGGCATTCGATGGCCAATGACCCCAGTCACCACTTCACCCGAATGGATGCCTATGGTGATACCCTAAAATATGATTTCATTTATATAACAATAACCCCACTTATATAACTTCTACAAAAATTTTAGTAAATTTTAAAATAAGGCTATCAACAATTTAAAAAGGGCAGTCGAATTATCTTTCATTATTTAAATAGTTAAGTATAAATATTAAATTAATTAAAGCCTAATTTTGGTGTTGTGTTACACTTAATCAAAGTTGTTGGTACTTATGATACATGTAATAATATAATGTTTATATTACTCTAATGTTATAAAATAAATATATTATTTTGGTATTGTTTTTAGGCTCAAATGAATTAAAAATAAAAACCGAACCTTTGTATCACCATTCACGTGTCTATCTCTCTATCACAGCCGATTTTCTCAAAAATAATTTACATATACATATACATATATATATATATATATATATATATTATCAGCGACATAATTAAGTATTCAAAATATTCTTTTCAAATTTCGACTACTTAATTATTAGTCTCCCCTAAAATTAGGGCGCGGCGTAGACTATCGTTTGAAAGGCTAATTACACAATATCTAGCTCAGAAATATTTTCTCAGATAGATGTGACAAAACGTACAAAAAGCCCCATCCCTTATTTGCACGACTACTGAATCAAAAATCATGAAAAAACAGAGTCGGTAGAATTCGACTAGGCGATTATAGAAAAACTATAGCGTTTATTCTAGAACTCACAGAATTGAGATATGTATCATATGTTTACGCCTGTAAAAGATACACTAGGCAATATAACCAATTCATAAAAAATGTCTATTTCTAAATGGTTTAATAGAAATATTATGTATCGTATGTTCGTATCTTATTGTAGACAATCGTTGATTCATCTAGTGACCGTGTAACTGGTGAACGACTTGAATGATTGAGGTCATATTCACACAATTTATACATATAATCAAACTTAAAAACAGGGCAAATTCTGTACATCGAAAATATTTAAAAAAGAAGTGATTGATTTTGCGTACAGAATTATAAAATGCCACAAAAAAAATGTTTTTCGTCTGTCTGTACGTTAATTTGTGCGGGTATCACTCTAAATCTGTTGAAGGTATTTTGATGAATTTGGTATGATAGTAGTATATACCCAGGAGCAACATATAAGAGAAAACAAATGTTTTTCCTAATTCACCCGAATGAAATTGTAAGCACATCTAGTATAATATATATGTTTTGTCAAGACAATGGTTCATAGCTATGGAAGGATTCAATAAGTGACGCTGTAGTCAGGTTGTTGACTAATTATTTACTAATGGACCAAAATGACTCCGAAAAGGGCAGAACAACGTCTTCCGGGCCATCTAGGACAATTATATAAGTCTAAGTGTAGACGGAACCCTCGTAGGGTGAGTTCAACTCGTACTTGATAAGCATTTTAAGGATCTTCATAATTTTAGGAAAATAACTAGCTTACACACTTTACAACAATTTGTCTATTTTAGATTTTCTGTTACAATGTTAGTGAAGGAAAGAAAACAAAAGTTGCAAGAGCGAGCGATTTAGCAGTCGGTAACCGTTAGACTTTAATATACATGGCGTGACAAGAAAGTGGAAAAGTTCATTTCACTTCTAAATAAAACTATAAACTTTAGTTGCAGAAACTTCTATTATCCCCTTATTAGTGTTCACACTTCTAAAATTCTATTTAATATTGAGTTTAAATGCTTGAGTTTTTGTATGAGTAAGTTCTTCAAAGGTTTTTAAGTTTTTGAATGAGCAAGTTCTTTAAAGCATAGGTAAAAGATATGGCTTTTAATATTAGATATAGAATACAAATCTATTTCCATCTGATACTCCGCATTCAGGTTATTTTCAAATGTTTACTATATGAATTTCTACGAAGAAAAAATGATTTGTACGAATGATATATGTATACGAAATTAGGTTCATTTAAGAACAATTCAATGATCCGGATTAAATATTCCAATCATAAGACAATAAAGATACATGCGGCACACACCTTTATCTTAAGCACCTTCTAATTTGTATCAGTTTTTGAAGTATTAGATATTGAAACGGGACAGCGCGTACGCAGTCCCGACTACCAAAAATTACGCGCCCGAGTTATCCGCATTAGGGATAATCGCAGGGGTCAGCCCGACCGCAGTGCAATGGAAAGGCCTCGCCCTGGGGGTACCGCCTTCGTGATCACGGTGTCCCCCACGCCAGGTAAGTATGCTTTTTCGTATTCCATCCTAAAATCTTATAATTGTACGACACGCTAACTATGACGCTATGCGAGAATATCTGTAGCGCCACCTAGTTTAAATCAGGTGCTTTATGTGGTGAAACTACGAGTTTTAGCCTTGCTTCGGTCCAAATAAACCCTTGATAATTGTCATTTTTCATTCATAGTTTGCAATTGTGTAAAGTGATATCGCAATGTTATGACTGTTGTTGAGCTTTTATTTTATCGTTGTATAGTGATACATTTTTTTTGAAGTATATCTCGAAACATATCGTTTAAATTACTTGACTTTGGTTGCCAAACCTAAAATGAGAACAAATTATGTTTATGTTATACACATAGGTTATTTTCTTGTCAGGTTTGCGCAGATTTATTCTATTTTAAAAATTATATTAGCAAACGTAGCATCTATTCGTAAAATCTGGTAGAGATGGAAATTGAAATGATTAAAACGAGCTACTTAGGTATTGGACATAATTTCTTTTAAAACATACCACAGGCTCCCCGTCCACCGTTACTTCCTGGGATAAATCCATCATTTCGAGGGCCAAGAGACATATGTGACGAGCGTGGGCTGCACAGGGTTCAGGCAAGCCGGACACAGCCATATACTTGTCTCCTACAGTTTCCACCTGGCAACAATTTTATATTTTTTTATTTCGTTGTGGGACTTTTTTTATATATGAAAATCAGATATAAAATCATCTGATCTCAAGATGACCGTTAGCAGTCTATTAGTTTGTGGCCAAAGTTGCACCAAAGCTCAAAATTTTTAAAAATTAGAACGCGACAGCAAGACCAATTAATTTCATACAATTATGACAATTTCATTTGATTAATAATGAACATTACACTTAAATTTTAAATAATATTAATTCATTTCAGCCGACATTCCGTGCCATACGCAAAATTTCTAATTCACCTATAATGCAGACAAAGCTCATGTTATTTAAAAATTAAATAAAAAAAATATATGTAACATCGATAAGAAATTATGAAATATCACTTAATGAAATACATCACTGCTTTTTCGGGGTTTCGTAGTGAAATATATAACCCTTATAACTTTGTCATGTCTGTCCGTTTGAATGTGACAGCATCATAACTCCTCCAGTCCAAGTCTGATTGTTATACAATTTTGCAGGAACCCCTAGATTAATTGCCCTACCACATAAAAGAAACTGCATTTTATTTTGACCATCTTTGAATAGCACATCAAAAATTACTAGCTTTTATGCATATTGGACTGTAGCCATTGTATTTGAAAATGGCGGCCGACTTTTCGTTTTTGGCCATATTTCACTAACAGTTCAAAATATCAAAGAAAATCGGAGCAAAAGTTGTCAACACACACAGAACACATTTTTTGGTTTTATAATTTTTTTACATATTCTCAGTGTTCCGAGTAATATGCCGCAACAACGTTCAGAAAAATAGTTCCGTATAATTTTTTCAACGTCACTTTATCTTCTTTGCATATAACATTTTCATGAATTTATACAACTTCATGAAAATGCAACATGCCATTTATCGTATATATTTTGCGAGTTCGTCTTATTCTCCTTCTTGATATCTCAATTTTTTCTCCATCTCATCTACTGTCAATCCGTTCGATGCATAGATTCCTTTCAGCGACACCTTTAATAACGCCTTTCTGTTTTTCAAGACCGTTGGAAGCAAGAAGCTTATCAAATATTCTAACGTAGCCTTGGTATTTGATGAAACATAAAAAGGATTTTTATTTTATTTTATATAAAGGGAAAAAACAAACACAAACTATTTGAAATATTCAATGAACACTAAATACGAAATAAGTTTGTGTTCTAACATTTCCACAAGTACTTAATATTTTTTTAGAATAAGACATAAAATTAATACGGAAAACACTTGTTACTAACTTATCAATTAAATAAAGCTGCAAATATAGATTACAAGTTACCTATGTAATTATATTCACTCGCGTGTTCAACGGAAATTCAAGTCTACGGAAAGGTAATTTGTAATCGTTTCCTTTAGCATGCTTGCTTTTTTATTTTCTCCAATTTTCCTCAGCTTATTTAACTCTTCATCGCTCATGTTATCCTTCTTCTTTCTCTTCAAGTCCGTAACGCAAGCATTTACCTTTTTCTTGAAATCAGGGTTTCTTATTTTCTTCTAACTGAATTTTTTCACTCTGGCAGCGTTACTGGTGTTAACAATTTGCCTCATAACGAAAAAGAACGTTAAACCATTATTTTATTCAATTATAAGAATTTAATTTTCGTTTCAGAACCTTTGCGAATATTCGTTACGTTCGTGATTAACTCGGTCATCTTCAGTTTATTTACTGCAGCACTCATGAGTTTAAACAAAAAAAAATTTCAGATTATCGCCTTTGGTCGCACTCTTCTTTGATAATAATAAATTAAATTAATCTGACTGCTTGACTTTAAAGATCACAGATTTTAGCGTATTTAATGTTATGTTCCAAAAAGCTAGCGAAAAAAAAACTAGCGTTTAAAGGTAATATTTACTTATATCTATTAAGTATAAATATGGAAGATATTGTGCATCATATCAATAATATGATTACAATAGTGAAATACTGAAATAACTGTAGTACTCATATTCAGTAAGTAGGTATTGATGAAAAATTGTCTTTTTCCCCCAAGTTTTTTTTTTAATTTTACTGTACCTCAGATATTATATCAAAATCAAGAAGAGACATACAGTACGTGTTTTTGTTAGTACAGGCTCGAAGTGTTATTAGACGCCATTTGATACCAGTAAGTAAAAGTTTCATGGAATGCACCTAAAATCGAAATTTATGAAGAAAAATACAAAAACAATTTTATTAAGTTTACGTATACTTTATACTATAAGTAAAACAATTCTAAATGCAGATGATACTTGTTTTTTATTTATTCAATAACAAATTTTCCATACGGTTTATTATTACTTCATGATACTAACTAAATTGTTCATTAGTTTAAGCATACCTTATATACGTTGGGATTCCTTTTAGGATCTGTGAGGACATCAAAGGCCGTGTAAAGATCATTCAACATCCGCACAATCTTCATTGCGCCCTTAGCGTCTGTATTACGAGCGCAGTAGTTAGCGAAACCGACAATTCCACTGAACAGGAGAGTGACTGTATCATATCTTCGAGCCGGAACTGGTCTTCGGTGGCGCAGCTCCGTGGCTACACTTATTGGTAGTACTGAATACAGGAGCCTACACAACCAAATATGAGTTAGCGTATATTGGTAACAGGAGGCAATATTGAAAAAAAACAGATATTTAATTAGGCTGTAAACCTATTGGAGGATATTATGTTTTGAAATATTTAAAAAATAATATAGTTTAATTTTGCAAATCTCCATATGAATTTGTGAAACTTGTCAAGCCTTTGCTTAAATTAGACAATTGTAAAAAGGCGGAGCAAAAATGGGTTTTAAATTTTCGAACAAGAACGCAATACTTATTCGATATATTCCAGTGTTATAAAGAAATGTATCAAAGATTGAACGGATAAACGTAATATATATGAATATTTTTTTAATTAATTGATAAAGACTTAATTGTTACTAAATTTAAAATATACCAATCTACTGAATATTAACACAGCTTTAACTAAGTAAAATATTAAAACTTTTGATGAGTGAGTCTTCGAAGTAAATTATATACTCGAAAATTTCGCTTATTTTGTTTTTAATGCTTACCACAATTTCTAAAGTGAAAGAAAATTTTTAAAGTGAACGAAATTTTTGATTCAACGCATTACATTGAAAAATCTTATTGGAATATATTACCATAGTATTGGAATAACAACTCTATGTTGATATTTATTTTAGACTAGGATCCGAAAATTTTCCAAATTCCTTGGTACCCTGCTGTTATTCCAATCAATGATTTACGGTATATGCCTATGACTAGAACTAATGAAACTACACATATCTGATATGATTTGAAATTACATGATCTAATATTAAATTATAAAATCGATTATCTAGAAATCTTATAGTCTTATGTTTTGTTTTAGATCACAACTTATAATAATAATATTTTGCTTTGTTGTTCAGTAATGCATTGTTTTAAAGGTATTACACACACAAATGTAATTTAACACACACAAATGTATCCAAATTTGCACATTCACAAAAAAATGCATTAGCTATATTCGATTTTCAGCGAAGTTTTAATTCACTTGTTTGTTTTAAAATATAAAAAAGCCTTTTCCCGAATAATTTTATCTTTACTAAGTTTTAATAAAAATGAAACGTCGTAGGTTTATTTGGTTGTTTACCTTTCATTCACGCTTAAACAGTCTAATGGATGTTAATTAAACTTTGCAAATAAGTAACACACGTCTACGATAAAATGTAGATAATATATAATATTGTTATCATTTACAAGGTGAAGAAAAATTTTATGCACTGCCAACTTGAGGGGTGGAATAATTATTATAAATTAATAACTATAATTCAAAAAGCAATTCAGGAAAAAAAGCTTTTTTGTTAATTTATTAAAATTTAACTTTCAGCTCCAATAAAATATCTGAAATATTAACACATCCTAGATATTTCTTTGATGGTTTTGTTGCATTATCATCAGGATATGACAACACAAAAAAGGCAAAGACAATTCTCTAAATGTAAAATAAAGAAATTAAAAATACCCAACATTAAATCAAATACGAGTACATGAGGTAAGCAAAATTTCCTTTGTTAGTCGCTAGGTACCAATATTAGTTTTTGTACTGACTTGGTTCTTAACTTGGATACTGATCATTACTTTATTGTTTAGTTGAAATAGTCCCCATCAGAATCATATTTGTAAATAAGGGGAAATAATGAATTATTTTGAAAGATTTTGAATGAAACCCTGAATTTAACGAATATTTTTTGAATTTATGGAATATTTTTAGTGAAACTAGACAGTATGAAAACATAAGTTTCATAGCCTTCCTGGTATAGGAAATATTATTGGTATGTAGTTTAGAGAAAATGGTAAAAACAATCATTTAAACTCCAACAAGATGAGCACAATATAGATGATCAAAAGCTAGATTTCGTTTGTGGCAAAAAGGACTACATGAGGATTAAAAAATCTTTATCTGTATATGTATATTTGTATATAATATATTTGGTGAAAATATTATATTCCTGTCATTATATGTATATTTATTAAAATGTAAACGTTTCAGAAAACGTTTTTAGATAATCGAAATGCTGAATAAAATAAAAAAAACAAACATTTAAACCTTTTAACACTTATCATTATAGTCACTTCCTTTTAATATTTTATCAAGGTAAAAACATATCTAAATGTGAATATGATAATAAAAATCATTAATGGAGTGCATTATTCTACATTATTGATCAGGAGAAGACAAATAGTTTGTTCTACCTGTCAGTCTTTTGCTTTTCCGATTCCAACTCGCGATACGTTTGTTGCAGTTTATCGGTTAACACTTCCAGGTTTTGCGTCAGCTTGTAGTCGGCCTCGAACTGTTCAGACATTAAAACAAGGTCTCGCGTTGCATCGTGGAGAGGAATGTCCGATATATACAGACCACGCCTGGTGACGATATATCATATTCAGTGTGATGGTAATAGATATGAAAGTAATAGTGAACAAATGTATGTGAAGATTAATTATTTTTGTACCAAAATATTGTTTTACCATTTCAAAATGTTGTGGAAATAAATATATTTAAATTAAGAATTATAACAGATAGTAATAAAACCGGTAGCGGGGGCCAGCCGACGAAGTAAATTTCTTCAAATTTTTATTACCTACATTAATAAAAATAAATTGTATTTAGAAACAGTGTCTAAAGAAAATTCATAAAAAGTCGATAAATAAATTTAAAAACAGCGCCATCTAGTTGGCTTCTGACAGGAACTCAACTAGTAGTTTTAAATAAAATTTAAATTGAATTTTATTATATACATAACATAGCGCCACCATCTTAATGTAGAATCAAAAGTACTCAACATTTCTCAAAGAAATATTTAGTAATACGCTATATTTTCCATGGGCTTATGGGGTAAAATGCAGTTTATGTGTGTGTGAGCGAGCGTGCGCATGGGTGTGTGTATGAGCTTGTGCGTGTGCGTGTGCGTATGCGGGTGCGCGTCCGCGCATGCAGCACACGTAGATGTATTTCTGCGAAATTCACTTAAAACTATTCGTTATGTACGATGTAATATTCTATATATAGGATATTAATAAAACAATTATTATTAGAATGCACGCAGTTAAAAAACTAAATGCTATCGGCAGCTTTGCTCGCGTGGAATTATAAATTAACAATAATTTTTTTTTTTTTGGAAATCTCCTGAGCACATCAAGATAAAATATTTGCTGCCCATACTGTATCATTAAATAGTATATAAAATAGTCCGAAAATTTAAAACTTCAAGCCCAAAATATACTATATATATAATTATTAATGATCGATTAGTCTGAGTATTTATAACAGAGATGACGCCACTGACAAAATATAATCTTATTTTGTTACAAGTATTGACACACTCCAGTTAATAAGATAAATAAATAACATTACAATAATTTCATTTGACCAAATAATTATGATAATTTATATGACGCTTATCAGCATTATTAAAATTGAGTCATACTGTCATTTTCATATACACAATCTTATCCAAAAAACATAATTACTGTTTTTACATCTAGATGATTTATGTAAATTAAATTTAACTTCTAAAACAAACAATAAATACTCTGCGTTGAATGTTACAGTGCTGGTGGCATGTTTCATCAGTTTTATTTAATTAAAGTCTGCCGGGCAGATGGCGCTGCACAATATCATATATTACAGTTATTGAACTTAGGGGTCAACTAGTCTATTCATTTCTAACAGAGGTGGCGCCACTAAGATATTAAATATAACTTAAGAGGTTATTACACTACTCCGAATTTAGGATCTTAATTAGAATTTAGAAAAAGAAATCCAGAAAAAAGGAAAGACGGTAAGTGTTATAAGAATTAGAACGGTTAGGATCCTAACTAGGATCTTGATTAGCCAGTCAGAATGGTTTCTGTCTTCCTGACCCTCCTTCTTAATACTCTCGAGCTTCCAAATTAAAAAAGGAGTAAGAAAAATGTAAGCGCATTGAGGATACTCAGTCGGCTCGCGACGAGCGAAGGAATCGGACTTATTCATTGTTTTGCAAAGCGTTTCTTTACGACAGAATAGAATTAAATCGAAATCAAAAAAGAAGTCATATTAAATGCACTGGGGGTTCTATATATGTATCTATCAATAAAATATTGACGTATATAAATAAAAAAAATTTTTTTTCTTATTTAGACAGGTAATAACTAAGATAAGGCAAATGTTTTTTTTTTTATTTTGATGTGAAACATGGGCGCAGGTATAGACCGGATCGTTGGCGTGGCGACGGGTAGCCACACTATACTCAGTATATATACATATATATATAGTATATATGTAGTAGAGTGTACGGTATGGCGATGTGTAGCCATGCGCAACCAACTACGCGACCCCCTCATCACTCAGTTCGACGCTGTTGTTTACTACGGTACACATAACCTGTGCTTTATTATTTTTATATTAATTGTAAATAAATGTTTATTAAATAAAGTCACCATTTTCTGTAAGAAATTCGTAATACTTTATTTTTTCATTATGCTATATTTAGTTCCTGAAATAATCTTGTCTTTTATGCATATTACTTGTACGAACATGATGTTTCACATCTGCCAGGCGTCCCGTGACGGCTCACTATTTTTTTTCAGTAATAATCAAATGGTAATGTGTAAAGGCCTAAAACACAACTTTTGTTGAGAGTGATTATAAATTTGTTTTTATTTGAATAGCATTAAATTGGACCTGATATATAAAAAAATATATATTTGTCGAATCCGCCATTGGGTAACACGGCTTGCGTTCATAGCACTAGATTTAATGACTACTATAGATAATATATATTTCATACCCGCAAAAATTATGAATTTGTTACTATTTTGGAAGACCTGATGTAACCATTTAAATAATTATCTCATTGCTAATGCAATCATTTTTCATGCAACAGAGCATTTTAAAAAACTATGAACCCCTATAGTTTCGGCATGTTCGTCCGTCGGTCTTTTACAGGCTCGTAGTTTTTACACTTTTAGAGAACTGGCATTAGAATATATTAATGAAATTTTGCAAGTGTATGCTTTATATGGAGATCTCAATTCATTTTTGACCAATATTACAATATAAGCATAACAATGTACCTCAAGACAAATTCATTTCGAAATGAAATTATTTTGATAATTCGTGTTACAATTTTGGGATATGGACAAATACGGGTTCGGTAGCAATGAGAAATACCTAGTCCGTTTTTCGGCAAGTGCTTAAAAAGTTTAGGAACATGATCTAACGTAATACACTTGTGTGAATATATACCAAGGAACAAAGATAGTGTTTGCTTTTTCGCTATTATTTTTCTTTATTTTGTTAAAAGAAAACAATATACGCATCAAAAAATAATAAATAAATAAATATGCAGTTATAGCAATTTATATGTTTATTTATTGCTGTTAATGCATTAAAATAAAGCTAACAAGTGACGCCATCTGTTGACAAATATGAATACCCTGATAACAAGTAGCGCCATCTATTGACATCTATGTACTAACTTCTGGAGTATAAAATAAAGTCAGTCTGTTCGAAAATAACATACCGCGTTTCATTAGGTTAGGGCCCAGACTCGTATTTTACTTTAAAATATTAGTATCTCATTGCGAAATGGCTGTTAATTATATTGCGAATGTGCCGAAACTGAAGGGGTGCGAAAATTACAGGGAATGGGCGTTCGCGGCTGAAATTTTTTTGATTTACCATCGCCGTTAATGTTCAAAAAGCAAAAACCAAGCTTATGATGACCGTCGAGTCCTCTCTTTATGTGCACATGAAAATGAATAGACAGTTCTTAGTGTATGGAAGAAGTTAAAATCGCTTTTCGATGACTCCGGATACACGCGCAAGATAATTTTGTTGGGAAATTTGATTTCTATTTGTTTGGAAAACAATTCAATGACAACGTACTTTGCTCAATTCGTGGATACAGCACAGAAATTAAAAAAAACTGGTTTTGAAATAAGTGATGAATGGATTGACTCTTTGCTTTTAGTAGGATTACCAGATAAACTTTTGACTATGATCATGGCCATTGAACATTCGGAAAATCGCCATTTCCGCTGACGTCATAAAGACAAAGCTTCTGGACACGAGTTCAAACCCGGATATTGGCGACAATGAATCAGAAAGACATGGCGGCAAATTTGATAAAAACGCAGAAATGTTATCTTGATCTGTCAACGTCCAAAGTGTAAAATGTTAACGATGTAAACAAATCGGTCATTACAAAAATAAATGTCTGTTACTGCAAGAACGATCAATTAATGCATTCAGTGTCGTATTCCTAAACGGAAAATATGATCAAAATGAATGGTATGTCGATACAGGGACCAGTGATTATATAATAAACAACGAGAACAATATTGTAAATAAGTCATATAACCTGTCAACTAAGGAAATATTTGAGTATAAATGCACTTTAGAACCAGGAATATTTCGTTTTTTTTATACATTTTTTATATCATATCAAAGTATAAACATTAAAAACTATATACCTAGAAAGAAATTCTGTACCTGATGGTTATTTATTATAAAAAAAAAAAGTAATTCGAAAAATTTTGTACCTGACGCTTTTGTTTGCGATGAAACAGATTTTAACCACTTTTTCCAGTTATTTCACTTATTCTTTTATCACTAACCATTTACTACACAATTAAAAGCATAATTTGTTATGAATTATTAAGTATTTATAACAAAAATTAATTATCAAAATTGTATATTTTCTTTTAATATGTCAGTTTAAACAATTACAATTTGCTTAAATGGTGCCAACATTCAAGAAATAATAAAGTTTATTTGAATTATGACATGTCTTTTTTTAATATTTTATGGTATTCATTTCACTTTGTAGTTGCTTAAATTTTAAATATATTTTAAATTCATATACCATTTTTTTAATTTTTATCATTTTATTACTAATAAAAAGTTTAATATTGACAATATTTATTGTTGATTATTTAAATTAAATCCTAGCCAATTAATTTCTAATAAAATTCTAATTCAGCCTGGCCCGGCTGGGCTGGCTTTTAATACATTAGCCACGACCGAAAATGATTTTAGTTACATATATCATTTGTATTCTATTTTACATATGTAGTACATTATAAGTTTATATCTTAAAAATTAATTATCATAATTATATTTTCATAGTAATGGCAAATGAAAAATATCAGTCATAAATTAAAAAAAGAACCATAAATTAAAGATAATTGATTTTTCTTATTTGACGTTTAAGACTGTTAAAAATAAAAATTTTTTAACGCAATTTTAGGTTTATTTTAAGTTATTTAGTTTCATAAATTTTTTAATTCCTTTGTATGTGTGTCAAATGTGTTATATATCTAACGATAAATAAATTGTGATATGTCTAACGTGTGTGTATATATCTAACGATAAATACATTGTGAATATAGTAAGAAATAACCATGTAATGTAAAAATGGTTTTTTATTATAATAAATAATCATCCGGTGCAGAATTTCTTTCCAGGTATGTAGTTTTTAATGTGTATACTTTCATATAATTTCAAAAAATTGCCGAAATGTTCCAGGTTCTAAAGTGCATATGTTCCAATATATGTTGCAAAGCAAACGATTGTGCGAGTGTTGTGTTCGGAAGACACACAGATTACTACTATTGATAATTACTGTTAGAAATGTTTTGCATATTCCTAACCACACTACAAACTTGTTGTCTGTTAGTAAGCTAATAGAAAATGGTAACAACATGAATATCCAGAGAGGAGTTTGTCACATTAGAAACAAGTAGAATAAGCTAATTGGCATAGTCAAGTTGATAAACGGGATATATAGATTAAACGTAAAATCAGCATGTTTGTTAGTAGCTTCAGAAGCGACTTCTGCAATGGTATGGCACAGATGTCTAGGCGATATAAACAGTGAAAATTTAAATATAATGAAAAATGGTGCAGTGGAAGAGATTTCTTTCAAAGATAAATCTGATATCAGTAAATTCAACTGTGCTGTGTGCTGTGAAGATAAACAAACAAGATTACCCTTTCCACATAGCAGAAATAAAAGTGAGAGAGTGTTGGAAGTAGTGCTTTCAGATGTATGCAATCCAATAGAAATAAAGTCAATCACACTATTCAGGTACTTCTTGCTTTTTGTGGATGATTACAGTAGGATGTCATTTGTAAATTTTGTTTGAAAAATGTAAGTGAAGTATATACACATTTTAAAGAGTTTAAATTAATGGTTTAATAACAAATGAATGCCAGTACAAAGTTATAAGATCTGCTAATGGAAAAGAATTCTGTTATGAAGAAGATTTGTTCAAATGAAATTAATAATTTTTTGAAGCAGTCTGGTATTTTACATCAGCGTAAAAATCCATATACGCTGGAACAAAATGGGTTATGTGAACGGCTAAATCGAACAGTTGTTGAAAGGACTAGGTGTTTACTTTTTGATGCTAATTTTGATAAAAAGTTTTGGGCTGTACTACATATACGGCTCTATACCTAAGAAATAGATCGTTAGCTTCAGGGTTAAACCAAAAAAATGCCTTTTGTACTCTGGACAGGTAGGAAGCCAGACATAAGTCTCATACGTATATTTGACAACGCAGTTATAACCCATGTACCAAAAGGAAAGAGATTAAAATGGGATAAAAAGGCAGTAAAGCATTACTTAGTTGGATACACGGAAAATGTAAAGGGTTACTATCATCAATAGATTATTTTATTCAAATAATAACTCTGATATGTTTCAGGTCAGTGTGGAAGAAGTATCAAAGTCAACATCATTACATTGCAGTGGGTCATGACAGTTATAAAAGTGAAACTATTGATTCTGATCAATTGCAATCTGCGGCACGACCTTCTGACAGTACCTATATAGAAGATAAAGTAAACTAAAACAGTTCTTCAGATGAATTTTTCGATACTATTCCCATGAGTGAAATGAAACATCTTGCATAGATTGATATACCCATACATCAAAAGTGAGAAAAGTGGAAACCTGACAGGTATGGTTTTTGGTAACTTGTGTATAGAAAGTGAGCTGAGTATACAGGAAGACCAGATAACTCTCGAGGAAGCCTTAAATGGCCCAGAATCCAAAAAATGGTGTTCAGCTATAGACGAAGAACTGAAGTCATTTGAAGGAAATAAAAATGGGAAGTAGTTGATAAACCAGAACAAGGGACAGTTGTTCATTGTAAATGGGTGTTACGTAAAAAATTAGAAGGTAATAATAAAGTGCAGTTTCGAGCATGATTGGTGGCAAAAGGTTTACACTTTTAAAGAGATATTTTCACCAGTGCTTCGTTATTCAACACTAAAACTATTGTTTGCTTTAAGTGTTAAGTATGATTTAGAGATATCCCATCTTGATGTTACTACAGCATTCCTTAATGGTTACATAAATGAAACTGTCTATATGAGTTTACCTATAAACTTTTTATATCCTTATAGGAAAAATAAAGTTTCAAAGTTAAATAAAACCATTTATGGCTTAAAACAGTCTGTAACGGCTTGGTACAAAAGAGTTGATAGTTGTATACAAAAAATTAGGTTATAGAAATTCTATGTATGAACCTTGTTTATATATTAAGCAGAATGGAAATGTTAAGACATTTGTTGCCTTATTTGTCGATTATTTTTTTGTGTTTCCAAATTGTACTAAGGAAACAGAATATATTGTTTAAAAAAAATTAGGTTATAGAAATTCTATGTATGAACCTTGTTTATATATTAAGCAGAATGGAAATGTTAAGACATTTGTTGCCTTATTTGTCGATGATTTTTTTTGTGTTTTCAAATTGTACTAAGGAAACAGAATGTATTGTTTAAAAAAAATTAGGTTATAGAAATTCTATGTATGAACCTTGTTTACATATTAAGCAGAAAGGAAATGTTAAGACATTTGTTGCCTTATTTGTCGATGATTTTTTTATATTTTCAAATTATACTAAGGAAACAAAATATATTAAAAATGAGCTGAGGTCTAGATTTAAGTTAAAAATTTAGGAAATGTAAAGAAATGTTTAGGTATGCGAGTCAAAAAAAACAATCTACATCTTGTTGATCAGCAACAACTTATAGAATATTTATTATAGAAATTTAATATGGGAAATTGTAAAGAAATGAGCACACCAATGAAAGTTAATTTAAGATTAGAAAAAGATAGTAATATTTTGTACTCAATATCAGCTGTTAATTGGTAGTTTGCTATATTTGTCAATTTTAACGAGACTTTATACATTCTATGTGGTTTGTTACTTGAATCAGTTTAATAATAATTATAATAAATCACTGGATGCACGCAAAACGTGTTTTGAAATATTTGCAAGGCCCAAAGAGTTTTGGTTTTATATATGTAAAGGATAATTTGGATTTAACTGATTATGTAGAAGCTGACTGGGCTTTAGATTCCATTGATAGGAAATCATATACTGGATTTATTTTTAAAATGTCAGATAGTCTAATATCACATGAATGTAAAAAGCAGTAAACGATTAAAGCTGAGTACATAGAAATATTTTATGTAAATTAAAATGTAGAAACAATTTGCTGTATTACTTTGTAATGACTATCAAAGTGCTAAGAAACTAAGTGAAAATAATTTGTTCCATAACAAAAATAAGTACATTGATATTAAGTATCATTTTGTCAAGTTAGCTGTAAATAGAGGTTTGATAGAAATTAAATATTTAAAGACAGCCAATATGCCCGCAGATATGTTGACTAAAAGTTTGAGCCCGTGTAAACATTTGAAATTTGTAAATCAGTTAAGTATTACAAAGGTAGTCAATATGTAATTTTAGTATGTTAAATATTTTTATTTGTGATATCTAAGCCTGTGTTGTCTCATTATTTTAATAAGGGATTATGTTAATGTATTAAAATAAAGCTAACAAGTAACACCATCTGTTGACAATTATGAATACCCAGATAATAAGTAGCGCCATCTATTGACGTATATGTACTAACTTGTGGAAGTAATAAAAAGTCAGTCGATTTGAAAACAGCATACCGCATTTCATTAAATGCAAATAAATAAATATATAAATAGTTATATTCAAACGTAATGTTCAATACCATACAAGAATATTTTAATAATATTGATATTACCTGACGAGATCGTCCAAGTTAGTGACACTTGGGTAGCACTGAAAAACTACCACATCCGTTTCCGGTATGTAAAGCATTTGACCCTGGAAATTGAAGAGAATACCATTTCTATCTCATGTAATTTGTTTAGGATGAACTATTTCCATAGTTAAATAAATTACATAGTCTTAAATAAGATTTTCTTTTATATGATTTAGATTTTCTTTTTATATATAAATAAATAATAAAAGTCACATATGTATAGATTATTAAATATAAAATATCCCCACTCTGTAGCCTATAAACAAGTGTATAGAATTGACCACGTCTTTTTCTCAAATTTAAACTTTTATTAACCATTCTATTGCCATGGTTTTTTACTCTAAAACAAATCTTTTGTTTTTGATATCATTTACCCTTGGCTCGAAAAAAAACTGTATCTCTTCTCGCCAACGCGCTCGAGGCGAATTTAGTTAGTACGCGCACGAGCGCGATGGCGCTCGTCGGCACTTGAAACGATTAATATTACTATAATAACCAGGTACTAAGTTATAGGAGTTTTGAAAGAACTACCTTATAGTAACTAAGTACCAAGTTTTAGAAGTTTCGAAATGACTACTTTTAAGACTTCTACCGCCGGCTAAAGATATAAGAAACTCAAGCCAACATTGCAAGTTTTGTATTAACTCCATACTGCAATAGAAGCGGTAGTCTAGTCTTACATAGATTCATTTATCAATTCAATTTTTTGTTTATAATCTTACATTTTACTCTACTGACTGTTACATAAGTCAACTGCTTCAAATGCGTATAAATATCCTATAGCAATTCTTAAATTTTCATGGGTTTCAATTGGGCGATATTGTGAGCTGCATCAAATTTAGACATTTTTTCTGTTCCATTGATTGTGGGATGCGACTATGGAGTTGCTTGATAGTACATAATCACTCATTAGCTTCAGTTAGAGTTTTATGAAATCAAATTTTTTAACATCTTTTTGTATTACTTGTCAGTGTTTATTTTATATTGTAAATGCATTTTTATTTTTTGTACTTAAAAACATCCAAAAATTTAAATAAATTTCTCCAGGGACACCCGACAGAAACGAAGATTCTTACGCATCACATATAAAATTAAATTTTTAATTATAAATATATAATATCGATACAATAATAAATAATAGATATTTTTACAAATAACTTTCTAATTGTATCTATTATCCATCACACAATAATGGCCATTTAACAAAAAATGAAACGACAAACAGGTTGAATATACCAAATAACTATACACGTGAGATAATTATTTCTTTTGCCTTTTATGTGCACATGCGTGCCAACCACATACATTCTCTTGTTCGGACAGTGTTTCATTCGCTGCCTTTGTGACTTTTTCTCAGTTAACCATTGATTCCTAACATCCATAAAAAAGCTTAGCTTCAATAAATTAAACGTGTTTTGTAGTGTGCAAATACAAAGGATATTATTGTGTTCGACCTATTGACTTCGTGGTTGCTGTGATAAAAGAATATGGTAGTACCTTTAGCCGCAAGGAAGAGTACTCCTCATGTGGGTCTGAAACGATCATCTCTTCTGGCTTTGTTTTCATCACATAAACAGTGTTGATATGCGAAAGGACATTTTGAAATGTCAATTCAAGATGTGGCCGCACCTGAAATTTTGTGATAAAAGTTTGTTAATTGAGTAAAAGCTTATTATTATATATATCTAAATATTACTAATAATAGCGATTGCTTTTGTCAACTTCATCTTTAGTTTATTTCATTTCGTAACTCAAAAGGAAATCCCTTTAAGGTCAATCGTGTTTCTATCTATCTTTCTGTCTCTCATAGCCCTTTTCCTCGGAAATTGTTTAACGTAAGTTAAATTTTAGCACTGTGATAAAATATATAAACCCACATACATTTTAATAGTTAACATTCAGAAATATTTATATTCAGAAAGGGAAAATTTATACTAAAGATATAATTTTTCAGTTTCAAGTGCCGTGTAATACGTTTTGTATAAATGTTTTGTTTTTCAGTTTGGGATATAGGATCTGAAAAATAGTGCGATCATTATAATTAGCATTTGAATGATACGCTACTCAATACGCATACAATATTCTGTGGCATATCATTGCCAATTATAACCATCTCAATATTTTTTGGGTCCTGGATCTCAAACTGAAAAACAAAACATTTATAAAATCACTCAAATGTGTGTCTGTCTGTCCGTTTGTCACAGCCGATTTCTTAGCAACCAAGCGACGAAGAAACCTCAAATTTGGTATTACTATGCCAAATTAAAAGTTTCTTTACAACTTACTGACTCACTTCACTTTGAATATTGATTTAAAAAATAAATTATGGGAGAAAGGGCTTATGTGGAATGCAAAACTATTTTTTTCATAATTTTAGTAGCGTATTTAAAAATATATTCTAAAAAATATGGGCAAACACAAAATAATTCCACTAACCCCTTTGTTTCTAAAAGTAATGAATTAAAAATAATGAAAAAGCGTTGGTAAAATCTGAATAGAAGATTGCAGAAAAGTTTGTGAAAAATTTAGATTTGTATACTTTAATAGAAATAGAATGTATTTATATATACTTAATAGAATTACGGAACTCTCATTGTGTAAGTTCTACTCATACTTGACAGGCTTTTATTAGTGTGTAGTAAAAGGTAATCTATAAAATCATTCGTAAAATATTTATATATCTCTCTCCCCCATCTCGAAAACTGCCGAACCTAAAATATAAAAAAACCAGGTTTCTAGAAACGTAGAATTTGTAAAAAATCTATAGCCACAAATCTAAATGTTAATTTTTTTTAAAAATTCACAATATTTTTATGCCTGTGAAAGATATCTTAGGATGCATCCTTACAAGATGATAAATATTATTGATATTTGTAAATAAATTAATATAAATACTACTGTACTCTACATCGTAAATTTTATAAGTGTTTGAATCTGTACAGAACCGCCATAGGGGGAGTTCTACACTTAAAAGCTTTATATTATAAATATAACATAAACATTATAAATAACGGTACAAAGTGCATTGTGTTGCAAACATCTGTTGTTTACAATCATTAACCTCTATTCTCTAACAGTCGCAATCTCTTAATAAAAAGTTTGAATAACATAATAGACTCTTTAATTTTAATATTTTAGTTCTACACATTTTGTGTAATTTTATATTTGGTTTGTAACCACGTTTGTCCACATACATAATGAAATATTTATGCCCTTTTACTTGCCATAATTTATCAGTCCACCGGAACAATCGCTACTCAGCAGAAATAAGAAATTCCGGTACAATATGTTTTCGACAGAAATTAGTAAACATCATTGCATGAAAGTGGTTATGCAACGAAGGAATATGACAGTCGATTTTTGAACTAAAACATAATTGAATGAAAGTAGGTTATGCTACGAGGGAATATGACAATCGATGTTTGAAAAATGTAATAGTGTAGAGTTTTTGTGAATTATTGAAATGCTTTTATACAACACGCTACACCATACTCGGTATTATAAATAATTTCAATAAATTACAATATGTACAATGGGACATTCATACAAAAATATGACAGGCGTGTAACCAAAAGTTCATTAATTCATCACCAGATGGCACTGATAAGAACTTGCATAGTCCCTATATCCGTCCTCAAAACTAAGAGAGAAGATGAATGATATGACAGTACTACATTACAGTCCATAATAATTTTAGGTTTATTAAAAGGTTTAAAACATGATTTTAGCTTTCATGAGGCATAATAATTTTAGGTTTATTAAAAGGTTTAAAACATGATTTTAGCTTTCATGAGGCATAATAATTTTAGGATCATTAAATCTCGCCTAAGTAAGGCGAGTGTTAATATTATTTGAAAATTTTGACATTAAAAATTTCGCTATAGTTGACAGCAAAGCAATAATAATACGAAAAGTTAGCGCTTATATAGCGTTTTTGTTGCATCTATACAGTTAACCTATTAGTAAGATGCATTCATGTAAGATGATGGTGTTAAACTAAAAAATTATTTTTTGACAATTTGGGCATTTGATTAGTAATATATTTACCGATTACAGACTAAAAATTCCTTATCAATTAATTGTCATTAACGAAAATTTACGTTTGTTAATAATTTTCTCACACTTCGTCGTAAATAATCCTAAATGATCTGAAAAAAAAACTCAATAACTACAAGAATAGTATATTAAATTAAAACTATATGTATACATATAATTCTATGCTTATAATGCCACGTATAACCGTTTTTTAATAATTGTTTGCTTTATTATATCAAAAGTTCCAAATTACAAGCAATCATACCTTGTGACAGTTTACATACGCCATCTATTAGAAAATTTAACAAGTTTGGAGTATTTCTTCAGGAACTTTGATATTGCTTACAATTAGTAAAAAATAATAAGTGAATTTATTTGATAAAAGACAAAGAAATATAAGGAACATGGCGATATTAATTAATTAAAAATCGCTTACAGGCTACCAAAGCACGATCATTGGCGCCACATATTGTGCTGTGGAAAGCTTTTATAATTTACATATCTTGGATGTTAATGTCATTTTGTGTAGTTTTATAACAGGGATTGGACATTAAGTATAACCGCTGTAACACAACTACTATGTGTCCTATATATCTTAAAATAACTCTAATATATTTAATATGTCGTATAAAAACACCATGTAAGCCATACGAAAATTTTAAAACAAAAAAACGCAAGTGCCTCTGTTGCGTAGACATTGGGGGAAGCAGGACTGAAGTGGTGTGAGTGCGCACTCACTTGCACATTTGATATTCTTATAGATACACGCTACAGTCTCAATACTACCGCAACGACTTGACAAGGAGCCACGGCATATTTACCGTGAACGTGAACGGCTTTACGTCATCGTTGACGAAAATTTAAAAGCGTCTCCCTATAATCCCATACATTTTACTTCCCTACTAAATCGCGACGATAAAAAATAATTTGCTGTGCCATTATCGAGCAAAATTATAAAAATGCCCATTGTCGTCAACCTCGACTGCTGAGTTAGTCATCATCAAAAAAAGGGCAGAGTTATTCTACATCAAAATTGCGGCCTCCAATATTTTGTTTGCGCTAGGTATATATTTATTACTAATAGTATAACAGGTTTTTTATAAACTTATATAATTAATCCCGTTATGTTTCTTATACTTTCAACTAAAAATATCGCTATGCCGTTTCAAGTCATATTCTTGATAAAGTATGAAAAAAAAAAAATTTTTTTTTCTGTAAAAAAACGTTTATTCTGGGCTCCTAATGTATTCATTTTATCTGTTTTCAGTTATTTACATTAAATTATAATATGTTTAAAGACTTCACCGGATTGGCTCAATAACTCTGTAATACCACCGATAGATGGCGCAAAAACATGAGCGTTCACGACATTGTACCGATCTTTATCGTGACAATTAATTGTTTAATTACTGACGTTTCATGTGAGATTATTTAACTTAGTATTCGAAAAAATGTTCGGCTTGCTATCCGTAAACCATACAATGTTGTATAAAATCCGGATTAGCAGCCAAAAATCATTATCGGGAAACCCGTTACTTGTACGGATCTGGGATATCGTGTAGATGCGTTCGATGCTTCACCGCTGTTTCACATATCGTCCATGTGCGCGTCGCTAAATAATAATAAATTTAGTCAATCGATTTTTTTTGAAGTTGTTTTTTTGAAATAATAACTTCAAAGCATTGTATAGTTATGTTCGATATTAATTTATTTAAACAATATCTTATTTAAAAACATTATAGAATAAATCATGGAATAAGTCTCGCAGGCATGGAGAAGAATATATTTTATATTGATACAATTTTATATTCTGCAAGGAAGACAAGTGTTAATGGAAGCTTAATTGATTTATATTGTAATAAAATATAAATAATTTCTTTTCACAGTAGGTAAATAAATAAAAAAGTAGTACATAAATTATAGAATGAACAATTTGTTAGTTCGACTTTTTATTTTTTACTTATTGGAAAAGTTTAAATGATTAAAGTGAGTAAATTTTTAACTCGTTCATAATATAGCTTTATTTAATACATACTGATAATATAAGCGAGTTAAGAACAAAAAGAATCAAGATTCAATACCCTCTGAGATCAAAAAAACTTTTTTATTCATATTTGACATTAGGAATATTCTTTAATTTATGTAGTTCTGTGTCCAAAAAATAAACAAAACCCACATTGTACCACGCATGTATCCGTTCTCTTTTTTATAACAGTTATTTTTCACAAAAACAGTTCGACACAAAAATTTTAAATTTTGCCATAGTTATAAAGTATTTTATGCCTCACATATCTCAATAGCTAAAAACACTTAAAAATATTATATAAACACTTAAAAATAATTGCACGGAAATATATATGTATCAAGAAATACTAGTTCAATTATTTTGTTTAATTACATATATTTTGTTTAGCAAAAGGTGAATTATAAAGTATTCAATAATATTATTAGTTTATTTTAGGTAGTTTTAGAAATAATACTGAATGTATCCATAAAACGTATATCTTTATCCCTGAAACTGCTGAGTTAAAATGATACAAATTGTTAAAAAAAGTTTTACAAGGAAGGACATTCAAACCAACCAAGAAAGGACATGCAAAGTAACAAATTCAAACCAAGGAAAGACATGGAAAGTAACAAATTTAACATAGTTACTAAATTTTAAATAGTTTTATAATATCTTTCTATAATATTATTCAAATCACATAGGAAATATACTCGTAGATTATAGATAGAAAGAACAGCGTGAGATATGAAGGTTTGAAATGTTATTATCTAATCAATATATTAGGGCATCTGGGTAGGATGTGGACGTACAATTTGGAAAATATATCATAAGACACAATTGGAAATATTGACGCATAACTACAATATCGTATGGAAACAAGTTACCAAAGAACATATTCTATACTTCATTCTTCTTCTCCATAACCAATATTATTCGCTAAACATTTAAAATTAATATTAAAAAACATAAACATTTTTTATCAATCAACTATCCTCAAATATTTTCTAGCAAATGTATGTTTGCCAACATTTATAAATATTATGCTGAAATAATTATCGTAGTATAGTAATTTTGCAATATCCGTGTTTAGAACTGTTTACAATAAAATGCTAGACAAACTATTCACAGTGTAATAACATTGTGTTCACGCTGTTGGCGCATTAACATTATAAAGAGCATGTTTTATTTATTGGTTTTTATATTTGTTTTTTAAAGATTCATGCAAAAACTGCTAATCCAATTGACATACAACTTTCGCAGTATGATAGTTTGCAGTTGCAAGATTACCAGACGCTATATATTATTTATATATGTAGTACAATTACTGAGATATCATTAATAACGTCAGCGTAGTTTAAGAAAACGTCATTGATGTTTTCATGAGGAATCCTGGGAAATTTATACACTTTAAAAGGAAATGTGGGCGAATATTAGTTATTAAAAAGGTTATAAAAAGCCTGGACAGCATGTATATAAAAGTTATTATCATGTATAAGCCGCAATAACTGTTGTCACAATATAGAAATTGGTTTGTGCAACAAAAGTGATGAAGTGTAAATAGTTTTATTAATTGGTATTGAAATAAATGCTAGAAATAATTATTTATAATTTGGGACAGTAGTTTAAATAAAATTAAAAGGTTTTTGAGAAGGGAAACGGGGTTACCACAAATCCAGGACTTTGTCGTTTTCTTTCAATGAGATTAGTAATCCGAGCATTAAATATTAGATTAGTAACACGTGCATTAAATATTAGATTAGTAACCCGAGCGTGAAATACTAGATTAGTAACCCGAGCATTAAATATTAGATTAGTAACCCGAGCATTAAATATTAGATTAGTAACCCGAGCATTAAATATTAGATTAGTAACCCGACCGTTAAATACTAGATTAGTAATCCGAATATTAAATATTAGATTAGTAACCCGAGCATTAAATATTAGATTAGTAACCCGAGCATTAAATATTTTTTACGACATTGTTCGTTATATTGTAGAGTGAATTTCGCGATTGTCTAGAAAGTGGTATGTTTAATTATTCTAGTTTATCCATTATAAATGATGCTACCAATTCAGGAATTACATTTTCATTACCGCAAAAGAATATTGGGCACAATTAGTGGAGTCATGAAATAAGTGTTAAGGACCGTTTAGAATATATTATGATAAATATTTAATTTTTTCTTCTAACGAGGGATTCAATCGCAATGGGACGTGAAATGGAATTTGCTTTATTCATAACCTCCATTTTCGACAATATATTTCTCACCTTGGCTTTCACTAATGAGCGCCTAGTTTTTATTTTAAGTAATTTGACTGTTTAAATATTAATATGAAAATTAAATATAAAAATTTCTAGTCTGAAATGGTGAATAAATAGGAAATATAATTTTACTAGTAAATAGAATTTTATTCCATAATAGTAGAAATAATGAACAAAGCAATATATATAGATTTAAGTAAATTTTAGCGCAAATTGAATGTACATTTATGTTCATTTATGTTAATTCATGACTAGTCGTAATTTCATTTTTTTAAATAACATGTGTAAAATGATAATTTTATTGTCTTTTGCCACAAAAATGATATGGAAAATTACTCAATACCTAAATAATACAATGACCAAGATCGTAGACTTTTAGTCAAACTAATCGTGTGTAATGTATAAGTTTGGAAACGTATAATAGAGATCAGAGCATCTGAAACAAATATTCTGCTCAACTGCTGGCGGTCGAATAATTGTTTACACATTTCAGCAAAGGTTTTATAAGAATTTGGTTATATGTTTACATATATTCTTTTGTAAGAGTTTAATACTTTTTGGGTGATTTGCATTCATTTTTTTTAATAAATATAACAGACGTTAAAATGTTTCTTCTTAACTTAAAAAAAAATTTTAAAAACTTGAACGATAATTACATTCTTAACATATTGAATGTTATATTTTATCTTAAAATAGAAAAATATTTGAGATTAACCCAAAACACGATTCGACACCTATTCCATGATTCTTCTCAACTTATTTTACTCATAACAACAGTAATAGATATTTTTTTTAAACTCCTCACCTTAATGATATTGAATGTATCTTTTAAATGATATATTATTTATGACGATTTATTGTATATAGATCTGGTAATGGTAAACTATACTTTTTTTAGGTTCATGATATTGAAGATCTATAAAGTGACTTTTGGTCAAATATGTGAATTTGCATAGAGTAAACAAATTATTTAAACTTGTCGACGTTATAATCTCAGTGACGGATGCTATATTTATTTAATTTAAATAAAAACTATAGCAATATATACAACACTGGCTTTAGTATAGAATATATGTCAAGCCGTTTACTAATACCTCAATGTTTGAAATTAAATTTCCTTGTAATTATTACAACTTGGGTAATCGCTCCACTGTTATATGTAAATATGAAGTATAAAGGAAAAAAAGTTCTATTTAATGAAACAAGCACGCTATTGGCAACGAATAGATTCCCTGGTGGCGAATCGCGTAACTACCATATGATACAAATTGAAGTTTATAACACTATCGTTTTGTACAATTGGTAAGGTTAGCTACATCTGCATATATTTTTAACATTTAAAATATCATTCGTCTTTGGGAAGAGGTCTAATATATTATGATATTGAATATATCTTTTAAATGATATGTTATTTGTGAAGAATTTTTTGTTTTTTTATATAGATCTGGTAATGGCATAATTTGCATAATGGCCCCTTAAACTATACTTTTTTTAGGTTCATGATATTGAAGATCTATAAAGTGACTTTTGGTCAAATATGTGAATTTGCAAAGAGTAAACAAATTATTTAAACTTGTCGACGTTATAATCTCAGTGACAGATGCTATATTTATTTAATTTAAATAAAAACTATAGCAATATATACAACATTGGCTTTAGTATAGAATATATGTCAAGCCGATTAATGTTTGAAATTAAATGTCCTTGTAATTATTACAACTCGTGTAATCGCGCCACTGTTATATGTGAATATAAAGAAATTGTTAAATAATAAAGGAAAAAAGTCCTATAGGTATTTAATGAAACGAGCACGCTATTGGCAACGAATAAATTCCCTAGCGGTGAATTGCGTAACTACCGTATGACACGTAATTGAAGTTTATAACACTATCGTTTTGTACAATGGGTAAGTTTAGTTACATCTGCGTGTATTTTTAACACTTAAAATATTATTCGCCTTTGGAAAGAGGTCTAATATTATTTTTGGTTGCTCTGTAGGTACCTAATAGTGAAATTAAGACGTAACTTATTAAAACTATTGAAAACTGTGGCAATACTCTAAATATGAATATTCAACTGTTTAAAAATGATCTCTCAATTCTGTCCCACCTCAGTTCCCAACCGGTCACTCTGTTACGGCTGCAAATTTGATTTTGAGTCTACGCTGTAAATAAGTCTGTGACGGGGCTCAAAACTTTTTGTTCCAACATGTTCAAAATGAAGAAGTTTCACAACTTAAATAAATTCTACATAAAATAGTTTTGCAATGAAAAGCATATGAGTGATAATTGTTAAAAAGAATGTTTAAATTACTACATGTTTTATCTAGGAAACTCCATTACTTATTAGGAAACTGGAAACGCTCAAAATTCTAATTAAATCATCGGTATTTTACTATCTTTTAACCGATTTCCGACGAGCAGGTTTTCAATTCGACTGGTTTTTTTTAGTGTATGTCATCTTATTTTTAGTACATGTCATCTTATTTTTAGTATATGTCATCTTATCTTTAGTATATATCATTTTATTTTTAGTATATGTCATCTTATTTTTAGTACATGTCATCTTATTTTTAGTATATGTTATCTAACGATTTTAATGATTCTCTTTTATTTCGAAGTGTATACTCTCAGCACAGAAACGACTCAGGGTACATAAATTTACTCTCTAGCAGAATAAAGTTATATGATGCAGACCAAAGTATCATGGATAGACAGGGACTCATCGGTGACTCGCAGTAAATTCGTCAATTTGGAACTCGTTGAACTTGTTTTGATGTAAGCAAAAGGTAAGAAAGTAAATAGATAGGTAAGTATATGTAGGTACATACAAATCCATGAAACAGTGAAAATACTATTTGGTGGATAGATAATACGGATAGGCACATAAAGAAATGAACTATAGTGATGTGAAAGGAGAAAAAATGATTTATGTATGTATGTATGAATGCATGACTATAATGAAGTGAAAGGAGAAAAAGTGATTTATGTATGTATATATGAATGCATGAATATATCTAGGTTTATAAAATGCCACAAACTCCCTATTTTAATAAATAATATATTTTTCTATTCATCGTAAGGTTGTAGTATTCTGTGTATCGTAGAATATCTAGGTAATAAAATGGAAAAGTCAAACTTATTTACAAAAAGTCTAAACGATTACAAATACAGATGAACTCAGTGTTAAGAGAAACGTAGACGCAGCTGTGTGTGTATATGGGTGTCCATGTATGTGAGGAAGAAAGAAAATCGTCGACTAGGAACCGATTCGATAAATCTCTAGCAGTAGAGGTATTTTGCAAATTGATTTATACCCCAAAAGGGATATCGTACTACAAAAGGTCCAACTAAGTATTCGTGTTTTTATTATTCTGTACATTTTAAGTACGCTTATTATTCAGTGGTTATAAAGTTGGATCGGCTTTTTTTAGAAATAAGTTTTATTATTTATTCCACCATAAAAGGTTCTTCATACAACGTTATTTCATTTTAGTAAATATTTCTTTTATAAATTGTACATTAAATTCCATATCTTAAGTGCACTGTTCATAAAAATCTTGCTAACTTATTATTCTCGTATGTTACGCCATCTGGAGGTAGATATTAGATACGTAGATAATGTTCTACAATAAAATTATTATTTATTTTTGTATTATTTGTTACTCGTATTTCTTATGAAAATTCGAAAATATTATGTGAATTTTTGGATAAATTAAATGTAAAACTCTTGCAAACTGTCTCTCGGTATTTTTATTTCATTACATTCTAAACACCAGAAACTACGAAACTCATTTGTCCGACTGACACCTGTCGTCGCTTTTGTTGTACTTTTTAACAATTAACGCAAGTTTGTGTGCAAAATATAATCCTATTATATAATTTTCATAAAACAAAGATTTTCATGAAATAAAAGGCTTAAATGTACACCAAATTTTTAAAATAAGGTAAAAGTTCATATATTGACTGACAATATCTTATAAGTGCTTATATCCCTAAAATTAGTAAGCGTGAGCATAAAGAATGTTATTATATAGATTGTCTTGTTCGGTTTTTTACAGAATTCACTTTTCAATTCGTGAATATCATGAAAATAGCACCACAAAGTTCATTTAAATTTTATGTAATTTTTTATGGTATCCTAAAAAAGGAAAAAAGAGTCGTAGGAAACTAACGCCATCTATTCAAAATCATTCATACCATGTCTTGTTACAAAAATAAACTTCTTCAACGTGAGTATTACTCATACGACAATGTACTACTTAAATAAATATATTTTAGACACTTTCTCAAACTAGTTATAAGTATAAATGTTACTTTTTGCCATGTAAATATATTTCCTGTTATAATACCGTTCACAGGTACAAAAATATAGTAAGTTTCTCAAAAATTTTGAGACACAGAAACACTGGATTTAGAGACACGTTATTTTCTTTGCAATTTTATTTGAGCATTGAAGATGAGAAAAGGGGGGAATTCGGTTCGCTTTTTTGTGGATCTTTCCAGCAATATCTCAAAAGCTACCTCATACCTCAAATTGCCCTTTTCAGATAATCCTTACGAAATTAAAAAAAAAAAATGTTTTCGACTATTAAAATGTGCCTTCTCTAAAATTCCCAAATTAATGTTTTTGAGTGTTGAATATTGAGATATATTCCGATTAATACGCTTTATCACTATGTCAATTTCTAAGTTTTTACGTAAAACGTTTTCTGAGAAAAAAAAACATTAAAGCAGCTTGACGGGCAGACAGACGGACAGACACTTCAGTGATCTTATGAGATTTTCTTTCTTTATTTTTAAGATACGGAATCCCAAAAACAAAAAAGTTTTTGTATAAAATCCACGCTGATAGACTTTAATTTGATAAATATTATTGAAATCAACGCAGCAGTGGTGAAGTTCATAATTTAAAGTTGCGGCACTAACGCTACTATGGCCTTTTTGGATTTATTGGCTTTTCGTCATCTGCATGCTCTCCTCTTAGTTTATTATATTTATAATTATGTACTTACTGTATCAAGAACATCCGTAATTTTACAGCCAGGACTATTAATCCTTGGTAGCATTCTGGAAACTGTTCTCCCGGCTTGGATAATGGACATGTCACGGTCAAACATGAGATGGAATGGAAAGACGCGGCAGAAAGTTGCTGGACTCACTTTGGGTTCTGAAAACAAGTTTTGATTATGTTTTTTAGAAATAACAAGTTTAAGTGAAAATAAACTTCAACATAAAGTGTGCAATTACATGAAATATAATTATAGATCTATTAACTTTGACCAGCGGCTTGACTTGCGTGGAGAAAGGAAAAATAGTGATGTTATTAAAAAAAAAAGTTCCTGTAAAATGAAAGTAGAATTGGAAACGGCTAAGTAATTTGAGATTCACAGAAATGAAGAAATAGCGTGATAGTATGATCTGTACCCTGTAACAGGTAGTTGTAGGTTAACCTGACGCCGTGATGAGTTATTACGTACTAGTATTTACGTTCATATTCTTACATATTTTCATGCTCTGATGTCTTCGTCTGGGTTGATTCTTTAATTAATAAAAAAATTATATTTTGGTGTAAATGTTTTATTAAAAGTTTGTCTTCATGACACAGGTTATATGTGTGTATGAAAAATTTCATGAAAATTGTTTGAGTAATTGGGTGCCAAAGCTGAGTAGATAAACAAACAAACAAACACACATTTTCATATTTATTGAACCGACCTTTAAATCGAGCGTATTTTAATTGAGAAAATATATATCTAAACAATTTTTTGTTAGTATGATTAATAACAATTCGCATAAAAAACATATTGTTAACTTTACGTCCCTCAATTCATATTTTCTTATTGTATCACATAATTCGATTCTAGTGTTAGAGTATAAATGGCAAAACTCTTTACCACGTTTCTAACAGAATTGGTTATTGGATGAATCTAACCGTAAAATAGTTATACATTATTATAAATTTATAGATATAGCTAGTTTCAGCGAAAATAAACATGAGGATGAATCTAAGTGAATCCTTCTTAAATCAATTTTAACATACATTATTTTTACTCAAGTAAATTTTGAGAAAAATGGAAAAAAGAACGAAAGAAATTTGTTTCTCAATTCAAATAATGTAATGATGATGGTGTTCTTGTAAATATAACGCACATAAAAACTAAACACTGGATATACTACATTATTAAATATGAAAACAACGCTGCACTCACAAAAAATAATCACAGCATAATGTTTTTTTGCCTGTTAATTGACACGACATATAGAAATTGTGTAAGTAATCATCTGTGCTTAAAATGAAGGAAAAAGAAAATATGTTGATGTAAGTTACCCAAAGACAGTGTTTCAATTTCGGATATTTCAGGTGCGGAAACTCGACCGGAGCCAGAAGTTTCCGTGATAAGAAACTGGGTGTGATCGCATTCGTCTTTTGTTTTCAGTATTTCCACTTTCACTTCTGTGTTATGCAGCTTGCTGGCGACAGTCTGAAATAAGAAGTTATTGTAATACCATGAAGGGATGATGGTTTGATAAACTATAAAAATGCATAAACCAATATTGATTTAGATGTTTGATCCATCGAAGTTAACAAGTAAAAAATTGATAAACCCATTCCATAAAACTAAATTTCTCTCCGACTTATTTTTCGGTTATATTCTTTACTCCTAAACAGCATAATTTTTTATAATTCTTAATAATTAAGATTTGTTGTGAACAGTGTATTAAAAAATTGATAAACCATTCCATAGCAAAAAATGTATAAACCATTCCGTAAAACTAAATTTCTCTCCGACTTATTTTTCGGTTACATTCTTTACTCCTAAACAGCATACATTTTTAAAATTCTGAATATTTAAAGATTTGTTGTGAACAGTGTATTAAAAAATTGATAAGCCATTCCATAGTAAAAAATTGATAAACCATTCCATAAAACTAAATTTCTCACCGACTTATTCGGTTATATTCTTTACTCCTAAACTGCGTAAATTTTTATAATTAAGAATATTTAAAGATTTGTTGTGCACAGTGTATTTGAAAGTAATTTGAATATTCTAATAAATTTTGTTCATCAAAACAAATGTGATTGTGGTGTCGAGTATATAGTGTTAATTTATATATAATAAAAGAAATAAACAAGTCGCCAATACCTTAACGATTCCGATTACAATGTGTGCCAGACCAGGTCTATCTGAATAGTAATGGAGAATCAAGGCTCCGTCTTCTGGACGCTCGGTGCAGCGGAAGGATGGTGCCCGCATTCCAGGATACAGCGTACCCAGATGGTCATGGAGACCGTCTAGATTCTGAGAATATCAAATAAGGCCAAGCGTTGGTATTTTGCCTTATATTTGCTTGGGAAATGATATGTTGTGTAAGGGAATAAAGGTTTTTTGTTGAGAAAAACGTGACCACATAGTATTGTATATGACTTGACAAAATAGAGGTAATTTCACTGATTGATTATTACACATAGCGGTTTCATTAATAACATTCAAAGTACAAAGGAAACATCACAACTATGAAGAATTTCTTTTGCATTCAAAAATTTACGAAATATTATTTATGACCTCTTTTATCCCATTTGGGGTTATTTTTAAGACAACCGATTTTTTACGTTCTTAATTTAACCAACGATCTCTCTTCAGGACCTCTCATAATTTTAAATTTTTCTTATTTTTTATTTAATTTACTGACCTGCAGAAAATCTCGAGGTGTGGCGCCCAAAACTTGCAGAATCTTGTCGTAACCCGAATCTTGACAGAACTCAAAAAAAGTTTTTCCGAACAACTCAAGAATGGCATCAGCTGGTATTTCTACGAAAGGAAATTGAAGAAACTGTATTTCAACTTTTACAATTCATAATAAAATAATTATATTCATAGTGCTCGTGATAAGATAAAACTGAGTATTTTATGAATGTCATTGACCAGTGGTGTCGTTTAAAATATCAAGTTACAACAATATTTTAAAATAATACTACTAAATACATGCCTACGCTGATAAAAGGTAATGAAAATATTGTTTTTATTTATTCTTATGTAAATAAAACAATATTAATATCCATTCACAGCAATTTACATTTAGACTAAAAAAATACAAGCATAATAATACCTCATAAATACCATTATTTTGCTTCCAATGACTTTGTCACATATTTCTTTTTCACTTTCTAAATACATAAATAAATAAATTTAGTTGAAATACGTAATTCTTTATACCTCATTAATAAATACAAGGAGAAATTACGTAATTTTAGTAAAACAGAATTTAAATTTATGGCTTTTTTATTAGCTGGTGAAATACAAGGAAACACATCACCTATTTGATTTATGTTAAATTTGGTGATAAAATTATATGCAAGCTTTCTTGATTGTGGAATGTAGAAACTAACCAAAACATTTTGTAATATAATAAACATAAAACGGTTACGATATGTGAATTGCCATATTACGCAAAAAATGCGCAATATATCAAAGCGAGTATCTTTTAATTGAGATAATAGATATTAAATATTTCTTAAATATCTGAATTATGAAATAATATTTAAAAAGACTACTTTACTTTAAATTAATCAATTATTATTAGAGGGTTCCAGGAAAAAAAACATATCGTTTTGATGATTTTTTGTTTTTATTCTTGGTTGAATTTCGTCTTGAGCTTGAATACCTTATTAAATGTTTTTTGTTAATACTCCTTTGGTGGTTTTAATGTATATATTTGTTTCGTCAATGTAAGGCTTAAGCGATATTATAACACAAATAAATTAAAATTATGTTAAACTGTGATTTAAATGAAATAAAAATATTTTCCAAGAAGCACGTAATGGAATACTGACGTCAAACATCATTTGAAAATTGTATTTAAAAAGTGGCCAGATGATATCTAAACTTGTAAGTTTTTAATATCAAGTACGCGCAATGTATATTGTATATAGATGTATAACAAAGTATATAGGTGGATGACTTTTCCAGAAGGTTATTCGGTGGCCGACAACTACCGACTTTTATGGAACAAGGTAGGCACCCGACTTTTAAGAGGCAAGGTAGGTCTTTGGCCTTGTCTCTTAAAAGTCTAGTGCCTACCTTATCGCACAAGTCAAAACTCGCGCCTCGCCAAAGAAACATCTGCCGACTTCATTAGACCGTGTTCTGCCGTATGTTCTCCGATTATTTTCAGACCGTTAATTGTCGGTCGTTTGCGTTGCGCGTAAAAGCAGATATGTTCCTACTTATGCACTTAGAGTTATACCTACTTATATTACATACAAAAAGACAATAATATTTTTTTTGTTAAGAGCCTCATCCGTCAACAAATTACGTACCTTTAAAACTATTTAAAGTAATGATATCTTTGACCTTTTTGTATGACCTTTATATTTTAATTATAATTAACAGTAGATCTATTTTTGGAATTATTATTTTATTTATTTAAACTTGATACTAAACGACATATATATGTGTGTGTATATATATATATATATATATATATATATATATATATATATATATATATATATATATATATATATATATATTTTTTTTTTTTTTACATTATATCGATTACTTTATACGGTGCAATTTTAAAGACTACTCAAATTTGAAGACACTTTCCAAATTTCATTTTAATGACTATGGAAATAGGTTTAGAAGATTTGTTTCAAATTTTACTTTCAAATTCTTTGAAAAATTTCTTTCATATTTTCTTAATGGAATGAAGGTATTTCACAAATGTTGTTATTGGTATATTTTATTTATTCCTTTGTTATATTTTATTGTGTTAAGATTTTTACTTTCGCTAGCCACCTGAATTACTGACAAAAGTAACTAACAGTATTTTGAGAAACGCATTACGTAAGACAAATAATGCGAGTATGTAAGATGTTGGGACATATATATAACTAAGCTTACGAAGGATGTCTACAGCGGCTGTGATTAGATTGTAAGTAATCTCGTCCTCATATATTTGCCGCACCAGGAATAATCCTTCCATTTGGACATCAGCCTTCTTCCTGGAAAGGTAGAAGATTCAAATTATATACTTTAATATATTTATCCTATTTTGATGTAGTACATGAACTTAAAAAAATCAAGGTATTTCTTTAAAATTGTTTGTACAACTTTCAAGAATCCAAAACTCATTATGGTTTTTTAAAATTATTTCTAAGCTAATATTTAAGTAATAAATATATTGTTTTTATAATCATTAAGATAAATATTATAGTCAACTTACTTTATCGTTTCCCATGTCTCTTCGCCAAATGTCTTTAGCACCAGCAACTCCAAAGCATAGTTTACGAAGCCGTACTGAAAGATAATGATATTATTATTTTTTCTTTGTAAGAAAAAAAAAACAAATTTATCATAATGACAATAAAAAAAAAACAAAGAAACGAACTACCCTTTTGCCGAACTACAAAAATTAATGGAATTATTGTCAACTTCTTTTTTAACACTCAATAAAAAGGACAGTATTATAATTCACGTTTCTATATTTATATCTTTATTAGTTTTTTAATAGTTTTTTTATTAAAAATGGTTATTAAAACATTTTTTATTAAAATTGAAAAAGCACGTTTCGCTTTTGCACCCTTCAAAATACGACATTATCAAGTTTAGACTAATAGGTACTCTTAAAATTTCTTTTACGTTCATTTCCTTTATTTGTCTCGCTATAGGCAATTTCCTTAAACCTGTATCCCTTATGAAATTGTGAAATTTCTGTTTTCTTTTAGATTTAGTGATTGTTTTTTTCTTATATACCTGATTATTGATGTAATCTTAATTTTAACATCCTTTATCACTCTTTTAGAAAATTAATATAACATGAATATTAAGTAAATTTGGAGTCTGCCAAAGTTATTTCAAGCAGACGGATGTGCCAATTTGCCGAAAAGACAGACACACAAAGACCAAATGGATTTAAAAAAATATTTTTATTGGTGTATATGCCATATAACTTTTTAATAAATTTTTTAGAATAAAAAAAACGAATATACAAAATTAGTTATTTAATTTCGCCACAGGTTTTTTTGCGACTACGTGTTTGTACAAGTTTTTTATATGCACTTTACTATATCCTTGGCCCTTGATTTATTTTTCTAGTCTTATTAATAAGTACTTGGCAAAGGCCCTACCATTTAATAACATTTCATGTCCGTAAATTTAAAGTGAAAATAGTGAAATATACTTCAGCAATAACAAAATAAAGATATTCATTGCAAGCGAATTTTTTAAAATAAATTTTTGCAATGCTGAGTCGTATTTTATAAATACGTCATTTTTATGTACCCTTTATTTTAAAAAAATCACTAAAATTAGTATTTTTGCTGTACTGAACTTGCACCTAATTTTTTATGCATTAAAAACTAATATTCTAAATTTCACACGACAGTTTATAAAATACTTTAAGAAATAACAAATTCAAATTAAACAGATTTTTCAAAGACAGAAAAATTTTACAGATTTCCAAAATTTCATTGGAAATTAGATAAATAAAATTAATGCTGGTGCAAATTGAATTGGAATTAGATAAACAAAAATAAATGCTGGTATAAAAAGCATTCCGTCTGACATTGTTTGTGACTGAAATTTTTTAATATAATACATTTGTTATTTTACTCATTTTGTTGAGTTTAAAACAAACGGATATTACATATTCTATAAGATAATTACATTATTTGGATTGTAATACTGATGTCTTATTCAAAGAATATGTATAAAAAACGATGTATCATAGATGAAAAAATAGGCTCTTCGCAACTATTTTATTATGATAAATTGATTAAATAAAAAAAAAATTTCACAATAATTCCTCCATTTCTTATATTGCAATTTTTTTCGCTATTTTCCCTTTAAATTTATAATTGGATAGTACATATAACAAAATCAAGATATCGCTGATAATCTTTTTGTATTTTGTACGAAAATATCTATAGAACATCTAACAAACGTAAAAATATGATATAATAAGAAAAATAGTTAAATAAGAGATTAATAACAATTTCCAAATTAAAAAAAACATTCAATTCTACCAATCTTAAAAATTTGTTATTAAATCTTTAGTTTATGATTTTTTTAATTATAAATTAATAACGGGAAACAAATGTATTTTAGCAACAATGAGAATTTCGCTGTTTATCAGCCTAAAAAAACAAGAAATTTATAGTAAGTAAAGAGGCTCCATGAAAATATAATTGAAAAAATTTGTATAGGTATCATAAACTAAATATTTAAATGTCATAATTATTAACCTTTTGAATAATTTGTAAATTGTTATTAACATTTTTGATTGGTTATTTGTTGAGTGCGTAGTATATAATTATAAATTTAAAAGGAAAATAGTGAAAAATATTTCAGCAATAACAACAAACATAAAGATGTTTATAGTAAGTAATTTTTTTAAATAATTTTTTTAAATACGTCATTTTTATGTACATCCTTTAACAATTAAATGAAACTACTTGATGTAGTATTATTTCTACTTTCTTTAATTTCTTTACCACGACCTAGGTTTCGTTGTATTACATCTTCAGGTGGGCTATTAGCAAAGATTTTTGTTAATAATTCAAGCCCACCTGAAGATGTTGTAATACGACGATTCCTAGGTCGTGGTAAAGAGCTTAAAGAAACTAGAAATAATACATCACGTAGTTTCATTTAATTGTGAACAATGAATTTCTACAAAATGAACGCCAAATATATTCAATATATTCAATATAATCCTTTAACTTAAAAAATCACCAATATTAGTATTTTTGCTATATTGAACTCGTACCTAATTTTTTAGGTATTAAAAGCAAATTCTCTAAATATGATACGATAGTTATTTTGTATTAAATTATAAAAATACTTCAAGAAATAACAAATTTTAATTTTACAGGTTTCCAATATTGATTTGGAAATTAGATAGAAAAAAATAAATGGGTAGCTGGTATAAATTGCATTCCATTTTTTAGTTGAAATGTTATAACATGGGTTAATACTTTGATTATTTCTCTCATTTTGATGATCTTAAAACAAATGGATATTATATATTCCGCGTACGAACAACTAAAATATTGTTATTATTCCGTAATAAAAGCATTTATTTAGATATTTTCAGTTATTTTTATTTTATTTACTTAAGCATTTATCAGAGCGGTTAATTTGAAGAGTACTAATAAAACTGAAGCGCCCATAAAGCTGTTGACGCTAGAGAGCGCTGATGTCACGCACCCAACCAATACTTAAAACAATATTTTTCAAATATATTATCTTTGTAGAAAGTAAATATTTTTAAATGTCGAACTTTATATTAATTTAGAATAAGTGAAAAGTATTAATGTAATCATTACTTACCATTGCGGAAAATCTTCTGCAAGCTCTTTATTCTGTAAATTATAAATAGTTATTAGAACAGTTATAATCGTTGTAAATCAGGTTGTGACAAGTATACGATTTTGTACTAAATTTTTAATAAACAATCATTTCCAATGTTTAAAACAATTTTATTGGCATTTAAACAGATTTGTAACATAATAACTTTTATATTTGATATATCGTTAAACACATGTAACGTAAATAACGTTATTGAAAAATATCCTTTTATTTTGTTGATAAAGAGTTCATTGAACAGAAGATTTAAGTATAACAGGATGACAAAATAAAATCAATACATGTTTGCAACTATAGAAAATGAAACAATTTGTAAAATTTACTATGTTAAAATTATTTAAAGGTATTTTTACTATTTAAAATTAACGCTATAATGCATATTAGCAACGATCACGTCCACGATATCGTTCAAAATGATGTATCAAAGTAGAATATAAAATATGTAATAAATCGATTGAATGTAAAATTTTAAAAATTCGAATTTACTTCCTTGATGTTGTAGATAAGAAATAGATCACGAAATAAACTTTTTAAAAATTATAAATAACAAAAATAGATTATAGTGCTACCTAGCGGTTATTTGTAAAACCCCTTTAAGGTTTGACATCGTCTTTTACTTACGAAATAAGCAAAGAGATTATCAGCGACATCTTACGATAAATGCAGAATTTAAATCAAGGTAGATACAGGTTTATCATCTCTTTATTTCATGTACGAAATATACAAAAAGAATTGTCAGCGTTATCTTATGACAAGCGTAGAATTAAAAATCGAGGCAAGAGTAATTTTATCACCGTCTTTCCCTTTACGTAAGAAACGCACAAATACATTATCAGCGACATCTTACGACTGCAAAAGAAATTAAATCAAGATAAAGTTAGGTAAATCACCTTTCGTACGAAAATACAAAAAGATTATTAGCGACATCTTATGAAAAGCGTAGAATTTAAATAAGGTAGGCACAGGTTTATCATCTTTACTTTACGTACGAAATATACAAAAAGAATGTCAGGGATATCTTATGACAAGTGTAGAATTAAAACCGAGCCAAGGGTAATTTTATCACTGTCCTTCCCTTTACGTCAGAATGGTACTTAAAAGTAAATAATCTCTTTTAATTATTAGCGACATCTTACGACTATGTAGAAATTAAATCAGAACAAGCGTAGGTTTATCATTGCTCTTTACGCACGCAGTATACAAGAGATCATTAGCGACATATTATGAGAAGCGTAGTATTAAAATCGAGGCAAACATAGATTTATCGTCGTTCTTTTGTTTTTCTTAAGAAATAAACAAATGATTGCTAGCGATATCTTACGAATAAAGCAAAAATGAAATCAAGCCAGTGTAGGTTTATCAACGCTCTTCACTGCACGAATACAAAGAGAATATCAGTGACATCTTGTGACAGGCATAAAATATAAAAATTCAGTCAATTTACAAGGTCAATAGATGGCGACACGGCTGTACTAAGTTGATGACGTAATTAATAAAATTAAAATAAAAAACTTATTTAAGATATTATTTGAATAAGTGACATTGAATATGTAAGTGTATATTTAAAAAAAAAGTTATATGGAATATTAAGTGGCCTACATAATAAGTTACCGAAAACTACATACATATCTTTAAAATAAAACCAAAATATTAATCTAATAGTCAACATTCAAAGATTTTATATAGAATAAATGACTATCCACTCCAGAAGAAACTAGAAAGTTGATAGTTAAAGGGTATCAAAGACCCACGTGGTGATTATATTTACGAAGATTGACTCTTTATAGATATAGTTCCTGTTTTCTATTTCGAGATCCCATCATTTAAACAATTACGTTAATTGATATATTTTAATATATATATATATATATACATATAAATATATATAAAAGACCACATAAATATCGTTAACTGGGTCTGGTAAAAGAAAAAACTATTTCTTTTTATTTTTTAAGAATAGCGATATAAGTAGTTATTACATAAAACCTTGGACTAATAGAAACACATTCTTATGTACATGTTGATATTAGATATATTATCTTTTAATATTAAATATATAGATATAATATTAGAAATAAATGAAAATTATTTTCGCCAGCTCTAAGCTACATTTGTTTTGAGATGCGACAATGTTTTATTACATTAATTTTTAATTGTTGCTATAAGCTGATCACCTAGGAACCATAATAATTTTCTTATTCATAATTTTAGCGAATCTTGGCTCTTGCTGAATAAATTTAAAAAAATATAAAATCGACAATTTTTTACGAGATGCTTAACTTTCATAGTTTAGTAAATTCCCGTCATTACTCATTGTGTGTCTCAGTTTAAAAACAAATGTTAACGTAATAATTTATTATGTAATATTGAAATCAAAATTGAACTAAAAATAAATTGAAACAAATTTAATTGAACATAAAACAAGTTGTGTTATGATTGTTTTGATATTAATTGATAATTATATCACTAAATAAATAGTTATATACTATTGGATGAAATGCGATTATATAGTTGAACTTCTTGTAATATAACCAGCTTAATTATAAACCGAAAGGTAAATTGAAATTCCAATGCATTTGAAACGAATAGCTTATAATATAAGATAAATATAATGCTACAAATTATATAGACTGGTAAAATAAAGAGAGCATGGAATAATTTTAATAATTTTAAATAAATGTGTATTAATAATTTTAATAATTTTAGACGAATGCAATCATTTTAAACGAATGTATTCGCTATGCACCAATGACAATATTTTGTCGTTAAAAAATGCTGATCCTCCACGGCATAACAACTTCTAGAAGTGTAAGGTAAAAGTAATTGGTAGAAATTTCAATTAACGTGTAGAAAAATTGTAAAAAATCTTTTAAAGTAGTTGTGCGTTTTTGGTTCGCATTTTTGTTCACAGATGGCATGAGTCTATTTCTAATTTTCATGATTTTCAGGCAAACATGCATCGACTTTATTTTGTCAACCCGCTATACTTAAATTTTTCATTCCAGACCCATTTAACGATAAAGTAAAACGATACGATACGTAAATAAATAACGTTACATAAGTCAACGATCTACAAAATACAAATGGTGTTTCGTTTATGAAATATTATGTAACGCTTCTAAGTGCTTTGCCTCCACATTCCTCAAATCTCCTTTTAATTTTCTTACCGGCACAAAAAATGAAACATTAAAAAAAAGGAGTCTATTTGGAAGTTCCTTTTAAATATTTTGAACAAAAAGACGGGCAATAAAAAAAACCTTTTTGGTTCATAGAAGAACAAATATTTTGAATTTTCACTAATTTTCCCAAAAATGGTTTCAATATGCGAACACTACTATTTTAGAGTATTATAATAGTATAAATAACGCCATCGTTATATTTAGCACTATTTTTTGTATGTATGTAATTATTTGCGAACAATTTATCTATTTACAATTAATATCAGGCTATTTTTTAAATAAAATTTGCATTAAATTATACCATTAGAAATTATGAATTATAGACAATTAATCACTCATAGACAATTAATAACCCATGACAGTTCTAAATGTATTATTTTTACGAATTTGTTTTTGGCCTCCTTTTACAAATAACGTGATAAAGATTTATTTAAAATTTAATTCACAAATTTTGTATAAAGTTATAGTTCTTAGTTGTGGCTTAATAATCTTCGTATTAATTACGGCAAAATAATATAAGTTTTATCTCCGTTTTAGAAAAAAAACAGAAGAAGGTATGATATGATTCTATAATCAGACTCAAGAACAATACTTACTATGTAGTCTGCTACAAATAATTAAAAAGGTAATAATTTATTATTAATAAAATCTTTAAGTATTCTAACAAAGTAAGGATCTATTCATTACCTTTTCAGACAAAAAGCTAACTCATCTCCAAGGTACAAGGATATTTGCCTTCTGGGTACTGTATGCGCTATCTCGCACAAGTACCAACAACATCAAAGAGATTTTATTGTTATAAATTTTCAAATTCACTCAAAGGAATATTGCTACTACACAGCACGGACACCTCAGGAAAATTATTCTTTGAGCAAAGAATTTCCCTGCTGGATAGCGTGAAAACGCCGAGTAAGGAAAGCGAGAGGCTCAGTTATTCCTTTGTGCTTCTGGGATGCTGTAAAAAGACGCGAATTTATTTTGGACGATAACATTGTTCGAATATTCCTTTTGTTGTTTTAGATTGGACTTTTTGAGAGCAGATTTTATGAGCGCTTCCATTGTTAGTGATTTATTGCTGTGAATTTTTTTTCAAATTAAGCGAGAGGAAATTGATGAAGTGCTTTCCGCAGCGCGGATTGCGAACAGGGCCGTGTTTTATTGTCTAAAATATTTTTTTTTAGATTCAGTGTTTAATGTTATTATTTATTACAGAATTTTCACCAGTCTTTACAATTTTAAACAAGTTTGCAAGGGATTTTGAAGCTAGATGTTTTTTTATGGAAATTTCATTTAATACATATCAATATTAATAAATGTATATTTCATACGTGTAAAGTAATTACAAAATACTCTACTCTTACGTGTTCTTACGCAGCTCTGTCCTGATTTTTCTGCCTTAAAACAAGAAATTAACATTTAAGAAAAATATTGAAATATTACTGAAAAGTCGTTAAAATTACAAGTCGTGAAGATATAAAGCCGTGAACGCTCTATATCCATATGTGCTCTAAATTTGACTAAGAAAGGTTTAAAAAAATCTATAGAATAAAAAAATGTTGAATGTAAGTAAGGATTAATATATTTAGAAAAAGAATCTAAGATGTTTTCAGTTGATAAGGGTTACTGCAGTATTAAATGTAGGCTTGGGGTTGCAAGCACAATTTTCGAATTGTCTCTGCATGTAGTTGTTTTCCTTGCGACAATAATATATATATATGTATATATATACATATATATAAATATATATAAATATACATATATATATATATATATATATATATATATATATATATATACATATATATGTATATATATATATATATATATATATATATATATATATATATTCTTGCTATTTTATTCATTTGTATTTTTTTGACATCGAAGATTTTTTTGTATATTTTTGTACAATCAGCATGTGAAAGTATTGTAATGTTTTCTGACGTATTTATATTAGTGAGTATTTCCTATCATGTTTAAAATGTGTGATAAAATAAATAGCACTACTAGGATCAAACATGAATGAAAAAATATAGTCGTCTTTACGGGGGAATTATTCGTTTGGTGTATTAAATTTATGCCAAATGACAAAATAAAAAATTGAATTGAATCGAATTTTATGTTTTTGACAGAACTTCCATTAATTTGTCAAATAAATTGCAGGTTGGCAAAAACTGTGACGTCATTTAACCAAAATGTTTCTAAAACCCGGATGCTTCGATGGAAGTTAACAAGAGTTTGCAAAAATTGCATTAATCTAATTACGTAGTATGTGTGGCAAATTGAACGTACTGTTTTGGAATAATTTTATAGCCTCTTGATACTAAAATTTGATTTAACAATCAATATTTTAGATTTTCAAGCCTACCAAAAATTTTTCTTTTGATAAAATTTTTAAATTTTAGTGGAAATAATTTAAAAAAGATGACTGAACAGAAAAAATAAATTTAAATTTATTTATATTCTTAAAACACAAATATTAAATTTATCATATTACAATTAACAAAATGTGTTTTAATTTAGTTTATCATTATTATTTTAGGCATCGGTACATCCAAGTGTGACAAGCATTACTTTTGAAAAATCTTGAGACAGTCATAAAACATTACGATGAAATGAATTTACAATACATCATTGAATGAAACTTGAGGAAAATTTATTATAAGGATCTGTCAAAGGAAAACAAAAGAAAGACCGGGGAAATGGTAAATGTACTGTTGCCTAAATTGATCCCAAAATATTCAGATGACTATGAGTGTCGGTAAAATCAAAAAGCTTGGATTCGTTAGCAAGATATCACCTTTTTATTTCCTTAGAGAACATATGCACAACTTTATAAAAAAATAAATGCTGTAAATAAAAAAAAAACGGCAAGAAAATCGATATCAGAATTCATGTGAAACTCTTAATATTCACTTTTCATTTAAGTGACGTATAATTCCATTATAGATAGATTGTATAATTTGAAAGCTTTTCCTAAATATAGTTAAATTTATTGTCTCAATTTAGAATGAAATTAACTGTCGATCAATAGAAAACTCGTTATTCCAAGGACATTCCTATGTGAACAAAATGTTCATAATTATGTTTAATAACATAGCGTTCTGAATTCGCTGTCTAATGACATATTATATTCACGTTTGATGCCTTATAATAGAATATAATAATGAAATTATTTTTTATCATGTCATTGAAGCCACTTTACATGAATTTCACAATAATTTTTCAGTCTTCTTACAGATTAGCTCAGATCTCATCGATGTGCAAAACACAGTCATGCTCTGTATGTCACCTATGTATGATAACTATTTTACTAAAACCCCTTTTCCCTTTTATTATGATTTTATATACAAATAAATGAACTAAAAAATTGTGAAAAATCTATATTTTTATCATTGAAACGCATATGAAACGACCTACTAAAGCTGAAACTAATAAACAAATATTTTAACGTACAAGTGTCCCCATTAATAGTTTATGTCTTATATACCGATAATTAGCTTTTAATCATAAATATAGTGATATGTTATTTTTAAGTTTCTAATAATATAATATAAGGAAACATGTTTGATATACTAATATATTTTTTATGTGGTAATAAATCAAATATTTTATATGAATAGTAATTAAATCAAAATAAGCAATTACGGTTTCATCAAGGCAATTTCCGAAACGTTTTAATTTATCCTCCTTTCGCTTTAAATTTTGATAATATAATATATATTGATAAATCAATTTCCACTACTGTCCTGATTTTGTAATAATTGCTAAACATTAGAGTAATATAATCCATTAGAATATTTTTTTCACGAAAAATTATTTAATTTATATAAGTATTAATGATCACAGCTAGTTTATTCTTTATTTGGTTTGTAAAAATTTATTACTATTACAAAATCGAGTTAAGCATGTTAATTTTTACATCTAGAAGTTGATTGCAATAATAAAAAGTAAAACAATGCAGATTTTAACAATTCTGAAACAGTATGTTCTGAATCTTATTTTTAAAACTGTTTTCTAAAAATTTACTTTTCTGTCTATCACAACGAATTTCCATGCGTCAATATGGAAAAATAATCGATTGCTTAGCACCGCAAAATTTTACTTGCTTAATTGATCAGGCGATATTATATTTAACAAGTCCTGAATCGGAGCAAATTAGGGGATTTTCAATACAATATCTTCAAGTTTTGCTTTTTCTTAAATATACTCTTGATATTTCTAAACCATTTTAAGGAAATTTTCTAAATTATTGGAATTTCTTTCCATTTTACCTTTTACTTAAAAATTTGCTGTATTTTCATACTTCCTTAATATATTTTGATATTGTAATTTTTAAATACTATTTATATATTTAAATTTAAATCGTTGTTTACAAATTCTAAATCATTCAAGCTTAACTAGATTAATAAAATGACATAGCTTCGTTTAATCTTTAACATTTATCAAGAGCATAATACGATATATAGGTATAGATGATGCAAAACAATAACCGAAACTAATTAAATTACTAACTTACCGGCAGGCACTAACCGAAGTACAGGTAATAATTAAAATTGTCCTTAACAAAAGTTAACTCAGAATTAACGAAACTTTAATTGAACCATTAATTAGAAACACTATTAAACGTAAGTACCATATACTGGCATCTAGACAGACTATTTATGTGTCAAAATATTACGTATCGACATAAATAACATAGTTTTCCGACAAACCGGTACGTAATTTCCGTTATACACCCGCTCAAGTGCGAGGAGCGACTGTCTGAAAATTTTGTGACGTGCGCATTGGAGTCGCTTCTGTACTATATACGTAGCGAAAGTCTGTTTATATTTCCGTCTCTTTCTAAGCTTTTCAACATTGCAATATATAATTCTATAGAGGTTTATACCGGTACAAATATACGGTTTGACATCGTGTTGCGTAGAACGTGGGCGTATGACAGTTTGATGGCGCTTATGTTGTTTGTAAACTGTAATGATTCGTTTGTTTCAGGTTTAAAGCTTTTATGAGATTCTGAAATTAATTGTATCGTTTACTCACTTAGCTTCTTACGAGTTACGTCTTCTCGTTAATGTCTCGTTGGGCGGGAACCTGTTTAATAAATGTTTAAGGCAAAATATTACAGCTGTGTAATTGGGCGCGGTTCTTGTAGGATACACACGGTGTAGGAACGTGCGATGATTTATATCGATAATTTTAGAAGGTTATTCCAATATAAATAGCTCTGGTTACAAGGTGAATGTATTTGTATATTTAGAAATTTCGGTATGTTTCATATGCTGAGGAAAATTAAGCGATCATACGTCAAGTTAAACAATCGAGATCACAGATATGACGTTTATATATATTGTTTTAATTTTGAAGCTTAATATAACAACTTTTGTTATGATGAATTATTAAAATAATGTCGGATCATCTGTACATATTCTTATTTATATACACAGAGAAGTTTGGAAAAAATTGATATATGAAATGACAGAGGAAAGGAAAAAATTCAAATCATTTAAGAAGTTTTCATAAATCGACTTGGAAAAATTGAAAATTTAATTAATTGTGTTATTATTTTATAGGTAAACATGTTAAATTTATTGTAATTGATCCAATTTAGAGCTTGCCAAAATAGAACGTTCGAAGTACTATCCAAGCGATTTGATCTACTTTCAATATTAATAATTACTAATAACATCGTAACATAATTAAAGAAATATCATATCACTTGCAAACTACTAATAATTAATCAACTAATTATTTTAATTGCATCTTATTGATTCATTAAATTTAATTACGCTTAATTAAAAAGTAAGAGAAAATAAAACGAAATAAAAAAAAACGAGTGTGCTTTAGACCACACGACTGAGGTAAAACTTCAAACTCACAAAATATGAACTTTAAAATGAATTTACAATTTTATTCACTTTAAACGTAGAATATTTAATGTATTGAACAAAATAATAATTTATAAAATTGTTTAAGAACGAAATGAAATTACAAAATAATCAAGAAATCACCGTTCGCGTAACGCTAGCAAACTCGAGAGAAAGAAAATGTGCGCGCGCACTGCTTTCTCTTACTCCTACAGTGTGATACAGACAATAGGCTTGCACTGTGTCTTAGATATACGAAACATAAGTGGCTATGAGAGAAAGAGAGAAAGAAAATGTGTGCTCGCACATCTCTCTCTTGTCCCTACAGTAATATACGAAACGTAACTCTCTCTCTTGCTGTCTTCACTAACTTATATCTCCCTCTCAACTTCCGTTCGCCTCGCCCGATCACACTTTTCGTAACGCTCTCGTCACTCATTCACCAGCTTACTCCCCAAGTCAAGCGTGCGTAAAGAAGTTTTACTTCCAAAAAATTAAATAAATCATAACAAATCATCTCATTTATGTTACGATGTTATTAGTAATTATTAATATTTGAACGATGTTATTAATATTGAATTAAATTATTAGTTCGTTATTTTCTTTTATCGTCCTAGTTGTATGACATGTTATATAAATATGGTTTAAATATAAAGATTTGAGAAGTTTATTAGTTAATTTAGGTAAAGTGATTGCCATAGTAACAAGAAATAATTTTAGCATCATGTTCTAAAAGTTGGCCTTATGTGTAATCTATCAAACTATGACGTGCAAATGGGTGTTTAAAAGAGTTTTTCGATATGCGTGTGCACAACCCTGAAACTAATATTTACACTAACGTATAATATAGATTGATTTAAATAAAGCAGGAGATATAATTTGAAAGCTAATCAATCCTAAAATTTACTCCAAAGAGTCTTTAACTCCTTTTAAAATATCCATTAACTAAACAATGAAAAAAATTCTATAGGCGTGTGCGCAACCCTAAAACTAATATTTACACTAATGTATAATATAGATTTATTTAAATAAAGCAGGAGATATAATTTGAAAGCCAATCAATCCTACTCTTGCCCAGTCCCCTTGCACTAGCGCTAAGCTGTTTGACGCTAAGTGTCTGGCGCTAAGAGGAAGCCTCCCGATGAAAAAGTCACCGCGCGTCGCCATATGATCCATAATCGCAACGTAATCGCCATCGGTATATATATATATATATATATATATATATATATATATATATATATATATATATTAATTGTTTAGTCATAAATAAAGATATTTTCATGTCACGGTCACATAGGTCACCGATACTTAAAACTAACTTGTTTGATCACTTTATTTAACAATTTTTAATTAGTCAACCTAAGCATTTTATATGCAATTATAAGTCTTATTTATTTGTGTTTAAAATAAAAAAAACTGTCTATTGAACGACAGCTAGTTTAGTTACAAGCTGACATAATAAATCCATTTTTTTTTCTTTTTTACCAAAATGTTTGAAATAATATATCCGCTATGTTTATAAATATATTTTTAAAAGAAAATTAGGTGATACTTAATTGAGAAAAAAAGATCAATTGTGGAATATAAATTCTTACATCAATTGAGTTACACGGTGAACCGTGTAACTAAAAAAAAACTAAAAAAAAACCAACAGTGAACTGTTGGTTATTAAAGTTTTCATCATACTGTGTAAGTAATAAAAACGTGATATATTCGTTACTGATCCAGATACATTTTCTAAGTTTTTCAATAGCTCAGTAACTCCGAGTTATTGTAACTTTCTCTCTCAAAGATAGCGAATATGTAATAGATGTAATGCAGGAAAAGGTTGATATAATCCTTATGCTCCTATAGACACAGTGAATATGACTAAGATATAAGCACGAGTAACAAGATAGAAGTTAGGCTACTTATACGGATCCGCTCTAATTATTATCAAGTAATTACTTATCAAGAACTTACGAAGTTATGTAAGTATTAGTACTTTTTTATATAAATATATATATATATATATATATATATATATATATATACTTAAGAAAGTACGGAGGACTACCCTAGTTGTATGAGTCCTCTTCTTACTTGACATGTTTTTAATTGAAAAAAGCTCTATTCTTATTTGATATGTTTTGCATGGAAGCATTTATAAGTAAGAAGTGTGAGAAGTAAATACGTTCAAATTTTCCCGTCACGTGACGTGTTTTTAAGGCCCGCCCGCCACGTGTTTTTAAGGCTTTCTCATCCCAGTTTAATGGTAAACTTTCTCTTATACTATTACACTGCACCCATGCCGCAGTGCGTCGCATCGTCTGTCTCATTAAACTTTCGATCGTTCGTGGGGAGATTATTTTTATTTCCCTCGTGTCCTCCCCTTTCAGTATATTTGTTTTTATTTGCAGTATTAAATGAATTAAAGATAATTCTTAAATTATAGATAAAAAATGCACTTAATTCAGGTGTGAATTTTTATTGAACAACTGGATCATTAAAATTTTGTCAAAACCATGTTCGGTTTAGCATATAATGCAAAATAAATATGTAGAACATATAAACTTATAATGTTTGAAGCGCATAGCTTTATGGTTATAGAGCTTTTAACATACGTGTAAGTTGTTAGATCCATAGTAATTGTAGTGTCTATAACAATGAGAAGGTTGAATTTCTGGTGAAGTCTTGTTCGGCAAATTTTCGTGTAAGACTCAGTTCGTTTGGTAAAAGTACTAGATTTAAAATGTTACAAATTATATTTTATATACGTTGTGATAAGATTAAATAATATTTGATAATATCTAACTTTACAGTTTTTTTATATATGTTGTTAATAAAAATTATGATAGGTGTAGACACTTATAATATTAAGATATGTTATAATTGTCCACATAAATGAGGTAAGGCAATAATTTTCACCATTGAAAACTTTTCTACCAAAATAACGATTTGTATTATTTGATTTTTAAATATTTCATCCAATAGCTAATAGGACAAATCTCATTTTAGGCAAACATTTTAATATTTTTTTTCTCTCTCGTAGTTTCACGGAAAAACGTTTATGAAATATCTCATAAAATTGAATATCTAATAGGACAAGTCTTATTTTAGATAAACATTTTTCATTTTTTTTTTCTTTCGTAGTTTCACGGAGAAATATTGAAGAGCACATGGATTTTCGGGTAATATGGCTGTAGTTCAAATTGTTTGCAGCCAAGGCCAAAAAAGCACAGTTAAAACGATAGATATACTTTTAATTAATTCAACGACCTGATTATAAAGATACTAAGTATATTGTAATATATTTTACATATTCCACAAGAACATACGATGAGAAAGAAGATAATTATAATTTATATTTGCAAGTTATTTTATTTATTTATTTACTTTAATGTATCTAATTCATACATATGGCAGACTTATTGCTACGGGAGCAATCTCTAACAGTTAACCATCACACCAGTTCAACTCCGTTCGACGAACGACCGGGTCCAGGGAACGAACCAGGGTCCCCGCGGTGCGCCGCATCCGTACCCACACCGTCAAAGGGCGTATGCCTTGTCATCAACCCAACACAACACGGATACGACACACTAGTAATACGTAAAATAAAGTTACTTGTTAACAATTATATTGTTAGTTATTTATTAAATATTTATGAATTTAACATAAAAAACAATATCAATATGAATACAAAAACAATAACAATATAAATACTATATAAACTATGGATAAATCATATAAAAAGTGAGAATTCAAACTGTCTTTCCTAATGTCTGATAAAGTTAATACGTATATCATTTTCTAAAATGTACTAAATCTGGCGTATTTTCGAGTCTTTGTAATATTGGTGGTTGAAGTCGTTTTTGTATTTATTATTTTAAAAATATTATATATATATATATATATATATATATAAATATATATTTATATATATATATATATATATATATATATATATATATATATATATATTTATATACACATGATATGATTTATGCTAATATATGATAATTATATTATTTTAATCTATTTTAGTATATATGATGTAATCTATTTGGATTATAAACATTTTACTAATTTTAATAAAAAAATCAAGTCGAACTGGTGCGATTAGCATACAAATCACGAATCGATACAATTAGAACCGATTACAGTATATTTAAAGTAGATATTAGTATGCGTGCATTGTAATCTATGTAAAAAATGCTATCGGTTGAGAGATTACACAGAACACGAAAAATGTGTTCGAGTAATGAATTTTGTCTCTTTTATACGTAATATTTTAACACTAGCGTGACCCGTGCGAAGTCTTCGCATTATTTATTCCATTATGAAGCTCAGATGACAGATCAAACAAATATTTTACTAAAATTGACATATAGAGGCGCAAGTATCAAAAGCATTGAGCTAAAGCGCCACTTTATTTATACGTGAGTGGATTTGAAATTAAACAAAAATTTTACCGACCGTCAATCATATTGACGTTGAGCCGTTAGATGGCAGCATTGCTGTTTTGTGTATATAATTTTAATAATTAATTAATTTGCAAAAACAATAGCAATAATAAATTTGTTAGTTGTGGATGCCGGTAGAGCAAGCAATTATCTATAAAATGATATATAATTTATGTGGATTAGTTGTGAGGTTTTTTCTAAAAAGGGAGAGTAACATCTTAACCTTAGTGTATTAATGTATATGATGATAATGATGATGATGATATGATATTAGACAGCGAAGTACATATGTTCTAAATTTATATGTTCTAAATTTTTTTAAATTTTTTTAAATATAATAATGATAATTAACTTATCACAAGTCGAAAAAAAAATTATGGTTTTTAAAAAATTAATTTCAGTACTGGCTGTTTTTTTATCTATCATGTGATCTTGTACATTACTGAATTTGTAGGTATTTACGTCACCGGTGCATAAAGTATTCTTAGAGCATCTTCTTTCCTAAACATTTCATACACTTTCTCGACTCTAAATAATATAAAATGTTGTAATTGATATTAGTTATGTATTACATAGTTCATATTTAAAATGGCATATAAGCTTTCTAGATTAAGTCGTTAGGAGGTAAAAGTTGTAGCAGAAAGTCACATATCAATTATAGAATCTATTTTATATATGGTTCAATAAAAGATAGAGACCGAAAAATTTAATTGGAATTGTGAGTTCATTAGTTGAATGGTATACGAACGATTAGTTAGTGGGTAGTGGGTAGTTTATACATGGAACTTTCAAATGTTCCAAATTTTATTAAAATATTTTAATAGCATTCTATTATTTATTCATAGGTTAAATTTAATTACGATGCTGAAAATGTACTAAATACAAAATTTAGTCTGAAAACTCACTAGATTTCCCTTATTTAACGTTTTGTTATGAAACTTGTTTAGTTAGAAGATAATTATCTAATGAAAAGTAGATTGGTAGACAAAAATGATTACCTGTGAAAATGTTTTATGTCTAGTCTTGGCAATAGTAAGCTAAAATTGCTAGTATTGCAATGAAAAGACTATTACAGATATATTAAAATGTTAATTTTATTGGGAAAATAATGGTTATTTCATTTTATATATTTGTACATTTGAAATTTACTTGGTGACATAGTTATGAGGAAGGTACCAAATTATAAAAAAAAAATTGGGTAATTCGGGTATTAATTAGAATTTTCCTATATTATATACATTTGGCGTTAATTTTGTAGAAATTCATTATTCACAATTAAATGAAACTACGTGATGTAGTAATATTTCTACTTTCTTTAAGTTCTTTACCACGACCTAGGTTTTGTTGTATTACAACATTTTCAGGTGGGCTATTAGCAAAGATCTTTACTAATAGCCCTCCTTTAAATGTTGTAATACAACGAAATATAGGTCGTGGTAAAGAAATTAAAGGAAGTAGAAATAATACTACATCATGTAGTTTCATTTAATTGTGAATAATGAATTTATACAACATTAACGCCAAATATATTCAATATCCCTGTACACACCAAGGGTAAAAAAATATTGATGCTTTAACTTTTAAATCGTGGAGGACGCGTTATCTTCTTTTATATTTATTTCCTTTGCGATTGCCTTGATATTTAAAAATTTGAAACAAAATATTGAATTAATTATTTATCTTATAGACATTTTTGGATAAACAAAATTTAATTTAACGGTTGAATCGTTAAAAATACAAGTTGCGAAAATTTATTAATCATCCAATCGACTACGATAATGCGTTTAAAAAAAAGGTTCAATCAAATGCATTTTTATATGAAACCTATTTCAAAATAAATAATATGGCTTGTGTTATTAAATAATTGAAATGCTTGCAAAATTAAATGTGGGTATTCCGTAAATAAGTCTATATTATATGTTTGATTTTTTTTAAAAACACAAGAATTTTACAATTTAAAACAATAAAAAAAAACACGTAATATGACAATAAATTAATAAACAATTTTTGTTAAAAAGTTTTAAGGGTAATTGGGTAATAAATATAAAATGATGAAAACAACAATTGTCTTTTATAATAGAATAGTAATTACACACACACACACACACACACACACACACACATATATATATATATATACATATATATATATATATAAATATATATATATATATATATATGTATATATATATATATATATATATATATATTTATATTTATATATATATAAATATATATATATATATATATATATATATATATATATATATATATATATATATATATAATAATAAGAAATATTCGGAAAAAGTTCCGTACTTGTATCTCTTAAAAATCTACCAGCTAATCGCAATAGTGAGTGGTGAAATTCGAACTCCGTTTTAAAACTTAATACAAAATTAGTAACCTCAAGGTTAATCGGAATAAAATTCTTAGTTGTTTATGTTTTTAGAAAGGTGAAATACGCATTACAGATAAGCTTAATTTTATACTAAGTAATTTCATATTTACCCTAACTGACCGAAATAATTTGGTTTCGGTGGCTGTTGTATAGTAACGAAACTTTAGTGTGTGAATGCAACTTAATTATCATTAGTGAAAGAAGCTTTTTTATTTTCTGACTGCTGACGGTTACAGTGCTAATAATAGGTTCAATAATGCTGAAGTCATCATACCGCGCTGACTTTTCATTGCTACTTTTCATAGTTAAAAAGGAAAATTAATTGTTTTTAATATTAACGAGATTGCAAATGGCTCAAATTTATGGCATTTGTATTTTGACTGTTTTCTCGGTATGCATTGCTTATATCGATAACTGTTATTATACAGAATACAGGACTTATTTCCGTTTTAAGAATGTCTATCCATCTGTTAGATTGGATTGAGTTTCATTATGAATTGACATTTCAAAAGACAGAAAAATAACATAAAGATATGACATTTGATGTATATGGTTGCGGAGAGGTAACAATTTTTCAATAGATCCTCGACGACATTTAATGATGATACTTTCTCAGTATCGGGATCCAGTTGATTTTAAAGTTCTGATGCTCGGATAGTAAATGATTTTTCGTAAGTGGTCGAAGTATGTTTTAGAATAAGTAGGGTGAGTAAGTTATCCGAGAGGAACCAGATCCGTAGATAGACAAGTATTTAAATCAGCTAATTAAATAATTTAGATTTTGAAGATTTTTTTAACATAATTACCTCATTGGTAGATTTGAAGATTTATTTTATTATATTAAAGGGAAGCCTAAATGTAAGAAGTTGGTTTTGATCGTAGATCTTCAACCAATTGAGACGTGACCTTGCCTTCAGAAATAGGTTTTGAAGGCATTCTAACTTATTTAAATATTGTTCATTTAGAACCGGATATCGTACATCTCCATAAACAATTAGTGGTAACAGGAGTTTTGACGAAGGTAGGTTCTTATTTTAAGCTACTCGATATATTTATTAGTGTTATATATTCATAAAATCTATGTCTTTGTGGACATATTGTAGACAACACAATTGAACTGGATAGTTTTCAGAAATGACCTAGGCGAGTACATGTAGTTTATGGAAACCCTCCAATAATAAATAAATAGTACATATTCACAGAACGTAAATTTGAATAACGTTGATAGGAGATTTCTTGAGTTGCGAGTAATTCAACTATTATAAAAAACAAGTACCCACATTTTATACCGAATTACGGAGCGATATAAGCTTTCCTTAAAATGGAACTGAGGACACATTTGAGGTATATTATAGTTGTACATACGTCAAAAATGGGTCTATTATGAAAGTCTAAGAACTGCTATATCAGCACCACTGATGCGTCATATGGCTCTACATTTTCTCTGTTCGTCCCATCTCCATGGAAAAATGGCTAGAGAGTATAAACAAACATAGCCACATAAAGTTACAATAAAAAACAAATTATACAGAAAAGAAAACATCAAAATATATGTCGACATTTTAAGCGAACAAATGCGGAAAGTCCTTAAGAAAGTATTTTATTGGACAGCTTGCTTCACACGCATTTCAAGGCAACTGTAAGTAGCCGCCTGTATTTGTAACGACCTAAATATTTATTCGCTTACTTCCGGTCATGCAACATGCTATTTAATATTATCTGATTAAATCGCCTAGCCAGGTTGTCGACCCCTTCGACAATAAAACAATAAAACTTATTATATATTTAACTTTAGTTTATGAAGAAAAACATATTGAAAAAGTTCGCAATGGTGTGTAATGTCAATATTATCAGCAACTGAAATTAACGTATTCCTCTATTTTTATGACAATTAAGGTAGAAAAGAGTTGGATCATAACGATTTTCACTATTTTCTGTTCCGTAATTTTTGATATTGTTATCCTCGTTACAGGTGTAAGATATACGCCGAAATACACAAATTTATTCAAAACTGGGTATTTGACTAAATTTTTTTTATTTCATTAATCATAATTTCAAGGTACAAGCTGATGAAGAGTCAAAATTATTTTTACTAATCTGTAAAATTGACCCGAGTTATAACATTTTAAATTTAACCTTTAGAGAAGGACGGCAATACTGTGTTGTGAGGTCATTTTTAATATTGAACATTATATTCTACGAGAGGAAAAGAGACAGGGATATACCCAACTCTAGCCGTATCTTCAAATTTAGAAGTCTACAACTGGCTTATTTTTCAATAACTTTTTGAATTTTTTTCAAGACTGGTTTTTAATTAACATATATTTTACAATATTGTACGAACAATATCAAAATTTAGAATGAGTCAATTACCGTATTGTTGCAAATAGAGTAACGTAAAGTTCTATATTTAAGGTAAATAAAAGTTTATCGATAAACGTATATAGATGTTTCTTTAAGATTACAAAATAGATTTTTATTAAGTAATTTGTTCGACTTATTACTGTCTCATTTTTTAAATTTTTTACATTCTTTCGTTTCAGAATGGGATATTGGAAACTGCTGCAGACTTATTTCACTTAATTGATGATTATTGTTCTTCAATATATATCTTTAAAAAATAATGTTGCAGAACAATCTATATTTGTTTATTAATTAACTTCAATTTTCTTAAGTATATACCTTTTTCATTCCTCCCTCAGCAAAATTTTGGTAAACATTTTTAAATTTTGGTGTAAACCTCAGTCGTAGAGAGGTGAGGTGTAAATATTTTAATACACTTAGGATGAAATGATAATATCAGAAAATGATAAGCAGAAAATATTAACAGGCAAGAATCAAATTAGATTAAAAGAAGGCCAATTTATATTTGAAAGAATGATAGAGTTTAGCAAAATGTGCAAAATTGAGTAATGAAAAAGCATTAGAAACTAAGGTTTTTCTACCTTAATTTCCATAAGAGTAAAGAGCTCTCAGTAATATTGATAATATGAACATTATACAATTTCCTAAATCTTTTCAATACATTATTTTCATAAACAAGAGTGAAATATCTTTTCGATACAATAAGGTCAGTGCAGTTCAATAAGGTCAAATTAAGGCTATAACTTGGAATGAAATAAAGAAAGCCGAAAATTTGCATACACCTTTGATTTGACGTTTTGACGTGATAACGTTTTATAAATCGATTAACACCGGCTGCACGCATGAAAAAGTGTCACGTTCCGCCTGAGCCTGAGCGTGCAAGCGAGAGCGCGGAACGAGTGATAGAGAGGTACGATCGGCCCAAGCGTCGGAATTTATCTCTCTTCTCGCGTGACGTCAGAGTTCCAATAATTCTGCTACTGGTACGCCGCCACGCGAGCTTCGAGAACTTCTACAATAACCTTCGCCCACCTCGACAGAAGCCATTATCTGCAACAAGCGTTGAATACGAGACAACGTGTTTTGTGTTTTTTTTCTACAATTTAATAAGATTTAATTGATTTTCTTCATAATTTTCAGGTTGATTTCATTTTGTTCACCTCAAAATTTTCAATTAACTCCTTCTTTGTATTATACAAAATAATAATAATTCAATTTAATTCATAAAAGTATGCAATTTTTCATCAGTGTTTCTTTATGACGTTATTACGTAAAGTTATCGTCCGTAAACCGACTCAGAGGTTTAACAATTGTAGAAATTGTTCATAAGTCAAATACATTTCTTTGTATGGTTAACCCTTTTCGGGATATGGTGCGAAGAGTCAGAAAAGTCCATTTTCTTTATAATACGTTTTATTTAAACTATGTGGCGCTGCATTTTATATAGAATAACGCTATATAAATGCAAAGTCAGTTAATGACACTTTACAAAACGAATTATACCATAAAAATATTATTATTACATTTAATAAAGTAAAAAATTGTTCGCTTAAAAAATTGTATGTAAGATAAATTCGATATGCAAGATACATGAAGACTTTGTTGTGAAGTAAAACTTCTACAATTATTAATAATTGACTTAAATTATTTATTAGTAATAATTTACGATTTGTATAATTTTACTTTATTAAAAAAATTGCTTATTTTTAAATAAGCAATTACTTTGATTTAAAAACTTTGATAATATTATTAATGACATTTCTATCACCTAATTAACTTTGCAAATTGTAAAATGTATTTGGCTCCGCAATTTATACAGCGTTACCACATAAACGGATACTTGCTTCGCACTTCCTTGTTATATCCCGAATATGATTTAAATGCAAAAAAATGCATGTAACCAAACTTGTACAGAACTGTATGCTAAACAAATTTTGTTAAACGTTGAACGACATAAAAGATATAGGAAGCGAAATATTTGTAAAACAAAAAAAACCTATTTTCGTAACTTTTCTTCGACACGCGGCTAGCGGACACGTTACCTCGTGAGACTTTTCACGTCATCTTTAAAATAATTCAATACAAATATTCCGAGGTTTTCGAAAGGCAGAAAAGTGTTCCGATATCTCATCATTATTTAATTTCACATCAAACTTTATTGTTTTATTATCGTCCCCGTTTAAGGTCTCGCGGTGTGTTCAGACAATATTAAATAGCATATTGCGTGACCGGAAGTAGGCGTATAAATATTTGGGACGTTATAAATACAGGCGAACTTAAAGCTGCTTTCAAACGCCGGCATGGTGTAAGGAACGGTTCGTCCAGGAAAAAACTTTTCTTAAGCACTTTACTAATTTACATGTTGTTAAAAATGTTGACATATTTTTTGGTCTATGATTAATTACCATTATATATGTCTAATACAGTCGTTACAATATATTCATTCAAATTACTATGTAGATTCTTTTTTACAGATTTTTAGGATTCCGTGCGCCAAAATGAAAAAAAAACAGGTCCTTTATAAGGTCACTTGGTTGTCCATTCGTTCGTCTGTCTGCCAATGTCTTTTTTCTCAGAAATGACTATTGCTATCAAATTGAAATCAATATCGTATGTCGATACATTGTTGTAAAGAATTTTAAGTTTTTGAAAAAGGATATAGTCCTCTAAAGCGTATTTCTATTTATTCGTGCAATAGCCTTACTGATCACCAAAAGCTGTAGGGTATTTCTGGTCAACCTATAACCTGGGAAGCCGGCATAATGGTAGCACAATTAATGAGAAAAATCTAAATATTAATGATTTCTTATCTTATATGAAATCATACATTTTTATACTTAGTTTGTTTTTGCACTTATGAAAGATATGGTAGGCAATATATTTACGTAGTTAAAAATTAATATTGACAAATAGTTTAATTAGAAACACCATGTACTTTAAAATGTTGTCAAGAGCCTAAATGAATACGAAATCTCATAGTGCGAGTTGTATTCGTGTTTGACAGGTTTTTTGTTGCAAAATCTGTTAACGCATTTATTTATCTCATGTGTATATATATATATATATATATATATATATATATATGTGTATATACTTATATTTATATTTATATTTATATTTATATTTATATTTATATTTATATTTATATTTATATTTATATTTATATTTATATTTATATTTATATTTATATTTATATTTATATTTATATTTATATTTATATTTATATTTATATTTACGTTTACGTTCACGTTTACGTTTACGTTTACGTTTACGCTTACGTCCACGTTTACGTCCACGTTTACGTCCACGTTTACGTCCAGGTTTACGTCCACGTTTACGTCCACGTTTACGTCCACGTTTACGTCCACGTTTACGTCCACGTTTACGTCCACGTTTACGTCCACGTTTACGTCCACGTTTACGTCCACGTTTACGTCCACGTTTACGTCCACGTTTACGTCCACGTTTACGTCCACGTTTACGTCCACGTTTACGTCCACGTTTACGTCCACGTTTACGTCCACGTTTACGTCCACGTTTACGTCCACGTTTACGTCCACGTTTACGTCCACGTTTACGTCCACGTTTACGTCCACGTTTACGTCCACGTTTACGTCCACGTTTACGTCCACGTTTACGTCCACGTTTACGTCCACGTTTACGTCCACGTTTACGTCCACGTTTACGTCCACGTTTACGTCCACGTTTACGTCCACGTTTACGTCCACGTTTACGTTTACGTTTACATTTACGTTTACATTTATATTTACATTTATATTTATATTTATATTTATATTTATATTTATATTTATATTTATATTTATATTTATATTTATATTTATATTTATATTTATATTTATATTTATATTTATATTTATATTTATATTTATATTTATATTAATATTTATATTTATATATACATACGTGTGTGTACGTGCGTGTATGTGTGTGAATGGTATGTGTGTGCGTAAGATAAGTTGACTTAACAGTTGATTTAGAAAGAAAGTGAAGGAGTTTCCTGCATAAAATCGTAGCATAAAGTAATTTTTATAATATGTGCTTCCAGTAAATTTTTAAACTGTTTTGTTTAAATAATATATATTTAAAAATGTCAATTAATGTTTATAAATATTTTTTCTACAGATATTAAGCTTCAAATTGGTAATTTTTGTTAGAATGAAGTGTCTCCACCCTCCAAACTCCAAACCTTTAATATAAAAAAATTTTATAATAAAAAAAAAATTTAATACCTGAAAAGTATTCGCAATAGCAGTATATGTACCGAAATTAAAAGGAAAATTATCACAGCTAAGTAGGCTTTAATTGTTTCTGAGTAATATTCGACTAACTTAAGGCATGTACTTTGGTCTATAAAAGATTTATAGAAACTCCGCTTAAGTCACTTCTTAAATAAAAATAACTGTGCTTATAAAACATAAAGTTATTACATATATTTGTATGTAATATATGTAATAACTTTATGTTTTTATATATAATGTATATATATATATATATATATATATATATACATACAAATACATATATATTTATTATGACTGTGAAATTAATACTAAGTAACATATTTATACACTTACATAGTTGGATATTATATTATTTAAATGTCCACTATGCTTTTAAGGCTGTGAATGAAATAATAGGCAATATATTTACGTCGTGAAAAATTAAGACCCTGAATATCGCCAATGACCTTGGAGAATTTGATTTTCGAAATCTGCCTACTACTCTTTGCGATAACGTAGCGCCACCCCATACATTTGGCATAACGGCGTACTAAAATCTTCGATTCGGGACTTTTGCTCATCGCATTGATGTGTTCATAAACAAAATGGAACTCGCACTACACATCTGCTGAACTTTCCCCCTGAAACAATAAGGTCGGAAGTGACAAAAAGTTACATATATATATATATATATATATATATATGTGTGTGTGTGTGTGTGTGTGTGTGTGTGTGTGTGTGTGTGTGTATGTGTTTGTGTATAGTTCCTTTTGCCTGAACAAAGCCAGGAACTACTTTAAGCTTAAAACTTGATTAAGTCAAAAAATATATTGATTTTGACTTAACACATTCTTTTAATAATTCCCAAATGACGATATAAAAAAGTAAAATTGAACTAAAACGAACAGCACCACCTCAGCCAGTTTCAAAACTTATACAATTAATTGTCCACTTAATTCACAGGCGACGTTATAAAAAAAGAATCAAAGCTTTCTGTTTATACCACGTGATGTAACTGCCTACAACTGGTCACACTCTCTTGCATTTTGAGTTATTGTAATAATTATTCTGCCTACAGGTATTACAATTATTGGATTGCTTCCATATAGCAATATAAATGCTTCTTAATTCTCAAGTGACATAATTAACTGCTACTACTTTTCCATAAGTGGGTGTTTTGTTTTCCATCATAACTAGTGCATTAAGCAGCGTCTTTGAGTAAATTATTACGCATAAAATAAAAAGTAACGCTTTTGCAACGAATCGCAGTTCAGATGTGGTAATCTCAGGTGACACATTTAACTAATAGTTCGACTTCTCCTTAAGTGAGTATTTTGTTTATCGTCAGTGAATATTTAAAAAAAATAATTAATTAATATTTTCAAGTTAACTGTTATACATAAAATAAAGAGCAGAACGCAAACGCTCTTCGAACGCCTCACACTTATATATGGTGATGTCAAGTCGACTTTTGTAACTGAGTACTTTATTCTCTATAAGTAAATAGTGCTAGCTTAATTAACGGATAGGCTAAATGAACTATAAAAACAAATTCCTCTCATTTTTATTTTATGTAAATAAATTAAAAAACTGAATTGAGAGAAGTCGATAATATATTGCCATAAATAATGCGAAATAATAATAAAAAAGTTTGATTGCATTTCATATTTTGGTAATGATTAACTTTAATTCCGTCCGTCGATGACAATGAACTAAAATCGATGTTTAATGAAAAAAAAACGGATAATATTCTTCAGTTCGAAGGAGCATGATTACTTTGTCCAAAAAATATATTTGAAGACGTGTTTGGTTTAAAGATTAGAACTAAACCTGAGATATAAAAAAATGAGTACTCATCAAGTTTACTTTTATTCAAATGAACTTTGAACCAACATAACGATGTTTCTATTTCTAACAAAATATAATTTAATCTCTTTTTTTGAGTTTAAATTTTATATTTTAAAAGAAAACGATACCAAAGTGAATGCCTTTATTTTATTCAATAACGAGTTACAAATTAACGGATGAATATGGCATTGTACACCAAATGGGATAGTTAACGCGTAACCGCATTGGCGTGCGAGTTAGTGCCTTAGTTTGGCTTCCTTTTTTAAATTAAAATGAACTAAAAATAACGAATTTACTAACTACTTTCTATTTGAATTTAATAAAATTGTAATTGTATGAAATTTTAGATTTGTCGATGACGTGAAAATGTCAAATTTTGAACACATTTTTAAAAAATCTCAATATTAAATTCTACATAAATGGTTTAATAAAAAAGTAAATTCTCATAAAACATAAGTCAATAAGGCCAATGGCAAATGCCAGTGGGAAAGTTAAATTTCGTGCAGTTTCAACTATATTTTATGTGTATTACTAGCAAAAACATAATAGTGTCAAAAAATGTAAGACATACTGATATATAAGAAATATTATTTATATGTAAGTTATCTGAACATTTCCTTTTGAATTGGTACTAAGATTTGCGATAAAATTTACTATTTCTAAGAATCACACAGTTCCATCTTGTCGATTTTTAGTATAAATCGACAAGATGGAGCAAATGTCGAGATCTCTGAATAAGGTCTATTTCTGCGAAACTCATAATCATTTAATTATTAGCGCGATAATGGGAAGGTATAATATGTTTCTTTACATGTATTTAGATATGCTTTATATTACAACAAATGTCAGTACTACAATTTATTAACAAATAAAAAAATATCTAGTCGTATATTAAATTATCTTAATGTAGATCATCAATTTAGGCCCTTCTAAGTAAAACAAATGCGTGTCGTGACTTTTAAGGACGAGCTTTCACTATACAACTCCAGACGTTCCATTAGTCACCCGTCACTAGTCACTCGTAAGCGGCTATGAATGCGGCGAAACTTGACTCCGTAATTTGTCGTGATGAAGAAAATGGTTGTTTATTATTTCTGTACGCCTCTCTACTGGTTTCTAACCGACGTCCATTACTGCCGACCTATACTGTCTATATGAGGTCAAAGCGTGTGATTTGAAATTCAGAAGGATCCCTTACTCATTTCGAAGATAGTTTGAAGAAAAATTCTCGAATAACACTTCCTAATTTTGAATAACGATATATATTGAAAATAATATTGCGCTGTCTTTTTTTGCAGTTTATTTCATATTTTAATTTAACGTATCAATGTAAATATTAAAACATATATTTTTAATTAGAATAGCAATTTCAAAAATCCACATCATCACGAACCCATAACAAGATTGTCTTCATAACAATATTATACACTACGTATATTCCAAAAATATTTATACCACTAGAAGCATCATTAAATAAACTGTGTAAACTAATAATTATTACAATATTTTGATTTTTCAGAGTTTTTTTATCGTAAGAAATGGGAAATAACACTGCGAAAATAATCACTATTGAATCTTTCAAATCGTAGAAATGTATTCTAATAACATTAAAATATTAGGAGTGATTTTCATCTTTGACACATACTATTGGAACATTTTCTTTCGTCTCTCAATACTTTATGTATTTGACATCACAATATTGATCATTTTTCTGAGCATATTATGCGATTTAACTGAGTGAAATATATAATTAGGTTAAATTATATATTTTCAGTCCGCTCAGTTACACAACCTGCAAGTTCTTTACACTTTAACCCCAGGTTTAGGGCATTGAGTGTTTAAGACCTCGGATTATGTATATGTATAATATTTGGGTATGATGAGGGTTTTATCCCTAAACATAATACATCATTTTATGAATATTTTTCAGTAATATATATATTGCTGAATAGTGAAAAAAGTTGGAGTCTAGTTTAGGAGTGTTCTATCAAAATATGTGTTCAAATGTGGACTTAAAATATTATGCTTTCCGTAACTCCTTCCTACCCTTGCCTCATTTCTTTCTCTCTTATATCCTTTTTCATCTTTTTCTTTTCTCGATTATTTATATGTTTGCATGTACATATTTTTTATATGTAGAAGAGATGTGAAACAGGTTAACAAATGGCTTGAATAATATTTTACTAGAAACGAGAAAATCAATTAGTAAAAATAATCTTAAAATTGGTAAATTAAACTTAAATCTAGCTGGTGAAGTAAATAGTCAGGGTGAGTGAATATTTCAATTTAGTAAATACATATAAATATTAAAATCTATATTTCGCCTTTCGGTTTCTAAAATTATATTTCAATTTGCCACATCGCTATTTATTGTGATTAGTTTTTGTTTATTTATTTCGAAGCAATTATTTTTGATATAATAAGTCCGTTATTACGTATTTGCATAAACTAATGTTAAAAAATAAATACAATTTATGTAATGTTGCTTAAATCTTTTAGTTGAATTTATTTCTTTACGTTTTTAATATTTATTGTGACGATTCATCAAGAATTAACAAAATTGAATTCTTACATGTCTTTTTAAGGTTTATAAATTTATTTTCTATTGGTGAAATATTTGTATGTTTTTAATCCATTTCTCAAACCTTGTAAAAGAAAGAGAAAAAGTAAGATGTATCAAATGCCTGAAGTTTCAATTTGGTATAATTTGTTTCAAATATATAATATATACCATTAATTAAAAAGTTTCTATAAATATGTAACAATTTTTATGGACACTTCCATTTGCACGTTTGTGTTACCATATTTTACAGCCCTATAATGGTTTTATAACCCTATAACCTTATCCGTTTTAACGAAGGGAGCAATTTTTAGTAGATGTTCGGTCCGTCAATTGCCTTTCACTTTATTTATTCTTCACGTATTTATATATTCGGCTCATTAGGTTCTATTGAAGTTAAAGCCGCTAATTTATTAGGTTGGAAAAAAATACCTTAAGAAGTGGTTTTTATTAGAATTCCGTAGGATAACACAGTATCCATTTAATTTTGGGGTAATCATAACCTCATAGTTTTAGGCCCATGTATATGAAATTCTGCCGGTATATGTTTTATATAGAGATCTCAATTAATACATTACAATAAACACATTACAGTATACAGTTTTAATATATCACGCATTGCAAGGTCCACCATCAGTGGTGGCATTAGCATTAGCATTGGCGTTAGTATTTGCTTTAGCGCATGTACAATCGGAGTTTTTGTTTACCGTTAATAACTGTAACACACATTTTAGAGTAGTTTTAATACGTTCGAGCAGTATACATAGTTCGGGGCGAAAATAAAAAAATAATAAAATTACTTTTATTTCTTAATCTTGCAAAGTATAATATTAAGAGGATCACATTTATTTGTTTTGTTTGATTAACTTTTGGTACTAATGAAAAATAATTATAAGAACAACTCCTCTGTAAAACACAAATATTTCCGGCGTTAATCGTTTGACATTCCGGTAAAAACAATGTTATAAAAATATTTACCTTATATTTTGCGGATAATGGTACGTGCTTTATATTTACTATCGGATATTATTTTAAACAATTTTTTAGATGAACCACAACTGAAGAGTTGTTAAGCACTCGTTAAATTTTTCATATAACACAGTCGCCGGAATAACGTGAATGCGCATTAACATGTTGTGGCGCAATGCGACGTGCTTGAACGTTCCATCATGGAATTCGAATATAGTAAATAAATTAAATTTTTTTAACTAAAAAAAAATTGAATCGTTTTCCGACATAAACATATTCGCAAAATTCTGCTGCTGCCAGAGATTTTTGGAATCGGTGACAAGCCGGTATTTCTCTTTCTCTGTCACTTTTGAAAGAAAGAGAAGCATTGTACACCCACACAAAGAGATGAATGCCATATTTCACTTGAGACTGACTAAAAATTTTTATCGGTAGAAGTATTATAAATTTTGAATTAAGTGCCCGTATTTTGGTTATTTTATACTTTCCAGTGCGCTTATTGTTTTGTAGTTATTTGAACTTTAAGTCAGTTAATTTTCATTGCTAAAGAGATTTATTTTTTTCATTTCTTGTACCCATGATGACGTGCTATCCAGAATATCAGAAAAAATGAATATAAATGTTAGAGCATGAAAATGTTACATAAATAAAATGTAACTGCCTCACGACTCCTCATAAATATTATAGTTATGTGATTATCACTTTATTGATGTAATTTGGTAAAATAACGTCTCAATGTTATTCGTCTGCGTTTAGTTGAACATATTCGATCAATAATGTATTACCTTTATGAACCTGTTTTTAGTATTCTAGTCATGACTAAAGAATAATTAAATAACACCCCAGTTATTGAAATCATACCAGGTATTTAATGAATATAAATACATTTATCTATAAATACATGCCTGTATACACACAAACACACACGCATGCATATATATATATATATATATATATATATATATATATATATATATATATATATATATATATACACTTATCCATTTACTTTGTTTTTCTTCTTTAAATCAAGACAGGTCAATCGAGTCTAAACTCTGAGTGTATTCCTTCTCACTGAAAAGTTTCTGTCCCCACCTTCTAGCTCCATTATTAAACCCTAATTTTGCTAATTCGTAAATTTATGATGCTATTAGTCGTGTCAAAACTTGAACGGCTTTTTATCAGATTATCATTAGACCTATATAGACGCTTTTTAGGAAGTATAAGGAACATTTTTCTTGACATGATAATTATTCATATTCTTTTTTTTCTCAAAGTCACACTATATTTTTTTTTACTTTCCTACTATTCACTCTACCTATTTCTACAATTTGTGTAAGTATGTTTTGAAATAGTTTTTTTTCCAAATTTTTGTATGTTTTTTGAGAATACACATAATTTAAGGCTGAAATTTTATATTTTCACATTAGATACAGAAGAAAGCATATTAATTATTTACAGGATCTACCTCGGCCTGTGTATACATACATATATATATATATATATATATATATATATATATATATATATATAGATATATATATATATATATATATATGTATATATATGTATATATATATATATACATATATATATATATATATATATATATATACATATTTATAAATACTTTTTCGGTCCCTAATTCAAAACTAGTTTTAATTGAAATTCTATAAATTGCTGTCATGGTTAGTGTCTTCTTGCAGTTTGCAGTATGTTGCTTTGGCTTTGGCTTAAACAACTAAGCGTTGGCTAAGTACTGTTATATATTATTTTATTGATCTATATTTATTTTCAGTTATTTATTAGAAAATACTGTGATAAATGAATCTCTTTCTGCACATTGTTAGTTATGAACATTACTTTTTACCTATTTTTTGTAATTTTTATTTAATAAGTTTTTTAAATAATTTGTATTAAAATATATTAAATAAAGACGCGAACGGATTCTTTGTCATCGATATGTGAGTGATGAATATATCAATTGGATTATACACCCTGGTTGTGTGAAATGTTTTCAAAAAATTAATTTTTTTTTCAAGTAAAATGAATTACAATCAACTTATTTATTGGCTATTTATGGGAAGTAACTATTACTATGAAATTGTCATTCTAACACCGAATAAGAATTTAAATGATAACTCACCCAATATTTTTTGTTTTGCAAAACAATTTGTTAAAAAAAAAATTTTCCTAATTTTATTACTAAATCTGGAATTCCCCCGAAATAAATGAAATTGCTTAGGTTACTTTTGGTCAAAAATTCATTATATCTGATAATTAAAATCAAAATAGGAATAACTATATTAATTGCTCGTATCTTTCAAACTTAAAATATCAACCTGTTAGAAAAAAAATACTTTTTTTTATAATTTAATTACCAAATCTGAAATCCCCTGAAATAACTGAAATTCGTTAAGTTGCTTTTGTTAGGAAATTCATTACATGTGATAATTAAAATAATAACAGGAACAACTATAAGTCCACATTTAAGTTTGGAAATGCATTACAACATTTTTAAGCTATTTCATTAATTTTAAATTAAATTAGTTATTAAGTTTTTCAGCTTAATATCATAAATTCACAGCCTTTAGTCTCGATATTCTGAATATTTACTAGGATAAATGTTTGCATTATTTTATTGACATCCATGCAGTTAAACGGTATTTTTATGACACAAGGTGTTTTTTGCTTTAATATTATATAAAATAACGAAAAGAAATATTCTGTATATACATTTCAACGTTTTCAGTGAGACCTGAAATCTCGCTTTAGGTGTTAATTCATTATCATAACACGTTTGTCTGATGTTGATTGGGTTAAACTTCTTTTAAATATAATTAAAATTAAACCATTATTTAAAATTTAGATAGTTGTCTAATTACAGTTACGTTGAAAAGAACTTTGTTCCAATCCATCAAAAGTGTTTTAATTCGACATATTTTACTTCGTTATAAGTTAATAATGTTTAAATAGATATATAGTAAACCAAATTATGTATGCATAACTTAACTGACGAATAAGGCAACCTTTGCAATGATTTTATTAAAGATATACTAATGTTGATTATCAATTTGGTCCTTCATAAGCGAGAAAAATACGTGCCTCATTGCGTTACCCAAGACGTGTCATTTGTCACAAACCTCATTCACACGCAGCTCTGAAAGCGACGAAACTTAACCCCGCAATTTGTCGCGATGAGGAAAATGTTTATTTTTTTATATCGCCTCTCGTTTCTGCTTGGATACTAGGCGATGTTCACTGTGTCTGAAGTCTACTGGCTTATATGGCAATTGAACACCATTGAATCCGAATTTGAGCGTCAAATATCTTCTTACCCATTTCATTTGTTATTATAAGAAAATTCATTCGGATTTATGCTTTGAAATGGAGTTGATATTTAAATGATGTTTTTACATAATGCAGGTTGCATTATGGAATATTATTTTTTCTATAATTCTTGGAATATCAGCTTTAACATAAGAAAACATCAGGGAACGGTATGTACAAGAATAATTACAATTTACATGTAAATATCCAAGTAGGAGTTAAAGTTTAGTAGTGTAGTCAGTGAATGCATCATTCAAAGTTTATTCTTTAAATTATGTTTAAAAAATATATATATTTTCTCCAAGTTGTATTTATAAAACATTACAAAATTGTGTTAAAATTAGTGTAACGAAACTTGTTCCGAATTAGGCCAACAAAGCAAAAAAATGGTAACTTGATTGGTTAAAATAAAAATGGTAACTTGATTGGCTCAAATACTAACTTGATTGGCTCGTGGCGACTGAGCAAAATTGTATTTTTTACTTTTATCTGCAATGTGGATTCGTAGATGGCTATGGCTGTTTGAAAACAGATCTGAGGATTGTGTGGTTTTATACTACTCTAAAGGGCAATGTCCATGAGTTTAATCGGTTATTTCTAAATTAAAAAGAATGTTTTTAATTATTATAACTTACTCCACGTTGTGTAGATGAAACTGCGTAGGCCAATTTACCGTATCTCCGTAGGCCATGTTATAAGAGAAAAAAGTCGCTAAATGGATAATCAAACTAGTGCGGTAAATAATTAGAATGGCATATGATTGCTGTAGTATTAATGACTAATGTTTTAAAAACAATATTCACAAGCAAACTGCTTGTGAATATTGTTTTACAAGCATTATAATTGTGTTTTAACTTGATTCAATATATTCTTTCCAATGTCACTACTAAAAAGAATAGTCATTACTGTACGAACCGGAAACGACATTTTAACAGTATAGCCTAAAGAATATGGACAACGGATAATGTCATCAAAAATCTCAAAGACGTAATGTTAGTGTTGAGTATATATAATAATATGTATATTTTTAGTTGACTTATAAATAAAATATGATTATGGTACGCATTATAGATATTTGTTTTTTCTTCTTATATTAGTAATCTTCACATGTGTCACAGTGATTTTGATAATAGTTTAACCCGAATTGAGTAAACGTACCTGAGTTATTCAGTGAAATTGACGTATTTTCCAACGTTATATATTTTAGTGATTACACTACATTATATTGCAATAAATGTTAATAAAATAGTAATCGAGTTTTAATGACATTACTTAAATTAAATTATCAATGTTAACATATCCCGAAGATTTTCACTGGAAATTATTCTTTTTTATTTCAGTAATCGAATATAACCAAATAAAGGAAGATTCAATTAGGTAAATCAACTTCGATATGGTGCTGTGTTCCATCGTATTATGGACATTTTCCGCTATCGTCTAGCGATTAATAAATTTCATTTTAATACTAAATTGATATTAGCAAATTTATAGACATTAAAAATGTCACTCTTCTCATTTACAGTTTAAGTGCTCTTAAAATATTAAATTGAAGTGAAACTAACTATATTTCTACGATAATTACAATCAATGTGATAAATAAAATAATAACAGGAATAACTATATGTCTACATTTAAGTTTGATAATTCGTTACAATATTTTTAAGCGATTTTACTCATTGTAAATTAAATTAGTTATTGAGTATTTCAGCTTAATATAATAAATTCTTAGCCGTTTTTACTTTCGTTATAAGTTAATAACATTTAAATAGATGTACAGTAAACCACATTATGTACGCCTATTTTAACTGACGAAGAAGGAAACCTTTGGAATGATTTTATTAAAGTTATACTGATGTCGATCATCAATTCGGTCCTTCATAAGTGAGAAAGATACTTGCTTAGGTTGCTGAAGGTGAGCGCTCATTGCGTTACCCAAGACGTGTCATTTGTAGCATGTCTACTGTTCTTTTTAAGATGATTCGCAGCAATTAACAAATTTAATTTAAAATGTTATGTAATATTTCTTTATGTATTTCTTGTTTAGAAAAATAGTTATTACTTTTATATTACTTTGATATTGATTGTGTTTCCGATGAATACTTTGATATTGATTGTGTTTCCGATTAATACTTTGATATTGATTACGTTTCCGATTAATACTTTGATATTGATTGTGTTTCCGATTAATACTTTGATATTGATTATGTTTCCGATTAATACTTTGATATTGATTGTGTTTCCGATTAATATTTTGATATTGATTATGTTTCCGAATGATACTGTGACGACTATTTTAAATCAAATATTATATTTTGCATTGAGTCGATACTCTACTAGATGACGATGTACATAAAATATTGCCGCGGTTTATAGTTGTGGAGTCTGTCTCCTACTTAATCCGTTTACTTAATGATTTCTGATTATATATTTTTTGTCAGCGCCTGTCAGCTAATTTCCCGAAACGGCGATTGCTTTCTCATCGTACATTTTGTTATTACTGAAAATGTTGATTTTAAATAAATATTATTTATAGATTAAGTTTATTATATTGCAAAAACCAAAATACAATATTTAGAAAAAGAAAGTAACTTACACGGTTTCCGTAGAATTTTAAGAATAAAATTATTAGATTTGAGTCTGAATTAAATTTGACTGGATTAAAAATAAAGCATAAGTATGTCGAAAGACACTTTTTGTTTAATTATATCTTTCAAATTGATTGATTTACCAGATATTAGAAAAAGGATACAAATTAAAATAATTTACAATTTTTAAATGTGCTACTAGGTAGATTTTGATTTAAACATATCAAAGTAATGTACTATTACATATTACTTCAAATTTTGTATAAAATGGAAAAGTCAAACAATAAATGTATTATGGTCATTTTAAATTAAAAATAATATTGTTAATAAAATAGTAATAGAGAATAACATTTTACACGGAAATATAATATTATATAATATTAAATCCATTTGTTTTAAGTCAAAATTTTTTTATTGTGAATGATACATTTAAACTAATTTATACGGCCGGTTTCTGAAGATAATAGTTAACCTGTAAATAACTATCGGTTCATTAAAGTTGTGAATTCAATTCAATTTCGTTCCTTTGATAACAATCGGTTCGATAAGCATTTTACTTTCAAATGGACACTAGATGGCTCTTTCATAAAAAAATTTTTAAAGATTTTTGTTTTTCATTTTAATATTACGTAAATTCAATGTACTAAAATGAAAATATTATTGCAAGCATGTTTGTGTTGACTCTTGAAAGCAAATATATTTAAAAATCGGATAATTTTCCAATAATACTGGCTGTATACCTTTGCGGCTACTTTTAAAAAGTTAAATTTTTCGTTTTTGTATATGATATGTAACTTTGTAGCTAGCGTAACAATTTCATTAAAGAAACCAGCGTCTCTTTACCTTGTATTTATAAGTAAAGTCAGCGTTTGTGTGCCATATTTTCATTGACCCAAAATGGATTCCAGTCAAAGAAGAAGCAAGAACTTCAGAGAAAAAGATAAGGTGTTATTGATACAGGTCGCAAAATAATTCATTCATATAATCGACAACAAAAGAACTGATGGAACAACGATTGACGCTAAAAAAGATGCTTGGTCTGCGTTGACCGTCAAATATAATGCAGCTTCCGATACGAATTACATGCCCTATATGGCAGTTTAAAGAAAATGGCAAGAAAGAACCTGAGTGACGACAAAGTATGCATTGCTTTATTTACTAATAAATACTATTAATAAATAAAACAAAAAAATTACAACTTTAATTTTTATTTAGTTTTAATTACTTTTACTTTATTTCAATTAAAATTCTTTTAATAATTGTTATATATTCTCGAAGTATTTTATTTTTATAATTACAGCACACTTCTTGCGTTTCTATCTTATTTAAATTGAAATAAAATGAATTTATCCATATTACCAACCTCAAATTGTTCTGCGCTATTAACCTGCGCAAAGAGTTTCCTTCGTAAGACTATTATATTGGTTCTTCAAAAACTTCAACCTCTTCCAATGGTAAATTCACACTTATGATACATTTACCGATTTCTGAAATTAAGTTTTCCACCGCATACTCATTTTAGCTCAGTTATTGCATTCTAATGGATACGTTAAATATTCATACCTTAAATATTATATTAGGCGTATTGCCTGAACATCACTTAGGCCCATGATAGAATGGTGCTGTTTAGCTAATGGGCTAGGCAATTAATTTAATGGCTTATTAAACTAAATGTCTGTGAGATATATATGTATATATATGTATATATATATATATATATATATATATATATATATATATATAACAGAAGAAATTATGATGGTGTGACAGGTGGATTTAAGGAAATGTCGAATGTATAAAGGTTCTTTGTATCAGTGCAAAACTAAAAATTAAGTAAAATATAAGCGCTTTCCAATGGTTAAAGACATTGAAATTAAAAATTATATTTGAAATAAAGATTTGAAACGGAAGTTTAAGTCAATGTGTGAAAATACTCAGTTTAGTAAAATATACATTACTGGATTTAAAATTGGTTTTTATTGTGCTAAATGAACTAGACAGATTTGTGAACTTTTCTGGATGGGCGAGGAATGAACGTGACATTTGACAGGTCCCATACAAACAAGATATAATTTTAGTAAGTGGCATAATTAAAGACGAGCAGAATTTAGGAAATTGTTCTACATGACTTGATAAAAATATCGATGGCAAAAAGTCTTCTCATTTTTAACACGTATTAAAGGTTCAATTAAAGTATTTTAATCACCTATCAGAAACATTCTGGAAAATCTAATGAAGCTATGTTGTGACACTAGCAAGCTGGAAGTGATTTTAATTTTTTTTACTATTATTTTAATTGTTTATGCTGTTCAATTGTTTTTACTATTGTACTGTGAAACGTTTTAGTCCTTAATCATTTCACATAAAAGTCTTGCAATACTTTTTGGATATCTTAAGAAATTTTTGTCGTTAAAACACTTATGGTTTGTTATCCTACTAACTATATATTAATATTGTTTGCACATACGTGTTGCTTAGTGTATCGTAACAGGCACGAAACTATCGTGAACTTAGTGTTTCCATTAAAGTATTTACATATATATTTTATTTCCCACCAATTATGTACGTGTTGTCTAGTGCATGTGTAACAGGCACAAAATTATAGTGAACTCAGGGTTTCTATTGAAATATTTACGTATTAATATTATTGTCCACACCTATTGCTTAGTCTATAAGCAATAGGCACGAAACTATCGTGAACTTAGTGCTGTTTAGTTGTTTCCATTAAAATATTTACATATTAATATTATTTCCCACCAGGCACGTACCTATTGATTAATATGTCTGTAACAGATACAAAGCTATCGCGAATTTAGGATTTCTATTAAAGTATTTACATATTAATATTATTTCCCACCATATATGCATGTATTGTTTTAACCTATCGTGACTTTCTCACAAATTCTGAAAGTTAGAATCAACATTATAGTTTTTTTGGTAAACTTCCAGTGGCGCTATTAGGATCATAGTGGCCTTGCATATTTTTGTAGACCTTTTCAACAATATTTCAAGGACTATCTGATAAACATTTCTGAATAACAGTTTTGGAATTGACGTTCAGCGTTCTTTGAATCGGTACCCCAACTTGATATAGACTCGGATTAAAATTGGCAATGGATGTGTCTGGCAATAATCTACTAACATAAAAATAATGTTTGGGCATGCTGATAACACTTATAAATTTTGGAAATCAGAGAAATTATATAGAAATATATTAACTCTTCTTTTAGGTTCCCAACGTTATTTTACACTGAGATTTCTAAGACTCGATACACGAACCCAATTCAGTATTATAAACAGACCATTTTGCAGTTGCCGATCGATATTATCCTTAAATTTTCCAAGTTTGATGTAATAAGATGTCTTATTTAGATAAAGCGAAACAAATTCAGATCAAGCGAGCGAGTGGGCGACTAAACCACTTTGTAACCTTTTATTCTGCGCTACTTTAAGACGAAGCCATTATAATGTTCACGACTTGCTTCACGCTTTCTTACTCAATATTAGAAGTTGTAGATCATTACGACATAATGTAATATTACTATTATATCTAGAGAGATATGAAATGTTGATCGAATACATTTGCTTAAAAGCTTTTTATCAGTAAAGAATATACATCACAATCACATTCCTCCATAAAGAAAAATAACGAGGAAATCACTTAAGTGCAGATATGATTTAGTAAAGGATTTTTGTATATTAATTGAATTGTTCGATGTTAAAAGGAAAACAATGTATTTTCTGGTTTTATAAATGGTATATCTAAATAAAAAAAAAAGAAAAAAAAACATTTGAACCAACAAATCCACACTTAAACAACATCAAATTAAGACCAACTCATCAATCAACTGCTGTCAACTTAGTTATTTTATATAGCACATAATAATATATAATAATATACCATAAATTGGTTGTTGTAGGGAAAGACATGGACGAAAGATTTCACCGCCTCTGATCAAGCTATGCCGCCAATCTGGTCAAGTTAAGAGCATCACGGCACCCCTGTCACTGCCTCTTTGAGACATGCCAAAGAGAGTGAAGCAAGTTCTAAGGTAAGCAGTGGCAAGAATGAAGCAAGTACTTGTCTTGAAGTCAGATGTAGAATATAATATAAGATGATAGAAGTATGGTTGGCGAACACTGTATGAATTTGTTACGTTGTGATACGCCCTTGTATACACAAGGAGTTTGACTAAAACTAAAGTTAGCAATTCACAAAAAGTGAGACAGAGCTCCGCGACAGGAACGAACGATCAAAGAGCAAGACCGATCACGCCGCGGAAGCCTAGGCTTCCCCGTGCTACAGACTGAACAAAAAGGCTCCACCGTTTGCACTCGTTTCATTTCGCCGCCAACCGCCGAAGCATGCAGAGCTCTCCGCGTGCCGCATTAGATTATGGCTTTAATGCTCGTACTGCGTTCATACCAAACCGGAAGTTGCGTTGCGCGAGGCTGCAGCATCCTTTACCGCGCAATGACTTTTTCCTCGAGTTCTATTATTTGGGATGGTCTTGTATTTTGTTATTTTTTATTGTCTTCATCAAGATAACCCTACGCTTTAACGACATATAGCTATTGTTATCTGATAGTCAGTTACAACATATTAGCGTAGAAGTAGCTGGTAAACTCACTTAGCCAGGCACTTAAACTGAATGCTATGTTCAGATAAAGAAGAAGGATGATATATCCGTTAGAAATATAGAATGATTTAGTTCCAGTTCCCTAATGATATCGTTAATGTAAAATTTATTACTACAAAAAACAAAAGTGTAAATGTGGACCTTTTTCAATATTTGCAACATGTTTTTTAAAAAAACGCCCGACCTAGCGCCTGTTGGGAGATGCAGGAATTAGGGCTCCGTAGTTATAAATACGTTTTAAAATGATTGATGGTATTTATTTAAAAGATTTGTTTTGCTTATTTGTAACTTTTAATCAAATGCCAGTATTTAGAAATTTGAAATTCATAATTGAAAAATTACGGAGACCAGGGGACATATTCCTTTTGAAGCCCAACATTCCGCAGACGAAGCTTGAAAACAAAAAGGGGAAAATTAAATCTTAATTTCATTTTGTAAGACCTCCCTTCCCCCACTCTATGGAAGGAACGAAGAAATCGCACCCAATTTTAATATATATAGGAAGGTACATAGAAAGTTTTGTTTAATACGTAATAAACGTAATGATTGTAATCTTTAAATAAATCACCTAACTACCGCACACGTATGTTCAAAACTGTAGAAAATGTAATGCTGTGATAAAGAGACGGACAAATGGATGGACGGACATGACGAAATTATAAGGCTTCGTTTTTTCACACTGAACCTTAACACATAAAACGTAAATTATAATTATTATTTGAGTTTTTTTTGCATTTTTATTGCCAGAAGCAATAAAGCAAATTATAAAATATGATAAACTTTTTGCCCGTGTCTACAAAGTTTGATATTCGAATTATTGTGAACGACCTTACCTATAGCTATAAGTGTATAAGTATTTATATAGACTATTAAAACCACTTGAATCACCTAATAAGTTTCTTATTTCCTAAGAAACTTATTAGGTAATTCAAGTGGTTTTAATAGTCTATCCTATATTGCAAATGTATTGAAGGAACAAATTCCTGTTTAGGGTTTATTTAGTTAAAAAAAAGTACATGATAAATATTTAATATTAGGTGGCCAAAAAAGAATGATCCAACTTCCAATTAACATTAAAAAATAAGCACTTTTCTTCAAGAGATTAAAAAATAAAAAGTGCCATTAAAACCAGGGATTTCATCTTAAATGTTGCTATAGGTTTAATAACTCGATGAAAAATAACGTAACAATAAGTGTTATTGTATTTGTGATTCAAACAAAGGAAAAAATAAGGAATAGGTTTAAACCAAGAAGTTTTCCTTATCTAACTATTGTGAACATTAGGAGCAAAGGTGTTAACAAATCATAAAATTATTTGAAAGTATAAACATTGGTAGTTATTATTGTGGTCGCAATTAAGCCAATTATTCTATATATATTTCACATCTCTAGCTTAGCAGTAACTTTGATTTTCTTTTAGTGTTACCGGAATATTGTACACACCAAAACGAGCAACAATAACGATCTTTATCTGAACTTGATTGCAAGAATTTCTTAAGGATTTCTTTTAGTCTTTCTTTTCTAAGGACCGTCAGCACTAACTATAGCATTTTCAACTCGATTATTTACAGCTCGAGCCCTTTATTTAGGACAAGTTTCTTTTTGTTAATATACATGATTTTCTTGTTGACTAACCAATACTATAAATCTATAAACTTAGCGTTCTACTTCTGGTTAAAATGTTTTAAATGTTGGACGTTAACTCAAATAATAACTATCAATCGAAGTAACTAAGTTATTAAGTTGGCTAATGTATAATGAGCGCTTTGAAAGAAACAAAAATAATTATATCTCAGTTTATTGTTACTAATCATAAGTGGCGTATGCGCTATTATTATCGACTATACCTTCATTGCGATATAGGCAAAGAATACCATCAATACAGGAAATTGAAGATTTTCAGTGGAAAAATTAGTAAGTGAACTTTTGAAATTAGGTTTCATAATGATATCATACAAAGCATTATTGACTTAAACAAACAAAAGTTTGATTGCTCCAGATGCAGTGAGTAAAGGGTCGTAGAAATGTTTCCCATCTCAATTTTAATTGAGTAATCCTTTATCGATTAAATTATCTAATTACCATACCCTGTCAAGGTGACAGTTTTATTAGGACGTATTTCTCAAATGAATACTATTCGAGACTATCTTATCAAGTACATATTATCATTTTGTGACGATTGACATCGGTTTGCGTAATTCCTTCTAATTAAACCATTGTCGTTCTCATTTGTTATCCTCAATGATAATGTTTCAACTAATTGAACATATATCGAAATAATAGGAGTTGTGTGTACATATGTGTACGATAATTGAGTTGACCCTGACTCAACTCATGCGGTACTGAACTATTGTATTCACAGACTTTGCCTAACTCATACGAGTTAGGCAAAGACTCCACTTTGCTGGAAAGGATGAAAGTTGTATAGCCAAAGTATGCATAGAGAGTTTGGGACCTTTTTCAGTTAATGTTTTTAATTTGTCGATATCAAATCAATCAATGGCGGTGTCGATAAAAACATCAACTAAATAATTTTAGTCTGACTATTCACCACGCTTCCATTTCGAATATTTAAAACGTGAACTTAGATTTATCCAAAGTATTTATTAACTATTTTGTAGCCATTTTTAATTATATTTCTGGGCCAATTTTATATAAATTTCTGTAATCAACATATTCCGCATGATACATGAGAAGAAAACAAAATTGGAGGACTTTTTGCATCCCCCAAAAGTCCTCCAGTGGATATATTACTCCTTGTAATATTTCCTGATTAAAATAAATAGTTTTTGAATTCGTATAAACCACTTTTACAATTGATCTCCATTAGGATGGAAGAAATAAAAAAAATCTTTTATTTTATTTGTTTTCTTTAAATTTTTAATTTATAAATTTCTCCAATGAAAGGACAAACGGACGGGCACATGATTCTATAATGTCCTTTTCTTTTGAGGTATTGAACCCGAAAAGTATTTTTTAAGATTTTATTTCTGTAAAAATATAATAATTATAAAGTATGTATAATATATCATTAGAACACTTATTTAGGATTTTTACATCATTAAGAAAATTTTCCTTATGTGAAATTCTGTACGCCGCGGACGTTGAACTTTGAAAATCCTTTTTATATATCTTTTAATCCTGAAAAATAATAGTAAAGCAAATCACAAACAAAAGTAAAGTAAATAATTCTGAAAACAATATAGCAGGATAGGTTGAATAATAATGAGAATAATTGAATAAAGCTACACTAAAAAAATGGTAATTTAAACTTAATCCGTCCTCGAAAAAGAAAAATATATTTTTTACATTTTTTTCTTTAATTTCCTGTATTAATAGGACAACAGTGACATTTCAGTTTCTCGTCAAAAAAAAGCAACGAGTCTGTGTGTCCCATTTTCTTACTAAGGTGCAACTGGTGCTTAAACCTACATTTTCTGCTTTACGCTTTTTTTTTTCTCCTTTCTTTGGTTCTTTGGATGAGGCACAGTTTTCGCGAAATCGCACTTGCTCTACTTGTCCCTATGATTTCTTAGACTTGCTCTACGCTGCATTACTTATCTAGAAACTTGTACACTTTTCTTTTTTTTCTGTAACTCTTAATCGCCTCAGTTAGTAAGGCTACAGATAATATTTTTATGTTATACTTAATAAAAAAACATATTTTACGGATATTTTGGTTTTCGAATTTGGTAAAAATGACAAATTAAAACGAAAATAATTTTTTGTAAATAACTTTGATAATAAAACTTGACTGTTTATTCAATTTAATCCGTTTTATTAGTGATTTCTCTAGTACTTATTTACATAAATTGTGAAGACCAAACTCACTCAAATGATTTTTTTGTAATTAAAGGTGTTAAAATTTTATTTAAAGTTAATCCTGAAAATCCTTGAATTTTTGATGATTAAGCACCTGTAAATTTATAGCCTTGTTTGTTAATAATAAGGATCACACATTATTTTCCCTTACTATTTATCGAGTAAAGACGAAACAAGCGAGATATTCATAGCGATATAGATGCTATAAAATCAAGAAGATGGGATAATTTGTGACAGAAGATTTGTGACGTTGCGAAATATTTGAATTACATTCACAACATTTTTTTTAATTAATACAACTTCACAAATATCACATACCGATAAATCTAATTAATTTTTTTGTTTTATTTATACCTACAGTTATGAAAATATAATAGGAGGCAAATGCATTTTTTTATCATAAAAAAATAAATCCAGCAATTTATTAATATTCATTATAAATGAATCACATATTATTGCCATTATAATTAAAATAAAATCTATATATTAATACGTGAAGCAAAAACTTTGGACCCCTTTTTACGAAAATTGCGCGGACAGAGGAGTATGAAATTTGGCATACTTATAGTTTATATGTAGGAGAAGTGCAGAACGCTAATATTTTTCAATAATAATGCTTATAAAGTACATTAAATCAATAAATAAAACATTACACACACTACCATGCATTTGACACACACATGTATATACATACAATTGACATATGAGTAATCTATAGTTTTATTTTTCCGCTGGCTTTCCATTGTAGTTTATCTGCCAGAAAGTTCGCAAGTTATTGTGCTTCAACTTTGTTATTTTCTCATATATAATAGTAAAAAAATGTATCTTTTATCTAGAATTACAGTTGTTATCATTTAATGTAACATTATTAATAATAATCATAATATTAATACGTGAAGCAAAAACGTTTTACCTCTTTTACGATAATTACGCGGACGGAGGAGTATGAAATTTGGCACAGTTAAAGTTTGTTTGGAGGAGTACGGAAAGCTAAAATTTTTATATAATAATGCATTAGAAACACATTAAATTAATAAAAAAACATTACACTTACTACCATGCGTTTGACACACACACACACACATGTATATACACACATATTGACATAAGAGTTGTCCATAATTTTATTTTTCCGCTGGCTTTCCATTGTAGTTTATCTGCCAGACAGTTTCTAAGTTATTGTGCTTTAACTTTGTTATTTCCCCATCTTTTACTACTATAGTAAAAGATTTGACCTTTTATCTGAAATTAGAGTTATTACGATTTAATAAAATATTATTAAATTTTTTAAAGATTAATAATAACCATAATTTAAAGGTTAATAATAACCAAAATATTAATTTTTATTAGAAATACATGCGTTTGACACACGCACATATGTACACACACATTTGTACTATTTTGTTTATGGTTGAAGTCTATGGTCAAACTGAGATTAATATTATTTATCCATGGTCTTACTGAATGTCAAAAATAATCATAATTATGATAATATCATATTCATAGTTTGTTTCGCATACACATATTAATAGACCAAACGCAAATTTAAGTAATATTAATAGTTTACAAATGAAGAAGTAATTTTTAGAGATATATACAAATGTGCACTAAATGTAATTCCAAGACTTTTTCATAGTTATGATTGTGGATTAATGGATTTACAATGCAGGTTTTGCAATGCGAAACGTTTTGAATCTGAAATTACTTTAAGTGACAGGCCTGAATTCACTTAATGTTGTCATAAGGGTAAAGCAATATTATCGCCCTTAAGTCAAAATGAATATTTTAAATCATTGTATTATGGACTTATTTCAAATGAACCTTCAATCAAAAGTAAGGCAAAAAATTATTTTGAAAACATTCGCAAATATAATTCATCATTTGCTATGATTAGCTCAGAAGCTACAAGTGTAAAAAATTTGACCTTTTATCATGATGTTTTTATCAAAGATCTGGTTCAATGAATGCGGCATATGGTTGCTCACCATGTTGTGCGCAATTCGATTTTTATGATGTCGACACTATCAATTATAGATAACAACAACATTTTAATCAAACATGCAATAACAATATAATGCGCAAAATATCTCTTGAATTGGAACGCAGTAATCCTTTGGTTCGGTCATTCATTGCAATGAAACATCATTGTCACAGAGTTGAAAATAAAAAAAAGAAATTTGTATGCTCATTAAAGTAAATCATGATTTAAATCAACGCCCTTTCAATGATGCAGTTCAAACTGATGTAGCAGTAATATTTAGTACAGTTGATGGGCACCTTTGAACGAAATATGATTTCATTTTCAAAAGTTAATGGTATCATCAAAAATATATCAATTTTAAATTCATCATTAGACCCTTGAGCACATCCATTACTTTTTCCAAATGGTGATACTGGGTGGCATATCAATATTCCTCATAACGTACCAACTATATCTAATTCAAGAGCACCCAGAAAAAAATTAACCATGCTTCAGTATGCAGCCTATCGACTTGCGATTAGAGAAGATTTCAGCATGTAGCACCATTCACAAAAAATTATTTCTGCAGTGGATAGTTGATATATATGTGAGAATAGAGGGCTCAAGATTACATTGCATTCGACAAAATCAAACAATTCTTAGATTTGAAGTTTACGACAATTTAACAGACTACATAGAATTGAATATCAATGCCAGTAATCTTGGCCGTAGAATAATTTTGCTATCTTCGTTCAATGGATCTCCAAGAAATATGCATCAGAATTATTTAGATGCAGTATCATTTATAAAACATTTCGAAAAGCCTTCTTTATTTATTACAATGAATTGCAATTCAATTTAGCCGGAAATAATTAACAATATTGTTTTCGGTGAAACTGCTAATTTTATACTTGATATTATGATTCGTGTATTCAAGTTTTTTGAAAATATTAATGAGGGCCTTTAACAAAAAAATATCTTTGTTAAATTGAAGCATTCATTCATACAATCGAATTTCAAAAAAAGGATTAATAACACATCCTAAATTACATAAATATGTTGTCAAACATATGATGCCTGGCCCATGCGGAGTAATTAATCTTAATTCTGTATGTATGAGAGACGGAAAATGTACAAAAGATTATTTAAAACGTTTTAATGAATTTACATGTGAATCAACATGGACATCCATTATACGGCGTAATAATGGTACGCATGCAAAAGTTCACGGTAGTTGTCTTGACAATTGGTACGTTGTACCATGCAATCCATATTTACTTGCCAAATTTAATTGTCATTTAAACATTGAAGTTTGCACTTCAGACAAAAACGTTAAATACATAAATAAATACGTGTATAAAAGCCATGACAGCGCATCTGTTGAATTAGATTCAGGGAGAAATGAACAAGCTCAAAATTTACAAATTGATGAAGTTACAAATTTTTTAATTGTTCATTATGTCGGATCAACAGAAGCCGTATGGCGCATCTATGAATTACCAATGCATTTTCAGTCACATGTTATCATCAGACTTGATATGCATTTACCCCGTAGACAGAATGTGTACTTTCGAGCAGGGCAAGAACGTCAAGCAATTGAAAACATAAGACACATAAAATTATTAACATTTTTTAAATTGAATCGGTCAGATCCATCAGCACGAGAATAAAAGTATATTGAAATTCCTTTTCTTTATATATGGAAAGATTCCCGAAAAAAATGGAAGAAAAGAACTCGTGAAGGTGACAAAATCATTGCATGCATGTATGTAGTATCATCAAAATACATCGAAGTTTTCCACTAACGCTTGCTTTTATTGCGTTTCTGTGGTTCAAAATAATTTGAGGATGTTAGAATATCTATATATTAATACGTGAAGCAAAAACTTTGAACCCCTTTTCACGAAAATTGCGTGGACAGAGGAGTATGAATTGGCATACTTATAGTTTATATATAGGAGAAGTGCAGAACGCTAATATTTTTCAATAATAATGCTTATAAAGTACATTAAATCAATAAATAAAACATTACACACACTACTATGCATTTGACACACACAAACACAAGTATTATATTACACGCAAACATACGACACTATGGTCAAATTGTTTCTATTGTTTATCATTTTGTCTATACAAATAGAGTACTGACATAGATATAGAGTATTGTCTTATATGTTTACTTTGGTCTTACTGAATGTCAAGTTAGCGCGGAAACTGTCAAAATAAAAGCCCGCATTTTTTATGTTACAACATAAGACATGGCTGTATGGTCTAGATTCCTTTGCCTTCCGTCTTTGTAGGGAAATAATGTAAACTAAAATTATTGAATGTCAAACAGAAAAGTTTTATTTGCCCCATTTTGCATTTAATATAAAAAATACCACGTGAAATACCGGTCGCTTATACAAATTTGTGTAATATAAGTTCTGTAGCAGCAATCTACATTAACAATATCATCTTACAGGTAAAAAAATATATGATTTGTTATTGCTGGTTCAAAGCAATTATTGTACTTTTAATTAATGCTATAAAAATCTCTTTTTTTTCGATTTCAGTAATTTCATATACTTACAAGAAAAGTAAATCTGTTGTTGCTGGTGTTTTTTTATTGTGGAGACTAATAAAATCTTTTTTTCTTCTTGATTTTAGTAATTCCCTGAAAGAACTTTCATTATGCCTCGACGTAGAACATTAACGGGTCGGAGTGAGAGACAAAGAAGAAGGTATTATTCTTATCCAAATACTATTAACATTATACAGAATGAAGAAATGATTTTGAGAGATACATTTAAATGTGCACAAAATGTCACACCAAAAGTGTTTTTAAGTCATGATTGTGGATTAATGGATTTAGAGTGCAGGTTTTGCAATGCGAAACATTTTGAATCTGAAGTGACTTTAGGCGACAGAACTGCATTCACTTCATGTTGTCATAAAGGTAAAGCAATATTACCACCATTAAGTCAAAATGAATATTTCAAATCATTGTATGATGGACTTACTTCGAATGAACCTTTGACAAAAAATAAGTCGAAAAATTATTTTGAAAATATTCGGAAATATAATTCATGTTTTGCGATGGTTAGCTCAGAAGCCAAAGTTTCCGAGGCAGTTACAAGTAGAGTGTATCATTTCAAAATACATGATGTTTTTTATCACAGATCAGGTCCAATGACTGCTGCATATGGTAGCTCACTATGTTATGCGCAATTATATTTTTATGATGTTGACACTGCTATCAATTATAGATTACAAGAACGTTTTAATCAAACATGTAACTACACCATAATGCGAGAAATTTCTCTGCAATTGGAACGCAGTAATCCTTTTGTGCGGTCATTCATTGCAATGAAAGATCATTGTCAGAGAGTCGAAAATCAAAATAAAGATATTTGTATGCTCATTAAAGCAAATCATGATTTAGATCTACGCCGCTTCAATGATGCAGTTCATACTGATATAGCCGTAATATTTAGTACGGTTGATGGTGAGCCACCTTTTGAACGAAATATGATTTCTTTTTCAAAAGCTGATGGTGTAATTAAAAATATCTCAGTTCTGGATTCATCATTAGATCCTTTAGCGTATCCACTACTTTTTCCCAACGGTGATACTGGGTGGCATGTCAATATTGCACATAATGCACCAACTACATCTAATTCAAGAGCACCCAGAAATAAATTAACCATACTTCAGTATGCAGCCTATCGACTTGCAATTAAAAATGATTTCAGCATGTTACACCATTCGCAAAAATTATTTCTCCAGTGGATAGTTGATATGTATGTGAGAATAGAGGGCTCACGATTACATTTCATTCGACAAAATCAAACAATTCTTAGGTCTGAAGTTTACAATTTAACAGACTACTTAGAATTGAACATGAATGCCAGGAATGTTGGTCGTAGAGTAATTTTACCATCTTCATTCAATGGATATCCAAGAAATATGTATCAGAATTATTTAGATGCAATGTCAATTGTACAACATTTCGGAAAACCGTCTTTATTTATTACAATGACTTGCAATCCAAGTTGGCCAGAAATAGTTAACAACATTGGTGTAGGTGAAGCTGCTAATTTTAGACCTAATATTATTGTGTATTCAAGTCAAAGTTGAAAGCTTTCATAGAGGGCCTTATACAAAATAATATCTTTGGTAAAGTTGAAGCACTCATTTATACAATTGAATTTCAAAAAAGAGTCATCATTTTACTCACTTTAAATGAGCAAGATAAAATTGTTAATGCTATAGATATTGATAAAGTTGTATCTGCGGAGATTCCTCACATTGAAACACATCCAACATTACATAAATATGTTGTAAAACATATGATGCATGGTCCATGCGGAGTACTTAGTCCTAATTCTGTATGTATGAGAGATGGAAAATGTATAAAAGAGTATCCAAAACGATTTAATGAAACTACATGTGAATCGTTAAATGGGTATCCGTTATATAAAAGACGTGATAATGGTACTAATGCAGAAGTTCGTGGTAGTTGCCTTGACAATCGGTATGTTGTACCATACAATCCATATTTACTTGCTAAATTGCTTTTCACTTACGATTGCTTTTATTACATGTCTATGGTCCGAAGTCATTCGAGGATGTTAGAACATACAATGAATTTTTATACCCTTTTTTTGTTGAAGCGTGCCATGCTCGCGGAATAGCTTCAAATGATAATGAATGGCGGGAATGTTTAAATGAATCAAAAGAATTACATTCACCAAAACAAATGCGGAATTTATTTGGTTACATTTGTGCAATAAATGTCCCAGCCAATGCATTAGCGTTATGGAATGAATTTAAAGTATATCTTAGTGAAGATTTTCTAAGACTTTGCAACGAAGAAGTATCCTTTAATAGAGCTCTATTAGAAATTGATGATATTTTAAATGTTTATAATTTGTCCTGTCAAATTCTTGGTTTACCAGTTCCCACATACTCGCAGAGAATTGAAGAAGAAAATACTATTGATATAATAGAACAAGAGATGCTGTTTTGTGAGTATTATAAAAGTGCAAATATTGAACAGCGTAATCTCATTGATCAAGTTATTCGTGAAATTTTGTATCATGATACTGGATCCAATGTTTTTTGTTGACAAAATATTCACTCAAACAGCATTAATTCACAAATTAAATTCGATTAATATTCGTTGTATTCCAACTGCGTTCAGTGGCATAGCTTCAACTTTATTACTGGGAGGTAGGACTTTACACAATGTGTTTAAATTGCCTATACCCATTTTAGAAAATTTTATATCAAATATTACTGCAAATATTAGCTACGGTAGTTTCATAAATTCATCATCATTGATAATTATTGAGGAAGTTTCTATGTGTCCTTTACAAGTGTTGAAAATCCTAGATATATTATTGCGTGATCTATGTAATGAAAACGATAAACATAGAGTGTTTGGAGGAAAAACTATACTTCTGTGCGGTGATTTTCGGCAAATCTTACCAGTAATCCCACATGGATCACGTGGAACTTTAATTGAAAATTGTGTTACAAGTTGGCATGAATTTCTTAATTTTCATAAAGTTACATTTACTCGAAATATGAGAGCTTTACCAAATGAAATAGAATTTGTAGAATTCTTGAAAAAATTGGTAATGGTGAGGCTCCGCAATTCCCTCAGTTTGGTAAAAATGTTATTGAAATACCTCATCAATTAATAGGAGATAAAAACAATATTATTGATGAGGTGTATGTAAATATTTCCAATAACATACTCTCAGAAAATATATTGAACTCTGTTATTTTAGCACCTACAAATGACGATTGTACTTTGATTAATACTGATATACTTAATCAAATTCCTGGTGAACAGCGAACATATCATAGCTATGATAATTTGTGATAATGACAATGACATCAATAACTATCCGGTAGAGTTTTTATATTCTTTGTCTATTAGTGGTTTACCACCGCTTAGTTCACAAAGTTAGTATTGAAAGTTAATTACATAGTTTTATTGATCAGAAACTTAAATACTAAGGACGCATTAGTCAATGGAACAAGAATGCGCATCAAATTTATGAATCGAAATTCAATAGATTGCGAAGTTTTAACTGGGACCGCACGCAGTAAGAGAATTTTGATTCCACGTATAAATTTAACGTACTCTGGAACTATTTTACCGTTTAACTTTCAAAGAACACAATTTTCTATAATACCTGCATTTGCGATGACAATAAATAAGTCTCAAGGACAAACATTCCAAAATGTTGGAATTTTATTGAATCGTCCAGTTTTCACACATGGGCAATTGTATGTCGCAGCAAGTAGAGTACGTTCATTCGATGGTTTAAGGTTTTATATTTCCGAATATAACGGTCGAGGACGTTTAGCAAATGATGAAAGAGTTTTTACAAAAAACATTGTTTTCAGAGAAGTTTTAAATCATTATTTATATTATCGCAATATGCGATAAAAAATGCTATTCAATGGAGAGCATTTTTTACCGCATAATTTTTTTATTTCGCATCATCTTACAGCATGTTCTGTTTCAATAAATTGTTTTTAAAATAGGCATTCTTTATTTTTCTCCTTTTCCATATAATTTATTTTTTTTAATAGGGAAATAACAGCGTTGGCGAAATCTGTGGTTATAGTAATATATAGTCTTTGACAATTGGACCTTAATAATGTTTGAGCATTATATTTTAATAATTTATATTAAATAACTTATAATTTAAATTTATTATGGTCGAATTTCGACCACTGGGCGACCACTAGTTTCAATTAAACGCTGTGGAAAACAAAAATTTTCGTTGTAGTCAAATTCTACACAAAAATAAGATAAGCGGAAAGCTTTTAAGCGCGAGGAACTAGTTTTTTCAACAACGACTATTCAACAACGAATAATATTTTTTTCCATTTAACAAATGAAAAATAAATTTCATAAGTGTCTCTTCTAACCTGCAAAGGACGAATACTCGATGTGACCAGAATGATAGAGGCTAAACATAAGAGAAAGCAGTATTATCCTTTGAAGTCAAGTTTTGATATTAAGCTTGTTAATTCAAAGTTTCCTCCACTGGAAAGGTTTATAATGGGATATAAAGCATTCATGTAAGCGACTGTATTTTGAAAAATCATTTAACTTTCTTACAAAGAGAACCACAGAAATTCCATTTCCTTTCTTTTGCTATTAAGTTGTAACACGATTGTTAACTTGACGTTTTCTTTGAGAAAACTTTTAACGACATTTGTAACTCACTGAATGGAATCAGGAAAAGGGGAAAGTTGCCAAATTGCAGTTCCCGTTTTGAGTTGGCTTCCGATTAAGTATTTTTTTTTATAGCCGCACGAGTTAATATATTAGAACGAATTTCAGAAAGTTACGAAGTAATGAATAAAATAAAGTTACGTTAGTTCTGGGAAATTATAAATGTTATAATAGCAATAATAAACTTCAAATTAAACGTGAGTTTGAATGAGACTATTGAAGCATTTTGTATATATCATATACATATATACGTGTATATTATTTGCACTGTGTATAGCTGGTTATCTTTCAGTTATCTTACCGTAACTGTATTCTTTAAATAAATACTTTATGAAAAATTACAAAATAATCTTATTTTAGCAAAATATTGAATACAGTATGATCTAACCATTTCAGCAAGAAGTAGTAACTTCAATCCCCAAAGAAAAACTAAATTAAAAAGACAATGGTAAGCAAAGTTTTTATTACAAATTTTATAATCGTTGTATTTTCATTCGCAGAAAAACTGAGAGGAAATTTATTAAACAATTTAAGTATATTCTTCTATGAGAGCTTGCGCCGTATTTGACTTCCACTCTTATTCTAATACTCATTTCCACGGCGTAATTATTATTTCTTTAGAATTAATTTTTAAGCTCTGCCTAGAAATGGTCACCCAGTATATTTGTTGCTAGAATGTAAATTGAGCTCAATTGCAATATACGTGCCTTATAGAGTCACGACATACGAGTCGAAATAAAGTCACCGAGCGAGACTTTGGAATAGAGAACGTACACAAATGTTATTTTTATTGTTATTCGATAGCTATGGTTGCTTACAGAAATGAAAGTTTATTACTTCTTAACAAAAAATATAGTTTAAAAATGGTGTTTTGAAGTTCACACCAGAACACACCACCCACTTCTATGACGTCATCCATGCTATTGTCATTGACAATAATAACATTTGTCATATCAATATCTTAAATATTATTAAACTTATATATCCTTTTTTATACCAAAGATAGATAAAATGGAATATCCTTCAACCAAAGAATAAGAACTAGCGATAACGTACTTCAACTTCAACATGTAATGTTCAAAAAGGAAGCAGGACAATATATGTCCTGATTTGTTTCGATGTGTGAATCCACATCAACGGACGTCAGGATTAAATGTTTTTAACTATGTTTACTAATAAAAAATTAATGAGAAAGCGAATCAAATATGCAATGAGGTTCCATAATAAGTATTCTCCAAAAAACCATTCAGTGTTGTAAATATTACTTAGATAAAAATCAATAAAAAATTACGGGTGAGTGCCGGTTTAGTTAAGGAAAAATTATAAGATATAATATTTTTGATAAATATAAAGCTCGCTATATTATTTAGTAAAAAATTCAATTTAAAAAAATTGTTTTATCTCTGGGTAGATATATAAAAATGGCGCTGTTGCATTTCATATGTAATTTCGTTGGAGTTTTCCTGCAAAACTTTAATAATTTGTATGGTAAATTTATTTTAAAATTCTATTTTTGACAAATTAGTCAAGAGTCATTCTTGTATTTAACCAAAAGATGTTAGGAAGGACTGTTAGGAAGGTACTTGTTAGGCAGGACTGTTATTTTATATTTTTTTACAATCATTTACATCTTGATACGCGAGTATGTAATACCATTTATACATTGTCATTGCAATAAGAACATTTTATTACTATGGTTTGCGTGTTGTTTGCGTTTACCGGAATTGTTATTATAATGCCATTTCTGCACTCAAAAATTCACAATAGCACCCATTATCATGGACGACCTTAACTCTTATAAGTTTTTGTTTTAAATTATAATATAACTTTCATCCCTTATTATTTTATATTTCCTAAGACAACTATTATAAACATTCGAGCACATGTAATAGTAATAACCTAGTAGTGAAAAATTACAGATAACACTGACGAAATGACAGCATGACCTCACTTTATTCTGATTGGTGTTTGAAAACGTTATCTAGTTTGCCGAATTTAAAACTAAGATTTTGTGATGAAAATCAGCATTTTTAATGGAAACTTTACTGTGTTAAACTTTACTGTGTTTATTGTTTTTTACACATGTTTTCTATTTTTATCACTAAGATAACATTTAATTACAATTTTTCTACATATTCCTCTTAAAAGTGCATGGAATTTGATTTCAAATATAAGAGCGTTTGCTTTTATTAGAGATATGTTTTTGTTATATGTATGTGTATTAGATAATGTGTTTGCCGTTGGGGTTTAGTTTATAATTTGCAGGTCTTTTGATCTTCATACAAGTACAAAAGTTCGTTCGAAAGTTTGTGTGAATTATTATATATATAAATATTTCTAGGCTCTTCCTATTTTGAAATCTAAAGTAGTCCTGAAGAATAGCATTCATCTTTTATGATGATAATTAGAGTTCCACTTGATCACAGAGCATTGTCCCTAAGGGAATCCCGTAAGTTTGATTTTGGAATGTATTAACCCTTGCAGTGTGTCCCGAATTTCCAAATCCGAGTATGAGTCCCGTAAAAGAGCTCACATAATTTTCTCACTTCTATAACTCGATCACGAGGTTAAAGTACTTTGAAAAATGGAAAAATGTACCTGGATTTTTACTTAGGCTACAACATTCTAGTTCACGAGACAGAAGTCGCGGGGACAAACTTGCATTAATGTATTTTACAGCACAGTATAAATTCAATGTCATGCGATATTGATACAACGTTTAAATTAATATATTTTTGAAAATGTTTAGGAATAAGTTCATTTTATATGATGTCTCGCCATGGATGAAAACTTATATGACCGATGCTATACCCTAAGTAGAACAGACCACAGTTAAATAGTTGGAGAGAATTGATTTTTTTAATTATCATATTCCAATGTAAAATCTATTTTATAACTTGAGAAAGAATTGGAAATATTCTGTTTGGCTACAACCTTTCTGTTCGGCATATTTATTAGTCTCCAACATAATATTACAGAGATACAGATAAGAAAATTTTGAAATCAGACTAATTTACCAAATATAATCTTTTAAATAGGCTAGAAAATTTGGAGAAATTTTTATTTCGTTCGTTAGTTTTAAAGAATACATTGTTAAGACATTATTGACAATGGCACACTTTGTCTTAAACTTAAGTAAATAAATAAATAACGATTGATTAGCAAGTTAAATGCTTATGGTAATATAATATATTTATTAAATTTTTTAAGCAGTATTCTATGAATTGAATTTGTTTCTATACCTCTAGAAGAAGTAAGAGTTAAAATATTTTAATTCGAAATAATGGTCTTGACTCAGAATTTTCATTTGTGCTTTGATTGTCTGGATGGATTAATATTGCTCAACAACATAAATGTTTAATTTTCAAAAATTATGAAACCGCTAGTTAAAAGAATACGGCTTTAGTATCACTTCAAAGTATAATTAATTTCTGGAGAAAAGAATGGTCTTGTGATTTGAAAAAAATTCACTTAATCATTGCCCTAATAATAATTGCCAAATTTTACTTACGTGCATTTCAATCGTAGTTCGTAAAATTAAAAATTTTATCACTTTATTAATTTTATAACTTGGACATTCCTTAAAAGGTTTTTCTAAAAATTCCGTTTTCTAAAAAGAAAAGGATGAAAAATCATTAATTCTTTTTTATATGCATAACCATTCTACCTGAATAAATAGCACATAACTGATGAAAGCGACGGTATATTGCTTCGAGTGCCGTTTTTTCATGAGCTCTCTTCTTCCGGTCAGTAACCGTGATTTTTACTGTATAGACCTTTCAATATGATCCTTCGACACATAATATCCAGAAGATACATCCCATCTAAATTATATACCCTCATAAACATTTTTTTTAATTCGGCACAAATACGTGAAAGGAAGATTATGTTTTCCATATCTTATTAATTCCTGATATTAATAAATAGTTCTCAATATCATTTTACAAGGTGCTTCCGTTTAGAAGGTGTTTCGGTTTTTCGTTCGGAAACCTGCGTATCTATTAAGATCTTTTTTTAATGAGGTCAACCTAAAAAAATGTTTTAAATAATTTTATCCAAAGTATGTTTATTAGAAACTTTAAGTTTCTCAGAGAACAATTTCTGCTGGGATGAGTTTACATTATTCATAAGTGCTTTTTTTAATATTGTTGCTGTTTATTTTGTAATATAAAGTACTATATGTAATTCTATATTGTATATAAATTCTATTTCAAAAAAGTGTATATAGAGGAAATATGAGAATTCCAGGGGTGATATTTTGGCTGACTAGTTCCATAATATCTCGTATTCTTAACCAGCATGGATGAAGTCGCGGGCAAAATCTACTTTTAGAATTTCGATCTCAGTATACTGAAATCCCGTTTGTTTTTCTAGTCCCAATGGACTAGATTATCTGTATAGAATCTTGTGAGGTTTGTGAGATTTGGAAGCAGCATAAAAAAGTCACGCTCGTGACGTCAGCTATCGAGTCCATGCGCTAACAATAATAAAATGAAATTTTATAAATCGAATACCTCCCGTTATTTTCGCTTAAAAACCCACGAGTGTTTACGCGGAAAGGGCTTTCCTTGCTACAGGCTATTTAGCCTTCAATATTTACAGCAGTTTGAAAGTTACTAGGAAAGGCATAATATCTTTTGTCTGTAAATAGTTTTTAAAAAATGACCTTTTTCTTAGACATAGTTTATTGTTTTGTTTCTTTTTAGGCTTAGTTGTTAGGTGAAACAAATTAGGTGTTCTTAACTTCTATAGTACACATACCTCATAAAGGCGCTGCTACTTTACAAAGAATTATATTTTCATTGTCATAACTCAAATAGAATAACATCTTATTAATTAAACTAAAATCGATACCTGAACTATTCATATAAATTACAAAGCTTTTTAATTACTGAGCTTTATAACTTTATTTGGTTAGTCAGTATCAAATTGAGACGTTTAATTTTTACAATAGATTCTTTAAAAAATTGTATTCATGTTTTTAAACATATCGACACAGTTTTTAAAGCAAGTTTAATTTTATCATGGAATAGACCAACGTATGTTAGTTAATCAGTATTGCATCAAGACTTCAAACTGCATACACGCGCCTGAATCCTTTTTGTCACCTTAACCACGAACAACTATATAGAACCAGAAATATGTAACTAGCGAAAAAAACATTAGAAAGTTCACGGAATTTTTATTTTATTGTCGATTTTCAAGAAAGTCGTCAGATTAATTTTATAAGTTACATTAGTTATCTAATCAGTAAAATTAAGCGGTCTTTGTATTTATAACTTTGCAGATATTCTGAGTGTTTCTTTTTACCTACATTTTTATATTCGTTCCGACTAGAAATTGCAATGTTATTAATATGAAACTCTCCGTTATTTAACGTTAAGTGAAAATGAGGGGACCCTTCTGGAAATGCAAATTAATAAACTGAATAGATTAATAAATTGAGAAGATTTGTAGGGCATTTTCAGTACTATAAAAATGTAATTTTTGAATAACACCTGTACTGAAAGTTATTATAATGCTAAAGAATATCTATCACATATAGACAGAATGTTTAAAGACAAGGTAATGAAAAATCTGCGTTACTAAATTAGTTGTTGATTTAAAATTATTATATCCAGATGAAAAAATATGAAGATCTCTTTCAGCAAGAACGGGGATTCATTTTACAAACTGTTTGATGGAAAGAAATACGGCAAAAAATATAAATAGGATACAAAGGTTTTAAAATTAAAGAAATTGTAACTAAATCATAAATAGCGTATATATATATATATATATATATATATATATATATATATATATATATATATATAATATACATACACATAAATATATCGGTCTGTCTGTTTAAACATCATGTAAGCTACTAGATAGATTTAAATTTTCACTCACGTAATCCATTAGATACATATTAAATATAGTTTTTTTGTCGGCTATCTTCTTGCGGTCTTACTCATAAAAATAGTATGCACCTTAAAACAAGCTTAAAGGAAGTTTAAAAGACTGTATAACAATCCGTATTCATAAAAGTCCGCTAAAACTTGTGTTATCAATATATTAAAGACGATAAGAGCTTAGCCTTTCTTTATAGTCTTATTAAACCAATTTTAACTTGACTTTGCATGACATATATCACACCTGACATTTAGTTTATTAACTTAAGAAACATTTACAAATTTATAAGTTTTAAAAGACAGATAAATATCAGAAATAAACCACTTCAGTGGAAAATCAGCCCAAATCGCATGCTTCTTTTGTTTATATTCGTGCGGTGTTTTTATTTTCAATTGCTTGCACTCATTCTTTCACTAATTCTTTCAACAAATGCTATAAAAGCAATGCGTGCCAAAATCCATATACAAAACAATAAAAGTTAATTGCCACGTAAAACAAAAAAGGAAAAGTTAATTGACATATAACTTGTGTAACTAACCAATTCTCTGTGCGTTGCCTCTTTTTGGTAGTCTGTTGTCTTTATTATATTCCATGTCTAACATTATTATCACATCAAATACTCCAAAAAAATGTTTCTTTATAAAAATTTACAATTTAATTAAAACGTTGAGTTTCAGTTCAAGTTCGACAGTTTGCTGTCATAAACATTTTTATTTTATTTTTCTATTGTGGAAAGAATTATTTAACTATATTCAAGTCAGCTATTAGTTCATAGAGGCTTTAATAATGATTATGAATAAAAAGCTTTGACGGTGGTTTATAACGATTATTCAGGCTTAATGAACATTTTAGCCTATTTGGATTTTATAATTAAGTTTTTTTTTATGAATTAGACTGTTAGTACCTTGCAATTCAGTTATTAGCACTCAGACAGTAAGGGCTTAGTGCTAATAAGTTAAATTTGTTCATCTAAAATTACTTATCGTCTCAAACTCACTAATATTCGTGGAAATCCGTTTCCGTAGACGTTGAAAATAGTTGTGGTTCACATTGCACGTATGCGTACATATGTATTGAGACATTTAGGTAAACAATAAACGCATGAACTAAGCAGTTTTCTTAGCAATTGTGATGCAAATTCGAATCAATATAAGCCTTATTATACGATCGTGTACTTACGTAATTGGCTACTATTATTAGTCGCTTCCTTCGGCTCACGCTATTTACTCATGGCAAAATAATTGTTCTGTTCATTCAACCTTACTCACTAAATAAAGAAAGTGATTTTGTCGAATGAATGTTCAAAGACGGCACAAAATTGTATATGTTTGATAAACTTTGCTTTGTACTGGTTCAGTTTTGTATTCAATTTTAATTGACCTGAAAATTCGTTAATAGTAAATAAATTTATTTTTGAACATGCATCCATCGAAGTAATCATGTTCAGTGAAAGTTTACTGACTCTTCCAGAGTTATATAACATACATTATAAGTATTCAATTACAACTAATTAACTGAAATTGCCAAGTCCATTCAGCAGTCATAGTGTTTGACTGTCAGTCGTCTTCGTTAGGTGATTATGATTTAATAGTTTATAAACACTTAGTTATCATTGTATGATCGACTAGAAAGTAATAGTCATACGGGTGGTTGTCTTGTGTGTACACGCATTACCCACTAATTAATTTTTTTTTGTTTCCTTTACTTTTTTCCACACACGCACGAGTGTACGCAAGTTTTCAAGTACGCGTGCATGTACACGTGCACAACATATACTTAATATTTTTTTAAGTGCACCGCTTGTATTGTGAGTATTACATGCTTTAAGAATCATTGCATCTAAAATATAACATTTAAGATTTGCTGTGGACTGACTGTTTTGTCAGTCTCAATTTTCAACAGCTGACTAGAAGTTACGATACAACTTACTTTGACTATATGAAATAAAAGAGTGAAGTAACAAAGTATTAACAATACTTCTATTCTCTTATTATTCGTTGTTGTGTCATTCCCTTAAATTTATTGTGGGGTGCGAAAATAGAGAATTGGAATAATTCCAATCGGAAAAATTACTTTACTTACGCAAAAAAAGAATAAAAATTATGCTAAATATGAGTTGAACTCACGCTATAAGGTACACATTTGACACATAAAAGATTAATCAATTAAGAATAGATAATATTTTAACACATATATATATTATTTAATAATAAAAATATTATATTTTAATAATACGAATATTATATTTCATTGTGTAAATATATTGCCTAATATTTATTTCACACGCATAAAACATCTCATTGCCGAGATATTTTTAATTTCTTAATACAAATTCGAAGATAAATTTTCTATGAAGTTTTTACTAAAGGCCGTTATCGTAACCTGTGAAGTGGCATGCCTTTTGACACTTGGAGATTCATATGTTGCAAAGAAGATACGATAACAAAAAATGCATCTAATATTTCCGATTGCATTTTTAAGACCTTTCCTAAAATACATTGAAAAATACTTTTTTGTTGCTCAAAAAGAAACAAAAATAAGAAATGTAGTTTCTCGATTTGAAAAATTCTTAAATTGTGAGAGCGATAATGCGGTGACGTACGGACGGTTATATAGGCAAGACAGAATTATAATTATATCATAACTATAACTATATATTGGCAACAGAACTTTAAAAAAGTAGGTAATTGTCGATAACATGTTTATAAATAGAGCAAAAGAGAGTTTTATTTCAACGGTATAGGCAAATTTAACTGGAGTTAAGATAACGCTTTTTCGGTATAGTGCGCTAGAAATTAAAAAAAAGCTATATTGATATGATAAGGTCTCTGCAGGCAACTAGAGACACATAGGAATATTGTAATCATTAATTTAAATATTTGATAATAAATAAATTCAAATATTAATATGAATAACAATCAAATCCCCTAATATTGCGAAACCAAACGATCTAAAGTCAAACTTTTCCAAAACGACGTATCATTTTTTAAGAAAAGGATGAAGATATTTTTTTCATTATCCTACAAGTTTACTAAACGACTAATCAGAAAAAGGTATTTTTGTGATGTATAATTTTAAACAATGAAAGCCTCTCAAAAAGTCCCTCAAATTCGTTATTCATGAACCTTCTTGAAATGCCAAAATTTAAGTTATCATCAGTACAAGTTTACTATAAATAGAAATAAAATTTTTAGGGTCAATCCAATATCTAATATCAGAACTCCGAACGTCAGCTAATCATCTAATTTGTCATCGATACAGATAACCATAATAACGAACACCCATTTAAAGTTAATTGAAGTTCAATTAATAATCTGGTCATGAAATACATCAGATCCCTTTAGGCAGTCAGCGACCTGTGTTGAAAGAGATATCTTCATAAGTCTCAAATAATTAGGTTCAGTCTTTTATTTCTCGAAAGTTTCTCAAAGGTTAAGGTACAAAGTTAAACGGAGGCAAGAAAACCCTCAAAGGAAAACGTTTTTGTTTGTATGATTTGTTAGTTCGCTTCTTAAATGTCTTGTTTACTTTTAGTTTAACGATTCTTATAATTAATGAAAGAAAGGACATTTTTTTTTTATTTCTCACATTGTGGTCAGCCAAATTGATGACAGGTAGCCTTATTTTTGTACTCTTATGAAATAAATCAAAATATTAATTATAGAATAATTATTTATAGAATCGTAAAGTTACAAATACTACGACAAATATGTATGTATATATATATATATATATATATATATATATATATATTTATATATATATATTACAGACAAAAATTCCAGTAGCCTTCCTCATTCTCAAAAAGTTTTCCTTAGTAATTATAACTTGATAATTTATTGAAAATGTCATATTGTGTAATATGACATTTTCAATAAATTATCAAAAAACAACGAAATTTACAATAACTGTGTTTAAAGTATGACCACTGAACAATCCGACTAAGCGAATAGGTACGAGCCCTTCGCTATTCTTCTTCCGCCTTGTTGTCTGACGCCCACCGATGAAAATAAAAATGTATCCGATCACCGGTTAATAGTTGTTACTGTTCTTTGAAATATATGATGATATCAGATTAATTATAATTTAATAATCGGGATGATTGACAAAAGTTAATTTTGTAGAAAAATTAAAGGAATTTAAAAATTAATCTTTTATATTTCGCGATACATTTTTTTATCTTATGTTTCGGAGACATTTCGTAGCACCCAGCTGGTTGTTTTCAATGTATTATATGCTAATATCACACTTAAATAAATGCACAAAGATTAAAACAATTGAAAAGAATATCTGCCGTCACAATTTTTGTGAGCTGCTATATAAATCCGCCATCAATTTTGATATTCAATACCCCTGCATTCAACACTAATATTAAGCACTTACTGCATGCATTATAAAATATATTCACTGTAATGCTCATCAGTAAATTGTATAGCTATAACATATTGCGTAGCTCTCTATGTGCGCGACTGCAACAAGGTCATAACTGACATAGAAAGGGCGAAATGATTTAAACGACACGTCTGTTCTCAAGACAACAAATGCTTTATTACATACGCGTGTAGTGAAAGTATCATTAGATAACGATAATATTTAATGTTATGAATAAATAAATATCGTTCAAGTTTATGAAATCATTAGATTAATCCTTAATCACTAAACTTTTCCAAAAGTATTAATTTTGTTTTTGCAATCGTACGACCTATTATTTCGATTTATACACAGGATTATTCTCAAACTAAGTGACCGAAATTGAAAAGGATGTTTTAGAGCTAAAATTTAAACTTTTTTTGTCTTCATTCTTCACACGGGCTTCCACTTAGACGTATTTAAAAAATCGGAATTCCATTTTTTATGATAATTAAAAACTTACGTAACCAATTAATTTCATTTATGTATTTTTAACTTTGTTCGTCCATTTCATTCAATACACCGCTGAAAGTTGTAATTTTTCTAAGATTTTGTAAAAAGTTACATCCGCATTGTAACAAAAATTTAAACTTACAAATTGACCTGTAAATTATTGTCGTTCGACAGACATTTTTTGCTAGCTGGACAGACACGAGACGTCATTACTCTCTAAGTGCCCAGCGCTGACTGAATTTATTTATGTCTCTGCTGTGCTTACCGTGAGCAGGTGAGGGGGCGCGGTAATTTTCATTTGTCTCTGATACTCGGCTAATTTAAAATAGTAGTATGATAATAAATTCTTTTATTCATTAAGGAAATATTAGCTATCACTGACCAAAATATGACATTCGCCGTCTATCGTCAAACCTTTACTTCGTTTGTTTCTGATACACAACTAATTTAAAATAGTAGTATGAGTTTAATTTATTTTATTTAATGTTTATTTTTATTGTTAATCAAATAAGAATATTTAGGTCATTTGCTTATATTTATTTACTATGTTTTATAAATATTTTTTTTTCATATTTACATGAATTCACGCAAAAACCTTATTAAACTATATTTAGACATTTAGTAAGTTAAACGAATATCGCCATCGATAAATCGATCTAGAATAATCGCGCCTAGAAATGCATGGAGGTCGACCATCGCAACTTCGAATATTTTTTGTAATAGCTGCTGTAAATTAAGGGTGTGTGGTATTATTAACTTCTATGAAAATTCACAATTTTAATAGTGCTTTGTGGAATATTCGAAAAATTCACAAAAGTTTTTCTCTTGGTTGAATTAATAAATTATAAATCGTAAGTAACTCAACATGATATCGCAAAAATGATTAAATGTCCTTTACTAAATAATTTCGCAATCATACTATATTTAGCACAAATTTGTTTAAAATTACATAAAATTTCAATAAAACAGTGACTATGAAATTTCTTAGGAAAGTAATAATACTTAAGGATCATCGTTTGTTTCACTTATATTGACATCGATTTGTTGCCTATTCGCTCGCTCCACTATTTACTTTGCTCGTCAATTAAAAAATGTATGACCCTTTATTAAGCATAAAGTTCCTAACATGCACAAATTTTATTTCCATATTTAATCGGCAGCATTACATCTAACTTAATTATGTCCTATAAAAATAAAAGAGTATAATTATTGCTGGAAAACTGCCATGTGTAAAGTGGTGCTTTGAATTTTGCGCCAAAACCCATCCTCAACTTCTGGGATATCCTATTTATAAATACCATTGACATTTAGCATAATAACTCTTATCATGACAACGTTTTAAATGTTTGCAAAGTCAAATTATGCTGTTTTTACGATGAAAATGAGTCACGTAGTTTTCACGATGAAAATTAATCAAATACAGGACGATCCTGTAATTTCAATGTGCTAAAGTCGAAAAACAAAACGATTAAAGTCTTAATTTATGTCTATATGTAAATCCATATTAACAAGGCATTCCAATAAAAAGTTTTAACTGCGCCAGCTAATACAAAATTAGAAGGAAATTGTTCAAAGTTGCAGTGATTTTCCTGTATATTTTTTTTTCAAATTAACGTTGTGAAATGGGTTCGATGCAAGTTAATAAACGTTCGAAAGTGATTTTTTTCCTATATTTTTTTTTATTTTAAAGAAAACTTGAACATACAGTTTTAATAATTACAAACGCTACTCAAAATAGTACTCAATACAAAGATTCCGTTTGAAAAACCGTTTTATTACCGGTTATAAAATAAATGGTCCGGTCAAATTCCAAATATAATAACACGGAATTTTTTTTCAAAAACTTTGTACGGCAAACACCTTTTAAACTTCATTTATTAGCAAATTATGTCATGAGCAATCATTACAATAAACAAAATGTTTATTACAAATTTTATTACAAATAACGGCAGATAAATTCAATTTAACTAAAGTACAATGTTATGAAAGCATAATTTTGAGCGTTTTATAATGCATTTTGCAATATTAATTTTTATGCTATTAAAATAAATTACATGTTACAACAATAATTTATATATTATTTATATAAATCGTAGTCATTTCTTTAATACCACTTTTACACTGGAAACTGTTGAACTGTTTATAAAAAACACTCATTATTATTTCAGCATTAATAATTATTAAGTTTCTAAAGAAAGTTTTAATAAAATTCTGATCCCTTCTTACTTTGTTTTCATATTTAATTTTTTCTATAATAACAACATTAAATAGTTGCGCATACGTAAATTGAATAATCTATTGCTAATAAAATTATAGGCAATGGTAGAGGGAAAACATTATTGTTATCATTTGAGCTTCATTGTTGGTTAGAGACGGCGCCTATTTTGCATCATTTTCATCCAAGGCTGTGGCGAAGATGAGCACTTTTTTATATCGTGTTATAATTAGGTGTTAAAGCAAATTAATGACAAATATGCTACGTGATTATAAAGTGTACTGCAATCATTAATTAATGATTACTAATTTAAGTAATGCAACACTTAAATTTATCTAGTTTTATTTGACGCTCCGCGATAGGAACGTATTTTCGTTCGTGACCTTAAAAACATTTAAGAAATCTTTTAATTTCTATATTTACAAATTTTGGTCATCTACTTACAAGTAGAGAAACAAAAATAATTCTTGTGTTTATTCCTTGATAACTTTATTTCGTGATAACAATAGTAGCTAATATGAACTTACCGTAAATAGCTAGTATTAACTGCGGTATATAATTGTATATACAAAAAGAAACAGGATCAAAACCTATTCAGAACTGTGAAATAAGCATTTAAAATACGCAAGCTAATATTTTTGTTGATCAATTATCATTAGTTCAAAATCCAGTTCATCGTTTAGAAATTACAGTATTTGAAAATATCAAAATTACACTGTATGAAAATATCCTAGAAATTACAGTATTACACCATTTTATATCGCTCCCATCTTCTGCACGTTCCACATGAGGTATATAAAGATTGCATAAATGTACTTATATTTAGTCAATTTGCATTTTAAATAAATAGAGATATCCATAATGTCTTTGGTCGTATTTATTACTAATTTTTCAAAATCTTTTATTTAATTAAAGAAGGAATTTTTTATAATTATGTAAAGTGTAATAGCAATGTAATAACAGCCGTAATTCCAAGAAAATAGAGCTCACGTTTTGAAATACGTTGTGTCGTTGTTGATTCTATTTCTAATGTGGACTGGTATGAAAACATTGATTCTTCATGACAGTTTTCCAAATAAAATAATCGTAATATTCGAATTATTTACGTTGGTCTTAATATTTTTAATTGTTATTTTCTTTTTCAAAATAAAATATCTGTAGTATGTCACAAGTATATTTTAAAAGTTATTATTATATATAAAGTTAGGTTCAGTATATTTTAAAAGTTATACTTCCGTCAACACATAATCTTTGTCTATTCCGACAGCCAAATCTTATTAAAAAACCAGTTTTCTTAAATTGATCTTGATGGGCTCATGAACCAACGTATCTTCTGATAATTTGGATATAGTCATCGCTGTTATGTTTATTAATACCCAGAACCAAAATATGAAAGACAGACCAACAATTTTCTTCCCAAAAGAATTTTGATTTTATGATGAGTGTGTATTTTGTAACCAGTTTTCTATTATTTTCATATACAAACTGATGTATCCATAAAATTACTTCCAAAAAGAGTTAGTCTTCTTCTGTTAATATTATTGTAATAATAAATATTACCACTTTACCCTACTTCTCTTGCATAAGTTTTTGTGTCTTTGACCAATGTTCTAAGAGAGTGAGAACTTTAAAATGTAAGTTCTATAGAGATGCTCTACTTTCCAAGTTTTGAAATAAACAAATCATAACCTGCCAAATACGTTATGGGGGTTTCGAACGCACGTAATGGGAGTTCCATATATATAATTTAAGGATGTCCAAAAATTTAAATATTTTACTTTAAAAATTTAAATTTAAAAATTTAAACATTTATCTATTTTTTTATATAATAACTATTATAGGATCCTGTTAATTTTATTAGATTTAAGTACATACGGTTTAAATCTTCTTGAAGAGTCCATAAAGTTGACAAACTTATCTCTTGCGGTAGACAATTTTAACGTCGAATCATTTTTAATTCCCTAAAATAAATAATTTTGACATTAATCTTCATGACCAAAATTAAATGAAAAATCCATCTCAGAAGTATGCTTTTTTCCAAAGCTTCAGCCAACATACCTCAAAAATTAATAAAGAGATCTCGTTGAAATTTTAGAAAAACATTTCTGACAATAATTATAGAACAGTTTTTATAGATTTTAGTAAATACAATAGCGTTTTTCCTTTCATGTGGAAATTGTTGTCATAATTTTTTACATTTTACGAAAAAAAAATTGTTAGTTTTGACTTCCTGTTTTACGTAATTTAGGAAATTTATCAATTCTCCTAGCTTCTAATATAAACTCGTGAAAATTGCGTGCCATAGAAGAAATGACGCAAGAGACAGTATTAGCACTCACTCAAAGAACTTCTTACAATGATATTCTATATGAGTAAGTAGAATTTTTTTTGTTTCTGTTTACATATAACACCCGTGCCGCTTCGCCAAATTATAATTCATGGATTTGAATATATTATTCGGGTATACACCAAAGTGTATACCCGAATAATATATATGTTGTATGAGTTCCGAGCTAGAGGTCTCTGATGGTCAGCGTTTCCGCAAAAATATTTATTTTATTTATAACTTCGATGAACAATCATCTGGAAAACTTATGACTACAGTAAAAATCACTTAGAGTTAACCAGAGTTGCAGCGGGTCAATTATCAAATAGGACAGGCTGATAGCCACACGTGATAACATAATAGACACAGTTTTAGAAAACAAAAAAGAGACTACGGAAAACAAAAAAACACACAAAAATAATTTAATTTCATGTGTCGGGTGAGGTTTTGGATCTGGGTGGAGGGATAAGTTTAGTAAGGAAAAAGATTAAGGGAGATGGATATGAGAGGAAAAGGAATGTTAGAGTAAAGTTACCGGATCATTTTTTCAGACGGCATTTGAATGATAGAACGGACGGTAAAAATCTGGGGTCGGAATTGAGTTCATTCCATAACTTGGCAGTATGTACAATGTACGAATGCTCATAAATAGAAGTATTAATCTATTTTGGGACAAGGAGCGTGAGAAGTTTCTCAGAATGTGTACACCGGCAATGGTTAGAAAAGACTGTGAATTTTGCAACAAGACAAGTGGTACTCTGAGGGTTATTTTAAATATTTTAAAGCAATGGAAAAAAAATATGAAAAAACAAGATTCCTATAGAATAATAGTTTCCTTCGAATACATTGGGTGTAGAAAATGATAGAGGAAACAAATGCACAACGAGTAAAATGAAAAACCAAACTGAACAAATCCTGTAAATTATTAAACTAGTGTTAAATTGAAGATATCAAGTACATTTTCATATACTGGTTAAACTTTCGTGTTAGTTCAGATTACAGATTAAAAAAAAATCTGAGTAAATAAACAAATCATTTTGACTGAGATATAATCGCAAACATCAAGTGTTATAGTTCATGAAGAACATACGTAAAAAAATTATATTTTCAAACATTAACTTAAATGCGCTTGAACTGTTGAGAACTAACTATAACCATACATCTAGTTAGAAAAATAATTTGTTGCGCATATGTACGAAGATGAAACCAAAATGAAATTGAATTAAATAATATACATGATTTTTATATTTATTAAAATATTTTATTTCGTGTAAAACAGTACGTATAAATATTTCACAGTACAATTATTTTAAACCGATTAATGAACGTTCGTCACGGAGATATGGTTCGATTTGGATCCTTTGAATACGGAAGGTCAAATGCAATGAAAAATTTTAATAAATAATCGCAAAAAAACCAAACAGGCACTTGACGTAAACAAATGAAAAACTTTTATATTATCTAGCTGCGAAAAAGTTTTTCAATAACACTGTTTTCATTTTACTCCATTGTATTGTACTTGCTTAGTTTTATAAAGTTTTAATGGCCGATCGGGACGAAGAGCGAAAATCATTTTGTGAAAATTGTACGGCGCCGCCATATTTGACGTCTCCCCTGTATTCTTAGCTAACTTGTTTAGGGAGTTTGAAAATTACGACTTGATTTATTTCTTAAAATTTCTATTATCAGAATATTTATGGCCGGGACTATAAATTTATTACAGTCTTCGTTGTGTTATGAGCGATATAAAATATTTTCATAACTCAATACTTGCTCCATAAAACTAAATATCAGTTTCTATAAGTTAAGGAGAATTTTTCTTTTTTTTTAATGAGCAATTATGATCTTGCATTTAAGAAATATTCAGTTCCATAGTTCTCACAACGCATATTTCCATTTTCACATTTCCGTTGAAAATGAATGTAAGATTGTTCATAATTAAACAGATTACTTTTTATATTCTCACACATATTTCTTTACAAATGTTATTAACTTGAAATTTTAAATGCCCTCCCTGTGAAGAAGAGGAAGGTTTAGGTCAAAAAAATGTTCTCTACTTTGGAGTGTAAGAGTAAAAACATATTCTTCAAGCGGTTTATAAAAACGATAAGTTTATATCCTTTCTATATATTCGAATGTTGATGGTTAACGTTGGATGACAATATTACCACAGTTAAGTAGTTTTTTATGCAAATGTGATATAAAAATATGTAAATAAATAAATTTATGATTCTTAGTTTCGTATAGAAGAAATATGAACATATAAATTGTAAAAGTTAATTGTAAAGTAACAGTAACGTTATAAAAAGTACTATCCGAAGAAAATGGACACATTTCTTTCAACGATATGCTTATGTAATCGAAAAAAGAATCGAGACATAAGCTATTGTATACTAAGTGGTAGAAAAATGTTTCTACCATTACACACGGTTAACAGCTGAAGGAAAAACTAATACCCGACTTGGGAAAAAATAACTAAGAACACGATATACATACACATCTGTCCAAATTTATAACGTTTTATACCCTAGGACACTCCGGATCATGGCGAATCTAAGGATACCTCATTTGTTTAAGTCACTTTAGTAGTTTAGTCTATACGACGGAACATATTTACTTATATAAATATATATGTATATATATATATATATATATATATATACATATATATATATATATATATATATATATATATATATATATATATACAGTCCCTGAAATTCATGACGTTATATATCTTTGAACATTCTCTAGATCAAAATTAAACTAAAGACACCTCATTTGTTGAAATGACTTTAGAGGTTCAGTCTGTACCAGGAAACAAACTTACACATGCATACATATATAGCCTAGGAAATTCATAACCCTTCCCTTGCCGTGGTTGGGTTAAACGGTTTTAGCGTTTTCGTTTTGTTTAGAGGTACACTAAAATCGTTAATCATTTTTAATTGCAGTTTAGTGCATAAATCGGTGGTTACATTCTTTAGCCTTCGAAGATTTCAAATTGGTTTATCCTAAGAACTGTTCGCAATTTCTTTGCAAATAATATCTCTACAAAGCAGTGTAGGTACAAATTTAGGGAAAACTGTACTTATGGACGCATTGCAAATATATATATATATATATATATATATATATATATATATATATACATACACGGATGTTAGGTTTGCCAAAAAGAAAGTGTGTATAGATGAGATCATTCCCAAGTCATTTAGCCGTCATGACCTTTATATCGCGTTTCATGGATATACATTTTGTGGTGGTTTTTGATTTTACTATTTTTTGTTTAACCGTAACAGCTCAGTACAATTAGAATTATTTGCTTTGATATATAAAACAGGCATTTCTGGCAGATAATAGCGAAAAACTATGTCTTAACCAATCTAGAGAGTGGATCGAAGAAATCTTAAAGTTAAGTTTTTCAATGAATTAAAAAAAAACTAAATGAACTAAATACGTTCAAATATTTTTAATGACTATTCGTGTCATTTTTGCTGGTTTATGCTAGGTCCTAGTTTTTCGTTTAAAGAGTTTTTTAAAAATATTTTGTAGACGCATAACAAACTTAGTAAAGAAGGAATCGTCAATCTATATAATTAACACCACTGGTCTAAATAGTTTGAGAGTTCACAGGTGACTAGACCGACATAATTCCAAAGAAAATTTAGTATGAACGTTTGAGCGGGTGTAATCGGGAAATCCCTTATCGCAATACGAACAACCAAAATGGGTTATAATTATATTGGATACTTACAGAATTTTTCAAATGATGGTTTACCGGCACACTCTATTGGATAATATGTTGCTACTTGGATATGTTATACTATTGGAATAATGTGTTTCCTAATTCGAGGATTGGAAGAATGGTGAACTTTGTGGTTCGCACGGTCCCCAGACATGACACAACTTGATTTCTGTATCTGTATTCACAATAGATTCAAAATCACGAACATTTAATTCAAAGAATTAACGCCATGTCTAACGATGAAAGAAGAGATGTGACTACGTACCATGACGGTTCAGACTGGACGAATATGTAGCGAACGTATTAGAAAGAAGGGGGCGAAATTTGTATAAACTTGATAAAAATAATACTCTTGTTTTTTTTCACCTCATTTTTTTTTAATGTGAGTTAGGTATCCTTGTAAACAAGGACAATGTCCTAGTAAATGTGAAATAAATTACAATTATTTTCATAATATCAATGAGAGTCAATGCATATAGGAAATTTTTAAAAATGGCATTAACTAGTTTGTATAAAGGAAGGATGCAGGTGAGCAGATCCTTATTGTTCGGCCAATCATCGAAAGGGCTGACAAAATCGACGATTGCAAGTTCAAAAAACCGACGTATATTTGTTTTGTTGACTTCTCTAAAACACTCAACTCTGTGAAATGTCCAGTCCTGTGGGACACTCCTATTCAACTTCTACACGGAGCTAATCACGCGGATCAGTCTCGACGACAGGACAGAGGGTATAGTGATTAGTCGCTGCAGGATAACAAACTTACGTTATGCAGGCACAAAATATCACCAAAACCACTAAAATCATGCTCGTAAGAACTCTTGTTTTGTCCGCATGTTTATATGCTTTAGAGACGTGGACTTTACGAGAAATTGAGAGTAAGGAAAGAGATGCTCTAAAGATATGGCGCTGGAGGAGAATGCTTGGAGTATCATAGACCAAATTCCGGACAAATGTTTCCATAATTCAAGAATACGGCATCCCGATATCAAAAAACTCGCATCCTCAAGTTCTTCACATACATATCGAAGAGCGATCATTGCGCGTCTTGTCACGCATGGTATAGTGGATTCGATTAGGCGGAAGACCTATACGATGAATTGACTTGAATAAAGTTTGCTATAGACCGTTCCTTGCATGTACACTCATACAAGGAACGGTCTATAGCAAATAAAGGGACGTAAACAGGAAAGGATGACAGGAGATCACGAGGCAAATTACATCTACCCGCGTAACATAACGACCACAACCTTTCTGTCAAGAACTGATCGACCAAGAAGAATTCTGAACAAATTTTCATTTCAATTCTATAAATTGCGTCTCGTGGTATCTTTTTTCAGTTTGGAGCATAATGTTTTCTTGGCTTAGGCGACTAAGGAAGGGTTGACTAACTACGAGTAATCGTATCGTAACTACGAGTAATGTTATCTTAATAATCAATTATTGAATATATTTGGCGTTAATTTTGTAGAAATTCATTATTATTATTTATATTTATATTTATTGACATTATTTATATTATATTTATTGACAATTAAATGAAACTACGTGATGTAGTAGTATTTCTACTTTCTTTAATTTCTTTACCACGACCTAGGTTTCGTTGTATTACAACATTTTCGGGTTTGATATTAGCAAAGATAAATTAAAGAAAGTAGAAATAATACTACATCACGTAGTTTCATTTAATTGTGATTAATATATTTAAAAATTTCATATTGACGGTCTAACATTGAATTAGTATTTAAATGATAACTCATTCAATATTTTTTTGTCCCACAAATCAAGCGGCCAGAAAAGACAAAAGAAATATTTTTTATAATTACATTAATAAATCTGAGATCCCTAAATACAGGAATTTGTTAAGTTGCTTTTGTTCAAAAATTCATTAGATGTGATAATTAAACTCAAAACGAGAATAACTGTACTTTTTTGCCTGGAACTAAGATGTTCACATTTAAGTTTGAAAACTTATTAAAACATTTTTAAGCAATTTTACTATTTGCACATTCAATTAGTTATTAAGTCTTTTAGCTTCATTTCATAAAGTCCTTGACTTAAAACTCGATTTTCTGGATATTTACCAGAATAAATGTTCATTATATCCTATAGACTTCGAAGGTATCATTTTTGTGATATAAAGTGTTACAGTTTTTTTTGTCTGAATATTATATTAAATAATTAAAGAAATATTTTCACATAGATTCGTGTAACGGAAAAAGATATATTCTGTACATACTTTTAAATATTCTCAACGAGATCCAGAGTGTCATTAATTAAATGTCCATTCAAAGTTTGAGAGTTGTTTAATTATAAATGTACTTAAAATAACTTTATTCCAATTCATCCATAGTAATACATTTTTTTAAACTCGAATTTATTTATTTTCTTTATAGGTTAATAATATTTAAATATATGTATAGTAAACCGCATTAAGTACGCCTATTTCAACTGGCAAAGAAGGAAACATTTGGAATCATTTTATTAAAGTTATACTAATGTTGATCATCAATTCGGTTCTTTATAAGTGAGAAAAATATGTTCCTAGATTGCTGAAGGCGAGCGCTCATTGCGTTACCCGAGACGTGTCATTTGTCACAAGCCTCATTCACACGCAGATCTGAAAGCAACGAACCTTAACCCCGCAATTTGTCGTGATAAGGAAAATGTTTATTTTTCATTTCAACACTCATTTCTGGCTACTAGGCTATGTCCACCGTGTCTGATGTCTACTGATCTCATATTGCGATTATATACCATTGAATCAGAATTTGAGAGCCGAATATCTTCTTACCCATTTCATTTGTTGTTATAAGAAAATTCATTCGGATTTATGGCTTGAAATGGAGTTGAAATTTAAATTATATTTTTAATTATTATAACATATCCCATATTATGTAGATGAAACTTCGTAGGTCAATATTACAATGGAAAAATTCGCCAAATGAATAATTAAACTCTTGCGGCAAATAATCAGAACGGCAATATTTACCGCACGAGTTTTAATAGTTTCCTTGTGAATATTGTTTTTACAATTGTTTTGTAGCTTTAGAATTGTGTTTTTTGTTGATTTGATTTTTAGAATTGTGTTAATTTGGTTCAATAAATTATTTTCAATATCAGATACGATATATTTAACAGTGTAACCCAAAGGATAGGGACAACCGATAATGTCATAAAAAATCTCACAAACATAATATTAGTGTTGAGTATGTCTAATAATATGTATATTTTTTAGTTCATTTATAAATGTAATATGATTATGGTACGCATTATAAATATTTGTTTTTACTTCTTGTATTAGTACTCTTCACATGTGTTATAGTGATTTTGACAATGGTTTAACCCGACTGGTGTAAACGTACCTTAGTTATTCAGTGAAGTTGACTTATTCTCCAATGCAATATATTTTAATGATTACACCACATTATATTGCATTTAATATTGAAAAATAGTGACCGAATATCAGATGACATTACTTAATTCAATCATCAATATTTACATATCACCAAGGTTTTCACCGGAAATAATTTTTTTAATTTCAATAATCGACTATAGCAAAGTTAAGTAAGTTTCAGTTAAGTAAAACAACTTTCGACACGGTGCTGTATTCCACTGTGTTATGCGGTTAATAGCTTTCATTTTAATACTAATTAATACTTGCCTAACTAACGTTTTAATACTTGCCGCTCTTCTTAATTACAGTTTACCATATTACTCTTACCATATTAAATCGAATAGAAACTCCTGTCCACTGTTCTTCTCACAATGATTCGCAGCAATGAACAAATTTAACTTAAATTGTTATGTAATCTTTCTTAAATCTTTGATAGATTGTGTTTCCGAACGATACTGTGTCGACTATGTTAAATCAAGTATTGTATTTTGCATTAACTCAAAACTCTAATAGATGATTATTTATATAAAATATTGCCATGCATTATAGATATGGTTTCTGTCTTCTACTTAACCCGTTTACTTAATGATTTTTATCATATTTTTGTTGTCAGCGGCTATCAGCTAATTTCCCGAAACGGTGATTATTTTCTCATCGTACATTTTGTTATTACTGAAAATATAGGTTTTAAATAAATATTATATATAGATATTAAGTCATTGTATTGTAAAAACTGAAAAAAAGAAAGATACTTTTATTGAAATAAACCATTTAGAAAAATAAAGTAACTTACTTGGTTTCCATAGAATTTTAATAACAAAATTACTAAAGTTAAGTCAGAAGTAAATGTGACTGGATTCAAAATAAAGTATAAGTATGTCGCAAGACACTTTTATATTTAACCTATATATTTCGAATTAATTTATTTATCAGATATTAGAAAAATTGATACAAATTAAAATAATTTAAATTTTTGAGTGTGTTATTAGGCAGATTCGGATTTAAATATATCAAAGTAATATATTAAGCAAATTTCTTAAAATTTTGAACAAAATGGAAAAGTTAAACAATAAATGAATTATGTATATGTATATATACATGTATATGTATATATACATATACATAATTTCATTATTATTTATAATTTATATATTAATAAATGAATATATAAATTATAAATAATAATGTTAATAAAATAGTAGAATAGAGAATAACATTACACATGAAAATATAATATTATTATTTTATGTAAATGAAGGGAAAAAAATTGTGAAATGTGCGCAAACCCATTTGTTTTAAGTCAAAATTTCTTTATTGTAAATGATCCATTTAAACTAATTTATTTAGACCTGTGTTTATTGTGAATTCTTAGAAATTTTTGTTATAACATTAAGTGGTGAGAATTTTGCTTACGCAATCTTCTAATTAAAAGTAAAAATAATTTATAAAAAAATTTAAAAAATTGAGATATAAAAATAATAAACAGTGACATCTGTGGTATGTAGGTAAAATTTTTACTAACATGCAAGTTTAAATATAAACATCATTGGCGAATATAAGATTTATCTTCGATTTGTCGAAAATATAGTGGAGTATAGCAGAATCGCCTTTGGTCTCTGTACAATTTTGGCACAATCTTCCGGTAGCAGCATGGAATCGACCTTTGTGGGAACTTATGGGGAGCCATCTTCAGGCTGATGATTATTAAGATGATTCGAATAACTGATTGTACCGATAAAATAAGAGAGAAAGAACATTTCGAGAGACTGACATATCTTATTGCACACATCGTATAATCTGTGAATTGGTACGTGGAAGTTGACATCAATACATGTGGTGAGTAAGTATGAGTATGGAACTATACGCTTTCCAGTCATACAGTTAACGATCGTTATGTGTATTGTACATCACCGTTTCCGCCAGTTTGATCCATTTGACACAGGGAATTCTATTCAGCAAATGTATTCGCATTGTAAATTTTGATTGTATGATGTAATTGTTTCGACTGCGAGTGATAGCTATAAAATGAACACACCATCATGATGTTATATTGAAAAAAATATCGTCTTTTTAACCTTTTGAATTAGAAATTACACAGTAATTATTATTAATACAGATATAACTATTAACAAGAAGTTCGTTGTGACATACTTCATGAGTATGTCGGTGAAGATTCGATTTCGGAAATCCACCTTGATATTTTAATACATAACTAAAGTAGTTTAGCACATAGCTAAAAAAATAACCAACTTTGTATAAAGAATTAGACTGCATTTTTTTGTGCATGTATTGCTGGCGTACAAAGGATGTAATTAAAACATTTTTTTTAAATATTTATGTTCTATTTTATAAAATTATATTTTCTAATAGCAAACATTTATTACCATTCGCCTAGATATGATATTTATTTATGTATTGAACTCGCTATGTTTAAATTATACGTGGATCTGATATTATATTTTGGTTTAAAGGATAATATAAACAATAATTAATAAAGCAGAAAAACATACATCCATACAAATGAAATATATAACTAATTGATAAAATCAATTATTAACTATCAAGCAAGTCCATAATCACATTCTGAAAATGGTCAATTTTAGCGGAAAAAGTATCACGATGTGGTGGTCTTTGCAATACCGTGTTAATCAATATAAATGTGCTATTTCAGATGAACGATGCAGATTGTTCTTGCATATCATAGGTGGGGGAGATTAACTATGACTTCATCCTCTCACGTAACAGGTAAAATTCAGGCGTTACCAAACCCAAAACAGAGGAGTTACTGACATAATCCTAATTGATATAATAAGTTTGGAAAGATCCTTGTATAGATGGATGTTTGTTGTTCTAAAATTAACTAATATGGTTTAGCTTTGGCTTGTGTATATGCTCTATTTTATTCCAAAACTTGAAGTAGTTCCTGAGGGATAGCATCTATGTATATTTTATGTCATTCATTTAGGTTTCTTCTTGATTATCGCCTGTATTCCCAAATTCGGGCGTAGTCCTTGTGGGATAGTTTCTATTTGATTATCGCTTGAATTCCCAAACTCGGTCCTTGTAATCCTTGTGGGATAGCATAAAAAATATTTTACACAAAAGTTTGAATCTTTTCAAAAGCCCGAATTACGTAATTTCTCTTCAGTAAAATTACAGGTAGATAATAAAATTACAGGTAGTGTATCTTTTGAATGGTTGTTTATTTTTAATTAGATTTGAGTTAAATTTTACGGTATTATTGAACATTAAACAAAGTGAATAATGAATATTTCATGTCTATAATCTGTATTATTTACATTATTAATTAGTATGACATGTTTACTGAATAAATTTGATTAAAATGTGTATCTAAATATTGCACTGAATAAAAGATGGGTTTACATTTTCTTCCACAATTAAGCGCGGTTTCCCAGACATAGTGACTATTCGTACTGTATTTTTTTCTTTGATGAATGCAGTAATACTAGCGACATGTTATATTCTACGTATGAGTACCTTTTGCTTCGTAAGTGCAAGAATTTTACCAGTTTTTGCGTCGTTACAAACTGGTAAATATTTTTATCTTCCTCTTTTACCTACGAACGTAACTGTTACCATTACCCACCGATAGGAATAATGTATGATGATGAAAGTGCATAGCGTTTTTATAAAATTTAGACATCTCTTAATGCTAACCTTAGTTACAAAATACGCTATCCATTGGATATAAAAACAGTAAATAAGGCGCTAAAAGCTAATTTAAGGGTTCCATGTTCAATTCACGCCAAGATTGCACATTTTGATTGATTTATTGTACTCTCAATTTGGATTTGAAACATAAAGTTTGGGATTAACAGTGGCGAGACTAGAAACCCTACACTTTAGATTTTATATGTACTTTCATTCGTAAGGACAACGACTGCATGGATGTTATCTGCTAATTACCTCGAAAGGCAGCTGTGAAAGTAGCTCCTAATTTGAATTTGGGCGCAGACATGTTTTTCATTTTCTTTTAAATTGAAGTGTATTTTTTAGTTCTGAGATCAAAATAGCTATTTCAAAGCGACATTAATACTCATATACTGATAACATATTGATATAAATAAACGCAGTTATTCTTATAACAAGGTTTTTTTTTAAATAAATGCCATATTATATTAAATTTATTTTCAGATTTTATAGTACGAAAGCGTTAGTGATTTTTTAAATATATACAAAATGTATTTAATCCCAACATGTAATGGCTCTCAACAATGGAATAATAATAAATCATTTTACCATTTTAGGAATCTATGAAAATGTATTTTTCTCTAATAATGCATTTATAAAAAATTCTTTGTATTTGTCTTTGATCACAATAATAAGTGAAATGCAGCTCTTTAATCAATTTGTACCTTTATTGAACTTGAAATAAAATCGTTTTTGTCAAACAATTGAAAAGTTTTTCTTAATATTCAGCAGGCAGTTTTGTAATGCAATATATACTAATATTTAAATATATTTAGATTATAGCTTTGATCATAAAATTAATGTGATTTTCTAAATAATATTGATCTAAAATAGTTCTAATAAAGTTTTAAAAATAGATGAATATAAACATGTTTTAAAGCAGCATTAATTGTACGCAAAACATGTTTCGATTTTCCAATAACTTATTACTTTTGGAAAGAAGTTCTTTATCGCAAGTTACACATTTGGCAAATGAGAGCTAGCTCGAAAAAAGTGTAAGATTTTGGTCGACATCTTTGCTATAGTATAAGCATTTGCTTGTTTACAAACGTAGGTAAACATATAGGTATATTACTACAGTATAAATGTGCGGCGCGTGCATTAGCTGTATTCGTTTAATCCTGTCTGTTTAACAATCCGTACGCGCCGTGATACTCATGACCGCTCATCACTATTTTCAAACCCATGATATTGAAGTCAATAAAGAATGAATTGTGAAAGTGTTTAAGTAGAAGTTTAGGATGGTGATGATGAAGTCAGGTAAGTACCAATGTTAAAGTGATAATACGTCGATGATTACTTTTAAATCTTTTACTGTATCGACAAAAGTGAACTGTACCAATTAAAAATTAATTGATACCAATATTAAATAATGCAATAATATTCACGTATTATGCAAGTTTTATTTAATTAAAAGATGTTGCCCGAATCGCTTCATTGTTGCTATTATTTTTTGATATCTTACAATTAATAATATTTTATTGTGCTGAAGAACATATGTGCCCTACTTTAGTTACCACAAACTAATCATTATTAAGATTGAATGTTTATAATAAATTTATATTTTTATAACAATTGATAATAAAATATTTATTTTTATAACATTAAAAAAACATTAATTAAAATTTTATTACCATTCCTTTATTTACTTCTTTTCACTTTTCATTTAATCACTCCCAAACTTTGTTAATTTATTTCATAGTGCTTGATATTTAATACATAATATATAGCAAAAGAAACTTCGTTTCAACCGGGTGTCCCGCGATACCTTTCGCCCTTTTTTTACTTACTTTTAATATTTTTTCGACATTTGGGGGAAGGATGAAGGCTCTTTCAATAAAAGACTATTGACATCAAATATTTATACTTTGAAATAACTTTCATGTGATATAACTTACATGTAACACAATATTTGTAATTTTTTAATGGCAAATTCCGAAATATAAATAAGTGCAAGTAAATCTATTATATACTTCATTTTTGGCGGTGACTTATCAAAAAGACTTTCTAAAAAAATGGAATTTGAAATTGTTTAATAGTACTCTAGTTTTTCAGTTTAAAATGGAAACTAAAAATTTCTGATAAACTAATTTAAACATTCTGGCGGAAGGATTGTTATTAAATCAATTCTTTTTGGGGATGGCCTAAGAAAGTTTCTACAAGATCTTGGCTGATATTATATGTAAAAAGATATCCCAAATCAGAATTAGGACAGTTTACATATTTGCCATAAATATATTTGATAGACTGCATGCACACTAAGAATCCAAAAAATTAAATTCCTGTTGGAATTTATAATTAACTCGCCGTTGGGAAATTTTAAACTCATTAAATTTTCATTCATCATGGAAAAAATTAAAAAAAATCAAGATAATTAAAATTTGCTACCTGTCGTTTCCAATATTACGATGCTATGTTTTGATTATTTAAATATCAAATAAATTATCAAAATTTTGGTAAACTGTAGTATCAAATTTGATAACTGTAGTACCACATTTTTTGTACACATGCATTTTATTTATTATCACTATACGAGTCAGTCAAGGAAAGTTATTTGGAAGACTATCATAATACGTTGTAAACGTAAAAAGAAAAAAATATAAGCAAATATGGCAGAGGATAGCGGAAAGTAATAGAAAAGACCACCGGTATTCATTGAAGGTTGCTAGTTGAAATATTGAGCGATCGAAAGACTGGGGTATTGAATATTAAAAAGTGAGATGCCATTTAATGATAGCTGCGATAGGTCTAAAATGAATGCAGCTTCTGATTTTCAATAACGATATAATAATATAATGATAAATGCATAGGACATAATGATACATGTATAGCGACTCCTGAATACCAATAATGATAGTATGTTTAATGTATAACGAAAAATGGTTATTATGCACGATAATTGGGAAATGTAGTTGGAATTGAATTGGTACGCAATGTTTTTCCCATTCCGATCGCTATTTCGGGAACCTAGACCGATAAAAGTTTAATACCTGTCAATAAGTGGACACTAACGAACTTTCGAGATATTTAAAAAAATGGATACAAAAATTATTTTAAGTTTTATTTTTATTACTCTATTTATAATGTATAAGGGGAGATGTAACTGAACCAGCATAATGTTTTGAAAATTTTAAAACGTCAAATAGATTTGCTTGTTGCTATCTACTGTTTGCTTGTCGGTCTCCATGAAATGTCAATGCTATATTTTTGTGTTATATTATTGTCTAAATATTTTTATATAAAATTTTAAAGCAAGGCATTGTACTAAAGTTTATATATTAAATTTGTATTATAATATATAAGTACAGGTAGTGAGTATGTAAAGAGACTGTGTTCCCATATTGCGCAGGTAAAATCGTTGGCCAGTCTTTCATGATAAAATTGGTCATTCTATTTGTCTTGCGATCCGCGACTGCCGTTCTGGTCGACTATCTCTGCTATTGAACGTATTTGTGACACCGCAAATCTTTTTTTTGGTTATTTTTTAATTTATTTTTTTAACGATTTTTTTACATCCTTTCGTTATGGTTTTGTTTCGAGTGACAAAGAATACTAATAAAGAATGCGCTAACAGTATAATGACGTATGGCAAAACCAAGCCACGTGTGACATAAAGAATTTGTCAGAACTAACATCCTGTTAGACGATTATCACACCGCAATACATTTTCAAATACCTACTTCCATTTACGAGAGATAGGCAACTTGAATTTTGGGGAACTCAGAATAAATGTAAGACATTATGAGGTTGATATCTGTGAACGCGTACTTGAAGAGCTTGATGAGGATATAACCAGAAGCATAAGAGATGTAGCTGCAATACTAGGTTCAAGCATGTAGAAAGTGTAATTAGCTCTTCTTTTAAAAATCTTTTTAAAATGTATTTTGTGAACGCAAAAAAATTTAGTAAGGAAGGTATCGTCAATCTACATAACTTACACCAATGTTATAAAAAGGACGAGAGTTCACAGGTACCAACATAAATCCAAAGAAAATTCAGTGTGAAAAGTTTGGGCAGGTGTAATCGGAAAATTCCTTATCAGACTACACTACATAACGAACAACCGAAATGGAGTATAATTATCTTGGATAGTTCCAGAATTAACTCCCGGAATTATTGAATAAAGTACTGATTTAATAAGAAGATAAATCTATTGCATTTCAAATTGATGATTTACCAACACACTACTATTAGATAATGTGTTGCTTTTTGGATATGTTATACTATTTGGATAATGTGTTTCCTAATTCGAGGACTGGCAGAATAGGCACAACTTTGTGGTCTGTACGGTCCCCGGCCATGACACAACATGCTTTCTGCATCTGTACTCTCAAGAGATTCAAAATCATGAATTCAAAAAATTAACGCCACGTCCATGACAGTGAAAGAAGAAATGAGGCTACGTACAATCACGGTACAAATTCGAGAAAGATGTCGCACATGTATTAGAAAGAGGGGAGCGTAATTGGTATAAATTTAATACAAAAAATGTTCTTGTCTTTTTTATCCTATTTTTCTCCAATGTAACTTGGGTACCCTTGTAAACAAGTACAATGTCCTTGTAAATTTGTAATAAATCACTAATTTGTTTATGTTATTTATGAGTATATATGCATGTGGCATATTTTTACATATAGTGAGAGTTAGAAAAGTTTTTAAAAGTAAATATTTATCAGATTTATTTTTTTTAAATGCAATGAAAATTTAAACTTCACTATTTTTTCTAGCCATTCTCAAGTATTTGTTTGATCGTTTTCAAGTATACTGCGCTATTATAATCGTAAAGAATACCTGCAAAAGTTTAGAAGTCTCATTTTGAGGAAATTTTGAAAATTGCGAAAAATTAATTTCCTAAAATCTTGACATATAGGTTATTAGGGCTATTTAGCCCTAATAACCTATATATAATAATATGGTAAGAGCATTTAAATTAACCTAATATACAATAATATTAACCTAAATATATAATAATATGGTAAGAGCACTTAAATTGTAATTGACAACAAGAATGACGTTTTTAATATGTCAATAAATTTGCTAATAAATTTCAATTTAATATTAAAATGGAATCTATTAACCGCTAGACAGTAACGGGAAATGTCCACAACACGATGGAATACAGCATTGTATCGAAAATAATTTTACCTACCTGAAATAGCTTTTATTTTGTTATATTCGATTAATGAAATAAAAAAAATAATAATTTCCGGTGAAAATCTTGGGGATATGTAAATATTGATGACAGAATTTAAGTAATGTCATTAAAGCTCGATCACTATTTTTTTCAATATTAAATGCAATATAATGTAGTGTATTGATTAAAATATGAAACATTGGAGAATACGTGAACCTCGCTGAATAACAACACGTACGGCTCAGGTACATTCACTCAATTCGGTTTAAACCGCTGTCAAAATCATCGTGGCACATGTGAAGAATACTAATATAATAATAACAAATATTTATAATGCATACCATAATCATATTTTATTTATAAGTCAACTAAAAATATACATATTATTGGACATACTCAACACTAATATTATGTTTCTGAAATTTTTTTTATGACATTATCGGTTGTCCATATAATTTATGTTATACTGTTAAATATGTCGTATCTGGTTCGTACGGTAATTGCTATACTTTTTAGTAGTGATATTGAAAATAATTTTTTGAACCAAATTAAAACAAAATTCTAAAGCTACAAAATAATTACGAAAACAATATTCACAAGAAAACTGTTAAAACATAAGTCCATAAAACTGCAGCAATAATGTGCCGTCCTAATTATTTACCCCCGAGTTTGATTATTTATTTTTTCCAGTGAAAATTTCATTACAGAAAAGTGTGAAAATTTTATAACATTTTCATCTACACCAATTTCATCTACATAATATGTGGTAAGTTATAATAATTAAAAATGTTGTTTTAATTTAGAAATAACCGATACCACTGGTGAGGATTATCCTATATACAGTCATATAGAGCAGTATAAACCACACAATCCTCAGATCTGTGTTCAAACAGCGGTGGGCAACTACGAATCAACATTACAGATAAAAGTAAAAAATACAATTTTGCGCAGTCGCCACGAGCCAATCAAGTTAGTATTTGAGTCCCGCCAGTTTTGTTGCTTTGTTGGCCTAATTCGGAACTAGTTTCATTACGCCATTATAACACATGCTTGTAATGTTTTATAAATATAACTTGGAAAATATTTATACTTTTCAAGCAAATTAAAAAAAAACTTTGAATGATACATTCACTAACTACTCTACTAAACATTAAATCCTACTTGGATATGTAAAGGCAAATTGTAATTATGCTTTTACATATCGTCTTTGATTTTTCCTTATGTTTAAGCTGATATTCCAAGAATTCTAGAAAAATAATATTCCATAACATACTGTACACTATTTTTAATGCAGAAAGTTAATTCGATTTAATAACATGATTTGAATAGTAACTCCATTTCAAACCTTATTATTTCATACGTTATAATAACAAATGAAATGAGTAAGAAGACATTCGGCTCTCAAATTCAGATTCAATGGTATACAATTGCTATATAAGACCAATAGACATCAGACACGGTGAACATAGCCTAGTAGCCGAGCAGAAACGGGAGGCGATATAAAAAAATAAACATTTTCCTTATCGCGACAAATTGCGGGGTTAAGTTTCGTCGCTTTCAGAGTCGCGTATGAATGAGGCATGTGACAAATGACACGTCTTGTGTAACGCAATGAGCGCTCGCCTTCTGCAATCTAGGCACGTATTTTTCTCACTTATGAAGGACCGAATTGATGATCAACATTAGTGTAACTTGAATAAAATCATTCCAAAAATGTTTTTCTTCGCTGGTTAAGATAGGCGTGCTTAATGTGGTTTACTGTATATCTATTTAAATGTCATAAACGTATAAACAAAATAAAAAGTTTCGAGTTTGAATCTTATTATTTTATATTAAATTTAGGCAAGCAAAACTGTAACTTTGTGTCACAAAAATGCTACCTTCGACGTTTATAGGATATAGCGGACATTTATTCTGGTAAATATCCAGAATATCAAGTTTTAAGTTAAAGACTTTATGAAATGAAGCTAAAAGATTCAATATCTAATTGAATGTATAAATAGTAAAATCTCAATTAGAAAAAGGACGTGTTTCACGTTTTATTTCAACGACAATTTATTCCTTTATACCCAACGAATAGCGTCTTTCTTTGTCCGACGCTTATTCCCGGACACCGTGTATACATATATACACGATGTCCGGGAATAAGTGTCGGACAAAGACAAACGTTACTCCTTGATTGAAAAATAGTAGATTGATTGATTGATTGTCATTAAAATAAAATTTTAAAGATGACTTTTTTTAAAAAATTTAAAATAATATCCATAATTAATTGTTATCTTTTTCGTATACACAAATCATGCGCATATAATTTAGCGCCGCTCGGGGGAATAACCCGCAAATACCAGTGAAGACATGGTCACTGCGGGTAAACATCGCACTCCGGGAAATTATTGGCTCTGTTAAAAAGAGTTAAGTGTAATATTTATTTATTTATTATGCCCTAATAAAAAAGGGCGTGTTTTACATTTTTATCAGCGTCTTTTTTTATCCGACATCTATTTCCGGACACCGTGTATATATATATAAATATATGTATAAACTATATAATATATATATATATATATATATATATACATACATATATATATATATATATATATATATATATTTGTGTATGTATTTGCGTGTATATTTATGTAAAATTAAAACTAGAAACATGCGACGTCTTTAGTAGTAGATAAGAAGGACATTAATCAGTGGATATTAATTAATGCTTCCATAAGTGTGTTTTTTCTTTAAATTTGAACCTACACCCTTTGTTAATGTAATTATAGATTTTTCGTACTAGATATTATTTGCAAAGAAATTGCGAACAGTTCCTAGGATAAACAAATTTAAAATATTTTTTTGCTGAATAAGTAGTTACACCTCTGACTTATACACTGAACTACAATTAGAAATTACTAACGATTTTAGCGTATTTCTTCAATTAAATGAAAATGCTAAAATCGTTTTACCCAACCACGGCAAGGTAGGGGTTATGAATTGCACAGGTTGCCTGTATAAGTTTGTTCCCTGGTACAAACTGAACTACTAAAGGCATTTCAAGAAATGAAGTGTTCTTAGATTCATTTTAATCTGAAGAATGTCCTAAGGTATATAACTTTATGAATTTTACGGACTGTGTATGTATGTATGTACGTAAGTAAGCTTGTTCTTTCGTACAGACTAAACCACTACACTGATTTCAACAAATGAGGTGTCCTTGGTTTCGTTATGACCCGGAGTATCCTAGGGTATAAAACGTTATAAATTTACACAGGCGTATATGTATTTCGTGTTTTCAGTTATTTTTTTCGTAATTGGGCTTTAATTTTTCCTTCTTTTATTAACTGTGTGTAATGGTAGAAACATTTTTCAGTTTATAGACAATAGTATCGAGGGTATCGAGTCTGATCGATCACATGACTATATCTTTGAATGAAATGTATCCAGTTTCTTGTACTGAGTACTTAGTACTTTTTATAACCTGTTACGTTAAGTTTTACAATTTATATGTTGTTGTTTCTTCCATACGAAACTGGGAAACATTAATTTTTTCATTTACTTATTTTAATTTGTCTTTTATGTTTGAGCCACAATACATACTTATATAACATTTGCTTAAAAACTACTTAACTGTGGTGATATTGTCATCCGACGTTAACCGTCGACATTCGAATATATAGAAAGGAATATAAACTTATCGCTTTTATCAACAGCTTGAAGAACATGTTTTTAAGTACCCACACGCCAAAGTAGAGAAATTTTTTTTAACCTAACCCTTCCTCCCCTTCACAGGGAAGGCGAAAATTTCATGTTAATAAAATTTGTAAAGAAATATGTGTGAGAATCTAAAAAGTAATCTGTTTAATTATATTCAATTGTACATTCATTTTCAACGGAAATGTGAAAATAGAAATATAAGTTGTGTGAACCATGAAACTGAATATTTCTTATAATGCAAGATCATAATTGCTCTTTAACAACGAAAGAGAAATTCTCCTTAACTTATAGAAACTGACATTTAGTTTTATGGAGCAAACATGGAGTTATGGAAATATTATATATCGCTCATAACACAACGAAGACTGTAATAAATTTATAGTCCCGGCCATAAATATCCTGATAATAGAAATTTTAAGAAATAAATCAAGTCGTAATTTTCAAACTCCCTAAACAAATTAGCTAAGAATACAGGAGCGCCGTCAAATATGGCGGCGCCGTACAATTTTCACAAAATGATTTTCGCTCTTCGCCCCGATCGGCCATTAAAACTTTATAAAACTAAGCAAGTACAATACGATGGAGTAAAATGAAAACAGTGTTATTGAAAAACTTTTTCGCAGCTAGGTAATACAATGTAAAAGTTTTTCATTTGTTTACGTCAGGTGCCTGTTTTTTTTTTTACGATTATTTATTAAAATGTTTCATTGCATTTGACGTTCCGTATTCAAAGGATCCGAACTGAACGTAAACGAATGCTCATAGAAAGAAGTAGTGTCACAGGAAGAATGTGGACATAGGCAATGGCTAGAAACAGCTGTGATTTTGCAACAAGAAAAAAGAGACTATGAGGGTTATTTAAAATATTTTAAATCAATGAAAGAACATGAAAAAACATGATTCCTATAGAATAGTAGTTTCTTTCGAATATTTTGGGTACAAAAAACGATATATTAAAAAAATGTACAATGAGTAAAATGAAAAAAAAAACAAACTGAACAAATCCTGTAAATTATTAAACTAGTATTACATTGAAAATATTAAGCACATTTTCATATACTGGTCAAACTTTCGTGTCATCGGCATTTCAATCTAAGGTTGAATACCTGAAACAAATTGCATGAAAAAAGTAGACGTTGAAAATAAACATTTCTACAAGACTGACAGATAAATAATTAAAAAAACATCATTAAAACGTTATCAAAAAATGAGACGAAACAATAAGTTTTTATCCAAGACTATATAAAAACATAAACAAAAATTTTAATTTTTAAAGCTGTTCCATTAATTTTCTATATAAAAGCGTTCAATGTCTCATTAAAGTTTTATATTTTTATCGAAAAAAATCTCGCCACATATTGTTAACATAAATTAATATTTAAAATTTTTCCAGATTAAAAAAATATCACAGTAAATAAACAAACCATTTTGACTGAGATATGATCGTAAATATCAAGTGTTAGTAAAGAACTTAAAGAAAGTAGAAATAATACTACATCACGTAGTTTCATTTAATTGTGAATAATGAATTTCTAGAAAATTAACTCCAAATATATTTAATAAGTGTACTTTAGTCAAATTGAATTTTTGGACGTTATTTATTTGAAATAAAATTTATAATAAACGATATTTTGGTTAATTGCAATGATTTCTCACGATATAATTAGCTAATAAATGGATTTTAAATGGCGTTTACCTTACAAATTACGAAGTTTTTGCAGGTAAACTCGATGATAATATATTTGAAATTTGATAGCGCCATTTATTTTACAATCGGTAATAAAACGGTTTTTCAAACGGAATTTTTTTAACAAGTACAATTGTGAGTGGCGTTTATGATTATTAAAGTTGTATGTTGTAAATTTTCTTTAAAATAAAAAAACTTTCGAACGTTTATTAACACGCATCGAACCGATTTTCACAACATTGACTTTGGGAAACAATCATCACAGGAAACTCGCTGCAACTTTGAACCACTTCCTTTACAATTTTGTATTAGTAGGTGCAGTTAAAACATTTGATGCATTGTTAATATAGATTTACATATAGACACAAAATAAGAATCTATTCATCTTGCTTCTCGAATATTACCTATTGAAGTTGCAAGACGCTCTATTTGGTTCGTTTTTATCGTGGGAAATGTATAATTTGACTTTACGAACCTTTGACATGTTGGCATTACAAGAGTTATTATGGTAAACGTCAATAATGGTAGTATAGATGATGTTACAGAAGTTCGGGATGGGTTTTGGTGCAAAATTCAGAACACCAATTTCTGAATGGTACTTTCCCGACAAAAATTAAACTCTTTTGTTTCTATATAATAATAACTGAGTTAGATGTAATGCTGCCGAATAAATATGAAAATAAAATTTAAGCACGTTCCTTACAATTATGCTTAAGAAATGCTCATATATTTTTAATTTCCCGAGCAAAGTAGATAGTGAGGCGAGCGAATAGGCCACAAATCGATGTTAGTATAAGTAAAACAAACAATGATCCTTAAATATTATTACTATTACTACTTAAGAAATTACGTAGTCACTCTTTTATTGGCCTTTTATGTAATTTTGAATAAATTCGCACTTAATGTGGTATAATTGTGAACTTATTCAGTAAAGGACATTTAATAATTTTCACGATATTATGTTGAGTTATTAATATTTATTCATTTCGATAACCAAGATAGAAACTTTGATTAAAAGATTATAAAATAGGAATGAGAATTTATACTTATAGTACAATTTTAAATTAGCTGCGTATCAGAGACAAACAAAAATCAACACCGTACCGCATCCCCTCACTTGCACAAGTAAAACAAAGCACAGACGTAAATTAATTCAGCTAGCGCTGAGTACTCAGGCAGTTCTTTGTTAATCCAAGTAAAATGTCTGTCCGACCGCAATAATTTACAGGTATATTTGTTAAGTTTAAATTTTGTGTTCAAATATGGATGTGAAATTTTACAAAATCTTAGAAAAAAATGAAACTTTTAGCTGTGTATTGAGCGAAATGGACGAACAAGCTTAAAAATGTATAAACAGAAGTATATTTGGTACGAAAGTTTTCAATTATCGTGAAAAAGTACATTTAAAATATTTTAAACACGCCTTAATGAAGTTAACGATTTAAATAAAAGAAATAACATTCGTGATGATGGTTGGAAGCCCGTATAAAGAATGAATTGATTAAATGTTAGCTCTAAAACATCCTTCCAATTTTGGCCATTTAGTTTGAGAGTAATCCTGTGTATAAATCGAAATAACAGGTTTTACGATTATAAAAACAAAAACAATACCTTTTGAAAATTCTAACGAATATGGATTAATGTAGTGTTCTCAAAAACTTGAGCGATGTTTATTTGTTCATAAAATTAAATATTGTCTTTGTCTAATGATCATTTCATTACACGCATGTGTAATATGGCATTTTTTGTCTTGAGAATGGATGTATTGTTTAAACAATTTTGCCCTTTCTACGAAATAACGTGTTATAACTACTCAATTGTACAGTGAAATTACTTAAATTTTGCGACCGTAAAGAGAGAAATTAAATTATTGACCAGTGAATATATTTTATAATGCAGTAAGCATTTAATATTAATTAGTGTTGAATATAGAAATTGGTGGCAGATTACCATAGCATAATTCTGTAAATATTGTATTAGTATATAATACTTTGAAAACAATATCCAGTTGGGTGGTGTTTAGAAGTGTCTCCTAAATATAATGTAAAAAATGTCTTGCGAAACATAACAGATTTTTTTACAAATTCCTTTAAGCTTTCTATAAAATTAACCATTGTCAGTTGTCACAATAAGATTAATAAATTATAATTAATCTGATGTTATCATATATTTCAAAGAACATTAATAATTATTAAACGGTAATCGGATACATTGTTATTTTCATCGGTGGGCATCAGACAACAGGGCGGAAGAGGAATAGCGAAGGGCTCGTACCTACTCGCTTAGTCGAATTGTTCAGTAGCCATATTTTAAACACAGTAATTGTAAACTTCGTTGTTTTCTGATAATTTATTGAAAATTTCCTAATGTGTCGAAGGAAAAGTTTTTCAAAATCAGGAAGGCCACTAACATTTGTTTATATATATATATACACACACACACACACACATATATATATATATATATATATATATATATATATTTATATATATACATACACATATATACATAATATTTGTATCTTTGCGAAAAATAAAGATACATGTATTTAATTTGACGGATTACAATTTTTCATGTGGAAAATAAAAAAAAACCAAATAATGTCCTTTCCTTCATTAATCATAAGAATCTTTAAACTAAGAGTAAACAAGACATTTAAGAAGCGAACCAACAAACCATACAAACAACAACGTTTTCCTTTGAGAGTATACTTGCCTCCGTCTAACTTTGTACTTTAACCTTTGGGAAACTTTCGGAAAATAGAATACTGACCCTAATTATGGAAGCCTTACGAAGATATCTCTTTCAACACAGGTGCTGACAGCCTAAAGTGATCTCACATAATTTATGGCCAGATTATTAAACTTCAATTTACTTTGAATAGGTGTTTATTATTATGGTTATCTGTATCGATGACAAATTAGATTTTGTGAAAATGTGTTTTAGGTTATTTAAGGTTGACGTTCGAAGCTCTGACATTAAGTATTTGAAATTTTAAGAAGCTCGTCAGGTTCATGAAAAAAATATTTGAGAGAAATTTTCAGAGGTTTTCATTGTTTAAAATTATACACCACAAAAAACTTTTTCATAATTAATCGTTTAGTAACTTAGTAGGAGAAAAAATATCTTCATTCTGTTTTTCAAAAACAATATATTCTTTCGGAAAAGTTCAACTTTAGATCTATTGGTTTCACAATATTAGGGGATTGGGTTGTTATTCAAATTAATTTTTGAATTGATTGGTTATTAAATATTCAAATTAGTGACACGTGATTATAATAATCCCGTGTGTGTCTAGTTATCTGGAGAGACATTATCATATATCAGCTGCAGCTTTTTTAACATATCAAGCGAACTACACCGACAGAGCGTTTTCTTAACTCCAGTTAAATTTATAAAATAGTTAACTTTATAATTTCAAAGAGGAAGTTGAAATAAAACTTTCGTTTGCCCTACTTATAAACATATTATCAACTATGACCTACTTTTCTAAGGTTCTGTAGCCAAATCGTGTAAAAAAGAATCGTTATAATTATGTTCTGCCTTTATACCTGTCCATACGTCACAGAATTATCACTATCATAATTTAAGAATTTTTCAAATTACGAAACTACATTTCCTATTTTTTTATTTTTGAGCTTAATGGGTTCCACAAAAAAGTATTTTCAATGTTTTAGGAAATGTCCTTAATGCGACCGAAAATATTAGATGCATTTTTTGTTATCGTGTCTATTTTGCAACATATGAACTTCTAAAATGTCAAAGGGTATGCCACACTACAGGTTGCGATAACGGTCTTTAGTAAAAACTTCATATAACATTTTTCTTCTAACTTGTATTAAGAAATTAAAAATATCTCGACAATGATATTTTTTTACGCCTGTGGAATAAATATTAGGCAATATTTATTTACGCAGTAAAATATAATATTTATATGTGTATTAATGTATTAAAATATTTTCTATACTTAATTGGTTAATCTTTTATGTGTCTGATGTGTATCTTATAGTGTGAGTTTAACTCATATTTAACATAATTTTTATTATTTTTTTGGATAAGTGAAGTAATTTTTCCGATTTGAATTATTCCAATACTCCTTATTTTCGCACCCCACAATAGATTGAAGGGGATGCCACAACTATGAATAATAAAAGAAAAGAAGTATTGTCAATACTTTGTTACTTCACTCTTTTATCACATATAGTCAAAGTTGTATCGTAACTTCTAGGCTATTGAAAAGTGAGACTGACAAAAAGTCAGTACCCAGTATAATCTAAAATGTTATATTTTAGATGTAATGATTCTTAAATCATGTAATACTCATAAAACAAGCGGTGCATTTAAAAAAATTATCAAGTATTATTGTGCATATGTGCATGCATGCGTACTTCAAAACTTGAGCACATTCGTGAAGGAAAGTAAAGGAAACGAAAAGATGATAAAAAAATTAAATTAGTGGATAACGTATGTGCACACAAAACAACCACCCCTTATGATTATTATTTTCTAGTCGTTGATAAAATGATAACTCAGTGTTTATAAACCATTAAATCATAATTGAAATCACCCAACGAAGACGACTGACAGTCAAAAGTTTTGAAGGTACATGAAAGGATATGGCAATTTCGTTAATTAGTTGTAATTGAATACTTATTCAGTATTTTATTGTTGTATTCCTGGAAGTATCAGTGACGTTTCACTGAACACAATTAATTTTTCGATTCTTCGATGGATGCATGTTCAAAAATAAATTTATTTATTAGTAACGAATTTTCAAGGTGATTAAAATTTAATACAAAATTGAACTCTACAAAGCAAAGGTTATCAAACAAATACAATTTTGTGCCGTATTTTAATATTCGTTCGACAAAATCGTTTATGTAGTGAGTAAGGTTGAATGACCAGAACAATTATTTTAGCGATGAGTAAATAGCGTGAGCCGAAGAAAGCGACTAATAATGGTAGTCAATTACGTAAGTACACGATCGTATAATGACATTTACATTGATTAAAAACTCCATAGTTCATACATTTATTGTTTACCTAAAAATCTTAGTACATATATGCATATTTGCAATGTGATAGTTTGGGACGCCAAGTAATTTTAGACGTGCATACTTAATTTAAAAGTACCGAGATGTAATGTTATTAAAATATTATTAATCTGTGATTAATTTGTCAATCGGATTGAAGAAAATTATGAAAGTAACGAATATGCGATAAGCCAAAATCAGGGTGAATGATGTACCGATTAATTTTGAGACGAGTAGCGATATGAAAATGAGCCTCAAATTTAGTTGGGATAAAAATTGTACTACATTCCATCCGTTACAAGTGATTCATAAGACATTTTCGTGTCATTTATTTACAAAAAGTTATATTTCAAAAATTTGGTTGAATTACCAATAATTCTGACTTTTTCCCGATACTAATCATAATAAAAATAACAGTAAAATTTAGAAACGCCTTATTCGAATTGAGGGGCAAGAATGAGGAGAAAAAAGAAGGAAGAGCTCCTTACTTGGGTCAAATGGTAATATTGGAATTGTAAAATAAAGACCTGTATTTTCTAGGCCTCCGAATAAAGGTAAAATATTTCGAAATCCATCTGCAAATAACTTATACCTTAGCTTGAATGATGTCATAAAAAGCACAGGTATAAAAGTATTTTATACTTCAACTTGAACTTTAAGCCAATATCTTGTATTAGTCCTGACAATTTCTGTTAATAATTTAGAAATTGGAGTAATGGGTTTTACAGCCTGAGTACTGATAACTGAATCGCAAGGTACTAACGGTCTTCTTCATAATAAAAATAACTTCATTATGAAATCTAAATTCGCAAAATGTTCATTAAGCCTGAAGAATCGTTATAAACCATCATTGAAACTTTCCATTCATAATCATAACCATTATTTAAACCTCAACGATAACCATTATTTAACTAATAAATCATTAGAATGTAGTTAAATAATTCATTTCCTCAGATCATAGAAAAAATGGAAAAAAAAATAAAAATATTTGACAGCAAATTGTCGAACTTGAACTGAAAATAAGTATTTTAAATAAATTGTAAATATTGCTAATTTTTGTAAAGAAGCTTGTTTTTGGAGTATTTTATGTGAAAACAATTTTATATATGGAATATAATAAAGACAACAGACTACCAAAAAGAGGCAACGCATGGAGAATTGGTTAGTTACACAAGTTATATGTCAATTAACTTTTCCTTTTTTTGTTTTAAGTAGCAACAATTATCTTTTGTTGTTTTATATATGGATTTTGGCATGCACTGAGGCTGTTGTTATTTTATAGCATTTGTTGAAAGAATTAGTGAAAGAATGAGTGCAAGCAATTGAAAATAAAAACACCGACACGAATATAAACAAAACAAAGCATGCGACTTGGGTTGATTTGCTACTGGAGTGGTTTATTTCTGATATTTATCTGTCTTTTAGAATTTATAAATTTGTAAATGTTTCTTAAGTAATTTCAATTTTAAATAAATAAATTAAGAAATTGGAAGTTAATAAACCAAATGTCAGGTATGACATATGTCATGCAAAGTCAAGTTAAAATTGATTTAATAAGACTTTCAAGAGCGGCTGAGCTCTTATTAACTTTGACATACTGATAAAGCAAGTTTTAGCATTATAGCAGGCTTTTATGAAAACAGATTATTAGAAAGTCTTTTAACCATCCTTTAAGCTTGTTTTAAGGTGCGCACTATTTTTATGAGTAAGACCGTAAGAAGACAGTTGACAAAAAAATTATATTTTAATATGTATCTAATGGATTATGTGAGTGAAAGTTAATTTAAATCGGTCTAGTAGTTAGTATGATGATTGAATAAACAGATAGATATACATATATATATATATGTATATATATATATATATATATACACACATATATATATATATATATATATATATATATATATATATATATATATATTCTAAAAGAATGTGCGTGGATCCCGAGATGCCTTAATAGCATATTCCACTAATTTTTTTATGGAGAAATATATTAGAAAAGAGAGTAGAAACTCATACTCGTGTAACAAAAAGTTAATGCTCAAATACAAAAAGTTAGTAAAATTCGTAATAAAAGGTAGTGCTCTCGTGTCCTCTTTTGCGGTAGAAAATTGTATAGGCTCTTTCACGGGACTCACATTCAGATTTGGAAATTCGGAACTCACTGCACGGGTTAATACATTCCAAAATCAAACTTACAGGATTTCCTTAGGGATAATACTCCACGATCAAGTGGGACTCTAATGATCATGACAGAAGTTGGATGCTATCCTTCAGGAACTACTTTAGATTTCGAAATAAGAAGAGCATACAAATGTTTGCCCATATAATAATTCACACAAACTTTCGCGTTTGTAATAATTTATTCTAGACTACTCAACGAAAATCAAAAGATCTAGTATTTATAACCTACATCCCAATGACAACAACATATTTGAAATAAAATAGCAAAAGTACTTTTATTTGAAATCAAATTCCATCCAATTTTAAAGGCAAATAATAAAACTTATAATTAAGTTTTATCTAGTAATAAAAATTTAAAACATGTAAAAAGAACAATAGTAAAGTTCCCCCTAAAAATGCTGATTTTCATCACAAAATCTTGGTTATAAATTCGACAAAATGGATGCCGTTTTAAAACACTAATCAGAATAAAGTGAGTTGATGGTGTTATTTCGTCAGTATTATCTGTCATTATGTCACTACTAGGTTATTACGTTTACCGTTTGCTCGAATATTTATAACTGATGTCTTAGGAAATATAAAGTAATAATGAATGAGAGTTTTGTCTAAACTTACCACAGAAAAAAACATGTTAATCATAGTAATTACATGTTCTTATTGTAATAACAATGTAAAAATGTTATTGCACATGTATTTGTGTAAAAAATGTAAAAAAAAAATAAAAAAAATGAAATAAAAGTCCTTCCTAACAAGTGCACTATAGTCAAATTGGGTTTTACTGGCCTTGTTTTATTTCAATGAAACTTACACAAATCCATACTTTGGTTAACTATAAGAATGGCTATTGACTACTTTGTTAAAAATAGAACTTCAAAATAAGTTGACCATGCAAGTTATTAAGGTTTTCCAAACAAAAACTCCAATGAAATTACATTTGAAGTCCAATAGCACCATTTTTATACATCCACCCATATTTATACATAAACCAGTTCTTCAAAATTATTTTTTTACAATGTAAAATAGCGAGTAGCCTTTGTAATTATCAAAAACGTTGTATATTATATTTTTTTTTCAACTAAAAAAAGAAAAAGGGAAAAATTAGGCTTTCGTAGATCGGCAGTCACCCGTAATGTTTTATTGACTTTGATCTAAGTGATTTTCACAACTCTGAATGTTTTTTTTTTGGAAAATACTTGTTATGCTGATTTGAGCCGCTTCTTCATTAATTTTTTATTAGTTAAAAACTCAGTTAAAAACTTTTAACCCTGACGTCTGTTAATGTGGATTCACACATAGGAACAAATGAAGATAATACATGTTTTTGAACATTACGTGTTGACGTTGAAGTACGTTATCGCTAGTTCTTATTCTGTGGCTGAAGGATACTCAATTTTATCTATTTGTGCTGTGAAAGAAGGATATATGAGTTTAATAATATTTAACATATTGACGTAAGCATTATTGTATACGCTAATAACAGTAGCACGATGACATCACCGAAGTCGGTGGCGTGTACTGGTGTGAACTTCAAAACACCATTTTTAAACTATATTTTTTCGGCAATAACTAAGTTTTTTTCATTTCTGTAAGAAACAATAACTGTCGAATAAAAATAAAAATAAAATTTGTGTACGTTCTCCATATTAAAATATGGGGTTCTTCCTTTACGAGTGCTATGTCTCGCCCGGTGGTTGTATTTCGACTCAGAATTAATCTTTTATAAGACATAAATTAGATTGTGCTCAATTTACATTCTAGCAACAAAGATACTGTGCAACTATTTCTAGGCAGAGCTTAAAAATTGCGTCTAAAGGAATGATAATTACGCTGTGGAAATGAGTATTAGAATAAGGGTAGAAGTCAAACACGGCTCTCATAGAACAATGTACTTAAACTGAAATATAACGAATATAAACAAGTTTGCATCCCCTTGTCTTTTTTAATTTAGTTTCTTCTCGGGATTGAAGTTACTACTTCTTACTGAAATGATCAGATAATACCGTATTCAATTTTTTTTCCAGAGGGACACTAAAATAAAATTATTGTGCAGTTTTCCATAAAGTATTTTTTTAAAGAATACGATTACAATGAGATTAATGAAACATCAAACGGCGCTATACAGTGTAAACAATATACACATGTAATAATATACATATAAAAAAATCCTTCAACAGTCTCGTTCAAAATTCACATTCAATTTGAAGTTTATTATCGCTATTATAACATTTAGAATTTCCCAGGATGAACGTAACTTTATTTGATTCATTATTTTGTAACTTTCTGATATTAGTACTAACATATTAACTCGTGCGTTTATAAAAAGAAATACTCAGGCGAAGGCCAACTCAAAGACGGGAACTGCAATTTGGCAACTTTCCCCTTTTCCTGATTCCATTCAATGAGTTACAAATGTCGTTAAAAGTTTTCTCAAAGAAAACGTCAAGTTAACAATCGTGTTACAACTTAATAGCGAAAGAAAGGAAATGGAATTTCTGTGGTTCTTTTTGTAAGAAAGTTAGATGATTTTCCAAAATAAAGTCGCTTACATGAATGCTTTATATCCCATTGTAAAACTTTCCAGTGGAGGAAACTTTGAATTACCAAGCTTAATGTCAAAACTTGACTTCAAAGGATAATACTGCTTTTTGTTTTGTTTTGCTGCTATTATTCTGGTCACATCGAGTATTCGTCCTTTGCAGGTTAGAAGAGACACTTATAAAATTTATTTTATCATTTGTTAAATGGGAAACAATGTTATTCAATTGTTAAATAGTTGTTGTTGAAAAAAAACTGTTCTTTGTAGTTAAAAGCTTTCCGCCCATTTATCTTTCTTTAATCCTAGTATGTAGAATTTGACTACGACGAAACTTTGCATTTTCCACAACATTTAATTGTAAAATTCTCTGATTATGATATGCACTAAGATGTGATCTAATTATATTAAATAATAATAAATTGCTTCATTAAATTTTCATGTTATAAAAAAAACCTATATTTCTTGTTTTACTAATAAAAAGTACACATTTGTATACGTATTGTATTTGTATTTAATGTATTGTTTTCATTATGTATTTTAATGTATTATAATTACTCTGAATATCTTGTTTGTTTCATCTTTCCTTGGTAAATAGTAAGGGAACATAATGTGTGATCCTTATCAAACCATAACCAAAAGAACCAAAGAGGGCCATAAATTTAGAGGTGCACAAAACCTTAAATCAAGTTCTAATACATTATTTTGTTACAAATAAAGCCATTTGAGTAAGTCTGGCCTTGAAAAATGTTCTAAGTAAGTACCAGAGAAATAACGTATTAAATTGAGTACACGGTTTTAAGTTTTATTAGCTAAGTTATTTACGACTTTAAGTTTTATTAAGTATTACGTATTTAAGTAAGCTTACGTATTTAAGTTTTATTAGCTATATTATGTACGGAAAAATTATTTTCGCTTTAATTTGTCATTTTTAACAAATCCGATAACCAAAATACCCGTAAAATATGTTTATTTATTAAGTATAACATAAATTCTGTAACTTACCAACTTATGCGATGCAGAGTTACAGAAAAAAAAGGTGTACAATTTTCTAGATAAGTAAATGCAGCGTAGGGCAAGCCTAAGAGATCACAGAGACAAGTAGAACAAGTGCGATGTCGCGAGAACTGTGCGTCATCCAAAGTAAGGAGAAAAAAGAAAACGTAAAGCGGAAAGTGTAGGTTTAGATACCAGTTGCTGTTGAGTAAGAAAATGAGACACAGAGACACGTTGCTATTTGTTCCGACGAGAAACTGAAATGTCATTGTTATATTCTTTCCTATCAATATAGGACATTAAAGATATACGTAAAAAACATGATTTTCTTTTTAAGGTACTGGTTTAGATTGAAATTTCCAATTTTTTTCGGGTGTAGGTTTACTTGGTTATTTTCATTATTATTCAACTTAACCTACTACATTGTTTTCAGAAATATTTATTAATTTACTTTACTATTTTTCAGGATGATATCCCACATAAGAAAGGTTTTTCAAGGTTTAACGTCTGTCAATGGATGCCTACAGAATTTCACATAACATGAATAAAGTTACAAAGTTTTGTTAATGATTTAAAATTTAAAATCATTAAAAAATATTCTACTAATAAATTATATTTTTTTAAACCATTTATAAATATACCTATGAAATATACTTTACAACAATTATCTGTATTAAATATTTTTTTAGAAATATAGTCTTAAAAATACTTTTAGGTTTCCGTACCTCAAAAGAAAAGGAACCTTTACAGAATCATGTATCCGTCCATTTGTCCTCTTATTGGAAAGTTTATATATGGAAAATTTAGAGAAAGCAAATAAACGACTTATATGGAATCTCAATTAAAAAAGTGGCTTATACGTATTCCAAAACTATTTACTTTTATCACAATATATTACTAGAAGTAATATATTCATAAGACGAATTTTGAGGATGCAAACACTTCTATAATTTTTTATCCCCCCATATATTGTGAGGAATATGTTGATTACAGAACATTATAGAAATCAATCCAAAGATATAAATTGGAAATGTCAACAAAATAATTAATAAGTAATATGGATAAATTTCAGTACACGGTTTTAAATACTTGAGATATCAAGTGTGTCCACAGTATTAAGACAAAATAAAATTATCTAGATGTTGTTGATATCAATATCGTCATCGATTGATTTGATATCGACGAATTAAAAAACTAATTGAAAAAGATCTTTAACTTTCATTGTGAGCTTTGGCTACACAACTTCCATATTCTCACGGTAAAGTAGAGAAAGTACATATACGAGTTAGGCAAAATCTGTAAAACAATGTTTCAATATCCCATCAGTTAGTTCAATTGGTTCGTCAATTGGTTGAAGGTCAGGTCAGTTGGTTGAACCATTATGATTGGGCATAACAAGTGAGAACATCACTAGTTGAATTAGAAGGAATTAAGCAAACCTAAGTCAATTATCACAAAACCATTATGTGTGTTGATTTGGTAGTCGGGAATTGTATATTTAAATATACTTCCTAATAAAACTGTCACCTTAATATGGTACAGTAGTTAAATAATTTAATGATTAGGAATTACTCAATTCGAACTATTTCATCTGGGATAGGAAAAATTTCGAAGACCCTTTTTTCACTAGACCTGGCGCAGTCAAACTTTTATCTGTTTAGGTCTTTAATACTTTGCGTGATGTCATTATGAAACATAATTTCGAAAGTTCACTTACTGATTTTCCCACTGAAAAGCAAGGCAAGTTCCTGTATTGATGGTATTCTTTGCTATACAGATGGAGATGTATAGTCGATAATAATGGCGCATACGCCATTTATAGTTAGTTTCAATAAACTGAGATATAATTATAATTTTTCTTTCTTTCAAAGCGCTCATTATTCATTGGCCAACTCAATAATTTTGTTAGATCGTTTGAAAGTGATTATTTGACGTGCCAATATTTAAAATATTTTTACCAGAAGTAGAACGCAAAGTTTATAGGTTTATGCCATTGGTCAGTCAACAAGAAAATCATGTATATGAACAAACAAAATTTTCCTAAATCAAGGTTTCTAAAGAGTAATCGAGTTGAAAATGGGAAAAGAAAAGCTATAGTCCGTAATGACAATCCTTAGAAAAGAAAGACTAAAAGAAGGTCTATAAGAAATCCTTGCAATCATGTTCAGATGAAGATCTTTAGTATTGCTTGTTTTAGTGTGTGTAATATTCCAGTATATAAGAGAAAATCAAACTCACTGCTAAGCTAGCTTAAAATAAATCCATGTGAAATTTATACGGAATCATTGACTTAACTGTGACCACAATAATAGCTGTCGATTTTTGAACTTTAAAAATAATAGCATGATTTCTCAGCATATTGGTTCCTAATGTTCATATTAGTCGGGTATGTCATGGAAAACTTCTTGGTTTAAATCTTTTCCTTCTTTTTTCTTTTCTTTGGAATAAGCATACAGTCAAACTTATTTTGACGTTATTTTTGATCGAATTATTAAACATATCGCAACATTTAATTTATTTTTAGTCGAAATTTTTTAAGTAAAACTTCTTTACGCACGCTTGACTGGGGAGTAAGCTGGTGAATGCGTGACGAGATCGTTACGACAAGTGTGATCGGGCGAGGTGAACGGAAGTTGAGAGGGAGATATAAGTTAGTGAAGACAGAAAGAGAGAGAATTACGTTTCGTATATTACTGTAGGGACAAGAGAGAGAGGTGCGAGCCCACATTTTCTTTCTCTATTTCTCTCATAGCCAGTTATGTTTCGTATATTTAAGACACGGTGCAAGCCTATTGTCTGTATCACACTGTAGGAACAAGAGAGAGAGCAGTACGCGCGCACATTTTCTTTCTCTCTTCCTCTCATAGCCAGTGCATGATATATATATGCGAGTTTGCTAGCGTTACGCGAAAGGTGATTTTTTGATTATTTTATAATTTCATTTCGTTCTTGAACAATTTTATAAATTATTATTTTGTTCAATACTTTAAATATTATACGTTTAAAGTGAATAAAATTGTAAATTCATTTTAAAGTTTATATTTTGTGAATTTGAAGTTTTACTTCAGTCGTGTGGTCTAAAGCACACTCGTTTTCTTTAATTTGTTGCTTCAATACCTATGCCTTATTATATAGACTATTAAAACTACTTGAACTACTTAATAAGTTCCTTATAAATTAACTAGGTAAATATCAGGCACTTGGACACCTACTTATATACCTATAGTTATAGGTAAAGTTGTTCACGATAATTCGAATATCAGACTTAGAATTCATGGGCAAATTTGTATCATATTTGATAATTTTCTTCTTAGCTTCTGGCAGTAGAAATGCCAAAAACCCAAATGAAAATTGTAATTTATATTTTGCTTGTTAAAGTTTTAGAGTGAAAAAAGGAAGCCTTGTATTTTCATCATGTTCGTCCGTCCATCTATTCGTCCTATTATCATAGCCTTACATTTCCTACAGTGAACGTACGTGTATGGCATTCAGGTATTTTATATGAAGATTGCGATTATTGTTCACTAAATATTAAATCAAACTTTCTGGGTACCTTCCAATGTTCATTAAATGGGTGCTACCTTTATTCGCCCCTTCCACAGAGTGGAATAGATAGATCTTACAAAATGGAATTAAGATTCTATTTTTCACTTTTAATTTTAAAGGTGCATCTGCGAGATATTAGGCTTCAAAAGTAACATGTCCCCTACCCTCCCTAATTTTTCAAAGTGTCAAAATTCTAAATTTTGGCTTCTGATTAAAATTTACAAATAAATAAAAAATCTATTAAATAACTACACCAATAATTTTAAGAGATATATGTAACTACGTTATTCTAATTCCTGCGTGTCCCAAGAGACACTAAGCCGGACATTTTTTAAGTAAAGGTCCACTTATATTTTTGCAACAAATTTCACATAAACATCAGAGAACTCGATATCATTAGAGAACTCGAACTAAATCATTCAGTATTTCTAACGGATTTATCTTTTCATCTTCATGCTTCTTCTTTTTCATCTTCATTACTGAACATCACATTCATCTTGAAGTGCCTGGATAAAGGAGCTTGCAAGCTTCTTCTAAGCTAATCCTTTGTAGCTTTACTCATATCACTGGTCACTAATCACATTTTATTAAAGCGCATGATTATCTTGATGAAGACAATGACAAATAATGAAATACAAGTCAATCCCAAATAATAGAATTTGAGGATAAAGTTATCGCGCGGTAAAGGATTGCTGCACTCCTCGCGCAACGCAACGTTCGGTTTGGTTCGAGCGCAGTATGATCATTGGAGCCATCATCTAGTGCGGCACGCGTGCAGGCAAAGCTCTGCATGCTTCAGCGGTCGGCGGTGAAAAGGAACGGGCGCAAACGGCGGAGCCTTTTTGTTCAGCACGCGGCGCTTCTGCGGCGTATTTTGCCTCGCTCATTGATCGTCCGTGCCTATCGCGGTGCTCTATCACACTTTATGTGAATTGCCATCTTTAGTTTTGGTCACACTTCTTGTGTGTAAAAGGGCGTATCACGGCATTAGAAATTCATATAGTGTTGGCTATTCGGACTTCCGTCATCTTACATTATATTCTACACCTGATTTCAAGACAAGTACTTGCCTTAGTATACGCTTCACTGTTTGCGGTTGTCTCAGGGGGGTAGTGACAGAGGTATCGTGATGCTCTTAACCTGACCAGACCGGCGGCATAACTTGATCGGTGTCGGCGAGATATTTCGCTCACTATTTTCCTTACAACAATCAGTTTATCTAGGTTATCTAAATATTTGTGTACTGTAGGGCTAAAATAATTAAGTTGGCAGAAGTTGGTTGATAATTGGGTATTGGTCGAATGTGGTATTTGTCGATTTGGTGGTTCAAATATTTTTAAATTTTTTTTTACCTCAAACAATTCAATTAATATATTGGTTTACTAAATTGTAGATGAACTTAAGTGATTTCCTAGTTATTTCTGTTTATAGAGGAATATGATTGTGATATGTGCTCCTTACTGATGAATGGCTTTTTAAGCAAATGTATTTGATCATCATTTTATATTTACCTAGATATAATAGTAACGTCTCATTCTATCGTAACCGTCTAAAACTATTAATATCGAATAATAAAGCGTGAAATAAACGTAAACATTATAATGGCTTCGTCTTAAAATAGCACAGAATAAAAGGCTGCAAAGTGGTGTAGTCGCCTACTTGCTCGCTCGCTTCGATTTTATTTCGTTTTATCTAAATAAGACATCTTATTATATCAGACTTGGAAAATTTGAGGATAATGTCGATCAGCAACCACGAAATAGTCTGTTTTTTGGATTCGTGTATTGAGTCTTAGAAACGTCAGTGTAAAATAACATTGGGAACCTAAAAGAAGTGTTAATATATATATGTTAAATTCCACTGATTCGCAAAATTCATAAGTGTTATTAATATGTCCAAAAATATTATATTTGTATTAGATTGTTGCCAGATACATCTATAGTCAATTTTAATTAGAGTCTACAAAGAACGCTAAAAATAAATTCCAAAACTATTATTCAGACATTTTTATCATATAGTCCTTAAAATATTGTTGAGAGGGTCTACAAAAATAGGTAAGGCACCATGATCCTAATAGCGCCACTAGAAGTTTACCAAAAAACTATAATATTGATTCTAATTCTCATAATTTGTGAGAAATTCACGATACTTTTATGCCCTTTACAGATGTACTTGATAATACGTGCATACATGGTGGGAAATAATATTAATATGTAAATACTTTAATAGAAACACTAAGTTCACGATGGTTTCGTAACTGTTACAGACATACTAGGCAATAATAATATACCTGGTGGGAAATGATATTAGTATGTAAATACTTTAATATAAACCCTAAGTTCACGATAGTTTCGTGACTATTACAAATACACTAAGCAATAGGTACATGCATGGTGGGAAATAATATTAATATGTAAATATTATAATATAAATCCTAAGTTCACGATGGTTTTATACCTGTTACAAGTACAGTACACGCATGGTACACGCATGGTGGGAAATAATATTAATATAAATACATTAATAAAAATACTGAGTTTATTATAATTTTGTGCCTATCACAAATACGCTAGGCAATACGTACATATACGGTGGGAGTTAATATTTAAATACATAAATAGAAATCCTAATTTCACGATAGTTTTGTACTTGTTACAGATTTTCCAGGCAATAGGTACATGCCTGGTGTGAAATAATATTATAATGTAAATACTTTAATACAAACCCTAAGTTCACGATAGTTTTGTACCTGTTATAGACATACTAGGCGATAAGTACATATTTGGAGGGAAATAATATCAATATGTAAATACTTTAATACAAATCCTAAGTTTACGATAGTTTTGTACCTGTTATAGACATACTTGGCAATAAATACATGCCTGGTGGGAAATAATATTAATATGGAAATACTTTAATATAAACCATAAGTTCATGATGGTTTTGTACCTGTTACAAATACACTAAGCAATAGGTACACGCATGGTGGGAAAAAATATTAATATATAAATTCTTTAGTAGAAACACTGAGTTTACTATAATTTTGTGCCTGTCACAAACACGCTTGGCAATACATACATACATGGTGAGAGTTAATATTAATATTTAAATACATTAATAGAAATTCTAATTTCACGATAGTTTCGTACCTGTTACAGACACACTAGGCAATAGATATGAGCATGGCGGAAAATAATACTAATCTTTATATGCTTTAATAGAAAGACTGAGTTTATTATAATTTTGAGCCTGTTACAAATACACTAGGTAACACGTATATGCATGGTGGTAATAATATTAATTTCTAGTGTATAAGATTAGTAGGATATCAAATCCCAAGTATTTTAAGTATAATCATTTCTTAAGATATTCAAAAAAATATCCCATGTGCGTTAAAATTTAGGACAAAAGCTTTTCACAGTAAAATTATAAAAATAATTGTAAATAAAACCGCTTCCAGCTCGCTAGTATCACTACATAACTTTACTAGATTTTCTAGAATTTTTCTCATAAGTGGTAAAATAATTTAATTGAACCTTCAATGAGTAGTATAATTCCCCAAATGGACACATGTTATAGAAATTGATATTCATCACAAAAGATAGAAATCAGAAATAAACATTATTTTAAAAAATCTTTGAAAAATTACATAAATTAAAAAAAAAACTGTTTCGAAAGTTAAATTAAATCTTTTTCGAGAAAATTAACGATATATTAAAACGCCATTTTATTTCGTTTAAGCCGATGATTGAAGTGCGCCACTTAGGTAACCGGCTAGGTTTTCAAATTAACGGTTAATGAAAGCAAATGCCTGTAACATGTACGCAAAATTCTAAAATTACTCACTTTAAGTAACTACTCACAATTATAATATAATTACTCTAATTTAACTCGAGTTTTTAAAGTTGTGTCCGGTTCCATCAACTTTTAACATTACACGGTAATTCAGCTGAACTTTGAGAGTTGTTTAACTAGCTCATTATGAACTGTTGTCGGGCCGTGGTCCAAAACGTAGTTAAATATAATTTGTAGTAACTTGAAGAATTATGTTAATTAAGTTAAATTGAATATATAACATAGCTCTTATGCTTAACAAGTATCTTCGTGCAAAATTTCTTCTTAAATTTCGTAAGGCCCTTTTGTTGTTTTTTTACTACTTCCAGCATATGGTGTAATTTTTGTCTTAATTGTTGTTCATTATCGCCCTCATAGACCGCCTCCTGGAAATATCCCCATAGAAAGTAGTCCAATAAATTGAGGTCTGGCAAACGTGGTGGCCATGCAATAATACCGCTATATCCTATTCATCCATTTGGGTAAGTTGCATTTAAGTATTTAGTTACACGTCGCGAAAAGTGGGGGGTGCATCATCGTGCTGTAGCCACACCTGCCTGTAACCACACATTTTGTGGTATTTTATTCAACAGGTTTCCAAGATAACGAACTCCATAAATCCTCGGTGGGAGTTCAAATGGACCCATAATTTTTCCATTCCGGATTCCAGTCCACAAAATGACTCCGAATTGATGTTGAAGTCTATTTAACCTTGCTATGCGGGTATTCTCGACGGCCCAATGGTATAAATTGTGCATATTAAATAATCACCATTATTTTAAAACGTAATTCATCGCTCCATAAGATTGGATTAAAAAAAGCGTATTTTGCCTGCATCGATGTAGCATCTCCTGACGGAAATCTATTCGTCGTTGATAGTCAGCAAATAGCAATTCTTGCACTCGTTGTACATAGTATGAGTACATATTATTTATTTTTAAAATGCGGTATGCTGTACTTCTTGCGACACCAGTACGTTGAGAAACCCACTGAACACTAGTAGAAGGAACTTCTTCCACTTTGATCAGCACTTGATGCTCATAAACATTTCCATGTCTTTCTTCAAGAACTACATTTACAGGAATTCGATCCTATAAATATGCGTTACTTATACGAAGAAAGACTCTGTGATCGGGATAGCGTCCGCGATTAGGGTAGCGCTCACGATATGTACGTGTGGCTTGCTGAGCATTCCGCATATTCTCTTGCAGTGTAGGTCTGAGGTATTTTACAATGCAGTCAGTGAAACAATATCCAAATGACAAGTACAAACAAGGTTCAATTCAAACGTAGGTCAACAAATAAAAACAGTGGTAGGGAAAAAACAGCAAAAACATGATATTAACTCCGACCGATAAGCTAGTCACTAAAGAAGCGAAGTTGTTGAGGGAAGGAGTAAACAGGGTCGCTTAACGGCCGAGAATAATAAAAAGACCATATAAGTGGAAAAGACATGGCGAAATAATTTTGATAAACGGCTGCCTTGATCTTAAGCATTTCTGCGAATGTGGAGCTATTTCGATAAAGCAGATATTTGTCAAATGTTTACAGATTAATTGTATCGTTTTTGGGACTTTAGTGAATTGTAGATATTTTTGAAATGAAGTTCCACAAGGTTGCTATACATTTTTTTACACAAGTATTGGTCAAAAATCACTTTTTATGTTTTGTAATTAAGTTTTTTCAATATCAGCATTTCATTTTTATGCTGCCAATAAAAACGAATAAATAACATTTTAATTAAGAAAACGAATGCCCTCTTAAAGATTTTGTATAATAAAAAAGCCGAAATTGTAATAATGCCTAATATTTTTTTTTGAGGCGCAGTAACGGAAATAAAAAAAAAATAAAAAATCATATCCCCAAAACTATTAGGCCTAAGATAATAAAATTAATTGTTTCGTATGTGTAACACCGACATTTTCAAATACCGATCACTCCTTATGGGACAACCTGTATAATGGCTTTAACTTCAAGTGATTCAGAATAAAGGGCACCCGGGTAGCATAGTTGCTCAGCCGATCGTCGCTTTAAATTCATCTCACTTTGTCTAAGTAAGACATTTCATTACTTATCCAACTCGCTAAATTTAGGGATAAAGTCAGCCAGCAACCACGAAATGGTTTCTTATAAATATTGTATAAGGGTTTGTTATTGAGTTGGAGAAATTTTGGTTGGTATTCATAATTATATTTAATAAAATCCGCTTAAAAATAACAGTTAATTTCCACATAAATCCTACAACTTAAAATAATTGAAAGGACCGCAAGGCATTCGACAACAATACTAATCTCTAAATAATAAGACTAGTAATTGGACAAGATTATGTATGTTGCATTGTTTTAAGCACTACTCTCTTCCAAACAGAATATTTTGTAACAAATTTCAAGGAAGATCTATATGATGCTATGACCAAAATAATTTAGTGATTTTAGAAATAGACGATATGTAATTACAAATTGTTAGGTATTTTTTTCCTTTATATCCTAAAACTTTCATATTTTCTCAACTACTGAGGTAGATTTTATCTTAAAATTTTATTTTTTTTCCGCAAAACACAACAGATCGCTTGCATATCAAAAAATATCGTTATTTGATGATAAATTTTGTCAATTGTATTAAGAGGCATTCTTATCTGTGATTTCTTTCATATTAAGTTATAATTTGGAATATTTAATACAGGAAGAAAGAAAATTACAAGCACTTCAAAGAGAAAGCTTAAAACCTTAAAGGTAAATAAAATATTATTTATAACAGAAATAAAAACTACTGAGGTAGCTTTTATCTTATCTATTTTATTTATTTGTAATATATATATATATATATATATATATATATATATATATATGTATATATATATATATATATATATACGTTTTACATGCAGTGAAAATTTAACAACACATGCAGGCAATTATTTTAACACAATTTTAATATTTACCATATTCAAATGGCAGGAAGATTTTGTGAAATCCTGGTTTTATTTATTATTGTTCATGAAATTTCTTAGCAACTTAGAACCCTAAGTAAAGCAGAAGTAATAGACATTGTTGCTACAAGAAAAGTTCCTTGTAATGAAGCACAACTCATTAAATTTTAAGTGTTAATTCTGTTGTAGAGTGTAAATGAGTAATGAATGGTAATTTGTCGAAATAAAAAATTAATAAATTAACATAAGGGATGATTTGAATGTAATTTTTTGATGAAAGGTAATTTGTCACTATAAAAAAAGTAAATAAAATAAACATAGGGATAATTTGCATGACTAATTCTGTCACAGTATGAAAATTACTAAAGGAAGGTAATTTATAGAAGTAAAATAAAAAACAAATTTTAATACGACTTGTTTTGAGTGACTCAATTTAAAACCAAATTTAAACGAAAACGCCAAGTACGTTATAGAACACACACAAAGTAAGTATTGTCTTAATTTCTTGAAATTGTTCATGCGAGATCAAAATTACACCATGTGCTTGAAGAGGATAAAAACATCGAAAATGCTTTATGAAGTTTAAGAAGAAATTTTGTACAAAGATGCTGGTTAAGCATGAGAGCTAGGGGAAGGTATTTTAAATATTTACTGTAATGAAAAATACAAAATAAATGAGGTATCATCATAAATACTACACTTGTTTTATTTCACCATGACCGAAAGAATGATTTATAATATGGGTTTAGAAATAAAAAACATATTGTGAAATTATTTAATACCAGAAAATTATACCTCTTAGGAATCTGTGCAAATTTTAGATGTTTTTGAAATAAAGTTCCACAAGGTTATTGTACATTTTTTTTACACAAGCGTTGTTAAAAAATAACTTCATGTTTTGTAATTGAAAAAATGTTTCAGCGTTTCATTTTTATGTTGCCAATAATAATGAATGAATTATATTTTAATTAAGATGACGAATGTTCTCTTAAGGATCTTGGACAATAACAAAGGTTCTAGCTGTATTTAAATTTTCTATTGTATTTATGGTTGAAAAATCAAATTTCGCGATAATTTAATACCTAATATTTAGTAGACGAGGCTTCAAAATGAAACATTTTAAATAAAATCACAATGTAATTTGAAAATACTTTTCGACGAAACCCCAATTGATGGAATGCACGAAATAATTTTCAAAAATGTTTTGTTCCATTTTACTTGACATCTCTAATGCATGTAACACTGGATTAAGTCTAAGACTGCAGAAATAGTGAAGTCATGAGAAGTGAACGGATGGAGCAGACGGACAGACACGGCACTAATTATGTGTCACAATGGAATCGTTAAAGAAAGTAGCACCTCAAAGTATCATCTTAAGTTAGATATAGAAGGGACTTTGAGCAGCGTATTATATTAAATAACGAATCTTCACGCTTGAGGACATAAACGGTGTGTGCGTACTTTGAAAACTTATAGTTAGTTGTTTTACAGTCTAATTGTATGCACGGCAATTTTTTTCCAGAATTGTTCCCAGAATTGTTTTCTAAATTAAATACAATATTTTAAGAAGTGAATTTTATATAAAGCACTTATATTTTTTGGCGTTTGGATGGGAGTTAAAACGTTCTGATGGCAAGTCGCGAAGTGTCATTCGGCCAGCTTCGCATCTTGTCGGCGCTTTCCGACTTAATTCGGCCAGCTTCGCGTCATATCGGCTAACAGTATTATAAAATTAAAAATATATTTTCAATCGATTGTTATGAAATATTTCTGTGATAAATTATTTTATAAAAATAAAATGACAAAATTAAATGAAAATTTTTTATTGTTAAGAAATGTTTGCATATTTGTTTTTTCGCTCCCAATTCGTTCGAATAAAAATATTTTAATACAAAAATACAATTTAAATGTTTAATTTCTGCCAGGCATCCCACGACGCGGTGGCTCACAATTTGTTTTTAATCTTTTAGCTCAATTATTATTTTTTCGTGGATTGATATAAAATACTTATAATATAAACAGCAGAGAGGATTCAATATCCGACAGGAAATAAGAATACACGGGATGTGGAAATACCGTCATAAATAATCTCGCCCGGTGTACAAATTCGTTAACTACCGACACCTCCCAAAGCTTAAATCAATAGTCTACAGCGTCGATCAGTACGTTTAAATTTACAAAAGCTCATTGTTCGTTCACTTCCCTAGCTATACTTTGATAAGTAAGTGGGATAATATGAACGTAATGGCCTCGTGGTTGGAAGTAAACGCTAGCAGTCGGTATTATAATGTATTAGAAAATAATTTATGATTACATACATCACTTGTGTACATGAAAGAGAAATTTATCTCCAACTGCGTATCCTTCTTTTATTTCTGCGTAAATAAGCTTTCGCGCTCATTAAACGCTAGCAGTCGGTATTATACTGTATTAAAAGGATACGCAGTTGGAGATAAATCTCTCTTTCATGCACACAAGTGATGTATGTAATCATAAATTATTTTCTAATACATTATAATACCGACTGCTAGTAAACGCTAGCAGTCGGTATTATAATGTATTAGAAAACAATTTATGATTACATACATCACTTGTGTGCATGAAAGAGAGATTTATCTCCAACTGCGTATCCTTTTATTTCTGCGTAAATAAGCTTTCGCGCTCATTTTGCTTAAGCGATGTCTTTGAGCTAATATTCTTCTAATGTAACAAGTGCATACTTTACATCTGAATCAAAATTCTACGACTAAACTACTAATTATATTAAAAACAATAGTTAGAACTAGATTTAGAAACAAACATAAAAAAAATTGTCAAGTTCGAGTAGAACTTTCACGACGATGGTTCTTTACATATTTCGGCACTTACAAAATTTTAATGTACATAATATCGCTATTATACTGTTTACAAATATTAATTTTATACAACGTAAATGGTCCACCTGTTATGTCTTTCAAAGGCGTAAAATATTGTGAATATTTGCAAAATTATTAAATGTGGGCTATCGTTATATTTTCACTGTAATTTAATCCCAATTAAATGAAACTACGTGATGTAGTATTATTTCTACTTTCTTTAAGTTCTTTACCAAGACCTAGGTTTCGTTGTATTACATCTTCAGGTGGGCCGTGAGCAAAGATACTATCTTAAACTATCTTAACTTAAAGAAAGTAAAAATAATACTACATCACGTAGTTTCATTTAATTGTAAATAATGAATTTATACAAAATTAACGCCAAATATATTCAATATTTGTAATTTAATCATTAGATTTTATTTGCTCTGTTTTCTTCATAATTTTTGGCGCAGTAGATTCGGAAATAATTGGGAACACTGTATTTTCGCAGTTTTTGGAACGTCTTTTTAAATATGCGATTTAAAATTATGAAAAAAAATACTTTTGTAATTCATATTTTGCCCTTGGAAATAATATCACCCATTGTATACAAATCAAATCAAAAATCTTTTTAAACCATCTTTGATTGAAATATGAATTTTTTTAAAAAGTTAGCTACTGCAAAATGTATTAATATTATGTGTTACATAAAAGTTAATGTGGTTAACTAGGTGTAAATGAAAAAATATGTGAACTAATAAAATGTATCACTGTGTGAAATTTCGAGTTTCTATGTCGTAAGATTTCTGAAAAAATCGACTGTAAATATAGAAAAACTTAAATATATTGCCTACTATTTCTTTCATAGGCGCTTTTCATGGCTCATCTAAAATTTCCCAATATATTTTTTCAAATTTTAGCTATTAAGATATGTGCAAGTTAATATGTTTTATTGCTGTGCCAATTTTAAGTTTTCAAATCAGTTTTTTTTTAAATATTCAAATAGGAATTAAAAAGGGGGTGAATAAAATACTTACAAATTTTGTTTGTTTCTATTAATCAAATGATACCTTCATTTGGATGACCTATTATTAGAAATATATAAATATATTTGGCTTAATTCTAAATTGCATATTTAAAAAGATATTCTAAAAAATATGCAAAATTGAGCACTTTCCTCCTTTATTTCCGAAACGTGAAATTGAATCAAATACTTTGAAAAGAAAAACTTGGTATAATCTAGAATATCACATGAAAACTAAAGCGATTATCCTGAACGTTGTAATTTTTGAAATATACGCGACGTTTTTATGCACATTGTGAAAAAATAATATTGTAAATGCTCTCAGTTTAATAGAACGTACTTAACGATTTACATACATAAGTATGCTTAAATGTTCATAAGGGCTTAAATTTGTACCAAACTTTCATAGTGCGAGTTTTGCTAGTTTTTGACAGGTTTTTATAAACTGGGATAATCGTGACTTAAACTAATCTTAGTAATGAATATTGAATGTACGATGACTTGTTTCATAATATTTTCAAACGGTAAATTTGTCCGATAAAAATAGGGCGGAATAGACATATTATTTGAATAAGTAACAGGAATAAGCTTTGCCCATTTTACGCAATCTTGCAATAATTTTAATTTTAATCGCCATATATTAACGCGAAGTAATAAAATGAATAATTTTAACGTCAATTAAGCAAGTTATCGTAATTAAATAAATAATTAAACATCAAGTTGGAGGAAGTGTGACGTGTTTTGGAAAAAGGTTTAAAATAATTTATCAAGCGAAAATTCACAACCGCTTTACGTTAATTGATAAATACATATAAACATTTCTTAGAAATCGTAACCCCAAAGGGGAGAAAATGTAAAAATTTCATTACGGGGAAAACTTGGCTGTAGTAATTTACTACACGGTAAATACTATACAATCGTTTGAACCTATTTTTTCAATCTATGATTCTAAGCAAGCTACGAAGCTGGCGCTTCGAGTAATACGATGTTAATTTATCAGATAAAGTTACAGAGATGCGGGTACCGAAATGATAATTCAATAACATCCAATAATTGAGGCACTAATAACATCATCACTGATACTAATTTTGGATTGCATATGTAATAAAGAAGTTATGTTGCCTGCTGTTATTAAAATATAAGAAACATAACGCGATAATATATATTACCTTAAACATGAATGAAAATTTGACATCGATTAAATTGCTTAAGATTAGATTCATTACTCACAATTAAAATAACGAATAATATAAGTGATTAATCCATAATTAATTAATGCAAATATTAAAGCTGCCTTTTGAATTTAACATTTCAATCGGTCTCAGCTTTGTTCAAGAAATTATGAATAATTTAAGTTTAAAGATATCTCCTTATTATCTTAAACACAATTTAATCCATATTTTGCAAACGAGTTAACTAACTCAATTATTATCTATTATTTAATAATCAAACTTTGCGGTGATTTATCAACTCTTAGATGTCGTTTTCAAATATATTCTTGACTGGAAAATAATATCCAAAGGATCAATTATAATTAGATGAAGACTTCTTAATTAAATTCAAGACTGGGGTTATAAACAAATTAAAATGGTTTTAAGTTTATTTTGCAATATCACCAGCTTGATTTGGTAGCACGCAAAAGTGGGCGTAGATATACAGGTTGTCCCGTAAGTCACGAACCAACCGAAAAAGGAGATAGGCCAAACTATGACTAGCCTACTCACAAAATTTGATCTTAATAAAAATCTTTTAGTTTTTGAGATGTAGACACTTTCTAAATTTGTTAAAATTAATACTCTGTGGCGATTTTTTGGATACCTTCTTCTTCTTAGTCGTGATCATGATTCGGCCGGTTCCTTTACCATTGCCGCCCTCGCGATGTGACGCGATGTAGTTCGGTGTTTTGCGGTTTTTGGGTACCACGGCTACAAATTACTTCTTATTTTTAATTTTTCTATTACTACGTAAAGCTGAGTAATAAGCCTTTTGAATTTATTGAAACATTTTACGACAACTAATATGGTTCTCTCAAGAAAAAAATAAAAATTTCTTTTCTAAGATTTTGTAACCCGATTGCATTTTAACCGTTTATGGTGAAAAAAAATTACTGCGTAGAACTGACAATTTAAAGATTAGAAACAATTTAATTACAGTTAAAAATATTCAAAGCAACTTAATTTCAACCAATTCCCCTTCTTATCAATTTTTTTTTAATTTTGCCATGTCAGATGCAAGTGTACCAGTACTAGAAAAGATACATACGTGTTATTCGTTTGTGTGTAGTTTAAATACTTTTTCACCGATATAAGGAATAGCCAATATAAACATATAACGTATGTTTTTAAAATAGGACAAATAATTACTTAAAATTATGATTAAAAACAAAATGTTTACCTATTTTCCAAATCTCAAGTTGTTCGTTTGTAAAACAACTACGAATAAATCGTACGTATAATTTTTCCTTTTTTGATAATTAAGGAATTTCCCATTCATCAAAAAGCATATTAATTGTAAATAAGTGTAGGATAAAATGATGAATCGAATAGAATTTCTTATATTTCATAGGCCTAAGGGAAAAACGTTGTCGTAACATCCAAATTACGGAAGTTAATATATTGTCTCGTGCAGAAACAGTTTAACAGAGTAGTAATTTAAACAAATTTTAAGGAAATGTATGAATCTCGAAAACTAAGAGATTTTTATTAAGATCAACTTTTGTCAGTACTATGACTAGGCATAGCCTGGCTACCTCCCTTTTTCGATTGGTCCATGACTTACGGGACACTCTGTATAGTAAATAAGATCTTCAATCACAGATACGAACGCGCGTATTAAAAGTTTCTTTCAATTAGTAAGTTTTGTGTTATAAGTAAATGAAAGCTTTACAAACGAGGCTCCTAAAATGTTTGATAAAATTGTAATCATTTATGTAATTAGACGTGTGCTCTACTCATTACATTTTTTCCCAATCAACTGATATCAAATAGTATTGAAAATTAATTATCACATACAATTTACTAAAAATACTATTTCAAAACTAATTTTCTTTTTGTAAAAAAGTAAGAGACGCTACAAAAATAATAGATTAAAAATGTTTTTATTTACTTATCTTGTTACTTATATTTTTATGGACATAAGATGTATAATTCTGAAATATATTTACAATAACTCATGGTATTAACGGTTAGGTTACGGTTACGACTCTGATATTAACAGTTGATGTATAACTTGTGAAATGAATAATTTTGATTTTATTAAACACTAAAAATGTAATATCTTAAATATGATACTGAGTTTGTTGGCTTATTTTTTGTCTCGCTTTCCCACCTCAATTATTTAACCGATTGTTATGGATTTTTTGACGTAATAGCCTGTCATGGAAAGTAATGTAAAATATATTGTGTGCCGGCTATTACATATTTTTTTATTTATAGATATTATATGGAAACCTTTACGTAATAATATTCACACGATGTGTATATATATATATATATATATATATATATATATATAAATATATATATATATATATATACACATATATATATATATATATATATATATATATATAAATTTAAATATATATTTTTTTGCAAGCTGCAAATTCAACAGCAATAATAGGATACTGCTTTAAACCAAGTGGATTTAAAGTACTACTCGAACACTTTCTATTATTCTAGGTATATAGTGATATAGTATAGTTATACTCACTACTAAGTTATGTCTATATATTAAAAATACTTTCCAAAATGTTGTCTACACGAGTAGAACTCCTTCTACGAGGGTGCTATAGCTATTTAGGCACTTTTGTGTATTTAAAAACACCCATAATTTCTAATTAAACCATTTATAAACATTATTTTTTCATAACGTAAAAGTACCTATCTTTCCATCTTCTGAATTTAGCATAGGCGTAAAAACAAACTAGTTACAAAAATGTGTAAATCCACATGGAATTGAAAATAATCCATATTTTAATTTTTCCCTTTATTTGTTCTATAGGACCTTCCTTTAAGTCGATTTTCAAGATTCCATATTAGCCGATATACCCTGTAAGTTTTTATAATAATTTAGCAAGACGTATTTTTTTATTTATTCAATAATAAATAAAAAATATCTTTTAATTTAATTTTTAAAAACTCTGGTTAGTGGATGTGAAAACACCACGGTGGACGAAATTTTAATGATGAATATTTTCTTTGATTAATTTTGATCGATTCACGGCCGCTCATCGAAGCGGGACTGGTAGAATTCCAACCTTTCGAGGCTCTGGCGATTTTTCTATATGAGATGTTCTTCACCTCATGTGGACACAACAACAACAATAGAAGAAGCTTAATTCGTTTTGAACGGAATGATATTAATTCTCGTGGGTTTTAGTATTTAATTATTTGCTTTATATTTGAATTATATGCACTATGCGAAAAATATAGATGTAGTTAAAAATATTCACAGCGCCATACTTGGTTAAATTAAGAATTGCTGATTACTTGTTCACTAATTTAAGTATAATTAAATATTTTATTAATTTATCCACATATTATTATTTTTTTCATGTAAGTCGATTGAAAAAATTTTGCCTTGGAGTATTCACTAAATACCGTCAAAAGGAGGATTCATACATCAAAAAACGTACTGCAGGCACGGAGGAGACATTGTATCAATAAATATTACTACACATTTGCATTTTTAAAATACCGAATGACACTCTCACTGAAAGACCTGTAAGAGAAATTTTCTTACTTAAAAGAAGATCGTCAATCTGAATTTCATATTCTTTCATATTTTCTATCAGATAAGAATATAACTGAAACTCTACGTTTTATTTTTCTAAAATAATCAGCGAAAGTGAAATATTATTTAGATGTTTCTGCAAAATATAATAGTTTTATTCATTGAAAAAGAAAGTAACTTATACTTCACTCCATATTATTCGAAAATAAGTAGGAAGAAATAAGCTTCCATTTAGACATGTCTTTACGATATTGTAGCTTTTTTAGAAAAGAAAATTACAAAAATCTAAATTACATTTTTTGGAAATTTCGGCTTCCAGTAATCAATAGAAAGAAATAAACTGCTAATTAGATATTTCTATAAAATATTTGTATACGTAATAGTAGTTTTCCAGAGGGCTCTACTTGATGGATCCACAAATATCGCGCGACCGACCAACTTGGCACGATATAGTATTTCCATGGAAATATTTTGTTTGGTCAGTTACTATTGTGGGAAAATAAATACCTTTATGTGTTTATACTCGTAAATATTAAAATGTCCGAACAAAAAGGCCCAATTTGTTCTAAATATCATCCTGACCAATTTCGTAATCAATTAATATCATTAATTACAATCTGATATCTTCGATGTTGATATAATTTGATTTTATTTTAATGATTTATATCATTTGAGAGAATTTTTTTTCTAAATTTGATTCAAAATCCAAGCCGAGTTTTGAATAAATTTTTGAAATTTATTAATCACTTAATTGCATCATGATTTTGAGAAACATTTTGTAGCTACGTTCTAGCGACCATATCAACTATCAATGAATTCCCAAAAAAATTTCCATCTGAAATTTACAAGCGTGTCACGTCGGTAGGTTTAATATCAATGTTTTCATAAGTAATTTATGTGAAGATTTTATGTACAAATATTAAAAGCAAAAAAAAATTGTACCGCCGCTATTCTTTTACTTGGATATACATCAAGAGGAGAAAGAAATAAACGCAACGTATTCTTTTTTCAGACATATTTTAAGTTTTGCCTAAATGATTATTTGCCTACACGGTCTATTGAGACGATGAATTCTTTTTCTTTCTATACAAGGCCCTACATATTTGAGCGAGAGTAAGTGGCACATTTTTCGATTGGTCATTGTCTTAACCAGCCGTCGGCGTGGGCATCGCGATACGTCGGAGTCCGTCAGGTTCTGAAGTTGTGCTGAGGTTGCAGCGCGCGTCACGTATGGCTCTTTTTAGTATGTACAGAATCTGTTTTACGAATGCTCTGTCTGTTATGGAGAGACTTCTGCCTGTCAATCTCATGATCGCGGAATGCGCGTGTAACTGCAGTTTAGGCTGGGGTGGGAGTTTTTCCGCTTTGAGTTCTTAGTTGATAAACCCCTTTTTGTTAGGAGAAGCATTTTGGAGATTGTCTGAGCTTATTGGTAGTGCAGATGGACCTCTCTCGATTCTATGGGTTCAAGTTATCGTCCTTTTCGGAAGTGGTTGCATAAGACCTGACTCAAAAGGTATTACCATACTTTACAACTTTTGACGGGACACGACGCCTTCCGTGCCAGCTTGCTTCGCATTATATAAAGAGGTAGCCTGGAATGCTGCTGCAGTTTTGAGATTGATGTTTTCATCCGCTTCAGTGAGCACGATAATTCACATAGAGTTTTGTTGCAGAGCGTGCGTCAACACGCAATAGTAGAGCCATGCGATTTCCCAGAACTTGATATCTTGAGTCAACGTAACTTGGCCAAGAAAGGACCAATCTTTGTGGCATTAAGAGGTTGGATGAAAGCACAAGACGGTAGGTACGGAGCACTATTAGGAACCTTTTAAGGTTCTTATACACTTGTTGTAGAGGGAAAGGGGATCTGCTGAGCCAGCGTGGTAACCAGCGTGGTGACTTGTGAATAGTGTTTGCACTAGCGAATTGTGCGCGTTTTCTCGAGTTTTGGTTATATGTTTTGCTATATATTGTATCTCTTCAGGAAATTATGTGTATTTTTCCCATATAAATGCTACAAAATTATATTCGAATGAAAACATGTTTACAATCCAGTTATCCACAAAATAATATATATTTTATTGATTTCGTATATCGTTAATTTTGGCAAGATCGGATCATAAATATACCAAAACACAGGTAATTTTTTTCGAAATAAAATATTACCAATTTCGTTACCGCCGAATTTTTAGGACTTGCTTTATATTTGACACCGTGATGTCCATTTAGAGACGATTTAAAAAGTAACTTTACATGAAACCTGATGCGCATGCTTAGATGTACAAGTGAGAGTCGCATTAGATAGGTTTTAATAAAAGAAAATTGCTCGAAAAATATCAGATGTTAGTTTCTTATAAATCATTTAGTTTCCTTTATGGCATACAAAATAATATGAAATTTAAATAAAGTTTGTAACGTTACGATATTCAGCAGTAATTAAAAATGAAGGTTATAAACTGAAAGTCGATTTCATTATAATTATATATTTTCATTGTTCTACGATTATTATTTCTAGGGATATTGGCACTCAAAGTGAGATATAATTAAGGAAACCTTCGTCTAATACTGAGAAAAACGTTTTTAGATATTTCATGTTAAAATTTCAGGAATTAGTTTCTTTTTTTTTATACAGACTTAACTATCAATAACGGTTATCTATTGAAAAATCATTTTTTATACATGGTAATATTCTAGTTTAGAAAGACCTATATTTATATAGCGCTTATACCCGACGTTTGAATCTATATACTCTAGTTCTAAGCCATCTATAAATACATACTCATATCCACCTATAAACCAGTAGACGCATAGGTGGTAAACTTACGTTGATATAGCTAAAACAATTTTCCCCGCTTTTATTAATTTTTTTAGAAAAATGGGTATACAATGAAAGACATATTTTTACCAAAGTTGTTTTTTGTAAATAGCGCCGTATGTGCAAAGTTAGACTCAAATTGTTTGAATATTTATTTCGATATCTTTTTCGCAGTAACAAGTTAACTGAAACTTTTTGATTAAAATGTGACAGTATACAATAAAATACAATTTCGTAGTTCTGGTTTCAGTATCTGGTTTATTATTTTTTAATACTGCATTTGTAAAACTTGCCAAATTCTCTTAATTACTTTGTTGAAGATCATTCACAAGTGATATGTTTTTCCACAAGTTATGCGTTTTTATACATATGACATAAGTATACACTCTTATATTTAAAGTAGTTTTCCTCTTTCTTTCAGTACTGAATTTTAATTTTTTTTAACGTAAACTCTTACCATTCGTAATTCTCAATATCTAATAATAAGTTTTGTTTTGGTTTCTTCTTTTAATAAAATATTTCTTTCTATCTTTCTTCGATTATTTGTATCCTAAATCATCAAAATGGCTAAAGAAGAAATATTTATTTCTTAATGTAAAATATTGGATACATTATAGTGTAAATAAGGACTAATGAATATAATCGACGATTTTTATGGTTTCGTAGGTAAACATAGAATCCTATTTTGCTATGAGAGTGTGTGTACCGTGGTCGGTTACATTCTCGTTGTTTCTACAGTGTTGAACCCATGTGCATGAAATTTTTAAAGTATGAATCAAAGTTACATCAGATGAAGATCTTAATAAATATGTGCTTAGTGTGTAACTCAATTAGTACACAAAAAATTTCTTTCCTATTGTTTAAGGTAACTTAAAGAAATCGGAAATTGTTAAAAAGATAATGTACCGTTATTAAAAGGTGGGAACGAAAAAAGTTTTGTGTACTCCATTGTATATCGTGAGAAGGTGTTTTAAACTAGACTATAGATATCATTGACAATTGTTCATATTTGAGCTAATTTTGCGAAAAATATTAAGCACTAAAGTCCTCAGTCACGGTTTCGGAAAAATTTTAAATAGCATTTGATTAGAACTTCCAAATTTAATTATTTCAGTTAACTTGCAAATAAAAATTTAAAAAAATATGGAAAATTACGGATTACAAATTTACATATGTTCAGACCCGCACCTGGCCTGTATTTTTTTCAAGATATTTCAAATAGTATAACTTTCTAAATAAATTATATAATCGTGCTTCGATTAAGCATTACTTCACCGAAGTTCTAATTACCGGAAATTTATTATAAACTTAATAAGAAATATAGCCATTTAAATATATTTTTGAAATGTGGAGTAAAAAACAGGAAAGAATAGAACTATTTAAGTAATGTATAGATATAAAAGGAAAATATAATAATTGATGAGCTAAACTGGATATCATTTCAAATTTATCTAATTAATTAGCCAGTTCTTCATATAAGTATTTATTTATATATTAAAAAAACTGGGCCCTGAAGTTTGTTAAAAACTGTAAGAGATTTATTAAAACAATTTTCATGAATTCCCAGAGGAATAAAAATTATTTTAGCCCTCATAAAATCTATTTTAGCAAACGGTCAAGATTTCAAAGTAGTTATTTAATTTTTATATGACTACTCGATTACGTAAAAATAAAAAATATATCGTTAGGAATTCTGAAAATTTATCTCTTGATTCTAATAAAAAAGTAAATTCTAAATTAATTAAACATACATATAAATTAAATGAACTCAAAATAACTTTTGAAAAAATGCTTTTATTTCTATCATCTTCTCTGTCAACATACAATTATATATATATATATATATATATATATATATATATATATCTATATATATATATGTATATGTATATGTGTATATATATATGTATATATATATATATATATATATATATATATATATATATATATATATATAAGTTTAGAGACAATCTGGCATATCCAGATCAGATCGTCTCTAATCTTATATCTCAACATATTTTCAAATCTGTTACAAAAAAACAACTGAACCGCTAGACAATTTTGAGACAAGCTATTTAATATTTCATCCGAAAAGACTAATTATTTTATTAAATTGAAGACATTTCGTATTGTATAATTTAAACTATAATTAATCCATTCGGTTAAAAGTCATTTAATTAATGAATATGTTTTTTTAATTTTAAATAACTAATGTATTACGTTACATCAATATATGTTACGACTACTTCAGTGAAATAATTATTCGTATGATACGTGTTATATTAATTTCATGTTAACATTACAAACAATTTTTGAACTGTTTATAAAGGAACAATAAAAAGATTAAATACATTATAATTATAGATTTATTGACTGGCAGTGTTTTCATGCTTGTGCAAGATTAAGAAAGTTCTCCCAAGAGAATGAAAATAATTGAAGAAATAACGAGTTAGAAATGCTTGACGTAGAGTTAAACAAATTGTATATAATTTAATTTATTTCATACCAATGATAAATTTTTAAATGATCGATTTCATACCAATCATAAATATTTAAATGAAACAGTACAATGTAAATTAAAAATAAATTATACGGTTAACGAGTCTTCAAATATTGTGAAATAAATCTCTGTATATTATATATATATATATATATATATATATATATATATATATGGAAATTAGTAGTGAGTTAATGTTGAGCGAAGGTGAGGTGGTTCTCTAGCTTTCAAGGCTTCGTATTGAAACAAGGAATTCTCATAAGTTCATAATATCCGTTTGTCCATCTGTTTCAACCTCACAACTCCTACGGTAATAAAATAGACAATATTTTTTAAACATATGCTTCATACTGAGATTTCAATTATATATCTATATACAAGTTATATATATATATATATATATATATATATATGTAATAATAAATATATATAAATATATTATGTTGTAGATAATATTTCAAAGTACATACTCACTGAATGTGCTTCGTACTATCATTGGGCTTATCTATTAAAAGGAAAGTGAATTTACTGTTTTAATTTTAATCCATCCAGGAGAAAATACAATATTATCATATTTTTTTATGTATGACTGTACTTTGAATGAAAATACATAGTTGGTAAATAGACGCAGATGCCCCAAAGTCTATAGGATTTGCGACAAGCTTCTTTGAATCAATAAATAGATACTATACGATCCCGATCATCTCTATGTATATCCCCGGATATTCCAGTTAAGAAGGTTACGCACTTACATTCGATTATACATCAACGCGTCTATATGCGTCACATCTACCATGTTACTTCCCTGGGATGGAAATGACACAGCAGGCACTTCGCTTCAGAAATATTATATTATATTTTCGTATTCACATAATAATATATTTTTAACATTCAACTTATAATTGATTTCGTATCAAATTCAAAAGCATGGTCATCGAAAATGGCCAGTTATCATAATAATATACATATTGTAATATTGCAATACGCTGTAGCGACTATGTCAGAGAGTGTTAGATCTAGATAACCCTGAAATTTACAAAGAAATAATTTTTTGGGTGGCATAAGTAAAACTTGGCTTGAGTGCAGTAGAGTCTCATTGATATTAATTTTAAATAGACGTTTCCTGTGTCTATTTTTATCAAAACTTCTAGTTCTACAAAATTCCTTTTGCTCTTTGCTTTAGAAAAAAGGTATGATGATCTTTTCTCAATCTCATAAAAAGTTATTATAGCAATAAAATCACTTTACAATTAACTAGAAGATTAAAGACTTTTTATAATTTTAAATAAGTAATAAAAGGAAGTCAAAATTAAATTCGCACAAACACTGCAAATGAGCAATATAATTTAAAAAAGAATAAAAGGGAAGGAGAAAAGAAAAAAGGGACTCGATTTAACAAAACTTGGAGTTATTTTTAAATTGAAACATTGTGTTCCGCGTACAAAATAATTCCTCTTATTAAGCTTTTTTTTAATTAAGCTGAACCAAGGTTCTGAGAGCCAATTAACATTTTGTTAATATAGATAATATTTTTCATTATCAACATCATAATATCATGTTAAAAGTTAATTTAAATGAAAAAAAGTTGCTAATTGCGGATTTACAATTTTTGTCTATAATTATAAAACATTGGAAACAAGTTACACATTATTTAAATCAACTTAGATGTCGTGCAATTTGAATTTGTTGACAATTTATTCGTTAATAATTAATTTTTGTTACCAATTTATTTATGCTATATAAACTAGGTAAACTAATAACCACAACTTTTATTATTTTCAAGAAGTAGTATTTCTAATAATTAAATATATCGTACCCTATAGAGGTAGACAGTGTATCGTTACAATCATATGATTAAGCGGTTTCTTTACATAATACCCGTCAAATCTTTTTGAAAAATAACACAGTTGACCTGTGTTATTTTCAGACCAGTTTGTCGTAATGATGAAGAATTCATTAGCCTGAAGATGAGCTATTTCCAAATGGGTAAAATTTGCGTTATGGTGTAGTTAGTTAAAATACATTACATAAATTAAGTAAACACACTTATTTAAGTTAAAGATAAAATTTCATTAAAAATAAAAACATTGTATTTGAAATTATGTATTACATTAATTCATGGAAGAAAAATCTGGAATTGGTCTGATTCTTTGACAAAGTTATTAATGGAATTAAAAGTTATTAATGGGATTGAATGAGATTCTTTGACAAAGTTATTAATGGAGTTAAACGAGCTAAGTGTTAGTTTATTTAGCAAATTTCAGATATTTCATATGAAAAATTTGCTAAATAAAATTTTAATTATGTTCATTTCAGGTCACATATTTAGATCACGCTTATGCTAGATGTCTCCTGTACGGTAGATATTTAATTATTCCATCAATTCTTGCGAATAAATGCATTTCATTTTCCGGTAATTAAAATCGCTCTACAAGCAATATGTTCTTGAAAAAATACTTTAGTTAATCATTTCGAATCATTGCTACTCTTTAGCGCCAGGTTGTGTTATTTATATTTTACATCGCGGCAATAATTTACTCGGGACCTGATGGAACATTTTTGTAGCTTATGAGTCGGTGGCTAATAACTACTGACTTTATTGGACATTTTCTACCGACTTATCGCACAAATCTATAGATGAACTTGCTCCTACTAAATGTCTTCCATCTCTGTTGTACGTTCTCTCCTTATCTCCGTTGGCGCATTTTAATTTCGTAATCCTCAGATCTGGCAGTGTCGGCCAGAGTAAAAATTTGTATATATCGATTTAGGTTTTATTTTGTTTTCGTCTCTTTGAACAATAATATTCTTCTTTGGGTTCTGTACCGCGAATTGAAAAATAGAACCCTTAAAAAGACACTCATTTTTTATTTGTTTGATAATTCTCTTAAAAACCATACGACGGAGAAACTTGAAATTTATAGTAGTCAGTTTTACTAATCCACACATTTTGCACTAGTCAACTTTATTAGACCTTCCTATAAGAATTAAAGAGCAGTTAAATAAAGTGTTTTCAAATACTTTTTAAAATTTATTTCTAGATATCGTTTGAAAGAGATTCTTGAGGGGAATACAAAAAAATATATTAAAACTTTTAAATTGCTTATTTAAAGAGATATTCCAAAAATATACAAAAAAAAAATAAAACATTCACCCCTACCTCTATTTCTGAAACTGCTGAACGAAAAGTTATGAAAGAAAATCATGGGTGGTAAAATCTGATTAGATGATTATAGGATAACTAATGAAATTCCTAGATTTTGTAATTTTTAAAACATGTACCATTTTTTTTGACACATGTGAAATATATGGCAGGCAATATATTTAGGTTGGCTAAATTTAATATTTGGTAATAGTTTAATAGAAGTACTACATACGATTAAATGTTTACAAGTACTTAAGAGCATATAGTATTCACGTAGTGCAAGTTTTACTCGTACTTGACAGCTTTTTTAGTATAAATGCCTAAGATATATGGGCTAATTAAGAAATGATAACATATTATACATTGACGACTTATGCACTAAGGTATGATCATCTATGATATTAGGACTTATGCAATTAAGATATTATTATGATATTACGTAAGTCAAAAATTATAACAACAATTGTGATTTATTTGTTTATTAAGTCCATTGTTTCGTGGACATGTAAGTTACGGTAGAAATTATTAAAAACGACCGTGAATTTTGAAAAAAAACATGGAAAGAAAATTCATTGTTTTACAAAGTTGTCGAAAGTTTCGTTGTATTACGACATCTTCAGGCGGGTTATTATCAAAAATAATAAATAAAATGGCTTTCAAAAGTCATAAGTTTAGCAATTGTAATATAATTGTAATATATTCCATTGCCCTTTCATCGATACTTTTCACCCTTCATTAGTTTAATCATTTAATTCATTCTTCACTAATGGCTCACTTGAAGATGTTGTTATACAACGAAACCTAGGTCGTGGTAAAGAACTTAAAGAAAGTAGAAATAATACTATATCACGTAGTTTCATTTAATTATCAATAATGAATTTCTACAAAATTAACGCCAAATATATTCAATACTTTGACTCGATCAAGCCGGAAATATTGGAGGTCGGTGTATTGGATACTTCGGAAAGCATATCTTTGCAATAAGCCCCATAGAAAAAAAGATTACAACTTTACATACTAAATTTATTAGTATGTACACATGAAAGTTGATGATTTATCCTTAGGAATCGTACAAAATTATTGTAAACGTTAATGTCATCATCTTTAAAATCCCATTTTAATTAACACTTTCATTCTTACTTTGAATACAATCCTGCATAAACCTTAAATTCCTTATTGCCTTTGATTTGAATGCCGCGGGTCAAATAACACTGAAAATAAAAAATCGTGATGAAAATTTTGTCTCGATTATGAGAATTTTGAATACAGTTATAAATACTCATAGCGTAGGAATCCAATGCGTGGGTTTAGGAACCATCTCATAAATAGAAACTGTGGAGACATTCCCATTATTTAGCTTAAAACTTAAGTAAAAATCTCGTCTTAAACGATATTAAATTAATAGTAGAAAGAATTAGTGTTATTAAAAATATGTGAAAACATTTTACAGCGGCGCGACTGCTGAATTCAAATGCATTGAAAAAAGACCGCATCCTAGATAACTCATAGGTAGTTAGTGGCAGAACATTTAATTTCAGACATATTATTGTATTTTTTGTGGCGTTGGCGTAACATGCTATTATGAAATTTACTGAAATTTTAATTTTACAAGCATTTGAATAACTGAAATAAGATTAATACAACTTGCCAGCAGTAACTTTTAGAATTATTGCGGTATAGTAAGAATTATAAACATTACATCCTATTTATTTCATAATGTATGTATGCTTTATATTGAGATCTCAATTTCAAAGCCTATGTGTATATGTATATATATATATATATATATATATATATATATATATATATATATATATCCTTTAGATTTAGACCATGTCAAAGTGAAAATTTGAATAATTTTTTTGTGAGTTTGTGATAGCAAATTTATAAACAAATTTTATAAACAAAATCAATAGAATTTTTGAAACAAGTACAATTATTAACGTAACAAAAAACGTAAGAAATTGTCTATATTTTTGGACCCTTTCGAAAGGATAGTTATTTATATATCTTTTGTTTTCCTATGGCAGTATGGAAGTTATTGTCACCGTACCGCCTGCACTGGTCACTACTCATGTCCAAAAGACAAAAAAATCAAATGAGTGCAAACATGATGAACCTACTTTTATCCATGGAGAAGTTCCTGTCTCCACCTTCCGGCTCATTACCATGCCTTTGTCATCAATTGTGATGGACTCGTCAAGATAATTCAAATGAACCTAAACACGATGAATGTGGTTCTTACTTGAGGATTTTTATCACCATCCGTCAGCTCCATCATCAGAACTTAACCAGCACTTATAAAGTTACATCAAACTTATAAAGACGCGTACTTTTCATAAGACATGTATTTAAAAACCTTAGGAATTTTTTTAGTTATTTTCGACTTATTTCAAAGAGAAAACTAATATATTGAATACATTTTCCAGCGAAAAAGAGGCCTTCCCTTTACGTAAGTAAATGTAAGTAATTTTGGATGGAGTGTAAATTTTCTTTCAATATATAATACAAAAATAAGTTATGAATAGAATTGCCAACGAGCCCAGTTTTCATGTTACCGTGGGATGTATTTATAGATGTTTGCCTTGCCTTGAAAAAATGCGGTGAATGATTACGGCAATAAAATTATGTACGTTTAAGAAAATCTTGACATTATATCTTTAATTAGAGCCAAAATGTCGTAAATTGCTGAAGTTGAAGGTTATATTTTTTATTCTAAGCTATTTAAACGTTTCATTCAGTACCCTCTTACTAAAATTTTTAATAGAATTAAATACTTAAAGCCGATAGTAAAACAGTTAGTGGCTCAGATGATGCTTCTGTATTCTTAAATTAATTTCTTTATTTTTATGAGATAAATGATTCCTCTTTTACATCTAGCTTTAGTGTGACTTGAGCTTTTTTAAAAATAAATTAATTAAATAATTTTCTAATCTGAATAATAATAATTTTTACCAATTTTTAGATTCATTATTTAGCTGATTGTTTCTACATTATAAATAAAAATATCAGTATAATAAAAAAGTTATCACTTAAAATCATATCATATGACTGTAAATCTCCTTGTTGTTAAGTAAATTCATTGTTATTATATTTCTATGTTTTTTAGGGTTGCAAAGGTCTGTGACCTTTATCTCCATTTATTTCACTTCTTATCTGCCCTGGTTGTTTACCCGACTAATAATTAACACGTTTTTCTTTATTTTATAACTTACATTGAAATAATTTATAATATTTCATGCAGATAGCTGTGGAATTCATTGTAGTACTGTTTCCAAATTACATTTGGAAATATTAAACAATGATTAATTAATTACTTCATTAATTGCCCTAAAATCTAATGTATAGAAAGGTAGTATAACTTTTTAACGCAGAAGCTGCACAAAATATCGACGTATTACCCATTAACCGTAACTCTGCACAAATAACGATAAGTTATATTCTGTTGGCAATTAGAAGAAAATCTTTATAGTGTTTGGTTAGCTGACGATTATGTAAAAAAAATTAGCGTGGCTTCGCATACTAATTTTTGTAAAAAGATAAAAAAATATGTAACTAGTAATACGTGCTATAGCTATACACATTATATGCAATAATATAGAGAATGAGACCAATATTTTCTCCCAAACAATACTGTAATATTTATACATCAATAAATCTAACAAGTTTTGTGAATTTCAAAACAAATATTCTGAAATTATTAATTCTAGCAAAAACAAGGTAAATTTAATGCAAATGCTGTATTTAAAAAAAAGTAACTCCTCAAAGAATTCAACACGAGAAAGATATTAATAATTTTCCAAACGGAGAAAAACGTCGAAAAATCGATGTGCGATGCCATATGTGGCTCACTGAGAAACATGAATATGAGAGATATTTCATATCATGTGCCAGTACTCATCTCAAATATTAATCGAGATTCGGAGAAGCGAGATTTGATTATTGCGAATTGAAGTGTGCTTTGTGGAAAACATGGCGCTTCGTTTAATTAAACTTTATCACGAATAAGGTTTTATTAGACGATTTATGATAATATAGAATCCACATTATTTGTTGTTACCTTCCGTGTAATTGACTAATTTAAACGTTTAAAATTGTGTTTTGTTTCGTTTCTATTCTCTTTGTTTATCTATATAATTAATAAAATTGTAACATGTGCATTCTGTACATAGAAAATATTTAAAAAAATGCTTGTTTTAGTATAACGAATGATAATAGAGGCCAAAAACTTATTAAATTTTTATCCGTCTGTATATTAATGTGTACGTCAATCATGTGCAATTTACTGGACGGATTTCAATGAAATTTGTTTTGGTAATAGCTTATACCCGAGGGTATAAAAGAGAAAAAAATTCTAATAACTTTTCTTATTGCGAATTTTACATAAATGAAATCGGCAGGTACAACAATACACAAATATAATATAATATCTTGTAAATTTAGGAGAATAGTCTTGATTGATGACGATTTAGCCATTTTTACTGCATTGGAATAAAGCCTATATTTGAGTTTGACTCATTTAAAAGCAGACTGAATTATAATAAGCAAAGTAAAAAAAAAACATTTTAATAAGTATTTAAATTGTAGCGTGAACGTAGTCTGAACATAAATCGTTGAATGACCTAAACATATTTAGGTCGCATCCTTTAATAATAAACAATAATTAAACGGGTTTGGAGTTAATACTATTACGAGATGGCAATGAAAAAATGTCAACACAAAATCATGTAAAGAATCGCGTTCTATGAAACATTTCAACAATTCCTGCATTTCACATAAACTTATATCCTATTCTTTGATTTCCCACTGCAAAAATACCTTATGAAAATGTTTAGAAATAAACAAGATATAGGGAAAATTCTTGTTATAAGGAATTGGGGCTGAACTCTATTACTTAGGGCTATTTTAAGGGCAATTATTAAATAGTTTTTCTCCCTGTTGTATTTGAAATTTTAGCTTTAACTATTAAAAATAATAGCTAGAGGATGTCGTTTGCAAGGTACCGAGTTATGCGTAATATTAAACACATCATACCGGTAGAACTAAATTAATATCGTAGCTGTCACTATCACAGTATAAGTGCAATATTTTCATAATTTTCAGCAATAAAATGACGCAGGAATTCAACATAAAAATTATTTGTATATGTTATAAAGATGGGTTGTTTTTAACCATAGAACAAATCTTTCACATTTGTATTTCGAGAAAAATGAATCCAGAGGGAGGAAAATTACAAATTTCCTACAAAATATTTACAAATTCATATTCATTCTCAAAGGATAGCTCTCAGTTTTCAGTCGGCATAATTACTTATTGGTAAGTGAATGATATTCTTATACTGAAGAGTAAAGCGTGGGCTGAGACAAAGGATGGACCTAAATTTATATAAATACATTATTCTTTAACTGGTCCTTTTTACTCGTTAGTAAATGTTATTTGAAAAAAATAAATGAAACGTGAATATGAACTGTGTCGTAACTGTTTAATAGAATAATACCTATATCCAACCGGCCTTCCTGTATTTGTTTTTCATCGAAGATTAAAAAATATGTGCCAATATTTGTTATGCAAGAAATATCGCAAAATGAAGAACAAAATTATGTTGAAGACCGCAACAAAACCATTAAAATAAAACGGTTATTTTCATGAGCTGACAGCTTGAAAACTATTATATCATGTTTACTTAAAAACATTTGAAATATAAAAATGAAAAAGTTATTTTATTTCATGTATAATACTATCAATATCAAACAGACTATATTGATGACATGTTAAAGTAAATCACATTTTGGAAGAGCGCTGAACTTGTACTTATTAATATATTTGATTAATTAATATAAAATATACGATAAGATATTGCCTGCAGCCACGCTTGCCTTGTGATTAGATTTGTTGGTACAAAAGATAACCCTACAGTTGTGTCGTAAAGGTTCAACAACCAAATAAAGAAATTACCTCGTTTTCACATTTCTTATTTTAGTTGCAACAAGATAGGAAAGTATACATAAAAAAAATGTATATATATATGTGTGTGTGTGTGTGTGTGTGTTTGTTTGTGTGTGTGTTATATCGTGGCGGTACGTGAGATTTTTGTAGAAACTTACAGCCAAATTTAGCGTACTTACATTGTGAAATATTGATGTGACTTAAACGGCACTATCACCGCATACTCATCTAACTCATGCTTGGAAAATTATTGTTTTTACGGCCCTTACGCGGGAAAATTGTTTGGATTACGTTAGCGACAATGTGACGGGGACAAAATCGTAAGCAGTTACAGGTAAGCATAAGGTTAAATTTGGTTAGACCGCTTATGTTGATAGATAGTCATCACAGTGGAAAAGTGCTTTTTATTGGAAAAGTATTGCTCTTGTAGTTTATAATATACAAGGCTTTTTACAATACTTTTTGTAATCAATGTTTTAACCATCTTAGATAGTGGAAACAAGATAACCAGGCTGCAGGCTAGTTGTTGTCTGGTTATCTTGTTCTTTAGATATTTCAAAATGGAAGAAGAATAATATTTTACGGAACCGGATTAGCATACATGTATTTTTAGGACAGAAATCATAAAACCCATGTACGAATTTAATTTTTATTTGCAGGTAATATTAAGGAAGTATGCTGTAGATAATAACATGGCTGTCTATCAAACAAATAATTTTTTAAAATTATTTTTAATTCTGATAGAATAAAAATAATGGTTATATAACTATTTTAATATTAATGTATAACTTTCCTTTGACTATCGATATCGCCAATTGTGCTGAAACTGTCATGTTCTTATAATTTTATCCTCACATTTGTACCAATACACACACACACACACACACACACACACATATATAGATATATATATATATATATATATATATATATATATATATATATATATATATATATATATATATATATATATCGAAGAATGTTGAACAAGTTTAAATACAATTAAGTTTATAGGTAAAGCTATATGGCATCGTGAAGACCGCTTGCCTACCTGCATTATGCTTTTTTACAGTTTTTGTTTAGAACTCTTCTATTAATGTTTATCTAAATAGTAAATAACCGCTCGCCACTATAAAGTTTCGAATTTACATCAGAAATTACTGCTCGCCATCTCGCTTTAGAAAAATTAAATCAAACAACGTTCACGCACAAAACGTAATGAAATGTTAATTAAACCAAAATTAATTTACGCCTTAAATTTTATTCCGCTTGTGAAAGAAATCTATTACAGAATGTCGAGTCGGGCAACGTATTATCTCGATGCAAAGTTCTGGATTAGATTTCAGGCAAATCCTTTTTCGACGTCTCATTAAATCTCAGTACTGAGAGGCTAAAAAATTCTAACCTTGCAATTTGTCGCGACAGGGAAAATGTTCATGTTTACATAACTTAGTATTTCAGATGGTGATGGACAGCGAGTTATGCAACATATATGATCTCGCAATAAACACTTTCAAAAACATTACTTTTTAATTTAGAAATAATAAGCGTTATGATATTTGGTATAAGAGGCGTTAGTGGATTCCTCTATCGAATTATTAGTACAGTTGTGAATTTTTTTAAATTAAGTAGAGCGTTAACAGTCATTTCTAAGGAATTAATTGAAATTTTTCAAAATTTTACTTTATTTGGTTTTCTAATAATGTGCAATTTTAAAGATCTAATAGGATATTACATAATGTAAGACTTGCTTCAAAGTAAAATGCATAGGAGGGAAATGAGTCCATCAAAAAGTCCTCATTTCTCTCCTATGCGTTAACAATAGTTATATATGCTTATCTAATTAAACCAAAATTGGTTTAATCTAAAAAAATTGGACTATTTCTTAATAGTGCAATGCAATATAGTGTATTTATAAATACAAAATTAATGTATAAAGTGGAAAAATTTGTACGTGTATTGGTTTTTTCGCGATAATCTCTGCAAAGCAAACATTCGATTTAAAAAAATGTTCTTGTTTTTGAGGACAAATTATTCTATACCTTGAGGAAGTTTACAGGTTCTATCGGCATGTTACAATTTTTAAGGTTCATACTTAAAGAAAATAATTAGTTGGTTTTTTTCAGGGTGATATCTAGAATTACACGAATACTTTCAAAAATCTTTTTAATTTGTGAAGGGCATATTTTGAAAAATATTAGAGATTATAACATTATACTATATTATAGGCTACAATACTATACTACATCGTAAAATATAATACTATATTTATTCTGAGTATTTCCACCGATAAACGCCCGTCTTAGACCACTGACGTTTTATCCCGAACGGAAAAGCATAATTAAGATAATTCTCCGAACGAAGAAACCGTGGGGAACAGCCAGTATTAGTAATAAAATAGAACACAAGATAAAGAAACATTAGTGAATCATCAGGTTATTCATTAGTTCTTGAGGTTGGTTCTTGTTTTTTAAATGAAATAAAAAAAAATCTTGGCGAATCAATGCCAATATATAAACCTGAAATTTGACAACACGAAGTTTATTAAGTATCATTATCATTTAACTTTTATTACACTTTAGCACAATCATATTTCAAAATTACCTAAGTGAATATAAAAAATTTAAATGAATAAACATCTTCACGTACATGGATATACGTACTCGTTTGTACCATATATTCAGGTATTTATGTAATATATATCTATAATTTTAGGGAATAAAATTATGAATTCAACGCTTTAAATTACATATTAGTTAGCCAGTAAAACGGCTTGGAAATAATAGAGTAAATAAGGAGCCAAAGTATGACACTGTGAATATTATCATTACCAATATGTAATAACAAATGATATAAATAAATATTCTTAGAAAAAGTGGAGGACCATGTAATTAGATTTCGAGGTAATTCTTCTATTTATAAAAATAACATAGATTTTGGCATACTTTAGATATATTTAGTTTGCAAATCAATTATTTTTTCAGTCTTGTGTCGCAGTTTTTTTTTATGGAACTAACTAAATGGAAAATTTTATGAAAAATCCTTTTCATACACGTCTATATTTCTATGAATAAATTGTTGCCAAAATTTTTCTAGGTTATATAGCCAGTAACTATATTTGTGAAGCAATTAAAGTTATCGTCATTAACCCTAGACGCTCCATTGAAAAAATGGGGTGTCCTGTTACTACTTAATATTTTAATGATGTAGTCCCAACGCAGTATCATTTTCATAGGTCGAGGTGAAGGGAAACATTATTCTTCTGACGTTTACCACAAATTGCGCACGTCGTAAAAGTGAATGGGGTCGCGCCCAATAAAGCTTATAATATATATAAAGCTTATATAATTGTTTTCTGTCGGGCGAGCTTTAGCTTTAGTATATAGACTATCTAATATTACACATACGGACATGTGGATTGCATTTATCCATAAGCTTGGTACACAGTGGTAACTCTAATAAGTTGGTGAATTTTGATTACAAATAAAACCTCTTTAGGATGAATAGAGCTCGTACTACGAGAATTCCGTGGATATTCGGGTACATATAAACGTTAAGTATTTCTATTAATCCACAAGTATCTACAAATAAATATATTATTTTTAACATGAAAATTGCAACTAAGTTATGTGGTATTATTTCTACTTTATTTAAATTAAATTTAAATAAAGTACAAATAATACTACATCACGTAGTTTCATTTAGTTGTGTTGTAAACTTTAAGTAAACGTCTAGTAATGTTGTTTTTTTATATATTATTGATTTTATTAGTTTCGGTAATGGATATGGATATTACTTTTATGGAAGTTTCAACCGTATATATAGAACCATCTTAAATAATATGGGAGAAAATGGGTTTGCAGTCGATATGACTTTCTTCTTCGCTTGATACCCAACGAGATAAATATGATTAATTTTTTAGGTTTTTTGTTTAACCTCTTTAAAATTTCAATATAAATATTTTTTGAGTATTAACTTTGGAGTAAATATACACGGAGTAATATGGTTTAACACTTTAAAAATTTTATGTACACACAGCATTATGTTTCTGAGAAAGAGTCTTCGACGGACGCACGAATTCATGAATAGGGGAGTTGGTAGACATTTTTGGGTATTTGAGGCACCGTAAAAACTTGAACATTAATTCTTTTGCAATATCTGAAACATAGAAATGCAGACCTAGCTGAAAGATAGTAGGGCTTAAGCGGCCCTTAAATTTTTAACGAATTTTTTTTTAACATTCAAGGGTCTTTAAAGCCCCACTACCCTTCAGCCAGGTCTGAATTTTTGTATTTAAGATATTGCAAAAGAAGTATTGATCAAGTTTTCACCGTGCTTCAAATACGTACACAAAAACAAAATATCTACCAGACCTTGGACTAATAGTGATCTTTCGATCTTTTCGACTTGAAGTATGGAACTATAATACAGTTTTGAAAGCATTCGGCTATATTTTGTGTTAATCGGCATTTTTTTGTGTAAAAACACTTCAATTGACGAAATTTTCATTAATAGGTTTTCAAAAAGCATGTAATGTATTAAAAATTCGTAAAGACGAAAATTATTTCCCGATAGTGATTTTGAAAAAAAGTTTGAAATTTGTTTAAATAATTGAACGTCTATATAAATATGTAAATTATGGAATAGTGTTAAGTTTTCTAGAACAGATGAGTCAAACAATATAAATATAAAACTGACAAACCGTGTAAGGATACACAAAATGATTCCAGGAAAAAATAATTTTATATAATTTTACTTGCATGTTATTTAATTTCAAAAACAATCACAATTCAAACTCACGGATTAAATTTCATAGAAATCATTGTGTAATTAACAGATTAATATGGAATATTTATCTAGAAACTCATAGCAGATATTACCATATATATATATATATATATATATATATATATATATATATATATATATATATATATATGTATATATATATTTATGTATATTTGAAAAATGGTTATGTAAGGTATTGGAGTGTGATTTAAACATAATTGATTGAATGCAAAGTGCAGCAAATTTTTTGGCACTTCCTTTAATATCCGAGGTATTTTCGAATATAATAAACAAATATTCTAAATTAAGTCAAAAATTATAGTCAAGCAATTTGAAAGATAATTTTCGCAATTTTTTCCAAAATTTCCATAAAGATGTAAATATTTTACATGCAAACGTTTTTGCAAATTTCCCTCTTTCCATATATCTAGAACCTACTCTTTAGTCATAAGTTGCTACTGATGAAACAATAAATATACAGACACAGCCCGAAAACAAAGCTTCTATTACGTTTTGAATAGATTTGACTATTAAGCTAAAAACAAAAATGTTTCATTGGGTTGATTACAAAAAACCGCTCCAACAGGATAAAACATTTTTGTGACATTATATCGATTCAGTAACAATTTGATTATTGCAGTGAGAAGCGGACCAAACTGTTATTATTATTATCAGAAATGTTTCGAAAATTCCAAAAACTTAGGGGTAGGTCTAAATAAAGGAAAAACTTGTCAAGACAATTTTCTATCAAGATGCAGTAAAACTTATTGCTATTTTCATCAAAAACATGTCATTAACATCAGTTTTTAAGAAAATTTTTCAAATAGACTTAAACTTGCGAAATGTCTAAATTCATGCCAAAATTCTAATTAGATTGATCCATTAAACAATAATTCTTTTTTTGAGATAAAAGTTGAAATTAATTTTGATTTAACGCAATTTGGGTGATACATTTTTAACATTCCGAAGCATTCTTCATCTGATTCATATTGGGATTATAATTCGTTTATCAGCAAATTATACTTTCGGACATGTTTGAATTTTTTAGTCTGCTCAACCATCATTCTTTTATCGATTATCTTTTATTTTTTCATCAACATGTTAAAAAAGGATACAAAATTTACATCTTTTCCATCTTAATTTATGTTGATTCAAAAATGTTCGCAATATGAAAGTATCAATTTTAGATTGGCATCGAAAAGTATCATAAAAACCTGAAATATGAAAAATCTTAAAATTGCCCTATTTAATATTAATGTAAAAATTTACCTATAGACTACAACGTGACAGGAAAATTTCGGGTAAATACATATAGTTATATTATAATTAAATTTTAATATTAGATTTTATCCCACGATCACCTGATTAAAAAAGAACTCGTATATCCAAAAAAGGGCGGATGCTAAGGAACAATTTCGTCCACAGAAATTCAGAACCGGAATGAACGACAGAAATCATGAAAATAGCTGACAAATTCTTAATCTATTCCTAAGCACTAAAATTGATTTTTTATTTACCACATACTGGGACCATAATTATTTATTTTATATATTTACTAAATATTTTGAGGGTAAATATGAAATTTTTGCATAACACTTTTGGATATTTAATTAAATTAGAGGAGTTGAAAAAACAGGAGCCGAACTTGAGTACAAGATGTAGTTAGTAGTAAAATCTATCGCTGATATTTGGTGAAGTCTAGATAAAAACCAAAAGAATGCTTTGGGTAATTAAAAATGGTCTCTAAATTCTTCCTGTGAATTTAATAAGTATTAACTTCAAATTTATACATTGTACAATAGTTGGTGAAAATATAAGCGCTGATTAATTACCATTATATTGTGCATTGTATAGTTAATTTATCTCTGAAAAGTTAGATTTGACTTAGGCTTAATAAGATAAAGGTCTTTTCGTCAGACTGGAAAGTATTAATTTTGAAATCGAATACTTAATATAAAAATTGTGGATAAATCACTTTAAATATTGTAAAAGAAATCTCTCATGAAAACATATTGAAAATGATTTACATAAAATAGGCAGAAAAATTATTTTTAATGAAATGTTACCACTAAGATATACCTGGAGTTGCTTTGTCATTGCCTAATGCAAGATATAAAATCCAGATAGAGAATCATCTTAGAATATTGAATTGTTTAATAAACTTACTTGTAATCTTCAATTCGGTACCCTGATTGGGATCACAGATATTTTTATATATCGAGTAAAATAATTTTTTTTTATAAATCTTTTGTTAAAATTGACAATATGGATAACTCGTTTTATAAGTATGCATGATTTTAAATATTTGGTAAAAGCAGTAAGAGCAAAAGTAAAATCCTGTTACGTACTGGTTGAAATGAAATGACAAGGATTGTGCTTTTAATAACTTATTGCTACATAACTTATCCATTAAACTATTATTACATTTTTTTCCCACGTAAATATGTTATCTAGAACATTTGCATGTGTAAATATTTTGATTCTACAAGTTTCTAGAATGAGAGTAGCGACATGTTTTAGGGCATATTTTCAAAATATGTCATCAGAACTATTTCACCTGAAATTCCCCTTATAAATGTAACTTGCTATTTCAAAAATTTCAATATAAATATTTTTTAATTTAATCATTGTTATTATATTTGCTTATAAATTTGACAATTTTACGTAAAGCAGTTGCAGAGAAAAACGGCTGTGACAGACTGTTGGATATATACGAGTACGTACAGAGTTACGGAACCCTAAAAGCACATCATTTGCTAAAAAAAGCTACTACAAACTTACAACGTGTAATGTACGCTATTAAATGATTACTTACTTGTCGACTTCTCGATCTATCCAATTAAGATAACAAACGCGTAAATTTAATTTCTTTAAAAGAAATCGTATATTTTTTAAAGACTTGTAAACTGCAATTACAGTTTACAAAGTTTTTTTCTACAAAGTAGTTTAATTAAACGGCTCTCAATGAATTTACGTTTCTTTACGGACAATTAATTTAAAGGCTTCTACTTTTTCTCACATTTTAATAATAGACCTTATGTAAAATTTAATTAAGAGGTAACTAATTTATCCGATGTGTATTTTGGGTGTTAGAATAAAGGAAAGACGTAAATTTTATATCAATTTTTGAGTGTTTCATTTTATATTTAGGGTGAACTTAATAATTTACATTATCATGAATTATAAATGGGTATATACGTTATTAAATTTCTTTCACGTTATCGAAAGAACAATTCAATTTTTCTCTGCTTTAATGAATTATTTTAGATTTGCCAATGAATATTGTTAATATAAATTTCATATTTTTTCATATATATATTCCCCTTTTATTGATCTTATATTTTATTAATTTTTCTAATAAATATTTATTTCAAGAAAAAGTTTCTGCTCTAAAAACAATTAAAAAAAAATTGTTTCGTTCCCAATTTATATGGATCATCAGGAATTATGTATATTAATTAATCTATTTAATCCACGTATTATTAAATACCATAATTGATATGTTCAAATGTATGCAAGTATCAATTAAGTTTTATTACAGAATAAACCATATGCGATGCGCTTGAAAAACACGACCCACATTTTCAACGATCATTCCGATAATAATATTATTTTGATATATTTTGTAAATGAGAGTAGGCAATTTTTTATGTCTCCGTTCTACTTTTAACAAGGCAAATAATAATATACTTAAGTTATGTATCAATTAGCCGCGTTTTTTATTTACTTGTTTCATGCATATTGAGTATGATCCAAAGAATAAATATGAACGGAGACATAAGAAATTACGATACAGTATTATTTGACACACATGTTGGAACCACTGATCGATGATTTGTTCGATGATGAATTTCCTGCTAAGTTAAGCAAGAAATTCACTTTTGGTATCCCTAAGATATTTCATGAAAAAAAAAACATAATAACTTCTTGGTATGTAAATTATTTCAGAAGTACTCACAATACGAAACGCAAGAGAGGGATGCTCATCGGTGACATCGTGTATTTATAATTGTTGTCTGTAATTAATAACTATAGAAAATCACACTTTTATTTAATACCGTTATCTCATATTGTTTAAATGAAACTGTGTCATTATTTAATAACAGTGATAAAATGTTGCCAAACAGATAATAAATTGACGCGCCAGTTTACCACGTCATGACTCGCGTGTATGTTGCTATGGAGGTATTACATTTTGAGAGTTCGCGTTGTGAATTTTATTATTGAGCAAACTTTCACTATTCATACCGGATAATACCTTGCGCTCCGCAATCATCATTTTTTTTGTATACAACCTTATACCGGAATTTTTCAGTTGCCCGCAAGGATTGATTCTTCCAGATACCGCGGACTTAATTAAGGATTTTCCACAATAAGAATTTTAAATTTTCGAAAACTTAATGTAAGAGGTTGCCTTGAATAAGAATTATTGGCAAAATAAAATTGTTCTTTTTTGAATCTTTGGAAGTAGGCCAGATTTTATTACAAGGTATTACCACAGATGTTCAAGAATTTTCTAGAAAAAAAGTGTGGGTTTTATAAGTTGCTAACTTAATATGTAGGGAAGACTTTCATAAAAAATCATCATACCATATGTAAATCATGGAAATGTCAATTTCAACAAAAATTACCAAAGATATTTGGTTTAATTGCAAAAAAGGAATAGGCACTGATAACGAATATAAAACTTACGTAAACGTAAAAAGATCAATGTGAAAGAAACCGATGTAGTATTTGATCAAATATTGTATTTTTTGAAAGAAAAGTTACTGCTTCGTAGAATCTTAATTGTAAATATTCCGTTTCCAAATGTATATGTAATATAGTAGTTGCAAAAATGGAAGAAACTAGTTCGATAGTATAATTTAAATACATTCTATAAATACTATCAAATATCAAAACACTTTATTCTATACTTTTTCTTGATATGAGAATTTCATTTGAATATATACAGACACGTTTCATATGTGTGTGTTTAAATTTATATACAAAAACCTAAGTTTATTTGAGCCGGTTTTAATGAACTATTCACTAATATATTATTTGCTTTTTAGAAGACATAATAGAATAAATATATGTTGCAATGTGAAATCAAGATGGAAGAAAAATGGGGAAAAATAAAAGATACTAATTAAAACTTTCAAAAATATATGCAAGAATCCATGAATCATGAAAAAGTTTTCCTTTAAACGTATGTTTGACAGTAAACTTGCGAGAAAAGATAACATAAATAGGTTTGAGTATTAATAGTTTGAGAAACATCAAAAGATTAACCAAAAATAAAAGTGAAATAGATGTAGGAAGCCATACAAATGTAAAAGTATATAAGTGACTTTAAAAATATATTTTGTAGTTAATAATTAACTCTTGCAATATCATACGACAATATTAAATATATTTAATATCAATACGTATATCCGTATGTTCCTATTAAGCAGATTATCTAATAACTGTACCTATATTAAAACTATAAACTTTGGGTATCAGCACAATGGAAATATTTAAAAAAAAAATTGCGGGCATGATGAATTAAGATCATTTTTGAATTTTTCATCTGTCTGTAGGTTTGTTTGTGCATGCGTCACGTAAAACCACTAACCTAATTTAGATAAAGATTTTATTTTAATTTAGAAAATATCGGGTTCAACCAGATGTAAAATTTATGTTTTATTTCATTCTGATCGGGTAACTTATTAGAAGTTTAGATTAAGAAATATTAGAAGACCTGCGAGTTCAACCTTTTCAAACATTAACCAACATTATTAGCAGAAAAAAAATATAGTCGCTAGCTACTCGGCACAATTTTTATTCAGTTTAATTACACAAAAATACAGTATTCCTGTACATTTGAGTTGATTGTGCTAGCGCATTTTAAATCGGGCAATGAAGTTTTTGGCTCGTACGCATGAAGGCAGACGATGTTGTCAGTCCTCTTCTGCAAATATATTTTTACAATGTTGTACTAGTATGTATTCTATAAAAGCTTAGTTTTCCTCCTCTATTAGTTTAAAATTTGAATCTGTTTTCAATAATGGTAATTCAATTACTTTGGTAAGTTCAGAATCAGGCTGTATAAATATGATTGTTACGTACGTCATTGTCTATACGTATAATTGTGAAATACATGTCTGTATATTGAAAGGTTAGCCTGTCTGTACATTGAAGGCATTTAAGAAAAAATATTAAGGGAAAGATAACTAATAAATTACAACAAAGAAACATTTTATAGAGTTTTTGTATTTTTATTCATTCGTGCATTACGCACTAATAGTTAAAGGGATTTTAAAGAAGTTTCCACCGATAGATTCTGTTGGATCTGAGACACGTTTTATTGAAATCGATCAACTAAAAAAAAGAATGGTAATTTTATATTTTATCATGAGGCGCAGTTATCTAAAAATAGTTTACTATATAATTATTTTAACAGATGACATGTGTATTAATATTTTAAATAACTTCGTCATATTTGATAAAGGTAGCATAGACACAGCTAGTGTAGACAAATAAGTGCTCGTAAGCTCACTTACTGTATGAAATTATATAACGTAAACGCAATTATGGTACGCTATAAAAATAATATATGAAGTAAATATATGGAATAAGACCCAGCGATCCCATATCTTTAAAAAAGTGGAACTTTTTAATAAAAGTATTTACAGCGCCCTAATAAGTAACTATTATTTTAGAAGTACTCACAATACGAAAGCGAGAGAGGGATGCCCACCGTTGGCATTGCGTATTTATAATTGTTGTCTCAAATTAATAACTATAAAAAATCACGCCTTTATTTAATATATTTACCCCATATTATTTAAATGAGACCGTGGGATTATTTAATAACAGCGATAAAATATCGCCGAACAGATAAATAAATTGACGCGCGAGTTTACCACATTATCACCGTCGCGTGTATGTTGTTATGAAAGTATTACATTTTGAGGCTTCGCGTTGAGAAAATTATTTCCATAAATGTTTTATTGCTTTAGAATTATGTTTTAGTTTAATAATGTTTTTTAAACATTGAAATCGTTCTTATTATAGCAAAAAGTCGATACGAGGTGCGTAATTGTATTGAGTTTTCAAAATATAAACAAGAATGGCATTATAACAACATTACGATATATGTACATGCGTTTATTTTAATTTTTCTTATGCGTTCAAACGCTACACTAGCCACATAATATACTTCTGAGAAGGACTTGCTCCGAATTGAGTAAAATTGTTTAAAATGTTTTATATTTTAAAAGCCTTATGCCTATTATTATTTAGATCGGCGTGCTACATTATGTTGACAGATATTTTACAATTTACTCTGGATAATATATCAGACAAAAGTAATGCAAACATTAATGACTTTGCTCAACTTCAATCGTTAATATTTAGTTAAGCATAAGAATTAAATTAGTACTTTTTTTTTAAATTCGAATGTGTTTACTGAGCACAACAAAACTTTTGCTACGATATTGAGTTCCGCAATGGCATGGTATTCTCATTTTACCATGATTTGATATTCATCACATTCTACGACAAAAGCCAGGCTGTTATGAAAAACAATGGGAATATTTATGATTTTAATTTTACACTTATTCACTTATTTAAATTTTTTTTGTATATTAACAATAGCCATGTGCAAATTGGCAGAGCGCTGTGACTTTACAGTTATTTAAAAATCTTTTCATGTTTATTTATTCCCATTCTTTGCAACAGTGAATTTAAATCGTTTTTTTAAAAACAAAACCAAAAAACAAACCAAATGTAAAACAAAACCAGCCAATTACGGGTAACGTATTCTAAAAACTAATTATTTTACGGCAAATCATCCGATTAAGCATGGCATGTTTTCTTCTTCACTTCTTTTGATACTTTTTGTCTTGGTAATTATAATGTAATTGTCAGGAAGCGAAAATTCAGTATATTAAAACTCGTAACGCAATATTACATATACACTTTATCTTTATTTAAATATCCGAAGTTGATATCCGGACGGTCGGGTATTTCGGTATAATTGAGTTTTTATAACATGAATGTAATTATATAATACGCCTATGTTTATGTTATATTCTTATTTGATAAAATCACTCAATATTTTTTGGACAGATTTCTTCAAATTAGGATGTTACAAAAGTTTGTGAAATATCATCTTATATTGCTTTAAGAATTCTCAACTTAATTTTATTCGTAAATCAGAAAACTGGAACAGAAAACTTAAAAATAATTCGAAGATAGTATTAACGTTAAAATTTATATTTTTATGGCATATTAAGTGAATGTAAAAGAATTGTTGGTTTTATCACAAAAAAGTTATATTTTTTGATATTTTTAATAATTGCACCGTTTTTTGGCCAATTTAAGTAATTATTCCCATTATTCCATTTGTAACATCCATTGAAATTTTTGATTTAAATTACAAAAAATTTATATAATGTGACTATAATTTACTTTTTTCACTAATAACGTGAAATAATATTAATTTGTAAGTATTTATTAAAGATAACTCTAACAACCATTTGAAATATGGTGTAAATAAAATTTACATAATTTTAATAACTATTGTTTTGTAAAGAGTCTGCAATATATTATGTGTAATTAAATTAGTTATAATTAAATCGTCATCAATAACGAAGTTTTCAAACGCATTGTCTCCTACACTCATATTATTAAGATCAGGTAATATATTTGAATAAATTTGAGTTAAAAAACCTATTAATTACAAGTGGAAATTCACTTCGTGTGTTCTGTATATATTATAAACAGGCACTTATATAAAGGCACATATAAATATTTAAAGATACATAGCATTTTCATTAAACCATTTAAAAATATTAATGTTATTTTTCAAAATTTATTAGTGTAAATATATCATAATACATAAAAAAAATTTTTTAGCAATATCTCTAGAAATACCTTATATAATATTTTGTAAACTATTGTTTTAGATTCCTGATAGCTGTACTTTTAATGAATATCTAAAAACATATGAAAAGATAACTCCATTATTTTATTTGTCCACGGCAAAATTTGTGTATAAATATTTCTAAATTTTAATGTCACAATATATGCGATTTAACATACTTCATATATGCCGTTCCACGTAGAATTTCAAAATTCAGAAATCGTTTGTCATAGTATTTCAAGATTCTACGTCAAACGGTTTCTGGGAAAAATGGCGTGCGAATTTTCAACCAAATTTCTAGAAATATATTACACGAAATTCAGAAAAATATACACTTCGCGAAGTCTTTACTACTCTGAGATGGGTCAAATCAGTAATCGCTACAGATGAAAAAATTGTTATTTTTTATAAAATATCTCCTCTGTGTAGAGCATCAATACCTGCGGTATGAAGATAAATAAATTTATAATTGTGGCGTTACAGTTGGTAAAACGGTGAACGCAATACTCAAGAAATTGGAGGCATTTGAATCCACGCTTACTATTATTACAAGTATTGATACATAATACCACAGTGAGTCACTTATACCAGGTTCTTAAACATGGTGCGTATTTTTGTCGATGTATACACGTCGCAAATTTAATAGTTTTGTTATTTACTTATAAGCAATTTTTGGTTTGATGTGACAAATCCTAAATGTTTTCGTTTCATTTTGCTAATATTTATTTTAAATAATTTTTCCTAAGTCAATAGAACGACTCAGAAACAAGTGCACGTTATATAAATTATTCCGGATATATATCTTATTGACACAATCAATTACATCAAAATATATGAGTAATAAAATAAAGTTAAAGGAAAGAAAATAATTTATATAAATTACAAATGGAGTAAGGTGAATCTACAGGATTTATTATAAATGTATGACAATGATGTCTAGACGAAAAACGGACCTGAATTGAGCAAAGTGAGCCAAGAAAACTAACATTTAATGTGACATAAAATCGAATAACTTTTGCCAAATTAACAATCGAATATATATTGTACAATAGCATAATTGTTTTGACTTTACTGAGATCAAATACTTGTTTTCAATGCCGTAAACAATTAAAAAAAATTATTTTAAAATTACATAAGTTTGCTCAAAGACGATCATTGCAAGTTTATTGCTTGCGAATGTTTCAATGAATTCTACCATATGTAGCCAATGAAGTCTACCGTCATTCTCTACGACTCTGAGCAGTATGTCTTCCAAATAATTTCAAATAGTTGACACCATAAGCAAGAGTGCTTGTAAAAAGATACACAAAATCTAAAATTGCCGAATACAAATATGAAACCAATAGTAAAAAGCCTTTGACTTTTTTTTATTAAACACTTTATTCCCATAAAATGAACGATAAAGGTAGTTCCGTGTAGCGCTTACGTAGATACCACAAAATTACACACATACCTTGAAGAATCGAATAACATGGACGAACAAGGTGAGGAGTCAATGAAAAGCACGTATAAAAAAGAAATATTTGTAACTATGAAAGTTTCTAGGCGAAAGAGATCGATATAGATGCGAAAGAGGTATTATTGCTATAAGACAGGATTTCTCAATCTTACATCACGTACACCTATTAAATTTCCCAGACGATTGGGAACTTTTGAAAAAAATCCTGGTATTGAAAAAAGAGGTTTTTATTTTAATAAAAGATAATATGAGTTACAAAAAGCTATATGTTGTTAATTAATCTGATGATTGGACAAACTGAGTTGATTTTGGATCAATTCTCTTTTTTAATTCAGCATTAAATGGATTTCTCTATCTTCTTTTTATCATGGCCAGGTGTGAAAAATTGTCGCGTACCTACTATGATACTTGCCAGTGATCATAGTAGTGGCCGTACTCCACTTTGAGAAACACTGCTATAAGATGATGGATATTATCGGCTGAGTGGCAGATATGACCCTAATCCCAAACGTGCAGCAGAATTCAATTTGATTTTGTCAACTTGCGTAATCCAAATGTAACCATAAAAACGAAATATCACTTTCTCACTGTTATTATCTAACTTTTGTCTTGTAGACAATTCGAAATTAATCAAGATTATACATCGTAAAAAATAATTGAATATAATTTATACGTATTTACAATTAATAATTATTTTCTAGATTTTTGTGTGTGTAATATTAGTTAGGATATATCAAAGTGCCTTCCCACTTTAAGGAAAAATATTATAGTTATACGCTTACATGATTATAATATTTTTCCATAATGCGGGAAGTTATTTTAATGTATTCTAACTAATATTAAAAATAAAATTGAGGAAAATTTTATTTGTGTATGGATTGATACATGTTTGTTACTCTAAAACTCCGTAATTTTTAAACGGATTTGCACGAAATTTGGCATACGAATAGATTACAGTCGGGATATATAGGCTCTATAACGAAATCTGAAGTAGGTCCTGAAGCATAGCATCCATCTTTTACGATATTAATTACGTTTCTACTTAATCACGTGATCATTAAGTTAGAAGTGTTGCGGCAGGAAAATATTAGAAATACGTACAGATAAGTTAACCGAAAATACACGCTTACGAAGCCAGTATTATTATTAAAAAACAGGTATAACAGACAACACTAGTGTTTTGAGGACTACTTTTAGAGCACTAAAAATGTAAATTGAGTAGTCATATTTAATTATATTGGAGCTTAAAGTCGTTATACCATATATTTTTGCTTTATGAGAGAGATTTGGACGATATGGTTTCAAAACCTTACTCATAAAGCAAGTCATGCCAAAAAAGCTTACACGTCGCATCGTTACTAGAAAGATAATTGTTGAAAATGACATAGCTTTGACGATTATATATTCTTTGTAGGATTCCATAGTCAAACACGGTTTTCATCTAATCTCAATGAATGTGAGGCAAAAATGTTTTCTTTTAAATAAATAAATACGGGTATAAAAAATTGTATTAAGAATTATAAAGACTGTCGAAATAATATTATTTCTATATCTAGATCTAGATTTCTATATCGTTAGAATCAATACATTAAAAGATTTAATTCTGTTATTTCATATCTAGACATTCTAGTAACTTGCCTCTGTTTATTTGTTTCCAAATATTTGTTTTCAACGAATTTCCTTCTTTTTCACCAATTTATTAAAATTGTTGGTGGCACAATTGAATATATTTTCTTTTTCTTTTGATAAATAAAATGTCGTTATATTTTCCAAAATATGTGATCGAAATCACCGTCACAAATAAATGTATTGACATTTTAAATATTTGTCAGAAAAGGACAATATGTTTTTTCCTGATTATTTTCATTTTTATTATACTATACTGAACCTTAAGCCTGAAGTAGTTTATATTTTATTTTCCTTCTTGGCATAGAAGGAAACTTAAAAATGTTTATTTGCAAAATTTTTGGATGCGCTGATTAAATTACTGAAAAAAAAGGTTATTGCCATAAACGATGTGGGTTATCGATTGAATGGGCTAGCTATAAGTGTCTCAAAAATAATTTTAATATATTATAATACCTTCAGATACATGCTGAAAAATAAGCAAAAAAATGGGTTTCCTCCCAATAAGTGGGGAGGAAACACATTTTTTTACACGTTCGTAACTACCAACATATTCTTTAAAAATTCCTGGTAAAGTTATCAAATAAATATGGGTTTTTAGACGTCCAAGAAAATTTTGTAGTGAAATTATAGCGCCGAATCGAAATTTGCATTCTTTTTTAAAATTTTATTTATCAGTTGGGATGTAATTTCAAAGAAATTATTATGAAAAAGACTAAACCGTAGAACATAGTAATTTTTCATATAACGCACTAAATATTTCAGTGGAGCTTACAATGGATTTTGCATGACGAGTAGACCAGTTAAAATTTTAAATATTCTGCTTTCAGGAAATTTTAGAGTCAATTGATTTCGTGTTTTATGTTCCTTCGTTTCATAAATGGATACAGTAGGGTATTGCTGACTTGTCACGTTTGCGGTAATTTGTAAATATCCTCATAAGTCGGAGCACTTTGGAAACGTGATTTAAAGATCCTCTCTTAATATGCGTATGCCCGGATAAAAATGGTATGTATCATGCCTCAGACTTTACATCATTCCATCCATCCTTTGAGGCTAAGACGTAGTTAGTTCTGCAGACACCACTCACTAGTTTCAATGGTGTCAATACTCTGATTAAATGTAGGCAAATCTGTACATACCTTTGCCAATATTTGTTTCTCTTCAATTTTCAGGTTCACTCATATTTTGTATAGTTTTATTACTTATCATTGATTCTTCAGTTATTCGATTACTGTTCAGCGTATTTTATTTTTATTAATCACGTTTTTATTATTTATTCTGATGGTACGTATTTAAACTATTTGAAATCCCATTTTATATAAAGGAATGAAAATAAGAAATGTAAACTTGTGATAAAAACAATGTCTTTGCGCAAAGAATTCTATATAAACACTGCTTTTATGACACATAGATGGCTTAATCTAAGGTTGTTAAATTAAAAAAAGGACATGAGTTAGAGAATTTATAGAATGACTCAATTTTACACAACTCTATCTCAAATTTCTGCATAATTCATGTAATTTTTTTGAATTTCTAACTAAATTCCTGCAGTGAGCCGCTATACTAAAAGGTTTAGGGGTAATAATGTATGATGATATTCGACCACCAAGGGTTCAGCAGAATGTCACTCTGTTCTATGTTACACTTTTGCAACTTGAATTACGGTTATATAATCATTATATGATTATATAACCGTAATTACAATTTTGCAATTAGCAGCCTCCAGTACAGTTAAATTAAATAAATATACACATTAACTATTTTATAATAAGTTTGATAGTGGATATGTTTGATATTCATTCTCTCGTATATATAATAATACTATTGTTAAGTAAACCCTACATATCGCGTCATTAATCACACCCTGAGTGTGTGATTGATACTGTCAACGCATGAAATGCGTCGTTTGTTCACCATTCGATTTACACTGGCTTGCACGCGGAGCATCGCATTATTTTGTAGGCCTATTTTTATCGGTGCTACCAGGAAAAGTACGAAAGAGAGCATTCTGTACATTAATGCTAGTTCTGTGTAGTTCTTACTCTGTGTTTGCCAGAGTAAATTACTGAATGCCGTATTGGAGGAGATGTCCCAAGTTGGCTTGTTCTCCTTTCTGGTTATTAAATTAGTGTTTGCATTCATTGTACTCTACTTATCGTTTTTACCTGAAGTTTATAATAAATAAATTAAATATATATATATATATATATATATATATATATATATATATATATATACACATATATATATGTATATATACACACATATATATATATATATATATGTGTGTGTGTGTGTGTATATGTGTATCTTTTAACTAAAATTTCGTGAATATTTGACAGAAGTCAAACTTCTTACATAAACGTGTAAGCTTTGTAAATGTATTAAATAAGAATAAACCACAACTCTACTTAGTAAAAATATGCGTATACGAGTATATCTGATCTGATTACTGAGAGATTCATCGTTGGAAGTAATCATATACCTTGTATATTTTTATTTTGTTATTTTTATCTTCAAAAAAATTTAAATCAACTGTAAAATTTGTCTAAATTATTTATAATATATATAAAATAGATTTTATGTGTGAGAGTTTTTAACGTACTGCAGCATAAAAATGAAATAGTTCACTTGGAAAATAGTGATAATCAGTCCTTTCAAAAACTTCGAATAAATCAGGTAACAAACAGATTTGAATGCCGGAAAAAACTTAGTTTTTTATTAAATGAAGGAGCATTTTTTTCTAGGAGGATATAAGGTTCGATTGAACGTCAAAGAAAACACTGTAAATGTAAATGGATTGCCAATACGCTTTGATTTTGGACTGGAACCCCCAAGTGAAGGGTGTGACCACCCAAAGCGAACTTTATGGAGTAGCATGTCAACGGAATGAAAGAATTTCGGCAAAACTTTAGGTGAAATTAAATTGGAGAAGAGAGAACCAGAGTCATTTAAGCCGGTGAGACACCGTGGATGTTCTTTATCACGTTAAAGAGACGTATATATGAAGAGAGAATATTTTTAAATAATGTTTTCCAGTTAGCTTCTTTAAATATCGTGCCATTACTTTTGTGCAGTCAGTAATTAACATAAATTATTAAAGTTCCATCGGTTACAAAATATTGTCCTTTACTTGAATATTTAAAAGATCATGTCAATTTCTTTTATTCTCATGCTCTTAATGGGATAATGGAGCTTTAACTTATTTATAGATGATATTGATTTTTAAATCCTCAAAAGAAATATTCAACTTGCAACAGTTTTCTTCCTCATGTAAATTATGTTTCCTTATTAGTTATCCATAATGTAATTTTTGTTATATTGTCGCTAATTGCAAATAGAGGAATTGACGATACCGATATAAAATCTTGTTACAATTTAAATGAAAAATATTTTTAAATAAAATTTGCTTGAAGGAGACTAGGGAAGAACGCATGAAACCTGGTATTTAAATTTATGTGAGTACAAAAAAGCAAATTGCCAAGTGATCCTATAAGGGTCCGTTTTTTTTATTTTAAGGGACAAAATCCTAAAAATCGCCAATTACGATTTTCTCCGTTTTTCCATTATTTTGTTTTATAATTTAGAAAACAAGATTTATTTAAATGTGAATAGTAGTACTTACATTTGAAATAAATGATATGAGTTTAATGATAATTGATAAAGTTAAACAAGTAACTGTAATTAAATCCCTTAACGAAAATGAATAGTTTTTAAATTTATAATAATAAGTAAAAGGATGAAGAAAATTTGTTTTAAAATGAGATTTATCTGTCATATCAAAAGTCAATATATATATTTTTTTAGGGCTTCTTTGTTATATTCCACTTGTTTATCTTAAAACTCCGAGTCAAGATACCTTTCCTTTTTTCACTTCAAAAAAATCTTCGATCTAGACAAAAAACATTTATTCTTATGACGAAATAAATGTTTCAAATTTCGTGGTTGACTTTCAAATTCCAAAAGTACCGATCTTCTTTAACCTCGTGCTCGTGCTATATAAAATAAATTTTCTTTGCTATAGTCAAGAACTTCGTAATATGAGTGTTCGTCCTATATCGATATTCTTGTCTAAAACATCGTACTTTATAAGTAATAGTAGCCGCCTACGTAATTTTTTCGTCAGTGGTGGAATTGCTTTTGGTCATGCATTTATATTTAAATAATTAAATAACTAGCTGTGCTGACGCGACGTCAATGCCATGAAATTTGGTTTAAGAAAAGTTATTAGGAATTATAATGTGTTTTTCTTTAATTTTTTTGGCTCTCAGAAATCTATGAGTAGAAAGTTTACTAAAAACGCTAATAGATTGCTTTGGCAGTATCGTACAGTAATATATCTATGAGCATAAAGTTTCCTACAAACATTAATAGATGGCGTTGGTAGTATCAATATCGTAACGTTCACCAAGTCATGGTAATGTTTTGGTTTTTAATATTGAGATAAAAAGATTCTATATTTTGCTAGAGAGTATAAATTATTGCCTTACCAAATTTTATTAAAATCTTTTCAGTAAACTTCGTATAACTGAATAAAAAAATTACAGGCAGACGAAAATTCTAAGAACAGTTTTTCTGACTACTGCTATCACTCTACACGGGAAGTCAATAACTCGTTTTAAATATTTCCCTTGTACAGAATCACTCTCTTACAATTTTAATGAAATTATAGATTATGTTGATAATCGTCGGTGTTGTGTTTGGAAACGTTTTATAACCCTGGCTCTTACGTGCTAGGACGGAGCCATAGTATAATTTCATTTACCTAGAGCGCGTGCTAACATCCTGCGGCTCTCACCTGTCTTTCAAATTACAGTTGAACAATGCGGTATTGCAAGAAGTGATGAATCTTAATATTATTTCTGCTCCATTGACTACTTTAGAAATTCCATTATGGCATTACTTAATTGCTCGAGATTGATATTAGTTAGTTTAAAGCTTAATTTGGATTAATGTGTTTTTATTTTATTTTAATAATTATTCTTTATATTGTACTGTAACTAATTATACTTTTGGCGACTGTACATGTCCAACGGTTTGAGCAACCTGTAAGTTATGTCTGGGATTTAATAATGAATATATTAATAAATAAAGTGTAATTTGCTTACTATATTATTTATATAAACAATTGCAAAATGAGGAAAGCTCATTAATATAAGAGTTTAAAAAAAAAACACGCACGATGTACAATATAAGTAACCTTAATGTATTTATCAGATAATTGTTTAATCAATAATGTCATTGGCGACTATCGAACAACTGTTCAAAGCATATTTACCTAACAGATGGTCACTCTGAAGTATAACAAAATGGCAAATTAAGTTTACATTATACATTTTGTACTGATTCATGGAAATATTTGAAATCAAATTGTACTCAATATTCATTTTATTGTCAATTTATAATCAAGTAATTTATTTTTTACCCAATGTGGAAAAAAACGGATTAAGTAGAGTTTTACCGGAAATAAAAGAATATATATAGAAAACGACGGGTTTAGAAAAAGTAGGGCTGGGTTGCAATTATTTTAATATGAAAAAATATTTAAAAAAATTGTTCAAAATAAGTATCTTAATTTTTTGCAGTGTTAAAATTTGTTTTAAATGTTTTAATTTTAAATTTATAATTAGATACTAAACGTTTAAAAATAGAGATACTAATCACCAAAGTTTAATGCAAGTAGAATAAGAATTTGAAAAAGTATTAAAAAGATGATACTTATCTGACTTAATATTAATAAAAATATTCGATTCTAGCAATATTAATAATTGATTATTAAATCTGCAGTGTGTGTTACAATTGTTTTAAGTTATATCATATTGACTGAAAACAATGGTATTTCACATCGATAATTTCATTGTTCTTTAATCCAAAAAAAATTTAAGTGGCGATAAATAAATGGTATTGTAAATACAAATCTGAATTTATATTATAAAAACATACACAACAAATCTAAAATTAAAATAAATAAAAAGATTGTAAATATAAACACAACTTAATATTTAAAAAAACAAACCCTAGAAATTAAAAATTGAAACCAGTAAGGAGGATTAAAATACCAACATGAATTTATATTTAAAACAAGAACCATTAGCTGAAGAATTAATAATTAAATTTTGAGGTTGACAGAATTACGACGTGTATCTCACATAGCGTTAACAAAAACGTTCATTTTTGTTAACGCTATGTGAGATACACGTCATAATTATTTATATTTTAAAGTCTTATTGAAACTTTTGTTATTAATATTTTTATTTAAATTTATATTGAATGTGTTTACATGTGTAACTAAAAATTTGAAATGGCAATAGGGAAAAACACTTTAGCAATTTTATATGATCACATAAACTACGTGGTCTTTCATGTATATTTTTTGATGTGGAAAAAAAGTGAAATCTGTATTTTATTCGGATCGATATAAACTAGTAAACTAATCGATAAGTTTTCTTACAGCGTAAAAGGTTTTTTAACTATATTTACTGCACATAGACTACACGAAATTCGAGTTTTATGAGCTATATGTTTATTAACGTGCAAACTTTACCACAAACGTCACGGTCACTAAAATGTTATTGTAGTTATAAAATACTATCGAAGTAAGTAAATAAGTATAACTTCAATACATTATTACATTCTGTAATATCAATTTGTGTTCAGTTTTGAATGTGTTTTTATCATACATTTTTCTTTTATACTCTACTGCAGTTAAAACCGTCTTTCTTTTAACTTTTTTTGTTATATGGTCATCGTTTGTCTCAATAAATAAGAATTAAATATAAAAATTACCAAATATCATTGAATATGTAGATATGAGTATACGTAAAAATGTGCTAAATCAATATATATGTACCCAATGTGTACTCGTATATATACCTTGAACTACAACACACGAATTGCAAAAATTAATTGAATTTGCGCGCCCAGCTACTCGCCGGATGGAGCCGGTGATATCATGAACCTGACTCACTGGCCGTATATAATCTGGTTATGAGCACTTTATTTTTATTTTCTTCGTTAAAACGGTTACTCGTGCCCGACTGGGCATTTCGGGCACTGTATATTTGGATAAATTTAATTCTCTGACTTCCAACCGTTTTTAAGCTTTAATATAAATAGGCAGATAATTACAGAATGTTATAATGTGTTCACTTCCTGCGAATTTTGTTTTTTTTTTAATTAGTCAACTTAAATTATTTAATATCTTGGTCAGAGATAACAAACAAAGGTAAATATAATGTTGGATTATATCGAGCAAGTCTACAATCCTGAAGGTTTATTATCTTTCACGTTGCCATTAGGAAAGTCGGAAAATCGAATACTTTAGTGTTGATAATACAATAACATAAAATATCCTTATCGCTGGAGACGGTACGTGGACGATATTCAATAACATAGGAGGAGTATAGGAACCTTTGCTAATATCCAACACCCGATACACGTTAGCTAAATCCCATTTTAACATTATTTACTACCAATATTACGATATCTAATATCATAATAATAATATCCGCTCGAAGTTGGGTTCTGTCCTGCAAATTATTCCGTCCTTCGGATAAATTTAACCGATAAGTCGAACGATAGAGCTACCCAGTATCCCTTTGTGTGTTTTGTAAACATTATGTTATGTTAACCAGTGGTGACCGATAGACGTGAATAAAATAGATATATTAACTTAACTATAATTATGTATTTAAATTCAGTATCAAAAGGGGAAGATGAATCCTGAAGATTGAATTCCATAAATATGTTTAATTCAGAAAATGACTACTATCGAGAAAAAAACGAAGGTTACATGGAGTATATTTTTTTTTGGATACCAGCTCTCAGTGATTAATATGAGTAGTTAGAAAAAATAAAGTGGGCGTTATATATTAATTCAGTCGCCTGCTATGTATTGATCCGATAAAAAAATTAACTCTTTATTGGATAAATCAAACCAAATTTAGAGCCCATTCCATTTTCTTGGATTTTTTTTCTGTTCATACCGTATCCCTGCCTTCTTCGTCTCTTTTTTGACAATCTATTTGCAGTAAAGTAGTTTAATTATTACGAACGATTTCATTAAAGTCTTCAGCAACTATATGTCTTTTCCTGTTGGAGCAAATAACTGTCTTTGGTCTATTTTGGTTCGCGGCTGACCTTAGTTAATATTAAATTTATTTAATAATCGTCAGAGTAAAAATTCTATTTTAGCTGTCATGGAAACAAAATTCTTGGAAAATTTTCAGATATTTAAGAGAATTAATTTTGGACTTTATTTAATTGTCGAAAATTATAATATATTTGATTGTTAATTCTGAATTACACATATCATCAGAATTGATGACCAAATACTTTCTAGCTAGACCAAAATAAAAAAATACTAGAAGACAAAACTTAAAATAGGAAAATGAATATGCTACTGGGACTATTATAATTTCTAGCAAATATCGTTGATGATAATGTACTTTTAGTTACATCGATACTAAAACTTCTTGTAGGATTTCATATTGGGAATAGATACAAACCAAGGCGAAATAAATTTTATTTTATTTCTTTATTAGAAAGAGTTGCGTCCTAATATTACCGTACAAAGATATTTTATGTTAAACCTTCAGCTATAAATTATATTATCCATAAGTTTTTATCCATTAAAATAATGATACACAAAATAGTAGTAATAACTTAAAATTAAGAATTTTAAGTTATTACTATTAAAAAATAGTAGTAATAACTTAAACTACTCAAATGATCTTCACAAGGAAACAAACTTACAAACATACATATATATGTAGCCATTGAAATTCATAACATTATATACCCTAGGACATTTTTTGGATTAAGACAAATCTAAGTATACCATAATCATAAAATCATACCTTTTGAATAATTAATCTCATCGACGGTTTTGAGAGGGCGGGCTTTACTTTAACTATTTATAATACATGTACGAACATAAAACTATAGAAATCATATAGTTACGATTAATTTAATGATGAAACTAATATTACCCATAGAATTAACATAGTAAAAAATAATAAACATTTACATATGTAAGTCTGTTACTGACCAATACGCTCCTGGACCAAACATTTGTCATTTGTAATGCAACTTGTTCAAAGTGTCCGATGGTATATTCTTCAATTGAGGTCCTTATAACATGTTTTTAATGGGAGGTGCACAATTCATGGTAGGTGACTGTTCAAAAGGCTATCAAAAAATTTTCGTCGTACATCAGATTACACCCACTACATTCACACAGAGCTGTTCAGTAGTCTGCAAATATAAGAGAAAACAATTAAAATGAACTAAAAGAAAACCGACAGATACAGTCAACTGATACAGTCAGAAGAATATAACCTTTCTGTCCCCAAGGCAACATATTCGAATTTGTGAAAAGTAACGTAAAAGCTGACTTTATGTGAAACGCATACAAACTAATTACTTTAATACAATGTATTGTAGAACACCGATTAAAGAATATCCAGCGAATATATTGTTATAGTATCCGAAAGTTACATATGAAGGGATGAGCGTGCTCTAAATAATAGAACTTATTATGTGTCCTACTTATTTACTTCTCGAAGCAAAATTTTGAATGCCTCAATGAGATTAATTGGGTATCGGTGCCAACTGTACATTTTCACTATTATGGAAATTAATATTGTCTATAAACCACATAAAATACAAATTTATAATTTTTATAATATCGGAAGTCGCATATTTTGTTACCAAAAAAACCATGCGTGGTGGCAAAATATATTGACATTAAATTTCTGTTACCGTTTGTCTGAGCGCAAGCAAATCCCGTGAAATTTCAATTTTTGTCTATTTGGTCTACCTCTCTTTTCTCTATTGTCTACCTCTCTTGCTTAATTACCTTACGGTTAAAATGATTCATATAAAAAGTATTGATAATTTAGATAAATGAAAATATATACCATAATAATAAGAACGATTTGCATTCAAAGTATCCTTTTTTACAAATTGCGTTATAAAGGATAATTTTCTTAATATAAAAATATTAGAAACATGTAAATTTCACAGTGTGTAAACTAAATGTGGAATCCTGTCGGGTAAAGGTGTTTGATCGTAGATTCGAGACACTATTTTTTGTGAGTGATGATGTTACGAGTGCCTGTGATCTACTCGGGTAGGACGTGGGAATAGTATATCGATTTAAAAAGTCATCGAGTAAAAACTGTTAGATTTTATAACTCAATTATAAACAACAACATACATACAAGTAAATAATTCCGAGAAAAGCTGTTGTTCCTGCTCTCATAAACTGTTCTTTTATTACTCAGGATGAGGGTGAATGTTTACATAGAAATTTATTCCTGTAAACAAACTACATAACTATTTTGAGACTTTGCAAGTGTATAAAACTTGGAAAAGTTGTTTAAACTGTCACATTGGAATTGATTTGAGTTGAGAAAATATTGATGACATAGACTTAGTTCTTACATAAAAACAATAATGATAAAATAATTATTTTATAAATAGAACGTGCTTATACTGAAATCATATTTTTTGACGTTTGTTAGTCGCAATGACATAGACATATTTAAAATAAATATTTTTTAGTTAATTTCATTAATATGTTTCAAATAATTGTATGATTTTATCAAAATAATCGATCTTCAAGGAACCTTCAATTATTGCATATGGTATGCACTTACTAATTTTTTAATACTTTATCTTGATGTAATATCATAGATAATAAAAGCTTATTTACGTAAGTCTTACATTAAAATAAAGTTTGTTGTCGTTTCTTTATTAAGCTTTGTATTTTCAGCATTTACAAAATCGGTTAAAACACACACACACACACGCAGGGTTCCATACATATTTCGGCACTTATAAACATTGGAGAATAGTATTTTCGTTGAATATTCACAAATATGATTTTTTTACATCGTTGATATATCTACCGCAATGTATTATATAATATATCTGTCACAGGCGTAAAATCATGACGCCTGTTTCAAAAATTATAAGATCTAGGATAATCGTTAATTTTCTTACAGTTTTCCATATAATTTTTTTAATAACACACCACTTCATAATTAAATGAAAATACGTGATATAGTATTATTTCTACTTTAATTAATTTCTTTACCACGACCTAGGTTTGGTGGGCTATTAGCAATCTTATTATTGGACTTCTAGTATTGGGCTATTAGTACCTTTGCTAATAGCCCACCTGAAGATGTTGCAATACAACGAAACCTAGGTCGTTGTAAGGAAATTAAAGAGAGTAGAAATAATACTACATCACATAGTTTTTTTAATTGTGAACAATGAATTTCTACAAAATTAACGCCAAATATATCCAACATACCGCTTGATATATGAAACAAAAAAACTGAGTTCTTTATTTAGCCTCTATTTCATTCCAATATGAGTATTTTAAGTATTACTACGCCAAATTTCAAATTCCTGTATCGTATGGTTCTGACAAAACCGGCTGTGACACATGGAACAGAAAGATAGACACGGGAGTGATCGTAAGAGTTCCATTTTTAAATTTAAGCTGTGGAATCAAAAAAAAAGTATGCTATTCGTACTGACGGAAGCAAAATAAAACCTAAATTGAATTGATCAAACCAAAATATCGTGATCACGGTATAATATAGTTCTATAATAATGTAAATAGTTTGATTTACCAACAGTAGGTTGGAATCGAGGTCACGGACCAAGTGTTATTACACAGATATAAATAATAGAAATTAAATTCAATAATAAACTAATAAACATTTGTGATATAAAATAAGTCAAAAAAAAATCATAAATATAATATAATAAGCGCAATCAACAGAATCGTTTTCCCTCGCAAGGGCAGCGTACGAATACGATAATAAATATAAAATAAAATATTCGAAGCGCGAAATAAACCGACTAAACCCCAACCTATCAGCATGGAGTCTAACTCGTGAGTGACTCGTACGCTTGCTGTGACAAATGACGTTCATACTAGCAATTATGGACAATTACAAATGGAATTCGTTTATTTGGTTTATTTATTTTTTTAATCAGCGTATCTTAAAAAATTAAAATATAATTACAAATTTGACTGTATGCGTAATATATCAATATAATTTCTTCGGTTACATTTCATACAATTTCATCACATGCTTGTTTATCAAAAATTCAAATAAATAATGATTTTTCCTCTCCTTTCACCAGTTTTTGTCGTTAATTTTAGTATTTAAAATTTTAATGGAGAAAAGAAGAATGTACAAATATAGATTATCTGTCAAGTGATATCTTTATTTACCAATATGAATGAAGTAAAGAGTGGGCCAAATATCGTGGTATGGAAAACGATTGATTTCTGGATTTCGCGGTGATGAACCTTTAAATAATCGACCTCATTAAGTTTTTGCACGATTTGCATTTTGTAGAGATTGAGTTTACTATATTTCTTAAAATCACATCCACTGTTGACTTTCTGATGCCTGTAGACACTGAAATAATTCTTAGCGTATTTCTTAGATTTGTAATGATTCCTTGTCGTATCTGAGCCTTGTGTTCCGGCGTCGCTTCTGACGTTGATGGTCTTGGAGGCGGTCTGTTAACTATTGTTCCGTTCTTTCTAATCCTCTGTACCTAGGACCAGGTTAGTTGTGTGCTCAGACTATTGCTAAAACGACGAATATGGAAGTGAGCACAGGAAGTTCGACGCGCTCGAACCAATGATCCTTCACACTTTTTGCTCAGTCGCAAATGTACAGTGCATTCCTATCCAATTACTCCGATAAATCCGCAATATTCACGTGTCAAATAATACATCCCTTCTCCTCCTTTCCCATTTAAAACGACAGTAGAAATGGTATAAGCGTATAACATTTCCACTGGACACTTTTTACTACATAAAGGAAAGTGAAAATGGAGTGAAGATGGGAAACTCAATTTTGTTCAGTTGTTAGCTAACAAAGTCAGATTTTAGAAAATGTCAACACAACCATTTTTCATAGAAATATCCAACTATCAGAGAATACATGGATTTACATATAACACATAAGTTAAAAATATTTTGTTGACATGAAATTTTTTTCCAATTTTCCTCCATCATTCAAATGATACATTTTACCTCACCTAAAGTCTTATTTCCACCGTCATTCGCGATCGTCACAAAACTGTAGATCCTTTAAATTTTAGGAAAAGTATGTTAAGCATTTTCCAAACAACCGGCTCTGTTCTTATTGGGGATTTCTTGCTTATTCTTGTTTTATCCAATTTTTTATTTATTTTCTTTAACCGGCAAAGTCATGACTCGTTACAATTAAAAGCTCAATAGGTGTAATCGATTGTGTTTACTATAAAGATTAGTTGAGACTCATATGAAATTGATCTATCAAATGTCCGTGCGTAAATATATTTACAATCGGTAATGAGGTGCAAATTTAATATACTTTTTATATGGAATGTTGATTTTCCTTTTAGTCGCACACGACACAAAACGAATCAATTCAATCACGCTATAATATAAATATAACTTATATTTGTATTAACGGTTAACTAACGCCATGAAATGTTTTCCGTTTGTTTAAACGATGATAAAGCGAACGAGCATTGAGCGATCACCTTCGCAGGCAATAATATCATGTAGCAGGTAAATCAATCTAGCCAGTGAAAGAAATACAACTTCAAGCTGGGCGTGAAATATTTTACCGTTCGTGTATTTACGTAGTCTGCAAATCCCTCAGGAGTTGAGAATTTTATGTCTTCCTGCATACCTTCGCCAGGAACTTGCGTAAAATTTTACTGGAGGGTGTTTTGTTTTATTTATTTAAAGCCGGTTATGTAAAAGGAAATGGAGCCACTTGCAGAGAATCTGAAGAAACGATATCAAATGTTATAAAATTATTGAACGAATTTTACTATATTGCTAATGCAATAGTGTAAATATGCAAGAAAATATAGAGCATATGGCATATGACCATGTTGTAAGTTAAAAATGTATATATTTAAAGGCCAGAAATGATTTTCTCCAAAATAATTAAAATAAATTTTATAAGAAAAATAAAATTATTTTTGATTCCGTAAACAAGAATAAGAATAAAATACCTATGTATCGATACTATGAAAGTTTTCCATTTTTTAAAAAATAAATGTAGAGCTTTATTTACTATACCTTATTATGATATAAATAGATTCAAATGCAGTTTCAGAATATCACAGTAAATTGATTCACGATATTTGAAGGAGTATTTATTGATTCGTTAATTATGGATAGAGGTGATAACAAACAATATAGATATTTGGAAAAAACGGGGTTAAATCTGCAGCAAGCTATGAAAACATATATAAAAATACGAATTATATTTGTTAACAAATAATCTGCATGGAAGAAGAAAGATGATTTTTTATCGCCAATAAAACAAACGATGATTGCAAGTATTCAAAGGAAGCGATATTGAGCGTTATTTAGATACGAAATTATATTTTCTCAGTATATTTGCCGCGTATATTTCCAATATCATTCGTTCCTGATTTCGAGTTTAAATTTATTTCATGTAAATCTCGTGTAATGAGTTTCGGAAAAATCTATTTATCAATAAACATAAGGCTGATTACAAAATTATTAACTCAAAATTGTAGGGTTAAATTTACATAACATTATATAAATTGATATAATGTGATATGAATACTCTACACGCCATCATATAGTTATCTGTTCCATTTACACTGAATGCGCGAATGGTAATTTCATTTGGATTTAATCAGTTTTGTATTAAAAATAAATAGCTTGCAATAGGATTTAAATTACGTTACAAATGTATGAATGAAATAATAAATATTTCATCATATTTTTTTCTCGAAAACAAAGAAAAGGAAACAAAAAATGTATTGAGAGTAAACTGAACCTGAGTCGTGAGTAACATAAGTACTTCGTTATTTATGTAAGAATTATTAATCTTGTATTTCGTTGTGTTATTGATGGTCGCCTGTTAAAGAATTTCTAGAGATTTTCCAGTCGGGAATATATCACACAAGAAAATAGTCGTGGTGTAAAAATAATTTTTAAGGTGTCCATGATAAAAAGATAGATATTATAAACAAATTATCATAAAAGTAGAGATTATGATTTCAAATTGGATTATGACAGAAATAAAGAAAGAAGGAAGACAGTTTTAGTTATAATATAGAGAAGAAACACATGAGTTTAAAGATGGCAACAAAGTGACATTGTAGACAATTATTTAAACTTTATGAAGTCTATAGGACAGCTTAAAAAACATTTCTCGTGCTGGATATAGGAAGATTAAAGGCCATTTATCAAATTATTCTATAGTTTATCGCTTTATAACTTATGGTATCTTCTGGATTATTGAAGATTTAGGTTAAAGGAAAATTTGAGAGATCTTACGTCATGTCTACTCAGATCTAACCACATACATATTTTTAACATTTTCATCAAGTTGCCTATTGTAGTATGCCTAATTACTGTCTTAAGCTAATGGTATTTCCTAATAAAGAAATACTAGAAAATTTAATTCGAAATAAGTTTATTACCTGGTATTTTTGTAATAACTGTAGTGATTGGTAGATGACTCGGTTATTTTCGAGGAAAACATAATTTGAATAATCTTTGGCCAAATAATTATTTTCGCGTTTCAGGTAATGTAAATGTTGACCATGAAAAAAATGTTGACCTGTACTCAGATTTTCAATTGCATTAGTCAATTGTTTTTAAACTTCAATATACATACGCTAATAATTTTTGAACTTAATAATGTCATCACTTTATATAAATTTAGTTACTTTTTTTATTATTTAATTTAAATTATTTAACGTTTGGGTTAAAGGTTATAGAACAAAAGGAAAAATCATGTCTGATTATGTCGAGTTAGTCTACAGTCAGGAAAGTTTTTAACTTCACTTTGCCTCATACAAAAGGTGGGAAGACCTACATTTTAATGTTCACGATATGATATCATTAAGTATCCACATCGTTACAGATAGTACGATATTCCACGATATACGTGTGCAGACGTCTGAGATAATATTCGATACCCGAAACACTGTAACTAATTTCCGTTTTAACATTGTTTAGATCCGAGATAAAAATATCTAAATCGACGACACAAATCGAAGGCAATACTGAACGGAAGCGCCGGCATTTATCCGCGCCAAGTTGGGTTGCGTCCTGGAAATTACTCGGCCATTTTACATAAATTTAACCGATAAGCTTACAGACAGAGCTATCCAATATCCGCTATTGTATGCTTTGTATACATTACACGTTTAAAAGTTTTCTTTTGTTTAAGATTTCGTTCACATGTTGGAATATAACACGATTTTGCCCAATGTGCTATTCATCGACGACGTAAAAAACTTTAAGTCTATTTTGTCTTAATTTATTTGCATTACGATATCCCGTTTCCCTTAACCTTTGATCAGAAAATAAAGAGATTTACTTGTTACGCATGATTTCATAAGACCGAAATTTGATTTTTCTTTAGAAAATTTACGTCAATTCTTATTGGAAAAATTACGGTGCTTTTTCTTTTATATTTAGATGAAAGCCGTGTTTAGTCCACACTGCTTTTTATTTCTGTAGTTGGCAAATATTAATGATAATTATGTATTGAATATATTTGGCGTTAATTTTGTAGAAATTCATTATTCACAATTAAATGAAACTACGTGATGTAGTATTATTTCTACTATCTTTAATTTCTTTACCACGACCTAGGTTTCGTTGTATTACAACATCTTCAGGTGGGATATTAGCAAAGATTTCGTTCACATGTTGATCTTTGCTAATATCCCACCTGAAGATGTTGTAATACAACGAAACCTAGGTCGTGGTAAAGAAATTAAAGATAGTAGAAATAATACTACATCACGTAGTTTCATTTAATTGTGGATAATTATGTACTTTAGTTGCGTCCGTGTTTCTTCCCAAGAGTATTCACTTCTACTCACGTTATTTCAAGAATTACCAAAGTGACTGCTGTTTATCATCGAGCTGGAGTATTAACCATTGCAAAAATTCAAGTCACATTTTTAATTTTAACAGATTCGAATTGTTTACAAAAAGATAAGACAATTTTCACTCTAGAAAATGGAGCCCATACGATGTCAAGTTGAACTTGATGACTAAACGTATATAAAAGACGTTTTTTCGATATCTGTAAAGTGTCCTTACATATCCTTTATATTTCCTACTAGTTTCCCTTAGGTGCATGGTTTCCATTCCTTGTAAACCAGAAGAAACGTTTAGCTTATGAAATTTGTCTTCTAGTTTTTAAAAGGAATAATCCCATGTCTTGTATTATCGAGTAAACTTTTATTCTTCATTCCTGATAATTTCTTGTGCTTACGCAATCATCATCTCTTTGTTGTACCTATCTATAGAACCAAATTATATCGGAAATCTTCAGTTTCCCACGGTATTTAACTGCTTAACCATCTAATTGCGGTCGCACTAGATTTTTATTTGTTTATGATGAGTGAAAGGAAATGGTTAAATAAATATAAACACACACACACATATACATATATGTGTGTGTATAGTTTTATTTAATTGTTACTATATATTTTTGAAATTTGCTTATTACATAAAAAATATAAATCACAACGAATTGACAAATTTTAACTTTCATAGTAGAAAGACTTGCATCCTTTCATTTCCATATCAGGATATTATTCTATGTTGTGATTCTATTCACATAAGTCGAAGAAAGGAATCTTAAACTATGATTTACATTATCAATGGAAATTACTCAAAGACAATAGGGGTATTAAATATTAACATCAATTAATTTATTATTATTAATAGATTGATCCTCAAGTAATATTAGATAAATGGACAAATGGACGATATGTCTGGAGAATGGAAGAGTTTGTGGCATTCATAGTTTGCGCAGCGGCACGCGGATTTCGGCATTCCTATTAGCTTTGTAAAGGTAAAAAACGCAAAGCTGCGGTTCGATCTACCGGACATATGAAAATGCAATTGGCTCACAATATCTGAACAATCGTATCGATCATGATAAACTTTGTAGCATTCTTGCTCCCAGTTAAAAATGCCTACTACATAATGTGCTATATTTAGACAGTAAATTTGCCTAAGCGAAGTCTTTTCAAGACATATTGAAGCGGTGTTGTAATGTGCGTATATGTGGCTTAAATATGAATTATTTAAAAGGCCAAAATAAACAGTGAAATACGCTGGTAGGTGGAGTAGCGAGAGGACATTGAAATATAATTACGATTTGTTTAATAACTTTAAATACTAAATTTCAACAATGTATAGTAATTAAATAGTTGTAAAACTTTTAACCTGTTGCTAGTGACACAGACTGTTGAGGTTATCGAAGTACTTGAAAAGTACTCGCAAAGTACCTGAAAAAATTATATATATATATATATATATATATATATATATATATACATATATATATATATATATTTGTATATATGTATATATATATAGATATATCTATATATATATATATATATAAATATATATAAAAGTTAAATGGGGAGGACACATTTTTTAAGACTTTGAAAGCACATATCACACCAGCTATTGACTAAAATAAAAATATTATTTTGGAACCTCTATATAATTTTTTAAAACCTCTCTAAAGATACCCCATACGCCTAGGTGCATTTTTCATCCCTCAATTACATGTATGTAGTGCCACCCCCATATAATTGTTTTCTTAATGCCATTATCTCATTGTATAGCGGTTCATAGCAGACAGTAGTCTTCGAGTAAAATGGCTATGACATATGAACAGATGGACGAACAGACAAGCAAGATGAAATTATATTATTACAGATCATAAAAATGTGCTGAATATTTGCATTTGTTTTTGCAAATATATAAAAATCTATATTGGTACATTTTACAATTATTCTTTATGATTCCACTTTGGTAGTACATACATAATTTGGATAATTATGATAAGTAGAAAAAAGGTAAGTCTGTAGGAAAATACTCTTTATGGTCTAAGCATATTTTAATAAATCAAAAATATTTCAAACCGTTAAAAAATTATTTTAATTTTCTTTAATACGCTACCACACTTAAAATTAATGGTAAACATAATATGATTTATTCAGCCCGTGCAAAACGTCATTGAGACTATAAAATGCTATCAGCACAGTGTAGCGATAAGTTCGTAAACAGTGGTTACTGTATCATTAAAATATGTTATAGTGTGTTTTATAAAAGTAAGGCCAATAAAGTTAATATAGATGATTAAATCAAGTAATCAAAATTTGCCTATATATTTCTATAAATTCATGTACATCAGTTTATTTGCATCACGGAAAGCATACAAACGATGCGTTAATGCTATTAGATAATATTTGTGTGTGTATATATGTATATATATATATATATATATATATATATATATATATCTCGTATATATCGTGATATATATGTATATATCGTGAAATACTTAAAAACATAAAAGACAACACATTCCACACCGTGCTTGAAGATATATTTCCTTAGCTGGCTAGATTGATGTGGCTGACCTAACCTTTATTTACCAGGAGGTAGTCGCTTAGAGCTCGTTATTTTCATGTAGCATCGTCCTGAGGATTGACGACAAAGTTACGAAAATATTCTGCAATTTATTTTTCAGTTAGTCTGCGAAACGTAATGATATGCAGGTTATTTTATTGAGTTGGTTGCCTTTAAAAGAATGTTTAGTTACAATTTGTAGATTGGTAAATTTAAAGAATGATTCACTTTTGTAAAATTTTTATGTAATTTTTGTTTTAATTATTAGACATTATTTGTTTCAAGATGAAACATAAATGATCTGTATCAGTTTTTTATATTAATTGTCATTATATCATATTTTATCATTCTTATTCCATGTGTAATTTTTTCAGGCACTTTGCAAGTACTTTTCAAGTACTTAGCTAACCTCAACAGTCTATGTCACTAGCAATAGGTTAAAAGTTTTACAATTTTTTAATTAATATACATTGTTGAACCAGCGTATTTCACTGTTTATTTTGGACTTTTAAATAATTCATATTTAAGCGACATATACGCACATTACAACACCGCTTCAATACGTCTGAAAAAGACTTCGCTAATGTAAATTTACTGTCTAAATATAGCAAATTATATGGCACATTATATGGTATATAGTACACAACTTTGCTTTTTTTACCTTTACAAACTCATAGAAATGCTCTGCGCGCCGCTGCGCAAACTATGAATGCCACAAACTCTTCCATTCTTTCGACATATTCGATAGTTCATCACTTCAGTTCAAGCCGTCCATTTATGTAATATTACTTGAGAGTCATCTATTAATAATAATAAATTAATTGATGTTAATGTTTAATACCCCTATTGTCTTTGGCTAATTTCCATTGATAATGTAAATCATAGTTTAAGATTCCTTTCTTCGACTTATGTGAATAGAATCACAACATAGAATAATATCCTGATATGGAAATGAAAGGATGCAAGTCTTTCTACTATGAAAGTTAAAATTTGTCAATTCGTTGTGATTTGTATTTTTTATGTAATAAGCAAATTTCAAAAATATATAGTAACAATTAAATAAAACTATACACACACATATATGTATATGTGTGTGTGTGTGTTTATATTTATTTAACCATTTCCTTTCACTCATCATAAACAAATAAGAATCTAGTGCGACCGCGATTAGGTGGTTAAGCAGTTAAACACCGTGGAAAACTGGAGATTTCCGATATAATTTGGTTCTATAGAGAGGTACAACAAAGAGATGATGATTGCGTAAGCACAAGAAATTATCAGGAATGAAGAATAAAAGTTTACTCGATAATACAAGACATGGGATTATTCCTTTTAAAAACTAGAAGACAAATTTCATAAGCTAAACGTTTCTTCTGGTTTACAAGGAATGGAAACCATGCATACCTAAGGGAAACTAGTAGGAAATATAAAGGATATGTAAGGACACTTTACAGATATCGAAAAAACGTCTTTTATACACGTTTAGTCATCAAGTTCAACTTGACATCGTATGGGCTCCATTTTCTAGAGTGAAAATTGTCTTATCTTTTTGTAAACAATTCGAATCTGTTAAAATTAAAAATGTGACTTGAATTTTTGCAATGGTTAATACTCCAGCTCGATGATAAACAGCAGTCACTTTGGTAATTCTTGAAAAAACGTGAGTAGAAGTGAATACTCTTGGGAAGAAACACGGACGCAATTAAAGTACATAATTATCATTAATATTTGCCAACTATTATTCCCACTTCAGTAGTACATTAAATTTACCATTTTAGAATTCGTTTTTTACTTTCCCTTTTTTTGTATGTTCAATCCAAAATCAGACTAAAGAAACAATTTACAGAAATTAAAAGCAGTGTGGACTAAACAAGGCTTTCATCTAAATATAAAAGAAAAAGCACCGTAATTTTTCCAATAAGAATTGACGTAAATTTGCTAAAGAAAAATCAAATTTCGGTCTTATGAAATCATGCGTAATAAGTAAATCACTTTATTTTCTGATCAAAGGTTAAGGGAAACGGGATATCGTAATGCAAATAAATTAAGACAAAATAGACTTAAAGTTTTTTACGTCGTCGATGAATAGCACATTGGGCAAAATCGTGTTATATTCCAACATGTGAACGAAATCTTAAACAAAAGAAAACTTTTAAACTTGTAATGTATACAAAGCATACAATAGCGGATATTAGATAGCTCTGTCTGTAAGCTTACCGATAGGTTAAATTAACCGACAGGTTAAATTTATGTAAAATGGCCGAGTAATTTCCAGGACGCAAACCAACTTGGTGCGGATAAATGCCGGCGCTTCCGTTCAGTATTGCCTTCGATTTCTGTCGTTGATTTAGATATTTTTATCTCGGATCTAAACAACTTTAAAACGGAAATTAGTTACAGTATTTCGGGTATCGAATATTATCTCAGATGTCTGCACACGTATATCGTGGAATATCATACTATCTGCAACGATGTGGATACATAATGATATCGTATCGTGAACATTAAAATGTAGGTCTTCCCACCTTTTGTATGAGGCAAAGTGAAGTTAAAAATTTTACTGACTGTAGACTTACTCGACATAATCAGACATAATTTTTCCTTTTGTTCCATAACCTTTAACCCAAACGTTAAATAATTTAAATTAAATAATAAAAAAATAACTAAATTTATATAAAGTGATGACATTATTAAGTTCAAAAATTATTAGCGTATGTATATTGAAGTTTAAAAACAATTGACTAATGCAATTGAAAATCTGAGTACAGGTCAACATTTTTTTCATGGTCAACATTTACATTACCCGAAAATAATTATTTGGCCAAAGATTATTCAAATTATGTTTTCCTCGAAAATGACCGAGTCATCTACCAGTACTCCAGTTATCACTACTAGTTTACAAAAATACTAGGTAATAAACTTATTTCGAATTAAATTTCCTAGTATTTCTTTATTAGCAAATACCATTAGCTTAAGGCAGTAACTTTGCTCAATTAGGCATACTACAATAGGCAACTTGATGAAAATGTTAAAAAAAATGTATGTGGTTAGATCTGAGTAGACATGACGTAAGATCTCTCAATAGCTGGTGAGATATATGCTTTCAAAGTCTTAAAAAGTGTGTATAACCCATTTAACTTTTATATATATTTATGTATATATATATATATATATATATATATATATATATATATATATATACTAGCAAACCCGGCGAACTCCGTTTCGCCACCAGATGGGTTCGTTTTTTGTAACATTTCGTTTGGGGATGAAGAAAAACATTTTTTTTTATATTTGAAAAGGAAAAATTTTATTTCATTTCACAACAGCAATGAATGCACCATTGAACCATGGAAATGATATATTTGTCCTTGTATCTGTAATTGCAAACAATCATTTGTTGAACAATACGGTGTGACTTCTGTTCGTGTGATGGTGTAGTGTGTGGTGTATGTGTAGTTGTTATGTGTTGCAATTGATTGTGTTGGTGTGATCGATTGGTGTGAGTGATTGGTTGTGTGTGTTGTATCTTTTACCTTGCAAGTCGGCATGAAGCCGCCTTCTCGAATGATATTAGCTCCAAAGGAAGTCATGCGAAAGCAGTTATTGTATTCAAGGATGCGTTGAAGAAAATGGTTGGAATCGGGATCACTTCCATCGAACAATGGTTTCAGTGGCTGTGGTGGTGTAAGTAATGGATCCAGTTTGACTTTTCCACTTGCGCAGCACAATCTAGCCGTTTCTCTTTTGAACTTTAACGCATTGCAATATCGGCATACAGTCGTCATTGGTCCAATATCTAAATTGTCATCATCACTGTAGTTCGCAGTGGGATCATATTGGAATACCAAGCGATTGTATGATGCCAATGATCTTCCTGTGCTCACGCGTTGTCTCAATCGGGCATTTTCTCTTATTATATTTTGTCTTTCTTCGCTTAAGTTCTGTGAATATACTTGTTGCTGGCTTGCATGTCTTGTGCGGCGGCCGATATTCGCACGTCGTCCTCTAGGCATTTTGGACTATGGACAGACTGGTGAATTTAACCTTAAATGCACGATCCACATAATTTACACAGTTCAACTTACCACCTTAAGGACAAATGCCTGCTGTTGAAATTGACTAAAAATTTACACAATACGCGTGATTGTTTTGATGGTTTCCAATTTAACTGTTAGGAAACGAATAAATTTAACCTCAATTTCACAATTTTACATTGATCACAATACCGGTTTTAAGTTAGCGTTTGAAAGAACGTGCGCATAATAAATGTCACATGAAATTAACTGAGCAGAGTACAATGAGTAGCTGTCAAACAATGTATCACGCACCGGCGCCACCTACTTAAAATACTGGCGCCATCTGCTCCACAACCATGCAAAACCATATTGGTTTGTAGTACATGCTATGTATCAGAGATGGCGCTGTATGTAAAAAATGATTTTCCCTGTTTTCCTGCTTTTCTGTTGAAATTTTTCCTGAATTTTGTTTGCTATAAACCTCACGGAGCCCGAGACCTTTCCAACGAATGCAAAACCGTGGAAATCGGTTCGTGCGTTCTGGAGTTATAGCGTCAGAAAGGAAAACCCGACTTATTTTTATATTATAGATATATATATATATATATATATATATATATATATATATATATATATATATATCTAAGATTTATTGAGTACAATTTAGCAAAGTCGCCGTTAAACTTCCTTCAAATCAAAGCAAAGTTCATTTTTTATATGACAACGCTTGACCTCGAGTAGCAAAAGTAACGTCTGAAAAATTACTTTCACTCGGATATGTGTGGAGTGTGCTACATCTACCCACCGTACTCTACAGACCTTTCGCCATCTGTTTACCATCTGTTTCGCTGTCTCTGTCTAATCTTTCGCCATCTGTTTACCATCTGTTTCTCTGTCTGTCTTCTGTTATCTAATCATTTAGAGGATATAAAATATAAGCACGAAAGCCATATCAAAATCAAATTTCACTGGTTTTTCAGTCAAAAACCTAAAGATGTCTACATGGACGGAACTTTAGCTCCGCCTTCACGTTGGCGCCAAGTGTTAGTATGTATGTATAAATACATACATACACACACATATATATAAATATATATATATATATATATATATATATATATATAAATATATATATATATATATATATATATATATATATTTATATATATGTGTGTGTGTGTATATGTATATATACATACATACACGCATGTATAATTATATTATTCAAGTTTAAGTTATTTAATGATAAGATGAAAAATTACTATTAGATGATAATTACTATTTTAATAAACACGATAAAAGGTAGAAACTGAAAGCAAAATAGAATTTATTTTCACAGAATTATTTCCAGCAATGTAAAAAACCCACTTATTACTTTATGAACTAAGTGACGTAACTAGCGTCATATTACCATTATTCTATAACGAATTTTGCATTATTTAGCATTTCCCTTCCAATGATGAAAATATAAATTATACACGTTCATACATTACGAACGTGTGAGGAGATATCCCTCGTTCGTTGTGTTTAGTCAATGTGACAACAGGAATTTTAATTACTAATGTATAATAAGTAAAATAAAAAAATTAACAAAAAAAAATTGTTGGTCGCTAGGAATGGTTTTCAATACAATATCTAGTTCGTAATATATTAAAAAGAATAGCGACTTCCGTTTTCGAGCATCTATGGTTCATTTTGCCTATCGCCGAATGCTATTGTATAAATATACAGCTTCACGTATTTTCTGAATTATCTCGTCGTTACACGTATCACGACATACACATAAAAGCATCAACTATTTAACAGGCCGGGAGCTGAGTGTATATATTCTCGATGATAAATTTATACTGCAGAGTGTAGACGTGGTTTTATCTTAAAACAATAATTAAAAAGATAAAATTGATGTATTCAGAGACAGGCTATGCAGTATACCTGTCCACTTACAAGTTGAGAAAAATACAAGATATTTTATTCCAATTCTGTATATTAACTTATTAAATCGCTCAAACATATCAGCATTATGTTGTTAACTAAATTACTTCTTTGAAAAAAAAATCATTTTATAATGATTATAGGTGGCGTTATGCATATATTAATTTTCAAACTAATGGTTAATAATATTTTCTAAAGGTCAATATGTTGTGAACTAAATTACTTATTTGAAAAAAAAAATTTTATAATTATTACAGGTCGCGTTATGTAGATATTAACTTTCAAACTAATAGTTAATCATATTTTCTAAAGGTCAACATAAACAAAGGCATGGGCAAAGCAAATATAAAATAAAGAGACAAAATTCTTCATCAATTTTGTCATTATGCATATAGTTATTTTAGGAAGCAGTCCTTTATAATAGGCCGTATATAAAATGTAATGTATTTTAGGAAGCAGTCCTTTATAATACGTATATAAAATGTAATAATACGTATATAAAATGTAATGTATTTTAGGAAGCAGTCCTTTATAATAGGCCGTATATAAAATGTAATGTATTTCATAATACGAAATATATTAGTTTATACGTACTTTGTAACATTAAGGGTGGCTATTGGATTACGCGATTCATCTTTTTCTAATTACAAAGTTTTGAATGTATATTTTATTTCTTTACATAAAATTCCAAAAATGACGAACTTTTCATTTGATGTACATATATCACTTTGGTCGGTTAATTTCATTCTTTACTGTACTAATAACGCTGTTATTTGTCGCGTGATCCGAGATATATAAAACATAATGGCAAATTAAATCCATATAAAGGATCAAAAACGTTTTTTTACTAAGAAATTGTATAGGTAGCCAAAGCCATATAGAAAATTACGCACATCGCTGACACTATTATAATCATTAAATTATGTGACAATTAAACCGAGTAAGCTGTGCGCTTTTATTTTATTTAGAAAAGCCCTAGTATGAATGGACGAATCGGCTACAAAAAAAGATTGGAAACTTATTTTAACAAGTTTTAGACTTTTATTTATACTTAAATAATTCGTTCCGAATATAACTAAACTCGTTCCGGATATTATTTAGACGTAGGGGACTAAAAACACATTATTTTGCGATATGTATTTATTTTTTTACGTTTAATAAAAGTTAAAATTGAAAATTTCAATAAATCGGTGTATAAATACATGATTTAAGTGAAATATATGTAGCATACTTTTGCCTGGCAACGGTTCAGTAATTAGAATTAACAGGGAATATAAAAAAGAAATTGTGATTTTAATGAAAGGAAACCAGCCTGAAACAAACATATACCGAAATACTGTGCAAAACTCATCTTCAACGTTAAAGAAATAGGCGAAATTGTAATATCCAAATTAAATAAGTGAGCGTGTTACTTCTTTCATGATAAAAATATGCACTGACTCTCTCTAGCAGTATCCCTTGCTTTAAACGAAGAAATAATTAAATATCTATTTATTTTTATTTCATCCCATCATTCTAAACCATAATGGAATATGAATACATTAAATTTCCCAAAAAGTTTTGTGCACAACTTTCATCGCACTCCATATAAAATATATATTAAATATTTATACACAGCTGGATTAAAATTTTTTACTGTAGATTTTTTTATTTTTGGTTTACAGGAAATGAAAACTTTTAATTTTATACCTGAATAAATCGATGTATTCTAATTCATGATCACTCGGACTCCAAAAATTTTAACTGAAATAAAACTCAGACGAGAAAAATATTTCCTGTGATATTATTGAAGATTGGTATTTGGATTAAAATACTAAGATAAAGAAAATGGTAAAAAAGTAAAGTTTCTGTTATTAAGAAATTGCATACATTTGATATTCTATTGGTGATGCACTGTCTATTGTACTAAACCTCATGTGACATTACTATTTAAAATGATTCAATCGTGAATCTTTTTCGTCGTCAATTTTTGTCATGACAGGTCTTAACCTTATTTTTGTAAATTATAAAATTGGATTTTAATAAATTAATTATTCTGCTAATGAATTTTGTGATTTTGTCCACATACATATTAACTTCGTCTAAAATACGACGAGTACATTAAAACGAAATGTGCAAGCTAATTTTCTAAGATCAATTTATTGAATTAAGCAAAGAATACTAATCTGTCAAATATTTTAATAAACATAAAATAACACATCTGATCCAATTATTTATTGAAATATATTTTTCAACATTTGGGCAAGAATTCGATTTTTATATGTCTGTTTAAAATGATGCTCTGATACCATAATCCCATTTAATCCACGAGTTGAACAATAGTCCACGTCAAAATTTACTTGAAACGTCATTCAATGGCAATCTAATAGACGGCAACGTTCTGGTAATGAAAATTATTTAAAGATTAATTATAATTTTTAAGCATCCTTTTATATTTCGGAACGTTATTCAATATAAATTTATTTAAAGGCAAAGAAAGATGTTAAACTTTAATATTATTTTCAGTTTTAATGTGCAAAATTTCTAATATTTTGCATAAAGTACGTTAATATAAATTCAAATGAAACTTTGGCTTTAAATATTCGTGACATAAAACAGAAAGATTCAAATATACACCATGGTGATTATTTACATTAGAGTTTAGGATGTCTATGGATATTTCAGCACCTTCGCTTCGCATAATCCTGTTATATCTTATAATGTGTACAACGTAAAACACTGCAATTTACCGACCTCAAACCTGATATAAATGTGGTATGATTACACACCCACACATACATATATATGTATATATATATATATATATATATATATATATATATATATATACATTTATAGTTTAATACGATTTTTAGTGTATAGAGCTTTTACTTAGATATCTGGAGTCAGAGTTATCGCTTCAGTATCTTAAAATAAACTGTTTGGTATCCGGATAGGAGCTACTAGTTGTATTGAAGTTGAGGTTTCTAGAATCTATAAAATTTATAAATAGATCTACATATTATTTGTAAATGGTGAAATTTATGTAATTTTATTATACAAAATGCAATTGTAAACAAGGCGACCAAAGTAGAAACGAAAGTTTAAACTAAGTAATAAATTACGTCAAGGGTTACATTATTTTATCGTTTAATTCTAAATCTATAAAAGAAAATCAGAAGGGATGAAAACATTATTTTAAATCTGTCGTTTTCTGGTCAAATAAAGTTTTAATAAAATATTGTACTTTTCTAAAAACTTTCCGTCGCAAGCAAACATTTTCCCAACACATTAACTTTATGACGTATTGAACTTTCAGGTTAACCCATTGCCCCAATTTTAGGGCGATGACATTTTCAGATTATTGCGGAACATGGGTCTAGCCTAGTTATTATAATGCCGTTACCTGAAATAATTACGTTGAGGTACAATTCGGGGATGTATCGCATAGTTGTTGTGAACTGATATACATATATTCAATTTATTTTATAGCAATACGGGCGTTCCTGATATAGAAAACGAATTGTGTGAGACATTATGCAACCTATTAAGTCGAAGCTATTGTTAATAGGATCACCGTTGATAAGTTCGAGTTTAAATTTTAAAATATTTAATTTGAATATGAAATATTAATGGAAGCCATATTTTAATTAAAAAAAATGTTGGAATTAAATATTTTCATTTACATTTAAGACAATTTAAATGCTTTCAACAGTTTTTGGAAAAAGGAATGTAATTTCTTTACAAATGTACCTTAGTATATAACTGGTTAAATTGTTTTATGTTCTTTTAGTATAAAAGCGTGAACTCTAAGCGACCACTTCCTTGAGTAATAACGTTTAGAGCGGCTACATCAATCTAGCCAGCGAAAGATATATACCTTCACGCATGTTATGCAATATTTTGCCTTTTAGATATTCAAAGAATATAAAATCCTCGAGATTTGGGACCTGAATATGCGGCGGACAAATTTCCGTCTTACCACTTCGTTCAGTGCGGAAGTTGCGTACAATTTACGGCCATGTTAATTTTATGTATTTTTATAAATAGCGATTTTAGTGTCACATTACTTTTATTTCTACATATTCCAGACCTGAGATTATTCAAAATTGCATCTCTGTAACAAATATTACAAACAAATTATATCGTCAGAGGATTTCATTAAGAAATTTATTTTGGTGACATTTTAACATTTTATACCTCTGCATTTAAGTGACGCAGTTATTTGTGTACAAATGAATATCATATGAAATTTTTTTGAGAAGAATGAGGTGAATATGGGAAACTATAAAATATCTTGTAGATAAGCATAAAAAATCAATTCAAATTGACACGAAATTTCTAATTTAGGCGTTAAATAGTCTGGGATAAGATGTCATAGAAACTTTACTCAAGCATAAGTGTCTAAATTTTGTATTGTATGGAAAACAGTATTATTTTACAAGAGAAAATTATCTAAATATTTTGTGGAAACATTAAGACTACAGATACACTATGTAATTATGCTCTAAGAAACTTATCGTCGATGCATTTCTTTTTATGGACAATGCAGGATGTGAGAGAAGATATCACTTTATACATTAGATATTAAAATTGAAATTACCTAATGGTAAGAGGATGAAAGTTCACCTACTGACACTTGCAGAATTATTATTTAAACTTGTGATTAAAATGGACACTGAACACTACATAAATGTATTTTCACAGAATTGGTCTCAATAATATTTTAATAACAAATATATTTTAATCCAACAACTTCAGTGAGCTATCTAGCTTGGTATTATCATAATGTTTAGCATAAAAAAGAGATTTTTCATTTCGAATAATTATCTTCCAATGATATATCACTTATGTTAGTACATTACGAACGGATCTTTTTATGACACAGGAGTGAGTGGTAATGGTAGTTTCTGCTGTAAATGAACCATACGTAATTTAAAAATATTTGAAAAAAGAAACAGTTGCCGTTAGCTTTGGAACATCTGACCTATAATGTATTAGAAAGACAAGAAAATTCCGTATTTCTAGTAACTGTGGTCCATATTACCTGTCAAGGACTTGAATTCGTTAAATATGCACGGAAACCTACGTATTTTTATCATTATTTCCCGGAATGTGAGAAATGTAAAAACATGATGGTTTATTAAAACCCGTAAAAAAGAGTCAAAATAGTTTTTGTAATAAGAGTTAAAAAGAGTGTTGTAGATAATCAAAAGTCACACAAGCAATTGTACTTTTGTTGAAACTATAAGAATTTCACTACGTAAAGAATATACCAAGCAAGCTATAAATTTGTAGCTAATGAAAAGTATACATAGTGTTAATAAATGAACAGATTTTAGCCAGAATGAAAAAAAATGCATCTTAGATTAAATTGAAATTAACTATTTGTGTAACTTTCAATAATCCGATATCTACAAAAAAAAACAGAAAATATTTAAAAGTAGCAGAAAAATCAGCAACAAAATCAGGGAATATTTAAAAGCAGCAGAAAATTGTTTTAACAAGACTTTTGAGTTTTATATATCCGGTACTTTGATCATTCCAGACATCACAAGATTCATTTCGAAGTTTCTTTACCAGTTTTACATACATATGCTTTAGCTTAAAATAGTTATTCCAGTAAAGATGATTTGACATTTTTGTATTAAATTAATAACAATAAGACCAGAAGAAAATGAACGTTAAGTGTATATAATACTTTAAAAATTGGTGAGAAAACTCCGATTTCGTATTTTATTGCTCTTTTAACAACTTATCCTAATATGTTACTGAAAACGAAAGCAGTTTATTTGGTACTAAAAGTAGAAGATTGTTCATTAAGATATATAATCATGATGGTATAAGTAAAATATTTGTTGTGTACTTTTGTATGGCTGTGGTCTAGTGATTAAAATTAACTAAAATACCAATAGAACAATTTTAATGGAAGAGATCGATCTGAAAACAAAGACGTATTGGAAAACTGATAAAAATCATTTTCATTTTCAATTGAGTAGACACAATTGTATAGTATGTAAATAAGGAAGTTAATATTGTTATTATGTATATATATATATATTATTTTTATTATGTATATATATATATATATAGGAAGTTATTATGTATATATATATATATATATATATATACACAGTAAACGTGATACTTAGTATCCCCACAAGATAAAAATACATAAAGTTAAATCTGACCTTAATTCTGATCAATTTTTGGGAAAAAATTTCCTCAGTTTTGCCATCGAAATCCTAGCAAAACGTAAAGTTGCTCCATCTTATTGAAACTGTATCCTGCTATTGTATATAGGAAGTACTTTACTATGAATATATAATAAAATATTTGGTTATGTATTTATATATATTATATTAAACACTTTACTATATATTTAAATATATTACAGACAATAGAAAATTTTGGGTTCCAAAACTCATTAATCATGCGACAGTTTCTTCCTGGTTAATAAAATAATTACCAGTTGTTCTTTGAGCAAAAATTTTCAAACAAACTGTTCTTCAAGGGCAATGTAAACTCTTTTGATGACAATCTCTTGAATTACGAGTATTATATTAACACATATTTTGTTTATGTACATAACCTTAAATATGAAAGTGTGCCTCATCAAACAATAGTGTTCTCAGGGTTTGAAACCCTTCCAACTTGATTTTTGTGTACGTCCTCTGCAATAATAATTCAGTTTCTACACAATTTGTATTTTGTACGTATAAAGTTTATCTTTTTTCTCAAAATTATAGGCACTTTTGAGTTTTTGATGCCTGGAGATACTGCAATCATCTTTTTTTTTGGATTTGAAATATTCTCTTGTCGCATCTGAGCCAAATTTTTCGGTGTCTATTGTATTTTTTGACTATTGTATCGCGTTATATAAACCTCTGTACCCAAGACCAAATAATTATTCTCGGGTTATCACTCAAACAACGAATATGGAAATAAGTAGAGAAAGTTTGACGAACTCAACGATCGGTGCATAAGTATATTTACAATCGATAATGAGGTGAAAATTTAGTAAACATTTTATACAGAATGTTGACTTTTTCTTTTAGTTGCACACTAAATAAAACAACTTATATTCTGTCAAGCTATAAAATAAATATAACTTAATTTGTATTAACGGTTAAATAATGGCATAAAATTTTATCACCAATACTATTCGCTTGTTTAAATGATTATATCGCGAATCAGCACTGACTGTAGTAGGTAAATCAATCTAGCCAGTGAAAGAAATATAACTCCAAGCCGGACGTGAAATATTTTACCGTTAGTGTATTTACGTAGTCTGCAAATCCCTCAGGATTTGGGAATGGAATATTTGGCAGGTAGTTTTATCTGTTACCGTCAAGAAAAAAATTTTGGAGGATGTTTTGTTTATATATTTAAAGCCGATTATATAAAAGGAAATGGAGCCATTTGTAGAGAGGCCGAAGAGCCGAAATAAAATGTGATAAAATTTTTCAATGAATTTTAGTGTACTGTCAATATAATAGTGTAAATATACAAGATAATATAGAATATCTAGTACATAACAATGTTGTAATTGAAAAATACATAAATTAAAAGGTCAGAAATGTTTTTCACCAAAATAATTAAAAAAAATTATAAAACGAAGAATAAATTATTTTTTGGTCCGTAAATAAGAAAACGATGAAAATACGCACTAATACCAAGAAAGTTTTCCATTTTTACCCACGCATCATTTTTACATTTTTATATATTTACCATTTTTACATACACACTAATACCATGAAAGTTTTTCATTTTTGTGAAAAATAAATGTAGAGCTTTATCTACTCTATATACCTTATTATGATATAACTAGATCTAAATATAGTTTTAGAGATTATGGTATATTGTTGGTGAATATTTGGCTGCTGTTACTGAATATCTTGGAGCTTTTTTTAATCTAGAATGCATCACAAAAGAAAATAGCCGTGGTGTAAGAACAATGCTTAAGGTATTCGGGACAAAAGGAAATTATCATAAAAGTAGACGTTACAAATTCTAATTGGTTTGTGACAGCAACTTTTCATTACCTAATTGAGAAAAATTACTGTCATTCGCTAATCGAATTTCCTAACAAAGAAATTACTAAAAATTAGTTTGCTATCTCCTATTTTTGTAATAAATGGAGTGATTGGGTACGTAACTCGATTATTTTCCAGGAAAAATACAGTTCGAAAAATCCTATTATTTAGCTACTATTTTTTAGCTTAGACTTAATTGATTGAGGTACAAAAAACGTATATAAACTTCCTGGTGTTTCTCATATAAAATCACAAATATTGTTCAAAGATGTGTCAGGTAAGACGTGTCTGAACGTTCCAAGCAAGCTGAATTAAATTGTAATTAATTTTTATTAGCTTCAAGACTCCTTTTGTGTATAAAGTAATTTTTATTTATTATCGAGTGGTTTAGTTAAAGTTAAAGAAATATGCTAATTAGTAAAAGTAGTTAAAGTTAAAGAAATATGCTTTTGAATTTTAAATACAGCATATATATTTTGGTGCAAGCTTACATAAAACAATAGAAAAATACAGGTCACTTCACTTCATGTTTTTGAATTGTTAAATTAATTTAATAATTATTTTTAATTAATAATATCCAGAGTTAAATTTACAATATATTATAAATTTAACCATTGTCTTATTTGTTCAATACTTTTTGATCTAGTATCATTTAAATTGTGGCCCCTTGTATGATAATTTTTACTATTTAACTTTAATGATAATTTGTAAAATTTTAAAAATGTTAGCGTTTCGGGTAATGCGAATGTGAAAAATATTAATTTCCCATTTATGTAGGCAATCGTTTTAAACTTCAATATTATTGATATTTTTTCGATCTAGTAATATGTTCTAACATCCCCTTACAAGCCTTGGCTGCGTCTGCTACGCGCTCCTTCGTGCGAGCGTCTTCTATTAGTTACGAGTCGTTTTCAATTACTTAGGTTCAAAGTTTTTATCTCTTTTTCGATTTCATCTATCCATATAACGGGTGGCATACCTCTTGGTCGGGTACCCTCGGGTTTTTTGAATCTTAATATTTTAGTAGGATTATTTTTTTGTTTGCTTTTCCATCTATCCTCTTCTTGCTCTGGGCCAAATATCGCTCTGAGGAACTTTCACTCAGTAATGTGTTCACTTTAAAAAAATATAGTTATTTATTAATTTAATTATTATTGTATTTAATTTTAATTTTTTAATTTAATTTGTTTAAGGTTATAAAATGAAAAAAATCATGTCTGATTATATCGAGCCAAACTATTTTCATGAAAATTTAGTAAATTTCACGTTGCTTAATTTGAGTGGTCGGAAGTTCTACATTTTAGTGTTTACAACACAATAATATACAGTATGCACATCGTTGGAGATAGTATGTAGACGGTATTCTACGTGGCGTTACACGAGTCTGTGCTTATATTCAATACCCGATACACACTAGCTAAATTTCATATTAACGTGGTTAACGATCGAAATAAAGAAAAACTAAACAGGCGAAAGCAATCGAAGGCAATTTTGACCTGAAGCATCGGCGTTTATCCCCACGAAATTGGGTTCTGTCCTGAAAATCAGGTCCCTTTATTTAAATTTAACCACATTTTACCGACAGAGCTATCCAATATTGATTTCCATGTGCTTCGTATAGATTTTACTTTTGAACACGTGGTTTGTCTATTTTTCCAATGTTTTCTCAATTAGGTTAGCCAGTAGTGACCGAAAAACGAGATGAAAATAAATGTATTAACTTAACAATTATCATGTATTTAAATGTAGTATCAATAATAGGAGATGAATCTTGAACAATAAATTGAGTTAAAATATATTTAATTAAGAAGCCGAATAAGTTTTCAATTTTTCATTAATTTAAGATTGCGTTCATGTGGTCGAGTATAACACACATGTGTTATTCATGGGTCACTACAAAAACTTTAAGAATTCCATTTCGAATTCATCTTTATTCAGAAAATATGTTTGCAATAAATTTATTTACTTGTTACACGTGGTTTCATAAGACCGGAGTTTGATTTTTTTGATAAATTTAAGTCATTTCTTATTGAAAAAATTAGGGCACTTTTTGCATATCTTATGTTTATATAAAATCCTTGTTTACTCACCTCCAATCATAGTTCCGTTAAATGGACCTTAACCAATATTAAGTATATTAGTAATCGTTGGAATAGACAAATTTTTCTATATTCCGACTAAAAGAAAGACGTAACTTAAATTTTATGTAACTGTCTAAAACTGTGATGTATTAAATCTTTAATTCTAGATTACACGTATTACTACAACTAATGAATCAAATCATTTCTGTCTTCTGATTCTGGCTTTAACATAAGAAAACGGTAAAAGAAATAAACGAAGTTTAAAACACAAAATTCGAAGTACTATTGGGTATAATGGCTGCGAAATATTTATGATAATTATATACTCTTAGTAGCATCGGCGTTTTTTCCAGGAGTATTCACTTCTACCTTAAAATTTTTTAAATTTAAATTGTCATATATAGTTTACCTATTTCATAATATTATTAGACTGTTATCTCTAGAACCATCAAAATGGTCGTTGTTTAACCTTGAGCTGGCGTATTTACCCATACATAACTACAATTTTCAGAAATCACATTTTTAATTTTAATTTATTCGAATTAGTTCCGAAAGGATACGAAATTTTTCACTCAAGGAAATAAATGTCTTGTCTTTCTTACATATATATATATATATATATATATATATATATATATATATATAATATATATATATATATATATATATATATATTACGATGGCAATTTATAAACCCGTCACTTTTTTTGACCGATTTCTGGAATGTTATAGAAGCTTCTGGTATATTTTTTGTACGGTATATAAGTGCGGCATTCGAATTTATGTTCAGTATTTAATTGAGTAATAGGCGACTAAAGAATAAATTATAAATGGAAGTATTTCGAAGTAAACTTAGTGTTACTCTTTCTTCATGAATATAATTTAGGGCGAAACACCAGGGAAGCATCACGCAATATATATACAACGATGGGTGAAGACATGTCTTCTTACGACACAGCCAAGAACTGGTTCCAAAGATTCAAAGAAAGAAATTATCACCTGTCCGATAAAGCTCATCCAAAGCGACCTCTTACAATTCATTTAGAAATATTTAAAAACCTTATTGACGCAGATCCCAGATTATGTTTGTGTTGTTTTGCAGAGCTATTTTTATGCTTTTATATTGCAATGGAAAACAACTTCATGCTTTCAGAAAGAAGTGGAATATTCCGTTTGGCTACCACATGAGCTTACACGGTTTCAGTTTCAGAGGAGGGCTATTGTGTGCTTGGAATTTCTGAATTCCCATAGTATCAACGAGAGGTTAAAGTATCTAGTTACAGGAGATGAAAACTTATGTTAATTTTTAGCGTAAACGTTAGTGACTAGGAGCTGGAGAAAAAGGTGTACCTTGACTGACTAACTTCTTTCAAATCAAAGTAAAGTTTATTTTTTACCTGACATACATAATATATATATATATATATATATATATATATATACATATGTATATATATATGTATATGTATATGTGTATATATATATATATATATATATATATATATATATATATATATTGGGCTGACTAATAAGTAATAAGCAGTCATTCATGTGATGAGTTCCGTGGGAGCTCTCGAGTTCAGTTGATCGCCAGCGTGTATTAGTCGACTATCTTCTTCAATTAAGAATTTTATTCTGTTCCTATCCAGTTCAACCGTTTGACCAGAGCGTGGTTGATCACACAAGGAATAATCGCCGCTGCGGAACCGCTGGATCTATCGTTTTTCAGTAGCTTCAGATATTGCTTCAGGAGTTACACGTTGGCATAGGTCACGGGTAGCTTTGGTAGCAAAGTGACCAGATGACACTCGTAGAGTAGACAGTGTCTCATATGCGTCTTAATGTCTTCCATATTTTATGCCTCATAACAGTGCAGCGTCTTAGTTACTACTGTATCAGTGAAACCGTACCACGCCCTTTATATATCTTCGATCATGGAAGCTTCTATATGCATAAGTTGAAGAAAGGAAAATCTTAAGCTATACAAGTTGTAAATTATAGTATTAATGTAAATTATAATAACAACTGTATAACATCAATTATAATTACCAAAGACAATACAAGAATTAAACACTAACATCAATTAATTTATTATTATTAATAGAACGACCCTCAAGTAACACTACATATATGGACAGCCTGCATCGAAATAATGAAGTAGCTAATATGTAGAGAGAACAGAAGGGTTTATCGTATTCACACTGCGCAATAGCGCGCAGATTTCCGCATTCCTATGAGCTTTGGGAAGGTAAAACATGGAGAGCTGCGGGTCGACCTCTCGGGCATAATAAAATGTAGTTCGCATCAATCGCATCGATTCACGAAAAATGTTGTAGCTCTCTTGCTCCCAATTCAAAATGCCTACTATATAATGTGCTATATTTAGACATCAAATTTGCTTTAGCGACGTCATTCCTGGTCACGTTGAAGCAGTTTTGTAATGTTAGGCACATTACAATATATCGTCTTATGTCGTCTAAATATTAATTATTTAGAAGTCCAAAATAAACAGTGAAATACGCTGGTAGGTGCAGTAGCGAAATAACATTGAAATATATTTAGGATTTATTTAATAACTTCGAATACAAAATTTCTACAATGTGTAGTAATTAAATAATTGTAAAATTTTTAACCCGTTTCTGATGACACGGATTCTTGAGGTTAGATAGAAAAGTATTTGAAAAAATTACATTTGGAATAAGTAGGGTAGAATGTAATATAATTGTAATATTTATTTTTCACAACGTGAATAAATTTTCTTCCCTAAACTTTGCAGGTATAATAATATGGTGCATATTTAAAAAAAAATTGGAATGAGTATACTTCTAAAATTTCAACTTTTTTCTGATTTTCGGTAGAGTAGTTTCGGAAATAAAGGAGGGAACATACCTTTTTTGTGTATTTTCTGATATATCTCTGGATACATACTACCTAAAATTATGAAAAATATATTTTTGAGGCTTTTTACTTAATTTGCCTCCGCCGTCCCCCTCCTCAAATTTGAATATAATTATTTATAAATATTAAGTATTTTAATATGTTATTACTAAGCCATTAAATAAAATGTTAACATGCCACTGTTTATCAAGTTTCTATGTCAAAAGGTTTCTGAAAAAACGGCTACGACAGACGGATAGACTGGCACGTGAGTGATCCTATGAGGGTTCATTTTTCCTTTTGATGTACGGAATCCTAAAGACGTTTTAATTATAATTCTAATTTATGATTTATGTAAAAGACTGCAAGAGACCATTTATATTTCATCTCAAAACAAACATTTTAACAAGGAGAAAACAAAAATTACATACAAATTTTACAAAAGTGAACCATTCTTTAAATTTACTTCAAATTGTAACCAAATATTCTTTTAAACGCAACATGCATATCATTACTTTTCGTAGATTAACTGAAAACAAATTGCAGAATATTCTCAGGATAATTCTATATGAAAATAACGAGCTCTAAGCGAGCGCCTCCTTGAATATTTAAGTTTAGGTCGGCCACATCAATCTAGCTAGCTAGGGAAATATAGCTTCAACCACAATGTGGAACATTTTGTCTTTTATGTAACGGAATTTGCGGTGGAAAATTATTTCGTCTTACCACATAGCTCTATCCGGAAGTTGCGTGTAATTTACCGGGGAATTTGTTATTTTATGTGCTTTCATTGAAGTCGATATCAGTAACAAATTACTTTTATTTTTTGATATAGACATACATTTTAGACGCATTTATTGTATAACCTTACCATTAAAAAAGATTTTAAACGTAAGCTTATACAATAAATGCGTCTATGCTTTTTCCACTTTAATTAAATTCTTCTAAGTTACAGTAGAATTACCTTAATTTCTATTAGAATAATTAATATAATTTGAAATGATTACGCCTTAAAAACAAAACACAAAACAAAGAGTTTAATTTATTAATTTATTTTGGTGATACTTACACGACACAATAACTTATGTAAATACATAATGGAATAACTATTGCGTAAACAGTATTTGAGAATTTAGTTACAAATATTAAATCTTGCTCATAGGTAAAAAATAACAAAATTGTTATTAAAATAATATAATATTTAAAATTTTATGGATTGAAAAATTTGAGATGGGAATGGGATGGGAACTTTATTCTAGAATACGTGCCCGTACTTTACGAATACGTTCTAAGAATTTTTGTTTATATATCTTTTTATGTGGCGGGCGTTATAAAGCGTGGGGAGATATATATATCCTTTTTCCAATAATTTCTGAAATTTTGTGGAAGCTTTTAGAATGTCTATTGTAGGGTATATAAAGAGCACGGCTTTCGAGCTTTCAATCTATAACATTTTAAATTTTACATTATTTAAAAAGCAATTTTGTTATTTTTTACCTGTGAGCGAGAACTTTCACAACTTTTAATATTCGCAAATATTGTTTATGCAACAGTTATTTTGTTATGTGTTTATATACGAATAAGTTATTATGCTCTTTAAGTATCATCAAAACAAATTAATAAATTAAACACTTTGTATTTTGTTTTTAATACGTAATCATTTCAAATTATATCAAATATTCTAATATAAATTAAGGTACCTTTAAGGTTCAACGTACTTTGTATCTACGATCATTGACTTTAGAGACCCTAGTGTAAGTGAGAAGAACTTAACTAAAGCAGAAAAAGTATAGACGCATTTATTGTATAGCCTTACGTTTAAAATCTTTTTTAGGCGTAAGATTTTATAAAATTTACGTCTATATGTAAAAATAAAAATAATTTATTACTAAAATAGCTGTCCATAAAAGCACATAAAATAAAACATCCCCCGGTAAATTACATGCAACTTCCGGATGAAGCGATGTGGTGAGACGGAACAATTTTCCACCGCAAATTCCGGTCCCACGTCCCGAGAGATTCATAATCGTGAAATACGCAAACACATAAAGGACAAAATATTCCACATCATGCTTGAAGATATATTTCCCTAGCTGGCTAGGTTGATGTGGCCGACCTAAACTTTATTATTCAAGGAGGAGATCACTTAAAGGTCGTTATTTTCATGTACCATTATCCTCACAATTGACAACAAAGTTACGCAAATATTTTGCAATTTATTTTAAGATAGTCTGCGAAACGTAATGATATGCAGGTTATGTTATTGCGTTGGTTGCCTTTGAAAGGATGTTTGGTTATAATTTGAAGACTTGGTAAATTTAAAGAATGATTCGTTTTTGCAAAATTTGTACGTAATATTTGTTTTCTCCTTGTTAATGTTCAGACGTTATATTTTTTGTGATGAAATATAATGGCTTTTTAAAGTTTTCTATATAAATTAGGAATTATCTTTAGCATTGCGTACCTCAATGGAAAACGGAACCCTTAAAACATCACTCATGTGTCAGTCTATCCGTCTGCCGTAGCCGTTTTTTTAGAAACCTCTTGACGTAGAAACTTGATAAATGATGGCATGGTACTACATTAATTGATGACTTAGTAATAACATATTTTAACACATTTAATACTCAAAAATATTCGTATTTAAATTTTGGCCAATATTGTGCTCGATTTCTTTTAAGTAGGTTTCAAAAATATTTTTTTATAATTTTAGGTAGAATATCCAGAGATATATCAAAAAATATATAAAAAAGGCCTTTTTCTTTTTTTTTTTAAATTACTCAATTGAAAATTTAGAAAAAAGTTCAAACGATGCCGAATAACTATAGCGATTATCCTATATCTAATACTTTTTTGAAGTGTGAGTGAAAATAATCCGTGTTATTAGCAACAGGTTAAAAGCTTTACAATTATTGAATTACTATCCATCGTTGAAATTTTGGTATTCAAATTTATTAAACAAATCTTAAATATACTTCAGTCATTCGCTACTCCACCTACTAGCTTATTTCACCATATATTTTTGACTTCTAAATAATTAATATTCAGGCGACATATACGCACGTTATAACACCGATTCAACATACCTAGAAATGCCTACTCTAAAGCAAATTTGTTGTCTAAATATAGCACATTATATAGTAGGCATTTAAAACTGGGGGCTAGAGTGCTACAAGATTTTTCACGATTGATAGGATTATTCAGATATTGTGAGCCATTTAGTATGCCCGGAAGATCGAGCCGCAGCTCTCCATTTTTTACCTTCCCAAAGGTCATAAGAATACCAAAATCTGCGCGCCACTGCGCAGACTGTGATTGCAACAAACTCTTCCATTCTTTAGACATATTCGCTGGTTCATCACTTCAGTTCAAGCTGTTCTCTTATGTAATATTATTTAAGGGTCAATCTATTAATAATAATAAATTAATTAATGTTAATATCGAATTCCCCTATTGTCTACGGTAATTGTTATTTACGTTACTCAATTGTAATTATAATTTACATTGGTAATGTAATTTGTACCTTAAGATTCCTTTCTTCAACTTATGTGCATAGAATTACAAGGTAGAATAATATTCTGATCTGGGAAAGTCAGGATGCAATTATTTCTAGCATGAAACTTGAAAATTGTCAAATCCTTGTTACTTGTATCTTTGTTACGTGTTAAGCAAATTTTCACTATATATATATACATATATATATATATATATATATATATATATATATATATATATATATACACACATATATATACTTATATATATATTTATATATATATATATATATATATATATAAATATGTATACTCACATTTATCAAAGCATAACAGATAACGTATTAATTATGATAAGAAAATAAAGGTGTAACGAAGCTTAAACAAACTTTTAGGTTAAACATGAATACAAAAGTACACAAGAATTACAGATGATAACGACTTCCTATTTCGACAAACTTGCTTCCACTCATTATAAACAAATAATAATTTGGTGCAACCGCGATTAGGTGGTTGAGCAGTTGGATACCACGGAAAACGGGAGAGCTCCGATATAATATAGTTCTAGAGGGAGGTAAAAGAAAAATAATATAATTGTTTAAGCGTAAGAAATTATCAGGAATGAAGAATAAAAGTTTACTCAATACAGGCACAGAATTACTGAATTTATTTGCTAGAAGACTAATTTTATAAGCAGATTGTTTCTTCTGAATTGCAAGGAATGAAAACGTGGCATACCTAAAAGGAAATTGGTAGGAAATATATAGGGGAAGGAAGTATGTTATCTCGTATAAAGATATCGAAGAAACGTCTTTTACACACGATCAGTCATCAGGCTCTGCTTGACAAAGTGTGGGCTCAATTTTCTTGAATGAAAATTTTCGTATCCTTTTGTAAGAGATTCCGATCGAATCTGTTTGAATTAAAAATGTGATTTGTAGTTTTAATGGTTAATTATTTCCATGAATATTTGTTTTGTTCGACTTTTTCCCTTTTCTATTTTCAAGCCCGAATCAGTATAGAAATGATTTGAGTCAATAATTCTAACGATATGTGAATTAAGCTTCTAATATACCATAGTTTTTGACAGTTACATGAAATTTAAGTTATCTCTTACCTACCTACCATAGTTTTTGACAGCTACATAAAATTTAAGTTACCTTTTCATCAGAAATTTGTTTATTCCAACGGTTAGTAATATAATTAATGTTGGTTAAGGTTCGTTCAACGGAACTGTGAATCAGAGTAGACTAAACAAGCGTTTTATATAACATAAGATGTAAAGAAAAAAATACCGTAATTATTCCAACAAGAAGTGACGTAAATTTACTAAAAAGCCAAACTCCGGACTTATGAAGCCATGCATAACCAATAATTTACTGCAAACAAATTTTCTGATCAAGTATGAAGGGGACAGGGACATCAGAATGCAAATGAACTGAGTGAAAATGGAATTTGCACAAAGTTATTGTCGTGACCCACAAATAAATATATTTTATGTTTTTTGTTTCTTAATTAAATATATTTTATTTAAATTTATTCTACAGGATTCATCTCCTACTATTGATAATACATTTAAATACATAATAATTGTTACATTTATTTTAATCACATCTTTCGATTACTACTGGTTAATCCTATTCAGAAGATATAGGAAATATAGATAAACGACATGTTTAAGAATAAAACCTATACGAAGCACACATAAACCCATATTGGATAGCTCTGTCGGTAAATTTTTCGGTTAAATTTACATAAAGGGACCAAATGATTTCCAGGCAGAACTCAACTTCGTGCGAATAAACGCCTCTGCCAGGAAAAAAATAGAAAAAAACATCATTTTATACCAAATATTGTAAAAGCTAAACTGCTGAAAATAACATACCCTCACTTTTAGACAATTAATTATGATTTATATCAATCCTTGTAAAAGCTTGACTTGAAAATAATATTCCCTCGCTATTAGACTATAAATTATGATTTAAAGAAAAAGTCATAGTCATATGAAACATAAACTAAATTGAAACAAAATAATTTCAAGCCCCAATTACTATCAAAACTAGGTAAATAGGAACTGATGGCCTAATACAAGTTATTTTCATTGAATTATTTCCAGAAACGTCGTAAAAAAACTCAGTTGTTAATTTATGAACTTAAGTGACAACGTCGCATTATCATTATTTATAATTAAATTTACATTTTTTACCATTTTCCTTCTAATGATGAAGTAATTGATACACGTCCAAACAATACAAACGCATGAGTAGATTTCTCATGTTTCGTAAGTTTTGGTCAACGTGACAACAAGAATTTTAAATGCTAATAAATAGTAAGTTAAAAATATTTAACGGAAAACAATTGCTGATTGCAAAGAGTGTTAAAATATTTAGTTCGCAATATATTAAAAAGAATAGTGACTTCCGTATTTAAGTGTCTGTGGTTAATTTTAGCTACCACCGATTTGAACAGAAATTGAACAGAAATCTTGTGCATTGAGTACGTTAATAGAAATTCAAATGAAACTTTGGTTTGAAATATTCGCGAAATAAAATAGAAAGATTTAAATATCCACGAAGACTATACATATATTAAAGTTTCGGACGTCTATAGATCTTCTGCACCATCGCCAAGACATTGTCCTGTGAAATCATATAAAGTATACATAGTAAAAATACTGCGATCTGCAGACCTGGCTTAAAAACCGCACAAAAATATTGTATAAAAGTTAAATACAATTATTTGTACATAGAGTTTTTACTTAGATATGTAGAGTCAGAGTTAACCAATTAGTAACTTAAAATAAACAGATATCCGGATAGGTGCCGCTAGTTATACTGAGGTCGAAGCTTCTAGAATCTTTAAAATTTATAAACAAATGTGATAAGTAGGAGTAAAAAGTGGTAAAAAAGTGGTAAAAAGTAGATAAGTGGTAAAAAAGTTCGATAGTTGAATGCAAATTGAAATAAAAAAATTGCATGATTTATTTCAGTGATTCCATGAGGTTCTTTAAATTTGAATTAACTAGACGAATGTTGTAAAGAAGAATTGCTAGGTAATGTGTCGATGATGAGCGATTGATGTTCGCCGCAATATATTATTTGTAAATGGTGTTTTCCATGTAATTATATTAAATAAAATGCAATTGTGAGCAAGGTGAAACTAAAAAGAGTAGTTGAAACTAAGCAAATATTGTGTTTACGTTAAAATTATGTAACCCTTAACATAATTTTAACGTTCATCTATACATCAATAACAAAATATAGAAGGGATGAAAACATGATTTTAAACTTACTATTTGTTGGAAAAATATAGTTTTAATAAAATATTATTCTTTTCTAAAAGCTTTTGTTTGTAAATAAACATTTTACCAATACATTAACCGCACGACATACTGAAGTTTCGTGTTAACCCAATTTCAGTGCGATGACATTTTCAGATTATTGTAGTAACATGGGTCTAACCCAGTTATTATAATGCCGTTAACTGAAATAATTACGCTGAGGTACAATTCAGGGCTGTATTGCGTAGTAAGTGTGAACTGATATACATTTATTCAACTACGGGCATACAAGCATTATACTAATACGGGCACAGAATAATACAAGCGTGGCCGGAATCGATACGAATTGTGGGACAGATTAAAAAAACTTATTAAACCGAATTTCTTGTTCATAGTATCCCCACTGATAATTTTGTTGAAGTTTAAATTTAAAGACATATAGTTTGAACACAAAATTATATATCGGAGCTATATTCTATTACAAAAATGTTGGAATAAACATTTTCTTTTCTTATAAAAATATCAAAAAATAGCACGCTTAAATAATTTTGATATTTCCAACACTTCCCTGCAAATAAATGTAATTTGTCTACAAATGTACCTTAATATACAATAGGTTAAATTGTTTTATGTTTTCTTTAACCTATATTTTATATATAAAAAAAGACGACTTTATATATACATTTATTAAATATTTAAAATATCCAAAAATTGATACACTTAAATAAATTTTATTTTTTGTATAGGTAGATTTAAAAAAAATGTGATCTCTCTACAAACATGTCTTAATATACAACTGGTTAAATTGTGTTATGTTTCCTTTAATCTGTCTTACAGAAATAAACAAGAAAGAAAAAAAGCGTTAAAAAGAAACCGGAAAAACACTAGTTAAATTTATAGAGAGCCCCAAAAGTATGAATCCAAATCTGAAATTTATCATTGTTTTTAACACAACTTCAGTCGTGTTAAAAAATAATCAAACATTTCAGATTTCCAACGTTCAGAGTGCACTACACGCTGTTATCGATACAATACAAACTGTAGAATATGACTATAACTTTTCCGTGAAATTATTTATACCATATTTTTCAGTACAATGGTTGTACTTTCACTTTATGAGTGTCACTAATTAATGCTAGCAAATCTTAAAGACTTTACGTCCATTCTGAACGTAAACAGGAACGGTACTTTAAAATTAACAACTTAAAATATTCTATTATTATTGTTGCGTTAACAATCACGCAAACATGTCATTTACGAATTCAAATGTAAGTAAACAGGGGCACATTTATATGTATATGATTATTAATATCATCCGAACGATCATACTTTTACACTCTCAGGACTTTTATTTGGAATATGCAATAATGGCGAAAAGCTAATTAAATGCCATAAAAATCAAAATTTTTCCAACTATAACATTATATAAAAGAATTCATGTGAATCGTATTTGCGTAATGAGTAAGAATAGACTGAAGACCATCATCAAAAATTGGCGTGAATCTTTAGGATCATTTTGTCATTGACACGGACGAGTCAGTAGTAATGTGAACATGTGGAGAACTATCATCTTGAGCAACAATGTATGCAGTGACCGCAAAAAGATAGATCTATTTGACGGAAAATATTTTTTAACATGATATGGTATATTTTCGTTTTTCCTTAGGAAATAAAGGAGTACCTTTTTCCGTTTTTTCTAATAATATAAAATTTGAATTGATGGGAAATGTTTTCATTATTAGAATTTACTGTGGCTGACTTCAAACTGTCAAAATTTTACTTCTTTTACACAGGTATTATAATTTCGATGTTAGATATTTTTAATTAAGTAAAATATGTCAATTTCATAATAAAATAACAAATATATTTATTACACGTAAGTTGTGATTTAAGGCAAGTTTAGTAAACTAAATTAACATTGACGAAGCGTCATTGAGGTTCGGTCACTATAATCTGGGATGTTTTGAATTTCGTTTATTTTTTTAAAAAGTGATCGAAAATTTTTTGTGTGTGGATCCTCTCCTAATTGTGGAACAATTCATATGTGTCAAGTGTGTATATGTGTGATAATTTGTGAATTCAAAATATATTACACCTAATATTTTCATTTCTTTTCAAAATATGTTTTGTTAACTTTTTCTCTTTTTTTATCTCGCTACATATGTGGATGCAATCGAATGAATAAAATCTATCATCTAATATCTTAAAATCATCGTTTCTAGAATTCAAATCCTGCGTAAGTGTATAAATTTTTCTTTTTCAATTTTATTGCCATCGGGTAATATTACATTTTACTAAATATGCTTATTTTTGATCGAGGCAGTATCGCCTATTTTAATTCATTTAGGGTGATTATTGAACTATGCAGGAATATAATCTTAATTACTATTTTTCATGTTTTTTCTTCAATACTATTGTTCGGAAAAATCAGTGGTAAAACGGTGTTAATACAATAATTTTGCTAGAATATATACATTTTACATTTGTTGAAACTATATTTAAATCTTACGTTTTATCTAATAATTCAGGTATTTTTTTTAATTGCTAGTACTAGCTTGACACAAATTCGTTGTTGCGATGCTACATGGATCGTAAAAAAGAAGAACAACTAAGGAATAAACTCAAAAGAAACACCTAACATCCATGGTTCTGACACAAGATTGACGATATTTTAATTTATATATTCTTGTCGTTTTCTAAGAGCTCTTTACCTAACGAGTTGCGTGTAAACATTTTAATGGCATGCTCACATCGCATGTCGTGACGTATTGAATCCTTTTATTGGTTCATAATATACTACTCTAAAGTCATCAATATTTCAAAAGATTATGACGATACTGGTCAACCCATATATTACAAAATACGTTAGCCAGAATAATTATAATAAAGTGCAGGGTGATATCGCGTGACCGCTTATGGAAGGCTATACTGCCGGCTTTTTACAATATGGATAATGAACTAGATTTCAACACGGATATTGAACTAAACTGTAATATACGAGTTGAAAAACCATTTTCGCAAAAGGCCATTAAGGCGGTGCAGCTGATGAAAGTTTCTATACCTTTCTGTTTACGGACTTTTCAAAGGTATATCAGCCTGCATGCGTGAGAAGTATACAAACATCTGTTTAAAAATTAATACATATTTTTTATTGTTTAAATCACTTTTAAAATATCAATGAATTCTCATTATTACTACAGAGAATGCGTTCACTTTATGTTTATCTTTTTATTACCAGGGTTTACCTAGTAAGAAAAGTGGCATGCACTTTTTCGACTGAAAATTCGATGGAACGGTTTATTAATTGTGCTGTCAGGTTTAATGAGACGTTATAAAAAATGTATATTTTTACTAATGTGTTCTTATTTTTTTTGTTTGTTAACGTTATTCCTTATTAAGGCATACACCATTGTAGGTTTTGTTCTCATATCGTAGAGTCGTAGAGTCGTGATCCTTTTTCTCAATATTTGTAATTATTTAGAGACTCCTATTTTATTAATAATACGACATTAATTTTATTATATTTTGATATTTTTATTGTAATTAATGTCAAATCATGATGTGAGTGCTTTCTTTCAGCTCTGAGAGATTTGAATTAAGTCAAAATTTTGTTTTAAATAGATAACATTAATCGATACCTCGTCTCAAGTAAACGATGTTATCTGAGAAATGATTTATTCCTATTAATATTTTATCGATTAGTTTAGGTATTATAAAAAAATCTTACCTTTATTATTGCCACAATCGTCCATTACGTTCTTCTTAGACTTTTAGTTCTCAGCTTTACCAGCTCTTGCTTGTGACTTATTCTCTAGATTTGCGATTAAGGTGGTGGATTTAGACAATAGATTGAAGTTAACGTATTGCGCAAACTAATGATTTATCGTAGTGCTGAATTTCTATTATTGAGTAATAAAGACCCAGTCTCAATCTACATGAATTATAAAATTTCTGTAATTAAAAATTAGCCGATGTGTTAATTTAAATTATGATCTAATTACTGTAAGTTTCATGAAAACACGAAAACACAGATTTTCTTAGTATTAGTATTTCAAATAAACAAAGTCACAGTTGATAACCTATATGATACTCCGCCATAAAAATGATATGCATTTAGTAACCATTTATTACTTGGTGTAAAGTTTTTAGATAAGAAAAAAAAGATCAACAGATATATATATAGATATATATAAACCAAGTTTTGAATTTGTAATATTCAAACTATATCCAGTGTACTTTTGGATTTGTGTAGACAGATTATTTAAAAAAAATCGAAATATAATATAAACATATATATGTAATGAAAGGGTTATACTACTTTATCGTATATGATGCCCTGTGGAATTTAATTTAAATTTTTTTGATAATTGTTCTGCTATTGCACCGTAGATAAAGCCCTAAGCAATTAATTTCATTAACCTACCATAGATGGCACCTTATGGAGTATAAACCAAAATATATATTAATAAATATATATTAAGTACTTAGCAAAGAATAAAATAATCATATGGCTACAAAACAGGAAGGATTGTGTATTCCGTTGTTTTTCATATTTGAACATATTTGTTTCACAGAATCCAATATTGGCATCTTCATAACTTCAAAACTTTTTGAGATATCAAGATAAACCAAAAGGTATTTTGATTTTTGGTTACTCTCCCTAACCTGTTTAATGTGCATATGTTCAGAATAGCTTCCGCAGTTTTCGATTTAAAATCTAAAAATTACTATTTATGTACCCACTTCATTAATAATCTCTTGACCAATAGGGTTACAAATTACAGATGATCATTGACAAAATTATATCTATTCGATCTAATTTTTCGGTGCAATTTAATTGAAACTTATCCTTAGAAAGGACAAACAGCAAGTACGAATATTTAAGTATTTAAGTATGGTAGAGAAATATTATGTAGTAAGAAAGAGACCAAAAACTTCCAAAATATATATTTATTATCTACACATTTTGTCGTAACATATTTGAGATTTCATGTTTCAAATAATTTGTCTCAAATTTATCAGAAAACCACTATTTTTGTATCCATTTCATTATTAATCTGTTGAGCAATGGACATTTTTATTTATTTTTTAATTGTATTGAAATGCGATTTTTGGAATTTACTCCTTAAGAATCGATTTTCACATATAGCGCCCGGTATGAAGTTTTATGAGGTATAAAATTAGAAGTTTAGAGCTTTAAAAGTGTAACAGTTTGTACGTTTTGGATGTAGGAGGTAATCTCCAAAGCTACTCACCCGATTTCAAAAATTCTTTCACCAGTGTTTAAAAAGGACCTTCAGGATCTTCAGATATTAAAATATTATTTGAAAAACAATTAAGATAAGTCGGAATGCAGAATGATATCGCATCATCGATAATAGACGCCTATACTTATGCGCATTAGAAATTTTACTGAATATTGTTTTTTAGAATTCTTCAGTAATTATGAAGTCGGTTATAGAAGTCACGGAGATATAAGTTTTTTGAATGATTACAAATTTATGACATAAAAATATTCAAATATTCAATAAGAGTTAAGGGAAAAGTATGAAGCAACGTTTTGAATATTAATTTTTCAGAAATGATTATAACATCTTGTATAGTTTCGTCAACGATGAACATATATAGTGTAGGGAAGCAAATAAAATTAAATCTCTTTTCATTTCTGTAAGTACTATTTGGAATGTACTAGAAACGATCAAATTATGCCGTGAATCCCAGAATTTTATTAGGACAAAATATTACTGAAAACCGATTGATGCTATTTAGGATTAATTATTACATTACCGTTGTGTTATTTTTTTTCCAATTTATATAGAAATATTATAAGTAATTCTCCAATTGCTTATTAAAGTCTGATTGGTTATTAATAATATATTAACATTATTTAGTGTTTACCCGATTTAGATGAAGTATATCTGAATTAATTTTTTTATGGGTACTGACAGACCTTCTATAATATATTATTTAACAAGCATGCGACCGCTTTTTAGTTATTAAGAAATTAGAACGAACATAATACCATAATTTGCTGAATTATTTACAAATTAATTTATTTATATCAATTAACTTCTAGCTGCGCTCTGGATCGAATTATTTAAATTCTCGTTGATCGAATTTAGTTAACATTAAACGAATTTATAGTTTAGCGTGCCATATGACTAGATGAAAATACTCGGTGACGAAAAAATAATTTTTAACTTTTTATTGAATTTGCAAAAGTGTAATGATAATCGAACACAGTGTGTGGTGGTTAAATTGTGTCGCGGAATGTTTTTTTTTAAATTCTTTTGAAGTTTCAAAACTCAGTTGAATAATTCCACTAATAATGAAGTGGATAAAAATAGCTGTTTTGTAATCAATTGAGACAAGTGTTTAGAAACCTATAGAATTTACTTTATAGTTTAAGTGTATTACAAAAAAAGAAAATTGTTCATAATTTTGTAATAATACCAAATATGACCTGGACATGGCGGATAAAATGTGTGAAACTCACGACGTCTCCACAAACTCCAGACGTCAGCAACTTACTATTTAGTTGATTTGATAAATATAAACACCATAAAGGGTTATGTTATGTACAAAATAAACAAGTATTGTAGTAAAAAAGCAAGGAAATATTATTTATATGAAGTGTGATTTCGCCTCATAGCTCTATGTATAAATCACAGAATCGTCATTGAAAACCTTCCAAAATACGAATAAATTAAAGAAAAAATGCCATTGGGTCTTAATGACCCATCTAAATTAAATTTATGTCCAGAACCACCACGAGATTTTTTTAAAATTTTATAAAGAGTTCCATTATTTTGTTCCTAATATACATTCAAGAACCTTTTTGTCTGATTAAGTTTCTTTACAAATTATATTTTAATATGATGCAAACGTATTTTAATTAATTCCATTTTTTTCCATAAAATTTTATTATCAATATAGTTCTATGTATATAGAGCGCACAAGCCTTAGCATCTCAAATGAGCGTTCGTATCCAGTATACGTGTGATAAATGAAAAGTCAAGATAGGCAAGTGTTAATAATTTTTGGATTCTTTCCATTCAATGTAAATTATATACATATTTGAGCTTGTAAATTACAAACGATTTCTGTCAGAGTCAGTTGAGGAGAGGGTCATATTTTATCATAAAATTGTTTATATAATGAAATGAATATCATATGATAATAATATTTATTTATTTTTTCATTTCAAAATACATAAATATCAACACATACCCCTAATTTTGGTGAATACGAGTGCAAGAGCAAACTCGTAAGTTAAACACTTGAGTCTATTATAACTTCGAAAATTGGTGCACTTGTCACATCATTTGTTACTTAATAACTTTATTATCAAGTAATCAATTGCTACTAAATTTAGAAAGCATGTAATTCGTGTGGCGAAAGAAGAGAAATGAATTAAGGCAGATGTTTTATAGATTACTTCAGAAAATAGTGACCGATGTCATGTCACATACTTTTAAAATTTTTCTCAATTCATACTTTTTTTTCTAGGACTAAGAAATTCATACATTATTTGTGTAATTCAAGATGATGTGACCATTGTGATAATACAGCCAATTAAAACATGTGTATTCCAGTTAATCGGTAAACTAGTAAATTATATATTGACATCGATAGGGGTAAAATATTTTTTAGATAATATTATATATTCTAGATAAAATTTTAAACAAACACAGGCTACTCACAGTTGAAGAAAAGGTGTTATTTAATATTAGTTATAATAAACATGGTGGGCAAATTTAAGAAAGGAAACTGATATAATAGCATATTACGCTGGTATAATAGTCCCGTTTTTGAGCCTACTGAAATACTATGCAGACGTTTCCATAATACTAAATATGACTATTGAGGTAATTAAAGAGTCGTAGTGGATGTGAATTTGTAGATTTTCAGGATGAAAATTTAGACATGTAATGTGCGGTAATAAATTAAAGATTTGAACTAATATAAACATGCGTAAGTAATATTAATACTATAATAGAAGCTGAGGAAGTAAATATTGAAATTTATATAACATTACACTGTATTACAGAAATTGATCAAAGTGAAATTAGTATCGAAAGTAGCAAAGAAAAGAAATAACGTGTGCTTGCCAAAGTTGACAAAAATTGCAAATCGAACCTGTATAACTTTTATATAAATTGTAATTGAACAAAATCACTGAGTGAATTATTTTAATTAATTTTGGGTGGGGCTTTTCACGAAATTTAATTTGAACCAGAATAACAACGTGTTTTTAGTTAAGACGATGAGAAAAACTTTTCTGGGAAAGATGAAAACGTTTTCATAATTGATGCATTTGTTACATTTTTGTTTACAAAAATATGACGGTATTCTTTAATTCAGAACTAACGAAATTTAAGTGGATGAAATTTTGAAATCGTCGTGGTATATACATTCTTACAGTTTTTCACAATAATTTGAACAAATCAATTTATCCAACATAACTTATAAGCATTTTTGATTATTCGTCTGCTCACAGTCCATGGCTATATTCTGTAAACCATTTCACTCTCATTTTTTCAAACATACAACCCCTTTTATGAAAAACCTTCACTGTCCATGTTTCAAAAATTTGGAATGGTTTCTTAATTATATTTAGCTTAATTTTACGTAACATTCAAAGTCAACATTTTTATTAAATTTTTTTTTGTTTTAGTTTTCTTTTCTACTTATTTAATTTTCATAATTCTTTTTCCCTTATTCCTTAAAGTGTACACCTTAATTTGCAAATATTGTAATATATTAGATTTAAGAATATCTTTTATAATTTTCCACATCATTAATTTCATATTTAAACATTGTGGTTGACTGGGAGAGTTTGCCGCCGTAGCAGTAAGACCACCAAATGTAATATAATTTGATGTGTTTCTTAAAATTTGAAATAAATAAATAAGCAAAATAAATATCTATCTACAAAACCTGTCTTTAATCCTATTGGTGCAATTCCTGATAGCATATTTGTCAAGTCACTTTAACTTGTAGCTAAAATTTGTGATAAAAATTATCTCGTGCATGCCTGCAGATAAAATGCATCTCAGATTATATTCAAAAGTAATACTTTGTAAATAATTACCACTATTGATAAAAGAATTGTAATTCTACGACTGCACTTAATTCAGAAAATAACGATAGATTCAATTTCGTAGAAAAAACACAATGGTATACGCCTTGACAAGAAATGACGTCGACAAAAATAAAGGAATAAATTACTGACACTCCAGAATAGCAGCGCTATAACTATTTCATTTCGATTTGCGTTTAACTATGATACAACTAATGAAAATACGGGGATGTAACAAATTTGGCGTCTTCCGAAAAAGAAGGGTGAATACTAATTAAGATTTTGAAAATATAATTGTTTCAAGTATCCGAAAAAATTAAATACGTGACTTTTATAATTCCGTTTCTTATCTGACATTGTAATTTATGGAAATTTCAGTCTAATTTTTATTCCCTAAATTGTAGATTTTCTTTGTTTTGGAACTTACTAAGAAAATGACAGATATAAAATTAAGGCATTCTTGGTATCTAATAGCGGAAATTTATTGATATTTGGAATGTAATTAAAATTATGAAGGTAAGACAAATTCATTTTCAGTCATTTGTATATATACATCTACACACGTTATCAATCATTAAACACGTCGTGAACAAAAAAGTATAGAAATTTTTATCAACAGTACCAACTTAACCATTCTAACGACCTGTTTTAAAAAGGGTTTGTTAAGCCCACAAGCGATGTTAGAGCCGAAGCAACGTTTAGTTCAGTATCCGTGTGGTAATTAAAAGTTTGTGTAGCTATCAATTACCGGTCACGCGATATCATCCTGCACTATACTTTATAATAATTACTCTGGCTGACGAATTTTTAATAAGTGGGTTTAACTACTGTTTTCACTATGTTTTTGAAATATTTATGACCTGAATACTATGAATTAATACAAGGGTTCGATACGCTATGACAGCCGATTTTAAAATGGTGTCAGAATGTTTGTATTCATGCCATTAAGAAAATAGCAATAAAATTAATATTCAATATAATACCACCCCCTTTATATTAGAGCTACGATCCACGTCATTTCACAACCGTGCATGTGTGTCTAGCGTGTAGTAGTAGAAACAAAATTAAATGACTGAATTACGAGATAGGAAATACGATTAGGTATCATGTCTATTACGAGATAGGAAAACGTTTATGTATTATGTCTAATCATTTTCATGTTCATTATTCTGGCGTACGGGGTGCCATTTTTCCAAATGATCGGTAACCTTACTGAATAAAAAGGATGGTAAGTTTTAGTGATTGCAAATATTTTCTTGTAGAATTGAGGCGGTTAGTTGAATTTCTAGTTTGGTTTAAAAGTGGAATACTATTTTGATTAAAATTAAATACATTTAAAAAAATGAAACGTCATACGGCGGCAAAATTTACACGGTTGTTTTTAAATTTATTCTAATATATATCGTTTTAAATTCAGAAATTAATATTTATTATACTATATAGATATTTTAAATATTTTTATCGGCAAAAGTTGTAGTATAATCTGTAGTGGTATCGCCTGTATTTCTGTTTTCTAGTCTGCTCGCTTATAACTTGTATCTTACTGGATCTATTTTGATGAACTTTGGCCATTGTTTTGGTTTTATTCTGAAAGAACTTTGTATACAACACTTTAGGGCAGGGTTCGAGGATACAGAACTATGTTTTTTCGCAAATTTTTGGAAAATAATATTTATGAGGTGGAAATTATATATTTTAAAATGAAAATTTAATTTAAATTATCTCTATATGTATAAATATCTATATATTTATAAATTATATTATATTCCAGTCCATGTTCAACTAATGTGAAAACTGTCAAAATTTTGGGAATAAATAGAATACGATAACGGTTTTAGTTTAAAAGCAAAATTAGAAATATGAAAATTAATGAGTGAAATATGAAAATTAAAGAGTCTAGCTTTTAGTAAAAATATACATACTTTTATTTCTCTCTTTTTTTTCACAAATATTTTATGAACACCTCGTAATTTAATTTATTTAATTTAAATAATTTAAATTTTTAAATTTAATTTAAATAATTTAATTTTTATCACAAAATTAAGGTTTACTAAATAACATTTTGTCTGTTACATTTTAAGAAGAAATTAAATTACTTTAACAATTCAAAAATAGGGAAGGAGGTGACCGCTCTTTATCTGTTCATTGTAAGTCTGTGTCAAAACGTAAATGTAGCACTTAGACCCAAAACACTTGTTTTTTTTGTAGAGAAAATACTTGAAAATTGAAAGCCAATCGGTGATTAATATAAATTATTGTGTAAAAAGCAGGTAAAATATCTTCTTACCCGTTTTAGAATAATATTAGTCAGGTTGAATTAGAGGTTCCTGGGTGTTAATTACATTTTATTACATCTTAACAAATTAATTATAAGCTGAAAGATAAATGTTTGTCCATTGGTAATTCAAATTGTGATTTTTTCTTGAAATAATCTGATCGTATACCTATCATCTGAGTTATTAAAGAAATATGGGCTATGTACGTCATTTTTACTTTAATTTTCTAGACAATTCTCATTCTAAATCAACGAAAATTCCTATTCATCCATTCAATGTAAACATCAGAGATAAATCTTTTTATAACGGCATACAGAGTACGTAATCACTCTGTATCGGTAATTCATATAATGTATAGGATATTCTGAATATTACGTAAATACTACCATTAAATTGGGGTAAAAATTTTCACAATAGACGTTAATAATACTTTAAGTACAATAACAAACAAATTGAATACGTTGAGAAGTTCGTAACTTAATCATCGTCATTCAATAATTACATCTGATTTTATTTCTTCTATTAAACATTTTTACTAGTTGCCATTACCTTTCGTGTAACCGCCTTTAGAAAGTAAAATAGATGAAGTAAAACATTCTCCAGTAAATTTTGAAAGTAAAATAGATGAAGTAAAACATTCTCCAGTAAATTTGAAAGTAAAATAGATGAAGTAAAACATTCTCCAGTAAATTTTGCACGATTAAAACATTCTCCAGTAATTTTGAAAGTAAAATAGATGAAGTAAAACATTCTCCAGTAAATTTTGCACGATTTCCTGTCAGAGCTACGCGGGAAGATTGAAGAATTATCTCTCACATATTCCATTTCAAAATCTCGAGATTCGTCGACTACGTAAACAAACAAACGGCAAAATATTTCACATTAGTGTTGGAGTTGTATTTTTCTGACTGGCTTGATTGATATAGCCGCTATATGATATTATTGCCAACGAAGATGGATAAGCTCAGTGCTCGTTCAAATGCGGTAGAATTAGCCTGAGTGTGAAGATAAAATGACACGGCATTATTTTGCAATTTATTTTCAGCCGTTAAGACAATAAGTTATATTTATTTCATGATATAATATTATTTGCGTGGGGATGTTTTGAGTAATATATGACTTGAAGGAAAGTTGACATTTTGTATAAAATGTGTGCTAAATTGTTATCGAATTATCGTTAGTACGCATATTTATGAGTGCAGATTGGTGACGAAATATATAATTGACATTGACATTCCTGTTTTAGATAGTATGACATAAATTTGGTTAAAATTTGTTATTAAAAATACATATTTTATATATTTGCATCATACTTTTGTCTATTTATTTATGTATCTGTCAATATCATATTAGTCTACTTGACAATAAATATAAATAGTGTTATATATATCAAACCGTGAAATGTGAAGACTTATATATTGAATAATAATAAATAAGTACTTTGGGCTACTTTAATTGTTTGTACCAAACCGAAATAAAAATGTTGCCGATATTATGAAAATGCTCAATATATTAAAAAAAAACATTTTAACGATCTCCAAGTTGAATTTTTTTTTAATTAATTAATTCTGAATTGTGATGGAAATTTAAGACTCCTGGTAAGATCAAAAGTAAAAGTTTGGTGACACAGCGAATTTGGAAAGAATTAATTATGTTAGGCAATTATTTTTTACATTTTTCTAGTGTTTATATCCGTGTTTCCTCGATAATGATTTGACATCTTTATAGACTGTTGCTTTGAAAATTAAACTGTCAATAAAGTAAGTGAAAAACTTAAATGATTTGCTAATATAATTTCATATTTTTTTTGCTTTGCATTGTGCTGTGAAACATATTCTAAGATGCCTTTAGAATGTCACTGAATTAAGAAAGTGAAAATTCTATTTCGTCCCATTGTAACCCGGAAAAACTTGACTAAACGTATACAACGCACTATAAAGTGAAAAGTACATTTATAAAAAGTATAGACATATTAGACATATTTATTGTATATCGTTAGGCCTGGAATATAACAAAATAATAGTAATTTGATTCTGAAATTGCTGTCTATAAAAATGCATAAAACATCTGCCGGTAAATTATACGTAACTTCCAGACAAATCGATGTGGTTAGACGGAACAATTTACCGCCGCATATTCCGGTCCCACATCCCTAGGTTCATATTCATAGAATACGTAAACACGTAAAAGATAAAATATTCCACATCATACATGAAAGTATATTTCCTTTGCTGCCTAAGTTGATATAGCCGCCGTAAACTTTATTACTCAAGGAAGCGGTCGTTTACAGCTCGTTATTTTAGTGTAGCATTATCCTAAGAATCAACGACAAAGTTGGGAATATATTTAGAAATTCGATTTTGGTTATTCTGGGAAAAGTAAATAATATATGTGCACTTTGGGTTTTGTGCTGTTTCCATTAAAAATGTTTGTATACGACTTGAAGAATGATGAATTGAAATAATTATTTATTAGTTTTGTAAGATTTGTTTGTAATTTTTTTCCCCACAGCAAACCATTACTTATTTCGTGTTAAAAAATATATAATTCTTCTGTAGTAGTCTTTCTTACCATTTATGGTTACAATTATAAGATTTTCTTAGGGAAAGTATTTATTTTAAAAGCTGGCATGGTTTACATATTTAATCATCTTTAATAATTATAAAGTTCATTATTTGAGATAATGCATAATGATCTTTTATCAGAATTGTCTTTATTAGCTTGTTAAGATGTTTTTGTCCTATTTTCCCTTTATCTTAACATCATAAGGAAATCTGATGAAAAATAATCTTGTTAAATTCATTACGAATTACTTTACAACTTACTACAGCTAGAATATTTCTTTTATCATATAGACCATACGTCCCGTATAATATATATTTTTTAATTTCTTTAATCAAAATACCTATATTTTATTACAATATATTTCTATATAACATACCTTTCATAGTTATCTGGCTTTGTAAAGCACAAATTTTAAATCAAGGAACTTATTAATCGCTAACAGGCATACATATTTAGATGTTTATTATTTTGTTATTATGTTAATTATCGTGTGACATGTAACTAAGTTTGGTAATTAAAAATCTAAAATATGTTTATATGTATATTATTTTTATTACTCCATCTACCACCGTGTTTCTCTGTTCGTCTTTTGATTTCTTTGCTATTAATATCTGGGCTATATAAAAACACACTGCAAGACCACTTCAGCACGCCCGAAGGTGATTAGGCTAAAACAATTTTATTGTTTAAATACATTATGTTACTCAGCAGGCTTAGTAAATTTGGAGCAAAAGTGGTATACAATATTTGTGAAGATCGATACTATTGCTCAGAAATCGACTGCTCTGCGCCATTTTACTTTTCCACAGATTGTACTAATATCGGTACCCGTGCACCGCTGTGCAGACTCTGTGATGATTAAGATAGGCCGTTCCACTCTGTTAAAAAATTGCCAAGTTCGTTATCTCAATGTAAGCTGTCATTTATCGAATATTAGGTTAATCTGTTGGTAATAATTTATTAGTTAATGTTAATTATTAATTCCTTTTTCCTTTGTATTGTTTGTGTTATTCTATTAGAGTTATGATTGTGTGTAATATTTTTCAATAATTATTTTAAACTGTTACTATTGTTTTGTGTATCTTTATTTTTTTAAATCAATTTGATAAATATTTGATACTGACAATATAAATAGCTTTAGGTTTTTATCTTCAAGTTGACTGTTAATCCACAACAAATGCTATTTTAAATTATTAATTTAATAAAATTATCGGAAATCAAAATGAATATATTATTAAGCATCAGTTATTAGTTTACTAATGGGAAAAGAATATTTATTCGCTTGAATATAGATATTCATGTAGTTTTATTGTCATGCCAAAATTAGATTTAGGAACGAATTATTTATAAATTTTGCATTTTTTTGGTATTAATATTCCCACCCAATGTCAGATAATAATTATTATAACAATTCTTGGGACAATTGTCTTACGTTATCGAAAAATGGTTAAACTGTATTGAAAATTTTCGTGCATGAATGAATACTCGTAATGATAAACTTCAATGCATCTAAAGAAAGATTACCATCACTGACATTTGCCATATATTACTGGTATATTAGTATAATAATTTTTACGTTTCAGCTTTTGATTCCATTTTTCCCTTTCCTTCTGCATTTACCCAGTAATTGACTGTAAAAAGGATTCCGAAGCTGCAGTTCCGATGACATGCAAATTCCCGAATTAACGATCTATATATATATATACATATATATATATATATATATATATATATATATATATATACATATATATATATATATATAATTTTTTGATATTTACATTGAGTCAAACACTATTTCCTTTCTTAACCAACTTTAAAAATGAGGAGGTTCACAATGCGACTGTACTTTCACATGTATGTTGCCTCATAACTCTAGCATTTATTAAGCAATTTGGTTGATTATTTTTTCTTAATCTAGCAAGAAAGTAATAGGACAAATAAGTAGGTAAGTATACACGGGTACATATATTTCAATCTTTGATCCATAAATTCAGATGCAGCAGTTCTATTGCCTGCTTAAATCAAATTAGGGATTTAATGTTCATATTATGGAGCCATGCATCAAAGGGCAAGGGCAAGGACAAGGAATTTATATAAATATAAAAAAATATATATATATACATATATATATATATGTATATATATATATATATATATATATATATATATATATAAATATAAGGCTATACGTCTCCATCATTTTCTTAAATAAAAAATGACGAAAAATTGCTCGAAAAATCACATTATATATGTTAAAATCACATTATGATTGCTGGTATTTTTCACCGAGAGTTGGTATTCGAACAATATATTCCATATTTAAAAACGTTACTTTTATATTACTCTTGACCGTATGAATGAAAAATGAAAAACAAACAGAAAATTCAAAGCATAATCGATTTTCAAATTTCGCATGTTCTTATGGGGTATATACCCAGGATTGGTCTCTTGTTATTGCCACTATTTTTAAAATTTAATAATTTTTAATTTAGTCTTCTTTTTAGTTACTACTGGCTACACAATTTATGTGACAAAATGTTGCTTTTAGATAGATAGACGATATATTTAAGAATATCTATGTAAACACAAAGCCGATTTGGAATAGTTCTATTGGTAAATTTGTCGGCAAAATTTATGTAAAGGGACCGAATAAATTTACTAGAAAGAATCCAACTTTATGAGAATAAACGCCGGTCCTTCTTGTGGATATTCCTTTCGGTTGCATCCGACCGCTTAGATATCTTTATCTCGGTAGTAAACAAAGTTGAAACGGGATTTAGTCGGAGTGAATCGGGTAACGAATATTAGCACAGACTCATCTATTCGGAATAAACTTCTTGTCGATATTCCTTTCGGTTGCATCCAACCGATTAGATATCTTTATCTTGGTAGTAAACAAGGTTGAAACGGGATTTAGTCGGTGTAAATTGGGTATCGAATATTAGCACAGACTCATCTATTCGGAATAAACTTCTTGTTGATATTCCTTTCGGTTGCATCCGACCCCTTAGATATTTTTATCTCGGTAGTAAACAAGGTTGAAACGGTATTTAGTCGGAGTGAATCGGGTGTCGAATATTAGCACAGACTCATCTATTCGGAATAAACTTCTTGTCGATATTCCTTTCGGTTGCATCCAACCGCTTAGATATCTTTATCTTGGTAGTAAACAAGGTTGAAACGGGATTTAGTCGGTGTAAATTGGGTATCGAATATTAGCACAGACTCATCTATTCGGAATAAACTTCTTGTTGATATTCCTTTCGGTTGCATCCGACCCCTTAGATATTTTTATCTCGGTAGTAAACAAGGTTGAAACGGTATTTAGTCGGAGTGAATCGGGTGTCGAATATTAGCACAGACTCATCTATTCGAAATAACCTTCTTGTGGATATTCCTTTCGGTTGCATCCGACCGCTTAGATATCTTTATCTCGGTAGTAAACAAAGTTGAAACGGGATTTAGTCGGAGTGAATCGGGTAACGAATATTAGCACAGACTCATCTATTCGGAATAAACTTCTTGTCGATATTCCTTTCGGTTGCATCCAACCGCTTAGATATCTTTATCTTGGTAGTAAACAAGGTTGAAACGGGATTTAGTCGGTGTAAATTGGGTATCGAATATTAGCACAGACTCATCTATTCGGAATAAACTTCTTGTTGATATTCCTTTCGGTTGCATCCGACCCCTTAGATATTTTTATCTCGGTAGTAAACAAGGTTGAAACGGTATTTAGTCGGAGTGAATCGGGTGTCGAATATTAGCATAGACTCATCTATTCGGAATAAACTTCTTGTTGATATTCCTTTCGGTTGCATCCGACCGCTTAGATATCTTTATCTCGGTAGTAAACAAGGTTGAAATGGGATTTAGTCGGAGTGAATTGGGTATCGAATATTAGCACAGACTAATATTCGATACCCAATTCACTCCTGATTGATTGATTACTTAGAGAAGAATATCTATGAAGAAAGATATTGAAAATTTCCCCATATTTTTACGCTTTTTAAGGATATCAAAAAAGCAATTCAGAAATTACTACGAAACATTAAATAAATTTACTTGATTAAGTAAAAAACAAACAAAATTTACAAAAAATGAAAGCATTACGGAATTAAAAATTTTCAGTTCGCGTATATCAAAGCATAAAACGTCGCTTAAAGCGATTAGTCAATTTTAAATCAACATTTTTTTCCAGTCATTTTGAAGTCAAAATTTTTTCCCTAATCGCCGAAACAAAAACACCCGGTCATCAATTAGGAGCAACCGTTCTAACGACCAAAATACAAAAAAGTATATAACCAAGTTACGTACGGCCAGTGCATCCAATTCGTGATGTCACCGGATCACATCCGACGAGTGGCTCCGTGGGCCAATTCAATTAACTTCGTGAGTTGTGGGTTTTATGTATATATACAAGTATATATTGTATACTTACATACTGATTCAGCAGAGTTTTACGTTTTTTTAGTTAGATTCAATTATCTCCAGTATTAGGGATATTTGGTCATTATTATGGAAGGAAGCTTCAAACATATATACTCTAATATATTATTCTTGTTTTTCGTTAAAGTAAATTATGATCTCCAAATGAAAAATGTACAAGGAAAACAGTTTTCGTTATAACAAGGTATAGGTGAAAAGTACATGAGCAGGAAAATAAAAATTGAACGCAGTGACGTTGGCAATTATTTTAACTTAAAAAATTCAGGACGACATTGAAAAGAAAAACGTTTTACAGCATATACAGCATATGGTGTTAATAGATGTCGTTTGTTACGTCTTCTTGTTTATGGTTTTGTATATGAAGTTATATTCTGGATTATTAAAGATGTAGACTAAAGGGAAGTTTCAAAGATTCTTCATCATGTCTGCCCAGATTTAGGTATACATTTTTTTACTATTTTCATGTGATCAAAATAGTAGTGAACAAAAAAAGGCTTTCGCTACTTAAGCATGAGGTCTGCTAATATTTTAGGGACGTGTAGAATACGGTGAAAATTTTAGTTAAAGAGAAGACAAAATAGGTCACAGAGAAATTGTAAATTTGTTTAATGTAAAGTTTATATAAAAATCAAGAGTTTAATTGTCGTAGAAATAAATGAAAATTTTGTTCCACATACATTTTAAAGGTAGCCAATATTTTAACTAAGTCCATATTATAAAGTTGAGTTACATTAATAAAGCAATGAATATTTTGTTCCATATATATTTTAAAGGTAGCCCATAATTTAACTAAATCGATATTATAAAGTTGAATTAAATTAATAAAGCAATCAATAAATGAATATTTTGTTCCACATACATTTTAAACGTAGCCCTTATTTTAACTAAATCGATATTAAAAAGTTGAGTTAAATTAATAAAGCAATCAATAAATGAATATTTTGTTCCACATACATTTTAAAGGTAGCCCTTATTTTAACTAAATCGATATTATAAAGTTGAGTTAAATTAATAAAGCAATCAATAAATGATTATTTTGTTCCACATACATTTTAAAGGTAGCCCATATTTTAACTAAATCCATATTATAAAGTTGAGATAAATTAATAAAGCAATCAATAAATGAATATTTTGTAAATTCAAAGATAATTTAAATATATCCATCCATCTCCCTGCCATAACTTCCGTCCGCTAAAATTATTCAAATATTAAGTATGAATGATGTATATAAATAAAAATCTATGCCATATCTGTAAGGACGATTGGCATAAAATACAATTTTTTGTTAGTTTTTAAATAAGAGTCGTTTTATTTTTTAATTTCTTTAATTTATTGATTAATTAGAATGACCATATAAATAAATTATAGAAACATTTTAGGAACTATTACAAATGTATAAAGCTTGGAAAAGACGTTTTAAGTGCCACTTCAGTATTTCTATAATGGAGATAATGTCGATGACACGAACTTATTTGTTAAATAATAGCGATATTGATAAAAAAAACTTGGAAACGAAATGTGCCTACACTGAAATTACTTCACTCCACATGAACACGTGGCATTACCATATTATTTAGGTTTAAAATAAATATGTGACTTTATTAGGTCAATAAATCTTACAACTAGTTTATTTTGTATATACTTGCAAACATTTTTACTGCTTCATCTTAATATGGTTAATGTCATGGATTATAATAGCTTCGTAGTATGTTTGGCCTTTACAAAAAAGAACATGTATAAACAAAATAAAGCCTAAACTGAAACAGAAAAATATTGCCATCATCCTGCCATAGTACATATCTACAATGCTGTACAAGGTTTGGTTTGCCAATAGTTGGTTCGAATCCAGGTCATTTGACAAACGTTATACCACGGGATGAAATAATACAATGTAAATTCATTAATAAACTAACAAAAATTTGTGACAAGAAATAAACAAAAAAAAATTATAAATTTTTAGAGAAACAATTTAGGGATAAGTGCTCAACTTTTTGAAAAAAGTTATGTTTTCACAAGAATAAACGTTAAGTAAATGAACCTAATGATTATTGATACAATTGTCTCAGATCTTGGAAATGGTAAATAAAAGTAAGAGTTTATCCTACTTACATGAGAAAAGAATATAATGACTTAAGCCTCTAAGAAAGAGAATTTTTTGGTGAGGATAGTTGCCCCTTGAAATAAAACGACACTGCGGATAAGTATTTACTTAAAGTATTTTTTTTAGATCTTTTACTTGCATAACGCCTTATTAACGTTCATCTTGGTATTCCATATCAAGGAACTATTTTGTTTAAGACAAGTTCGTCGTTTTCCACAGCCTCAGTGGTTATATTAATGCTTCTTGGGTTCATTCAGCGTGCGGTGGAGCTCTTTTCTTCGTGTACTAACATAGCATAGCCTACTTCAAAAAAAAAAAAATAAACAAAACACAATTTTAAGTAAAATGCGTTTATCTCTGAAAGGATGATAGATGACACTGGGGCCCTAATGGCGTCTGTACTTACAGAAAACGATGCATTTCTCCTTTTGCAAGGAAAGTTGCTATTTGCTTTAGAAAAAAAAAAGAAATTTCTAGGAAAAAAAGAATTATATACATTTAATACTTTAGTAAATAAATAACTAAAATAAAATGTATTCACTTTACTCACCTCGTAAAAAAAACGAGTGTGCTTTAGACCACACGAATGAAGTAAAACTTCTTTAGCTCCAATATATATATATATATATATATATATATATATATATATATAAATGTATGTATATATGTATATATATATATATATGTATATATATATATATATATATATATATATATATATATATATATATATATATATATTTCATGCACTGGCTATGAGAGAAATCGAGAAAGAAAATGTGTGCTCACACCTCTCTCTTTTGTCCCTACAGTAATATACGAAACGTAACTCTCTCTCTTTCTGTCTTCACTAACTTATATCTCTCTCTCAACTTCCGTTCGCCTCGCCCGATCGCACTTTTCGTAACGCTCTCGTCACGCATTCATCAGCTTACTCCCCAATCAAGCGTGCGTAAAAAAGTTTTACTTCAATAAAAAGTTGCAAGCCGGATAAAATAGCAATCATCCGTAATACGGGATCGACATTCTAAATACGACTGTATTTTGGGTGTCACGTAGCGACCCGTTTTGTCCTGTCCGTTGACTCGCTCATACCAAGCATGGGGGGGGGGACTTGTACAGTATTCCTAATATAGTGTTAAACTTGTAAATGCGTATTTTTAAAATTTTAATATTTCGACGTTGTGATTATTTGTTTCCTGTATTATCGCGTCGTCAACGTAAAAAAGTCCCCGAAACGGTTCCTTAGAATATAATTTAATAGCGTAGTATTAAGTTGTGCACGCGTTTATATAATTTACTATTTTTTCTTTCTAAAAATAAAGTTTTTTTTGTAATTTGAAATATAGATACTAACTATTGTATAAAGTTTTGTGATTCCTTTCTGTCTCCGTCTTTTCTCAATCCGAAAAATACCAAATTTCTAAATTGCATATTAATTTAAAATGTAATTTTTTGGTGTGCATCTATTGGTAAGATTTTTTACAGAATCTTATATTCACTAATTTTTCCCAATAATTTTTCAAATAATAATTCTTTTATACGTAAGTATAACTTGCTTATAAAAGAGTTAAGTTAATTAGATTATAAACAAAATACAAGGATAAATGACACGTTTTGATATTATAATTTGAAAGATCTACTATTTTGTTTTTTTGGTACTGTAGATAGCAGTTGTGTTATATATACCCACATTATTGTGTCCATTAAAATATCAACAAAATCAACGAATAAATAGTATTTTTTATATTTTAATTAAAAAAATCTGCTGCTTTTAATCCGTTATTATTGCAAATAACGATTATATTATATGTACACAAATTATTGTGTCCCTTAAAGTTTCAACAACATGTATGAAAAAATTAAATCCATTGATATTATAATTTGAAAAATCTACTGTCTTGTGTTTTGTTGTTGTTGCAGAATTTTTTCATATTATTTTGGATAATCAAACATACAAGGTACCTTTATTTACTCTCATTTATTATATTGAATGCAAATTTAATCTCCCTCCTGCCATAAACAAGAAAAAATTAAGTAAATATAATGTATGTTTATATGAAAAATAATGTATGTTTATAAATACATAGATACCTAATTTTTGCAACTTTAGGTCTAGAATATATAAGAATTAAAGTAATGTGATCTAAAATCACTATCTATAAAAATACATGACATAAAATATTCCCTTGTAAAATATACGCATTTTCCAGGCAGCACGACATGGTCAGAGGAAAAATTGCCCGCCGTGTTTTCCGATCCCAGATCCCAAGAGATTCGTACTAGTAGAATTCGTAAACACGTAAAAGTCAAGATATTCCAAATCACGCTTCAAGTTATATTTCCTTCCTATATTTATATATATATATATATATATACACACACACACACACATATATATATATATATATATATATATATATATATATATATATATGTGTGTGTGTGTGTGTGTGTATTAATTGTCAAAGTTGTTCTTTGTGGCAACGCCCTTTTCTCCTTAATTCTTCTCCAAAATTAATGATTCAATGATCAAACATCATTTTAAAGCTTGTGTTTTCGCTATTGACGATATAAAAATTAGACAAACAATTGAAAATTATTTTTTTAATTATTGTTTTTTGTTCTCTACATATTATTTCTCAAAGGTGTTTAAGCGCTATATGTTGACAATCTGTCTAACTAACGTGCCCAATAGTGATCGTTTAAACCAACACCATCTATTGAGAATCTTTATAACTAACATTTGGTGACTTGTGATTTATTCACACGGGTCAACTGGTTTCATATATTCCGATGGAATATATTCACAAGATTTGTCTACTTTTATAGGTTATAAGTTAGTATACATACTTTAGGCGTATCTTTTGGTTACAATTAGCCAACCTAATTCGTAGAGCTTAATTGGTAAACTTATCGCTTAAATTTCCGTAAAGGGATTGAATAAATTTACAAAGCAGAACCCTACTTCGTGCGCATATCGCCGCCCAGTACCTCCGGTTAATATTGGCTTCGGTTACTTCCGGCCGTTTAGATATCTTTATCTTGGTAGTAAACAATGTTAAAACTTGATTTAGATATTGCGTATTGGATATCGAATATTAGCACAGCCTTCTGTACTCGTATGTTGCGGAATATGTTATAAAATAGCCATATTTTATGTTATTGTATTGTAAACACTAAAGTCTAAAATTTATCAAATGAAAGAAGTTATAGTGAGTGTGCCTGTACGTTCAAGAACATTGCTTTGCTGAATATAATCAAACGTAATTTTTACTTCTAAATTATAACATTCGAATAAAAGAGTAACGTATTTGATTATTTTGCCCATATTCATTTAAAATTTTGTCAATTTAATGGTTTTTGGTTTCCTATTCAAGTCTTCGATATATTCATGTATTTAGCAAGTTTATTTTCTTATGAGAAAAATCCTTTCCGTCAAAAATAAACCAAGAATCAAGAATGATGAAATATTATGGAGATTGGAAACTAGTAGGGAAATTATTAAGAAATATAGTGACCATAAAACTTTGTCATTATTATACCTTAACGCTTATAAGGTTTGGAATAAAACTTATTTAAAAATGACTTTGAAACGTTATGTATTACAAGTTACTAATTGAATAAATAAAAAAGGAAACAAAATTTACAAGACGTAAACACATTATGGAATTCAAAAATTATCAGCATTGCCACTTGGGTAATATACATGACTAGGCAAATATTATTAATTATTATACCTCGGATCGTTAAGGACCTATATTCAGTCCGAAATATTGAAGAAGATCAACAATTGGTTGAAAGTGGAGAATATTACCCAGAAAAAAAAATTCAATTAATACTTTGCAATCGAGACATATCCAAGCTCCTAAAAATCGAGCATAGTTTGATTCTGCCATCTAGGGTTTCCTTTTCAAATTTTGAATTATACTTTGATTTCAAGTAGATGTAAAATGATTAAAAAGCAAGCATTCAAACAAGTTGTATGTCGCAGCTTTATAACAAAAATATGTGAAGAAGTTATTAAAAACAGACAATATTAAATCGTAAGTATAAAAGGGATCCTAAAATGATAAAAAAATGACAAACCTGCATATTGGTCCTCGAGTACACATGAAATTATATCTATCATTTATAATTCTTTGAAATCTTCTAGGATACATACTGGTAGTAGTGCAGCTGTGGATAATTCAAAGCAATAATCATATCATCGATTCATAATATGGAATTTGGTAGTTAGGTTGCCTTTATCATCTTGGTTATCTGAAACAGAAAATACTTTTATAAAATGGATTGTGAAACAAATTAATTTTCTAACGTTATTTACACTTTTTTCAGAACGTTTAAACTATTAAGCGATGGTGACCATTATTTAGTTTTACATTTTGGGAAGTATTTTTTTGTAAAATAATTATTTTATTCTTCTTAATTTTGCACCGTACATCCGATATTTCACTAATTAAAATCGTTTTCGTAATGTGAATTTTAATATTTTGCAAAGTTTTATTATAAGCAATAAGCAAACAGACATAAATAGTTGATTACGACATCCCTGTGGATTGGTTGCATTAAATAAAATGTTTTGTTCGGTAAAAACTTTAAACATTAAGCCAGGAAATATATTTCCAATAACTTAGAATTTGGCATATATACGTGGCTCGTATGACAACAGAATTTAACAAAATATAATTAAGATAACGGAGGCTTTTTGTCATTCAAGGACTGATTGGACTGAAAAGTAGTACCTACAGGTATAAATTATGACTATTTTTTTATTATAGTTTCGAAATTCAAAGTAACAGTGTAAGATGGTGAAAGAATTTTAGTTTGAAATTGGAAATATTTTATTTTTTCTAGGTAACACATTTTTGGATTTGAGTTATTACAAAAAAAAATTAAACTTATGGGCTGAGATGTATAAATAAGAAGCAAAGTGTGTTGATAAAAATATAAAATTGGCAAATAGGTGCTTTTAATTAATGACCAAGAACCAAAATTCAGGTCCAATGTTCTCGATGCGAGTTATTAATTCCATTAAATGTTTGTAAATTTTCGAATGTGTCTTTTTTTAAATTTCTTTCAAGTTTCCGTACATCAGCAAAAAAGAAAGGGCATTTCTAATATCACTCAGTTCTTTGTCTGTCAGTCTTTCGTAGCAAAATAATTTTTTTGAATTCTTATAGTGTGGGCTATCGTTTGAAAGCTTTAGGAGTTCGGAATTATTCATAATTTTAGCATTGTGTCTTCAGAGATATACTGAAAGATATACAAAAAATATTCCCTTCTCCTACTAAATCAAAAATTAGATAAAATATAGCGTTTAAAAATATACGCCAAATTTGTAGGAAAACTATAGCAATAATTTTTGAAACATCCACCATGTGTTTACGTCTATGAAAGATGTAATATGATAACATTTTCTTATATTCAGAACCGATTTTCGTAGAAACCATGAGACGTTGAAACTTAAAATTTCATGTATTAATACAAATTATCAACCCACATATTCTGCACTGGCTAACTATTTTCATCAAATAATTAAATAGTACTTAAATAAATGTCTTTAACTTTTCCAATTGTATATGTCATGTTGGCTATCATTTGAGAGAACTTGTTATGAAGAATACAAAAATATTTTTTTCATGATTTTAAATTGCATATTTAAAAAGGTATTCCGATAAATTGGCGATATGAGAGTTTCGATCTCTTTTAGTTCGTAAACAACTGAGCGAAAAATCGTAAGAAAACAGGATTTGGAAAATCTGACTAGAAGGTTATTGGAAAACTACGGCTGTTATCTTAGATATTATAATTTTTAAATATGCACCATGTTTTTATGTTTGTCAAAAATATGGTAGGTAATATATTTACATTTTAAAAATTAATATTTGTAAATATTTTAATAAAAATGCTATGTATAGTTAAATTTATATAGGTGCATATACATGTACGGAACCGTCGTAGCCTTCATTCTGCTTATACTTGGCGGGATATGTTTCTAAAAACAGCCCTTTCAGAGAAGTTAAATTTATAATTATTAAAGTTTGCTTGTCAGATGATACTTTGGAGTATAAAAAACCAATCAAGTCTACTATATGTTGCTGAAACATTTTTAATCTTCCATGACAAAATTCCCAAAATGCTAATGGAATCACTTCGGTGTCTGTCTCTATGTCCATTCGTCTGTCACAAGCGATTTTCTCGGCAACTATTTGACGTAAAAATTGAAATTTCGTACAGATATAGACTATAGTTGCCCAATTATAGACGTGAATTATAAAAAGGTGAATTTTGATTCTGGGGTTAATTTCAGAAGTAAATTTGTAAATTACAAAAAAAACCTTTAAGAGTCATCGTCTAGGATGTCAAATGAAAGCTAATTGTCATATATATGATATATTTCTTTACGAGTTGTTTTAAATATTTTTCAGGCAAAACTCTTAAATTTCTCTCCTCACTATTTTCATCAAATTGATTTTCCAGTAATATCTGAAAAAATGGTAAACATTGGAAATTTGCTATAGATTGAACGAAAATTATTAGGTTCTTACCGCCATTAATTTATATAAATAGGTTAGTTCTTTATTTTTTTTTTAACTTTTGAACCATCGGGTGCAGAGAAAAAGTTTTTAGACAAAAATAATTTTCATGAAGTGGAGAATAATTATTTCAAAATTTTTAATCTGGCTTAGTCGAAACGTCTCCACTCTGCTCCACGTTTATGCGATCTGAGACGATATTGTCGCGACCAGCGGCGGGTAGCGGTATTAACATTTAAGTGGAGCCTGATAGCACGGAACACTAACTGTGCAATTATAGTCTAAACTTGACCGATTTTTTTATATGTTAAAGACACGTCTTCATGGTTTCATTTGTTTCACTGGTTAGCAATATTGTGTACATTGAAAACAGATGAACTTCGTGTTTATAGACATTTTTTTATGAGTTACTTTCTCTTTTATTAATTTATGAAAATACTATGGAATTTAAAAAAAGTTTTAAGTAATAATTTGATTAAAATATCGATATCGATAAAAACGACTTTAATTTAAGATCAAAACATTAATCGAATTTGTTCGGTGAACTTGATTATTCACTCATTTTTTGATCTCTTATTATTTTCTTTTGTATAATTACGTAAAAGAAAGAAATAGCTAGAAAAGTCAAGTTCACAGTCCTGTCGCTAAAAAGGCTATTTATGCTAGATTGGAATATTTCTTACGTTTATCGAAATAAAAGGAACATGCATTTCCATGTTATTGATTTACAAAATTTTAAAATTAAAAGGAAATATAATTTATCGATAAAATACGTGTATGACAAATCGTTTCTAAAGCACAACTGAGTATTGAAGTAGCGATCATAACGTACTGTATTTATATTTTATTAAATTCGTTCAAAAATATCTTTCAGTAAATAAATTTATATTTTTTTTACCGACCCTTATTTCTTTCAAATAACTTTAAGGGTAACATTATATTCAATATTGCAATTAACACATGATTTATTTCACTTATAAGCCCATTAGACGTAGTTTCGCCCATACAAAAAATAAAGTCCACTTTCTAGTTTTAGGGTGCCATTAATAATATTGACCTAATCTGTCCTTAATCCCTCGTTAATATTTACACAATGGTTCTTTGATAAATCTATTATATTTTGATCTTTTGACGTCGTCATAAATTTAGCTACACTATATTGATAGATTTCTGTAATTACTATATTCAGTTAATTTATTTATAAAACACCTTGTTTTAATAAAATTTAATAATTGTTTTATATCACTGAACCGAAGAAACATCGTTACGTAAGATTATAATTTATTTACCTGCGTTTAACGTACATGTATAAACATGAGTAATATAAATTTTTCTTCAAATAATTAAGAGTTCAAAGTTGAGTTTCCTTCATTTTGAGTGTTTTCAGTGCGATGTTTCCCTTAAGTAAAATTGGGAAGTCATTTATAAACTAAATGTTCTTAATACAAGAAACGTGCTTCCATTATATTATGTACATGCTTAATTATTTTTCTAACATATTTCTTACGTTATTACTGTTTTTATTTTTATGTAACGATTCAATTTATGAAAAAAGCGAATGAATCTAAAATGAGATATATGGAATAGCTATTTTGAATTAATTATTTAAATAGAGAGTGCAAAGCCTATCAGTAACATAGAGCGCATTTTTCAGTCCAGAAGGCCGTAAATGAGTGTGAAAACTGTCTAATGTGACAAAGTGTTATTGATTCCTAGCTTAGTACGAAGGAATAAAAAGTGATGAAAAAAAGGTTTTTTTAAGTCAGGTCATAAAAGAAAATAAAATAGTTATATAAACACATGTGTACATTTAGAAACAGTTGCCTACGGCAATTTAAGTAAGATAGAAGTCAACATTTTCCCACATTCACAATAACCGAAACGCCCAATTAGCTACGAGCAACCGTTTCAACGACTAAAATAAAAATAAACTGCCCATAACCATGTTATGTACGGCCTACGGGTTGCATTCTTGATGTCGCTGGCTCACATCCGGCGAGTGTACATGTGTAATCCTGCCCATTGTACACTTTTTCCGGCTGCACGCAACAGTTTTCTTGAATATTCAATTTGACGGGACATCTAAAATAAGTAGAAAGAATAAGCTTTAACTGATAAGCTGTTAATATTATTAATTACGTCAGATTATGTAATTAACCAAACTTACACAAACGCTCACACATACACACACACACACACACACACACATATATATATATATATGTATGTATATATATATATATATATATATATATATATATATTTATATGTATGTAGGCAGGTAGGTACACACGCATAGTAACAGACATTATGAAATAAAATATTTGAAATAGATAAATTTATATACCTTTATTATAAATGATCAATGCAACTATAATTATTTTAATAGTGATTCACGCCCGTATGCATCACACGCTGTCAGGCCCGTATGCATCATTCTCAGTCAATTTACTAATAGTTAAAAACGTATTTCGTATAGATACTTTAGGAATTGGACCATGCAATAGGACACGGCCGGTAAAGTACACTTTTGTTCCGACTCAACTAACAGTTAATTAGAAAGAGAAACGCGTTTTTAACTGTCAGTAAATCCGACTGACAGTTTTGACCGTATGTGGTGCATTGGGTGTCAGAGCGGCCGGTAGCCATAACCGACCACGACCGTATCTTGGCGCATAATAACTAGTTGGTGTGTTGTAAGGTACCATTTATATGGATGATTGAAACTATATTTTCGTTGACTAAATATTTTCTTTTTCTTTCTTACTATTGCATCAACCTTAATTTCGTTTAATACAAAGTAAAGAAGAGGAAATGAGCATTTTACTGCATTTTTTTCTCATTCAAATTAAAGTATAATTGCTTGGAATGAATCCTCTAAACTTGCCCCTTTTTACCGATTTTGGCGAGGAGTAATTTGCAAAATGTTGATTTTTTATAAAATAAATATGTGAAACCAGTAAAAAGTTATCGATATGAATTAAAGACGAATTGACGATTTGTCTAGTTTTCTATATCAAAAACATTATACTACATGTTTCTAAGGTTTAGAATAAACTAGGAAAAAAAATGGAAGCTTTTCGTCAAAAATTACGCCCTTAACACGCACAATTATGAAAAAAACTATTTAACACCCCCGTAACAAACCTTTTTAAATTTTTTCCCACATCGTAATTAAATTAAAAGAAATTTATTTTAAGTGCTTAATGAAACCCAAAAACTTTGCTAACATTTATTTTTTAGTTTTAGCTATAGACGTATAAGTACAAGTTGTGTCTGAGAAAAATAGTTGTGATGAACGGGCGGACAACCCGTGAATGATCTCATAACGGTTCAGTTCTCCTTTTGATTTATGGAACCATAAAAACTGTTTTGTTCTTTTTTTTTAATGTTTTTTTGTAAATTGCCGATAAATTAGTAGAATTAAACTAGTTTTATTTAGCCGTCTTCAAATTGATTTTAAAATCACCAGATTTTTTTTAATTAAATATACGGTTATTCCGAAAAATTGGCTTTATGACACATTAAACGTCAATTGAACACAGTTAATTTTAAAAGTTTTTGTAGTGAAATTTATTTACGTGCAGCGTGATGTAAATTGGTCAGAAGTCATTCCATATGAAATCGTCTAATAGATAAACACGTTCATTTTAGATTTTGCTGAAACTTGGTAGGAATATGATTTAGACTCCCGAAGAAAGATATCTAGCCTCATTTAATTTTCGTATGCACCAGTCCTAGCTTACCCGAATTAAAATCTTTAAAAACGTAAATTTTTTGCTTCAACATTTTATATTTACATTCAAAATAAAATTTAAAAACTGAAGGATAATAGTTTTTGTCGAGAAATTAAATCCAAAATGATGGTTGAATATACATATATATATATATATATATATATACACATATATATACACCCACATACACACACACACACACACACACACACATATATATATATATATATATATATATATATATATATATATATATACAGAACGTCAGCGACCCCTATACGAAACTTTGAGTTATGCTCCACCAGGAGGTTGCAAAATAGCATATATTTCTGAAAAATATTGACATGTTCTATTTTTGATAAATAATAAAAAGTATATTGTGAACATAGCCTAGGTTTCGCGTTCCGGAGCGCTCATATTCGCCACGTGACACGCCTCGTCACTCGCCACACTATGAGTTTGGCAATTAAATATAGTTTTGTGCAGTATGTATTACAACTATGATTTCGTAATTAAGGGCGCTTGGTGATTTTAAATATCGCAGTATACACCACATTATATTTAATAGTAGTATTTTTGTAATATAATAGTATTAATATACTTCTATATATAATAGTATAATATAATCTGTATATGAGTACTCGCAACTTCCAGTTATATTTCGTAGTTAACTAAAAATAAAATCAGTAATTACTGACCTATGATTGTCACGGGCGTGCACGGATGTTAGATCAAATTATGATTGCACTGATTTTTCAATCAATTGAAGTAAATTAAGTCATAAAATTACAATTTAATAAAAATTAAAGAACAAATTAAACGACATAAACATTTTCAACATGTCGCTCTCCATTTTCGACACATTTTTGCGCACGCTTTTTTTGATTGTTCGTGGACTCTATTAACTAAAGAAATGTCTTGCTTAATGGTACTTTTAAATTTGTTAAAAGCAGCGAATAATACGCGCACGCATATCCGTTTCACTGTCACAATCAGTCAAGTCGACCTATCTACTGAATGCCAAACATTTCGTTTAGCCTGTCACTAACTTCGACAACGGAGTGCAGCGACGCAACACAACTGAACACAAAGACTAAACACATCGGCTAAATTAATAATTGACTTTGACCATGATTGTTACCACACTCTTCTCGTATGCGAGAGCATACGAGAAGAGTGTGGCAACATAGCGGTACCGGTTTTTTGTTTTTCTCGAAATTTTTGTCGTGCTGTAATACGTGCCCTTGAGATAACAATTCTTGTTTTCACCAGTGATCTACATACAACCACGAGATTCATTGGTATTTGTTTTCACACAGGGGTCGCTTACACGGTATATATATATATATATATATGTGTGTATATAATTACCAATCAAGTAGTTCAGCCTGTAATCCGTAAATTATACTGTAAACTGTCTCTTACAATTTAAAATTGTTAAAAGTTTGTTTGGTATATATCAAGCGAATACTGTATTTTAATATATTTAGAACACGATAGGTTCTCATTAGTTTAAAGTTACAAAATTTGAAAAAGGCATTCGTTTCGATAATACACTCTTTTGCAAAAAAAACGGGCACTTATAGGAATAAGCCACATCAGAGTTATTTTATTATTATTTGATGCATTTTATATGGCGATATTATGAGAATATTGTTATTTATTATTGAGATATCGTTTTTACCTACTTCAGTCATTGTAAATGCGAAAAAATAAAAAAAAACGAAGTAAAGTCCACAGACGAGCGTTTTCATACTGGTATATTGAAAATGCCTAACATTTATTTTTGAATATTTTTTATTAATTTCATATAAAATTTGAAAATTTAGTAACGAGTATGGCCTCCTCTAGCTAAGATCAATGCGCTTAATCCTGGTTTCGACGACGTTTTTTATCACTTCCTGAGAAATACGTTCCCATTCAGCGACGATCACATTTTTAAGAGCCTGAATGTTTTCTGGAGCTGATTTTACGGCTCTGACGCGTCGTTTTATATGTGTTCTATCGGACTGAGGTCAGGACTTCTGGCTGGCTAGTCTAACCGACGAATTCCGGCCTCCTGCATATACGCATCAACGTCTCTGCAGCGGTGGCCGCGAGCATTGTCGTCCATAAAAATGGACTCGCCTCCAACTGCTGTTAATGCGGGTTGGACATGAGGAATAAGAACCTCTGTTATGTATCTTTGCGCAATCTTTGTGCCATTTTCAACAAAACCTAACTCGGTACGGTCATCTGAGATAATACCAGCCCGAAACATTACGGAGCCTCCACCGTAAGGGGTGATTTCCTCAAAGCCCACTTCTGCGAAGCGTTCTCTAGGTCTTCTTAAGACTCGCCGATATCGATCCTCAACACTAATCGATATACTAGCTTCATCGAAGAATAAAACACTATTCCAGTTTTGTTGAGCTCACGATGAAACATTTTAAGCGAATCTCAATCTGGAAACTCGATGCTCACGGAGCAATGTAGGGCCCCGAGCTGGGCGATAGCTACGTATATTGACGGCCTGAAGTCTCTTTCTGACTGTACATAGGCTTACTCGTGTACCTTTGACGTCCTCTAGGTTCTGTTTGAGATCCACGTACGTAACTTGACGCTTGACTGACTATGAAGCGGTCGTCTCGTGGCTCAGTGCACTGTTTTCTCCCAGAACCGAGCCTTCTACTGACGGAGCCCGTTTTTTGGTATCGTTGCCAGGTCCTTTGGATGGTGGAACGGCTCACATTATACTGCTGAGACACATACATCCTTCTTCAAGCAGCGCAATAATTTTACTAGCTCTTTTCGTCTTTTCAACCATATTGAGAACAGTTAACAGAAGTGAACTAAAGCAGCAAACAGCAGAAATTTAATTAAAATTTATTCATTAAAATAAAAAACATAACAAATGAAAAAGAACTTAATAACAGTTGGATTTCATTTTGCGCCAAAAAAATACGGTTTTGCCGGTGAAAGAGAATTTTCATTGAAAAAGAATAAATTTCAAATTTAGAACGTTCGTTTTTATGTGCCAGAATACACTATACCTGCCAGTAACAATTACAATTAATACAACCTCTTAATAAATAATATTTTGTTAATACTATGACAAAATCAAAACCGCCCGTTTTTTATGCAAAAGAGTGTAGTAATAGATTTCAAGGTGTGTATAGTTTACGAAAAAGTTTAGAACAATTTATGACCTCAATTTTAAATTCATATATGAAAAGATTCCTATATAAAAAAAGGTATTTCCCTATAAAAATATATGTAAAAAGTGACAGATGGCGACAAGAGCATAAGTGAAATAGCTATCATTAAGTTCTGTCGCGGTGATGCGGGAAAACTGGAATATTATCTGTCATATATAGATATATGCCTACCTATATCTCGAGAGAATTTAAGGAAATATAAACCTTTAAGACTATATATCTTATTATACAAGAACGGATGTATTTTTGAACAAGTAGATCGATACTTGTGCTGTAAATATCAATGCTTCAGAAACCTTAATTACGCATAAACAGGAGCTTTAAACACAATTAAATGAATTAGCAAAGATCTTCGCTAATAGCCCACCTGAAGATGTTGTAATACAACGAAACTTAGGTCGTGGTAAGGAACTTAAAGAAAGTAGAAATAATACTACATCACGTAGTTTCATTTAATGGTGAATAATGAATTTCTACAAAATTAACGCCAAGTATATTCAATACTAGCTTTAAATTTAATAAAAAATCATAATAATTATCCTTATTTACAGATAATGTTATTCCGTTTTCCGATGACGGTAATTCTCAAGCTTTTATATATATATATATACATATATATATATATATACACACACACATATATATATATATATATATATATATATATATATATATATATATATATATATATATTTAAACATTTTTTGATATATGAAAAAATTTAAACTAATTAGTACAGCAAGTGTCGCGTTTGGTAGAATATTATATAGTGGGTCACACATTTTAGTATGGCAGAAGAAAGTAAGATATTGATTGTTAGATTTCAGGCTTGTTCTTAATGGTTTGTAATTTTTAACCCCACTCTTTTATTTTAAATGCCTTCCTAGGTGGTGTAGTGGATAATACTGGTTATCACTTCTGCCGTAAATAACTTGCTAGGTGGTAGGAGTGGTGGATAATACTGGTCACCATTTCTAACGTAAACGTCTTGGTAAGTGGCATAATTGTATATACTGGCCGCCATTTCTGCCACGAACATCTTATTTTCTTATCTATTATAGTTTTGGTGATTCAGCGGATAATACTGGTCACCATTTTTGCCACAAACGTCTTGAAAAGCGGTATAGTGGATAATATTAGTAACTACTTCTGGTGAGTTTGCTAGGTGGTATAATGGATAATAATGTCCACCACTTCTGCTGTAATTCTTCCTAGGTAATATAGTGGATAATACTAACCACCAATGCTATTACAAATTTCTTGATAATAGATATAGTAGATAATGTTAGCACGGTACAATAAAGTATTTTTGGTAATTCCATAGGATCAACTTTTTGTCGTCTTTAGCAATTTGATGCAGAATATTTTACTTTTTGTATCATTTAATAGAGCAACGCACATGACAACAGTCTGCCGCTTCATTTTTCACAGAGATGATGTGATTAACATTGCAGACTATTATTTTGATACTAGTTTTGAATCCTGTTGCCAGCTCAATACTTTTTTAAAGTCACCCGTTGTGTTCACGTGCAAACAAGGCTCATCCATGAAATCAAAATGTTGAAGAATAGACTATATCCAATAATACACTGTTAGGCCCCCTGCTTATATAAATTTAAGATTCCTTGTGTTTTAGTCTATTTTATTTTCTTCTTATAAAGAAGGAGAAATATTTTAAAATTTCCAGTAATTAAATTTACTAAATTATACTTTAATACTTCAGTTCTTCAAAAAAATTATGAATTTAGCTCTTTCAAACTTTTCTAGTATTAATAAGTAATCTACAAAAATCTGCTTTGCGTATTCACGGGCTAAATCGATAAATCATCCGACTAAACCATATAACCATAGGATATATGGTTTAGTAATTTCTTGTACAATTTATATAGTGCTTGTAGAAATTACGGAAGATAATTTTCTTTTCTTTTCCTGCGTCTCGATACAGCTGCATGATTTCGAAGTAAGTATTAATGAAATTTTGCATGTTTTTTGTAAATAGTTTTTGGCAGAGAAAAATAAGATTTAATATTTTTATCAACATGTGTAAAGGTTATTTCATTATCTGACTCATTCCATGTACATTTTTTATCATTAAAAAATATCTAAGTAGTTCATCATTAACACATAACTCCATATTTATCGAAAAGTTTATATTTTTACATTAAAATTTAACTGACTTATACCGATTAAAAGACATAATTTTACTTTTTGATTAATTTCACTTGATCTTTCTACTAACTTTTTAATATCTGGGCAAGGTCACTATTATCATTATAATGGTTATAGAATAGCAAAGCTTTGAAACGTTGTCCAAAGTCACCTCCGATTAACGAGTAGAATTTTAATTGACGAAGCAAAGCTACCAAAAATAAATGGAAATGTAATATGAAAATAATTTATGGACGTAATTTCCTTTGCAGGATCAATTCCTGACAACATTAGGGATAATTCTTAAAAAATATTATATATAGTGTAAGTTAGTTGACTTGCCATCGCACATTACATCTTGGTCGAATAACATTTTTATAAGGTTTTACTAGATAAATAATATTTTAGAGCTTTGATTCATAAGTTTGAAAGGGATTATTTAAAATATGTTATCTTTTTCGGTTTTAAAATATTGACATTTTTTGGAGCAATAGTTTTGCTTCAAAAAATTATTCCAATCTGCTAAACTTCAGATTTAGTTTTATGACATTTAGTTGCCTATTAAAAATATTACCACCAATATTGTTATAAATTTGTCCACACTGATTCAACAGTTAATAAATACTTTTTGTTTTAGACTGTTAATAAAGTTCTTTCAAAAACTTTTTCAATTACTGTAGCAAATGCACTTAATTTTTAGATACATATGTGTATTTAATGCAAACTATATAGGTTATTTATTTACAGCGTTTAATGATGTATTTAAAACAGTACCACGGATCTCACGATAATCAAGAATAAAGAAGCAACGAACAATTATTATAAAAATTATATAATGTACAATTATTATAAAAATTATGTAGATTGTTACTAACTTAGTATTAGTAACGTGTTACCAAAATTTAAAAAAGAAATATATGTATGACATACTTGACATACAGTTTACTACAGTGTACAGCTGATATACAGTGTATTATTGACATACAGTTTTAAAAAAAATAATTAGGATTGCGTGGATTATTTTGTTAAAATTTGTGTACATACACAAATTTTCTTTGGACGTCAAGTTTATGTAAATATTGATTAATTTATTTAGTATCTCAGGTTTATGCTTATTCAAAAAAGGCAAGAGACCGTTTAGATATATAACGAATTATGGGGAAGGATGCTAAAACTTATTATTAAGAAATTGAAGATAAATTCGTCTTTCATAGAACTCCAGACAGAAAGGAGTTGATCAAAATAAACAATTTTTTCGAATACCCTGAAAACTTTTTTGACACTAAAATAGATACCGATAGACATTATAAAATAAAAAAATAATATTCTCTATAAATTAATCCTAAAAATTTCAGACATATTATCAAATATAAAATTAAAATATATAAAATATAATTAGGCATATCCGTTACTCGAATATATGTACGACCCGAGGTTACCAAGTATACATTTTAATAAACATCTAAGTTAACACTCACAAGAGACAAATATAAATAACCTTATATTCACAAAATTTAACACTCACAAAATTTAACACTCACAAAATTTAACACTCACAAAATTTAACACTCACGTTAACACTCACAAGAGACACATATAAATAACCTTATATTCACAAAATTTTCTCTTACGTTCCCATAACAATTCTTGGTGCCATATTTTATAACGTAAGAATGGTTTTAACCTCGTCCATTTTTAAGATGAGGGCAATTTGCAGTAAATATCAGAAGGATAAATTTCTTTTCAAGGTGTTTTTCCTCGCCTTGGCTCATTAAACTGCATTGTAATGGGGGAGCCTTCATTTACGGAGGGTGAATGCTAGTCTCCGAGTGAGAAAAGGCTCATAAATATTTTTAGTTTTTTTGTTAAGAGTCTCTAAGCGATGGCGGTAGTAAATAAAGTTCATATAGTTACACGATTTTGTGTATATATATATATATATATATATATATATATATATATATATATATATATATACAACTATATTTATTTCAGTAAGGTGGAAACATTGTATTCGGAATCTTTCTTATTTTCCTATTTTTAATTAGCAGTGATGAGAGCTAAGACAATGGAAATTAATTATTAGTTCATTTAATTTTTTTATATTTATTAAAGCACTTAGCCTGTAATCAAATAGGCTACCCTTGCAAAAATGTAGACTGTTTAATTAACTTTGTTTGACAAACGTGAATTATTTTTGAAGTTTACTTCTTAAGAACCGATTTTCGTATATAGCTATATGAAGTTTTATGAGTAGTAAGATCAGAAGTTTAAAGCGTAAGAAGTTCAGAGCGTTAAAAATGTGTTAGGAGCTAATTTCAGGCACATCTTTAACTGACATGTCGAATTATTTACTGACAGTTTTAAGCTTTGTTTGTTTTGGCTGAAATTAAAGAGTTTAAAAAAGTAGTAAAATGAATACAAGAAAATGAAGCTATACGGAAACAGAGAAAAGACTATTGTTACATATATTTGTTTCTCAGAAAGATGTAATTGAAAATAAACGTACCAACAGAGCGAACGTAAAGATGAATAAATGTGGTGAAATATAATGTTAGTTGTATTATTAATGAAAGGGTAAGTACAGTCAAGTGTTCACGTTTATAATGAAAACATAGTTTATTTATTGAAATGGTCACAATACAGATTACAGTCACGTAAATATATAATAGAAAGAACAGTGAATAAAACTAGACTATAAGTCTACTTATTTGTGCACAAAATGGTTAGTGTAAATATTAATTAATATATACATTTTCAAGGATTATTTGTATTTTTAAATATATTACAAAATGTATTGATCAATTATTAAAATTAGTGTTAACATAGAATTTCATTATTTTCTATGTAATGAACAAAACAATAATCCTATCGTAGTTGGTTTTAATTTTTAAATAATATATTTTGTATTTCTTTTCTGAATGTTAAAAAGTTCGGTTCAAAAATGTCCAAAGATGAATGTTGAGAAAAAATAACGTTATACAATCGGCACATTCGAATTATGAAGTTATAAAATGAGGTATGAAGGTTATAAACTTATAGTACGAATAGTCTCTGTAATGGCATATGGGATCTGAGTCGAGTGTTGAAGTTGAGCAAAGAGAGGAGATGGGGACTATCAATATGCGAATACATGATTTTATATAAATTAATAGATCAGCGCTATTTCTCCATGCTGTCAAATTGTAAAAAAAAAGAGATGGAATTTGTGATGACAAATTAAATCTCTGCAATTGGATTTCATAGGATCTATACTCTCGTCCAATATGAAGTCAGAATTAATTTATTTGTACAAATGTAATTTCTTTTTTTTTAAGAAACGTGTACAATGAATAAAATTAAGTCAACTGTGCCGACTTTGGCTTAATATAATAGCCAAGCAGAGAAGAGAGGAAGGGAAAGACAGGAGACAGGAGACGGTAAGGGAAAGTTAGGAGACGCGATTAGCGACATCCAAATTGACTCTGCCATTTCTTTAATAGCGCCAGAGTTAATTGTAGAAGTCCCATCAAGTTTAGTACTGAAGAAGCAGTATTATAAGGAAAAGTAGATTGTAATTTAATCACCTTTAAAATTACAAATTGGAAAATTCATTTAAGAATCTTTCCTTCATTTAAGAGTTTTCCTGTGAAACTTTATTTGGACTAGGAGCAAAATTGTCTTTTCATATGAACCCTAAAAATAACTTATCTGAGAGAGATGAAAATAGATTTACAAAATCTATGTTTAATTATAAATCAGTTTAATTAATGAAACTTATGATTATATATTTGAAGAATGTCGCTTTTGCTTGCAGCTCTGATTATGCTAAAATTTGTAACTCTGCAATTTACGATAAACGTACGTATCTGTTTATGAAATGCATGTGGAATTGTGAATAATATAATAAGTTCGAATCTACAGAAAAAAAAAACACAACGGTACGCGCCTTAATAAGAAATAAGAGCACATTAAAGAAGAACATATTAATGATACTCTAAATAATAATTTTTTATTTTATTCTACGGTAAACTATGATGCAATTAATGAAAATACTCGTGTAGAAAATTTTGTGGCTTCCGAGGAAGGTGAAATATTAAGGACGGTTTTGAAAACGCATTATTTTAAACGACTAAGTGTCTGAAAACTTGAGTACATTAAAATAATTTTTCGTCTAATTTTCTTTCAAAAAATTGTATTAAATTGTTTGATGCTAGAACTAAGTAGTAAAATCATAGAAATACAAATATAAGATGAACTTATGTAATAATGAGAATTTAGTGATATTTTGAAAGTAATTAAAATAAAAAAAAAACAAATATGTATTAGTTTCCCAGCAGACATGTGGAAAAATAAATCTACACATGTTATCCGTCATAAAAAAGTTCGTAAGTAGAAAAATTTAGAAACTTTGTCAAAAGTACCATTTAAAACTACGGAATGATCTGTTTCACAAATAATTATTTCGGACCGAAGCAGCGCTTATTTTAATATAATGTAAGACGACGTCATCCTGCACTGTATTTTATTATAATTATTCTGGCTAATGAATTATTAATAAATGGATTAGACTACTGTTCTCATAAAGTCTTGGCAATGTTAATTACATGAATAGAATGTTATGAACTAATATAAGAGTTCAATATATATAAGGTATATATGCATATATCGTTTTGTCTAACTCGTTACGTACACGTTAAATGCAATGTTTGTATCTAACTCATTAGAACTTTTGGCAAATGAAAATGATATATAATATAATGTCCCCCATATGCCTGAATCATACATACAGAGATCTAAACATTTTAGGTTTATTATCTAATCGCTCTTTTTATAATTTACGTTAATTCAAATTAGCGAATATTTATATAGCTTATAGTTGCAGATAAAATTTAAATGGCTGACTTATGATATAAGAGAAAAATTATTTAAATTCGCTTTTCCCCAAAACCAAATTTTATATATTCATAGCTCTAAAGTAAAGGCACGATATATTGCATCGTCTTAAACGTTTGATACCATGACCGACGAGAAAAATTGGACAAATAGTAATTAATTCTGGGTTATTAAGTTATGATAGTGATTATAATGTGATTTTTTTATGCTGGCAATGCAATCCTGACCAACGACAAATATATTCAGAGAAATAGAATGGCATCCGGTGGCAAACAAATGTGAAGACTTGAATCCTGGAAACGACGATTTTAAGTTACTAGACGAGAGATGTTATCCATTCGATCGTACCCATAGACGTAGCCAAATGAAGGGGAAGACGAATTCAGGTGGTTTACATTCGGAATGGGCGTAACGTCTGTTTTAACATAGTGATAGATTAAATTAGTATAACTTTGTTAGTATAACTCACAGGAGAATAAGATTGGTGAAGTGAAAATATAACTGTTCGCAAGAATATTTTTCCTAATTTTGCCTATGATTGGTTTTATGGTTAATGGTTAATTTACATAATCTACCCTATAATTAGTTTTAAGGTTACTTCATAAATATGGAAAAAAGTAAGTTTTCATTTGGGTTAAGTTTTTTTTAAAACTTTTAATCGATAGGTCAACCTGGATGAGCGGTAGGGATCATAAATAGGAATTCACTACAAATTTAATTTCCTGTGACATAGACGAAAAAAGAACATTCTGTACTTTTTCGGTATATCAGAATTTTGAATTCAAATAAATTCTATCACTACAATATTTAACCGCCTACATAAAAAAATGCTCAGGGCCATCAAATTAAATAACACTAATATAAAAAATCTCATCATTTACATTTACACGTAACCCGGTGTCATTGCGGTAAAAATCATTACACTTCAGTTAAGATGAGAAAGTGTGACACACAAATTAATACTTTTATTTTAATTTAAAATTGTAAAGTAATTTTTGAAGGCTATTGGTATATTCTGAATTAAAAAAACTTAGGGACGTACATTCTAAAAATGAAATTACATGCAATATAGTTACTGAGCTTTTTGTACTATAACAAATAGAATTTCTTTTTTAAGTAATTCTTGAAACATGAAAAATAAGGTTATAATATTATCTGTGGCGAGATGTGGACAGTATTTTAAGTTATATAAATTTGATACTTGTTTAAAATATGTGGATTTCGCGATTAGGAAGCGAACATTTATTGAAAATTTTAACAACTTTGACTAATTCATAAAAAGATAAGAAATTCAAAATGTGTCGGATTATTAAGACACGATCCGAATGATTAATTTAATTGGATGGAAGTTTCCTTACCTATGGTGGTGTAAAATATATTTGTTATTTTATGATGAAGTGACTTATTTTTGAGAAAATATCTAACATTAAAGTTGTGATAACCGTGTAATATATTGACACACACTCACGTACGCACGCACGCATACACGCACAAACGTACGCACGCACGCACGCACGTACGCACACATGCGCGCACGGATATACACACGCACGCACATACAGATACTTTGAAAAAGGAGCTTATGTATGTAATTGTAAGTATGTTCCTATGTATGTATGTATGTCTCTCCGCCATTTATTTTATATTAATTCCTGTTATTTTATTTTTTTACCCATTGACCTCCCTCCTCTCCGTATTGGAGAATGCGATATTACTGATCGGCAACCTATGATTTCATCATCTGCTTAGGACTATTCTTTCAGTAAAGCCACGTCGCCTCTATGTCTAGACCGATGGACTTCTTCCCAAATCAAATAACGGGATTCCAATAAAAACTTTCATTCCCTTTTTATCCCCCCCCGAACATGATTAAATAGGTCAATTATAGTTTCTAACGAGAAGTTTAAATATAAATTTTTATGTGCACATACAACATTTCTTTCTGCAAGTTATTCCCTTAGTGGTGGAATTTCCAAAACTGTTAAAATAAATGAGTTTTATTATCTAACAGAACCTTAAGTATAATAAATTTTAGTATCTGTCTTCGAAAATAATGGAACCCCCATACAAATTTTCATTACCCACCCCCAGAGGTAAAATATTCAAAAAATGCTAAAAAGGTAAGTTATAATTACTAACCAGAAGGTTAAACATAACATTTTATTTATTTGCCTCCGAAAATAACGGGTCTCTCATACAAAATTTCTTCCCACATTTTGTCCCCGTCGTGGTGGGATTTTCAAAAATGCTAAAATACATAATTATAATATCTAACCAGAAGCTTAAATATATAATTCCCTGTATCTAGCTCGAAAAATAACGGGTCTTCCACACAAACTTTCTTCCCGTATTTTTGTCCTTTTATTGAGGAAATTTCCAAACAAGCTGAAATAAATAAATTATAATATCTTACTAGAAGCTTAAATATAAAATGTTATGTATCTGCCTCCGAAAATAACAGGTCCCCATACAAACTTTCTTTCCGTATTTCATCCCCTTAGCGGTGAAATTTTCAAAAACGCTAATATAAGTAACTTATAATTTCTAACCAGAAGCTTGAATATAAAATTTTATGTATCTTCTTTCTACAATAAAGGGTCTAAAATATAAACTTTTACTCCCCTCTCCTTTTACCTTCTTAGGATGGAAATTGTGAAAATTCTCTCTTATATTATTTTTATAATGTGAGCAATATTATAAAAGGAACATACTATCCAAATTGTATATTCCTGGCTTCAGCAGTTTTACCCCGCTGTGATGAATTAGTCAGTCTGGACACATTGTTTTTTATATTTATTGATATACGTATATACATAAATATATTTTGCAATAGTAAGAATAGAACATTTCAAGTATTCACTCTTTTGGGTGAAATTTTCGTTAATATTACAAATGGGCGTACAGTTTGTCTCAAGGTAGTGGTAAAGTCTAAAATTTGCTAGTATACTTTGTAGGATAATAAGGTTAGTGAGGTGAAAATATAACTGTCCGCAATAATATTACAGACACATTCTGTAGTTTGTTTTCAAGCGCTGCCCGTGTGTTTTACTGAAATTGCCTTATAAAATATGTAGATTTCGGTACTAAGAACTATAATTTCGCGAAGTAATTTAATACAGAATTGAAGGTTCATTGTTTCCAGGCTCCCCTTAAATTTAACTAGAGTATTTATTTGTCATGAACTGTCCTATAATTAGTTTTATGATTTAGAAGTACCCTTATTAACATAAAGCGTGTTGGATGTATGTACTTAGGTTCACTATGACCCGCGGTATCGACCTGAATTGTGCCTTAGTGTAATTATTTCATCTAACGTCATTACAATAACTGGGTTCGATCCGTGTCAAAGCAATAATTTGAAACTACCATCACTTTCGCGATATCGACCTGAATTGTACCTTAGTGTAATTATTTAATCTAACGTCATTACAATAACTGGGTTCGTCCTGTGTCAATGGAATAATTTGAAAATATCATCGCTTTGAAAAGAGGGCAATGGGTTAACATCAGGTTCGTAATGTTCAGTGCGTCATAATGTTACAAGTTCAATGTGCCATAAGGTTAACAAGTTCAGTGTGTCATAATGTTAATGCATTGGTACAGTTATTGTTTATAAGGCTTAGAATTTAGAAACGAAAAAAAATTCGTACTAAAATTGTTTTTTAAACAAAATAATACATTTTAAATACCGTTTTCATCTTTACTTTCTTTCATGTATTAATGGGGGACACTATTCATTAAAATAACTGTTAATTAAATTCTTTGCATTGTTTAAATTCTTCATTCATATTTGTTTACCTTGCTTAAACAGCTATATTTTAATATAATTATGCAAAACATACAATTTACAAACAATATGTTCCTGCAAGGAATTGTTAGTTGTCGCAAATCATACTCGACGTAAAGCGACATTTTACAATACATATCCGTTTAATTCAGATTTTAAAAACCTCCACGAATCTTTGGTATAATCCATTCGAACTATCTATTTTGAATTCGCATTCAACTGTCAAACATATTTACTGCTTGATAGAATATTTTCTAATTATCATACATCTGTTCCTAACTTTCAAAAATTCTAGAAGCCTCAAGATTAATATAAAAAACTGCGTCTCACTAGATGTGAGTTAGTGTGTATATTTCGAGATATTGATGCGATAACTCTGACTATGCTTCTAAGTAAAAACTCTATACGCAATTTTAATAAATTTTAATCAATGATTGGTTATATCAGCTGCTCTAGTGGAATTCATCTCTTATCATTCAGCGACCTGCTTGATTTTGTCTGCAATATTCATTCGTTATCACGCGATATTTTAAGATTTGGTTTCATACAATGAAAATTTTCTTTTGTAATTCATTCGCGATAAAAGGCCCCCAGAAGATCAGTTATAGGGTATAATCAACAATACAATAAAATATAAGGTTAATGCCTTCTTAGACAAATTACGAACTGATGTAAATCGCCACCTAGTTTCTAGTCAGTTAAAAAACCAATAGAAAAACAAAAAAAATCCAATAGACTTGTCTAATGTTTTTTTTTGTTTTTATTAAACAAAGGAGCGATTAATATCTGATTCATAAATTTAGACCAAACAGTTTAAATTTAGTTAGTAATAATGTATTGTTAATAAGAAATTGTTTTAATCCAGAAGGGCCCTTATTTATGTATTCAGGACATATGTAAGAAGAAAATATATTTCAAGGCAGCGTTTAGATATTTCGTTACTCCGAACCGGAAATTCGCGTGATGCCATATTGTGTAAAATTTGCTGAATGTTGCTCAACATTAGAGCAAACAATTTCATTATAAGCATTATATGCATTATCAACTAGATTTCGCTCAAATACGCAACTCAATATTTGTGTAAACTAAAATGAAACTTGATATGAGCTACGAATGATATATTGGAAATATAAGCGGTAACAAAATGAAAGAAAATATAATTTCTTTCTTAAATAATTTCCAACATCACTTCCCTTGAATTCTCTTCAAATACAGTTTTCTTTTGTTTCACTGGCGATAAAAACAGTTTTCCTGACAAACATAAGTTGCATCTATATCTTTGCATTCACAAAGCGCTGCGGATTTTACATCACTCTTTCCAACATACGTTTATTGCTTGACATCAGATCTATTCATTATTTAATTTAGCGAGAACGAATAAGTTATACATATTTACAATGATATGCTAGAACCTTATTACCAACTATATCATTGTAAAGGGATGTAGCAAATAGAGCTTCTCCTTTATTTTTTAACGAATAAGAACTTTCCTGATATCGGCACATAGCTATTTTCAAGTTTGTATAGACTTGTTTATGGAATAAAAAAGAATTGTTTATTTCTTCTAAAGTTAGCTTTCATTTTTTTTGCACAAATATTCACATGTTCTCTAATTTCTGGTGTAGGTAATTACACAATTACAATATCAGTACAAAAAAGGCACTGACAAGAAGACTATTGGAAAATTTTGTTTACATCACATCAGCATTTTTTTTTTTCGTTACTGTCCTTTTATCTATTCTTTTATTTTATTATTAAAATTCCGTTTTTAATTTATCAAAGAGAAAAAATACATACAGATAAAAGATCAATAATTTTAAATGGCCTACAATTCAGTCCAGTAACTCTTGTTAAATTTAATCCTTCATTTTCATCCATCCTTTTTCTACTCCGGAATCATACTACTGTTTGAAAATTTGCTTCATTCCTAAATTCAATTTCGTTTTTTTTTGCTTTTCAAAATAAAAGGGAAAAGTTCTACACCAGGGTTAGGAATTACAAATTTCTAGTCCTTTTGTTATATCGCGTTCTCTTTCCAGTATTTGCTTCAATCACCAGTTCAAATATTATTTAATAGTCATTTTTATTTGTATACTGTGAACTGCAACCAATTTTTTTTTAATTATATTATGATTAATCAGAATATAATAGCAATAAATACCATGTATATTTTTTTATTTTGTGTTAATATTAAAATCCTCACATAAATTAACAAATCAATTAAGTACGTTAAAAAGTTCATAAGTTAATTATCGTTATTCAATAATTATATCAGATTGTATTTTGATTACTCCGAATTATTATGATGGCTCCATTTCCTTTGACGTATCCCGCTTTAAAAAGCAATACAGGTAAAGTAAAACATTATTCAGTAAAATTTAATATGACTTCCTGTTAGATCTATGTGGGAAAACGGAAAAATTACCTGCCACATATTCTGTTCCCAAATCCCGAGAGGTTTGCGGGCTACGTGAATACAAGATAAAATATTTCACATTAAGCTTTGAGTTGTATTTCTGTCACTGGCTAAATTGATTTAGCCGTTATATACATCATTTCCTATGAAGGTGATCGCTCAGTGCTCGTTCGCGTTATCATAATTTAAACAAACGCGGTAGCATTAGCTTGAGTGTGACGATAAAATTATATGACATTATTTCGAAATTCATTCTCACAATCATTTGGTTAGGTTAAACTTAATTTGTATTTTTTTCATAGCGTCACGTTGCTTACGTGGAGATTGTTTTAAGTAATATGCGATTGAAAAGTAAATAATTTATTATAAAATGTGTGATGCATTTTCCTAAGTACATTAATGCACGTATAATTAACCTAATATTTATGAATGATAAATTAATATTTTACAAAATTCATTCTCACATTCATTCGGCTAGGTTAAATTTAATTTATGTCTTTTTTATAGCATCCTGTTGCTTGCGTGGGAATTGTTTTAAGTAACATGCGATTCAAAAATCAGTAATTTATTATAAAATGTGTGATACATTTTCCTAAGTACATTAATGCACGTATAATTAACATAATATTTATGAATGATAAATTAATATTTTACAAAATTCATTCTCACATTCATTCGGTTAGGTTAAACTTAATTTATGTCTTTTTTTATGCATCCTGTTGCTTGCGTGGGGATTGATTTAAGTAACATGCGATTTAAAAATCAGTAATTTATTATAAAATGTGTGATATATTTTCCTAAGTACATTAATGCACGTATAATTAACATAATATTTATGAATGAAAATTAAATATTTTATAAAACATGCATAAAGAATATGTTTTTATACATCTGTCAGTATTATACGAGCTTAATTAATATTTACAGTAAATGAAAATAAGGTTGTAACTATTTGGTTGTGAATTGTTACAAGCCATTTCTTAGGGTCGTTGATTCAGAGTAATTGGATAATAATATATTAAAAAATTGTTACTCTGGATTACTTTTAATGGTGTAGCAATCCAAAATAAAAATATTGTAGGTATTTTTAAAACGTTCAATACTCTTTGTCAAAAATTCTGAAGGATCTATATTTTATGCCGCTTCTGAATTCGGGTGAAATTTAAGTCTCCTGGTGAGATAATTGTAGGTAATAGTTTAACATCACTATCGAAAATGGCTAAGTAAGCTTCATAATTAATAGGCTATGACGCGCAATTTTTGGAATTTTGTTAACTTATAACAATTAGGTTTATCATTATCACTTTCCTTTCTGTGGTATTAACCCAAATGACAAATCTTCGAAAAATCTATCTATATAATGAAACTGTAGAATTGGCCTGTATATACATTGAAATTTTTACAAAAAATGGTCAAGGATTATATGATAAAAGCAGTAGAACACAAAAATATTATTTTGTAATTTTCGTCTGTCTGTTCTAGCATCAAGAAAAATTTAGTTTAAACGTTATTTTAAAACGTAGGGATTGACCTAAAGTAATGTTTATTAATTTATTCATTTACTTTAATGTAGCTAAACACATACGGTGGACTTATTACTACGAGAGCAATCTCTTACTGCCAACCAGAATACCAGTTCAGCCCTCTGGACGAGCGGCCGGGAATCGAACCCGGGTTCACGCGGTGCGTCGCGCCACCAAAGGTCGTATGCCTTGTGATCAACCCAACACACAAGGCGATGAGAAAGAGAAATGTTAATTATTATTTTCAACAAATTAATTTAAATTATATCAGGAAAACAAAAAAAGTACCAAGTTACTCGACGCATAATTATAATGAAAATGTATGGCGCGTCAATAGATGGCGTTACGTGTATTTTAAATCGCGCAATAAAACTGTTCAGCCGGATATACATTAGTAAAATAGACATGCCAGATATGAAGTGTGGGACAGTGTGGGAGGAATAGATGCTTAAGGCTTAAGGCTGAAAAATTTACAATTTTTCCTTTTCAAAATAAAGAAGTGCTTAGATAATTGATAAAAATTACTTTATCACATCCTTTACTAAATACTTTGAAACTTAAATGCTAAAATATTCCTTTTATTAGTTCGACTATATGCCCCATATATTTTCATGGGCCTTTTTTAATTCACTAAATTATATGATATTTTTTACATTATATACTTTATTATATTCATGTATTTTATTTTTTATACACTTTACAATTATTGTCCCAAATGTCAAATGTTTTTCAACCCTCACATTTCCATACTACGTCAGTTTTGCAGTTATTTAATACCATAAATCATAAATTTTAGGGTCACGAGCAAATTATTAACTATATTATTAATGAAAATGTTAACAATATATTTATTAAAACTGCTTATTTTCCCTAGATTTGTATAATTTCTTATACGTAATTAAACTAAATATCGCTCTCCTAAAACCAAATGACGACATCAAATATTCTGAAATTTTGATTTTAAACTTATCTTCTAGTATTATTTTTGAATTACAGTGCCAGATTTTAATCAAAGGTAAAGTAATACAAACGTAATAGAATCTCAAATAACTTTATATAACTTATTTAATTGATTAGAATTAATTTCTTGCTTGGTTAACCTCAACGACACGTGTTATAAACAACGATTTAAAAGTTTTACAATTATTATGTTACGTTGTGGGAATTTGGTACTAAAAGTTATTAAACTAATCTAAAATATGTTTGCATATCATAAAACAAATATATAGACCAAAATTATTTTCAAAGGTTTATTAAATAAAGCAGTTGGAAACAGAAATAAGTTTCTGTTAAGAACAAATGAAAATTGAAAAACTTGTTATGTTTTTTTGTAATCATATCTAATCACTTGGATTTCGAAACGCCATATTCCTAAAAAAATATAATTTTGTTAGTATCAAGATTCGTACTCAATGGATAACGACGGTAAATTTAATAGTTCTTTTTGGTTAAATATTTTATAATAACGTGCAATCGATAAATTATTCTGCACAACTTAATTTCAAAGAAGTTCTAGCGTAAAAGTGACCGGTTCCAAAGGGAAACAACGTTGCAAATAAAAGTGAATTATCATAAGTAAAATTTGCCAGACACTGCTTATTGTTCCAGTAGTATTTTATTTTATAATTTAATTTTGTCTTCATCTATTATCTTTCCTTGTGCTACAGACAGACAACAGAAAGAATTTGAGTTGTATGTCTACGGACCTCAAATTATAAATTTGTCAGTACGAGTATCAAGTCTCCAACTCAATGGACAATAAGTTTTGTTTGGATAACTGTTTTATAATAATGTGTAATAGATAAAATATACGGGACAACTTAATTTTAAAGAAGTTTGAGCGTAGGAGTGAAAGCTCGTAAAAGGAAACAACTTTGCAAATCAACTGTGCTTATCGTCCCAATAGTACTTTATTTGTCCATTTAATTTTGACTTTCTACCTTTTAATATTTTCTTGTGTTTTAGGTAGAAACAGACTACAGAAAGAATTTGAGTGGTACGTCTATGGTTAAATGTGTAGCACGTCTACGAACATTAATAGATGGCATTAAGTGCAAAGAAAAGTTAATTATCATAATTAATATTTGCCAGACGTTGCTTATTATTACAGTAGTACTTTTAGCTAGAAACAGGCTACTGAAAGAAATTGAGTGGTATGTCTACGTTTAAATGTCTAGTACGTCTACGAACATCAATAGATGGCGTTAAGTGCAAAGAAAAGTGAATTATCATAATTAATATTTGCCAGACGTTGCTTATTTTTACAGTAGTACTTTTAGCTAGAAACAGATTACAGAAATATTTTGTGCTATTAAACCTTATGATATGAGACCAGAAAATAGAATATATTAATATGTAATATATTTTAATTTTTGTTCATTACATAGTTTAAAGTTATTAAGAGTACTAAGAATATATATCCAACGATTAATAATATATTTCATATTTCAAGCTATAAATCAAAATAAATTATAAAAGAATTTTATATAAGCATAAAAATAAAGTTCCTATCACTTGTTCGTGTAAATTTTTTTTAAAGAAATTGCACTCTGATTTTTATGAAATTGTTCGTATCTAATCGAACTATTTTGCCACAAACAATAAAATAAAAGACAAAGAGTGTCGGGATATCATCAGATCATGAGAAAACTGAAGAAATGGATTGCGCTCCAAAGTTCGTCATTATTCATGCAATAAACTGTAACAATTTTGTATCACTGCTTACAACTGCTATTATTTTTCATTGAGAGATACTATGCAAAAGTATGTTTCGTATCTAAACATGCTATTTTCATATTTTTTCGACAATATTAACGAAGTCATAAACAAAAAAGATTGGAAGGGATTTTGGTTTCCAAATTTATTATATTATGGAGCAGTATATTCTTAGGGTTTCTCTCCCATTATTGACATTGCATTTAAATATATCACAATTGTTGATACATATTTTTAGCCGTGTGTTTTTGCTGACCTAATTCAGAAAATGTTAAATGTGAGTTAGATAATGTTATCTATATAACTTCGCAAATGTCGTCTATTTAAAACTAAAATATGCAGGAAACACACAAAAGCCGATATTGGATAGCTCTATTGGTAAATTTGTCGAGTTAATTTATGTAAAGGGACTGAATAAATTTAAAGGACAGAACACAACTTGGTTCGGATAAAGGCCGGTGCTTTTGGTCAATATCGCCTTCTTTTGCTACCGCTCGTTTAAAATGTTAATACCGGATTTAGATTGCGCATATCGGGTATAGAATGTTAGCACAGACCTTGTACTTGCTCGTTATAAAGTCTCGGTCTTTCGAATGAAGCAAGGTGAGAGGTAGTATACTTTCATGAATTTTAATTTATAATCTCCACCCAAACGTATGATGTTTACTTTAAAGTTAAATTTTTTTACATTTTTAAATCAACAATTATTAACACATTTGAAGTGTTTATTGTTTTATGAGAAATGATGTCTGTCAAAATAATATAAAATAAGAATTTAGCCATTTTTAGTGATTGAAATGGATAGTTGTGATATTAAACAGATATGAAAAATAGTAAGAAAGTCACCACAAAATCACTTCTAAACAATAAATAAATCCATCTGAAAATATTACCAAATATTTAAGTTCATAGCCATAGGGTGAAACTAATTAAAGATATCTTTGGAATGTTAAATTGAATTGAATAAGTGAAAAAAAAACAAAATTCACAAGAAGAAAACGTATTATGAAATTTAAATAATTATCACCACCTGTATATGCAGCTAGTATATTTTGAAAACAGTTACCTAGGGCAATTGGAAGCCAAAGTAGGAATGAGTACTTTTTCATATTTGTACTGCCGAAACGCTCAATATGTTACGAGCAACCGTCTTAACGGCCAAAATAAAAATAAAGTGCCCATAACCAAGTTACATGCGGTTAGTGAACCGGATTGGTGACGTCACTAGCTCACATCCGGAGAGTGGCTGCGCGGGTTAATTCTGTTAAGTTCTGCGGCTCGTGTGAAGTAGTTTTTATATAAATATACGAGTATACATTATATACTTATTTATAATATATAGTTTGCATTGTGATTGAGAATTTTATCTATAGTTGATCAAAATCACCACTATTGCAGATAACTTAGTCTGAACTATCGGCAATATTTAGTCATTCTTACGGAAGAAAACTTCAAACACATAAACTCTGATACATACCTTTTATTTATTGATATAAAAATGATTTTCTTGTAATGCAGGTAAAAGCAAGACAGTTTTAATTGCAATACAATACAAAATAAAACATACGAGTAAGTAATTCAAATTGGAAACCAAAGTAACGTAAAAGGTAATGAATGGATTGAAATGTAAAAATAAAAAAAATAAAATATAAAGTGAAAATAAATTCAAATTTGCCAATAAATTAAAGTAATGGGCGAAAAAGTAAATCATTCATATTGAATTAATTCCTCTACCCGTTTTCAAATTAATATTTTGATATTACAATTATCAGAAACCATTTTACCTTTTTTCAAAAATTCTTTCTTCAATTATTTTGAAAAGTGGCTCGATAAATGGGAAAACATCTTTCATTACATCGTCAATAGTAGAAGTTTGTAGAAATTTTTTTTCGAACGGCGCGATGTGCCCTGGTTCAGAGAACTTTAAGAAAATAAATGACAGAGAGCAAGATATTGGGAGATTTTGTATGTGATCTCACCTCTAATGAATGTTATTGGGTTATCGTACTATTTTGCGTTTTGTCAACACAATAACTATGACAGTATTCTTCTTATATTTCCACTTTTAGGATACAAAAAAAATGTACTATTTTATGGAAAAATGAAAATAGATCATTTTATTGGTTCTTTGCATTTAGAAAACCTAGAATAAAATGGTAATGAAGCCATGTCTCTATGCGCATTGCTTAAAAGATACAACACTTATTTTTATGAAATATATAATCTTAAAGCTTTTGACGATATCCGTAAAAGAATTTATGGTACCTTTTCTCTAGAAAAAAAACGAGAAGGGGAATATATAACACACATGCGTGTTTAATGCCTGCAAATATTTTTGCAAGATTAAATACGACTATTTATACACTCTATTGAAACCGATTTTTAATAATATTGCCAAATAATATTGGTTTTATTATTACAAATTAAAAAATAGTTGCCATTATGCTACAGAGTATAACAATGGCGTACACGAGTCGGGTAAGTATGAGAAAAACTAAGATTGGGCTATTAGGAGATCGAACCATTTGAACATCAATAGTAATACATAACTAAACATTGCACCATGTAAAACTAAGCGCACAAAGCTCCACAAAGCGAAAATAAAACAAAATGCATATCACGTGCGTTCGGTGTATAATGACGACAAAAACGTCTTAAATGACTACCTTCACTTCCCGAGAAATTTATTTAAATAAAATTAATTTTTGGAAATGTAAATTTGTCATAATTAAATACATACACACTCATTCCACAAAAGTTAGCCCTACAACAAAATCGGAGGAACTCTGACCAACTCTCGTCGGTTCGAATATTACGAGAGAAAACGAGCTAGAAGGGCAAAGGAGCGAATATACGAGAGCACTCGCACTGACGGAAGCGGGAAATATTTATTTAGTCAACGGCATGCTATATTTGAGTAAAAGTTGATGGAAAATCAGAAAAAAAATACGTCAAAAGTCGGAAATTATCGGCCGCCGATTCAATGCCTCGAAAAAATCGGTCGTCTGCGTTGCGCGTAAGGAAGTTTTTTTCAGACGCATAGAATTGTACGCAGAAATCTTTTTAAGTGATTAAGACATTATTAGAAATATTTAATTGCTTTGATAGTTATTAAATACAATAAACTATTTCGTAACGGTGCATTTGTGCTGACGTCTACACGTTAATAATTATTTGCAGTATTTTAATTTTTTTTGGTACGGTTCATAAAAATATAATTTCGTGTAGTCTATATACAGTACAGTTGGAAGATTTTTAGGTTATAAGAAAACATATCGATTAATTCAGTAGTTTTTTTATTGAGTAACAAATATTGAACATATTTTTCAAATTTATGTACATAAAAGTAGGCATATTTTCATACCAAATATTATCTTGAATCTATTTAAAATATGCATAAATCTAGCTTGCCGATACACTAATTATATTTTCTAATACTAATTATATTTTGTAATACTTCGGATTAACCGTCTGCTAGGTAAATATATATCGCTAAAGACCTTACTGCATATAAAAATATCTAATAAGTTTCGATAAGGTCACTTACACGTATATCGTGTTGCGCTTTTATTGATCGTTTTTATTAATAAGCTTTATCCAATCGTTGTCCAGCTGTTATACAATTGTTTTATATAAATTTTTGTAATAAATTACACTTTATATAAATGCTACTATATCTAATTAAAAAGACTACTCGTATAACGGTGTTCCCTGTTATGGCCTATATATAAGTAAAATTCATTTCATTTCCCGAGTCAGCGTGTCCAATTTTAAATTTTGTTGATATTTTTTAGGGTTTTTGCAACTTAGAAAGAAGTGAAAGGAGATCGACACTTTTGGTACTTTAATTTGTAGGGTTATGAAATTTTAACCACATTTGACGACATAATATATAATATATTTAATAAATTTCAATTTTCTCCGAACCGGAAAATTAACTTGTTTATAATAAAAGTTATATAATAAATGAGATATTCCACAATAACTATTTAAAAAAAATACAACAAATAGAGCATTTTTATTTAATTTCATTTTAAGACGCATTATATATATATATATATATATATATATATATATATATATATATATATATATATATATATATATATATATATATATATCATGACCATTTGAAACAAAGCAGGAAGAAGATAAATAAATAAATAAACGACGTTTATATCTCTTTTTTCTACAAATTTCCATTTTTCGTATTTTCAAATCGTTTAAGCGACTCGTTAAATGCTTGTGTTTATATAATTTAAAATATTGCATTAATTAAAAAAAATATTTAATCTAACTGCAATTGCATAAATACATCAAGTTCCTAAATGGCATCTTGAATCATGCAGAATTACTACTTTAATAAATAGTGCTTCTTCAACGCAGAGACCCTGTAACTTTTCTAATATATCTGGTTTTCAAACATAGATGTTCTGTTTTTGATAACCTGTTCCAATCACAAAGCTGCATTTATTATGTTTTACCTAAGCTGTTACAGAACTTTGGCCAATAACGGTGGAAAGGTAAATGACGCCACTACGCGGAAAATTATTAAACTTTATTATTAAAATAGATTTTACATTAGTCACGTTATGTGAAATTGATGGAGTGTATAATCATTTTACCGAAAGTACAAAAGAATTTGTATACAAACCAAATTGATACGTTTGAAGTTAAGAGAACCAAATGGACTTTGGAAGTGTCCTTTTAATCCTAAAAAAATACCGTTTGTTTTGTATTTGGGCTAGCAGAATCTTCGGTTCATAGTTCTTCCAAGGCGAAAGAGGAAATGCAATGGTTATTAGGTTTAAAAGATGATTATTTTTTAACTCAATAGGAATGTATGAACATCAGAAATACATGACTTCTATAAAAAGGCACTTCGTACCATGTTGCCCATAAAACTATTAATCTGTTAAAAATGAAGTTCGTAGTCTTCATAATTTGCTTAATCGTGATATAAACTAGCTATTAAAATGGGGAGGTGTTAACACCTGAAGATTATTTTATAGGGTTACATGGAATTTCAAGCTTAACTCAGTACACTGTGAGGGAATATCAAGTTGAACTCAATACACTGCAAAGAAATTATCATCTGAACAAAAATATTACATAATTCTGACATTCAGCCCACTTTATGCAATAATGTCTTTGAAAATTGAATGATGCGATTATAGTCCAAGAACCGATGATGAATTTATGTTAGGAGTTTTAGGTACTTGGGTAGATAGATGGACGATTAGGTAGGTAGGTTGTATAAATATAAATGATATCTAGTAGTACAGTACTACAAGTTAAATAGGGAATCAACAATCTGACGAGATATTGCAATATTTTTGCTATTGCGTGTTGCATAACATTAAAAAATTAATTCCAAAAGAAGTAAAACATGTTACAAAACGTGAAAATAGCGGACGTTTTGAGTAGTACTAAAATAGAGGTGATTACCTTAAATTATAAATAATATGTGAACAAAATGCAGACTATATCACTAATAAAATTTGTTTTATTCAAAATCAAACTTGCTCTTGCAGGAACACTTTTTATTTCATTAATATTTTACGATCAATTTATTTTGTTTTTTACTACACAACCCTTATCGTGTTAAAACAATTCCCCTTTTTTATAGGTGAAAAAGATTACTAAAAATTATTTTTATCAAATGTTGTTTCCAAGAATTGCATTTTTTATTCTGAACTTTAAACAATTCTGACTGTGACGTGACTTATGTTTTATTTGCCAATTTCGTAAATTAAGAACCTAACATATGTATTTTATATATTTTGAAAAATAAATTATGTAGGTCAGAAACCACCAACGCGTTTCGCATTCTGCTTGTTACATCATTGCCTAATTTATGCCAAGAGTACTGAAATATTTTCGTATATGGTCGACCTTTTCTTTAGTTAATTATTAATCTTATGTTATTTTGTCATTATGTGTCTATCTCTTAGACGTTTTAAAGAAGAATCACACCCGCCATATTTTAAGAGAAAATATGATACATATTTTAAATATCATAATTTTTTGTATGCACAAAAATATGCTGTCAACTCGAGAGATCATCTGGAAGATTGTGTTATTATTTGGGTTATAAATTCATAAGCGCATTAAGGCAACCTTAATTCACAGGTGTCGGTTTGAAACAAAATGGGTATTTGACAGTAGATAAAATAATATTTTGACCTGGATTAAAATTAGTTTATATTACGTATTATAACAATTATAAATTAATTTTTATTAAAAAAATATTTTATTTAATTATGTGATTAAACAAAACACCAATTTTTCATCTGCACATCACGTGGTTCCAAACACCATTTATAAGGAACGACTTCACTTATTTGGTAATTTTGATTTGTGAGGCCCTTTGAATTCATTCATTCTGACTTCATTTCACTTGTTCAGCTTACGTTTTGATTTAGCCTATTGAACTCATTTTTCCACATTTTATATTGGTTTGCATACTATTAGGCAACTGAAATAGAAAGAATAGAAATATATATATATATATATATATATATATATATATATATATATATATATATATATATATATTACTATACCAAAAAGATCTTCAGTGTCAAAAATACATATCATTTTTTTACAAGTACTTTGCGCAAAATACTATTAATTTATGTTTACACACAATTTATGTTCTTAAAAGTAAATAGGTAAATTGTTTGGTATCTTAGCGGCTTCTAATAATTTCCAGCCACTCTTTACTATTTCCTTTTCACATGGCGCAAACATGAATAGTTTTTCTGGTGCAGTTTATTATGTGTTGATACATAAATGCACAGCATATCATTGATAAAGTTTCTTATGCGTTTTGTTATACCGAGAACAGCAAGTATTAATTTGAATCTAACTTTCATATAGGACGTCATTTACAAACTCCAACTTCATTCGCAATGCAGAATTTAATTTCAATCTAACTTTCTATACACGACGTTGTTTAAAAAACTCCAAATTTATAGGCGATGTAAAATGTTAATTTCAATCTAACTTTGCATATACGACGTGATTTACAAACTTCAACTTCATAGAAAATGAAAAATATTAACTTCAATCTGATTTTGCATATACAATAATATTTTACACAATTAAATGAAACTACGTGATGTAGTATTGTATTTGCTTTCTTTAAGTTCTTTACAACGACCTAGATTCGTTGTACAATAACATCTTCAGGTGGGCTATTAGCAAAGATCTTTGCTCCACCTGAAGATATTGTAATATACTGAAACCTAGGTCGTGGTAAAGAGCTTAAACAAAGTAGAAATAATACTACATCACGTAGTTTCATTTAATTGTGAATAATGAATTTTTACTAAATTAACGCCAAATATATTCACTCAATCCTCGGGCACGCTTGGTGTTTACACACTTTTATTTAAATAATTATCTTTGTTTAATCAAAAATGACTTCATGTCTGACATGTGATATTGAGGAATGAGACGTCGCAGATTAACGGATATTTATTTGGGGAAATATTGCTACGAGAACAATTTCTGACAGCCATCTAGAACACCAGCCCAACCAAACTCAACGTGTGGCTGGGAATGAAATCCGGGTCCCGGACCCGGGACCCTGGACCCGGGTTTGATTTGGGGACCAATGCGCCGCACCGCCAAAGGCTGTAAAACCCTATGGCTGACCCAACACACCACAGCGATGACATTATGTAATATTATGTTTAAAAGAAAATTATATAATATTACATCATTTAAAAATGAAGAAACTACCTCTATTCACAAAGTTTCATTACTGATTAACGAATCGCCTATTAATTTAAAACATATTAAACGAGCGAACTTTATATTCCATTTTTACCTTTTCGAATGTGAAATATTAAAAAAAAAACTATGTGTACGACTTACATGTAATATTTTAGAGGACTTGTTTGACAGTGTGCATGTATTCCGAAAGCGGATAAAATCTTTTACTTTTATCTATTACTAAAGATAAATAGTAAGACTGTATTACTTTACCTATTAATTAAGATAAATAGTAAGACTGTATTACTTTTACATATTACTAAATATAAATAGTAAGACTGTATTACTTTTACCTATTAATTAAGATAAATAGTAAGACTGTATTACTTTTACCTATTACTAAATATAAATAGTAAGACTGTATTACTTTTACCTATTAATTAAGATAAATAGTAAGACTGTTTTACTTTTACCAATTACTAAATATAAATAGTAAGACTGTATTACTTTTACCTATTAATTAAGATAAATAGTAAGACTGTATTACTTTTACCTATTACTAAATATAAATAGTAAGACTGTATTACTTTTACCTATTAATTAAGATAAATAGTAAGACTGTATTACTTTTACCTATTACTAAATATAAATAGTAAGACTGTATTACTTTTACCTATTAATTAAGATAAATAGTAAGACTGTATTACTTTTACCTATTACTAAATATAAATAGTAAGACTGTATTACTTTTACCTATTACTAAAGATAATAGTAAGACTGTATTACTTTTACCTATTAATTAAGATAAATAGTAAGACTGTATTACTTTTACCTATTACTAAATATAAATAGTAAGACTGTATTACTTTTACCTATTAATTAAGATAAATAGTAAGACTGTATTACTTTTACCTATTACTAAATATAAATAGTAAGACTGTATTACTTTTACCTATTAATTAAGATAAATAGTAAGACTGTATTACTTTTACCAATTACTAAATATAAATAGTAAGACTGTATTACTTTTACCTATTAATTAAGATAAATAGTAAGACTGTATTACTTTTACCTATTACTAAATATAAATAGTAAGACTGTATTACTTTTACCTATTAATTAAGATAAATAGTAAGACTGTATTACTTTTACCTATTACTAAATATAAATAGTAAGACTGTATTACTTTTACCTATTAATTAAGATAAATAGTAAGACTGTATTACTTTTACCTATTACTAAATATAAATAGTAAGACTGTATTACTTTTACCTATTACTAAAGATAATAGTAAGACTGTATTACTTTTACCTATTAATTAAGATAAATAGTAAGACTGTATTACTTTTACCTATTACTAAATATAAATAGTAAGACTGTATTACTTTTACCTATTAATTAAGATAAATAGTAAGACTGTATTACTTTTACCTATTACTAAATATAAATAGTAAGACTGTATTACTTTTACCTATTACTAAAGATAATAGTAAGACCTATTACTAAAGATAAATAGTAAGATGGTAAACTGAAATATTTAATCAAATCATATTAATAATAATAAACTGTTAGTTACGGGCCAGATACCTACAGTTATGCACGACTGATCAAGGTGCGTACGGAGTTTATCATCGTCGATGATTAATTTTATTACGCAACTAAAAGCAGCGTCCTTCCTATGAAATTGATGAAAATTCCTATGAAAATGACGCCGTATATACAAAGTTAGATTTGAATTTTTCAACATTTATTTTGTATTTATAAATGTATATCGCTTGGAAAATAATACGGAAACAGTAATTTGACAGCTCATGTAATATACCTCAATGATATTTAGGCGGTGTGAATTTTAAACAGAAACCACGTTGCATGTGGAAAAGTTACGCTGTTAAATTATACACATAGAACTTACTTAGGATTACATTGTTGATATCATTTTATGTCATATACGTATACAGTTTTCCAGTAACGAGTGCAGCGATATTATCTACGAATGTGACGATACCGATACTTATATTGTATATTTGAAATCAGTATCGTTACATTCGTAGATAATATCGATGCACTCATTGTTGGAAAACTGTATATGTATATGATATAAGAAATTATATTATGATATCGATTAAGGGCTGGAAAATTAATTGGAGAAAATAAATAAACAATATTTGATTCACATTAACTTTGACAGGTACAAATTAGTAAGAGTATTATTAACGTTAATTTATGACTTCTGTTAAAACAAAGCTGAATACTGTAGATTAGTTCTCAAAGATAAATCGCGACTGATTAGCGCGAGAATATAACTTAAACATAAAAGAAACAGTCAAATGCGTATCGTATTACGCACAGCATAGGGTTCAGTAAACAATACTTCTTAACATTGTTATTGTTGGTTATTGTTAAAATATTTTTGATTTTTCTAGGCCTGTGGTTGCAAAACTTGAGGTATGAAGCAATGCATATTGCACCTTGATATTTAATTTTCCAAACAGATGCTGAAAATGAAAAACAACAAATCCCCAATTTTATTTTGAAATACCTGTCCAAGGAAATCCACTCAACAAAATTAGCGAATAAATATTACACTCAGTTTAAATTTACAGGGTAGATGCATTAAAGAAAATGTTTTTCTTTTTAATATTTTGATATAAATTAATTGAGATTTCCACATGAAGTATATATTTGCAAACATTTGTTTATACAGGCCTAAAACTGTTCAAAATGTAGAGTGTGGCAGATAGACGGACAGACATGATGAAACTATAAGATTTCGGTTTTTGCCATTGGCCATTGAACCCGAAAGTGTATGATATTATTCAAAGAATTGCGCAGATAAACAGTATAAAAGTCTTGAGGGTATCACAGCGTCTAATAAAAATTAACCGACTATTTAATTTATTGTTTAGCGATAAATCGACAGTAGTAACATTTATCGATATATGTGCATTAAGCTTGTAAGGGCAATAGAAAAAGATAAACGACAAATTATTATAAAATATAGCTAAACCTTACTGTCAATACAAAAGGTAACGAAGGTGAAAACACTAAATTAGTTGAAAGTAATTAACAGTTTAGTGTTGGCGTAGTGTTAAAAAAGTGAAACATAAAAAATGCTTGATGTACGTCGCTAATTATATTAATGAATTTTATATACATTTACTTGAAACAAATTCGCCGTGTACATTTTGATATATTATATTAAGAAATAGGACGACATATTAGTTCGAGAAAGAACAATAAATTAAATTTAAACCATAGATGTGTATTAACAACACGAGAAGTAAAATATCACAACGGTATAGTCGCAGAATTTATATTTAATCGATAAAAAAAAGAATTCATTTAAATTTTTCTTTTGTATATTATTCACTAACAAATAAGCAGAGGATAAAAATGTACAAATTACTGGAATATTTAGATATGGAAATAATAGAACAAATTCGTTCAACACAGTGATTCTAACGAACCCAGAAATAGAATTACTATTATTTCTACAGATGACGAACAAAGAAATGAAGGTAAAAAAGAAAATGGGATTCAATGAAATCTATTGAATAAAAAGGTTTCTGGAAATTATTTGCTGACGAATTGTGTAAAGATAATGAAGCGTGGGCGAGAATAAAATATATTTACACAAAACGTGAAGAAAAAAATGTATATTGTGAAATGTTTATTTGACTTAAAGTGAAGTCTAAGAAATACAAGTATATGGATTCAGTTTTAGAAAGACATTACTTCGGAGATGCATACGCATCGAATAAAAAACATAAAATTAAAAAAAATAACAGCGAAATGGATGATTGACAGTACTCTTCGTATATTAATTAATTAAGTTAGTAATTTATATTTAAAGTTATTTGGCGATAAATTTTTTGTTTTAAAATATACTTTGTTAGGTTCTAAAATTCTTCAAATAACCTGGTTAAACAAATTTGGAATAAAAAACAATGAGTTTCATTTAATTAATTATTGTTACACTATTCGACTTTACTTACCATTAGTATTTTTAACGTTTCGTAAAAAAAAAGTTTTTTTCTGTAACCACACGCTGGAGAAACTTGAACTTTCGTTCAATGTTAAAGTATATTACTCCGTATATTACTATTTAAACATAAATTTTAGACCGGTAAGTAAAGAATTGGAAAAACGAATCTAATTTCATACATCTTTTAATTTTACAAATCTTTCAATTAAAGATACAGTTTCAGTATGATTTCATTACTATTTTTTTGATACTTGTTCAAGATGGTTCTAGACACATTCTTGAATACGTTCGCATAAAAAATGCCCACGTACATTCCCGAAACTACTAAGATCAAAATTATGAAGAAAGGCAATAATACTAGATATTCACCTGAAGTTCACTGAAAAACTCTAGCTATAATTCTAAATCTCATAGTTTTCGCGTTATTTTCACCCGTGTGAAAATATACTAAACAATTTACATCGTGAAAAATTATAATATATATTTGTAGATATCCATGGTTTAATAGAAATGCTATGTATCTTTAAATGTATATATATATATATACATACATATATATACACATATATATATATATATATATATATATATATATATATATATATATATATATATATGCTGGAATATGTACTGAAACGTCATAGTACCGTTTGTGCTCGTACTAAAAAGGTTTTTTTTCTAACAAATAATAACCAATTGTTTAATAATTATCTCTATGTACCAAGTGTAATTGATAAATGCAACTTCCTAATTTTTAGTAATAGATCATATATACAAATGCTAAAGCTCGCCCAACTGAAAATAAAAGGGTTCACTCCATCTTTGTTCACGTCCATATTATCCTATATATTATAAGCTTTATTGGACACGACCCTATTCATTTTTACGACGTGCGTAATTTGCAGTAAACGTAGGAAGAATAGTGTTTACCATCACTTTGGTGTATTAAATTATATGACATTTATTACGACGTCTTAAATTATATGACATTGCATTAAATTATATCACATTTATATGATATTTTTATACTATTTTATTAGAAGATTAAGGCAAGAGTTTGGTAAAAGGAACCACATTTTTTATAAATAGACAATCTAGTGTTAATGAGATAGTTTATAAATATAGCTTGGTAATTTACAAAAAGAGCTTTAGTGAGATTGTTATTTACTCGTAGAATTATTGAGGTATATAAATTTAATTCACGGTGAAGTTATTTATTTAGTTAGGTACGTGAATAAAATCGCGAAAATACTGGAAAATTATTGGAAATTTATATTTGATTATAATGATATTTGAAGTGTGCTACAGATCTTTATTTTTTTGTCTTAAAACTAGAATTACCATGAAATGTGTTGTCTGGTAATACATTTTTTTTAAGAATTACTATTTAAAACAACTGTTGTTACATACTTGTAATGAGGGCTTCCAAAGTGTCACGCTCTGGCTTCTTATACATACGATTATTTGCAAATCGTTTGACCGGCTATCTAATATTTGATTCAAAGCTTTGAATGCAAAATGACGCTCACTAAAATTATAAAGACATTTACAATTATTTAATTATTATGTACATATACGTAAAGGTCTTTATTTACATCTATATTCCACTCAATTTTAAGAGAGAATGTTTATAAACAATCAAATTTGACAGTTAAAATATGGTTGGCATAATTATACTATTTGATCAGCTGACCACTATTTACAAAATTCATTGCATTATACCTAGAGTATTATTAAACTAGACACATAATCAAAATATTAATTTCAGTAAGTTACACTATAAAAATGTTATAACTGCAAGTATTACATCATTATTTTACTGATACGAATTGTTAAATTTTACAAGGTACAAGTGGACAACTCTCCATATTTTTGCAAAATAAGTAGCCGTTTCAAACATTTCGTGAAAAAAATCGAAATTTTGGCGCTGGAAAAGCCCAGAGCATATATATTCATAAATTGTACAAGTCGTCAGAGTGAGATAGCAACAATGTATCAGCTTGCGCTGCTATATTTTTAGATTTGAATGCATTATATACATACGTTATATTTGGCATATAGACAATTAAACAAACATTGTGACATGTTATTTTCTTTTCAAATAAGTGTTGGTACTGTAATGTTTTCCAGTGTAGCCTACAAGTTATATATTTAATTTAAACTAAATTTTAAAACTAACCTTTTACTCTTATTTCGATATATATTTTCGTTGATTATTCTTAATGTTAGACATATTTCTTTCAAAAACATTAGAAAAATCTTTCATGTTAATATCTGTTATAAGTTGGCCGCTTATGTAAGGATAAGATGGCCATTTAACTTCTAGATCATTTTTCCTTACCAAAGAAACGTGTTGTGACTGATGCTATGTTCATGATAGTTACTGAGGTATTAGTAAATACACAACATGTTTTTTTAGCAATTGGAATTTAATAGTGGTGCATGTAAAAAAAACATTTATTTATTGTGATTATTCTTGATAGATATATTGCTTGTAAACATTTTAAAATATATTCTAAATTTATTTATCTAAGTGAGATTTTGTTTCATTATGTATTAATAGTACTCCAGTCCTTTTATTACTTTATTTCAATTAATTATTTGCATTCTAAATATAATTATTCTTGTATTACGTCAACGAAGTATAACTTCAAACGTACGTTTTGTCTTCTTTCAAACATAACAATACTGTTCTGATGCATTAGTAACTGATACCTGAACTGATAATTCATTTATGTTTATCACGTGGTTATTATCACCTTCTTACCCATTGCTTACTAATGCATCATATGTGTTCTATTTTAATAGTAACACTAGCTATACTCCGTGGTTTTACCCGCCGCTGTCGCTTTTATGCTGTTCTCCTCCGGGTTACTAAACGCCTGTGCCCCGTTCGTCAAAAATATGGGTTGCTAGAGTTAAATATAAAGAAATGTATAATCGGGATGAATAGGCACTAAATAAGCCAGTCTCTCTCTATCATATATCATTTAAGCAGTCTTTCCCACTTCTGTTATATTTTAATCCCTGGTATGCCCCTATAAATCCATCGATATGGTATGTTGTTTATAATTTTTATGAAAGTGTGGATTTTCCAATACGAAAGAAACTTTGAAACTGAATTGAAAATTTAGAGGTTATATAAAAGGACAACCATAATTTTTGTGAAAATGTAATTTTAGAGGTTAGTGTTAACATAATTTTTTGCTTTATCATTGCTATACCATGATGAATCGTGGTGAGCTTACGGAAAGGATTTTTGATACCAGGTATCCGGTTTCAGAGATCAGCGCGAGCAAACAAAAAAGTTTTTTACGCTTTATATATTAAATATAGATTTACAAATGTATTATATTGTATTAAGATCACTTTTCTATCATTTTGCTCATTACATTAACTTTGAATCTACTGAATCCAAAACTTACCGAATAAGTCGACAGAACCGACTGAGGAATGAACAAACGTCTCTTACTCCGAATATTCATAACGCCTGTTGTTTCCAAATGATAAAATATTTTTAATGAAAACATAAAAGTATCTCGTTGTTTGAAGGTGTTTATTTGGACATAATTTACGTTCGACAACTCGCAGTCCATCACTGTTTGAAATAACCGATGTAGACATAAAAGTTTTTCCTGTTACGACAAACTGCGAGCTTCGCATTTTTTAGCTTCAGGGAGCAGAGAGTTAATGAGACATTGAACAAATGATTTGCTTCGAGCTTTATCACGAGCTTTGTATTGAATACGTGAAGTTGCTTGGCTCGATACTCTCTAATATATTTTTCTCCAAGCGAGAATATTGATGGCGTAAATTAGTTTAAGTTAAATTACAAGTTTGTTGAGATTTGTGTATGGACAGAGTTCCTCAATTGGTTTGGCAAATTTTGTGATAGTCAGTGATTATCTAATAAATTTCCTGTAACAAAAATATGAGAGTTTTAAATAAGAAATATATAATGGCTTAATATAGGTAGGCAAGTGTTATATACGGTGTTAAATGGTATGGAAATATATTTACGAATTCACATTTCAATATGTTCGTTTCTGGATGCCTTATGGTTAAAGTGAGTGTCTTAAGTATGAGACTGCCATTTTACTCATTAAGCTGCAACTTTAGGCTGTGAAGTGGTAAGGTGGAGTGAAGTCGTGGAAGGAAAGGTTTCAATTTATACATTTTTGATTTTTAAAGTTGTGACTTTCTGTAAATATTTTCATGTACATTCATAAGTTCTTTAGAATAGAATACTATGTTTATATGGCAAGAAAAGCTGAAATTTTCAAAAGTATTTATTTCCATAATTTTTAAAAAGCCCGTATCGTGTAATTCATAAAAAATGTTTCCTAAAAGAGTACAAGTTTTATTTAAAGTAATCGGAAGTGACATGATAAGTTTAAAGTTTACCTGTCATAAAAAGGAAATCAAGAAAGATGGTGTTTTTGATGATTTCCTGAATTATGTTCCAAGGAAACCTTTGTTTTTTGAAATTTTATAAAACTTATATTATACGCATGTAAAACTGATATATGTGAGCGTAAAATGATAATATACTAATCGTCTTCAGTACACTTAGCGACATCGCCAGTTAATGCAAAAACTGCATTATAAAATCTTTTGAATGATTACTTTTTTGATGAAAAAAATCTATTGAAAAAAAATGGTTTTGTCTCTGATAGACAGCTGTCTTTTCATTTATCTCCGGATAATCTCATAATATTAACTAAAACTATAAATAAAATTCGTAGCATTTTTATGCAAAAACATTTTGATTTCAATTATGCAGCGATTGACCCGCAGCCTGCCCATTTTGTATCCACCCTGTTAAAGAATATTGTTTACGAAAAAGGATTACAAAAACTGAATTTACATATATTATGAACAAGCAAAGCGGTATTTACTTGTGCTTACTACTTTTCTACTGTCATTTTTATCAATAAACGCCGTCTATCAGGGGCCGTTGCGGACGCTTGCGCGCGTATATCTATGTTTATGTATGTAATTTTTATATCTCCCTGCCTTGTCAACTTGCCCAACTTTATTATTAACCAATATTACACATAACACTTTTTAACACACCCAGTACTTCACCCGAGTGCGGTGTTTACCTGCAATGGCGATGTCTTCGTAGCTGTTCGCGGGTTATTCTCCGAAGCGGCACTGAATAATGTGCGCAAGTATCGTGCACATGAATAAGATGAAAAATAATGATGAATATTATTTGAATTTTTTTGAAAAAATTCATCTTTTAAATTTTATTTTAACGACAATCAACAATTTTTTACTCAAGGAATAACGTCTTTCTTTGTCCGACACTTACTTACTACGGACTTGTATCCGATTTATTTTGAGGGAAAAGGTGCCGCTATTTTGGATCACAAAAATATTATTAAATTCGAATTCAGTACTTTAAGGTTAGTTAAAACCGAATACATTGACGATTTATTGTCAGTGATACAGATACTGCTATTTTGGTTCCTAAAGATATTGTGAAATTCAAATTCAACACGAAGGGATACAGAGGCGGCATCTTAGTTTTTAAAATTAATGTGAAATTTAAATTAAACAAATCTAAAGTTAGTTGACGTCGAATAAAGTGACGATTTATTTTGGGAGAGGGATAGATACTGCCGTCTCAAATCTCAAAACTACTGTGAGATTTGAATTCAGCACCCTAAAATAAGTCGTAAACAAAAATAGTCATATTTTTATCAGTTTAAATCTCAAGAGAAACATCATCCTCACAAAACGACATTTATGACGTTTTAAATACAGCGTGATGTTAATTATTTCCTTGCGTATGTAAAGTTTTAACCTAGTGCATTAAATACATCTTGAATTAAGGGGGTACAGAAAGTGACTCGAATATTTCGTGTAAATGTCCACATCGGCCGTGTAAGGCTATTAAGAAATTATCTGCAGACTACCGTGTTTTTGATTCTCAAAATAAAGTTTAGAATACTATTAATTATAATAAATTTATATAATGTATTAATTTTTAAATATAATGTTTTATACGTATCATAATTTTTATCTTATATGTTAACACGGGCCATGACAAAAACTTTACCCGTTACGCTTATCATCGGAAAAGGCTAATGAATTCTTTATCATTACAGCAAATTGGTTGATTATAACTAGGAGTGTATCACTTCTTGAAGAAGAGATTTGATGGATATTACACAAATGATCCGCTTAGTGAAAGGTTTGTGACGATATGCTTTCTACGTCAATAATGAACAATATACATTTCTTTATTATATTTCTAGTAAAATGGTCGTTATTTTATTTGTCCAGTTAATAAAGCACAAGTAAAGTGGTACAAAAAATAAATTCTAACACATTAAATCGTCAATAAACTGAAAATTTCAAGTCAGGTAAATTAATTTAAATTAAGTGTGGTCGATTTTGAAAGACAACGTTGAAAGAAAGAAACTATAATTATCAATAATGATTTAATAATTAAGCTAAATTTTGAATATATTTGGGGTTAATTTTGTAGAAATTCTTTGTTCACAGTTAAATGAATTAAATGATCTTTACTAATTGCCCACTTGAAATTTAGGTTGTGGGATAATTTAAATAAAATAGAAATAATACTACATCATTACAGATCAGTTTCACTTAGTAAGATACATTTTAATTAGTTACAATTATTTTCATTAAAATCTGTTTCAAATACTATATGATAAAAGTTATTCATTTAAAAAATAATTTATGCCATGTAGCATTTCCGCAAAAAATGTTTAATAAAGACAATTTAATAATCCTTTTGCCTATTCATTCAACAGTTTCAATTGAATCATGACTCAAATAAATTTCATTAATTTGTGTCCTTTTTTCGTTTCTCCCTCATTTTATTCTTTGGAAAGAAGCAGTTGTAGAAATTTAATTTTGGCCTGTTTTTCATTTATTTATTCATAGTTATAGAAGATTTTCATTCGCTCCTTCATTGTAAATACTTGTGTAATATGATTGAATAATGAGTTGCTATAATATTGCAAAAATGTCATTAGGTGTGAAAATAAATTTTATGACGTATTCTAATTATATATTTTTATAAAATATACGTATAGAATAATTATTTAAGTTAATAGCGAAGAAATTAGATTTTATTAAAGAAAAATGTGATTTATACATGCGAAAAATTTAATATTAATAGCTTACCTACATCAAGCACTTTTTGACTGAGCCGCAATTATCGAAATGCTCCATAGTAATATACTTGTACTAATATAATAACTTGCCTCGCGACAGCCACGTTTTTTTTTATCGATACAAAGATTTAACTAACACTAGCGTGTTACATAGGAAAAGCGTAGGATATGCTTGTATGGTAAGCGTATACATAGGATAAGCATGTTACATAGAAGTAGTACCGGATATGAAAATGTAATACAATATTACTAAAGCAAAACTTCTGTCGTACCATGAAACTGTGTAACGGAAGTAACACGGCGGATGTGACGCACTACACTGTAGTCGAACGTCAATGCATAATCTTGTTAAGTGGTATATTCGGGGATGTACAAAGAGATGGCATGTCAGGAGGCGTATAGTTATATGTTGATTTATTGCTTTAAGGAACCTTGTCACAAATACTATCGACTTTGGAACATCTACGCTCAGTTACCAACGATATATTTTCGTTCATTGTACAGTCAAACATCAACAAAAATGATGATATTAGGTGAGCAATTTCAGCCTGGAATCGTGGTATTGGATCATGTCGAGAATACTACATATGGAATATTGATACACTCCATCAGTTTATTTATTTAATACATTTTAAACCCCAGTTGTTTCTTTAACAACATTCTTATAAGAATATTAATTCGTATGTAAATCATTATTGAATGTCACAATACTCAAAATAGTGTACGGTTTACCGTGCACTATTTTTAGTATGTTTAGTGCACACGTAGGTTAAAGAAATAGAATGTTTATATAAATGTTTGTAATGTGCCGGAATCCTGTACTAAAATGAATGTAAACTATGTCGTGAAATATTTGTTAATTTACTAACGTGATAAAAAGTAACGTATATTTGTAATAAAATTGAATAAATGTGTTTCTTTTCAACGGAATGCAAACTAGTTTTTTTATTAAAATTATAGGGAAGTTAGTTATATTTTCCAATGATTCTTTTGGCTGTCAAAGGGTTGTATAAACTGTTTCTAATGTGGTTTTGGTCTACTGTTCAGGTGAATGTTACCTGATGGTGGATAAATATGCAATATCAGGGTAGTTTAGATATTTATATAAAAAGTGATATTTAAAGTGTTATAAATATCTCAATTAGAAATTATGAATAATAAATTCAATGGAATTACCAGAGATAATATAGAAAAGCTATAAGTTAGTAAAGTCTCTTAAAAATCGGCCAAGCGCGTCTCGGAATATACATAAGGTAAGATTCCGTAGTTGCCTGCATCTATAGGTACATTATTGTTGAAGGGTCACTAAGATAAGAGTCATTGGAAGTTCTCACAAAATGGTATTGGATAATTTTTTTAAAGACTTTTTCAAATTCAAAGTTTGAAAAATTAGAAAGAATTACGTCACTGAAGCTTAATATTTGGCAAAGAAGACTTCCAAATAAAAATGATAAATCTAATATAAATTTCGTTTTAAAATACATATCTAATGATAGAACACACGATATGTGTTGTGGACGAAGTAATTAATAGGTCATTATGTAAAATGCCCAAAATAGGCAGGCAATATGAGAATTTGAACTGAAAATATTGTGTTTATCGGACTTTATGAATAATGTTCAACGTCTATGAGCCAAGTAATATAAAAAACGAGTTATATAAAGTTATTTTATTATAAGAAAAATATTATATAATCCAATTTAACCTAATTTAATCTAATCTAACCTAACCTGCTCTGGCCTGAAGTAATATAATCTAACCTAACCTGACTTAACCTAACATAAACAAACGTAACCTAACTTAACCTAATATAAGCTAACCGACCTAACCTAACCTATCTAGCCTAATGTAACATGATTTTATATAACTTGACCTAATCTAGCATAAGTTTGTTCCTATTTTGCACACTGCAACCCCAGCTAAAATTACCTGAATTAATAAAATTGCTTCATAGTATCTTAGCGTGTGTGTTAACACATATACTCACGCGCACACGAACACACACACGCACACACACAAACATATACACACACACGCAAATACACACAGACACACACACATAAACACACACGTAGACAAATTGAAATCTTAGTACGAAACATTTACTTGTAAAATTATGGAAACTATGAGGATCTGACTAACAAACGAATGATCATTATGAAATTATAAGTCATTTGTTTTAATAAAGAGAAGTAAAGGCTAGCGAATCAGCGTTAACTTATTGCTGATTTCCATATGCAGCTACAGTGTACATAATCTCTAAATACGTAACTAAATTTTTTCACAATAAGATATGACAACTTGTTAACAACATAATAAATTTAAAAATTATTTTCAGTCGTTTCTCTCCATCGAGCTTTGTTCTCTCCATCGTTTTTCTCCATCTTCACAACTATGAAAACACTGTAAGACAAGCAGTGTATAAGACATTTAATAATGTATAAGACATTTAATACAGTCTTTTCATTCTTCTCTTCTAAACAGTTTAGGGGTTTCGTTTGTTGAAGTTGTTATAGAATATACATACTAACATAATATTACCTTTTAACTGAATGTGCTAATTAAATTCATAATTATAGAATATGAAATTTATGGAATTAATTTTTAGATGAAATAATAATGACCAATATCAAAATTGTCAACAGGTTTAGTTGTTTTATATTACAGAATGAAAATATTTAAAAATAATTTACTAAGAGTTTGAAATTGGCAGAAATAGAATTCCATTATTTTAAGGTTATTTAGATTACTCGTATATTTAATAAATTTATTATATAGTTTGTTTAGGTATTTTTTGAATTTTTATATTTTAAGAGTGCTAAAACATTTTCTGTTTCTTTTATTGATTGATAATTATGTTATCGAAACTTTGAACTTCTGTTCAGTTTCCGTCAGCAATTACTTCAATATTAATATTCATTCATTATACTTTAAGTTCTATCATATTCCATTCTTTTTATGCACTTTTTATTTCTCCAAATATATTTTAATGATTATATTTCTTATTCATTTTCAGTTAATTTGACGCATGAGGTTAAAATATAATACTTAACTGTGTCAGTTTCGCAATTCACTTAGAACGTTACATTACATTAAGCGAAATAACAAAAAAGTGGTAAGCAAGGGTCGCATAAGGCGGGGTCCTGTAATTGTCCATATTTCTTAGAACCGTTGTTACAAATAATGATATGTATTATCAGTATAGTTTTTTTTAAGAAAAAGGGGGAAGGGAAAGGGACAGGGAAGGGCAGAAAAATCTAATACATTGAAACAAGCAATTTCATGTTCCTTTGCGAAACTAGAAATACATCGAGCAACGTTCGGTCACCCGGTACTTCCTAATATAATAAACGTTATGAAAAGAGATGCACCAGCGGATTAGTTCTGCGCTGAAAGTTTCAATGTGGAAATTTCGTTTCGTTTTCCTTTAAAAGCTGTGTTCTTATATCCGTAGTAAAAAAATGTCTTTGACATAAATACGTCTTCAAGTTCAGTGTAAATGTCTTTGACATAAATACGTCTTCAAGTTCAGCGTTCAAAATTCAATGGTAACGAAATTAGTAGTAATTTTTTTCAGAGAAATTTGGTTGATGTTATTATTCGATTTTCATAGTTTTAGTATAGGTGGGCAGATTTATACTTACAATTTATTATGTGTATTATACTTCTTCTCTTGTTCTATTTTTCGGTGTGCTTATAATCGAATATCGAAAGCTCGTAGCCGTTAGCGCGCTTAAAGCGGCATAGTGTGGAAACATATTATTCGATCGTGCCAATATTGATTATATTCCACATAAAATTTGTAAAATATACATATAATTAGAAAAACACACACATCTCGTTGTATGCGGAAAATATGTAAACAAAATTAGGAAAAACGCACACAATTTGTTAATTTAAACAGTGATGCATAATTACTTAAGTAAATGTTATTATTTAACCTGCAGATATAAAATTAATTTTAGTCAGATATCTTTTGAAAATTCGTAGATATTTGATATCATCATTCGAAAATAACATGAAATTTTTTCTCAAAATTGCGATGGTTGCAATTAAGTGAAGCGTTGGTTTATTTATCAATTTCAGGAATAAAGTTGTTTAGAGAGAAAGATTACATAAATCTCCAGTATATTTATACTGTATAAATAATTATAAAAACAATCTTCTAAAAAATTGCCACCTCTCTAACTCTCACTTTCTGTTTGCTCCTAAAATATAAATTTTAATAAATGATTTCATTTCATAATTAAACTGACTAGGATATTAATCATGATATGTTTAATGAATCCAATTATCTTATTCGAATATTTTAAAAATCTACGGGTATTACCACGTAAAGCTATTTACGTTCCCATCATAATAACAAGGGTATCAGCGACAAAATAAAATATTGCCGTAGAAATATTATATCGTGAAAACTTTCTTCGGTTGCGAGATATTTGTGGATCCCTCGGGTACAACCTGACGGAATATCGATTGAAAACTAAGTTCAAATGTTTGCCAACATTTTTCAAGTAGACAGCAGTTTAGTTTTCCTGGTTATTCTCGAAAAACGTAATGCGGTATTACACTAATTTTGTTTTTTTATAAATAAAGCTATAATATTTTACAAAAATATTTAAGTAGAAGTTTCCTTCTTTATCTAAAGATAATTTTATAAAGATAGGCAGAAGCCTATCTTTAGAAAATTTAACAAGGAATTACACTTATTTCTTTTGTGTGAATGCAATGAAAGGAACATTTATTTTATTAGTTTGAACTTTTTACTTTACTAACCTGTTTGTTATTTAGGGCGACATTTTGTGATAAATTTTTGCAATATTGAAGTAGTTCCAAAGAAACATGTACCAGAACTTCGCTGTTATATATTTATACAGCCGACCGAAACGCAATAAGTTACGGTCACTTTAATATTTTACGAATGATTTGCATTTTTTAATTTTCTGCAGTCAATATTAAAAATGGAACCCATATAATTTCATAACGTCCGTTTGTTCGTTCGTAGATCATGGCGTCTTAGCTATTTTATAGTAAGACTGGTTGTGAAATTTTATAGAAATAAAAAAGTATTATTTTTTGTTTACTGAAGTACCCCTATAAAACTTGATGTTGGAAAAATTCTCCCACAGGTTTATAGAGTATCGAATATAATTTAAGATTTTTTTTTTTAAATACAACAGGTTTGGAAATATTTTTCCATACGATGTCTCCTAAATAAAATATGAATTTTCAAATCGTTTTTAAGTATTTTCCTTTTAACTTCTTAATAAGTTATGTTGAAAATATGAAAAAAATCAGGATAATGGTATTCAGTAAGTACCACAATTTTAATTTCTTTCAATCAATTTACATTAATAAATTAATAATATATAGGCAAACTATTATGTAATAAAAAAATGAAATAAAAGTACTTTTAATTTAATATAATATGTCGTTGCCGTGGTGTGTTGGGTTGATTACAAGGCATACCGCCTGTGACGACGCGGCCCACCGCGAAGACCCGGGTTCGATTTCCGGCCATTCGCCGTGCGGGGCTGGACGGGTGTTTCGGTTGACTGTAAGAGACCGCTCTCGTAGCAATAAGTCCATCATATGTATCAGTTAGATACATAAAAGTTGATAAATAAATAAATATTATTTATTTTTGTACCTGTTTTATTGTATTATTAGTATGGAAGCTACAAAGCAATCGTATGCATTTAATATTCTATAGAATTCAGAGTCATTTTTTTTTAAATTTTTTATATCATCAGGTATCCTAATTTAAAATCACTTTCTTCATATTTCACGCTAGAAGCACGGAAAGTCCTCAAACCCCTAGAATCACGAATGGTCAATTTTGGTACATTGCTACAATAATACAAAAATATATATATAAAATGATACTCGTAATTATAATATTATGCTTTCATTACAGAATAAACATAATTTGTAAGTACTTTGAAATACAATGTGTATCAAAATCACAAATAATTAAAGTAAAATATTAAATGAAATTACAAGAAAGGTCCTACAATTATTTTTCCAACTCACGTAATGAGTATAGTAATTATAATAGAAATCAAAATCACAAATAATTAAAGTTAAATATTAAATGAAATTACAAGAAAGGTCCTACAATTATTTTTCCAACTCACGTAATGAGTATAGTAATTATAATAGGAATCAAAATCACAAATAATTAAAGTTAAATATTAAATGAAATTACAAGAAAGGTCCTACAATTATTTTTCCAACTCACGTAATGAGTATAGTAATTATAATAGAAATCAAAATCACAAATAATTAAAGTTAAATATTAAATGAAATTACAAGAAAGGTCCAACAATTATTTTTCCAACTCACGTAATGAGTATAGTAATTATAATAGAAATCAAAATCACAAATAATTAAAGTTAAATATTAAATGAAATTACAAGAAAGGTCCTACAATTATTTTTCCAACTCACGTAATGAGTATAGTAATTATAATAGAAATCAAAATCACAAATAATTAAAGTTAAATATTAAATTAAATTACAAGAAAGGTCCTACAATTATTTTTCCAACTCACGTAATGAGTATAGTAATTATAATAGAAATCAAAATCACAAATAATTAAAGTTAAATATTAAATGAAATTACAAGAAAGGTCCTACAATTATTTTTCCAACTCACGTAATGAGTATAGTAATTATAATAGAAATCAAAATCACAAATAATTAAAGTTAAATATTAAATGAAATTACAAGAAAGGTCCTACAATTATTTTTCCAACTCACGTAATGAGTATAGTAATTATAATAGGAATCAAAATCACAAATAATTAAAGTTAAATATTAAATGAAATTACAAGAAAGGTCCTACAATTATTTTTCCAACTCACGTAATGAGTATAGTAATTATAATAGAAATCAAAATCACAAATAATTAAAGTTAAATATTAAATGAAATTACAAGAAAGGTCCTACAATTATTTTTCCAACTCACGTAATGAGTATAGTAATTATAATAGAAATCAAAATCACAAATAATTAAAGTTAAATATTAAATGAAATTACAAGAAAGGTCCTACAATTATTTTTCCAACTCACGTAATGAGTATAGTAATTATAATAGAAATCAAAATCACAAATAATTAAAGTTAAATATTAAATGAAATTACAAGAAAGGTCCTACAATTATTTTTCCAACTCACGTAATGAGTATAGTAATTATAATAGAAATCAAAATCACAAATAATTAAAGTTAAATATTAAATGAAATTACAAGAAAGGTCCTACAATTATTTTTCCAACTCACGTAATGAGTATAGTAATTATAATAGGAATCAAAATCACAAATAATTAAAGTTAAATATTAAATGAAATTACAAGAAAGGTCCTACAATTATTTTTCCAACTCACGTAATGAGTATAGTAATTATAATAGAAATCAAAATCACAAATAATTAAAGTAAAATATTAAATGAAATTATAAGAAAGGTCCTACAATTATTTTTCCAACTCACGTAATGAGTATAGTAATTATAATAGAAATCAAAATCATAAATAATTAAAGTTATATATTAAATGAAATTACAAGAAAGGTCCTACAATTATTTTTCCAACTCACGTAATGAGTATAGTAATTATAATAGGAATCAAAATCACAAATAATTAAAGTTAAATATTAAATGAAATTATAAGAAAGGTCCTACAATTATTTTTCCAACTCACGTAATGAGTATAGTAATTATAATAGAAATCAAAATCACAAATAATTAAAGTTAAATATTAAATGAAATTATAAGAAAGGTCCTACAATTATTTTTCCAACTCAAATAATGAGTATAGTAATTATAATAGAAATCAAAATCACAAATAATTAAAGTTAAATATTAAATGAAATTATAAGAAAGGTTCTACAATTACTTTTCCAACTCACGGAATGAGTATAGTAAATATAATAGAAATTAAATACACAAATAATTAAAGTTAAAAATTAAATGAAATTATAAGAAAGGTCCTACAATTACTTTTCCAACTCACGGAATGAGTATAGTAATCATAATAGGAATCAAAATCACAAATAATTAAAGTTAAATATTAAACGAAATTATAGGAAAGGTCCTACAATTACTTTTCAAACTCACGTAATGAGTATAGTAATTATAATAGGAATCAAAATCACAAATAATTAAAGTTAAATATTAAATGAAATTATAAGAAAGGTCCTACAATTACTTTTCCAACTCACGTAATGAGTATAGTAATTATAATAGGAATCAAAATCACAAATAATTAAAGTTAAATATTAAATGAAATTATAAGAAAGGTCCTACAATTACTTTTCCAACTCACGGAATGAGTATAGTAATTATAATAGGAATCAAAATCACAAATAATTAAGGTTAAAAATAAAATAAAATTATAAATTTAGTACAATTACTCTTCTAAATCACATAATGAGCACATGTACAACTCTTTGGATGTGCATTTCTTGTAAACGTTTTTTTTTGCAGGACTGGCATTTCGCAAAGGATTTGTTAAGAAAATTAAAAACTTTACCTGACAATAAGTATGTTTGTCTTAACACCCACGTATTTCGTTTTGTACATTGACACAACTAGTTATTCTCAGCTAGTTATTCTTCCAATTATAATATAAAATCCCTTCTGCTGATTTTTGTTCCATTCAGTTCACGATACAAAATCCAAGAATTTATTGTTACTAAGTCTAGCAAATTATAAAAAGTACGAATTGGCCAACGCCTAGAAGGAACTTTTACAGAATATTTGCAAACAATTTGACCCACAACGTCTACCTCCATATTTTGGACTGTTGTAGAACGATACTACATTCGGTTTCTTTTTTATACCAGTCTTCATTTTTAATATCTGGGTGTATAGTGCTAAGGAGAAAAACATTTTTTTATACGCCCCTTGATATACTCTCAAAGTGCTATCGTATTTTTTCAGTATCATCGCACTGTACAATTTTTTTTTTGCTCATTTGATGCAGACAGATATTATCCGACGAGCTTTATTTACAGTACCAACAATACTTGTACCATTTAATTTTGGAGTTTCAACAAGTAACAGAGACGTGAAAAAATTATTACGTGTGATATTTCTTATTTTTTTGGGTATGGCTGCATTATTCTTTTTACAATGTAATCCCAGAGATGTTCGTTATTTGACCTGACATCATCCTTGTTTAGGTATGGAAATGCATTTATTACATATTTATAGTCCTTAGCTATAACTAACCAGAAGTTTTGTCCGTATTTGTCGGGTTTTGTGGCTATAAATTTTGTAAATCTGCATCAACATTTGGATGGAAAAATTTTGAATATTGAATATATTTGGCATTCATTTTTAAGAAATTCATTATTTACAATTAAATGAAACTACGTGATGTAGTATTATTTCTACTTTCTTTAAGTTGTTTACCACGACCTAGGTTTCGTTGTATTATAACATCTTCAGGTAGGCTATTAGCAAAGATTGCTAATAGCCCACCACCATGTTATAATATAACAAAACGTAGGTCGTCGTAAACAACTTAAAGAAAGTACACCTTGAATAACAATGCAAACTTATCAGTTGTCAATCTTTATGTTCTCTCAGCTCTCAGGTCGAACGTCATAAATGTTATTATCTGCCGAAACATATCCCGAGACATCGTGGTTTTTACAAAATCTTTATCCGATTTGACTGACCACAATGCATCTAGATCTCAAATTTTGGGGCTATTAGCCCCACGTATATCAATTATAGCTAGAAAAGCCTCGAGCTCTTCAATTTTTAGAACCCAGTCAGGAGAGTGAGTACGTCGTGCTTCTATGTCGTCGTGTGCTATGGTGCAAGACAAAATTTGTTTCAAAATTTTTTCGTCACTTCTAAGTCGCCAAGCACTGTTCATGTCTCATCCACAATACGTTTTGCATATGGAGTCGGTCTAGCATGGTCTTTGAATGTATTTTGTTGACCTCGCCTACTTAATCGGTGGTAAACAGTTAGTTGTTTCAACTTTCCAAGTCATTCCATCAGGTGCAGTAAGTACAGTTCAAACAGGAATTCTTTTCAGAAATTCATGTAAGCGATACACCGGCTGACTCCGACGTCATCCTCGACTGCCCGGCTCACCACAACTTCTGGCTCTTCCAAGATCTCTGAATTGTCTTAGCGCACCTTCCTTGTCAAAGTTGCCGACGTTATTTCTTCACCTAAATAATAAATAGTAGAGTGAATAGAGAATAGAGTCATATCTATAGCGCTTTCCCCTCTATATCTATAGAGCTTTTCTCGTATCTCGCTGTCGTATCTATATCTATAGAGCTTTTTCTTGAATCTTGTATAATACCTATGAATAAATGTAATAATAATATTTACCTGAACGGCCTAGAGTTTGATTTATAGAATTTTCATCAACGGATGATGAAAAGTCGATATCTGCAGGTTGCCGCTATTCATCGGACGAATGCAACAGGTCGCTTCCCGAGTTGTTTTTATCGATAATTTGGAGAGACTGAATAATTTACAAAGGTTGTAGACTAAATTTAGCCATAGCACGCAACAATATTTTAGACTCGTACGTGCGATGTGACAGAATCAAAACACACGTTATATTCTCGGTATTGCCGCCAGGTTACTAAAATAATTAGCGATTCCAGTACCAACCAGCCATCCCCACACCGCTGAGCCACGTATGTTCAAAATACCGTGCAAGTACCTAAATAGACGAATTCAACGTAATTAAATTATGAGAAAGATGCAGTTAATCTTTTACATCCTTGACTGAACCCAACCACGCTTTGAGGTAAACTTGATAAAAAAACATATATATATATATATATATATATATATATATATATGTTTTTTTATATATATGTGTGTGTGTGTGTGTATATATACATATATATATACACACACACACACACATATATATATATATATATATATATATATATATATGTACATAGGTAAATAATTTATACTTTTATTTTATTACCACAGCAATTGTTTATGTTAACAGATTTTTTTTTTAAGAAGAGAAAGAGGTCTTCTGCGTAGATTAGTTATGATTTGGATAGTACCTTAGTTCATAGATTCATTTTCGAAATATTTCTGTTACGGAGAATGTGAGGACTCATTTATTGTACTTTTTATATTTTTTGATATTTGATAATTCTAGAAATTAAAACAAAAGAAATTAATTTATTTGTCAATTAACTTGTGAAGAAAGAGATGGGAGGAACTGAAAAGAACATTGCTTTACGGATCATTAAAGCTAGGGCTACTTCCGGACAGTAAAGGAAATTAACATGGAGAGTGAATCTAAAAATATTCCAATCCAATGTTAAAATCGTACTGCTACATATTTAAGAGATATAAAAGGTAAGAAAATACCTCAAAAGGTGAGCCCCGGTCTCCGTCAACTGCTTCCTCAGATGTATTCCTTGAATATCTTGTCAAAAATACCTAACAAAAGCTTGCTAGGACAATGATTGAGCAACAAATAAAGCGCTGTAAATGAAACTGAATTGGCCATACGCCCAAAAGTGAATAAGCTAATATCCCCAAACAGGCCTTGATGAGAACTCTCAAGGGAAGAATCGAATTAGAGACCAATCGAGAAATCCTTTAAGGGCTTTTTGAAACGGACTTCCTAACTAAAATGATCCCATTCCTTAGTTAAAGACCGTGGAAAATCTATTTACAAGAATATTCATCCATTATTCTGATACTTATTGATATATTCATTTACTAGCTATATACTCGTATGTATTCCATTACGTTGAAATTCAATAAAAATATACCGTTTGACTTTTACCTATCTTAGAATCGGGGTAATGAATCTAAAATTTAAATAAATATATAAATATATATATATATATATATATATATATATATATATATATATATGTATGTATATATTGGGTTGGCTAATACGTTTTTAACCCCGAGCTGTTGTCAACAATTTTTATTAAAAACTGTATACGTTACAATAAATTTAATTTATGTATGTTTCATTATTATCTTCTATTTATCGCCATCTCGTTGGCTGCTAATGGCGGTTAATCCAGCACTATTAGTTCGTGCTGGATTTCTTTACTTAATGTATTTTTCTAGCTTATCCCAAATACATTCAATCGGATTAAGATTTAGTGAGCATGCTGGCCACCCCAACATTTAAATTCTGATCTCAGTAAGATATTCCAAAACGATCACTACGGTGTGAGATCGACCATTATTATGCATTAAAAGAAAATCATGTTCAATGTATGAGACAAAAGGCTACACAGTGTACTCTAAAATGTCCGTTACGTATCTTGTCATAATAACGAACCCATTTTGGGTAATGTGTAGCTCCTTACATATTCCTAAGGAAATACAGATCCATGCCATTACTGAGCCTCCACCATAGGGCTCTCTCCCAATAATTTTACTCTAAGCGTATTTTTCTAAGGGTCATCTCCATACTTTAATTCTTCAACCATCACTCAAGATAGAATCTAGACTTATCAGGAAAGTGTACTTTTACCCATGCGTCATCCCAGTTTTGGTACGAACGAGCGAAGTTGGACCGAGCAACTTGATGACTTGCGGTGAGTAAAGATTCTCCTGCCGGCAAGTAAGTAACCCTTAAGTTTTTTTCTAATAATTTTGATGCTAAATGTCACTTGTTGAATTTCCTAAAGTTTGGTTCTTACCTTGGAAGAAGTCGACGTGCGATTTTTTAAAACACTACTTACAATAAAACTATCGTTCCTCTCTGTCGTTACTCTTTTGCGATCTAGCCATTTACGTCTCGTATACTCTCCAGTTTACCGGAATCATTTAATATTGCCAAAAATCGCAGGCTTGGAAACTCGTAATATTTTAGCCACTTGGTTGTAAGGAAATGAAAACGATTTGTGAGAAAAGCAACAAAAGTAAAGTGTTTGTTGCAAAATTTCTCACACTACTCAATCTTAAACATTGTACGCAATAAAGAAATTAACAAATAACCATATATATATATATATATATATATATATATATATATATATATACATGCATAATATTTATTTTTCGAGATTAGTAGCAATGATAAATTACTAATTTCTTATTAAGTTCATTTATATAATAAAAATCTGGTGTATTTGGGAAGTAGCCAGCTGTAATAAAAATTTTAGGGTTTTGATACCCAGCATAATTTGGAGTTTCTGTTAAAAAAACTAGATCGTTTTTTTTTAAATCTGGAAATGTGTAACTTAGAAACAGGCACTCAATGAATAGGAATTACGTCATTAGTTTACCCATAAACATTCTAAATTTGAGTAATCCCATTTATTTCACAATATTAACTTTAGCAGTCTCCACATCTTTCGCTAATATGAAACTCAGAAAAAAATTTTTCTGGATTCTTTGTAAGTCGGTCTTTTATTATATAATAAAAAAAAACTCTATGCAAATGAAATAAAAAATTCAATTTGTCCATAAATTTTCATATTCGTATTTATTAACTTTAGCTATTGAGGTGTATGAGGGCTAAAATGATTCACCACCACTATTTTTTTAATTCCAAACTTCTGAGAAAAACTGCTGACAAACAGATAGATGGATATCTGAGTATTGTTGTAAAAGTAAATTTTTTTTCTTTTTTGAATTATACAACCCAAATCACTTAAATAATATCCAGTCATCGAGTAACTCCGTAAGAACATTGTCCTCCATGATATTCTATAAAAGTTAAAGAAAAATAATGCAAGCGACGGTAATTTGAGTAAAATCTAATTGTATTTTGGAAATAAGATTACAAAAGATATGATTACGAGGGACATGACAAAATCAAATACATACCTAAGATTTGAGCCTATCTAATCTCATATCATCAACAGGACCTCTCATTTAAACGCAAAATATCCATAATGAGCTGAATTATCAGCTAAGTTCATGGTAAAGAGACTAAATAACTATAAAATATCAAAAGTTGTACAAGTGAACGTCGGCGCTTTCGTCCGATATTGACAGAGTAAATTGTTTCATCTGTTTACACAATTTTCTCCTGATGTGGGCGGTAAATGATGATGAAACTCAATTACCTCATAACTAAATAAGAGCAGTGTTTATGTTAAATAGAGCAGCATATTTCAGTAAAATATCGGTACGATTTGAGCAGTGTTTATACTAAATAGAGTAGTATATGTTGAACTGGATAGTATATCATTTTGATTTACATAACCTTCATCTGTAAATATATATGTTCCTAAAATCAATATTTCGTGGGCTGAATAAAAAACTAGCGTTTGCTTACAGGATCACTTGCGAAGATTTTTATTAATGCATAAGATTTTATTTTCAATAATTAATTTAAATCAAAATCTTTTTATGTGATTTTAATTTTAGTGAAATACTTATTTAAATAATGTTAGTATTTTTTACGTGATTCTGTAGCAAACTGAACTCAAATGTTGAGGGAAATATTATAATAAATGTAGTTTCGGCTTTTATTCGATCACAGAAACGATTTTGATATCACATTTTCGGAACATATCCAGCGCACAAAAGAAACCTTTAAAAGTCTGTACAATGTTGGGTCTAGGTACTACAAGATTAAAAAGTACATTTTTAAAAAGAGAAAATAAAAAAAAACAAAGTCAAAGCTTCATTTTGATTGTCAATTCGACATTTTCTTGAAAAATTATGGTAATTTTTATAATATTTTGTAAATGCTATTAATACGGGACTCTTTGAAGCAGCTTGATATCACAAATTGCGCAATGTACCCAGTATGCCTCTATACATAGATATAACTTATTAATCCGTGAAAATACTAATCAGTACGGAACGAAATTCAATACTAGTTAACAGTATATTCTAATTCCTCTAGGTAATGGCTGCACATTTATGAAGTGATTGATATTTATTGTTTTTTGTAATCGTTTCTATAAAGTTATGTAATTCATTTGATTTTTAAAATATTTTTCTTTCTTATTATTAATTCGCGATATTTATTTATTAGACGCACTGTATTTTTTATGCAAAATCATAATTAACAGCTATAAAAAAATGGGATTTTAATATTTTACTGAAATTAATAAAATTTGAATAACTGCTGTATGTTATTAATTATATATTGTTGTAATTAAAATATAGTTTTGATTGAAAATTTATTAGCTTTTAGTGTCGGAATAATATTAATAATCCAAATGGGTTTCTATATTAATATTTCGTTGAGCCACCTTTTGCGGTAATTACGGCTTCTAATGCTGTTAATGCATGTTTGTATAATCTCCGGCATTTGTGGATCATAATTCCACAGATGTATAATTTTTTCAATGAGCTGAGTTTTGGTTGTGATGACTTCTTTAACCACTTCCCTCTTCATCGGCTCCCATATATTTTCAATTCTGTTCAATATCAGGTCTCTTGCCTAGCCAATCCGACAATGGGATATTTTGATCAAAAAATATATTTGATTGAATGATCAGTGGCATAATAAGCTCCCTCTTAATTATAATAATAAGAGGATAATTTTTTTAACTCCGGAATTTCAAGAAAAACTAAAAGAAGTTCTCTTTAATTGTGCTCAGCATTCTTACCGCTGATAACGGGCCAAAATTTTTGACGGACGTTTCACAGTTTACACAACGCAGTCAGAGTGAAATTGTTGACCTTAATGACGGCAAATAAATTGATTTTTCCCTAAAACCTTTCATCGCTGAAGGTTTTAGGGAAAATCACAAGCAAGACCTAAAACAAATGAATGAAATGCTTTAATGTAAGAATAACAAAAATTTGCCCATTAAATATTAACAATAAATTATATGTTAAATTACTGAGCTCCCAAACTTCACGTTTTTATCTTTAAGAACTTTAATCCATTTCAGACATTTTTCGTACATCGCAGCAGTAAATTAAGGCTTCCTGGCAGGTTGGAGAGTTTTGAAATCTAAATGCTTTAATTTTTCGCGAACGGTGCGCAATAATATTTGCTTCTTACAGTTTAGATTTTATTACTTTTACGGTAGTATATTAGATTTCCACGCAAATTTTCTTCATAAAAATTTTTGACCTATGGGTGGAAATGGGTTTTTTCTGCATTTTTTCTATCTTTTCGGGCTCAATTCTTTACCCATATTGGCTTTTTTCTTTATATATCGTACGCTAGCTTCAGATACTTTCAATCTTCGTTTATCGTACGTTTTTACGTAGTAGAAAAGATTTCTATTTTTACCCATACTAAAAAAATAAAAAAATGTATTTTTTCAGTTGGGAAAACTTCTGATTTTAATTGAAATAAACATAAATTTAGTTAACTAAAAAAAATCGGGGGAAAACCGCCAACGGATCAAACAAACACGTTCGCACATGTGGCATGCAGGAACGCAACTAAAGCTATTCTATTTATTGCCCTCAGATGCAAAAACATGGATATAGCATTAAAATAAATTAAACATGAGTTTAAAAAGGGTTAACATAATAATTGTCCTAAGTAATGACTACTATTTATAAAGTAAAATCACACCAAGTTGAGCACAAAACGTGCATTTAATTCAATATTTTAAAAAAAGGTTGTGCGCGTCTAATAATTTGGCCAGCGACGGTAAATGATATACGCCTATATACGGAAGTAGCATTTTTTTGTTTTACGTTATGACCAAGAATTGTATTTGATTTTTTGCACTTTTCTCATTGTTAATACTCTCAGATGAATTGTTTGGTTTTTCATATTGTAAGAAATGTCAGATTTTTAAATATTATTTTATTCCCTTAATGTTAGCCTCATTTTCGACTGTCCCATTTACTTCACTCTCTAATGATTTTACATAATAATATAACGTCGGAATAAAGAATGACCATTTCCTTTTGCTTCACCTCCTTTTGAAAAAGTTTAACGTTATTTAGCTCGTTACTAAAAATCACATTACTACTATGTACATCACTCCATACTAAAATTAAAAAAAACGCTTTCGAATAATACACAAATTGAAAAAAATACAAAAAAATGTTAAATGTGTATTTAAGGTGTAGAAAAGAGCAAGTGCACCGCATATTTTTTTGCAGATGACGTATATGTAGATTCAACTGCAGCATAAGTTTACAATTTCCTTAGTTAAATGATTTTTTAATGAAAATTATCCTAAAACATCTTTTCATGAAAATGATCCTAAAATACTTCAACGTTAGGACACTGTCTAACGTTGAAGTATTTTTCATTTAATTATGCATATTCCTTTAAACCAATTTGAATTTATTAATTTTTATAAACGTATTGATAGACTTGTGTTAGAAATCACGGAAAAAATACGTATTTTGCATTTATTAGAGTAGAGTGGTTTGCCATTGTGAACTGATGAATTTGCAATTTGGGTGCATTAGAATACAATTAGTAGATCAATTAAAATTGTAAATAAAGCATGTTTGCATGAGATTAAGCCATACCTAGGTAAACAAAAATTGAGATTCATTTATTAACAAAATCCAAGGAAAAATATGAAAGAATCAGTAAAGAAAGAATCAGAAAGGAATTTTACTAATAATTACAGAAAGTTAATATCTCTGTCCTACTGGTTGATCTCAAATTATAGGTTTTTCACATTATTATAAAAAAAAGAACCGAAAGTATATTCATTTAGAAGGGGTTCAATATATGATAAGCGTCTTGGCTAAGTTCGTTTTACAGACTTATTTTTACTACTTTTCTGCTAATATTTCGTTATCACGCCCATTAATTGTAGTAAATATTCGAATTATATTTATCTATTAATTTATTTACACATATTCACGTACGTGCAAGTTAGCTACTAATAGTTTAATAAAAGAAGGAATATAATAAACATGAATATAAAATACACGAGAACTACAAAAGATAACGACGACACTTTTCGAAAACTTTACTATTACTCGTCATAAAAAATGACACTCTAGTACGACCGCCAGCAGGTGTTTGATCTGTACAATACCGTGGGAAACTGGACAGTTCCGATATAGTTAAAATTTAGAGGGTGGTATAAAAAAAAAGCGACAATTACGTGAGCATAGGAAATTAGGTACGGAGAGTGAAAGTTTACCTAATAAAATAGGACATATAATTTTTTCTGTTAATAGCGGTAAAGTACATTTTATACGCGTAATATCTCTTTTTTTGACATGGAAGGATTGGAAACTTAATACACCCATAACGAAATGAGTATATAGAAAGGGGAAGCAACCATACTCATACACAGATATCGAAGGAACGCCTTTTGCACACGTTTAGTCATCAAGTTGTACTTGACTTCGTGTAGGCTCCAAATGATGGAGCCAGATTCTAATCGACTCTGCACTAATGACATATGCCACAGGCAAATTGTTGGCATTGATTGAAAATCTTTTGGATTATAGAACATAATTCCAAATTTCCGAAACGATTTTTATTATATCCGCCATATGACAATGGCGATTAACAACCTCATACAGACAATGCAGTGGGACCGTATATTCGAGTTTAGTAGGAGGGTATGCTCGGCTACAACTCACTATTGAACATTTGTTTGGTTAATTCGTACTTATTGCATTCGACTGAATTATGCGACTTGCGACTTATTGCGTTCTACTGAATTATGATGCTACATGATGCAATCGTTTGCCACTTGTTGCATCAATGACAACTGTAAAAAGTTTTATTTCCTCCACGAATAACTAACAATGTGTAGTCTTCACCGTGCAACCAATATCGTTTACCAGAATAGTGAAATGTAGACGTCCGAGTTTCCAACCCAGGCTCACTTCAGATCGTGCAAAGTAAGCCTCGGCTATAAAGTTACCCACTCGTACGTGTTGCTTTCTATCCGCTTTGCTATTTTATAATATTGATATATAAAAATATACTGAAATTTGAAACGGTATTTGTCTATTTATTGCTACGAAGAAACACCATTTCAAATTATTAATAATTTTAGTTGTCACAAGTATATTCTGATATTGTTTTATGATAATGACTATTATGCTGTGTATGATAATTATTTTTCTAAGTGTGAACGCAGGTAAGGGTATTGTTTAGATAGCACATGTTTGAAACAAAATAATATTCGTTTCACATTTCTGTGTTATAAGAAATTCGAACATTAATGGTTCATAAATTAGGATTATTGACGCCAAAATTATGCTTAAAACAGCTTGTCCACACCTTTAAAATGTAATGCTACCATTTTACAATATTATTTCAAGACTTCATCTCCAGTCAGTTCTTAAACGTAACGAAATTATAAATATTAAATTAAACCTCAATTAACATTTTGATGTTGTGTAAAGTTGTTTATATTATGAATTATTCAGTAATTAAATTAGTGGTAATTGTAATTAGTTAACTTAAGTATTAAATTTCCTTTCGAATTTATTATTGCATATCGGCCACAGTATCGTTTAAGAAGTCTATAATAATTTAGGTTTATAGAGATCTATTTATTCTCCAAAAATAATTTAATCTATGTTATGTAACGAAGTTAAGAATATTGAGTATTATCTATTATTTAATAGTCAAACTTTCCTGTGATTTATCAATCGTTAGATGTCGTTGTTGACTGTATTATTGAGTTGAAAACAATACTCCAAAGATTAATTATAGTTCGCCGAAGATTTAAAGATTCTTAATTAAATTCAATAGTGAAAAGCGATAAAAAATTGACATGATTTTAGATTTTTCTTTTAATGATGCTGTGTTACTAAATAGAATCTTAAATTACAAATATTTTGTTTCCAAAACCCCTTTTTTTCAAATATTGAATATATTTGGCGATAATTTTGTAGAAATGCATTCTTCACAATTAAATGAAACTACGTGATGCAGTATTATTTCTACTTTCTTTAATTTCTTTGCCACGACCTAGGTTTCATTGTATTACATCTTCAGGTGGGATATTTTCCTTTTCCCTTTTTTTTCATTATTAGTTACAATTAATATGTAGATATGTTTTAATTTGTTTTACTTAATATTTATGTTTTTAAAGATAAATTACATAAAAATTTGTAATATGTTTACAGTAATAATATTAGCATTTGACTTAAACTCTTGGCGAAACCAATTTGTTTGTTTTTAATTAATGTTAAAATTATGACTTAACGCAAGTATGAAAGTGAGTTTGCCTTCAATATTCAACCGATTTACGTGAAATTTTGCACACATATAGACTATGTCATGAAAATTAATATGACATATACTTATTACTTCAGAATTGAATTAATGATTTAAGAATAATGTTTTTAAAATACACCACCGCATACTTTGCCTCTCCCTTGCGTGCGGGCCCGCAAATTAAATATGTTTCTATTAACACATAATTTATATAATGAAATTAAATTAAGTAATTCAGGGAGAATTTTTCACCTCGAAACATTAAACGAATTATAATCGATTGCTCCAACGTCCACTTGCTCGCGGGACGAAATATGATTTACCACATAGCATTAACTATCGCTTTTTAAAACGCATAGGTAAATAGGACTGAATGTGATATAAAATGGATACCGACTCGAAAGCCAATGTTCGACTTATTTTGCCAAGGGTTTTTTTAAAGGATAATGCAAGAAAGGTGAAATAATGTGACTTTTTTTGGTGTTGTTAAATATAGAGTGATATTCTTTTAAAAAATAGTATACGCTGTTTTGTTATAGAATAAAATTAACTCCTTATTATATGAATAAAAAGCTAGTGGAATATATATAGTATTAAAAGAATGCTGTACGTTGAGAATTGTGCAATACATCAATCCAAAAATAAAAAAAACTAATTAAAACAATGACGAATTATTAGAATGTTGTTCAAATTAAGAGTTTTGAAAATATTACATTCACCATCTATATAAATGAAATAATGTTTTAAGCTTTTTGGTCCCATTTAATTTACAAAATTTTTTTAGAATGTTTTTTAAACCTTGAGTAAATAGAAAATATGAATGAAGAATTTCAATGAAGTTATAAATGTATATTACACTTAAAGGTAAATACAAATATAAATACTTTATGTGGCCAAGTTCAAATATAGACTTACTCAGGAATATTGAGTTTTGGTAATGTATGTAGTTTCACACTTTTCCAGAATGAGAAAATTAATTCAGGATAAGTGTCTGCTTGACTGAATAAACTCTATATCTTATCTGTAAGATTCGTCGCTCCTATACTTGGAAGATTTGATGATATTCTAATCGATTATATCCATAGATCGAGCACTCAATTAATACCTACCCGTTCTATATTTTTGTCTACTAGAGGAGACATTTCAAAGTAAGATTTAAAGAAAAATAAACTAAAACTTCGTAGTATTTCAAAACTAGTATAATTTTCTGAGACTTTAACTGTATAAAATTTAAACCATTCTTATGAACATTAATTTTCGCGGCTACGGTAATACTAATGTATGCAATTTGAAAATTTTTCTGGCAAATTATTTTTTATCTTTTTGATTTAATAGATGGTTTATTTATTTATTATATTTTATAAATTATTATTTTATTCCGTCGATGCAATGGTGTTCTCAGTTTATTTTCAAATTATTTATTTTCCTTATAGTATAACAAACGAAATAAATTCATGCTACAAATTTAAAAATAAACTTACCATGCTTGTAAAAACACTAATGAAGTCAAGATAATGCAGTCAGGGTAAACGTCTGAAATCCACTTTAATAAGAATTTGTAGAATTTTATAGTTCAGGGTCGTTTGATTAAAAAAACTCTAAGATCTTGAATGCATGTATATCACCGTAGTCGACTTCTTTGTACTGAGAATCAGGATCCGCAGCTTCTATCAGCAATACTTTAAGTTTAAATGAGCTTGTTTTGTCGGTGTTAAGAGTTTAGTGGTTATTTCATATCGTTTACTTTCTACACAGTATCCAAAGTCTCGCGATTATCAGAATTCTGACATTCCAAGGATATGAAGTAAATGAAGATAAAGATAAAATAATTCACTTTATATTTCTTTGCCGTTATCCGAAAGATTCACAGGGAACGTCTTCATGTACGTGTTTTACGAAACATTGAGGGTATCATTTTTTGTGAGTATATTAACAGAAGTTTTTCTTTTTGATTTTTTATTATATTTTTTAAATAAATGTTTTCACGACGTAAACATTTATATGTTTAGAAACAGAGTGTAATTAAATTGATAAATATTATTGCGAAGAAATAATCTTAGTCTCCCTTTAGGGAAATCTTTATTGTTATTTGCAACATACGCACCAAATCTATTTACTGTAACTCAACGCAAACTATTTATAGATTTTTTCACTTTAGCTACTTTTTCCAGTTTTTTCCAGAATATAGACTAATATATCTAAACATATTTGTATAATTTGTTTGATATAAATACTCCAGAGGGTGGCATGAAATTTTCCAGCTGTCCGGTCAATGCAGGGAACATGACGTTATCTACCGTCGTGGTTTTGTGCTCGGTCAAAGTGAGTACTCCTAGTCTCGTTATTTTGACTTCTTGCATGCTTCCTACTTCTTGTTATATCTGATGCAGCGGTCTGTGCTTGTGTATCTGCTCTCCGCTCACGCACCATACATCATTGAATATATGAAAGAAACTACTTTGAAAGTTGTATCCTTTACTCGTACTTTTACTCGTTCGTTCATGATCCACACACTTTTCTCAAAGAAAATTTATACTGATAAAACTACCTAATTTTTCATTAATTGTATGTCAGTCAATGTAACGTTACGTTTTTCAGGAAAATTTAAAATATTTGTAATTCTTAGCTTCCATTGCACGATACTCCGATATTTCAAGGACCTTCAAAATCTTTAAGGTGTTTATCACCATCTACTTTAATTGAGGGCTCGCTTAAGTGTATATTCCATCGAAGAGATCAAAAATGTTAAAAAAAATAATTTGTTTTTTTGACGGTAGGCAAACTACTAGGCTCGTAAAAGATTCACAAAAGAAAAGCATATTCATTGGATTTCGTACTGTAGTGAAAATTGCGCCCTAGTTCTTTATTTGACTTGTAAATGACAAAAGATTTTTACAATATTTGTCTGTTCATAAAATTGGCTGAGATACCCTCGAAAATGATTTTTTTCAGTCCGGATTAGAGGTGGATATAAAATCAATCTTACTGCCCTACAGTATAAGGCCGCATACAAAAGGTTATTAATACCAACACAAGTAAGATGGATTTAAGGAACTGAATTGGGCTTTAGAGATTAATATTTTACTATATTCAATTAAAAGTAGCCGTGAAATTTCCATTTATTAAATTTCTCGCCGTTTAAGTGCATAATGAAGATGCTGTAGAATACAATTTTTACGTAGATAATTTTTTATTTTTGCTCAGCAAAAATAATCTAAGTGAGAATTGGACATATCCTAATATATAGCTATTTTATAGTCTGCAAATTGTCAAACACTACTAACTATTAAGTTTGTATCGGGGTAATATCGGGTACCAGCTACGAGTTGATAACCTCGTTAAATGAGTCCAAATCTGTAGGTGGATTATTTTTCCTAAAAAAGCAGTTTTACACTTAACAAAACTAAAATGATGATTTTAAACTTGGAACATATTATCTCCGTTCATCGTTGTTTCTTTTTGAACATTTTCAATGTTGTTTTCTTTTTTTGAGCATTTTCAATGTGCCGATGTTTTCAACACCTTGATTGATCATGACAGTAATCATGTTATTTTAACAACGAAAAGAATAAAGATAACATTTATATTTATTTTTATCATTGTAAAAAATCCACTGAAACAGTATTGGAAATAATTTCATAACTAGATTGATACTCTTTAAAAATAAATAATATCCTACGCTATTTTACTTTTTTTTTGATTTCAGAAAACAGTATATATCAGCATGTTATCATACTTATTTTTAAATAAAATGTTCATATCAAAATAATTATGTGTTTAAAACCAATATAACTACGATGTAACCGAAAATAGTGAAACGGGAAAAAGTTTTTCGATTTACTAGCTAGGGATGGCTCTTTCTTTTGATCCGGTACGATATTGTTATTTTAAAGTAATGTTCGAAGAACTTTGAAGAAAATTCAAAAGTAGAAGGTCCTAGAAGGTGAACTTTGGTATTTACCGTAGCTTTACAATGTCAAATAGTAGAGCAGGAGCTAAAATAACGGCCTACTAGCTGTAAAGTATTCACTAACACTTAAATAGCTTCGAATTAATTATCTAGCCCTAGAGAAATAGTATTACCTTAGTCTAACTTTGTCAATGGGCTTTTCAATTTTATGGCTCATTTCGTATTCTCCCCTTGTTTTTAAATACTTTGGTACCTAAAAATCAATATTCGGTGAGTACTGAACAATTTATCTATAAAGTTTATTTTAAAGGACTAAGTAATTTGATAGGGACCAACGTCGTGCCCGTGGACGACTGAGTTTATAATTAAATGTAAACAATATTCAAACACACATATCAAATTGACAGAAATGGTTTAGTCTGTTATTACCTTAATACCGTTTCTTCATGAAAACTATTTTTGGAATCGGCATTTGTAAGTGAACGCTGTTTATGGTGTACATAAATACAATTTGACAGATTTTGACCAAAAAATAAGTTAAAATTAATTTTAATTCTATCAGCTATTGAAATAGAAATGGTGTTACCGGATATTACGAATTCGATTTTAAATTTTTTTGTAACTTGCTAGTTAAGTCATAATCTATGCAGCAAGTTACATTAAGCTCATGATAATTATTGATGTCTTTGATCCTTGGAACTAATAATATTGTTTTAAATATATTTACATAATAATTTAGTGCATTTTGTTTTCTGGTCAACCGTTTATACTTTGCTATATTAAAAATGATTCAACAACCATTTCAAAAAATCATATTCATTAAATCATTTATGTTCTCTTTATTTATATTTCTGCTTTACAAAATTCATCGTATTATTGATTATTTTTAATTATTTAATTAAAATATTATTGTTAGTTTCAATTTAATTTCTTATTCTACATTTGTTTACAAATCTTTTGTAACGAATATACAATCTTTAGTAAATAATTAGTGGCAAGTTCGATTCTCGCATTCAAACAGCCTAAGGTAAGTGCGACATAAGTCAAGGTGTTGTGTGTGAATGCCTCGTAGTGCATAATGTAAAATTTGGTTGAGTTATGTGATTCGGCGATTATTTATTAATTTGTATTAATCTACTTATTATTATCAAGAAATATTGATTTCAAAATAATTTTGCAGTAGTTTAGACCCAGATTTTTAAAATATATATAAGTGTACAACTTGTTATGATAGGGCAATAACAGTTCAAAGAGAGTAACTCTTGTAGGTAAAAATGTGCCCAGAAGTTTATATTGAAAGAAATTAAAAAGGCATAGGCAACTAGTAGACAAATCTTCTGTCTGGAAGATAAGTGGTATATATATATATATATATATATATATATATATATATATATATATATATATAATTACACTGCCGACTGGTGTAGTTCACCGGCAATGAAGTTACTATTACGTTTATCTTATTCCAATAGTACACCGAACGATGACTAGGGAGGTCTATGACTAGGAAGCCAACCAATAGCTTACAAATTTAAATAAACTGATCGATGCTATAGGCTTCTACGTTACGTTTTCAGAGGTGCCGGTAGCTCATGGATTTGAATATTCAGGCAAAATTAATTGCGACTGTATTTCCTCATCCGCTATGTACTTACTTCCTGCCTGATATTGAATCTTCTTTGCTGTTTATATTATAAGAATTTTATATCAATTCATGAAAACATCGTTTGGGATTAATAACTAAAAAAATATATATATGTGGTCGTTTATAAAAATATTGTGAACAATTGCTCACAAACCTTAGCAAGACTTTGTCAAATTAATTTTGACGGCTATGTTATGTTCATTCTGTATACCAAAGCAACGACTTTCATCTTCAGAATATGACTTTGTGAAGTCTTTTAGGAATCTTCAAAAATTTTTTGGGGCAAAATATGTTTTCATATATTTACACACAATTATTACATTAAATATAAAGTAATGAAACAATAATAGGCATTTTCTTAATTCCAAGTGCTCTGACTTAATGGTTAGTACTTGTTTTATTTTTAAACCATAAGATTTATGATACCCCTTTCAATATAAATTAATTTTCCATGATTGGCTGGAAAAGAATGGATATAAAAGCAATATAATCGGAACTTAATACGAAACACTTATGAATTTCATAATTTATAACAAGTAACTTGAACAATTCCATAAATATACTAAAAACAAATCTTTTATTACATAGAATATAGAGGTCATCCTCGAGTAGTATCATAGCACCCTGTTGGACACTACTCGAGGACGACCTTTAGTAAACTCATTAAAATTTCAAATTCCACTAAATTATATAACAAAGTTCTAATAAATTTGCCACAGTTTGTAAATAAACAAACGGATGTGAACCCAACTTCGTAAATAGGAGTTATATTAGACAAATTACAATTACGCGATACTCGGATTAAGTAATTACTGAAGCTACAGCTATAGAAAATAGCTACCGTAAAAACTAAATCCATTTTTCTATCTTGGAAAACATCAGTCGATTTTAAATAATCCTAGCTTGAGAACGAAAAACTTGAGAACAATTTTGATTCCTGTATTTTAAATCGTCTTAATTAATTTCACATGTATGTATGTTTAAGTAAATTTTAGCATGCAAAAAAGCGAATTTCAGGTATCATTATTTTTTAGCAATAGTAAACAAATTTTATGAACACTTTCCGAGTTATATTCTTCACATATATTTTCATAATTTGAATGTTCGGTAATTTTTTCTATGTATTTCGTTACAAGTCCTGTAATTGTTAAACATTTTCAAAGTTACACTATCTTAATTTTCCCTACGATCTGTGTCAATGCATAAAATTTAATCTTTGCATGATAATAATTCAAAACCGAATTAGAAAAATAAATCAACATAGGTTAATTGTTTCAGGGCATAGAAATTGAATTAAACTAAAAAGATATGCTGGAAATATTTCATTCTATTTTATATCAATTTTGGAGAGCTCCTGTATATTTGAAGAGCGTGATTTTGAATTTTGAACTATTAAATAGATAATAAGATACAATAAGAATGAAATAATTAATTATACTCAATAAAAACAAATCATAAAGATTACCTTGTGAAAATGGTAAAAACTTAAAGTGAGTAGCGCGTAAATAGGATTAATACTAAATGTTTGATTGGGGAGATGTTTCGAAATACTGCAGATATTATTATTATCCCTTACTGATTATAAAATATAAATATAAGGACTTACATACTGAAATGAGCTATTATCAAGGAGACTAAATAATTTCTAAGATAATAGTCTAATATACTAAGAAATCATCTATTAATCAATTGCATACTAATAAGTATGTAACTCACATAAATAATTTTAAAAAATTGGAAGGGCAACTATAAAACCTTAGATTGTATGTGGCACTTGATTTGTGTCTTTTCTTTGTTTGACTTTAATTTAAATTAAGTTACGTAAAAAAAATAATTGTGTAAAGTAATTTTTTGGCACTTGCCGCAGTCACATTTCCGGACGCTACTAGGAGGCTCGACGTCGAATGGTCGAAAGACCACGGACGCGCCTTGTTTAATTAACTATGAATATCTGACTTATTTTAAAATTGAAAAATTGTTTACCGTTTAGTTTTGGTAAAAATCACTTTCAAAAATTATGCAATTAACATTACAGAAAAAGTATGCAATTAACATTACACCACACTTTTAATTTTATCTAAAAACAAAATGCGTCGAGCCACTTTTCTAAAAAAACTAAGTCAATGAAAAATTATGTTAAATAAAAAAAAAAAAATTTTTAAGAGAATATTTTATAATAATTTTTGGGATCTTACTGTTACGCGACAAAAACCTTAATTGCTAACCGTACTGAAAGCAATAAAACCTGAAATCTCTTTTACTCACATATCAGAGAAATTGTTTTCAAGATATTTGCTATACAACTTAATGACATACCATTGTCAGAAAACCAATATACAAATAAAATGGCATTTTACCAATTTGGTTTTTGTTCTCTAGATTTATTAACATTTTTACAAATTGTATTATTACCAAATAGCTTAATCAACAGTACTCTGTCGTTATTTTCGTGTTAAAATATTTTTACAGATAATAAAAATGCGTTCTACTGTACCCAATTACGAATTGAAATGCCGATAGGGAAGATCGGTAAAAAGACGTGAAATAATATAATGGCTTTTATTTCAAGTGACGCAGAGTAAAGGGCTGCCAAATGGCCCATGCACTCAGCCGCTCGATCACTTTAAATTTATTTTGCTTTGTCTAAGTAAGCCATCTCTGTACTTATCGAACTTGCTAAATTTAGGAATAATGGTCTCCTATTAATGTTAAATAAGGATCCGTTATTGGATCTTATACGCGTTTGCGTGGAATGAAAAATGTATGCAATGAAATCCACTTAGAATATAACAAGTAATTTTTATACAAATGGCAAGACATAAAATCATTATAATATCGACAGTAAAACTAATCTCTGTATTATAAGGTTAGTAATTAGACAAGATTATATATTTTGTCTCGTTTTAAGCTGTACTCTCTTCCAAAGAGTAGATTTTGCACCGATTCAGAATGAAGGCCTGTATGATTATGTGATATCATTTTTTTGTGTTTTGGGCTACGAATTATTTCACGTTTTCACAAATTTAAAAAAAAGAGATGTGGAATTAAAATAATTAGACATATTTTTGACTTTTTTCTTTAAATTCTAAAACTTTGTTATGTTCTGAACTACTGTCATATATTTTTATTTTAAAAAATTTTTTCAAAATTTATCATACTTCATAAAAAAAATATAGTAGATTGGATTTATACTAAAATATCGTTATCGTCAAATATAAAAAAATTTTTAAATTATAGTTAACAATTGTTCGTACTGAATTTTATCACGCATAGAAGAAATATTATAATAAACTTCTTCAGTATGAAGTTATCATTTAGAATATTTAATATAAGAAGAATAAAAATTATAATTAGAGAAATTTCAGAGTACACTTAAAACCTGGAAGGAAAATAAAAATCGGGTTTACATCAGAAAATATAGTTAACATCAAATTGAAGAAATGTTTGGTTTTATTGGTTATTCATTCATAAAATTTTACTTACAGCTTCACAATTTGGTAAGTTGCTAGTTGTTAGATCAGCCAAGTTGTGACTAGTTGTTAGATCAGCCAAGCCGATCCTGTAGAGATGAACCTGTAGGTAGTCGTGACCAGTAGTCAATCTAAAACGAGCAACTCTATAACGAAATTATTTTGTAATAAATTATTATATATAAATTATTATATATAATTATATAAATTATTTTGTAAAAAACGACACCAAGTTTATATTATGACTTAAGATATTATTATTTATTGATCATAACCTAAGTGTTTCTTCTAACCTGATAAGATTTCTCTTATACTCTAGTATATACTTTGCAAGGTGCTAATTTATTTTTATACGTGTTATTACCTTCTTCGAGTAATTCGAAATTTGCACTTTATATATGGTGTCGTTCTATATCATACATAATACTCCTCATCTACATTTCTAATTTGTGTACCTTATTTATACTTATATTTCATGATTTCTTCCAAAATAATATATGGAAAAGCCCAAAATGCTTTCCTACATTATGGTTTTTCACCCATTTCGTGCTGTAAACTATTGGAATTTTATGACAGCGGAGCTTTATCTCACCCAAATAATTTGTGACACTTTAACGAAATAAGCAATATTTTCCTCTCGTCCTGGCTTAGAGGTTTGATAAAAATGAAAATGAAAGTTAATAACCCAGCGCAGTACTAGAAAAACATTATCTTTACGAAATAAGATTGAGTTGATTATATATTGAATACAATTTTTATCCCAAAATATCATACTATATCTGCAAGCCTATATTTTCTCATAAAACATTAGTATCGGAGAACGTGATGATATATTTTCCATATACATCTATTTTATTTAAAAAGGAATTTACATTATAACTACATTACTTATAATTATGTATAAATTAAAAAACTTAACAAGTCTGGCTTTATCTCTTCTATATATTAATATAATCCTACTTCAACGAATATCAAAATCTGTGTTTCCTTACAAAATTATATTGCCACTCTGAAATCTCCTAATTAAATATTAGTGAGTAATTAGCTATGAGCATCTATATTCCCAGAAAATAATTTTAAACTTAAATTAGATGAATTAAAATTTTAATGGTGTGAATCAAAACACAAATATTTTTATGATTTTAATTCCCACCATCATAAATTTATCGGATCCACTTTTTTATGATATAAGCGCACCATGAGCGTGAATGTAAAAAAATACGTTACTAGTATGAACATTTTTAATAAGAAAATACTGTAATTCTATAATTTTTCATTGGTATAATAGTGAAAAAAAGCAAACGATGAATTATGGGTATCGATGAACAAGGGAATTGTAATAATATTTTCCTCTTGAAAAGTTGCTTATTGTTATTTGATCGACAAATTCGTTTAACATTCATTAAAAATGCCATTAGGGATAGGGTTATTCTGTAATATTTTTCTATTTTTTTATCAAAAATAACAATGTTCAATATGAAAATTCTTATGTAAATCTAAAGCATAGTTTACAAGAGAACGTGGAAAAAATGTAATGGTTTCATTTCGTTTAGGATAAAGACGTGTAAAGTAGGGCGGACTATCAGCACCACGATCGTGCTAAATTGTCACGGATCGATGTAAGTAAGATATATTTTACCTCCCAAATTCACAGAATTTGTGCGCGATGTAGGTCGACGGAAAGAAATGATCGCTATTTATTTATATTGAAGAAGGATCTGCATATTGAGAACTTGTTTGTTATTGATATTCGAATCTTAAAAAAAATATTTCTTTGGTCTATTTCTGTAATTTTACATCATTAGAGACATTTTGATTTTTCTTTCTCTAAATTCTAAAATTTTGTTATTTTCTGAAATATTGAGATATTGTTTACCCTAAAATGTTATTCCAAAATTTATTAAATTAATTTCATCTACAAAGTATAGTAGATTGGATTTCGACTAAAATATCGTTATCATCGAATGTAAGAATTTTTTTGAATGAAAGTTATCAATTGTTTCTACTGAATTTTACCACGCACATTATACTCTTAAAATAAACTTCCTCTAGCCAAATTATAATTTAGATTATTGTATATTTCTGTAGTTTTAAAAATTATAATTACAGAAATTTCAAAGCGTACACTTAATATGGAAGAAAAACAGAAATTACATTTTATACATAAAAAATTCTAATCATATATTAGATTTAATAGCACATACAAGTAATTATTTTATTACTCATAGAATTTTAATATTTAACAATTTATCAAGCATTTGCAAAATTCTGGTTTTATTAATTATTCATCTATAAAACTTAGGAGTAGAAATTATTGCTACAAAAGCAATCTCCTGCAAAGAAACGCAACACAATAAATCTCAGTATCAGTTATAAACTCTTAATGATTAATAAAAAAAATGTAATTTGTCGTAATAAAAAGTAAAGAAATTTATACAATAATATGTTTTACGTAAACTAATTTCAATAAAAAGTTAAATGTAAAAAGAAAACTACTAACTTTAAAATGTTATCAGTTATGCAATGTAATCTGTATGGTTTGATTTTAATTGGGTATAATTAATGGTTCAAATTTTATTGTTGTATTAAATCGTTAAAAATTCATCATCGCCATCTTGAATTATTGGAAATTTCCCAACCTGATACAAAATAAAATGAAATATTTCCAGCATACCTTTTTATTGTACTTCGACTTCTATGCTCAGAAACGTACCTTGAAAGCAATTAACGTATGTTGATTTAAGTTTTTATCAAATCTGTTCCCAGTGATTTTTACGTAAAGATGAAATTTACGCAGTGACACAAGTTCAAGAACAATGGAAGTATAGTGACGCTTTGAAAATTTTGAAATATTATAAGATATGTATTGAAATGCTGTTTGCATTTCAATACATATCTTATAATATTTAAAAAAACTACCGATAATTCATAGAGGAAAATGTATGTGAAGAATGGAACTCGCTAGTTGTAAATACAATTTATTTACTATTACCAAAAAACAATAAAATATGAACTGTGTTAATCAGGTCAAAATTAATTTTGACGTGAATATAGGTAAAAGCAAGTGAGACGAATTCAAATATCGGAAAAAATTGTTCTCAAGCTGATTATTATCAAGATATAGTAACCTGAAATAGACAGATATTTTTCAAGAAAGAATAAGGGACGTAGTTTTCACCATATCTTTTTTCATTCAATTTTTATTTCAGTAATTACTACCACGTAACCGTCTATTCCGTGTGTCTCATCACTAATTTTAGCATGTAGTCATAATTTATATATTTTAACTTCTATTTGTAATGTACATTCGCATTCGTTAATTTATTTGTCGACTGTGGTATTAGAACTTAGTTTCGATAATTAACAAATAGTTGAAATAAGTTTAATGAGATTTTTTTTATTAAGTTTAATGTGATTATTAGTGTTCACCAAGGTGGTAATAAATAATTTGGTTCTAGCTCGTTTATGGACCTTTTCTGCTTCTTCAATTTTTTTAAAAATAAACTAGCTGTATCCCACGGTTTTACTCGCGTGAAATTTGGGACAAGGAAAGTTATTAAATTTTTTCTCTCATATTTTTTATTGTACTTCGACTTACTTTTGGGTATAAACTATTACCATACCAAATTTCATCAAAATACGTACATTAGATTTCGCATGATTGATGAACAATTAACCCGGGCTTTCTGGCTTCTATTATCATTCTTTATACCAAACCAATCACTGCGTCTTAAATATTTTCCATGTACAAAATTCACTCTGTTACAATTTTATATGCGGTATTATGGAAATAATTACTGATTCTTTTAAAACTGAGATAAATACCAGAATAGATTGCTTTTATATCTAATTTTACCAACCAGTTATGAAAAATATTTTGTATTAAACATATAACGAAAAGACAGAACTTTTAATATTTATGAAATGCAAATATAAAACCACTATCGATTAAATTAGAGCACTTTGAATTAAGAGACGATTCATTATTTTGTAATAACTTTATATTTAATGCAGTAATTATATGTAAATACATTAAATTTTTTAGGTGTTCCTAATGTAATTCGCGAAATTTTGCTTTGTTACACAGAGCAAACATTATACGAAATATTCGCTTTAATACACGGAACAAACGGCTATTTTATAGTCAACCTTAAAATTAATTTGTCTTATATGCAATTAATTATTTGCAATATTTTTACGAAATAACCACACATTTTTTTAAAATCTTAATCCCAATTTATATTTTCACGGCTTAATATAAAATACTTATAATATAAACAGGAGAGAGAATTCAATATCCGGCAGGAAATAAGGACACACCGGACAAGGAAATAATATTACAACTAAGCTCCCCCTATACACAAATTTGTGAGCTGGTAGCTCACCTCCCAAAACGTAACTTAAGTACCTTTAGTATCGATCGGTACATTTAAATTTGCATATGTTGACTTAGATTTATAGCTATTCTTCGATACTTTCATGGCACGAGATAAATGTGATGGTAGTTTGTTGCATATGGTGGCAGATGATGTTTTGTTGCATAGGTTGGCAGATGTTATAAATAATGTATAATTATATACATCACTTGGTGGAATGAAGCTTTTGTATTCATTTTTGTTTACGTGAATTACTTTCCTTGAGCTCTTAGTGTTCTAGCGTAACAAGTTATCACCTGGTATATAATTTAAAGTGTGGGTTACAGTTCACTGCAAATTATAGCAAATTCAGTAGTAATAGATTAATTTAGAAACAAACACATGTGCGTGCTTGCGTGCCTATGTATGTTTTATCATTTGTTTAAATTTATCTACATAGGTTTTATCTACATACAAAAAGTAAAATATACTTTTTGGATTTTTAAGCGTGAAAAATAAACAAACAAACAATTAAAGGGACAACGTTTTACTTTTATTGTATTACTAGAGATGTATGGCTAGACATATAATTCGAATGAAATAAGCATGCGAATAGAATTTGAATTTACCAGTTTATATTTATATTATGATCGAATGTTAAATACGATTAAAGTTAAACGATTAAAGTTCCCTAAAAGAATTTCTAAAGCGCATTGCATTCGTATCCAACACTGATACTCAGTAAGAATAAAAAAAAATTATGAAGCGACAGCATAGTGTCTATTATTTTTATTATAACCTCATAATATATTGTTCAAATATTAAATATAATTTTAAAAAATGAGTAAAACGGCTTTTTTATATAAACACATCAAAGTATATGCAAATATACCATACAAACCGTATGGTCTGTTTTAGTTTATTAAAATATTTTGCGGCCCTGTTTCTCATAGTTTCCATATATTGCTTAAAGTTCTATATTTTAAACAAAAAAAGCAGCTTAAGCATACTATGAAAGTAATAAGTAAATTTAAATACGTATTTACTATGAGAAACCAATAATTTTAAAATTTAAAACTATGTTTTCGTATATGATATTTAACATTCCATCTAAGTTAAGCCTGAATTTTCTCTTGCAACAAATTTTTCACTTCAGAGTGAAAAATTTAGTGATTTTAGTTTTATTTAATATTTGCAACACTAGTATAAACGTAATTTTAATAAATATTTAAAGAAAAAGGTTTAGGCAGGCCATTTATCTGCACCATGTTTCACCAAAACTTGGTTACCTGATAGTTAAGATGGAGTTTTATTTTCGGAAACGACACCCCAATATTCCACATAGGATGGTATGTTTTCGTAATTTCACATTACAGTATATAATAAAATTGAAAGTATGTAATAACATTTACAGTATGTAATTAATTTAATACATAGCAAATGGTGCAGTAGCTCCAACCGTTAGTATAATGTAAGCACTTATTCGAATGTGTTACATTGATATTTAACGCGTCATTTCATAAGATATATTTCGGTAAAAGATATTCTTACGTGCGGAATGAAATTCAAGTTTATATAACTTCGGTTATTTAATTATATAAACTTATATTAAAAAAAACATTGATAAAAATTTATATAAATGCATACTTGCACGTTATAAGTATGGTAAAATAAGTGTGTTTGCAAATGAATATCAAAACACTTTACATTAAGAACATACATGGAGAAATATACATGGAGAAACATGGAGAATATAGTCAGATGTCAACAAGGATTCCGTTTTTTCATTATTTAATAGATGTGCGGTTAACATTTCCATATTGATTTGGTTGGAGTATAAAGGGCAGAGACAGAGTGCTGGTGAAAGCATTGCACTTCCAGAACTTTGTGTTTCTCGATATTGGGCTGAAAGTTGAAGTGGTTTTAAGGAGACCAAGAAGTTTTTTCTGTAATTCGGCAATATTTTTATTTGGGAAAGGCTAATTACTTCACCTATTCTGTGTATCGTATATATAGTATATTTAATTATATGGATAAGTTTACATATAATTGCCCTTATATATATATATATATACACACACACATATAAATTTACAATATTTACAGTACTACATAAATTGTAGGTATATAATATGTAAATTTAGAGAATGAGAAACGAAGTTTGTTGAAAAATGTTTTCTTAAATACAAGGCTCATTTACCTCAAAATAATGAAGCATTTTGTAAAAATAAATCATACTGGGCACATTTTTTTCAAACTTAATTCTAATTTAATGCCCAGGAAGACTTAAAACTCGTGACTTACTGGACAGCTTATGTAACTTGAAAGATGTGATAGCAAATTAAGCAATTTTGTTTTTTTATATTACATTTTTTATTACATAATCATTAGGATGATTCTTCTACTTACTATTAGTAATCGTGGTCAATGTGACAAGTGGAGTAATAGGATACGACAAGTAAAAGTTTGTAGCATTCTTCATGTAGGTCTGCTATTCAAATATTGATTCTTCTCAAATAATTTTTTGTTTTTATTATCATCAATATTGCGGCAATCACTTCTATTATAAATTGTTGACTTTGTTATTAAAGGTGAGTCATTGGATGGCAGAATTTATTTTCATGATGTTTTTTGTTTTAAATTTTATATTAGCATTTTATTAAAAATATACTCTGCGTAGTACCGGTATAGAGTTATTAAGAGTAAACATTAGAATTCCATTTATGATTGATTAAAAACCTTGATTTGTAATAAAATCTGATATTAAAAGACAAAAAAAATATGTATAATTACATAAATGTATACACTTTATTTTTATAATGATACCTATATTTTGAATTTTCAAAAGGAACTCCTGAGATCACTCGCTCTCTAACACAGCCATTTTCTCCAGATACCATTTTATGAAGAAACGTAATTACTTGATATTTGGCATAGTAATATGCCATACTAATCCGCATATATCTTAGTATTTGATAATGAAAAACATTTAGATAGAAATTTTTCAGGGGCCAATTAGGTACTAAATTTTTTTTTTGTGAGGATTCCAAACTTTTTCAGGTTTTCATGCACATTATTTTTTAAATGACAAAAAAATTGTTCATCTCTGTCTTCGAAAGTGTTAAAGTTTAAACTATGAAAGAAACAATGTTATAATAACAGCGATGATTATTAATTACATAGTTTTTGATATATTCACGTAATATATTTTCACGATAAAAACGATATTAATAATTGTTAATAGTTTAATAGAATTATTGTATATCCTTTACTGTTTGTATTTTCCTAAATATATCCGGGAACTTCGTACAGTCGTCTTGTACCTTTACTTGACTAGCTTGTTATTACTTTATTAAAAATAACTTCTTACGCACAATTTTTTTTAAAGCTGTTGACTTTATATGTCTCGGAGAAGAATCACGTTAGTATTGTCGCTTCATTGATTTTCATCAGATTCACTGTGCCTCCACACAGCTCGGGGCTTGCAAAGTATGTTGCATTTGTTTACTATAGATAACGTTTTACGACCGATATTAAGAAAAGTAAGGTCTTCAGTAAACTCGAGGTGGAGTGCGGTTAAAGTGTTTAAAATCCGGTCAAGGTTCGGTTTATTCGGTCAGAAGATATTCCATATTTGTAATAGCCCAACTTTCTTAATTACATCTACTTCTTTTAGATATTTTTTTCCACGAATCCCTATACTTTGTGTCAGTCAGTGATTTTCTTCATTTGGATGTGTGAAAAATTGTCACAATGTACGTGTGAGTAAGCTACCTTAATTATTAATGTTATAAAACTTTAACTCGTCCACTTGTATTTTGGACCTAATGGTATTATTTTAAAAATGCTTAAAAAAGATTTAAAATACCATTCGTAAGTGATGTTTATGACAAACAAAATTATGGTTTCGCTCTAAATAATTTAAATTTGATGGTTGATAATATTTAGAATTTGTGCCCTTTTTTTAAATAGTTATTCATTGTTTATTTTCCTTATTGTCTATGTCTACTCATATTTTCTAGTCTACTTAATCTTATATGCCGCATTATAATGATTTTTTTTTAAATTGTTGGATGGAGTTAGAAAGGTGTAAAGAAAAGTAAAATAAAACTAACTCCACGTAGCAAAAATGCAATATTTAAGAGGAATTAAATTATTTCCATATCTTTATGATTATTTTCAGTAACATAAACTATAAATTGAGCAAAAAAGACATGATTTTAGAATGATAAAAAAATGATTATTTTATATAAAAGTTTAATGTATAGATTATATTGCTTTTCTATTAAATAAACCGTTGCAGTTGTAAATTGTCCGGAAGGATTATTTTCTCAGATACGATTAAATTTTTATTAATGAAAATAAAAAATATATTTAAAAAAATTACCATTTTTCATTCTCGCAAGGACGGAAATTCATAAAATCTTGCCCTAGAAAATACTTATAAGACCGGAGAGATGTTTTCTTCAATTTTGATTCTATATATACAGATATTTACACAGCGCGTTTTAATTCAGTAAGTCAGCAGGTCAAAACACTACAGGAGTAGAAAATATCTACAAAGATGAAAATGTCATTTATTTCAAAATATTTATTTTTCTCAGATTTCAGAGTTATATTCGTCATATTTATAACTAACCTGCCATGATATTGTATCCACATGATGTTAATTCATTAGCATATTTATGAATGAGGAATGATTTTAGCTGACAATAATGTATATTTAAACGAAGTGAACATTTTGGAAGCTTCCCCTCGTTTCTGGGATTTGTAATTCCGAATGGGATTATTATTTGTGATAACATTTCCTCTTCCTGTATCTACTTTTTTCCTGCCGGATATAATTCCGTATCTCGTTTTTCATATTATAACAAACAACACTTCGAATCGAAACTATCGTTCAATATTTAAACATTGATATATAAAGACTATCGTTCAAAATTGAAACATTGAAATTTTTTTTACACTTATGTTTTTTTCCACTTACTTGCGAAACATGTTTATCATTTAATTTCCTTTCTTTTTTTGTTTTTTATTCTTGATTCTGGTTGGTTTTTTATTTGTTTATTTTGCTATATTAATGTTAAATTCTGTTAAAATTTAGGCCATTATATTATTGTCATGCATTACTGCAAAAAACTATTTTTGGTAAACCATATTTTTAAAAAGTTGAGAAGATTAGTTTTTCTTCTTAACATACTTTTTTATTTGAGTTTTTATTCAATTACAGATATACAGTTCTAACTATCGCGGTAAATCAAAAACAAAATAAAGAGTAATCTTTGATTTTACCGTTTATGATTTTCTGTTCATCGAGAAACTTTAAACCGATATCCTAACAAAGCTAATCAATAGGATAACTAGTTTAAAACACGAGCGTTAGATAAATATTAAAAGTTTGTGTTAACCCCAGTAACAAAGACTCTATTATTGTCTGGAAATAGCGTATAACCCTATTATCTGTATAGTTGGGTTAATTAATGCAATAAATAAGAATATGGAGTTTTATAGATATACCGCATTGTTAATTTTCAAATTTAATAATTTAAATCAAAATATTAAGTACTCTATTAATAAAAATGTAAATTTTTTTGTTACAATAATAATTGAAACAAAAACGTACCTAACTGAAGTTTCAACTTGCTCTCTAAATGGGAGCCTAAAGTGTCTTACACCCTTAAACAAAATCAAAATTTTTCTTGGCTATGGTTTATGCTGAATAATCCTAAATGTTCACTACTTTCTTAGCTGGTGCAATATCACTTTGTTAAAATTTATTTCGAAAAGTATCATATTTTCCACATTTTTATCATATAGGGTAGAAACGTGTTGTTTTCCATGGTACTAAATCTTACAAATACTGCGAAAGAAAGTTAATCAATAAACAACACGAAGTAGCTCTTTCTAATATATTTATAAAATTCAACTTCTCCCTATTAGTTCCCCTGTCTATTTTTTTAATAAATCAACTATTGCTAAATGGATATTGATACGGATTATGTTGATTGTTAGGTAAATTTTTGATAAATTTACACACTTTGCATTTAATTTCATTATAATATAATACACTGTTTCCATTGTTTTTTCTCGCAAGCAGGAAATTTTTATTTTCAAAAAATTTTTCTTTCAGACATACGCTATTTTTATTTCTATTCCGTATCTGGTATTCATTATTTCCAATTTTTTTCGTTTCTGTTTTTAATCATTTCAAAAATATTTTATTTGCATATCTTCAATGAGTTTTTGGATAATATCATTTGCAGGTACTCTTAATTGTAATAAAGTATCATTAGGACAAACATGCAAAACTTCTTCACCGTATTTTTACATAAAAAATCGTGAATAGAAACACAAGTTTCTTCATTCTAGTATAGTTACTCGTATTATTAAGTAACATGATTGTAATTTTTTACGCCTGTGAAAAATGTCAAACAAATATGTCGTGGTCGATTTGAAGTGATTTTGGTATTTGAAATTATGTACAATTTTTATCTCATTTCAAAAGATTAAACTGTGTATAATATTTTCTGAATATGCTATTCTCGCCTTATCCCGATGCTATTGTTTAAATGATTTCTGTTATCATATCAATAATTAAAACTGGATGTAACGTAAGATTAGGCAATGGAAATGCAAACTCGAGATAGAATACCTACACATTTTTCAATAGTAACATATTTGTAACAGAATGTAAAGTATCTCATCCATTTAAAATATTTATCAACCTAAATTATGTAAACAAAAATTGCGGCTAAAATTTATTGTGCTATTAGGTAATTCATTAATTTACGCATTATTTTTACGTGAGTATCTGAATGTATTTTGTGTAAATAGTCGCCACATTTTTTTTGCATTTCATAATTGAATATGTGGGTCAATATACATGCTTTTATTTTCTATTATATACAAAACAAAACTTTTGTAGCAAAAAGCGCTTATTCGAGCTAATGCTAAGATGAGTCGCATAGTAGTGAATAATATTCCTTAATTATTTACCCAGATAAATCATGATCCAAACGAAGTAATTTAAGAAAATAAATGAAAAATAAAACTTCTCTAAAACTTTAATACCATTAGGAAGTAAAACTAATTGCACACATTTTGAAAGCTATGACGTAGTAAATCTAGCTATCTTATTTTCAAGAAGCCGTTGGAATTGGGGTTTGAAAAAGAATTCAGAAGTTTTCATTTGGTAATGAATTTTTTTTAATAAAATTACGTAGCAACATTACAATATTTTTAATAATTAAGTAGTAAAACTAACCACAATGAGTGTTAACAACGTTTAATTTATAAGGGGAAACAAGAAATCAAGGAGTTAGGTCAATTCATTAAAAATTGTTTCTTAGTGTGTAGTACTGCAAAGTGTATCTGTACACAGGTATAAGTTAATGTAGAACAGAAAGTAGTGATATCAAAGGTAAGCCACTTAAATTAATCATAAATTTATTTAAATTAAAAATGATTTAATATTTCAGTATCAAAAGATCTTGACGTTATAGAAAAAATAGATATCCAGGGAATTGTTTTTTCTTTGATATGTTAGGGGCAAGGCGTTTATTCTTTGTTTACTATTAGCAAATTTATCAAAGTAAAGAATGTCGTTGTGACTTTAATATTCTCCGGAATTCCTCACTGAGCGCAGATAGCACTGCACATTTTATGTTGAAGTTGATGCTACTTAAATCATGCGAGTGAAAACATGAAACAGCAGCAAATGCAGCAGCCGGGGTACCCTATTATAGTAGTGTAAGCTGATTATGTGAGATGGGCACTACGTTACATGAGCGCACAATCAAGCCACTGAACCGCAGTCTACAAGATATCGCGGTAACCGCGTGTTGATGGACGATATGACCCTTTTACTCACCGGCAATTTCTAGGTAGTGATAGTTATTGAGAGAGGGATTGCGACCTATGAATATTTTATATCGATGCTACTTTGAGTTAATCTAGGAAAGTTACATCTGACCACTGACATGGGGAAAAAGGTTCGCAATGGTTAAGGGTCTGAAACCTATATAAGTCGGGGAAAGTGGTTTGGAGACAGATATAGAGAGGAAAATTGATTTTACTTGTGCATTTTCTTTCATCTTCATATGCTTGGCCATATTTTTTTTCGACGTTACACTAAAACATTATCGATATATTTTGATTATACTAAAGGGTGATTTTAACTTCAAAAACGATGTTAGAACAAAGTTAATCAAAGAATCATGGAGCAGATTGCTGGCGAAGCCACCGTCTATCTCTTTGTAGCTACAATCATATAAGCGAATTACAGTATTTCCATCCTCCTTGAATTTTTGAACTTATTAGAGAAATTGGAGATGTCGTCACATAGAAGTAAACCAAAGGCTGAGTTACATCTGTTGATGCAAAAAATTGACGTACCAATACTAATAAAAGCCCCTCCTAGTATGACGACAACGTAATAATACTCACATTCTCATTATACCAACAATAACAACCTACGCAATTGAAAAGAGTAGAATATCCTTTAAAAATGGCTTTCACAAAATCATCGACAAGTTACAGGGCCAAATACTGAAAGTAAGATCACATTTGGGCACTCTGTGTTTTTTTTTGCGGAGAGTTATAAGATGCATGCCTTTTATAAGGAATGTAGGAAAGAAATAAATGCAGTAACCACTTTTTTGTTCTATGTAGAAATCTGTTAAACTTGTTTAAATTGAGAAAGGTACAAAACTTACTTCATATGGAGACCAGATGACTGCAATCCTTCAAAGATACTACGGATTACAAAGTAGACTGTAGTTACAATAAAGTCAATATATACGTTATAACTAATATTGAATATGTATATTTAGCAGACAATATTATTTATACCTATTTTAATGAACGAATATAAAAGAAAATAAACCAAAAAAATTATTAAGGTTGTGTTAATGATAATCATAAATTTAGCCCCTCACATCTGAGAGAAATACGTGCCTTGATTGCTAAAGATGAGTGCTAGCTACGTAACTTAGGCATGTCATTAATCACAAGCCTCATTCATACGCGGCTCTGAATGCGACGAAACATAACCACGCAATTTTGTCGCGATAAAAATGTTTATTTTTTATTTCAGTCCCGTTTGCGCTGTGTTGTGAGGTTGTGTTTATTGTTTCCGTCGCTAGCTATCCTCATAGCCAAATAGTATGAAGTTGAATCTGAAATTGAGAATTATACTCATAATAATTCATAGTATACCCTGTGTAGAAAACTTATAGGTATAAGTCCGTGTTGTTAGTGTATTATATAATATTGATAATTGTGGACTTTAATAATTAAACTGTATGATGTTATTAAGGAAGGAGGAGAGAAATACGTGCGTTGATTGCTAAGGATAAGTGCTAGCTACGTTACTTAAGGCATGTCATTAATCACAAGCCTCATTCATATGCGGTTCTGAATGCGATGAAACTTAACCACGCAATTTTGTCGCGATAAAATTTTTTTATCTTTTATTTCAGTTCCGTTTGCGCTGTGTTGTGAGGTTGTGTTTATTGTTTCCGTCGCTAGTTATTCTCATAGCAAATAGTTTGAAGTTTAATGTGAAATTGAGAATTATACTCTTAATAATTCATAGTATACCTCGAAATGTGTAGAAAACTTATAGGCATAAGTCCATGTTGTTAGCGTATTTTATATATTGATAATTATGGACTTTAATAATTAAACTGCATAATGGTATTAAGGATATTGAAAACGTAGTGCGATATTTGTAGAATCTATTAGCATAAATAAAAGCCATATATTTAAATTATATATGTAAATTTGTAATTTGCAAAAGCGTTCTGTTACCTTAGTATAAACTAATCTATTTGTTATTCGATAAAAGATAACAAATAAAAGTAAAAAAATGGTAATCACGTTATCGACAATGGTAAAACATTTTTATTGTAATGTTTGCCTAAAAATGTTAGTGTTTTAGGACATCAGTCATCTGAATCAGCCCACTCAAATATTGAACTCACCTCGAAAATGGAAATTGGTGTTCCTATTCTTATGTTGTCTATTTGAGACTTCATTGACTTTTTCATCGATATCCTCGGAATCCATTGAAACTTCCAAATAAAGTAAATTGCAGAAAGTGACTAGATAACTATTTTACTGTACATCTCCGGTCACTAGGTCGATCATGTCACAATACATACTGGAGACAAACTATTCATTTTCAATCGTCAATATTTATTTATACCCAAGACACACTAACGATGTTTTCCTTTATTTAAATATATAGATCGAGTAAAACAAATAAATTACGTTTCATTAAGGTAAGACTATTTTTGTTTCGGTATTTTATTCAATAGTGGTGGGGGTTCCCATTTATATTTATGAAATTTAGGCGTCGTAAAAAAATATTATGGCACAGTGTGAAAACTGAGAGTTTAGTATATAGTCCATAGTAAAATTTCCTTCAGCAGAGAGTGATACCAAAAAATTAATCTTAGTGATCTTGCAAATTCAGAAGTCTGGTTATGTACTTTCAAAACATATTTAATTATAATGATAAATTCAATTATATGATTAAATAGCGGTTTCACACAAATTGTGTATCGCAGGTAAAATAAAAACTGATTTACCTATGTGTGAGTATATTTTCCTGTCTAATATGCGGTAAAAAAAAAATTTACTTACAAAATTGGTTACCCCGAATTCCAAATTTGCCTGTATTTTTTAAAACAAAACTTATTTTTATTGTTATAATTATCCGTGATAAAACCTGGTTATTCACTACTAATTTTGTAACATTTGTCAATATTCAACAGTTAATACATACTTTTCATTTTAAAGTTTAAAGATGGCGATTAAAAATTATTTTCCTTAAGGTTGTATGATTTAAATTAACTTAGCAAAGCATCATATATTTTGCGATAAGATAACTATATGTATTTAATGTTAAAAAATATCGGCCATTAAGTCTTATTTTATGAAATGCATTTAATAAAATATATGCAAATACTTCAATTAATATTCCAATTTATTAAAATACGAACAAGCAACGTTAAATACATGTTCAATATTGACATTACTATTGATTTCTATTAACTTTATATGGGCAGCATGCTGTCAAAATTTATAGTTGGAATATATGAATAGTCTAATTGCCAAAAGCCCTTTTTGCTATTTGTTACGGTATCATATAGTATGTTTCCTCGCCGTTTACCTAAAATAGGGACTGAATGATTAGCGTATTTTTTAAATTTAGTACTTACAGCTTTAAGAAGTGTGGAGGTGTAAGACGCGGGGATGTAAAAGGGTAAAAGTCCGTTGTTGTGTAATGGCAGTGTTATGAAAATTGCGGACTTTACACCTGTTGTTATTGCCGGTACCGGACGAAAAAGACGTTAAAATGGTGAAAGAAATATGCAAACTCTTAAAAAAGCATCAAAAGATGCCGGTAAACGATACCAGACATCTAAGTGTAAGATGATTCCTGAAAAAGAGCCGCCACCTGGTGAAGTAATTTGATTTTTTTTGTTTTTATAACCTACACATGATTTTCGGGGCGCCCTGAGGCACGCACCTCCTTCTCTCTCGCTCGTGATTCGCTGGTAATGTGCAATTTAAGTAGTTATGAGATAATTAATTACTTAACAATGCTTGTTTATATAACAAATATTGCATGAATATTAAGACAAACTTTACATACGTTTTAAGTAAGATACCGAAATATTTTGTATTTCAAATGAATTATCATCATTTTTCTTTAACTAATTTATTTTATGTAAAAAATATCCATCTTTCGCTTTTATCAGGTTTATTGCAAGTGTCATAATGATTGCAAAACATTGACTCCTGCCGATAAATCAAAATTATTCCCAAAATTTTATAACCTGGCAGATAATGAAAAACAGTAAATTTTTTAATGAATCTTATTAATTTAAGTCCAGTAAAAAGAAGACAGAATGGAAAATTATACTGTATCATATACTCAGATGTTTACAGTATATTGTAAACATCTGAGGGGAGCAGAAGACGGTATACTTTATTAATGTAAAGCCACATTTATTGAAATATTTGCAGCGTCTTTTAAGAAAGTACAGATATTGGTAACGAAGGAAAAGGAAGGTCAATTGAATCATATGAAAACTAGAAGAAGTACGATGAAGCACAGGAAATCTATGGAGATTGAAGAGAAAAGTACTTTACAGTATTCTCCTATTCTCCAGTCTACAAGACTAGAGAACCACTATGGTCGCGCACGATCTCACAAAGAATACCTGAGCCCTGACCTTAATATTTACCCTCTCATTCAAGCTTATAAAGTACTGAAGCTGGAAGTTCTCGTAAAATACTAATATTACAGCACCATTTAAAAAAAATACTTTTTGTTGTCAAATTTGGTCAAAAGTGGACAGATACGTGTGATTTGCTCTCTGCAAAAATAGTCTCATTTTGTTTCACTGTGTTATTTAGTTTCATTTCTCAGTTAAATTTTTATGATTTTCAGTTAGCTACAGAAACGATTTTGAACACGACACTGCAAATATCAAATTGCATCATCTAAAATTTGATAGTGAAGGATCTTTCATAATTCGAATTAAAGAAACACATAGTTTTACGCAAAACTGAAAAGTTGTCTCCTAAAATGAGGCAAGACGCTTAATGATATTTCTGGATACTCATTGCCCAAATTAAATTGTAAAACCAAAATTACTGAGGAGAAGAAAAAATATATTTTAGCAATTACACCCTATCTCAGAAACGAAGATCATCGAAAATATTTTCGAACTATTTTGATCCAAACGAACATTCATGATATTGTTATTCTTATTTTATTAATAAATTGAAAAAAATGTTTCAAACTTTTTTATATTTGGTCATCACTAGTATTTCTATAGATAACATACCAAAGTGCCTATGCCAAAAAGGCTTGGAAATTAGACTTTTATTTATATTATAGCGCAAGGTATACAGAGTTCTATTTATGTTAATTAGAATTGGACTTTAAGTTTTCTTTGAACTGGCTAGAAATTGTAAGTTTATTGTACTAATTAATAAGTTGAGATACTTAGTTTGTGTTTCATATACACATTTTGTATGTAAACTTTAAAATAAAAAAAAAGTTGTGATGGCTTATTATTTCAAACATTAATTCCTCTAATTTGTATTTTTGTTACTCAAAGCCTTTTTTATTTCTGGTATATTTATATGAAATATTTAGTGAAATTGTATCAATAATAGGCACAGTAGATGCGTTGACGTATGGTTTTAAAAACGAAATTACCAGGATTTTGTTAATTATCGGGACAGTGATACCCAAAAATTGACCTATAACGCTTTGGTCGACAAGTTTATAAAAATATCGATTCACTGATTTTGTAATCTTATACGAGTAGTAAAGAAAAAGCAAAAAAAAATATTCAAGCAATAATTCAGGAAATGGATGTCAAAATATATTATTAAAAACCTGAAGATGCAACGTTGACATCTTTTACGAAGTTAAAGATAGAATGGAGTAGATTAAAATATAAAATATCTTCGAACATGATAATAAATTGGTTCACTACAAGAGATGCTAATGGAAGATTATATTTAAAAAAAATTGCTTTGCTCCTTAAATTAACAGTGAATTGCACATTGTAGACTCCCTCAAGCATAGGTACCGGGGTCGAATTGGAATAATAAAGTTTTAATGAAAATTTAATCAAGCATGGCTAAAAGTGACATCAATTTGCTCTTTAGAAAAATCAGGGTACAATGATGGAGTCTGAAGATAGTGGCAGGAACTCTTCAGTGGTGAAGAGTAAACTCATCGAATTTGAACTTCTTGATGTAAACAAGACAATAATAAAATAAATAGAAAGGTATATTAATACGTGGGTAGATAAGTACGTAAGCACGTGTACAAACATATGGATGAAGTAACTAAGCATTATAGTACAAAGGTTAGTAGGTAAGCAGGTGTATACAGGTAAATACAAAGACATAGGGCAACTAGAATCTTAGTAGGCAGATAAGTACGTATGTGTAAATGTATACAGAATCTTGAAGTAACTGGAGTGTTGTGTGTGTGTGCATGCGTGTGGTAAAATACTGCGTGGGTGCGTGGGTGCGTAATTAGGTATTGTTGGGATTGAATTCATCGCAAGTTGGTAATACTCCACGTAAGATATGATGTCATAGGCATGAACATTGGAAAAATATGATTTTATATAAAAAAAATAACCCATTTCAAGTAACCTCCGAATTTGAAACGCACTAAAAACTATAAAATAATGGAAATATGGGTACTTTGTTACAATTTTGCAGTAATGTATCGTGTCTGAACACAACCTACTGGAAAAATTTTGTCACTGGTATTAGAGATTTTTAGGGTAAACGCCAAATGAATTGTAGCATGTGCGGATTTGCATGAACATCAGAGAGAAGAGAAGCGCCGACTGAGCTTCTATTCTTAAAATCTCTATCAAAAGCAATATTTGCAAATTTATTTATATTCGGAAACGATATTGAACTGCAAAAGTTCCAATTAAGTACACGTATTTTCAATATTCAGTATTTTTAGTGCACTCTTTATTTGATGGTTATTTGAAATCGGTGAAATTTTTTTGTGAAAAAGTTTTATATCAAATTCGCAGATTCTATTGAAATAAAAATTGAAATCTGTTGCTCCAATACAGGAACAACCCAAGTTTATTAAGTATACATGATCATATAACTATAAATTTTTCTTTTACGCTTCCCTCACAATTTATATATTGCCATATTTTATCCCGTCTAAAAATGGACAAGGTTATGGCCTTATTCATTTTTAAGATGAAAGCAATTTGCAATAAATGTCAGAAGGATAAATTGCCTTTCAACGTATTTTTCCTCACCTTGCCTCATTAAATAGCATTGTAATGAGGGAGCTTAATTTAAGAGGGTGAATGTTAGCCACGGGATGAGAAAGGGATCATAAAAAAGTCGTTTTCGTTTTCTCGTTTTTTCGTTAGTAGTCTTTCAGTGCGGTTATAGTAAATAATGTTTTTATAGTTACAGGGTTTTATATATGTATACATCTATTTCAGCAATGAAAATAGAAATCCTTTGCAACCATTTTCCATTTTTCTTATTTTTAATTAAGAGTAAGGGAGAGTTGAAGACAAGAAAAATTAGTTAGTAGTTTATTTACATATTTTTTTACATTTGTTGAGGTACTCAATTTATTATTAAATAGGTTACGCTTACAAGAATATCGAATCTAAAATTAATATTCTACCGGACGTAAATTGTTTTCCTTTGTGGGAATTGAATTTTAAAGCTACGAAGCTTAATTGTAGGAATATTTATTTTATTTTTTCTCTATTTAAAAATTGTTAGTGAGACAATCCAACGAGTTACAGGACATTCGTGTTTATTTTTTCAGACTTACATTTATTTAATAAAGAAATTATAAACAATTTTCTTTTCACACATTGAAGTCTCATTTGCCTTCATTAACAGTATATGTTTCGTCTGAATTGAGTGACGGTAAAATTTTTATAACTTATTATTTATCAGGCATAAATGGAGGAAAGGTGGGCAAATGATATACTTAACAAAGTTTCGGATCACTATCGAGTTATCTGAGGAATTTGTTTGAATTTGATACCAAAATTTGCGACCGACTGGCTCACAAAGATTTGATTAGTTACAACAAGTAATTTCAAGTTATATGTAGGATTGGATTAGTTAAATTCCCATTGGTAGAACTTAATTAATTATAAGTATATAATAAACGAAGGAAAATAATGTGATAAACGAAGAAAAATACTTAATGTTAAAAACAAAACTGTTTTTAATTTTTATTGAATTGGAAACGTACAGATATTATCGCATCCTCTATACGATGTCCAGATCGTATTCTATAGAATTTTTTTTATATTCTTATGTAATTTAAAAATCAATTAAAAAATTCCATTAATAATGAACTGGATACAGAAATAAACATTGTATGTTGAATTTAAACCAACCATTGAGAAACCTACTAATTATTTTTTACACTATTTGTTTCCTTGGCAGTCAAATCCACCCCCTTACTTTGACTTTCCTATGTTTCATTGGATAAATTTCAATTAAATTGCGTTCAAAATTGATATTCGATAGATATAATTTATTTAAAGGTGTTTAAAATTGGCAACGGTAATTGTAATGTTTTTACATGATGTATACACACACACATATATGTATGTATATATATATATATATATATATATATATATATATAAGGGGCGCTAATTTTTTATTAACTTTAATAATAATCGCGATCTAGCAGGTGATTGATCAAAATTTCCTCACGTGTCTAAATGTTTTACTGTACGTAATCAATATAACCGTAATTTTGAAAACCAGAGTTGAATATGTTCATGACTATTGATCTACCGTAAATTTCTCACTCACTCAAATCAAAATAATTTTCTCTGGCGAAATAAAATGAAAATTATTTTGATTTGAGTGAGATTTAAAGTCACATCAAGGTTCTATGAAATTTACGGTAGATCAATAGTCATGAACATATTTCAACTCGGGTTTTCAAAATTACGTTTATATCGATTACGTATCTATTACAGAATTTACGAGTTTAAATATTAGTTTTAAGTAATTACGTAACTGACTTGCTGTTATTTTTAAAAATTTATTTCTAGTTTTAAAGCGCAAATCAATAAAAACTAGGTTACAATGTTGATGTATATTTATATTTTATTACATAATTAAGTAATATGTATAGACTCAACAAAAAAAGTAAAGTCATAACAAGAATAAATAGGGTAGTTGACTCGTCCTAAAGTTTAATATTTTTCGTACACTATTGTGAAATATAAGTTAATTAAAAACTATTATTGAAAAAAATTCAAAAATTGATTGAAAAATAAGCCGAATGTAGGCTTCTAAATTTGAATATATGAACATAGTTGGGTATATCCCTGTCTCTTTCCCTTTTGTAGAATACAATGTGCAATATTAAAAATGACCTCACAATGCAGTGTTGCTCTCCTTGTCTAAAGATTAAATTTAAACTTTTATAACTCGGCCAATTTTTAAGATAAGTAAAAAATTTTTTCGCTCTTCGTCAGCCTGTACTTTGAAATTATAATTCACAAAATAAAAAAAAATTAGTCAAATACCCTATTGTAATATAGAAACAAATGAATTAATATGAATTATTTCTATTTTTTTGTTTCTGAAAATGTGATTTCATGAATAATGAGGCGTTCAATGTTTTATACGATAAGGAAATTTTTAGTTAGTTGCAAAAATAGTTGGCAGAAGAAAAAGGTTGCTCAGCTTCAACACTTGTAGGCAGTATAGTTAATAATTATTTGTATGTAGCTCTTAGATAGATTGCGTGTCTGCTGCCAGAAGTGCTACCATAAGTGTTTTCTCTAGAGGAATCTTAGCTTCTTGTTGTAGTTTTGTGTATCTCTTCTTCCAACCGTAGTGCGATGGTTTATTCCGTGTCCCCATCATCACTACTTGTGGTTACAGCTTCAATTTGGATTTGTTCCAGACGTCGCAGTAGCCTTTCTTGTGTTTGCGTCTGAGAGTTAAAACAAGTTATTCACGGAGTTGGTTTGAATGAAGATCCATTTCCGCCAGTGTCCGCTTTTAATAAACTTAAGTCATGACGGGCACGAAGACATCACTGTTGTTTTTATTACACCTAAAATAAAAATAGTGTCATAAAGGTCTTTAGTTTCTTCAGCTGTAAATTTTGCGTTTGATTTCAAATCTTGTATCACCTTTATAGCGCATTTTTTTAATTTATGAAATAGGCAACCATGTTTGCCAAGTTATTACATCTCGTTTTATAGTCTAATATCAGGTCCAGGTTTTTACTCTTCTCTTCTGAGCTGAATTTTTCTAATACGTTATTTTCAAGGGCGATTTATGTAAAGATTTGTCCTCTCCTCTAATTTTTATAATAATATCTTCATATAAAATATTTGGCACTGAAAATTTAAGTTAATTCTAAAAAATCCGTCATCGGTTTCATTTTCTTCCTCGTTATTAGTAGCTTCAGTTTGGGTTCATATTGCAAACCTGAAGTTTTCTGGGTTTTATGGAATACATCAATCACAATATTACATGGGCATAACACAGCTAATGGAGTCTGCTAAAGTTTTTATCCAGTTTAGCCATTACACTGACGCCGTCTGTAATGAAAGAAAGTATGTCGTCAAGTTTAAACCTAAACGCATTCAAATATTGTTCTAACAATTGAGTAGCTACATCAGCTGTCACCGAACTTTTTATCCTCATTGGCCCCAAATTTTTGCGTTTGCTTTTGTCTAAGTCTTTTTTTTTAAATATCTTCTTTTTCGGGCGGAGATTATCAAAGGTAGTAGGGAATCATCGATTTTGGAATTTTATTTCTATAAATAGTTTAATTAATTCAATTTTTGTTTGATAACTTGTTCCAGAACTATCTTGGTTATAGTTGTAGAAAATTTAAGTAAATCATAGCTAGACCCTTTAAACATATATCTTAGGTTTTAAGAAGTATAACATTTTTTAAACGGAATTCCATCTGGTGTGGTCATTCTGGTCGTATTAGCTCTATAGAAAACACACTTGAATAGTAATCTGTAAGTTTGGTTTTCCTTTTTAGAGGTTCATTACTGGTATATCTTGACCTTGAGCATTTTAGCGGTAGTAAAAATTCCTCTATAAGCTTGCTCTGGAATTTCACTAATACGCTTGGCTTTTTTTATAGATAAGTTAAGCTCCAGTTGAACCACTAGGAGCGTTTTTCTTTATGGATGAGCTGAAAAAATAATTAATACAAATTAAGTTCATTGAAAGCTTTAAAAAAATATTCTTTAGTTCACTTTATTTTATAACAGTACACAAAAAAATATAATTTCTATAGGTATAAATTTAATAATTTATTTGTTTGGCAGATTTAGTTATTCGTTAGTAGGTAAACAAAAAAGTTTAAGCACTCACATGGTTGTATTATGTGCATATAATTTATGATTCAAATAATGAATCTAACATGTAGTCCATTGATTTATAATTTTTTGAAAACGGTCAATAAACAATCACAAATCACACCACACACCAAAAGAAAATCTTTTATTTGACTAGAGCAGGTCAATTGAGTCAATATGGATGAATGACCGAAATTTGAGCAACGAATAAAACTTTCTTTTAATTTTTAAAACAATACTCATGGATACCATAAAAAGGAACTTTCCGTACTGCATAACAATTTGGGAAGTTTCCGAAACTTAGGTCATTATACAATATTGAACACTGTTTATTTATTTGAAAGAATTAGTTCTCGTTCAAAATTTATCCTGTCGTACGTAAACTATCCGTACGACACGACGAATATAAAATTATGAGAAATAGCCACAACACCACTAGCTAGTTAAGATAGACAGATATGCTCCTGTTGTCAAAGTGTATGTGCAATGTAACAAACATTGCAACCTATAGTGGTTTATAATTTTAGGTATTTTTATCATAAAATATAATATAATTCAGTTCTAGGTCAGTATGTATTTTTATTGTTTAAGTTAAGATACCTACTGTCATAATTACGGAATATCATTTTTGAGTTACGGATTTATAATAAATTCAGTGTCAGTACGTAATTTCGATATTACGTAATTACGAAACAGGAATACTAATTTCAACAAAATATGATCTATTATTTATTTATTATTAACTTTTATGTATAGTACATATGGCGGACTTATTGCTACATGAGCAATCTCTTCCACTCAACCATAACAATTTGTATTGAAATTTAGTTGGTAGAAAGTAAGATTATATTTTACAATGAAAATACTTAACAGCACATTAGACAAAAAAAATACAAAAGTAAATTAAAAAAGAAAACAAAATATTGATATGATTTGGGATGGGAAAGACAGGAAAGGGCGAGGACACAAAGGAAAGGAAAAGGCACTCGATCTTTGAAAATATTTAAAGACGTGATTTTCCTGATGTCAGGATCCAGGTGATTCCAAATTTTTGCTGCTTGGACAGTGAAGGATTTTTTGTAAGTGGTAGAGGTATATTTAGAAATAAGTAGGGTGTGTGAACTTTCAGATCGCAGCCCAAGGCCGTGAGCAGACAAATATTTAAATTTGCCACTAAGATAATTTGGGCTATGAGGATTTTTTAATATGTTAAAAAGAAGTGTAAGTATGTGAAGTTGGCGTCGATCACGAATCTTCAGCCATTTGAGAAGTGACCTGTATTCAGAAATGTGATCATATTTTCTGAAGCCGAAGATATACCGAATGTATAAATTTTGAAGACGTTCCAACTTGCATAAATATTCTTCATTAAGATGGAGACGTGTGCTAGTCTCCATAATCGATTAATGGTAATAAAAGTGTTTGACATAGGTAGATTTTCGTTTTAGTCCGTAGAAAATTTTGAAGACGTTTCAAAGAGTGTTCCTGTTGAAAACACGACGACTAACATCATTTACTTGAGGCCGCCAATTAAGATTTTGATCGATCAGTAGGTCCAGGTTTTTAACAGTTGACGTGTATGGTATTATTGTACTATTTAGCACTAATTTTGGTAAACTAAGTAGGTTTACTTTAGAAGTCAGTTTTTGACTACCAATGATGATAGCTTGTGACTTACTTGGGTTAACCAAAAGACCCATTTCATGAGCCCACTGACCAATTGAAGCGAGATCTCGATTAAGGATGTCGATGGTTTTTGATAAAGTTTTTGATCTATGTAGATATTTAAACAAGTTAATATATGCAAACAATTTAATATATATTTCGACTAAAGAAAGGACCAAATTTTATAATAAAATAATAGAATATGATAATAATTGTCATTTGTTTGTTCATTTCAAAACATATTAAAAACACTTGTGTTTGGAGAATTATGTGCAAGAGGAAATTCTTGATATAAACATTCCTCTTATCCCAAATAATATTATCAATTTAAATATTGGTTCATTAGTAAATTTGTTTCATCTCTACTAAGTGGTAAAATTTGTTTGTTTGTTTTTTTTTGTAGAGGTAATCTCTAGGAATACTGAACCGATTCTAAATATTCTTTCATTAGTAGAAAATTATTTTAATTTGATAAAGTTTAGTGACTTTTTTTCTTTTGTTTCACTTTTAGTGAGAAATCTCCACATTAGTAAATGAAGTTGGAGGAAAAGCACTGCTTGACTACTTCATCGGCGTGCGCTGGCCAAACGGTTGGATATACTTTAAAAATGTACTAGAAAAATATTAGTCTTGAGCAGATATAAAAGATTCAGCAGTATCATATATATATATATATATATATATATATATAAATTATAAGGCGTTTAATTTACTTTTTGTATAAGTGTATTTTTTATAAATCATAAGGTATCAGTTACCCGTGTCGAAAATTTCATGATAAAATTTCACCTTTACCGTGTGCTATTTGATCTTGTAGTTTAGAAAGTATAATGAGAAACACATTCTTTAGTTCATCATAAAGACTAAATAAATCACACCGCCATATTCGGAAATCTAGTTAGGTAAGTTACCGGTAAAACTATAATATATAGAATTAAACGTTATGGAAAAACTAATAATAAAAGTGAGAATTTATTATTCAAATTTTTGTGACATGTAACCTCATAAATTAAACATTGAGGTCACTGGGGTTAAAATATATTCCAAATAACATCATTCACTTGAAATGAGATCACGATCAACATTTTCAGCTTGAGTAAAATTTTGACTAAACTCAGGTCTATCATAATTAAAAAGAAAATAATCACACTCTTGTTTAATATTAATTACAGTAAACGTGGCCGGCCTATTTTATAAATAAGTTTTGGTTTCCAAACCATAATTACCTAGAATTTATTCGGGTTGTTTAATAACCTCATTTTTTAATCTATTGATCAATCATATAGAGCAGCGTATAATATTAAAGATGACGTTTAGGGTAATGGAGGAGTCCGAATGCATGTAAATTTTGTAGATAATTTCAGATTAGAAGTTAATAAAATTTTCGGCAATGGTTTTCATTATCGAGGGTTGAGCAATATTAAATAACGTAAGCTGAGCAAGTAAATACTCAAACTTAAACAGTTTATAGAAATTGACCAAAATTAATATAAAATTCGCTAATGTTAAATGTAGCAAAGAATGGAATTGAGATGTGCTTGGCAAAGTTAATAAAATCGCAAAGCGGTTTTATATGTCATCTTTAAAATTATTAATATTAATTACTTTAGTGCGTTAATGAATTAAAGCACTGTGTGTAATTCATTCAGCTTATTTGATTAATGTTTTTTTATAAAATTTACTTTGGTATAGGAGAAGAATTAGTTTTTAGTTTACTCCCTACAATTTTTTCTAAGAGAAACAAAATTAAGTAAGAAAATCCTTATTTAATCTCGAACTGATCCAATCAGTGAGACCCCGGTTAGGATATTTGTTAAAAATCAGTTTCGTTTGCAATTTTAAACATACTAAGATTTTTAAAACTGAAATTTATGATAATGAATTATATCGTGCGATCTTGCAGATCTAGAGAAGAAGAGAAAATATGATACTGCAAATAATTACCACTAAAAAGAGAATAGATTGTAATTCTGCGACTGTAGTAATTTTAGCATATTAAAATAACTTTAAAAAATATTGATGTGGACAGACAAACATATAAGAATACATTAGTGACACTCTAAAATATAAATGTTAAAACTGTATATGAACTGTAATTAAACAATAAATTATAATTTTTTGAGGTCGAACGCAGAGCACGTCTAACATTTAACAAAAATACACCATTATAGAAAATTACTTATATACATTAATGTATCTAATTGATACATATGCTGGGCTTATTGCTACGAGAGAAATCTCTTACAGACAATCAGAACACCAGTCCAGCCCCGTTCGAGGAACGACTGGGAAGTCACCGCGTGCGCTGCTTCATCAAAGGCCGTATGTCTTGTGTACAATCTAACACATCACGGCAAATTATGCAGCTTATGCTGAAGAAGATAGGAAAAATATAAGTAAAGATTTCGAAAATATATTGCTTTAAATGTCTAAGTGTAGAAAGAAATAAAGTAAATATTCCATTAAGTTTCTGTATACTCTAATATCTCAACTAATAGAAGTTTCTTTCTAATTTTTTGTAAATTTTATTAATTTCATTAAAATTTTTGCTGCTGGTATTTAGTAATAAATAATGAATGTAATAATGGAAAATCATTGAAATTTTTAACATAATTTAAATATTAAAGAAAACATATATTAATTTTGAAGCAGACCTATGTATATACAAATACAAATACATTATCATTAAAAAGTTCGTAAATAGAAAAGTATAGAAATTTGTATTAACGGTACCACCTTAATGGCTGTTTCACAAATGGTTTATTCAGCCCACATGCGATGTTTGAGTTGAAGCTACGTTTTTGTTGGGAACCGGTAGTATAGCCATTCACTAATGACCACTTGATATTATCCTGCACTGTATTTTATTATAATTATTTTGGCTAAAGAATTGTTAATAAATAAATTAGACTAGCTTGATCATAAAATGTTTGTTACTTAATTATAATTGAATCGATATAAGGTTTCAAAACGCCACGACATGTGATGTTAATGGGTCTTCAGAATATTTGTGTTCAACTCAACGAAAATAATATATAATATAACATAATCCCGCCCAAGCTAGGACTATGGGTGTGTAGATTTTCACGTTATACCAGAACCGTGAATATGTACCTCGATTGTGTTAAGAGTCAAAAATGGAAATGAGATAAGAAATTAGATAGAGATGCGATATCTCATAATGCAAAATGATCATAATTAAATATTCATAATTTTTACTTAAGCGGTACGACCGTACTTTAGAATTCAGTCCATTATATTAAAAATGCCAACGGCTATATTTATTTTAAGTGCCAAAGATTAAATATTCTAAACACTATTTATTCTAAATTCTAACTATAATAAATACTATATACCTAGAAACCCAATGTTTGTCTGTCTTTATTCCTCTTTGCTTGTAACTTCGGTTACAGTGGATTGCTTTTAATGCTATTTCCCATCGTGTAGGTCGTTTATTCTGAAATATTTTTATAGGTAAGGAATTAGTTTCGTATCGAGGTTACGTAGCTATTATAATATTTATTAGGTGCATCCTAAAGAGCAGGTAAGCGGAAGAGCTATGAATGGCAACGACAGCGGCGGCACTGGTCGGTCAAGGGGAAGTCATTCTAAAAGTTTAACGTTCCAATTTCGACTCGAGCGGAACTGCAGGCAATAGCTATTTGAATAAAAAGTTATTCTAGTAACCACGTTTAGCTAACGTTCACTATCTCAGTCATTCAAGGCATAGACGATATTTCTGTGTTTATTTTCTACTGTAAGTATGATGTTAAATTGTCAAGTAAATTGGATTATGACCTAGATCATTTAAGGTTAGTTCATAAAATTACGGTCACTATTCCGTTAAAACTTTAATTTTGTTGTTTTTCCTTCTAAGTTCAATCGTTATTGCCATTTTTTTCGTATTTTTGTAAGTATATTTTGTTAGTTTAATTAAAGTTTTGAATTCAGAAATGATTATAAAATAGATCTGCAGCAGAATTATGGGTATTAGAATTAATTTAATTTAATTGACTGAAAGAAACGCTTTTGTAGCACTAAGTTTATTTAATGTATTTGCACAATATTTGGAGAAACGATTTTTTGTTAAAAAAATCATTTCTATATAGTTGACACATATTTTTGAATTTGTTTGTCTTTTTTAAATTTTTGAATTTGTTTGTCTTTTTTAATGGTATGCTATTCAAAGAGTTAAAAAATAATAATAAAAAGTTTATATTTAAAATTATTTATGCAAATGAAAAATTACAAGTTTCTCAATTTTACTATCCATAGTTCTCTCCGTTAGGGATCTTTTTTTCTTCGCGTGGTATTCTAAAATAGTGTAGGACGAAATGTATAGGACGATGGCTGTAGTTTTCCTGCATATGGGAGTGTGATTTTACCAAACCTGCTTTTTCGAGACTCAGTAATTCGAGAAATAAAGTTGGAATGATATATTTATGCATATTTTTGGAATATTTTATTGATTTTACAATTTAAAATTATGAGAAATATTTTTGTATTCTTCCTAATAAGTGTTTTTGAGTGATCTGCCACACAATATAAAAAATTGTAAAATATTTTTTTCAGACCTTTGGACGTGGCGGTTATGTTGAAATATTATGTCGTATTCACTAGAATACGACATTATTTTCAATTAAATTCGAGTGATATAATCAATTTTATGTATAAGATTAATATTTTGTGAGTTCTTCGTAACTAGAGTATTTCTAATTGTTTTTTTAAAAGAAAACATAACACAATTTAAGCAGACTTATATTAAGCCGCATTCGCAGAGAAATTACATTTTCTTCCAGATACTTGTTTAAAAAATTCAAAATATTTAAGCCTGCCATTTTTTGAATACTTTTACTAGAAAATGAAATATTTGATTCCAACAATTGTTTTTATAAGCACTGTTTGTAATTTAATATTCATATAATATATTATTTTATTTAAACTTAAACATATATTATATATATATATATATATATATATATATATATATATATATATATATATATATATATATATATATATCAGCGGTGGACCTATCCGTAATAGTTTCGTTTTAATAAATTTAAAAAGTGCCCGTATTAATATAGAGCTAGTGTATGTATATTATTTCACTGTGACCACTTGGCACCGTCACAAATTGTGTCTCAATGTAATTATTTCAGATAACAGCATTATAATAACTGGGCTAAACCAATGTTACAACAATAATCTGAAAATGTCATCGCTCTGAATTTGGGGGAATGGGCTAATCGAAAGTTCAGTGGGTCATGATTATAATTTGTTGGTAAAATGCTCGTTTACAAAATAAGGCTTTTAGAAAAGTGAAATATTTTGTTAGAACTAGATTTATCTAGATATTAATGAAGTTATTATAATGTTTTCATTCCCTCTGATTTTATTTTAATGATAAGCGACTGCACATTAAAGCAAAGTGATAGTTATTGAACTCTTTGCTGTCTTTAAATTTTTTGTTCATATTTGTTTACCTGACATATAATATAATTTTATTTAATACAACAAACAAACGTTCAATTTACAGATAATGTATTCCAACTAGTTGCACTCATTAATTCACTCATATTCGATTCACTATCCAGCAGTGACTCTGTTTAACACAAATGATTTTTTTTTAAATTTGAGAAAGCTCTTGGAATCTCCAACCAACTGTCATAAAACAAATTAATAGTTAATTGAACTCTTGCCTTTCTTTAATTTTTTTTCATATTTGTTTATCTCACATATAATTTAATTTTATTTAATGCAACAAACAAACGTTCAATTTACAGACAATATATTTCGAAAAATCGCACTCATTAATTCATTCATATTTGTTTCACTAGTAAATGAGGAAAAGGAATTGTTACTTAGTAAACATCAGTTCTTTCTTACATTTCCTTTTTCCCCTATGAGTACTTCTGGGCACTTTCTATGCACTGTCAAGCTTTCTATGCATTGATTGGTACTTTATATTATCCTGGGGTTTAGATTCCCAACATTTATTAACTTTTCTATCAGTTTTATCTTGCTGATTATCATATCTTTGGCAATTTCCACCTTTGTGATCTTTCACCAGTTTTCAATTGCATTCATTTCGGGAGAATTGCCAGGCCAAGGTAAAACTGGTATGTTGTGGCCCACCAAAAACTTGGTAATGTTTCTAGCTTGGTGGCATGGCACTGAATAATGCATTAAACGAATTCTTCGCCATATGGGGAAAATACATTCAGTTGCGGTAACAGGCGGGTTTACAAAATTTCTTTCTCCTGGTCGTATCCGAGAAACACACCTCAAAAAAGGAGAAAGTTTTTATCATTTTAAATAATATAATGTAAAACAGCAGATAAATGTAAAACTGACTTTACTCCAGTCCTCCGTAGGCTTCTAACAGTTTTCAGAGCCCAGTCAAGATGTTTTTTACTTCATCGCCTCAGTCAACCAAGATTTTTTAGCGGGACGATGACGTGTTAGGTTTTCCTTTGCAACCTCCCCTGCACGGTTCTCTTAGAAACTGGTATATCAGATTATTGGACTAACTAAGTTGACTAAGAGATCAATACTTATTTTCTGTTTTGTATAGAGATATGCCGCATCTTACTGTCCGATCGTGTTGTGGTTATGCACTTTCTTCCACTTTTGTCTTTTATTTTAGGAGAAAGTGGCAGAGTTTGATCAAAATTAATCTTAATTTTATTGACGGCTTCTAAACCCTACTTCTGAGTTACTTCTAAACCCATGCAATTTAAGCTATCTTCCTATGGGAATGACTTGTATGCTGGAGAAAAGTTTAAACCTCCGTTTTTTCTCTTGGAAACAAATTGCACCTTCGACCTATGCTGGAACCAAAAAATATTAAAAATAAATCAATATTGCAATGAAAACTGGGTTAATATTAAATTTTTACACAAACAGCGTACTTACATTTGAATTGTTTTCATAGCACAAATATTAAAATAAATTCGTTAAAATTATTCAAAATCTTCTTTCGCGCTTCTTCGTTCACATCTTTGGAACTGTGCGCCTCACGCGTTCTCAAAATATTCGTAAAAGCAAATATCTCATTTAAATTTCACTTCAAATTTGAGATATAGGAACTTGACAAATGAAATAATAACACCTTATACCACTTAAAATTGGGCGCCAAAACAGACATATTAACGAGCCACTGTAACAAAACGTATTAAAATTTATCTTAGATCTATATATAACTGCAAAAATTCTACAAGCCTTGAGCTCGATTTAAATAGCGGCACCTCGTTCGCGCACGCACGCATGCACGCACGCTCTTCTTCCTGTATCGTATCATCTAAGATCTTTATAGTTTTATATATGAAACTCTAGAATCATATTAGCCTCGCTCATTTTTTTAAAGTTTCTCTTGTAGGTTTGTTTCCCTTCAATCATTAAAGATATTAAAGATATAGGCCAATGGATAGTTTCACAGATTTTACATCATATCTTTCCAGATATTGTTATAATGTTTGTTAACACGGGATTTAAAATAACAGTTGACAAAAAAAACACCTTCCATACTTCAGTAAAACAATTGTCAAAATTTTGAGAATATGATAATATTTTTAGTCAAAAAGGAAAAAAGTAATTATAAAAGAATATAATTGTTTACTTGCTTATTGCAAAAATTATATAAAATTTGGGAGTCTAGTTTCTTGTAGTAATAAACTGGTTTAATATTTTTAAACCACATATTTTTAAAAAAAATGCCTTGCATTTTAATTAAAATCGGATCATAAATGATTTTTAAATAAAACAATAGATTAAGATTTTCTAAATTCAGTTTTGGTTTTAAAAAGGTCCGTGAAATTAGTAAAATAAATCAAAAATATTAACTGAAAGGTCTACCAAAGTTCATGATAAAAAATAAATTCAGTGCTTAAAATGGAAAGATTTTTAAAAATTTTTGTAGACAAATCTACACAAAAATAGTAAACATTTATAGCTCCTCTCTGTTTAGTGAAATCATTTTATAAAGGATAATGAGGATTACACAAATGTCTTGAAACTGGAATAAATAAATTGTTTTAAATTTATTAAGCTTGTCCAGTACGTGTTGTTTAGAATAATATTAATGAGTATTTTATATTATAGGCTCTTGAAAGTTAATTATACTTTATTATATCTCAAACAGTTATCTCTCGAGTCTCGTACTTATCATCCGAATTATTACGAACATTAAGACTAGCGATTACGGCGTATAAAATTACGGATACGTGAATTACGTAACTGGTAACGAATTTATGAGTTATAATTACACATTTACATAATTGAGTTCGTATAATTAAAAAAAAGGTATTTGTAGTTTTAAAAAACAAATCAATAAAACTCAGATTAAAATACTGAGGTATTTTTGTTAAAGAAACAACTAGAATTTATCTAATAAATAATAATAAAAAAACGTAAGTGAAATATTTTAAATTAGTTCACTTTTTTGCTCCTGAAAATGTGATCGCATAAATAATGAGGCGTCTAATGTTTTATGAATTAAAGAGCTTCTAAGTTTGTTGCAAAAATAACTGACCGAAGAAAAAGCTCGCTCAGCCAACGAAGTTGAAAAATGACTGTTGGTAAATGTATAAAAATATACTATTTATGCAAGTTTTATCAAATAATTTTTTTTCATTTCAGTTTCATACTGCTTTAAACACCCTCACGTTAGCAATTATTTGTAATAAATTGAACATAACTTTTGTTTATTTTAAGGGCTGAGAATAAAGTTTGAAATAATGCCATTTATTTTTATTCTCGCACTCAGGCTAATGCTACCGCGTTTTTTTCTAAACACTAATAACGCTAACGAGTATCATCGTCACAGACAATAACATTACATAGCAACTAAATCGATCTACCCTTTCAAAAAATACAAAAAATACAGCTCTAATATTAAATATTTCACCGTTTACGTATTTAGGTATACTGCAATAAAAAAATACCTGCCAAATATTCGACTCGTAACCCCTCAGCATTAGTAATGAAATATGTGGTAGGTATTTTTTTTAAATCATTCCTCAAATTTCCTGGAGAATGTTTCACTATATATGTATTGGTTTTTAAAACCGATTATATAAAAGAAAATGGAACATTTGTGACGCCTCTGACAACCAAAATACAAAAAGGTTAACCTAGAACTTCTTTCGTATTTGATTCATTGATTAATTTATTTGAGATTGTAATACAATTTTTTTTAAATCATGCATCGTAATTATTGCCATTATACTCGTAAATTTAAGTTATTATTTTATTTATTTATATGTTTCAGTTAAATATAAATATTTTAATAAAAATTATAAATCAAAAAAGATAATTAAAATACGTCAGTCACTGGTAAAAACTTAGGGAAAGGTAAGAGTACATGAGGACTAGAAATTTCTAATTTTTAATTCTGGGATGAAATATTTTTAGGCTTTTTGGGATTCAAAGTAACAAAATATAATTTAGTAATAAAAACGAAATTTTCAGACATAAATATGATCTTTACTTGGAACTAACGATGAATATGATTGATGTCAAACGATAAAGAAACTTTGGAAAGAGTGATGTAAAATCTATATGTCATGAATACAAATAATCACATCTAAGTAAATAAATTATTTTTAATTGCAAATAAAATTAAAGGACAAAGTACTTAAAAAAAAATCTCGCTAAATGTTGTATTTAAGGTACAAATTGCATCTTATAATTTTCAAATTTTTTTTATTTTGAAACTAAATTCATAATAACTTTTTCAATTGAATGACCAAAAAATTGAAACTTTTTCCAATTTAGAAGTTATCAATATTTGTTTGTTATATGCATTATTTTTTTCACCGTAAGATTGTTTTAAACCTACTTTACCGTTTTCTAAAACATTTTTACAAAAAATATCGATATTAGCCAAATACTCTGTTAAGAACATACTGTGTACGCCACCGTGAAGTATATTTTTTAAATTGAAATTAAGCTATAGTTCGTTATTTCAATTCAGTTTTGTATCGGCAATAATATTTTATTAGTCAACACATCACTATCATTATATGTTAAGCAATTTTTTTTTCAAAAATTTGGATAAAGAACCCATAAATTGATTGATTGACTGGAAACTAGAATTGTGTTGTAAATTAGGTCAATGTTTTGTAATTTATTTAAAAAGGTTACATTTTAATGAATTCTCCTCCCTGCTCTATTATTGAATTTTTAAGCGGAAATGTAATGAACAAAAATTTACTAAAAAAGAAATTCTTAAGATATCCTTGGTGAAAGATAGTCATTACCTCCAGGATATCACTTTAAAATGTATACCTTTGATTTTCAATTGGCTTATGATAATAACGTTGCGCTCATGAAAATAAAATTTCCTTAAAAATGAAGTCATAAGTTCATATATTTAAAATAATCGAACTCGATTATTATAAGCACAAAACAGGATCTGAATTATCAATGGCCAAATGGCTATTTTTCATCTTATACTTTACAGATTATTGTATAACGAAATGTAATTAATATGTGATGTCCACGGACCTCTAAAATGAACTAAATAATATTTTTCTGAAACGGGTAGAAATGTTTTGTTTCTGCCCATTCCGAGCAAGCTGAATTAAATTGTAATGTGAGTAATTCATTTATTAGCTAAAAGACACTTTGTGCATCAACCTTATTTTACTATACGAAATAATTATCAGTTATTTTAAATTTTCAGAATTTTGAAATGGTTTAATCTACAAATATGTACATAGTTTTTGGTTTTCGGATACTGAATTTACTTTTAGGCATAAAATAGCAGTGAATAACTGGATAAATGGCGATCACCTCACTTCACATTTTTAAATTTGATACTAATTTAATGACTATCTTGAAAGGGTGAACGCCAAAATGAAATTTTATATACATTAACTGATTGATTTGTTTAATATTTAAAGAATTCATATTAGGGTTTTAGTTAAAATATGGACTATTTTTAAAATAAATTTGAAATAAAAATATTAAATTGGTTTAGTCTTACGAAAAGATAGACTTTCGAGTTTTACTTAACAAGTATACAAGTAAATTTTACTCAACAAGTATACCATTTTTCTGTTATCAATTTTTTTCTTCTTTATATTTTCAGTGTTATCGTTTCACATCTATTTCCATAATATTAACCGCCCTCATAGTCAAGTAGCGGAAGTAGTTTTTCACATTGTTACTTTAACTCCATAAATATATCTTAAAAAAAAATGTGTACCTAGATCTGAGTAGACATAATGAATAAACTATGAATCATCCCCTTTAATTTTCCTTTAAAACAAACGATACCTTAAACCTAAAACTATAACAGTTCAATTAGATCAATTGCCTGTAATGTAACTTCGTTGTCGACTGTGAATTGCACACTCATATATTTTCTTCTGTACCTTATTAAAACGAAAATTGTCTTCCTTTTTTACCTTTTTCATTAGGAGGTCATTGTTTAAATTAAAAAATAAAGTTAAAAAATAATGTATTAAATATTACATATTTGAAGTTTTCTTTCCGTAATAATGACCGAACATCACCGGTACAGATGACAAAGTAATCTAATTACACGTAGAACTCTGCTACATCAGTATGTAAGTATGCAATACATAAGTGTAAAATCAACTACACACGCCCTTAATTGAATTAGTCTGCGCAGCAACTCGCCGGATGTGAGCTGGTGACATAATGAATTCGATTCATTGGCCGCACGTAACTTAGTTATGGGCACTTTATCTATATTTTAATCCTTTAAACGACTACCCCTAAATAACATGGTGTTACAGGTAACGCGAATGCGGAAAAATATTAACTTCATTTCTAATTTAAAATGTCCTATGTAACCTTTATGAATGTTGTCGTATATGTGTCGATAGTTCTGAATTCCATAATGAATTAAATTCTTACCGAAGTTTTTACTTATTCTACTGTAATTAGTTAACGTTTCATACCCATTTTCAAATTGAACTATTTCATCGTTAAAGTGTAAAAATATGGTAAAATTCTTTATATCTATTCTGAATGCATTGACTTATGGTTGGTGTGTTTCTCAATGATTTCCTACTAATTTTTCCATGTACTTATTTATTACGTGTTTAGTAATCCATGTTACGTACTTCAAAAGTGGCTAAATTTTTAATTTCTATTATTTTGCAGAAACGGAGGGATTTCTCATAACGTAATAAACTCATTAAATATACAAATATATTAAAGACTTAAAAAAAAGCAAAGATTTTGAAAAGAACTTCAAATTTTAAAAATACACGAACAACAATTTTGAAATAAAGAGAAATCAAACGAGTGTGTGTTTTTTTAACAGGTTATAAATTAAAGAATATAAGCATACCGAGCATATATTTTCCACAAGTCAAAGAAGCATACTAAACATAATGTTGCCTAATTGGAAAGTTAGATACATATAAGTACATGAGTCTGTGTTAATATTCGATACCCAATACACCATAGTTAAACCCTGTTTTAGCATTAGAAGAGGTAAGATATCTAAACGGGCGGAAGCAGTGAAAGGCCGCATTGACCGGAAGAGGCAGCGTTTATCCATACGAAGTTGGGTTCTGCCTTGTAAATTTATTAAGTCCCTTTACGTAAATTTAATCGGTAAATGTACAAAAAATGCCATCCAATATCGGCTTTTGTGTGTTGTGTGTATATTTTATTTTTAATATATCATCGAAGCAATAGTTATCAAGTTAACCAGTAGTAATAATAGATACGGTTGAAATTAATTTATTAACAATTCGTATATATTTAAATAATATGTGACGAATACTTAAGTGTAAATTCTGTTTATATGTATATATATATATATATATATATATATATATATATATATATATATATATATATATATGTATATAATTTGGAAAATAATTAAGACTCTTCTTCTTTCGCATGGTCAAGAATAATACGAAAGTGTCTCAGCTATTTTATTTTGTAACACTTTATTAGAAAAATCACGTTACATTTGGGACACGTTCCACATTTTTAAATTTTCTCTTAGATTGATGTCCGTGCTCTCTTTATTTCTTCTCATCATGCTTGAAGTATTACAAATGAATTAATAAAACTTGGACTGAGATTCTTAGGTTTTTATTTATTTCTTGAAAATCCCATGTTAAACATACAATATTTCCCAAAACGCTATGTGAAAGAAAATATAAAAAATAGTTACAAAACAATTAAAAATAAGACGATACACTCACAGAATAATTCAATACAATTTAACAAATACACAAGTAATTGAAAAAATACACAGTAATTTAAATAAATATCATCTAGCAGTCAGTCTTGAACTACAAAGCTACTCCATAACCCTATTTCTAAAGCAGTCAATGGAGCAGAAAATAATATCTGGACTGGGTTCATCTCGTAATACTGCGAACAATGTGAGTGCCCGAAAGACAGGTGAACGCCTATAGAATATACGTGCGCGCTATATGCAAGTACAATAAACAATGACATCTTCCTGTCATGTAGCTGCTAGGAGCATAAAATGCCACTAAACTCGGATATGTAATTGGGTCAATAAAAAGTTCATGGAAACTACATACAACTGATTTAAATAAACTGCAAATTTGTATTTTAAAATTTATATTTATTATGTCAGTTAAATGTACCTTCAAGCATAATGTGCAATATTTTGACTTTTGCATGTTTACATATTTTACGAGTCGAACATGTCGGTATGTGGGACCGGAAAATATGGCTGGCAATTTTTCCATCTTATTACATCGCTCCGCCCGGAAGTTGTGTATAATTTATCGGGGGATGTTTTCTTTTAAGTATTTTTATATAAAGCTATTCAAGCGAAAGCGAAAAATTACTCTATTATTTATATATTTTAGGTATAAGATTGTGCAGTAAATTATTCTTTTATTTTTGTATGTAAATGTAAATGAACATTTTTCTTTACAATCCAATGTACTCGCGTAGTTAAGTTTCTCTCCGTTAGCAATTTGAATTTTTACTCTCTCAGATAAGTAAAAGTACAAAGAAAGATACTATTATGAAAATTTTATTAGCCTATGTAATTTGGATTGATTCTATATTTGGCGTTAATTTTGTAGAAATTCATTATTCGCAATTAAATGAAACTACGTGATGTAGTATTATTTCTACTATCTTTAATTTCTTTACCACGACCTAGGTTTCGTTGTATTACAACATCTTCAGGTGGGATATTAGCAAAGATTAACTCTTAGGAACAACCAACAGCATTTATATGTTTCAAACACAATAGCGGAAGACTACTTTGTGCGGATTTTTCCATTGTTTATGTTAGTGAGTTTATTGCAGGGGCGCAGACTAGGTTTTATTATATTACAGAAAGTTATACAATATACCAGTATTCTAGTTGGGGTAATAAATTCAATTGTTGTTATTATGTGAAATTATACAATGCAAACTTTAGGGTGTATGTAATAAAATTAAATGGAAGTTATTGTCGGTAATATATTGCAAAGGCAAGGGTATTTGAAAGTAAGGCCAAGGTAATGTACTAATTCTACATATCTTATTATCGGTAATATATTTATACAAAAGCAAGGGTATTTGAAAGTAAGGACAAGGTAATACACTAATTCTACATATCTCCGGTTTTGTGTATTCATATATTTATTTATTTATTTCTTTTAATTTTTTTTTTTTTGTTTTTATTATATATACGTATATTTATATGTGTATTAATGCTGAAACAATTTCCAGGGTACTGTAGTGTCAATGTTTTATATTTATATTATATCTAGAAGATATTAAGAATGGGTGATAATATTATATTTAGTTGTTCATTTAATATATTGACCTTGATATCTTTTTTATGTCTGTTTATTTCTAATGTTTCTAGGATATTAAGTTTATTGCCTTTTGTATTTATTTGTAATATATAGGGTGCATTATCAGTATGGGGGTGATGGTTATTTTCAATGAGATGTTTAGCAAAGTGAGATGTGTCTGGTTTATTATTACGCCAGCTGGCGATGTGTTCTTTATATCTTGTATTAAAATCTCTTCCTGTTTGACCTATGTATACACTATTACAATCGTTACATTTAAGTTTATAGATACCACTCTTTTTAAGTTTATCTATTTTTTCTTTATTATTAATAAGGGTTTTACCCAAGTTATTTAAGGTACTATACGTACATGTTATATTATTTATATTTTTATTATTAGTTAAGAGTTTTCCTAATTTGAGTGATACATTACCTATGTATGGGATAGATTTATAGTAAATATTATTCTTATTTGGTGCGACCGGGTATATTTCTTGTATTAGTATTTTTCCTAATTTATTATGGTACAGTTTTGTGACAATTGATGGGTCATAATTATTATTTGTTGCGATTAGTTTCATAGTTTTTATTTCTTTACGTAGGTTAGGTTTTTCAAGAGGGATGGTTAAAGCTCTGTGAATCATGGAATGAAATGCTGCTAACTTATGGGACCAAGGGTGTTGAGATTGACCATTAATTATGGAGTCTGTAAATGTGTCTTTTCTAAATATACTAAATTTATGTTCATTATTTTTGCGTTCTATTGTTATATCTAAAAAATTAAGTTTATTATCAGACTCTACTTCTAAAGTGAATTTGATATTATTGTGTAGGGAGTTAGCAAAGTTAACAAACTGGTCTAACTGTCGCTGTGTACCTTTCCAGCAGATAAGGATGTCGTCAACGTATCTATAATAGTATAATATATTGGTCGCTAATTTACTGTTTAAGAGGCTGGTTTCTAGATGATTCATAAATAACTCGGCTAAAAGCGGACTGAGGGGGGAGCCCATTGCAAGGCCATTAACTTGTTGAAAAAAATTGTTATCGAATAGAAAATAATTTTGGTCTGTGCATAGTTTAAAGAGATCTCTAATTTCCGATGCTTCAATGGGATTTAATTTTTTCCTTTCTAGGATATCTGAAATGATATTTAGGCAATCTTTTGGTGGTATATTAGAAAATAAGTTTACTACGTCGAGTGATACTAGTTTACAATTGGGTGTTAGATATATATTTTTAATTTTATTACAGAGATCAACAGAGTTTTTAATGGTATGTTTAGGTGCAAATCCGGTTTTATTACGGAAGATCTTATTCAGGTGAAAAGCTAATTTTTTTGTGGGTGCGTTTGTGTATGAGACAACAGGTCGTATGGGTATATTTGGTTTATGAATTTTAGGTTGTCCATATAGTATTGGGGGTCTAGGGTTCATTTCTATAACTTTATGTTTCGCGAATTCATTAGGAAATATGATGTTACAGGTTTTAATTAATTGTTTTACGTTATCTGCAAATGTCGTGGTGGGGTCCCTTTGTAGTTTTGTGAAGTCATCTGGTTTAAGGAAATCGTACACTTTATTTTTATATTCATTTTGGTCTAGAATAACTATAGTGTTGCCTTTATCTGCTTTAGATATGGTGAGTTCATCTTCATTAATTTTAATTTGTAGATTACGTTGAGTCAAAATTTCGTCATTAATGTGTGTCTTGGTTTTAGAGTATTCTTTACATATTATATTAGCAGCTTTGTGTTTAGTAAGTGCGTCCTGGTTACTGAATGCAATGATGGTATCTACTACTAGTGATTCTCTGTTTTTTCTTGATGGTGCGGTAGGAATATTATATTTAAATCCTTTATTTAAAAGTTCTAGCTCTTTATTATTAAATGTTGATTGTGAAAGGTTTACTATTCTGGGATAAAACGTTTGTTTGGGTGTGACTTTTGGTTTCTGGGTTTTGGCTTTCAGTTTTTTAATTTTGTTAATTTGTTTTTGTGTTATGTTTTTTATTATGGTACTGACATCATTTCTAATTTTATAGTCTAAAGTATCAAATTCTATAGGGTGAAGGAGATATGTTAGAGAAGAGTGTATTACCTTTAGACAGAGGTTTATGTTGTCTCGTTTGATGGTAGATTCCCGAATTTCTTCCTGGCTTCCTTCAGCCAATGGCTGAAGGAAGCCAGAAAACTACAAAGGGACCCCACCACGACATTTGCAGATAACGTAAAACAATTAATTAAAACCTGTAACATCATATTTCCTAATGAATTCGCGAAACATAAAGTTATAGAAATGAACCCTAGACCCCCAATACTATATGGACAACCTAAAATTCATAAACCAAATATACCCATACGACCTGTTGTCTCATACACAAACGCACCCACAAAAAAATTAGCTTTTCACCTGAATAAGATCTTCCGTAATAAAACCGGATTTGCACCTAAACATACCATTAAAAACTCTGTTGATCTCTGTAATAAAATTAAAAATATATATCTAACACCCAATTGTAAACTAGTATCACTCGACGTAGTAAACTTATTTTCTAATATACCACCAAAAGATTGCCTAAATATCATTTCAGATATCCTAGAAAGGAAAAAATTAAATCCCATTGAAGCATCGGAAATTAGAGATCTCTTTAAACTATGCACAGACCAAAATTATTTTCTATTCGATAACAATTTTTTTCAACAAGTTAATGGCCTTGCAATGGGCTCCCCCCTCAGTCCGCTTTTAGCCGAGTTATTTATGAATCATCTAGAAACCAGCCTCTTAAACAGTAAATTAGCGACCAATATATTATACTATTATAGATACGTTGACGACATCCTTATCTGCTGGAAAGGTACACAGCGACAGTTAGACCAGTTTGTTAACTTTGCTAACTCCCTACACAATAATATCAAATTCACTTTAGAAGTAGAGTCTGATAATAAACTTAATTTTTTAGATATAACAATAGAACGCAAAAATAATGAACATAAATTTAGTATATTTAGAAAAGACACATTTACAGACTCCATAATTAATGGTCAATCTCAACACCCTTGGTCCCATAAGTTAGCAGCATTTCATTCCATGATTCACAGAGCTTTAACCATCCCTCTTGAAAAACCTAACCTACGTAAAGAAATAAAAACTATGAAACTAATCGCAACAAATAATAATTATGACCCATCAATTGTCACAAAACTGTACCATAATAAATTAGGAAAAATACTAATACAAGAAATATACCCGGTCGCACCAAATAAGAATAATATTTACTATAAATCTATCCCATACATAGGTAATGTATCACTCAAATTAGGAAAACTCTTAACTAATAATAAAAATATAAATAATATAACATGTACGTATAGTACCTTAAATAACTTGGGTAAAACCCTTATTAATAATAAAGAAAAAATAGATAAACTTAAAAAGAGTGGTATCTATAAACTTAAATGTAACGATTGTAATAGTGTATACATAGGTCAAACAGGAAGAGATTTTAATACAAGATATAAAGAACACATCGCCAGCTGGCGTAATAATAAACCAGACACATCTCACTTTGCTAAACATCTCATTGAAAATAACCATCACCCCCATACTGATAATGCACCCTATATATTACAAATAAATACAAAAGGCAATAAACTTAATATCCTAGAAACATTAGAAATAAACAGACATAAAAAAGATATCAAGGTCAATATATTAAATGAACAACTAAATATAATATTATCACCCATTCTTAATATCTTCTAGATATAATATAAATATAAAACATTGACACTACAGTACCCTGGAAATTGTTTCAGCATTAATACACATATAAATATACGTATATATAATAAAAACAAAAAAAAAAAAATTAAAAGAAATAAATAAATAAATATATGAATACACAAAACCGGAGATATGTAGAATTAGTGTATTACCTTGTCCTTACTTTCAAATACCCTTGCTTTTGTATAAATATATTACCGATAATAAGATATGTAGAATTAGTACATTACCTTGGCCTTACTTTCAAATACCCTTGCCTTTGCAATATATTACCGACAATAACTTCCATTTAATTTTATTACATACACCCTAAAGTTTGCATTGTATAATTTCACATAATAACAACAATTGAATTTATTACCCCAACTAGAATACTGGTATATTGTATAACTTTCTGTAATATAATAAAACCTAGTCTGCGCCCCTGCAATAAACTCACTAACATAAACAATGGAAAAATCCGCACAAAGTAGTCTTCCGCTATTGTGTTTGAAACATATAAATGCTGTTGGTTGTTCCTAAGAGTTAATCTTTGCTAATATCCCACCTGAAGATGTTGTAATACAACGAAACCTAGGTCGTGGTAAAGAAATTAAAGATAGTAGAAATAATACTACATCACGTAGTTTCATTTAATTGCGAATAATGAATTTCTACAAAATTAACGCCAAATATAGAATCAATCCAAATTACATAGGCTAATAAAATTTTCATAATAGTATCTTTCTTTGTACTTTTACTTATCTGAGAGAGTAAAAATTCAAATTGCTAACGGAGAGAAACTTAACTACGCGAGTACATTGGATTGTAAAGAAAAATGTTCATTTACATTTACATACAAAAATAAAAGAATAATTTACTGCACAATCTTATACCTAAAATATATAAATAATAGAGTAATTTTTCGCTTTCGCTTGAATAGCTTTATATAAAAATACTTAAAAGAAAACATCCCCCGATAAATTATACACAACTTCCGGGCGGAGCGATGTAATAAGATGGAAAAATTGCCAGCCATATTTTCCGGTCCCACATACCGACATGTTCGACTCGTAAAATATGTAAACATGCAAAAGTCAAAATATTGCACATTATGCTTGAAGGTACATTTCCTTCGCTGGCTAGATTGATGTAGCCACTCTACACGTTATTATTCAAGAAGGCGGTCGTTTAGACTTCGTTATTTTCATGTAGCATTGCCCTGAGAATGGATGACAAAGTTATGAAAATATTCGCCACTTTGTTTTAAGTTAGTCTGAGAAACATAAATGATGTGCTCTTTATGTTATTGTATTGCTTCCGATAAAAAGAATGTTTGATTGCAACTTAAATAATAATGGATTTAAAGAATGACTCAGTGTTGTAAAAGTTCGTGTTCAATTCTTGTTCTCACATTGTTAGTAGTAAGACATTATCTATTTTGTGATAAGATATGTACTTCATCTATAGTAGCATTTTACATAGTATATGACTTATGGTTACAAATACATAGTTTTTTGAGGAAAATACTTATTTTAAAAGACTAAATAGTATAAATCCTGAATTATATATAATAATTATGTATTTTAATATTTTGCCTTTTTATATAATATGAAGCTTTTTTGATGCAGAAATGCAGGTTGCTTTTTATTGAAACGATATTTATTTGTTGCTCGCTAACATGGTTCTACTCAGGTGTAACTCACGTGTTCCACTTTTCAACAACTTTCAGATGACAAAAAAATCGTCGTCTGCAAATTAGTATGGAAACTTGTCGTCGATAATAATTTACAAACGACACTTTTTTGTGGCCGGAAATTTGTTCTTGTCAATTGTGACTTATCCATTTATATTAATATTATAAAAAAATTCCGTTAATGGTAAAATGATATTTGATAAAATAATTGTATTATAATATTCATTATAGTCCTTGTCATTAACAATGTGTTAAAAGTTTTCAAATTACTACAGTACTACAGTACTTAAATTTTATTACTACAGTACTTAAAATTATTACATTCATATAAAATCGATTTAAATATAATTTTACAACTCTCTGTTGGTTTTTTGAATTCCAGCCTATTAACATACAGGCGATACATACGCACATTGTCGATACCGCTTCAGCACGCCTTAAAGTGAAAACGCTGAAACAATTTTGCTGTTTAAATATAGCACACTACACAGTAGGTATATTGAATTCAGAGTACCAGTGCTCTACAATATTTGTCATGATCCATACGACCCTCGACATTATGAGCCAAATACCGTTTCAGCTGTACGAGAGCACTCTTGTGCTGCGTGTTCTTCGCAAAATTGGTGACGCGACGGTTCTAACAAACTACGAGTATCTTACTCTGACAAATTCGCTAATTGACGATCCCAACATTTATCAAATGTTACTTAAAGGAAATTTTTTTAATAACAATAACTTTTAATTCCTATATTTCGTTTTACATTTATTTTTAACGTTATTCAATTATAGCTTTAGTTAATTTTAATAATTTTCTACTTTAATTTTAATTTAACATTATTATTTCGTGTGCCATTATGATTTTAATCGATGTTAATTTATACTGTAAACTAGGTTTTTATATAAATATAAAATATTTAGTCAATGCACATTATTTGTTCAACTTATATTTAAGTAAATGAAATCTTGTTAAATACGAGTTTAAATCATACTACGAAGGTTCCGCATATAACTTTTTAAAGGTATATAAATTAAGCGCATACAAATGTTCAAACGTGCATATTGTACGTACATAATATTCTAATTAAACCATTTACTATTATTTTATTATAGTCTTTTCTCACCATATAAATATACAAATATATTGCTTAATATATCTTATACTACCTAAATATATAAATATGCTACCCAATATCTATTTAACAGACATAAATACAAATTTTAAAATACAAATTTGCAGTTGATTTAAATCAGTTGTATACAGTTTCTATGAACTTTTTAATGACCCAATTACATGTCCGAGTTTAGTGGCATTTTATGCTTCTGGCAGCTACATGAGAGGAAGATGTCATTGTTTATTGTACTTGCATATAGCGCGCACGTATATTCTATAGGCGTTCACCTGTCTTTCGGGCACTCACATTGTTCGCAGTATTACGAGATGAACCCAGTCCAGATATTATTTTCTGCTCCATTGACTGCTTTAGAAATAGGGTTATGGAGTAGCTTTGTAGTTCAAGACTGACTGCTAGATGATATTTATTTAAATTACTGTGTATTTTTTCAATTACTTGTGTATTTGAAAAAATACACATTGAAAAAATACAATTACTGTGCGTGATACATGTCTTATTTTTTATTGTTTTATAACTATTTTTTATATTTCCTTCACATACACAGCGTTCTGGGAAATATTGCATGTTGAGCATGGGATTTTCAAAAAATAAATAAAAACGTGTCATAATTTGTTTGATTATTATTCGTAAAATAGTAAACCCACCATAGTTCTGGTAATTATGGTTTTCATTTTAACTTTTTTTAACTATGATAATTTTCATTTTCATTTTACTAATTTTTTACTGGAGGGTGGACCGAATGGCATACGTAACTAGAAAAACAAAACATACCAAAGCTTAATATTTCGTCGACAAATCCACATATTGGAAAAATGTTCATGACATAACTCCAGTATTTTATCATGCATATGAAAAAAAACAGTTTTTTAAAAATATTTTTTCAATATAATAACTATGCCAAATTCAGCTACGTAGTAATGCGCATAAAATTATTGTGATATAGAGACGCACAGAGTGATGGACAAGGCGAAACTATAAGAGTTTCTAGTTTGGCTACGAATGGTTTGGCTTGAATTTACACTTAAGTACTTGTCTCGTATTATTTAAATATATACTAATTGTTAATAAATTAATTTCAACTGTATCCATTGTTACTACTGGTTAACTTAATAACTATTGCTTAGATGATATATTTAAGAATAAAATGTACACATAACACACAAAAGCCGATATTGGATGGCATTTCTTGTAAATTGACCGGATAAATTTATATAAAGGAACTTAATAAATTTACAGGACAAAACCCAACTTTGTGTGGATAAACGCTGCCTCTTCCGGTCAATGCGGTCTTTCACTGCTTCCGCCCGTTTAGATATCTTGCTAAAACAGGATTTAACTAGGGTGTATCGGGTATCGAATATTAACACAGACTCATATATTTATATGTTATGGAATGCCATTCACGTAATTTTTCCAAAGACGTGGAAATTTTATGTTATTGTATTGGAAAAACTAAAGATCATCTAACTTTCTAATGAGACAACGTTATGTTTAAGTTATGCTTGACTTGCTCAATATGATCAAATATAATTTTAACTTTTAATTTATAACCTATTACAAAAAAACTAACACTCGTTTGATTTCTCTTTATTTAAAAATTTTTGTTCGTGTATTATTTTAAATTTTGAGTTCTTTTCAAAACGTTTGCTTATTTTTTAAGTTTTTAATGTATTTGTATATTTAATGCGTTTATTTCTTCATAAAAAATCTCCCCGTTTCTGCAAAATAATAGAAATTAAAAATTTAGCCATTTTTTGTTTAATGAAATAAGTACATGTATTACTAAAGACTTTCCAAAAATTAGTAGGAAATCATTGAGAAACACACCAACCATTAAGAATAGGTATAGCGAATTTTACCATATCTTTACATTTACAACGATAGAATAGTCCAATTTAAAAATGGCTGTGAAACGTTAAATAATTAAAGTAGAATAAATAAAAACTCGTGCAAGAATTTAATGCATTACGGAATTCAGAATTATCGACACATATATGTTAAAATTCATAAACGTCACATAGGACATTTTAAATTAGAAGTGAAGATAATATTTTTATAACACCCTGATATTTAGGGATAGCCGTTTTAAGGATTAAAATATAAAGTGTCCATAACCAAGTTACGTGCAGCCAATGAATCGAATTATTATGTCACCAGCTAACATCCGTGTAGAATATACGTGTAGAATATAAATATACGTGTAGAATATAAATATAAAATTAACTATATTTTATATTTATTTTATTATGTATTGCATACTTACATATTGATGTAGCAGAGTTTTACGTCTTATTAGATTACGTTGTCTTCTGTACCGGTGAAGTTCGGTCATTATTATGGAAATAAAACTTCAATTTTGTATCCCCATTTTTTTAAGCAAACAATGGCCTCCTAATGGAAAAGTTAAAAGGAAGACAATTTCCGTTTCAATAAGGTATAAAAGAAAATATATGAGTGTGTAGTTCAAAATTGACAACGAAGTTATATTATAGGCAATCGATTTAACTGGTATTAATTGAACTGTTATAGTTTTATGTTTTAAGGTATCGTTTGTTTTAAAGGAAAATTAAAGTGAATGATTCATAGTTTTTCATCATGTCTATACATTTTTTTAAAGATATATTTATGGAGTTAAAGTGAAGGAGACAATGTGAAAAAAACTTCCGCTACTTGACCATGAGGGCGGTCAATATTATGGAAATGGATGTGAAACGATAACATGAAAATGTGAAGATGGAAAAATTGATGACAGAAAAATGGTATACTTGTTGAGTGAAATTTACTTGTATACTTGTTAAGTAAAACTCGAAAGTCTATCTTTACGTAGGAATAAACCAATTTAATATTTTTATTTTAAATTTATTTTAAAATAGCCCATATTTTAACTAACACCCTAATATGAATTCTTTAAATAATAAAAAAATCAATCAGTTAATGTATATAAAATTTCATTTTAACTTTTACCCTTTCAAGGTAGTCATGAAATTAGTTTAAAAATTCAAAAATATGGAGTGAGGTGATCGCCATTTATCCACTTATTCTCTGTTATTTTATGTCAAAAGGTCAAATTCAGTACCCGAAAACCAAAAAGTCTGTATATTTTTGTAGATTTAAGATGACTGATAATTATTTCGTAAAGTAGAATGAGGTTGATGCACAAAAAGTGTCTTTAAGCTTATAAATAAATTACTCACATTATGATTTAATTCAGCTTCTTCGGAACGGGCAGACACAAAACATTTCTACCCGTTTCAGAAAAATATTGCTTAGTTTATTTTAGAGGCCCCTAGACTTACATTTCGATATACATCAATATGTTAAGTATAAGATAAAATATAGCCATGTGGTCATTGATAATTTAGATCCTGTTTTGTTTCAAATATATGGACTTATGACTTCATTTTTAAAAAAAATTATTTGCATGAGAGCAACGTTATTATAATAATCGAATTGAAAATCAAAGGTATAAATTCTTAAAGTGATATCCTGGAGGTAATGATTACCTTTCACCACGAATATCTTATGAATTTCTTTCTTAGTATTTTTTTTGTATGGCATTTCCGCTTAAAAATTCAATAATAGGGCAGGAAGGAGAATTCATTACAATGTAACTTTTTAAATAAATTACAAAATATTCACCTAATTCACAACCCAATTCTAGTTTTCAGTCAATTAATCAATTTATTGGCCTTTTCCCACATTTTTGAAAAAAAATTAACATGTTTAACATGATAGTGACGTGTTGACTAATAATATATTATTGTGGATACTGAATTGAACTAACGAAAATCCTTAATCATGCACTCAGTGTAATACCATAAAGCTTAATTTCAATTTAAAAATATACTTCATTTTGGTGTACACAGTGTTTTCTCAACAGAGTATTTGCCTAATGTCGATATTTTTTGTAAAAATATTTTAAAGAACTGTAGAGCAAACATATAACAAAAAAATATTGAAAACTTCTAAATTTTTTGGTTATTAAATTGAAAAAGTTATTATGAATTAAGTTTCGAAATAAACAAATTAGAAAACTATAATATGCAATTTATAACACAAATACAACATTTAACGAGATAATAAAAACATTTCACAAAACTCCCTTATAATGAATGCTAAATATTGGTCAGTGACGTCAAAAGCCAGTTGTGGTTTTGTATGAGGTGTTTTCACGCGAATAGTAGTTTGTCAGTTTTTAAGTCGTTATAACTTTGTAACGAAAGCCCTAGGTACGATATATTTGTTTTGAAGGTTTTTAAAGTTATTATTTATTCTATTTTAGTAATAAAAAACATAGTAAAATACCCTGTCCGGATCGGTAATTGATATGACGTCACATTGCATCAGATCTTTTGAATCTTATTTAAATTTAACTTATATTTGGGGCCAAAAATTTCATAATTAGCTGGTTAAAATCTAGTTGACAATACATACAGTATTATTAAATTTTGATCAAATTCTTCACTCAATATTTTTATGAAATATAATAATACTTAATGAAAGAAATTAGTGACTTATTGGCAACGTACGTGGTAAAAAATTTAGAGAAAATATAATTCGTTTCTTAAATCAATTAAATGTTTTCATTTAATTTTATTTGCAGTTAAAAATAATTTCCTTACTTGATAAAATTTTTTTTTGACGAACTTAACTTAGATGTGTTCATTTGTATTTATGACATATAGATTTTACATCACTCTTCCCAAAATATCTATATCGTTTGACATCAGGCGTATTCATCGTTAATCCCAAGTAAAGATCATATTTATGTCTGGAAATTTCGTTTTGATTACTAGGTTATATTTTGTTACTTTGAATCCCAAAAAGCCTAAAAATATTCCACCACAAAATTAAAGATTAGAAATTTCTAGTCCTCGTGTATTCTTACCTTCTTCCAAAGCCTTTAGCAGTGTTTGACGTATTTTTAATTATTTTTTTTGATTCATAATTATTACTAAAATACTTATATTTAACCGGAACTAAATTTTTTCGCATAATTTTTATGAATAAATAGAATATACTTGTAATGGTAATAATTACGACGTATGGTTTTTAAAAAAAAATTTAGTATTAGAATCTCAAATAAATTAATCAATGAATCAAATACGAAAGAAGTTCTAGGTTAACCTTTTTGTATTTTGGTTGTCAGAAGCGTTACAAATGGTTCTATTTTCTTTTATATAATCGGTTTTAAAAACCAATACATATATAGTGAAACTCCAGGAAATTTGATCTGATTTGAAAAAAATACCTGCCATGTATTTCATTCCTAATCCTGAGGGATTAGGAATGGAATATTGGGCAGGTATTTTTTTATTGCAGAATACCTAAATATGTAAACGGTGAATTTCATATCAGATTTAGAGTTGTATTTTTTGAAAAGCTAGATTGGTTTAGCCGCTATGTAATGTCATTGTCTGTGAAGATGATCGCTCAGTACTCCTTTGAGTTATTAGTATTTAGAAAAAACGCCGCAGCATTAGCCTGAGTGCGAGGATAAAATTACATGGCATTATTTCAAAATTTATTCTCAGCCGTTAAGACGAACAAAGGTTATGTTTAATTTATTACATATAATTGCTAACGTGGCGGTGTTTATAGTGACTTACGGTGTTTACAGTGACTGAAATTTCTTTTATGTCAGACAAAATATTGTTTAACCAATGTCAAGGGTACGCTACATGTGTTGTACTTAAATCATCATTATTTCATATCTCAATGAACATAATAACGGTTATTTCTGGCACTAAAGAATTTTTTTTCATTCCCAGCAACAATAAGAATAGAACATTAAAATAGAGACAAAATTAGACCTCAGATTTTTTAACTAATTTGTAAGTTAAGAATTGGGTTAACTTTAATGTTCTTTTGGGTTCTCTGAAAATTTCCTTTATTTAGTTTAACTAATCATTACGTTAGTATAACTTTAATACCATCACGATAAATTACTGTTCCTGAAGTTTTAAATTTTACCTTTGATAGAACCTAAAATATTTCGCCAAAACTCCAGTCTCGCGAGTTGTTATTAGGTGTAAAACAATTTTTTGTTTCTTCAATAATTTTTTACATTTTCCACAAGGCATCTACGAGTAGATTCCATCTAAATTTTTAAAGAAACTCCGGAATGAGTTTTCTGATACCCAAAATTAGTTAATATGAGAGTTGGAAAACCCAGAAGTGTTGTCAAAATAATTTTAATTTTTTAAAATATTTTTTATTGTGTTTCTGCTTTTTTTTCGTTGCCGTATTTTATGAATTAAACATTATGCAAATAGTTTATTTTAGTTTAATTTGTTATGCAAAGTTTTTTATTTATGTTAAAATCTATTCATCCATTCATGCTAAGCCTTTTCATCATTAAATACAAGCCCATAACTTATGCGGTGTATTTTTCGCATATCGAAATGATTTTAATAGAGATTAGCTCGCGCAGCTCATTAAAAAAGTATTTTCGATCCGTTTGTTTATAGTTTGCAACCCTCCCTTATATTTTCACACATTCCTTAAATTCCGAAGAACAATCTTAAGAAGTTCGTGAAGCTTCAACCAATTTAAATCCGAGAATGGATCACGATATTTGAAATACGGAAGTCGCTCTTCATTTTATTCTATTGCGGATCAGATATTTTGTTGCTAACCGGTCCTGTTATCAACTATTTCTTTTTGTCAAATATTTTTAACAGCTTATTCTTTATCAGTTAAAACTCCTGTTTCTTCTTACCAATGTTTTATAATAATTTAAATAAATGCAAGATAATCTTGTCGTTTCGTAATATATTAACGTAAGTGACATATTATTGGAAAATAATTATTGCAACAAACCGTATATTTTATTTATGTTCATGGAATAAGGCCTATGTTCTTTTTGAAATTATTCATCTTTTTGAAACTATTTCTATGAAAATAATTTTTTATGTTGTGTTCATTTTAACTGGTTTTGATAGTAAAGGTGAACTTACAGTAAACGTGAACTTACATTATCATTTTATTATTATTTTATGTTTCATGCAAGTAAAGTTATTATAACCCATAATTTGTCTTCTAATATTAAGAATTTTTTTAATTAGTACAACTTTATATTACTTTTAGTAGCTGTATTTTTAGTACTATATATTTTTATACTTTTAGTATATTACTTTTAGTAGGTGATATTAAGCACTAGTTGATGAATTTTTATTTCCATCGTATTTTAATAATAAGTTAATACTTATTATTAAAATACGACTTTAAATCGTAAAACTTGAAGTTATATTAATATATAACTTCAAGTTTTACGATTTAAAGTTTAAAGTTATTTTCTTCCTCCCGTAATTACTTCACATAAAATATGTATCGATCCTAAGATTCTTAGAGAACAATTTCATAGTGTAATCTTAATATTTGTGCGTAATATTTATACTTATCCCCTATTATTTTCTTTTTCAAAAATAACGTTTTTTACGCAATATAAAATACAAATATTTATTCATTAATAAACTTTTGAGAATATCTAACTCTTCTACTTTCCTGTCTCCTTCTTTTCTCAATTCAAAAAATGCAAAAATTTAAGATTTCCTCTCCCTTTTATATTAGCTTCTTTTATTTTGTTATTATCAGCAAGATCTTTCACAATTCTCCATATTCACAACTTTTTATAAAAAATGTTTTACATAACAATTATTGTTATTATTTTTTATCTTGATAAATATACTATTTTATCACGTCTATTATAAAATATTTTGCTACTAAGTTAATACTTAGTGCTCAAATATTACTTTCATCATTTCATTTTAATCACACATCCCATATAATCAAACTTCATTAATTCCATAATAAAACTAAAGGTAGTTAGTCACAATATGTCTCTGTACAACGTTAGTTCCGAAATTATCTTGTTTTCTAAAACACAAATATTTACTCCAGGAGAGTTTAGTCGTTAAAAGGCATATATTTTAAATAAGTATTTTTTTAATATATTAATTACATTAATTATATGAATTTCTTAGCAAAATTACTCAAAATTGTGCTTGCATTTTCTAGTTTTATACTTTTACATGTATTATAGGTAACTAAATACAGTCCTCTTAAAACCCATTCATGACATATTGTCATGGTAAGATTTTAAAGTTATCTACAAATTATTTACGAATTACAATGGTAGATTTTATTAAAGTTAAAATAATACGAAAGTAATAGTACCTCGAGTAACTTTTCAATTTGGAGGGGCGATTAGAATTAATTTCATACTTGGTTAACCTCAACGACCGGTATCATTATCACTGGCTTAAAACATTTGTAATTATTTAATTACAATATTTTGTTAAAGTGTGATACTAAGAGTTATTAAAATAATCTATAATCTATTTAGATATCATTTTCACTGATCTATATACTATCACGTTTCTATGTTTGTCTTTTGACTTCTATGCTATTAATATACAGACGATCTGAACGCACATTGAAAGACTACTTCAGCACGCCCCTGAAGATGATTAGGCTAAACCAATTTAAATCCCAGGAGGCATAAAACCGGCAGGCATAGTGAACTCAGAGCAATAGTGGTACAAAATATTTGTCATGATCGATATGATTGTTCGTATATCGTGAGTCAACTTCAGTTTCGTGTGCGAAAGAGATCGATACGCAATTCGGTGCTCTTCTCCCAACTTGTGCTAATGCAGGTATCCGCAGTGCCGTCTTTACGATGATGGCGACAAGTTCCATTTACTGAATATTACTTGAGAGTCAATAATTAATAATAATGAATGAATAAATTCCTCCTGATTTGTACGTAGTTTTTTCCCTCGATATATATATATATATATATACATACATATATATATATATATATATATATATATATATATATATATATATATATATATATATATGTGTGTGTAGTAAGTTGCAGGTTAAATTGCGAGTTTGTAGTATATTGATAATGCTATTGTAAAACGAAATAAATTACCTATTAAATACAAGTGAGTAGTCTAGGATGAAGAAATAATATTTGCTTGCTTTTTAATTTGAAAATAAAGATTTGCATATTCTTTTGAAGCTATATTTAGAATCTGCAAATTTATAAATATTACGTTTGCAAAATTTATAATTTGATTGGTAATAAGACCACGAATTAATGTTAAAGGATAATTTTTTGTGACTATCATCTTATAATAATGTCATTTCTATAGGGTATTGAAAAACTTGACGTTAAGAAATTCTAGTGTAAAAGTGCTTTTCCAGTGGTGATTTTCCCATTTTAGAATTTGTTTCACATTTTTAACTTTTTCTTTTGTTCTAGCCAGAAACAAATTACAGAATGGATTTGAGTGTTAGTCTGGTAACATATGTAATCCATATTCATTTTAATTTTAGACAAATATATACAGTTCAAATATATTTTTGTCTCTTCTTATGATATTTTTTAATCGTTTTCACCGATATTCAGAAGAATTTTCTTTCCAACTGTCACTAATATAGTTGCTTTAAGTTGGACGCGATTAATCCGATATTTATTTTACGTAAATTTTTCTCACGTAAATAGAAGGAAATTATTAAACTGGTACACAACATGTAAGTAAATATTTATAACTGCTGGTATTTTTCATCGAAAGTCGGTACTTAAACAATATATTCCATATTTATACATGTTCATTCCATATTTTTCTCGACTGTGTGAAAGACAATTTAAACAAAAGAAACATTAGATTTTCAGATTTCGCATGTTCTAATGAAATATATTCACAGGATTCTTCTCTTATCATTGACACTATATTTAAATATATAATTTTAACTTCGTGTTTTTTGATAATACTGTGCAAGTAGTAATACTGGCTACCTAATTTATGAAACATTCCTAGATAGACAATATATTTAAGAATGAAATATCTAATAAATATACAAAAGTCGATATTGGATTACTATTAGCAAACTTATCGCTTAAATTTTTGTAAAGGAACCGAATATATACATTGGATAGAATCCAATTTCGTGAGGATAAAGGCTGGCGCTTCCGATCAATATTAGCTTCAGTTACTTCCGTCTGTTTAGATATTTTTTTTATCTCGGTAGTAAACGATGTTAAAATGGGATTTAGATAGGGCTTATCGAGTGTTAGATATTAGCACAAACTTGTTAACACACATGACGCACGGACTTATTTACGCGTAGTCGTATGGTATGTATGTGAATTAGATTTACATGCATTCTCCAACCATGGCGATATTTTATGTTTTGAACACTAATGTACTATCTTTGATCTTCTCCAATTAAGCAACGTTAGAGTTAGTTTCCTTTCATGTCAGAGTGTTGACTTGGCCGATATAATCAAACATAATTTTTATTTCTAATTTAAAATCTCCATCCAAAAAGAAAAAAACCAATTATATTGTCATATATTTGGCTATGTATTTTTATATATTACTTTGTGACAAATCCCTTCATTTCAGCCAAAATAAAATTCAGGAAAAGTATGTATTTTATCATTATTTTTACCTTTATAACGACAGTCATAAAACAAATACGATAATGACCATGAAGCATTCAATAATTTAATTTAAGAAAGTAACCAAAGCAACAAAATTCACAAGAAACGCACGTATTATAGAATTAAAAAATTATCAGCATATGTACATCGAGTTCGCATATAATTGCTTATGGCAAGTGGATGTCAGTGTAGAAGCACCATTTTTTCATACTCCAAAAGCCTAATTATATACAAGCAACCATTTTAACGATTAAAATAATGCGTCCATATAATTATGTTATACGAATCGGACTCGTGATAGCACTAACTCTAATCCGACGAGTTGCTGCAGAAACTATTGAAATTTACTTCGTCGTACATATATATATATATATATATATATATATATATATATATATATATATATATATGTATATATATATATATATATATATACATATATATACAAAACTGTGTATTATGTATTTGTATATTGATTGTGCAAAATTTTACTGTAGTACGATTACAATCAGTGATACTTTATATAACAGAGTCTGCAATATCGACGAATTAGTTATAAGTTAGTTTAATTCATATTTATTAAAATAAATACTAACCTCTTAACAAAAAAAGTAAAATGCGTACAGTTTTAATTATATAAAAATATAAAAAAAGATCTCATGAGTAAGCAGTTCAAAATTGACCACTAAGTGACATTATATGCAATTAATTGAAGATGAAACGGCAGGACAAAGTTGAAAAAAATCATTCCAAATTTGCCTGGAAACTGGCCGATCAACAAAAAGTTAATTGGTTGAATTAAATTAGTCTTTGTAGTAATTTTTATGGTTCCGTAGCCAAATTGGTAACCATTATAGTTTTGATATTTCCGTGTCTGTCCGTATATACCGCAGCCGTTTTACTGCGTGCTATTAGTGCCGAAAGCTGAAAGTTGGCATGATCATACATTTTTATAACACCTATAACGCAAGAAAATTAATTTTTCTGAAATATAAGTTTCTGAGGTTCTTCCCCTAGATACAAAGCATGGGTTATTTTTTTAGTCGCGTAAACTATTATGTATCGATACACAGTATTTCAAAAATATTGTGTTATGTCACGAACACTTTTTCGACACAGAGATTCGTTTATGAAATTTTAAGCTTTAAATATTTTATTAGAGTTGTGTATTACATCCCCTACTAAGTAAACTGCTTTTTTTGAATATCTGAAGAGTATTCGCAATACTAGTATATATACCGAAATTAAAAGAAAAATTGTCGCGGCTAAGTAGACTCTGCTAGTTTACGAATAATAGATGAGCAACTTATGACATAGGGTTGGGTCTTTACAAAGTTCTTAGAAACTCAACACAAATCACTCAAATAAACTGCCAAAATAACTTCGTATTTTAAAATTTGGATACACAACGTAGATAAAGAGGTTTCAAATCCCTATCTTTATTACCTAAGATTGAATTTGATTTGTATCAAATTGTATTTTAACGACAAATTCAACATAATGAAGTCAGATAAATTTAGAATAATCCACAATAGAAACTTCTGACAATACTCGGAGAAAATCGAATCTATAATATTATGCAAATATCCCTAACGCACATGTCCTACAAATGTCTCTCTTACGAAACAATTGGAGCATCTCTGGCCGATTCTCGTCGATACGATTGTAAAAGTTACTAATAGAGAAAATATTCGCATATATGATTGATCATGTTTTAATGGTCATGAGAGGCAGCGGCACGCACTTTTAAGCTATACGCCATATCGATGGAAATTCGGTTATTTTTCTTGTACAAGGAAAGTCGGCAATTGTCAGCACAATTATTTTTATGTAATTACATCGTATGAATGGTGCGGTATGGTTCATGAAAACTTAGTTTCATATAATCTGTATACATGGTGTCCGGGACAAAGAAATACGTTATTCGTTGACTGAAAAATAGTTGGTTGTCGTTAAAATAAAATTAAAAAAATAATTTTTTTTAGGAAAATCGAATCTAACTGCGCGGGTAAGAAAATGGTCATGCTTTACATTTTATTTCAACAAAAAATTAACGAATAGCGTTTTTCTTTGTTCGACTCTTTTTCCCGGACACCGTGAAAGCTTTTTGGTAATAAAAACAAAATGAACAGATATTTCAAATTTACTTAAACATAATTTCTATAATAAATTCAAAATACATATAAAGCTATTCTGCTGCCACAGTATTGACATTGTGTTATACTTCTTCAGTAAGGTAATATAGAGTTTTTTATAGTCGCTAATGATGGCATTTATTAAACGATTATCTGATAAATTTTAGTAAGGTTACATTATATAAACGGCTACAAATTAAGTTGTATAACGCGAGGTTTCAGTCAAAAATATCTACTGGAAATAATTACTTCCCATCACGGAGTTTTCCTATGTAAATTAATTGTATGTAAAGCTTATTTCACCCCGTCATGTAGTATCTGCATTACCAGTATTACTTTCGACACTACCACTTAGAAAGAGGTAGAATGAGATGGGTTCTGATGGTGTTTGGATTTGTCGGATTTTGAAATTTTCACCAATTATTATCTTCACGAAAACATTAATATTTTATTTAAACCTAGTTTTTTTGTAACGGGAAGTAAAATTATTTTAATTAAAATTTAAAAACATTTAAAACAAATGTACCAATATAACTTATTTCTGTAATTAGTATCAACATACTAATATTTACTGCGCTACTTATAATAACGTAAAAATCACAATATTACCAGTAGAAATAATAAATGAATTATTATTTTCTAAACAATCCGATAAATGTAACTCAGTAAAACGTAATTTTTACGGGTCCATATATCAAAAGGAAAAAAAAACTATCTTCATAGGATTATTTCGTTGTCCGTCTGGCTGTCTGTCAACAAGACTCTTTTTCTCAGAAACGCGTGGAGGTATCGTGTTGAAATAATACCAAATACTTAGGTTTATTCTCCCTTGAAGTTGTAAAAAATTAAGCTTTAAATCATCGCAATCCAAAAATACGGCCGTTTATGCCGCATTTTTTGACGCCCGCAAATAATTCAAAACCTATAGGATACTTCCTGTTAACTTAGAATCATGAAATTTGGCAAGAAGCAAGGTATCATAGTACAAGTAAAGGAAAAAAATATGAAAATCGTTCATTTTTCAAAAATAAAAATTTTGTAAATATACTAATAGGAATATTACGTTCCATTAAAGGTTTGTAAATGCCTTGATGTGTATAAACTCCTCATAGTAGTTACGCTCGTGATTGGCAGGTTTTTTCCTTTTATTGCTAGAATTTTCGATTTGCTGTAATGTACAGTGTCAATATTAATAACGTTTTCTCTAGCCATCTTCAAATTAATTAGATTTTTACACTTAAAAATGTTTTTAAATTGTTGTCGCCATACCAAAACCACCATGCCGCCAAAACGGTCAATTCAAGTTGAACACTTCGCAAGAGTATTTGAAACAAGTTTTATCAAAAATAAGTTAACTTTCCTTTACCTCACTGATATGGCATAGAGATAAATGGAATTAACATTAACTCTTGAACTATAATTTTAATGACAATATTTAATAACTTATAAAACTTTAATCTCAGAGAGAAATTACTTATTAATAGAGACATTATTATGACAGAAACTTGCAAATGATAATTTATAGGGATGTTTCTATCGCGGTTATTTCCATCAAAAATAAAGTGAGTAATAATAACTTTCCGGTATAATTAAGACAGTATATCAAATATTGAAGCATTTCAATAGGTGCCATTACTAAAATTACAAAACTCGAGGCTTTATAATCTAGAGAGGGAAGGAGAGTATTGAATCACCTTTCTATCATTAGTTTTGATGTCTGATTTTAAAATTTGGATGGATATCTTCTGATATAAAATGATATTTTCCTGATTACAGTTAAGGAATACTTTCAACAGTTTTTAGAGCAAAACCAAAGTAAGGGCTAAAATTTATGAAATGTTTCAACAGTTATAGCCAGGGCTAATCGTTATTGATGCAAGTCCAATATCGGAAGAAGCTAATAGAAAAGTTATTAAAAAATATTTCTCTCTTCGTGTGCTATATATTTAATGTAGCACAGAAATTGTTGAATATTTATAGTTCTCTAATCTCCTATTTTGAGAAATTAAAATGCGATGTTTGATCGATTTTACTTCATTTAAAGCTTTCGATATACTTCAATTTCCTTAATATAATCCTTCGTCTAGGCTGCTTCAGATGGTCACGCGTTTTGAGAATTCCAATCCAAAGTAAAATTATATAACCAAACAAATTACAAATGCGATATTTTGTTTGATCGAGATATTTAGTCGAGGCCAACAATAATAGTTTTAGTTTTCTCTTAACTGATTTCACTTCGCTGAAAGCTTTCGATATACTTCAATTCCCTCAATGTAATCCTTCGTATAGGTTGCTTTAGAATGGCGCACGTTTTGAGGGTTTCAATCCAAAGCTAAAGTGTATGACGAAGTAAATTGGTAATGCGATATTTTGTTTGATCGAGATATTTAGTTGAGACCAACAATAATAGTTCTAGTTTTTCTTGTCTTATTTTATTTAACTTAAAGCTTCCGATATGCTTCAATTCTCTCAATGTAATCCTTTGTCTAGGTTACTTTCTATGATCACACATTTTGAGGGTTCCAATCCAAAGCGAAAGTATATGACCAAACAATTTACGAATTCGATGTTTTGTTTAATAGGAATTTTCTTATATAATTTTAGAACAAAAAACATACTTTAGTAAATCAAAAATGGTTTTTTTCGCCATTTCATCAAATCAGTTCATTACGTTTATTTGAATTTTTTTAAAGGACAAATTCTTATTAAATTATAAATGCCCGATTTGTTTTTTTTTATTATACTGGAAATTAAAAACAACACCTCATGAAAAATATAAGTTTACAGGCCATGAATTCTTATACGGAACATAATTTTTATATAATAAATATAAAAACCAATAATATTTAAGAAATTATATGATATAATTATGCCGAGGATAAAATAAATTCTATATATCTAATTAGTGTAACTAATGAGTCTCTTGGCAAAAGCTGTTTACGATTTATGAAACTCTGTGTAGTAATTAGTGTAATTGAGTAAAATATTTATACGAAACGAGACCAACAATAAATATTTGGGTATTATTTCGTGAATCTCTCATCGCATTTTTATTAGGCAAATTCATTGCGTATTATTTTATAAAAAGAAAAAAAAGAGAAGAAAAAAGAAGTAACGTGTGTTTTATTGACGTAGATTTGACGTTTAGAGATTTATTATACATATTTCGAAATGATTTTGAGTGAACAATGTACATAAATTATTTATTCATTTAGTAAAATCCTTTCTCAGCTGGTTAACAAGTAATTATTTATCAGATAAATTATTAGGCTATGACAAGTAATTACTTATTATGCAAAAAGCATGATAAAATAAAATTTCTCAATGAAAATATAGAGACAGCTGTGAGTTATACAAATACAATACGATTTCCGCCCTAAAATCGCGAAGCAAATAGGAGAACACGTCGAGATTAAACAATTCCCCTGATAAGAGCGTCGTGTTAAGTAAATTAAGTGCTCGTTTTATCGGGGATTGCAAACGAATGTTGGAAAGCGCACGTAACATTTTAAATATGTAATATTCGCGCATAATAATCCAGTACAAAAAAACCAGCACTGATGTGTTATCAATGTAACCTGTTATCAATCCAAATAAATTCAGGGTATGATGCAACTCTTTTCAAAATTGCGGAAAGTTATACACGACCATGCACAAATTGAAAAGCGAGGACTACATTTGAGAACAGTAGTCGATAGTTTTAAAATAGGGAAAGTAAATAAATCTGTTATATATTTTTCCCAAACTAAGGACATTACTTTTCTCATACGGAGACCAAATACCTGCATCCTTTTCTAATTTAGAACAAAGAAAAGTATTATTTAAAGCTTTAATGTTTCTGGTTTTACGGAATTCTCGAGAGCGCCGTGTAACAAAATGCATGTATACTAAATGCAGGCTTAAAAATATTAACATTGTAATCTTGATTGAGATGTGACAGTCCTTAACGACAAAAAAATCCTGAAAATGAGAAATACGGGTGAGAAAAATGCCCATTAATATGAACATATATGGGGCTCATAAGTGAGAGTAGGTTATAACTGGTACTTATGTTAAAATGAAGCTTTTAAACTCTATTGCAAAACTAGGTCCATATCTTGAAGCATAACAATCGCAACAATTACTTATTACCAGAAGTAATTTTATCGTAGGTAGTCGGCTTTATTTAAGAATTATTTACTTCTAATTGAACATAATTTATTACAAAGATTAATGGAAGAGGACCTAAATTATTTTCCTAACTCACATGGATTTAGTAACGTAATCCTGTGATTTAAAATAGACAAACTGTTTTCGAGATCAAAAGGAGAATCCTGCCTCCAGTAGTTATTTTGCTGGAGGCGGGATTCAAGGGTTTAATTTACTTAACACGAATTCAAAACTTTTTTTTATTGAAATGAGACTATAACTTTGTAGGCACGTAGTAAATAAATGAAAAATGGTTTGTGAAAGAAAAAGGCCTGAGTCGAAAACTTTATTACCAGTACAAATTTGTGTGAAAATACACCTGAGAAAAATTATTTCAAAACTGAAGTTTATAATTTTGGGTTACAATTTATAAAAAAATATTGCGTTTTGTTCATAGGAGATCTGTATACCTAACTTGTTTGCAAAATTGGAAGCTACAATTCAGTGTAGACGATTCAAATCGCCAGAAGGAAAAAAATTGCAAGAAATTGATCTTAAAACAAATACTTGAAATAGATATATGTTTGGGTCATGTAGTATAATTTAAATATTGACAGCAACTTTTTAATTATATTCCTTTTTTGTTTAATTTTTACCTTCAGGTCGTTGTAAATCACATACAATTTATTTGCTTTCAAATTTTGTTTTTTTTTATATTTCAATTGACGATGTCAGATCGAAAAAGCAAAGAAAGTAATAAATAAAACAGTTGTAGTAATTATTAATTGTATACTAGGCCAAGAGAATATTTATCGAAAAAACTTAGAGTTGAGCAAAATTAATAATTGTAAATTGTAGTTTTGTATCGCGTGCCAAAAAACCAATAAAATAGAGAATTCAGAAAAATATATATTATATATTTTTTATTTCAAAAACTTTATTTATATATACAAATTTTACTCCTCAAAATAAAAAAAAATATACATTTGAAACGCCTTCTGTGTTATGAAATATTTCTATTGACTGTAAATGAAAATTGTTTTATATTACCTATCGCAGATCAACTTCTGATTTGATATAAATCGAAATCAATCATCACATTATTATTTTACACTACCATTTTTATAGCTCCGTACTCCAGAATGGAAAAACGGAATGTTTAGATTACCACTTTGTTGTCCGTCTGTTTGTTTATATATTGTGATCATCACTTTTTTCTCAGGAAAAATGAGTTAAAATATAGGTTTGATCAAGTCATTCAATCAAGTTTAAATTAATATCAAATAATAACTTTCTATGGGTCTATAGTCCTGTGTAACATTATTGTTTCAAACGCTATGCAATAAGAAAATACAGCCTTTGAATATCATGTGCTTTGATGCTGACTCCCTCATTAAAACTATCATTAAACTTTATTCTATAATTATTCTCTAATTATCAGTCAGGAAATTTGTCAATAAAAAATGTCTCATATCAAAGAAAAAAGAATAATTTATAATTCTATGCGGAATTATTATGTGACGAACTAAATTTTCATTTTAGGCCTTACCATAATATGATGTAAGGTTAGGAAAGTTTTCTTTCATAAATATTATATTGTTAATATTGCCTAGATCTCTAAAATTTTTCGACAAAATAAATTTTCTTTCTTTTGTGTATATGTAGGGCAGTATTAATTAATTTAATTTTTGGTCTGCCTTCAATTCTCCGGGTATAAATGTTTATTAGATATCATCTCGAATGATGCAGAATGACTTCTTTAATAAAAAGTGCTTTTTTACTACAGAGATACATAACATTTCTAAAATGTAGGATTTTCCAAGAGGGATTTTATGTTTTGATAGCTAATTATAAGCATATAATATGGTTAATTTTAAGTATTATATTTTACGTGACTTTTGATGTAAACTTGACAAATATCAGTAGAAAATTAAACGTTTTCCCAACGCGTAGAAATTGTAAATCTTTATCACTAAAATTGACTTTCCGTTCGTCGGGCGTTTCGCATTTAATATGAAATTTAAATTGTGCAATCGCGGCAGTCATTTACCCTAAATTTTATTTGCGCATAATGTAATTTAAAGTACCTTCAAATGTAAATAATATTAAAACTAAATCATTAATTTAATTATTATATAAATTAAAAACTGGGACTCTTTTACTGGAAAGCTAGATTAACCTTTATATATTATGCCAAGAAAATTCCGCTCCTTAATGGGAGAAAAAAATTATTAAAAATCATTTACATTAAGTATTGATTGAAATAAATATTTTTATAGGTTTTAAATTTTCTTGAAGCTTATTCATTTAGTGTTTTTTTTCATGTACGTAGTTATACTTGTATTTTAGTGTCTAATTTATCATAAAATAATAACAAATCAGACGTGTTTTACACGGTTTGTAGATTTTCATTTTGATCGTTAACATTACTTGTTGAATAAATTGGGCAGCGTATACTTTACGAGCACATATACTACACATTTAGTCGCCCGGCCTCTTATGTCACTGCATTAATTAGTTTGAGGGTTTAAAATACTTTCAAGCAGGGTTGACAGTCTATAAGAAAATAAATCTAATTTTTCACAACTAAATGAAACTACGTGATGTAGTATAATTTCTACTTTATTTAAATTCTTTACCATGATCTAGGTTTCATTGTATGACAACACCTTCAAATGGGCAATTTTTAAAGATCTTTACAATTAAAATATAATTAAATAAAATTAAATTTTAATGAATTTCTGCTAAATTAATGTCAAATATATTCAATATAAGAAAATGAACGTAACCCAGCTTGATAGAATAATGCATAATATATTAGAATTTAATATAAAAATTATTTTAAAACCATACATATTTACTTTCACGATTTCAAATAAAGAAATGCCATAGTAAGTCTTATGCGTGGATAAACCTTATCACAGACGGACTCAATTTGCAGGCTGTACATTCCAAAGTAATAAAGTGTTTGATAGTAAAAATATAATAAAGTGTTTGACAGTAAAAATAAAATTGTGATTAAAAAGAGAGCACACGATGTTGGTAATATTGTTTAATGTTTATGTAATAAAATGGTTTTTCAGCACACGTGATCACAGACGCCAATCACAGGGTACGACTTCATTTTTAAGTAAAAGCCTATATCATTTTAAGTCGCCATAATCAAAAATATTTAAGTGTTACTTAATAGGTGTTAGAGTTAATTCATTCATTCTAATTTCAATTCATAAATTCAGACTTAACTCTGATTTGGTATATACAAGTCATTTTTCTATATTACATATAATCAATGAAATGGTACAAAAATATACTTTCACAAGTCTACACTTTTGACTCATATTTCATGAGGAATAATACTTTTATGACAATATTTACCTCAGATATATCATTTAAAACGGTTTCTAAAAATTGTCACATTTATATCATTAAAGTAGATTGGATAAAGTTTTTTTTTTTGATTTTAAGAAATTAAAACATGTGAATTAACGAAAATTACATTTCGAATATTAAATAGTTTAAAAAAAATCCTCTCTAAATTTAAAAATCTATCTAAATCCATAGTGTTTCATTATGAATTAACTCATACATTTTCAAGTAAATTAAATTAATTCATATTATATGACCGCAATTAGTGTTTCATCTTGGCCTTGTCAGAAAATCTTAATCTGCATATAACGTTTTAGAGTATTAGTTAGACAGTTGTGTTCAGAGAGCCAATGCGGCATTTTTAAGTTTATGTACATAGGTTTTATTAAATTTTAGAAATTAGTGAATACACTTTACTCCTTAAATAAAGTATTGGGTCAAATTTTTAATAACATTTTTTTAGTGTCAGTTCCTGATCGCATACCACCAGTTCCGCACAACTGAACAACATTTACGACATTTTAGACGCGAACGGATCTGTCCATCGTCGTTGATTAATTTTGTTACGCAACACATAGACGCGTGTTTCATATGAAGTTATTTGTAATATATAATTTATCGTATTTGTAACACATATATAAATTTTAGCTTTCTTCTCTCTGTCTCCATATCTGGCGTACTTAGAGTACGCCAAATCTCACATTCCACCGTGCACGCAATATGATTAAAAAGGGGGACAAAGTGTTCTTGTCACGTATTAATATATAGGTAATTTATTTATAACATATACTATATACAAATTTTCAGTTTCTGCACTTCTTCTACTTCTTCACTTCTTCTACTGTACCAAATCCCATACTCCTCCATGAGCGCAATATGCTTAAAAAGGTACGAAGTTTTCTCTTCACGTATTGACATAGAGACACATTATGTAAACATTTGAGCATTCTATACTGCGTCTCCATATAAACTTTAACTACGCCTCATCTCGTACTCCTACGTGCGTGCAATATGCCTATTAACAAATATAGATAATTTCGATGCAAAGTATATCATTACAAATTTCCCCATTTTTCGAAGAAAATTTATAAAAGCGGGGAAATGTGCTACTGATTAATACGAGTTTATGAGTTAGTAATTACAGATGGCTTAGTAACAGAAAAAGAAAATATGTATGTATATATATATATATATATATATATATATATATATGTATGTGTGTGTGCGCGCGCGCGCGCGTGTTTGTGTGTGTGTGTAAAGTAAAATATCGGGTGAAATTAGCGATATATAAATAAAGTTATATTTACATTAGCATATTATTACGGTTATAGAACCTTTTCCTAATAAGATCAATATTCAAATATGCCCAACTAAAAAAAAGCATATTTCTCAAATTTTGACCCAATACAAAAGAAGTAGATTCTCTCTAGCACTAGGCGAGGGTTTCTTTCAGAGTATGATTCAAGACATTGTATATTACTTTGAGCGCCTCTGTCACCTAAAATAATAATATTAGATTAATGAAAATATAGTTAGATAGGTCGTATAATATGAATAATAATAAAATCAAGTCAGAGTTTTAAACCACCACTCCTTAATTATTGGTTAAAGTAGCATTTTAAAGAATATTCAAATTTTATACGGTTTTGGTACTAAACAAATAACAAATTGAATTGCATGAAACTAATACCAAATTCGTTACATTATAAAAACTCGTCAAGAGCGAGCATGACCCCCACATCAAGGTACCTAGTTTGGAATGAAGTTACTTTATTTATAATTACTCAGAATTGTTTGTACTTTATAGTGAAATAAATATTTATTAAAAGGGGGGATTATTTTCCTTGTGTGTATTATCCAGTACCTCTGAATATATGATATTTAATTTTACAAAAAAGAAACATTTATAATCTATTCTTATGTCCCATTATATACCTAAGAGGAAATCTATCCCATACGTTTCTAATATGATAAACGCTATGAAAAAATATGCAGCAACGGATTAGTGCTTCGTTAAGAGCAGCGGCTCAGTTTCTAGTGCGGTAGCTTCCATTTTTATTTTAAGCTTTTCCTTTTTAAGATTTTAGTTCTCATAAATCAAAAAATATAATACAAAATATTTTTAATGTGAATACGTCTTTAACTTTAGTATATAGCAAAGTTAAAAAATTACTAGATAGGTAGCAACATTAAAAATTAAAGCGTAACGAAATTGACAGTAACATTTTTCGGAAAAATTTAAATGTTATTGCTCGAATTACATGGTTTTATTATAGTTGAGAATATATTGTGTGTTATATATCTACTCTTGTTATGTCAAATGTGCTTGTAATTTAATATCGAAATCGTGTAGTCGATAGCGCGATTTAAGTACCTAAAGCGTGGAAACATATGATCCGATCGTACCAATATCGATTATGTTCCACGCAAAATTTGTAAAATAATTCTGGTACATGCTCGTATGAGTGGTTGATAAAGATGAGTTTTCATTCACGTATAAGCTTTTAAGATTTTCGTGGGAAAAACATACACATCTCGTTGTATGTGGAAAATATGTAAACTTAATTCGGGAAAACATACACGATTCGTTAATTTAGACAATGATGCATAATTATTTAAGCAAATGTTACTATTAAACCTACTGGCGTAATTTAAATTTCATAGAGATATTTTTTGAAAATTCGTAGATATTTGATATGGCTATTAGAAAGTAATAGGGAAATTTTTATCAAAATCGTGAAGGTTGATATTAAGTGAAGCATTGGTTTATTTATAAATTTTAGGAATAAAATTGTTTAGAGAGGAAGATTACATATATCTCCAATACAAATCGGAGTATAAAGTCAATTATAAAAATAATTTTACTTTCTATTTTCCTCGAAAATCTAAATTGTAAATTAATGATTTTATTGGATAATTAAACTGGACAGGATGACTAATATTTTTATATTTAATAAAGCCAATTATCTTATTCGAACATTTTTAAAGTCTTCGGCTATTAGGACATACGGTTATTTACATTCCATGATAATGGTAATGATAATGGGAATGTAAATAATCAATATATAAAATCATCAGTGACAGTGAAAATAAAGGTATCAGTGACAAAAAAAAATATTACAGTGGAAATGTTACATCGTGCAATGTTCATCACTTCCGAGATATTTGTGGATCCCTCGGTTGCGGCCTGCTGGGATATCGATTGAAAACTAAGTTCAACTCTTTGCCAATATTTTATACAAACATATTACTAAAAAATTAGTTTTCCTGGTTATTCTTAAAAAACGTAACAAGCATTGGTAATAATCTTGTTTTTTAATACATAAAGCTTTAATTTTTTGCAGAAATATTTAAATAGAAGTTTCTTTCTTTGCCTATTTGCCTATTTTCGAAAAATGCAACGTGGTATTTCAATTATATTTTCTTATTACCACATACAATAGACGGAAATTTTTTTTTATTTTGAAAGGTTAGAAAAAAAAAACTATATTTTTTCATAATTTTACTTTACTTACCTGTTCGTTAATTAGTGTGATATTTTGTAATAAATTCCTCACAATATTTTGGTTGTATGAGAGAAATATGTGACAAAATTGTGCCGTTATAAAGTTATACAGCCGATATGCAATAATTTCAGGTCATTCTAATATTTTAGCGACGATTTCCGTTTTTAGGCTCCTGTAGGGCATGTCAAAAATGGAACCCTTCTAATTTCATCACGTCCCTGTGTTCGTTTGTAACGTCCTATATCCGTCGATATTGTTTACCAGAATAGTGAAAAGTAAAGGCCCGAAGTTCGAAACCTGGCTTACGCCCGATTGTGCAAAGTAAGTCTCGGATGTAAAATTACCCACTCGTACGTATTGCTTTCTATCTGATTTGCTATCTTTATAATAATGATAAATAAAGATATATGTGAAATTTGAAAAATGGATTTGTATGTTTATGATTACGAAGAAACACCATTTCAAGTTATTGATAAGTTCTGTTGTCACAAGTATATTCTGATCTTGTTTTAGTTTCAAATGTTTTATAAATTAGTTAATTATTGAATTATGTAGTTTTAATGATTATAACGATGTGTGTGATAATTATGTAAGTATAATGTTTAGAAGGGAAATATTTTAACCAAAAAAAAATTTGATCCACACTTATGTGTCATAAGAAATTTGAACATAAATGTTTCTTAAATTAGACTATTGAGGCCAAAATTATACTTACGAACAGTTCGTCCACGCCTTTAAATTTTACTACAACCGTTTTAAAACATTATTTCATGACTTCATCTCTAGTGATTTCTTGAATGTAATAAAATCATAAATATTAATTTAAACCTCAAAGAAAATTTGATGTTATTGAAAGATGCTTTACATTATTATTTTCTCAGTAATTAATCTTGTAATAACTCTAATTAATTAACGCAAGTATTAAATCTGCTTTTGAATTTATTATCGCATATCGGTCAGAATTTCGTTCAAGAAGTCATTAATAATTTAGATTTGCAGAAACTTATTTATTCTCCAAATATAATTTAATCCATACTATGCAAAGAAGTAACAAATTCGGATATTATCTGTTATTTAATGATCAAACTTTTCTTGTAATTTATCAATTTTAGATGTCTTTAGAAACTGAACTGAATTTCGAGTTGAAAACAATTCTCAAGGAATTAATTATAATTCGCTAAAGACTTGAGGATCCTTAATTAAATTCAATAGTGAGACATAATAAAAATTAAAATGATTTTAGGCTTTTTTCATGATCTCTATTAGTTCAAAAATGCGTAAAATATAGAAAGATACTGAATAGAATCCTGAATTAAAAATGTTGCTTTCAAAACAAATTTTCTTTGCTACGTATGTGGTTATAAATAATATATTGATATCTGTAATTTAATTCGTTTAGTCTTTATATTTTATTGGTAAATGATGTATAAACTTGAAATATCTTTACAGTCCTAATATGAACAGTTGACATAAACTCTTTACGAAACCAATCAAATTGTTTTTGACACTATTTTAATCAACATTAAACGTTAATTTAGCTATGAATTATTTTATTGCTTTAATATAAAATCTGAGTTAACGCCTCAGTAAAATTTACGGATACTGATAATTTCTTGGATAAATTATTTAATAGCTGGTTAGTACTTTTACATAAAAGAAAAGCTATTTGAATAAGTATTGTATTAAAAAGATGCTGTAACAACTTAAGAATTGTGCAAAAATTAATTTAAAAATAACTAATTCAAGCTCTTACGAATTATTTTCATCATGTTCACAATTGAAAGTTAGGAAAATATTTCATTCGCCTTTTATATAAATGCAATAATAACTCAAGCTTTTTATGGTTATATTTAGTTTATAAAATTTTGTTATATTATTTTTAAGACGTTGCGTAAATAGAGTAATAAAAGTATATTACACTTAAATGTAAATACATACATAAATACTTTATAATTTTATTAAAAATAAATTTACTCAGGTATGGTGAGAAATATACTTGTTTTGCATATTTTTCTGAATAAGGAAATCAGTCCAGGATAAGTATCTGCTTACCTGAATATACTCTAAAACTTATCTATAAAATTCACGCTTTTATCCTTGGAATATTTGATGACATTTTAATCAATCATATCGTTAAATGGAGCACTAGATTAATATCTATTCGTACTATAATTATAAAAATAAATATAATAATATATATTTTGTATTTAACAAAATGTAAGTTTGACAAAATGTAAATTAAATCCTTTTATGTAGTATTTCAAAACTTGTATATTTTCCAGACAGTTTAACTATTTAAAATTTAAACGGTTCTTGCGTACGTTAATCATAGCGGTTACAGTAATACTAATGTATATAATTCGAAAAAAAATCCCGAAAATAATTTTCTTTTACCTTTTTGATTTAATACATGGCTTGTTGCATATTTACACTTGGTGAATTATTATTTTATTCCATCCGATTCGGTGGCGTTCTCAGTTTGAATTTAATACATTCATGCTACAAATCTAAAAATAAATTTACCTTGCCTGTAAAAACGGTAATGTATTCAAGATAATGCAGTCGGGATAAATGCCCCAAATCCATTTTAAGAAGACCTTGTAGAATCTTAGAAATCAAGGTCATCTGATTAAAGAACTCTACAATCTTAAACGTACTTATGCACATATATAACCATAGTTTATTTTTTTGTACTGAGAATCAGGATTCGCAACTTCTATCAGTGACACTATAAGTTTAAATGTGATTATTTTGTTGTTGTTAAGAGTTTATTGGTTATTTCACTCGCGCAGAATTGAATGTTTCGGGCCTATAAGAATTCTGACGTTCCAAGGACCTAAAGTGAGTGATGATATTCTGACGTGAAATTATTGGCTTCATATGATTCGCATGACATATTCAGTACTTTAAAAACAAAGGTGGCATAATTTCATGCAAGGTTATAAACAAAACTTTTTATGCTAATTTTTTATTCTATTTTTCGCCGAGATATTTTTAAGATATAAAAATCATAGAACGAAACAAATACAACTAAAGAGCTAAATATTATTGAGAAAAAATAATCTTCGTTTTCATTCTGACAAATTTTTACTATTATTTGCAACATATGCATGTAATCTAATTAATTAACCATAACACAAATCATTTTTAGATTTTTTTTGCCTACTTTTATGTTAGTTAAGTAAAGTATAAAAAGTAGACAAAGTCTACTAAAAGTAGACTTTATCTACTTTTTATAGTTTTGTCTAGATCAGACTAGTTTGTCTCCAGTGTATATTGTGACATGATCGACCTAGTGACCGGAGATATACTGTAAAACAGTTCATCTGGTCTCTTTCTGCAGTTTACTTTATTTGGAAGTTCAACGGAATCCGAGGTATATCAATAAAAAAGTCAATGGAGTCTCAAAAGGACAACATAAGAATAGGAGCACCAATTTCTATTTTTGAGGTGAGTTCAGTATTTGAGTGGGCTGATTCAGGTGGCTGATGTCCTAAAACACTAACATTTTTAGGCAAACGTTACAATAAAAATATTTCACCTTTGTCGATAACGAGATTACCAATTTTTTTATTTCGATTTGTTATATTGATTTCCTTTATCGAATTAAAGATAGATTAGTTTTAAACGAAGGTAAGAGAACGCTTTTAAAAATTAAAAACTTATATATATATATATATATATATATATATATATATATATATATATATATATATAATCTAAAATATATGGCTTTTATTTACGTGTAACATGCTAATCGATTCTACAAAAATCGAAGAAAATGGAATGTATAAGTAATATTTTAATGCATATACCCCACAAAAATTATCCTACAAATAATCGAACCGACTCTCGCTGACCGAACGTTTTGAGTTAAAGCGCGTTATTGGAGAAAAGTTTATGATAGATGCTACGAGGAACGACAGACATTTAGTCGGCGGTACGTACATCTTTGTTTTGTACGGTAAGTCGGTGGAAAATCGGCGGAAAGCCAGCCACAAACCTCGCTCCCCAAAAGAAGGTAGTTGTCCGCCGCAAACTAATAACTTCAAAAATCGTTCGTCTGCGTTGCTTGATCACAACATGAGATGAGTTGTCCATTATTAACAAAGGTCGCTTAGTTTCGTTCTCACTAATCTCTGGTTGAAATGATAGTTTTTTTAAATTTTTCAATCTTTATTTAAGTTTCAACGTAGCTGATACGTGATGCTCTATTTAAAATTGCATCGGCATATTAAACCAATTTTAGTACATTCAATGACATCTTTCAAACGTTTTTCGGAAAAAAAATTCCTTTCATTAAGATATGTCGCATAAAATATCATTTAATAAGGCAGTGAAATGAAATAAGTTGTAATGCGAATTTCATTTCGATAATATACTGTGATAAAAATAATTTATTCCGATATATGCATATTTAAAAGACTTTAATAGAAGAGAAAATTGTTTGTTCTATTCTAATGAGTAACGCTGAAAAATTATTTAAAAAATTTAATTATGACCGACGCAACAAAAAGAAATATAATGATTCTATATGCTGAACAAGCATTGATATGAAAAATGAATTGAAACTTTAAAACAAACATGCATAAATCAAAGTATTACATTTTATAATCCTTTTATTTATTTCTCGTTACCCTAAACAAAGTGATTACATGTTATAAAAAATTTGTTTGGTTACTTTTTTAGATTAAATGCAGATAAATATACAATGAAGAAATTTTGTACTTATAATTTTACGAATTCGGATGTTCAGAAAACGCTTTCACGAACTATATGATATACTATTGACATTTTTTAATCCTACTAACCCGATGTGTTGTTTTGATTATCTAAATTAATAAAAATAGACAATGTTATTAGTTTTATGTCTAGAAACTAAATGGAATTATTCGTTTTAGGGTGAATATTTATTTGTACACAATTATTTGTGACGTTAACTTCTTTGATAGTCTTTATCAGGTTAGCGAAGAAATAAGAGCGGCTTATAATCGAAAGGAAAGCCTTAAAGCTTAAGAACTGGACTCCAAATACCAAATCTGAGCTTTCTGCAATTAATTTCAAAGAGAAACACGAAAATAGAACCCTTGCTACTTGCTTGCTACTTGCTCAAAAAAAGTAGTTGTTTCAATGTTATTTCTAGCTATTCCGTAGTGATCGTGGCATGATCATTTAGCTAAATGAACATTAATCAGTAGCGAAAATAATAGTTAGATGCAGCCAACTATTCATAGATTACTTAAATAGCTTCAAGTACTTTCTTATCTAGCCGACTTTATTAATGAGCACAAATTTTATGGTATATTTCGTATTCTTTATCTTTTTTTAAACACTTTTGCACTAAAAAATCAACATTCCGTGAGTACTGAACAATTTATCGATTATGTTTACTTTAAAGGACTAAATAATTTGATAGGAACCAACATCGTGCCCGTGGACGACTGAGTTTATAATTAAATGTAAACAATATTCTAACACATACAAAATTTACAGAAATGGTTTAACCTGTTATTACCTTAATACCGTTCTTTTATGAAATAATTTTTTATATTTACAATTTATAACCGTAACTTTGAATATCATTTATATAATTAAAATTTGACAGATTTTGACAAAAGATATAGTTAAAAAATTTTAATTCTACCACATACTCAATGAGAATAGTGTTACCGGATATTACGGGATTGATTTTGAAATTTTTTTTGTATCTTGCCGCCAAAATCATAATCTATTTATGCATAATGTTGAATTAAGCTCATGGTAATTATTAATATGTCTTTGCCTTCTTAGAACTGATATTATTTTTTTAAATATATTTACATAATAAGTTAGTGCATTATGTTTTCCGGTCAACCGTTTATACTTTATTATATGAAAAATTATTCAATATCCCTCCCAATAATGAAATATCCACATTTTCCTTAGTAGGATATCCTTGCGGGTTATCCTATTTTCATAGCTGCTAAACGATGGAAGAATGTTGATAAAGATGTCAAGAATTCATCATCCATTTATGCTTTCAAAAACCATCTCAAAAAATCATATTCATCAAATAATTTTCTTTCATCTTATTTATCTTTCTGCTTTCATCCTTCATCGTCTTATTGCTCCTTTTTATTTATTTATTTAAAATGTTATTGTCAGTTTCAATCTAATTTCTTTCTTATATTTGTTTTGAAAATTTTGCAACGTATGTATACGTACTTCTATACTATATCTTTAGTAGATAATTAGTGGTAAGTTCAATTTTCGCATTCAAACAGCCTGAGGTAAGTGCGACTGAAGTCAAAGTGTTGTGTGTGAATGCCTCGTAATGTATTATATATAGGTATAATTTGGTTATATTATGTGTTTTGGCAATTAGTTATTAATTTGTATTAATCGACTGATTATTATATACAAATATTGATTTCAGTATAATATTATAGTAGTTTATACCTAGATTTTTCAATTATATATAAGGTTACAATTTGTTCTTCCTTTTCAAATCTTCCTTTCAGGAAGACAAGTGATATATGTATATGTATGTATGTATATATATATATATATATACATACACATATATATATATATATATATATATATATATATATAAGTTTGTGTGTAAGTGTGATCGTTTGAAAAATATTATGTACAGGTGTCCAGTGGCAGATTTCAAAGTTTGAACAAACATAGTTTCTGAACGCAATACATAAGAGGGGCGCAGGGGGCGTCATTAGAAGCGCAAGCGGTGCGGATGTTTTAGTAGCCATGGAACAGTGGAGTGGAGAGCACCGCGCTTTTGCCGTGGAGGCGTACATTTCGAGTGGATTTTCGCTGTCTGTAGCACGCCGTTGATTTAATAATCGTTACACTATTCATCGATTACGTGATGGACCATCGATCAACCTCATTCAGTCATGGGTAGCAAGGTTCAGAGCTACAGTATTAACATTAAATAGGCCCATGCCAGGACCTACACCATTGGTAGCCACGGATGAAAATTTCGAGCGTGTTATGGTTTCTGTCGTTGAAAATCCCCGTTTATCACTGCTTACACGTTCATTGATATTGGGAATTCCGAAATCAACTTTGCAGGTAATAATGCGAAAAAAGCTCAAGTTCCATCCATATAAAATTCAAATTGTTCAAGATTTACACGATTCTGACTTTGAATTAAGAAAAACTTACGCGGAGGTGATGTTGTTGAGATTTCGTACTACTACCCGGATAGGCAACATATTCTTTAGTGACGAAGCTCACTTTCACATTGGAGGATATGTGAATAAGCAGAACTTTCGTTAATGGGATGTCAACAACCCAAGACAAATGCATCAAAAGCCTTTACAGAAGTCTAAAGTAACAGTCAGTTAAAATCAACGTGGCCAAACTGCAACTGTGAATTCGGAGAGATATGCCCAGATGTTAAATGACTTTTTCAGAGTAGAACTACAGAACAGTCCTTCAACCAAAACACATGGTTCCAGCAGGACGGGCCACAATGTGTCCATGAAAGCAGTGCGGCAGTTATTTCCAGAAAAAAACATATCCCGAAACGGTACCGTACCGTGGCCACCTTGGTCACCTGATTTAAGCCCATGTGACTTTTTCTTATGGGGATACTTAAAATCCATTGCTTGCAAAACAAATCCAAGCACTGTGACACAACTTAAAGAAAATATTCGAGCCGAAGTCAGTAGGATACCCCAGTCGGTTGCAAACGCGTTTTTGAAAACATGCGTGCTAAACTCGAAGAGTGTGTCAGACTCGATGGCCGCCATTTGGAAAACGTGGTTTTTAAAAAATGAAATCCGCATTTGTTGTTATAAAGTAAAAATAAACCTACTTTGTATTAGACGTGTAGTTTTTTTTTTACAATTTTTCAAACATTGAAATCTGCCACTGGACAACCTGTATAATTGCTTACAGACCTTTGAAAAATGTTTATCAAATTAAATCTGATAGCTATATTATGTTCGTTCCGTGAACCAAAGCAATGACTTTGTGAAGTTTTTCAGGAATCTCGAGAAATTTTTTGATGCAAAATATGTTTTCATATATTTACATAAAATTATTATATTATGTATGAACTTATAAAACAATAATTGGCGAAAATGCCAAGCACTCTGATTTAATGGTTAGCACTTGTTAAATAATAAAATCATAGGACTGTTTTACCCATTCAATATAAATAAATTATAGATATGAAAGCAAGCTAATCGGGATTTTAAACAAAACAGTAATTAATTCCATAAGTTATAGCTAATAATTTGAACAATTCCTTAAATGAACTAGAAACAAATAATTTATTAGCACGCTGTTCGATACTACTTTAGGACGACCTCTGGTAAACTCATTAAAGCAATTTCAAAGTTCCGCTAAATTACAGAACAAAGTTCTAATATAATTGCCAGAGTCTGTAAATAAACTAACGGATGCGAATCTAACTTTACAATAGGAGTTAAATTAGATAAATTGTAACTAAACCCTAAAATTAGTTACGCGATACTCGGATTAGGTAATTATTGAAACTATAATGAAACGAAAATAGATATGGCTAAAATTATATTCTTTTTTCTACTTTTAAAATCTCTGTCGATTTTAGATGAACGTATCTAGTGAACTATTAACCTCAAAATAATTTTGATCCTTTAATTTTAAATCATCTTACCTATTTTCACGTGTACTTACATTTAAATAAATTTTATATGCTTTGCAAGTTACATACTTCACGTATATTTTCATATGAATTTTCGGTCGCTTTTTTCTTTGTATTTCGATACACACCTTATAATTGTTAAATATTTTCAGTGACATTATCTTTCCTTTTTCTTCAAATTGTGCCACTGCATAAAATTCATCTTTGCGTGATAATCATTCGAAACCGACTTAAAAAAAATATAAATCAACGTAGGTTAACTGCTTCCATAATGTATTTCAGAGCATAGAAATCGAATTGCAATAATAAGACGTGCTGAAAATTATTCATTCGCTTTTATAAAAAAGTTCCCATAATCTTCAAGAAGGTCTTGATGAATTTTGAACAATTATATAGCTTGTATAGACAATAACAACAGAACAATTAATTATACTCAATAAAAATCAAACCATACAGATTACCTTGCGTAAATGATAATAACTTAGAGTGAGTGGCGCGCAAATATGAATAACACTAAATATTTAATAACGGAAATGTTTAAAAATTCTGCGGTTTTTTTGATAATTCATTACTGATTTTAAAGTATAAATATAAGAAGGTATACACTGAAATTAGCTATTATGAGGGAGAGTAAATAGTTTTAAACAATCATATCAATGATTACTAAGAAAACACACGAGTTATTACGAACGAGCCTCCGAATCAATCAAAATAGTCTGTTAATAAATTATATAATAATTGAGTAATTCACATAATAAATTTTAAAAATTGTAAAGGTTACTATAAAATATTAGATTGCATGTATCACTTAATCGTTTTTTTTTCATAATTTTAATTTAAATTAAATTACGTCAAACACAGAATTGTGCAAATTAATTTTTTTGTTGCCCAAATTACCTTTAATTAATTATTTACAATTTGCAACAGTACTAAGATTTAATATCTCTAAAGTCTCGTTACAAAGGATTTTTCTTGTAGCAGTAACTTCAATTACCTAAAATATTCACTTAAAATTCCAAATTGTAAGTAAAGTTTTATTAATAAATAACCAATAAAATCAGAATTTCACAAAACGTTTTTGGCATTTAGACATGATAAATATTAAATTGTAATAAATTAATTGACTATATGTGTTATTAAATTTATATTTTCACTAAAACTTTTGTACACAGTTTTCCTTTGCGAATAAAACATCATTTTTCCATCAAGTTATGAGTGTACTCTTTGAAGTGTCTATCGTCATAATTTTAATTTTTCTTATATAACATTTTTAAATTATAGCTTCGTGTTAAGATATTTTTTACAAGACTACATAGTGCGTGAAAAAAATTAATACAAACAATTCTATCACAATTAAAAAACTGTCTCAAATTTGATGATAACCATATTTTTTGCTGTAAAACTGATCTACTCTGTTGCGTGGAAGAAGTTAATTTAACAAATTCTTAAATAAAAATTCAAGATAAATAAATTCGGCAGTACTTCCGAATACACGAAAATTTCAAGATTCGAAGGACAAAAATTAAAAATGTATGTGAAATATATCATTATCATTTCTCTGCTTTTCAATTTCTAAACTAATAAGCATGGAATAGTAATAGTAATAGTAATGGTAATAGTAATAGTAATAGTAATGGTAATGGTAATGGTAATGGTAATGGTAATGGTAATGGTAATGGTAATGGTAATGGTAATGGTAATGGTAATGGTAATGGTAATGGTAATGGTAATGGTAATGGTAATGGTAATGGTAATGGTAATGGTAATGGTAATGGTAATGGTAATGGTAATGGTAATGGTAATGGTAATGGTAATGGTAATGGTAATGGTAATGGTAATGGTAATGGTAATGGTAATGGTAATGGTAATGGTAATGGTAATGGTAATGTTAATAATAATGGTAATAATAATGGTAATAATAATGGTAATGGTAATGGTAATGGTAATGGTAATGGTAATGGTAATGGTAATGGTAATGGTAATGGTAATGGTAATGGTAATGGTAATAGTAATGGTAATAGTAATAGTAATAGTAAAAGTAATAGTAATAGTAATAGTAATAGTAATAGTAATAGTAATAGTAATAGTAATAGTAATAGTAATAGTAATAGTAATAGTAATAGTAATAGTAATAGTAATAGTAATAGTAATAGTAATAGTAATAGTAGCGTATCTAGTAGCGAACATTTATATTTTACCATCGTGTGGTCGTCATTCAGAATCGATACGAAATTTTCGAATGAAAGCATTGTTTAGGAATTGTAAAATATAAAAGCTTGCTCAATTACTAGCCTTATTATTTAGAGGTTAGTCTTATTAGCGAATGTTATTGTTGTTCGGATCTCTTGTGTTCTTCATTTTAATGACTTTAGGTAGTAGCATTTACATAGAAATTAACCTACGTGTTCCAGATTTAAATTGCCTTACGTATTCCAGATTTAAAATTTTTCTTCTAACCTTCAGACCATTCAAATAGGTCATCCTCACAAGCCTGCTTAAATGCTCATTGCTTAACTTGGTTAGAAATACTAAGGCCAAAATAGTTCTTATAAAGATTTTTCCGTTATGTCTTGTGTTCTTCCCGATTTCAAATAAAATTTTTCTTCATACTTTCCGACCATTCTAATAGACCATCCTCACAAGCAGAAGCTATGCTTAAATGCTCATTGCTTACCTTGGTTAGAAATACTAAGGCCAAAATAGTTAGAAATACTTATAAAGGGTTTTCACAAACTCTGTTATATTTTTTGATATCTTCTTAACGGGAAACATCTAAAAATGTAGGAAAAACGTTCAGGTAAATTATTGCATAAAGTAGATACAGTATTTAAAAATATTTTAATTACTTTTCTCTTGAAATGTCGTTGTATGTTATATTTACCAAAATAAGCAAATGTAATAAACATACCATAAAATATTTGCAGTGAAAATTACTAAAGGTTATAACGATACATTAATGTTAAGTTAAATGAGTACAGATCAAACAGAAAAAAAATGTAACATGGGTTTTTGGAAATAGTTACCTTTTTCATTATTTTTACCATAATTTGCGTCACGTAACATATGACTAAAGAAGATCAGTAGTCATGAATGTTTTTTTATCCGATAAAAATTAATCAGGGCGACGTCTTGCTTTAAATTAAAAAAATTTTAAAAAAATTTAGGAAAGCAAAGCCTAACTCACGTTCACGTTATCTGAGAGAGCTATTCTCATGCTCACTTACTAAAATAAACAACGGGTTATTTCTTTGCAAATGGAAATAATCTGTTTGGTTACCACATGAATTAGCACCATTTCGATTTCAAAAGAGGATGGACGTATGTACGGAGCTACTGAATTTCTATCATACCAATAACGGGTTAAAGAATTAAATTTTACTTGATAGCACTGTACTTCTTTGCCCAACGTACTCTCCGGATCTCTCGCCCACCGCTGTAAACCACGCTCACCCAGTCCTTAGATAAAAAAGGAATAATTTTAAATCAATGTTATATAGCGCTAATGGTTGTGTAATATATATATATATATATATATATATATATATATATATATATATATATATATATATATATATATATATATATGTGTGCTCTAGCAATAAATCAACGCAAAATGTTTTCATTGATACACCGATACAGTGTTGAGAAGTAAAAAAATGGTTAATATTAGAAATGCGATTCTGTTCCAGGATAAAAATGAGTGAAAATTAAAATATAATTCATAAATTAAAGTAGATATCAAAAGAATATAATACAGTATTGAAAATGAATGGTTATCCATTAAGACTGATTAATTTATCTTTACTGTAAAATACGTCAAGCTGTATTTATTGCCCATGGAATTACCCCAGTATTTCGTTTAAGAACGCGATATTTTATTGGAACCAATCTATCTTTATACCTTTGAGCTAATTTATGGAACCAATTCTATTTTGTTTCAAATATAGAAACATCACAACTTTCAAAGTAACATTCTTTCAAAATTCTGTGACCAAATATATGACAATCAAACTCTCAACATGCAGATTCTTCTTCAATTTAGATATGAAGCGGTCATTTTTTTCCATCAACCTACATCACGTACAAATTCTGCAAATTTGGGAAGAAAAATATTATCATGTATATATATTATGTATATATATTTGTATATATATGTATATATATATATATATATATTTGTATATATATTTAGTATATATATTACTTATGTCGAGTCTTATCAATTTAGTACGATCGTGCTTCCGATAATCCGCTCAATTTTACAGGTTTTTTTCCTAAATCGCTTGAAGTGAAAGCCATTACATTTTTTGTGGTTCAGTTTTAAGCTGTGGTTCAGTTTTACATAAGAATATGTAGATGGAATTATTTTTATTTTTGATAAAACATTTAAAAATATTACAGGATTTCGAAAATATGCAGCGTGAAGTGGGCGAAAAACCATAAAGCATGAATTTTTTGAATGAAAGCATAAATATTTTTTCTTCCATAAGGTACAGGTAGAAGTATATATAGATCAAGAGCGTTTTGCATAATGTAAAACGACACCATGTATAAAGTGTAAATTTTGAATTAGTAGAAGAAGGTAATAAAACGTATGAAAACTCTATTAGCGTTTTTCTCCAAGTTAAGACTAGCGTATAAGAGAAGAAATGTTATCGAGCCAAAAAATACTTAGGCTATGGTCAGTAAATAATAATACCATATATCATAAAATAAACTTAGTACCATAAAATTATTTATCGTATTTATTCGTTACCGTATAAAATAAAATTTGTTGCTTAGTGACAAAAAGGAGAATTTTATTTAGTTATTTTACAGTTTTCTCGACTGTAACAAATAGTAGAAATAATCAATGTCTCAAACGAAATCAGCTAAAAAATATCAGGAACTACAACTTCTCACAAGTGAGCAGTCAGACATCAATTTATGTACTGACTGCACACGGTGTGATTCCCTTCTTTAACCGATAAGCTTTCTGTTAGAATTTTACATCGCTTGAAATTTTTAGTTATGATCATAATAGCATATTGAAAGAACTTCAATTTTGTCAAGAAACGAATAGAATCTAGTGATTCATATAATTGTGTAGTCGATTTGTGCCATTCCTTCTGAAGTTTTATTTTGAAACATATTAGATGCAAACTAAAGGCAATAATATTAAGTTAGTTGTGTAAAACGCGTTGTCGATGAAATCCGCTGATTTTTTTAAATATGATAGAAATTATAAATCTCTAACTTAGTTAACAATTTAAAAATCATATACCATTCAGTTTTTTTAAAATTGCTATGAAAAATTTAACGATTAAGGAAAAGTAGTAATTTTACATTTTTCATTTTATTTAAAAAATGCACTGAGCGGTCTAAAAAACTAAGTCAACGTAAAATTTAAAATTGTTATATTAACATTTACAAAAAAATTATTATAATTTTTAACAAAATATTTTATAATATTTTTTGGAGGTTATTGTCACGCGACAATTATTTTAATTTATAATCGTTTTGAAAGCGATAAAACCTAAGATCTCTTTTACTCAGATATTAGATAATGGTTTTAAAGGCATTTCCTAATTTATATTCATACCATTGTCAAAAAAATCATTATTTAACTTAAGTAGCATTTTATCAATATTGTTTTTTGTTATCTATATTTAGAAATATAATTTATAAATTGTATTATTAACGAGTGGCTGTTTAAAAAAAAAACATTATTCTATCGATATTCAGGTGTCAAAATCTTTTTGCAGATAATAGAAATGTGTTTTACTGTACCCGTCTACAAATTCAAATATCTTAAGGAAAATGTGTAAAAAGACGTAGAAAAAACATAATGACTTTTATTTCAAGTGACACAGAATAAATGGCTGCCAAATGGCGTAGTCTCTCAGTCGCTCGATCGCTTTAAATTTATTTCGCCTCGTCCAAGTAAAGCATTTTTCACTTACCCAACTTACTAAATTTAGGGATAATGGTCTCTTATTTATGCTAAATGAGGTTTCGTTATTGGGTCCTGCAAATGTTGGCGTGGAATAAACAATTTATTCAATAAAATCCGTTTAGAAAATAAAAATTAATTATTATATAGATGCCGTAACATAAAATTATTAAAATTATGACAACAGGACATTCAATTATAAGACTAATCTCAAAATAATAAGGCCAGTAATTGGACAAGATTGTATATTTTAAATCGTTTCAACCAGTACTCTTTTTCAAAGAGTAGATTTTGTACAGATTTTGAATGACAGCCTGAATGATGGTGTGATATAATTTTTTTGTATTTTTCGCTATGAATTATTTCATATTTGTCGGTTTAGAATTTTCAAAAATAAAGACGTAATAATTATATATCAGTAGATACATTTTTGATTTTTTTTTTAAATACTAAAACGTGTAGTTATAGTTTATCTCATTTAACTTGTATTTATAAAGTTACATTCGCATCAGTTAATTTATTTATAGATTATGGTAACTGCAACTGTAGTTCCGTTAATTAACAGAAATTTTAAATTAGTTTAATAACATTACTAGAGGCCGATCTTGAATAGTGTTTACCTATGTGGTATTAAACCACTTGTTTCTAGTTCGTTTATGAACTTATTTTTTTTTATTATAACATACACGTACCCCAAAGTTTTAAAGTTTAAAAAGTCATTAGAATTGTTTTTCTGTCATATGTTTTTCTTGTGTATAAACTATTACCATACCAAATTACATCAAAATCGTTCAGTAGATTTCGCGTGATTGACGAACAAATTTACATACCGAAGGCGAGACAAGAATTCTGAAAACAGATTTTCTGGCTTCTATTGTCATAAAATAAAATTTAAATCTATCACCCCTTTTAAAATATTTGCCATGTACAGAATTCATTCTGTTATAATTTTATCATTAGTATTATGGAATTATTTACTGATTATTTACTTCATTTAAAACGAAGAAAAATATCAGTTTATATCGCTTTTATATCGTTTTTTTTTAAACCAGTTATGAAAAATTAATTTTTATTAAACAGATGACAAAAAGACAAAAGTTTTTATATTTTTTAAATATAAATACAAAAGCAATACCGACTAAATCAGAGTATTTAGAATAAAGAGAACAGTAATTATTTTATCATAAGTTTATATTTAATGCAATAGTTATACATAAACACATTAGGTCATAATTTTTTTCCAAAAATTTCAACGGTATTTCTAAAGAAATTCAGCAAATTCTCGCTTTGTTATATAGAATGAACATTATACGAAATCTGTGCTTTAATTTCCGAAACAAACTGTTATTTCATAGATAAGGTTCCAAGTAATTTGGTAAAGTTTTTTAAAGGTGATATAGGCAATTAATTCTTCGCAATATTTTTATGAAACAATCACAGATTTTTTAAAAATTTGATACCAATTTATATTTTCATGGACGGATATAAAATACTTATAAACAGTGGAGATAATTCAATATCCGGCAGGAAAAAGGACACCGGACGAGGAAATATTATCCCAAATAAGCTCTCCCAAAACGTAACGAAGGAACCTTTAGTATCGATCGGTACATCTAAATTTGTATAGTTCATGGTTGACTTAGCTTCCTAGTTAACCTTCGATATGCTAATGGCATGAGATAAACGTGGTGGTAGTTCGTCTCATATGATGGCAGACGATGTATATAATTGCAGAAGTGTAAATATTATCAAACCCTCCATATGGTGATAAAATCGTATTCTAGAATGATTTTTTCATTTTGGTCTAATTTAAAAATGAATTGAAAAATTCCATTAATCACGCACTGTTCATTATTTTTACAAAAGTGGGTATTAATTTTTTTAATGCGTTAAGGAGATAAATCACTACATGAAATGTATTCAGTTAATTAGAAAAAAAGGTTTAAATAAAATTTATTTCGGTACGGGAGAACAATTTGTTTCTAGTTCAACCCCTGGAAACAAATTGTTAAAAGAGATGAAAATCGAGTTATAAAATCCTTGCTTAATATCAACTTAGTTCTATTGGTGCGACTCTTGGTAGCATATTCGACAAACATAACATTTGCGTGCAATTCTAAATAAGGTAAAATTTTACAATTGCAATTTTTGGTAATAAGTTATGTCTTGCGTTCTTGCCGATAAAATGCGTGTCAAAATACAAACAAACCTAGGATTCTGTAAATAAGTTCCATTAAAGAGAAAATGAATCGTGATTCTACGTATGAACTTACTTTAGAATATTACTATTGATTCAAATCCCCGGAAAAAAAACATCAGTTATGTCTGCCTTAGACAAAATTATGTCGAAAAATAAACATAAGAAAACATTAGTTACACTCCAAAGTAGGAGTTCTATAATTTTTTGATTTTGAACTTAGAGCACACCGTAACACATTGAAAAAAATAAGCGAGTATAGCAAATTATGCAGCATTTGCTCAAGAAGTGAGATAAGATACTAATAAAGATTTTGAAAACGTATAATTTTAAATGTATAAGTGTTGAAAAAATAAAATACATATTCCAAGCAATTTCTTATTCACTCTGATATCGTAGTTAATAAAAGTTTCCGTCTAGTTTTCTCGTTATAAATTTAATTATAAATACAAAATTAATACATTTTTGGGTATTTGATGCTGGAAAATCATCGTAATATTGGCATACGATGTTAGAGTCGAAACATTTAGTTCAATACACGTGTTGTAACGAAAAGGGAGTGTAGCAGTGTACTACATGTAATGTTATATCATATTGCACTGTACTTTATTGTAATTATTCTGGCTAACAAATTTTTAATTAATGGTTTAATTAGTTTTGTTATAATGTCTTTGAAATATTTATTATCTGAATGCAATGAGCTAATAAAAGGTTCAGTGTGCCATTACATCCAATGTTAATATGTTGTTAAAATATTTGTGCTTAATTTGTTAAGTAATATGTACCTCTTAGGAAACGAACATAATGGACAATATAAGATGATCCAACTTATGCTGGAACCATGGATGTGTAAATTTGTACGATTTGTGTTTATCAGCTAGTTGATTTTTTTATGGTTTACGTTGTACTAGAACCATGAATTATATATTCATTATCATCATAAATTACATATTCTTGTTTGTAGTAACAGACAAAAAAAAATTTAATTCAACTGCTATATTCCACATATATATAATATTTTACATATCATTCTGACTTAAGCTGGACGACTGTTCGGTTTTATGTATTTTCGTTTTGAATTTTATTTATTATCCCCTAAAATTTAGTTTCTGTTAATCAATACATATTTTAAGAAGGACTATTTATTCCAAATTATAAATGGACTGAATACTACATACGTACTAGGAACGAAATATTTCTCTGTCTGTTCGCTTATAATTTAAATTTCACTGGCTTGCATTTGATGCTCTTCACGCGTAGCTTGTTTATTCTGAACCGTTTTTATGAAAGTGTTTAGATGTATGCTTTGCGCAATTGCATTCTTAAATTATAATACAACAGTAAGAGCAGAAACGTTGTAGTTGTCAACGTTTAAAGTAAAATTCTTGTATACATTCTGAATAGGCGAAATGTCTTTAAGACTTGCTAGTATAACTCAGTGACAATCATAGAATACATGATGTAAAAACTGATGTAAAAATACTACTATTATGCAGAAATGACTTAATTCAGATTATAAGATTTATATTTTCCAGGCTCTCCATAACTAGAGTATTTCTCGCTATTTTTTCTATGTTATTTGTCGTTTTTTTATTTCTATAATGTAGATTTAAGGAAACGCAACACAATTTAAGTAGTTGAATATCAAGGCATGTTTGCATAAAAAAGACATATTCTTCCAGAAAACTCTTTGAAAAATGAAAGTTATTTAAGTGTAATTTTTTGGATTTTTTACTAGAAAATAAAATATTTGATTCTAACAATTTCTTTCATTGAGTCATAAAGACTGTTTGCAGTTTAACGTTCATATTATTTTTGCTGATAGCCCATGTCAAGATGTTCTAATACAACGGAATTTAGGTCGTGGTAAAGGACTTGAAGAAAGTAGCAGTAATACTACATCACGTAGTTTCTTTTATTTGTGGATTCGTATTATATATTCTTAAATTTAAACTTAAACACGTATATCATCGGTGATAAGTTTCAGCATCTTTCTTATAATCCCTAGCCTAGAAGCACTTTTATGAGCGCCCGTATTGGTAAAGAGCGAATAGTATGTACATTAGTTTATTGTGACTACACGGTAAGGTCCGGAATTGTGCTTCACTGTAATTATTTCAGCAAACGACATTATAATAACTGGGCTAGTCCCAGGTTACAGCAGTAATCTGAAAATTTAATCGCACTGAAATCAGGACAATGGACTAACACGAACGTTCAGTGGGTCACGATATTGATGTGTTGGTAAAATGCTTGTTTCCAACATAAAGGTTTTAGAGACGTAAAATATCGTATTAGAACTACATTTGTCCACAAATATGATTAACAGAACTACATTTGTCCACAAATTTGTTCACCTCGTATATAAGGTTCTTTTTAATGCAAAATACAAAAGGTTCAATTTTCAAATAATGTATTCTGGCAAAAGTAGCAGTCATTAATACAGTCATACTGGACGCACTATCCTTCAGGGACAATTTACAACTTAATATAAATTTAATGCCTAAAACGCAAAAGACCTTTGTATTTTTGTGGACTCCAAAATGGGAAAAATTTAATGCTAATGAAGATTGTTTTTTAAAGAGATGATAAAACTTATGCCTTGGAATAAATAAATCTTGTTTATTCGGCATACCTGGAACGTTCAAGCACAAAATATTCCTACATGTTTCAGACGATTCACCTATCTCTCAGCTTAAGTATAAGCTGAGTGATATAAGCGATTATATTTAATATAAGCTTAATATAAGCGATTGCTAATTTCAATTGTATTTTTTCTTTAAAATAACGGATTTGGCATGCCATCCCAATTATTGCAATGGTTACTAACGTTCTTATTGTAAATTCAATTTTCCAATAGTTTCCACTCATAAATTCGACTTTAGGGAGGAAGTTATTGCCATGAGCCAATTATAAATTAAACGTCAATTTGTGGGGATAGTTACTTTTTATCACAGATATCTTAAGATTCTTTTTGTACCATGAAAATAATTTTTTGTAATGCGTTCCCGAAAAATTCTCAATAACTTCTGTAAAATTATCAGAAAAAATATATAAATTAATATAGGTTTAATGGCTTCACTGCGAATTACAAAGTACTTACTTATTTCACTACCACGTTTATATTTCAGTCAATGAATTTATTGGCTTCTTATCTCTGTTTTTGAGAAAAAGATAAGGAGAACATCTGCTTTATACTCTTATGCCTAGCAGCTTAAAGTCCGTTATTATTTTTAGAAACGGAATTTAAATTAGCAAATATTACCATTCATGCATTTAATATATAAGTAACAGAAAAATATGCCTTACAACAAAGTACAGAGCACGTTATCATCCAGGACCGGTAATTTGTAAGTCACAATATATAGAATTCTGAATCTTATGTAATTAACCTTACAATTGGAACAAACACTTTCATAATCAGTAATAATAAGGCTTCACATAAAATAACGAATTAATTAATTAACGAATGAATTAAATAGTTTGAGAAATTCATAACTTAACCATTAGTTTTCAATAGTTATATTGTATTTTTGCTATTCATACTTACTACAAGTGGTTCTATTTCATGTTATGTAATCGGTTTCAAAAAGAAGCAGAGATAATATAAAACATTTTCTAATAAATTTAACATGATTTCCTGACAAAGCTATATAGGAAAATATAAAAATTACTGCCAAATATTTCATCCTCAAATCCAGAGAAATTTGTCGATTACCTAATTACATAAAAGGTAAAATATTTGACATTAAGCTTTTAGTTGTATTTCTTTTACTAGCTTAATTGATTTAGCTAATATATAATATTATTGGCTGCGAAGGTAATCACTGAGTGCTCGTTTGCCTTATTATTATTTGACAGACGCAGTAGAATTAGTATGAATGTAACCGTAATATGGCATGACATTATTTCTAAATTTATTCTCAGTTGTTAAATCAAACATAAGTTATATTTATTTCATAACATAAAGTGGCTTTCGAGGGGATATTTTAAATATTACGTTACTAAAAACAAAATTAACATTTTACATAAAATGTGTGTTAAATTTATGCCGTTTTATCGAAAGTAATTACATTTATGCATGCAAACTTAAGAAACAATTTTTAATTTACAATTGACATTTATATTTATATCGTACGGGATATTGCTTTAAATTTATTTTAAAAACTTTGCATTACATTTTACATATTTTTTACACATCTGTCAACATAACACTAGTGAGAAAATATACTCACATAATAACTTCATCAGTTAGTATTTGAATCCCAATTGAATACTTCTGGAAAAATTAAAATTTATTATTTTGAATTTAAATTCTTCTCGGTAAAATTAGAAAAATATCAATTAAAAAACATTATGTTAGAAAAAATATTTACTTAACTATTCGTATCTGTGTCGTCTTGCTATTCACTGGTCATCTCTGTTAAAAATGACTAAATAACTTTTAATTTATTTACAGTGATAAAAATATGTTCAAGAATTACTATCTTTGTCCAATTAATGCAGAAAGGTAGTAATTACTGAAAAATCATAGTTTGAGACCTTACGCAGCAAAAATTAAATAAGCAGATATTTGAATATTTTCAAATATAATTTCATAATAAGACATAATTTCTTGAACTTTATCAAATTAATGATAATTAAATTTTAACTTTTATTAAATGTAAAAATATTACATAGGCTCCCATAAAATGTTACATAATATTATGAGTTGTTTTTAGAGGTTCGATCTTTTTTATATAACCTCCTTTTTTATACTAAGACGTATGAGATTTGATTCCATGTAAACTCTTAAAGGATATCCAGAACAAGTCCTCTGATATTTGGAACGAGTAATCTAAAAGTTGTATATACGAAAGTCTAACCAACATTTAGATAGGTCTTGCTGAAGCATTTTCTTTTCTATATCAATATTTCCTTTTTTATTTCTGATAATTTTCTGTTGCTTTTGAAATTCATGATAAATAATACGTTTCTATAATATATTTGGGCTTTGGAGATATTGAATAATTGAAAATAATCCAAATAGTTTTTTTTTCATTTAGAATAGGATACAACCTATTTCATTTTTACTAATCTTACATCTGTTCGAACTAAGTGTTTTTATCGTTAACTAAAAACTCATAGTTTATTCGGTATACTCTTTAAATTGTGATGTTAATCTAATAGCGTTGTAAATGCACAATTGCCAATGTAATTTGATTATCTATAGAATTCCCTTTAAATCTTACGAAAAACATATTTTTGATCTTTTTTAGGGATTTTAATATGGCATATTATTGATCACGGATTATAAAAATATAAAATGAAAAGTATGCGATGTTATATGAAAACTACGCGAAATACTTATTTGACTTATATCGGGGATAGGTAAAATGGACAACATATAACGGAAACATTGAAGTCACTATTGTATAATATATTCGGACCCGATATTTTATTGCTAACGGACTTGAACAAATGTTTTTAATTGCTTCTAATTTATTAGCACATAAAACTCTTGTTACGATTTCCTGCATCGTTATAAATACACTCACTAATAATTAAAACATATCTCCTCATTCATCCGTAATGTTCGTAATATTTCAATGTTATGATATATTATAGGAAGATTAATTATTGATTTGATGTATCACTAAATAGTAATTATAACTAGTGGTCGCCCAGTGATCGAAATTCAACAGCATTATACTTAAATACCTGCTCAATTTGTTGAAAATGCTAATAGACAGGCAAGAGTAAATCAATTCAGATTGCTGCTACAAAATGTTGTTTTACAACAGGTGTATATTAAGCAAGCTGCACTTCAATAATATATAAAACACATATCTGTTACAAAAAATATAATATAAACATCTTGTTCGTCCTGACATACATTCTATAAACTATGAAAAAAGGGATATTCAAAATCACACAGCTCGAAACTCATTCAGACAATCTGCCATTTTAAAATTCTTTGGCGACAATCTTTACTCTGCGGGACTGTTTGACCGCAGATTTTGTTTTTGTCATCGATAGTATGAACATATACAATGAATCTTTTATTGTCGAACATGAACAATGCAACTTAGCTAATTAAAAAATCTTAGCTGATCTAAATAAGTTTTAGCTTTCTGTACTCCGTATCCTAACTACTAAAACTATGCCAAAGCTCACAATTATCCTTACACGCAATGTGCTTAAAAAGGGGTACAAAGTTTCCTCTTCACTTATTAATCTATAGACACTAGGTTACATGCATTAATTGAGTTCATGGAAATTCGTTCTATGAAAATAAATTTCATATTAAGTTCAAGTTTCATTTAATTGGTTTTGATAATACATGTATGGTTAAATAATCACTTTGTTTGAATATGGTTTATGTTTCATGTAAGTGAAGCTCTTATTAAATTAATAATATATCGTTAACCTTTGACTGGGGACATGAAAAAAATAGAACACTGTCGTTGAAATGGGGTCTCATATATTCCTAATATGTTTAGGCAAATTTAGGAAGTTTAATGAAGATGTATGACTTAAAAACCTATATAATTATAATGTTAGCCTACAAGCGATTAAAAAACATGAAATAAATCGATCTCCATTCAATATTTTACAGAATTATAAATAAAAGAATGGGTTAAGACATTTTTCAGTCTTAATTGATTTGACGTTATTTAAAGTCTGATAAAAATCTAATTATATAGCTTAAAAACAAATCATAATATTTTTCTTAGGATTAATCCAACACTATAATATAAAAACGTAAAAGCCTCTTCAAAAAACAAAAAAATAACAATGTACCCAACCACAGGAAAGTCACTGGCAGTCTTTGTACAAAAGAAGTGAACATTGCAATCATTTGGGCTTCCTGCACTGTACACAAGTGTAAGCAGTCATCCTCTGTAGCTTAGGTGGGCAAAGTCTGCAAGATTCCCGACTGTTTAGTTGGTAAATTTGAGTTTAATCTTCTTCAGGAAGCATATCACACTCAAAATACGTGTCATGGTTGACTTCAAGTCTCGTGGCAATCGTGTATTGACTACACGTTTTTGAATGTGAGAGAGAACTAAAGATCTGGCTAATTTAAAAAAAAAATTAGCTCTTTCTCCTTCTTTTCCTTGGAGCATATTATATATATATTACATATGCGTTCATTTCACTTGAGTTCAAAATATGATAGAACACTACCATTGGCCACCACCTTATTCAGTGACTACATGAATATCGCAAACACTTTTTATCTGCTTCATCTACTCCTCCCTTTGGCGAATTATAAAAGTGTGTGACTTTCGATTTATTGGTGTTACAATAAATATAATTGCTGTGGTGAATTGCCGATACAAGGATTACTGCTTTATTCTTTTTGGGGACGTAGGAACATAAATTTTTTTCTTTTATAAAGCCAAATAGCGAAGACTTAACTTCACGTCTTTTTTGTGGTTGAAATTCACTAGGTATTATCTGTTTGTTTATATTTCCGTTGCCAACATATGCCAGTTTCTTTTTAGCCAATTGATCCACGAACTCTATAAAAGAAAACCAATTGTCAGCAGTAACATATATATGTCATTGTTTCCTGTACTTTATATAAGAAACAAGGACGTGGGGTCTCACTGACTTCATCACGACTTCTAAAAGGTATAATTTACGTTGTCGCACCGGGTAATGCAACTTCCTGCCTTGCCGAACGTTTTGCGACTAAAAAAATGCGTCTGTGACGTTAGGTCGCGGGAAGTGCAGGGAAGTATTGAATTTGTAGAAATCAAAACAATGAGGGGCCTCACAGATTCACATCACTAGTTAAAGGTTAATTGCTCTGATGGAGTATTGTTTTCAATTGTTACGAATTTCTATATTTAGCTTTTATGAAATTTAGTACCAGTTAATTCTTGAAATCTACTGAAATTTCAAGCATTTTATTCACATTTCAATATTTAAGCATTTATTCACATACAAAATTTCAAGCATTTAAATTTTCAAGATATTAATTTGAGAAGCAAAGTCATTTATTTTTCAGTCACTTATTAGTCAGAAAAAGCGCTCCACGCTTTTAAACTCAAATATTTACTCCATAAAACACGGGTTATATTAAAATCCAGACAGAGTAGCCGGGGTAAACAGGTTTGATAATTATTTTTTTTTATTTTAACGCAATATTTTTAAAATTAAATTTTTTTGGAGTTTACTCCTTAAAAATCGATTTTCATATATAGCGCTCGGTATGCAATTTTATGCGAGTAAAATCAAAGTTTGGAGCGTATGAAGTTCAAGGTGTTAAAAAAAATTTATACATTATGTAGCCTCTTCGCGCAACGTTTCTGCACTTCTTTAGAGTGAGACCTAAATATGTTTAATTGGAATCGACTGCGTAGTATGTACTGCATATCAATCGTTAGCTAAATTCAGCCACATCTTTAACTGACATATAGTATTATTTACGGTTATCGACAGTTCCAAGCGTCGTTTTTTTTCGGCTTAAAGTACTGAATTTAATAAAAGTATTAGAATTAATACAAGAAAAAGAAACTACACGGAAAAGAGTACAGATATTGGTCTCTTACAAAGATGTAATTGAGAATAAACGCGCCAACGGAGCAAACGTGAAGATGAAAAAAGGGGAAAGTACAGTCAAATGTTCACGTTTATAATGAAAATAGCATTTATTTATTGAAAAACTCACAAAACAAGTACATAGGTGTATAAGGAAAAGTATAGAGTATAAAACTAGATTTTAACTCTAATTATGTGTGCATAAAATGGTTAGAGTATTTATGTATATATTTTCAAGGCTTACGTATGATTTTAAATATATTAAAAAAGTATTGTTCAATTATCAAAGTTAGTATTAACGTTGAATTATATTATTTTCTATGTACTGAACAAAACCTTAATTCTCTCGGAACTGGTTTTAATTTGTAAATAATATATTTTGTATTTCCTCTTTAAATGTTATTAATATAGGTTAAAGAATGTCCCAGGATAGATGTTGAGAAAAAATATCGTTATATAATCGGAACATTTGAATTATGTGGTTAGAAAAATCTATATTATTGTTATAAACCTGTAGTATGAATAATCTCTGTAATGGTATACGGGAAGTGATTCAAGTGTTGAAGTTGAGTAGAGAGAGAAAATGGGGACAATCCACAAGCGAATGTATGATTTTATATAAATATAAATTTGGTTGATTAGTATAGAATTAATTTGTTTGCACGAAAGTAATTTCCTTTTTTTTATAATATGCGAAGAAATGTGCACTTTATTTATTTCTTTAGATAAAATGAAGTCAATTGTGCCGAATTCGGTTTAACATAAAAACCAAGCAGATAAGAGAGTTGGCAAGGGAAAGATAGCAGCAGATGGTCATCGGCGGACGGACGATACGCGATTAGATCCAAATTTACCCCGTTGTTTCAATGGAAAATGATGGGAGTACCATCAAACGATTCTCCCGACAATTCAATCGAGGTAAATAACGCGAATTTCGATAAGTGTTCAATTGATCTTTTATTTATTGTGTTTTTTAGAAATTGGTTAATATAATAAGAGGCACCTATAGTTTTTAGATTGATTTATTTGACGTGAATTTTATTCAAACTTATATTTAATACTGGAGAAGTACCATTACAAATGAAAGTAAATAGTAATTTTTAAAACCTTTTAAGCCTTTAAAGTTACAAGTTGTAAAATTCATTTAAGAATTTTCAATTGGATTTTTAGTTTATTTTATTTCTAGCGATATGCAAAAATGTTTTGAAATTTGAAATAGGTAAATTTGTCATATCCATGAATTGACATTGAAATAATCAGAGCCAATTATCAACAGATCCGTCTGAGCAACAATAGACGAATAGAAGTAAAGTTTTTGCTGAAGTCGCGGAAACTTTGCCAGCATCGTCCGTGGCAACGGAAGATGTTCCTGCTAGTCAATCTAGGGGTGAGATATAGGAATCCATGTTAGACGTGGACACGAATGTACCAATATACAGGAATATAAATGAAATACGTTTTTAGATTATTATTTTTTTTACTTCTGCATATTTTTGTTTATATATGTTTATTCCGTTTTGTATTTTTAAATAAAATTGTTTTTATTTCGTTTTAATTTTTTTATACTCTATCTAAGATATATTATCTGTATTTTCATTACTTTAATTTTTATAAATTTTTCTGTGTGCGTTGTGTGTTATTTTATGTTTAAAATTTCACAACAGACAATTAAATTTTTAATAAGAAGGCGTATAGTCATTACTTTTTTGTAATTCTTTACTAATTGTTAAAGTCGAATTTATCTTGTCAAGCTTTCTTAATAGGGGTCTATAAGTATACATTATAATTTGGTAAGAGTTTGATAGAACAAATTCTCAATGAAATTCTGTATTGACCAATGAAATAGGATTGCCATATCGAAACCTTATAAAAGAATGGTTTGTATTATCTGGTCCAAGTTAGTTTCATGCACGGTTTTGTTTTAATTATGGGAAAATTGTACCATACATGCATTTCAATAATTTATTGTAGCCTTTATCATCACTCATACTGAAATTTAATTTGTCAGAATACAATAGGTTTTTGCAAGTATTTGTTAAATTACCAAGATATGAAAAATAAATATGTATAGATAACATTCTGAATTAAAACAGTCACTGGCTTATATCAACTAGTGCAAACTAATTTAATGCTCATTTTAACATTCTGGCTATTGGTAACGTGAATCATCTAGTGCAAAACTAATTTTAATGCTCATTTTAATATTCTAGCTATAGGTAAATGTAATCATGTCGCTAGTCAGATTGAATTTCAATAATATAATTTTTTAATTTCAATTTAGAATAATAATAAATAGATTTTCGAAATACAATATATGTTTCTGCAAGAATTTATTAAATTACCAAATGTGAAAAATAAATAGGTATTAATAACTTATTAAATTAAAGCAATGTAAGGCAATTTATCCCTGATTTTAATTGGTGCTACCTTCTGTAGATACATATAATGATACGAGTTCTGTGGATACAAGTATCTTAAATATTATCTATACATATGATAATGAATTGTATGTTTATTGATATTAGAGCGATGAGATTATTACCAAGGAAAAATGTCATTAATAATATAGTTTTCAAACTTTTAGACACACATAAATATCAATTATGGGTTGTGTATTTCTAGTTGATAATGAATTAATACAAATCTAAAAAATATAAATAAAAATATATATACGTTCTCACTATCATAAAAGATGCGTTTATTTACCCCGTTTTCATATTTCATACACTCCAAGAAAATCGTATTTAAGGAGTAAACTCCAGTCGCGTCGGAGCTGACATGCACATTTTTTTTGTCTTTTTGTCTTATATTAAAGGAGAGAATTTTTTGTTGAACTTGGTTTATATTATATTTAAAACACTTTTACAAATATTAATACTTTATGGAAAAAAAACTTCTAGAGAATTCAAATTAACAGAGCAGCATAATTGGTTAGGTTTAGTTGTCTCGTTTGGATTCTGTGTCTGTGGACGACCGAGCGTGCGTCCTCTCCATCTCTACCAAGTCATGAGTATTCACCTTGGAATATTCGCTTTCTGATAAGCTTGGAACAATCTAATTCTTCGGTCTGGCTTCCAGTTCTTTAAGTTAATCAATATTATGACAACATTTTATTTTGTTGTCATCAGAATTATACAATAACTGTAAATTTTCACGATAATACAATAATTAGAAGCCCAAATACGGTTAAAATACATCGTTTCGTTATCGAGTTCAGTATCTAACTTCCAGTTTTGTTTCATTGAAATAGTCCGATATTTTATTATGTTGACATTACACACAACTATCAATTTTCATGACGACACAGCAATTAGAAACCCAAAAACACGATTAGGATATATTGTTCCGTTATTGAGTTTAGTGCTTAACTTTCGGTTCTATTTCATTGAATTAGTCCGATGGTACTATTTTATCGTATTGTCATCAGAAATAAATTTAACATCCGTCATGATACAATTAGAAATGAATGAAATTTGATTTCACAGATATATCCATTACGTAGTTACCTACTTAGTTACAGGTCGCCTAATGAAAGCATATTGAAATAAAATGCAGATACTCATTCTTGTTTTTAAAGTTTTGGGAACGTCTAGTTCTTCCGTCTTCCTGTCTCAATCTTCTCTCATTTCGCCCTTCGTTATTTTTACTTCTCTATCTATAAGCATGTTTTGCTGTTGGAAAATTGTGAAAATTAGAACTGTTTTTATTTTGTACTTATCCCCAAGATCTCTTACAACCCACAACTTTTGTCTCAAAATCTTTATCATACGTATAAACAGATTATTGAACCATTTACGTGTCACTAAAACAAATTTATAAATAGAATCTTTGACATTATAATTTGATAAATCTATTGTCTTTCATTATATTGTCAGTCTATCCAAATTATCTTGTCTATACAAACGTAGCTTACGGTGCCTTTATTTGGTGTTCTCACTGACTTTGGAGAATATAAATTCAATTCATTCTTACTGTAATCAACAAAAACTTAAGTATGCGCATACATCGGACTGTAATTTAAAACGTATTTTTATAAAAAAACTTAAAATAAAACATCCCCAGGTAAAATATACACAACTTCCGAACGGAGCGATGTGGTAAGATGGAAAAATTGCCGCCACATTTTCCGGTCCCACATCCCGATTTATTCGACTCGTAGAATACGTAAACACGTAAACGGCAAAATATTCAACATTATGCTTGAAGGTATATTTCCGCTGGCCAGATTGATGTAGCCACTCTACACGCTATAATTCAAGGAGGCGGTCGCTTAAAGCTCGTTTTTTTCATGTAGCATTACCCTAAGAATCGACTACAAAATTATAAAAATTTTGGCAATTTGGTTTCAGTTATTTTGAGAAATGTAAGTGATGTACATTTTACGTCTATATATGGTGATAAACGTAAAGTATGGGTTGCTTTCGATAAAAAAATATTTGATTACGACTTACTAATAATGAATTTAAACTATGATTTTCTTTTGTAAAATCTGTGTCCAGTTACACTCACATTGTTAGTTGTAAAACGTTATATGTTTTGCGATAAGAACTGTAAATTATCTGTATCAACCTTTTATATAGTTGTATATGACTCATGACTTTTTCAGTTTATGAATAAAAGAAGTTCAATAACGATGGTTTTATTTGGGGAAACACTTTAATTTGAAACTACTTAGTATAAATCTTGGATTATGAGTAGTATTTACGTGTTTTAATGTCCACAGTAATGCATTTTGCTTTTTATAGAAATTATATTTATTTGTTGCTTGTAAACATGGTTTTGTCCACTTACCCATTTATACCAATATTACAAAGAAATTCTTTGGTGTTTGATAACAAAATTTCTTATAACACCCATTTTGGCCCGCGTCATTAGAAAGGAGTTCAAAAGTTTTCAAATTATTTTTTTGCTAGACACGGTTTGAATTCGATAATTAAAATTATTAGACAAATCTAAAATTGATTTAAATATAATTTTACAACACTATCTACTAGCATATTTCTCCATGTGCTTTTTGACTGGTAACATATAGGCGATAAGTATTCACATTGTAATACCGCTTCAGTGCGCCTTAAAGTGATTACGTTAAAGCAATTGTTGCTGTTTAAATACAGCACGCTCAACAGTAGGCGTATTGAACCAAGAGCAACAGTGCTATAGAATATATGTAATTATCGATAAGACATTCGACATCGACATTGTAAGCCAACTACAGTTTCGTGTGCATGGGAGCACTCTTGCGCTCTGCGCTCTTACTGTTGTTTTCCCTTACCTTCGTACACATCTCCTTAATGTCGATATTCGCGCGTCACTGGGCAAAATTTGCGGCGATGGTGACAAATTGTCTTATTTTATCGATATATTCCCTGATTCATTATCCCTACATAATGTTTCCACTCATCGAATGTTACTTAAGTAAATGTCAATATGTTAATGGTAATAATTATATGACAATAATTCATTAATGTTAACTTTAATTCTTATGTTTTGTTTCACATATATTACAAAGTTTATTCAATTATTGCTATGGGTATTTTCTATCTTTTTTACTTTGATTTTAATATATTTCTATTATTTTATTTGTCATTATGATTTTAATTGATATGTAATTATTGTGAATTTACACTGAAAATAAAGTTTTTATAAAATATAATATATTATAGTTATAAGTCAAAGCACCATTATTTATTCTACTTACATTTAATTAAATAAAAATTACTTCGTATATACGGGTATAACTTATACTACGATGTCTTCCTAATATATATATGTATATATGTATATATATATATATATATATATATATATATATATATATATATATAAACTATCTACTACTACATTTAAAGATACAGATATAATGCCTAATATATCTTAGACCACGTAAACATAACAATATCATAATTTGGTCGATTATTATTCGCAAAATAGTAGAGCTTACTTAAGCTGTGACAATTTTTATGTTAACATAATCCCATATACTAACACCACGAATGCTAATTAGATATTTAAAAATAGCCGTTTAGCTGGTGGGTGGGCTGGATAGGATACGTAACTAGGAAAAATACCATTCTAAAGCTTAATATTTCGTAGATAAAACTATACATTGAAAAATTTTTTAGTTTACTCTCAATATATTTGAAAAATATTCGATTTTGCAATGCAAAATTAAGCACGCGAATAAAAAAAAATACTTAATGGTTCTTCTCCTGTTATTTAAATATATGTTAATTAATTAATAAATCCATTTAAACCGTATCTGTTGTAACTAATGCTTATCCTAATAACTATTACATAGACGACATCTTTAACAATAAAATGTTTACGAAGCACGTAAAAGCCGATATTGGATAGCTCTATTGGTAAACTTGCTGGTTAAATTTATGTAAAGGGACTGAATAAATTTACGGGGCAGAACCCAACTTGGTACAAAGCGGATAAACGTTGGCTCATCCGGTCACTATTGCCTTTGGGTGCTTCCGCCCGTTTAGATATCTTTATCCCGGTAGTAAACAATGTTAAAACGGGATTTAGGTAGTGCGTATCGAGTGTCTAATATTAGCCCAGATACATGTGATTATATGTTATGGAAAGCCATCCGCACATTCACCATCGATACGAAATTTTATGTTCTTATATTGTGAACACTAAAGTACAGACCGTCTGACTTCTCAATGAGGCAACGTGAGTGTTATATGCTTTCTTGTCTGAGTGTTAACTTACTTGATATGATTAAACATGACTTTAAACCACTAAGCAAAAAAACTCATGTGTTTGATCACGATTTATTTCAAAATTTTTATTCCTTTATTTATTTATAAAACGAAGCTTAAGTTCCTCTCAAATTTATTGCTTCTTTTTTTAAGTCTCCAATATATTTGAATATTTGTAATTTATTACCTATGAGAAATATCTTTCTGTCTGCCAAAATGATATACGTATGCACTTACAATTTAGCCATTTGGCTGACATAATACATACAGAAAGGTACAAAACATTTTACAATATCTTTGCATTTAAAATAATAGAAAAGTACCAATTTCAAAATGACTATGGAATATTAAATAATTAAAGTAGAGTAGGTAAAAAAACCTGCAAGAAGTTAATTCATTATGGTATTCAAAATTATCGAAGCATATATATTAAAGTTTACAAATGTTGCTTAGGGCATTTTAAGTTAGAATTAAATTCAATATTTCTCGACATTTGCAGTAGCCATAACGTCCAATTGATTAAGGATAATCGTTTTAACGATTAAACTAAAAATAAAGTGCCCATAACCAACTTAGGTCTAGTGAATTGGATTTGTCATTTCACCGGCCCACTTCCGTCGAGTAGCTGTGCGGACTAATTCAGCTAAGAGCATGTGTAGTAGTTTCATGTTTACATGCAATTATATATTGTGAACATACGTATTAATTTTGCAGACTTTTGTATTTTGTTATATTCAGTCATCTGCTGCACCGGCATTGTTCGGTCATTACTAGAAAAGAAAGTAAATAATAACCTCTTCATGAATAAGACAAAAGGAGACCAATTTTCATTAGAAGAAAATAAATTAATGGGCAGTTCAAAATTAATCACAAAATTACATTATAAGCAATTGTTTGAACTTTATTGGCATTAATTGAACTTTTATGATTTAAGACATCGTTCGGATTATTTAAGTTATGGATTAAATGGAATTTCCATAACTTTTTCATCATGTCTACCCAGATCTATCTACAATTTTTTTAAAGATATTTACATAAAGTTAAAATGGCAATAAAAAAAACCACTTAAACTACTTGAGCATGAGGACTTGCAATATTTTAGAAAAAGTTTCATAATTATCTGATTACAATCTGGTTGTCAATGCATATAGTATTGTCGGTTAGATTTTGATCAAATTATTCACTCGATATTTGTATGAAATATAATTAAACTTGTTGTAAGAAATGAATGACATAGTGGAAATGTACGCGGTCAAGAATTGAAAGAAAATGTAAGTTCGTTGTTAAATGGATTGTCCTTTAATTTTATTTGCTAATGAAAATAATTTCCTTACTTGGTGCAAATTATTTTTTCGACGAATTTAAATTATATATGTTTATTTGTATTCACAATGTGTTGTAGATTTCACATGGCTCTTTCCAAAATATCTTTATAGCCTGACATCCGACATATTCATCGTTAATCAAAAGTACGAATAACTTCAGTATATATTAATTAACTATTATATGCTAAAGTTATGTTTAATTCCTGTTATTTAATGTTATGCAGATATATTAAATAAAATTGCACAATTAAGTATTTTTACGTAAGTTTTACCTAATACAAAATAATATTTATTCTTTGTAAAGTTCATTTGAAATATTTTTGCGGTAATCAGTTTTGACCTTTAAATTTATATACTTTTAAGTAATAGTTTTGTATCATTTTTACATACCTATACTATTAGATTACCAGTACATCAAATAACATTGACAAGGAGTTTAACGAAACTATGGCATACAGCTGAAATTCAAGGTTTGAGGGTCACCTGGTACGCTTAGTGTTGCCTTCTTATTGTTGTTCTTTTATTGACTTAAGAATCCTGTTCTCTTTGTTCTGTCTTCTGTGTTCCGTTTCTTTTTCTGCTATGTAATAATATTTATGTTTGGAAATTTTGCTTTTATTATTAAATTGTATTTTGTTACTTTGAATACTAAAAAGCCCAAAAACATTCCACCTCAATTTATAGTCCTTGTGCTCTCTTACCGTTTCCCATAGTCTTTACTTTGATTAGTATTTGAAGTACTATTAATTAACCATTTTGATTTATTTTATAGTGTTTATTGATATATTTAAAGTTACGCGAAACCAAATTGCCAAACAATTGTTATGAGTAACTAAAATATACTGGTAATGGCAATAATTGTGATGTATAATTTTTTTTAAAATTATTGTCACCATGACAAACTTAATTAAATGAATCAATGAATGACGGTAGTGTTATTTGTCATATATTGTTTTAAGTAGTATGTAACCGAAAGGAAAATAAGCATTTTGTTTAAAATGTGTATTAAATTTTTTTTTGTGTCGATAGAATATATATATATATATATATATATATATATATATATATATGTATATATATATTTATATTTATATATATATATTTATATACATATATATATATATATATATATATATATGTGTGTGTGTATGTGTGTGTGTGTGTGTGTGTGTGTGTGTTGAGTTGCGGCGAAATACTTTTATATTTTAAATAGCTTGAGATATTGGTGGAAATATTTATTAAAAAAAGGATGTGCTATACAAAACTTGCATAAAGGTACATTTTATACATCTACCAAGAGTCATATCTCGCCAGCTAGATTGATACGACCTGTCTAAACGCTATTTCTCAGGGAAACTGTAGCTTAGAGTCCGATATTTTCATGAAGGTGGAGTCTTAGTTCTCAGGCAGTGCTACTTTGAGTATTAATGACAACGTTACGAAAATATTCCGCAATTTGTTTTTCATTAATCTGCGAAACGTAAATGATGTAATATTCTTTGTTGTCTCATTGATTACGATTACACAATGTTCGATTACGATTTAAATATTTATAGGTTAAAAGAATTTTCCTGCTTTTTTTAAATTTTTATTCAATATTTCTTCTTTCATTATCAGTAGTAATATATTTGCATTATGATACAATATGTAATTCATTTGTATCAGTATTTTAAACAAATTTACGACTTAGAATCCAGACAATGTATTTTGTAGATAATACATATTTTAAAAACCAAAGTAAATATATTAAAATACTCATAGTGTACATTTTGGCTCTTTAATTTTTCAACAGAATTTTCTACATTGTGATTGTTATGATGGTTTTTGTCCCCTTTTTTATCCAAATTAATATCATAAAACAATTTTTTAGCACATCCATTACAAAATATTTCGCAACAAGTAAATGCTTAGTGCTAAAATTTTTCTTTCAATATTTAATTTCTACATACATATCCCATATAATTAAACTTCATTAATTCAATTATCAAACTATATTTTGTCACAATATGTCTCTGTACAACGTTAGTTCCAAAATTATCTTGTTTTCTAAAGTACAAATATTTTCTCCAGGAGCGTGGTAGTCATTAAAAGCATACATTTTAAATAAATATTATTTTTTAATATATTAATTATATGAATTTCTTCGCCATATTGTTCAAAATTACATGCTTTTTCTAGCTTTATACTTTTGCATATATTAAACATTACTAAACTAAACCGCCTTCTCAATGCCGACTGACGATGTTAACTATTTTAATGGTATAATTTTATAGTTTACTCAAATTATTTACAAATTACTGTAGTATATTTTGGCCAAAGTTAAAGTAATTCTAAAGTAATAAAGTGTCAAATAACATTAAATAACTTTTCAATTTGGAGGAGCGATTAGAATTAATTTCATATTTGGTTAACCTCATTTTCACAAATCTAACAACATGTTTCTATGTTTGTCTTTTGACTTCTATACTATGAATATCTAGGCGAAATATGCGTTACATTGGAATACTATTTCAGCACACCCCTGAAAGTGATTAGGTTAAACCAATTTAACTGTTTCAATACAGCACGTAACCCAGCAGGCATAGTGAGCTCGGAGCAACTGTGGAATACAATATTTGTCATTATCTATACGTTGTTTGTTCATGTTGTGAGCCAATTTCAGTTTCGTGTTCAAAAGGGATCGATTTTACTCTAACTCTTGTTAATGTCTGTATCCACACGCTATTGCGCAGTTTATCTGATGGTGGCTATAAGCTGTTCCTTACTGGGCCTATTTATTGAATATTACTTGAGGATCAGTGGATACTGATAACTAATTAATGTTATTTTTAATTCATCTATATTTGCATTTACTTTTTTCCCAAATTGAAATAAATAAAAATTAACTCGCTTGCTTTTTAATATGAAGATAAATATTTTCCAATACTTTTGAAGCCATCTTTCGAATTTTTATATATTGAAATATTGCATTTGTAAAATTTTAAATTTTATTGGTATTAAAACTCCAAATTAACATTAAACGAAAATTATTTGTTGGGATCACCGTCTTATAGTATTGTAATTTCTAGAGGGTACTGAAAAACTTAACGTTAGGAAGTTCCAGTGCAGAAGTGAATAATCATAATGAGAAATGTCGGTGAAACTAACAATGCGTTACGATCATTCATGTTTATTAGTTATTACTTATAGTTGTAGTAGAGAATTGATTTTTCCGTTTTATAATTTGTCTTACATTTTTAACTTTTTCTATTTTTCTAGTTAGAAACACATTGATATGAGTGTTAGTCTGGTAACGTATGTAATCCAGTATTGAGGATAAAATTAATTTTAAATTTATACGGGAGGGGAGGTTGGTGTAGGTCTTGGTGGTGCTTGTCTTGCTGTAAGACACTAACCTATAAAGTGCTGAGCAAAAATCGGAACATACACCCAAGTGTGCGGAGTTGGGCTTTATGTGTCACCAACAAGTTCATCATACACGTCCACGCTGCCCTCAGACCGCCGTGGCGGGCTGGGGGTAGGCTCACTACTATACCAGTGAGTCGTCCCTCCTGGGCAATGCTACGGTCCTTAGGACCCCGCACATTCCATCTACTCCCGGACTGCAGTAGCAAAGCATGATGGGCGAAAGCGAGCCCTAGGCGCTTTAACCTAGTATACAGCTAGGGGAGACAACCCTGAATTAAAAACCAGTGTGTAGCTCAAACGAGCTGCCCCAGACCGTAATCCTGTGGTCATGTCTCGCAGGAACGGGGGTCTGAGCTTCGCCACTTGGACCGCGAGGAAGGACACCTCTATAAAAAACCCCTAAATTCTAAGGTGTGGTACGTGCCAACAGGACTCTTTGGCTGAAAGGATAGATCAGTCACTAGCGACCAAACTCGACGAAACAGGCGACTCGTCGATCTATGTAGCCCTCTACGGGGAATAGGCGTCATCCTAGGTAGCGACCGTATTATCGTCCTATACTCGTGGGAACAAAAATGAGTGATCCAATCAATAATAAAAATAATAAAAATGAAAACTGCACCAAGATTAATAAAAACCAACCACAGCAGATAAGCCATAATGTAATATTTGAAAGTCGACCTAGAACACATTCTCTGGGTAACTATCCAACCACAACCTACCCAAAACAAAGTACTGACCAAGAACCAAGTACAAATAAGGAAGATGACTGGAAGGAAGTCACCGGTAAGAAAAGACCTCACTCAAGCCCGGAAAATGTTGGAACACAAAAACAAACAAAACTGGATACATACTGGCTATCTCAAACTCAACCGATACCAACAACAAATAGTTTTACTCAACTAGCAGAAGAAGAAACCCAAGTAGACAACTCCACTACTGTAGAAAAGACAACAAAACCACCTCCAATATTTGTTGACAAAGTGGGTAATGTCCGACCTCTACTTAACATGCTTAATGAACATGCTCCAAATATGTACGCTTTGAAGGTCCTCCACAATGATCGAGTCAAAATCCAGACCAAATCTGCCGATACATATAGAATTATCGTCAAACAATTGGAACAAAAACAGACTGAGTTTTTTACTTATAAGCTTAAACAGGATCGAGCGTTCAAAGCTGTGCTTAAAAATATGCATCCATCTACTAACACTGATGACATCAAAGAAGCATTAAATGATATGGACTACAGCTGCATAAACGTTTGGAATATCAAACAAAGAACCACAAAGAAGCCATTGTCCATGATCATTATTGAATTATTACCGAATGACAACAACAAGCGGGTATATGAAGTTAAAAGCCTAATGCAGTGTATAGGTACCCTTTGAACCTCCACGATCAAAACGGGAAATCCCACAGTGTGCGAAATGTCAACAATATGGACATACCAAAGCTTATTGTCGCCGACAACCTAAGTGTATCAAATGCGCTGGTGACCACCTCTCCATTGACTGCCCAAGGAAAACTAGGTCCGACCAAGTCAAGTGTATACTCTGCGATGGTAACCATCCTGCAAATTACAAAGACTGTGGAGTCTATCGTGAGCTTCAAAATCTGAAATTCCCAAAAGCACCAGATCGTAGATCCAGGAATAAAAATCAGTTTGATAAAACAGAAAGTCATGAACAAGAAAAACTAACGGCTCATAAAGAGAACTCTCAGAATACCAATCGACAAACATATAGAGACGTATTAACCAAAGGACATCAACTTCCACAAAATAGCGACATACGTACAAATGATATGCATGAAATAATGGACTTATTGAAACAAGTGATGCAGCAGTTGACTACATTGACAAACCTAATAATAGCACTCATGACGAATGGCTCAAAATAGATTGCTTAAAAATAGCTCTATGGAATGCCAATGGGCTGCCACAACACACCCTTGAGGTTCAATCGTATTTGCAGACACATAATATTGATATCTTGCTAGTCTCTGAAACCCACTTTACAAAAAAGAGTTATTTCCAAATACAAAACTATAAGACTTACCACACAATGCACCCTGATGGAACTGCACATGGGGGGAGTGCAATAATTATAAAAAAATAATATTAAGCATTATGAAACAGTACAATATTGTACTGAAGAGATCCAAGCAACAAATGTGCGAATCGAAGATCTTTTGTAATATCGGCTGTCTACAGCCCACCGAAACATAAACTTAAGGAAGCAGATTATGTAAGGTTTCTCGCCACACTGGGCCACCGATTCGTTGCTGGTGGAGATTATAATTTGAAATATCATTACTGGGGCTCGCGTACAGTAACAACAAAGGGACGGCAACTAAAAATGTCAATTGACAAACTAAATCTTAGTGTTGTCTCGCCCTGGGCAACCCACTTACTGGCCCACTGATGGAAGAAAAATACCAGATGTGATAGATTTCTTCATAACCAAAGGATTCCCTAGCAGCTTTATCACAAGTAGAACTAGCCTAGATTTGTCTTCTGATCATTCACCTGTAGAAATGACCCTCAAAAGGTCCATCACATTAGCTCCAAAACCATGTAAGCTGCACACACGCAAAACTGACTGGGATCTCTTTAGGCAATTAATGGCTCAATGCCCGGACGAGTCACTATCTATGAAAACCGAAGAGAACATAATGGAAGCTGTTGAACACCTCAACTATTGTGTACAAAGGTCTGCCTGGGCTGCTACCCCAACACTTACAGACACAAACCGTAAACTCGAATGTCCTCTGTCTATTCGTGAACTCCTGACTGAAAAACGTAGTACTAGAAAAAAATGGCAACAGTCTCGACATGCATCAGATAAAAAACATCTAAACTACTTGCAATCTAAGCTAAAATCAGCATTTAGCAATAACAAGAACGAAGACATACAATCCTTCTTAAAAAGTCTAGACGTGACATCGGCTACTGATTACTCACTGTGGAAAGTCACAAAAAATATGAAACGTCCAGTCTTAAACCAACCCCCTCTACGCAAAGAGAACAATGAATGGGCAGCCAGTGAAGCGGAAAAAGCAGTTACATTCGCCGAACACTTAAAACGCGTCTTTGTACCAAACCCCGAAATAAATTCCCCCAAAACACAAGAAGTGTCAACTTTTCTGAATCAATGCCACCAACTCGATCCCCCTATTTCGAATTTCACTAAGAGAGAAATAAAAGCTGTTATTGATACACTTGATATCAACAAGGCACCTGGCTATGACGTAATAACTGCCAAAATTCTAAGAGAGCTCCCAGAGGAAGGAATTTCATTCCTCACAATTCTGTACAATGCAATCGTACGTACGTATTCGATTCCTTCCCAGTGGAAAGTGGCTCAAATAATAATGATCCTCAAGCCTGGCAAAAATGCTGTTGATGTGAAATCTTACAGACCTATTAGCTTGCTACCAATTACTTCCAAGGTTATGGAAATTTTATTTCTGCGAAGATTAATGCCACATATCTATGATAATAATCTACTGCCTGATCACCAGTTTGGCTTTCGTCAGAGACATGGAACCATTGAGCAGGTCCATCGATTGGTCAAAAATATCCATAATGACTTTGAGTCAAACCAATATAGTTCTGCATCTTTCTTGAACATATCCCAGGCATTTGATCGGGTATGGCACGAGGGACTGCTGTTTAAAATTAAAAAGAACCTATCCACAAATTACTACAACTTAATCAGATCATATCTACACAACAGACACTTCTACGTTAAACAGGGAACTGAAACTACGTCTCTCTATCCGATCCAAGCAGGAGTTCCCCAGGGAAGCGTTATGGGCCCAATACTGTACCTGCTCTACACAGCTGACCTCCCAGTCACAGAAGGTGTTGTTACGGGCACTTTTGCTGATGACAAAGCAATTCTCGCAGCAGACCACCGACCAGACATAGCCTCACAAAAACTCCAAACAAGCCTTGACCAAATATCACAGTGGCTGCAAGATTGGCGAATCAAAGTTAACGAAATCAAATCAATACAAGTTACTTTTACTACCAAACGAGATACGTGCCCGGCAGTAAACCAAAAAGGAGTACAGTTACCGCAAGCCGATTACGCGAAATACCTTGGCGTGTATCTCGACAGACGTCTGACATGGTTCAAATACATCCTGACCAAACGATGTGCAGCGGGTCAAAAAGTGCGAAACATGTACTGGCTCCTTAACAAAAACTCTCAATTGTCGCTCGAAAATAAACTATTAATTTATAAATGCACGATCAAGCCTATATGGACTTATGGCCTACAACTGTGGGGAACCGCGGCAAAATCAAATATTGAAATACTACAAAGGTTTCAATCAAAAACGCTTAGAATGATAGCTGGTGCACCCTGGTATGTCACACACAACAGACTCCATTTGGAGCTTGGCATAAAATTGGTCCAAGAAGAATTCTCAGAGATGATAAAGACATACAGAGACCGAATCGCTAATCATCCCAATCCACTGGCTATAAACCTGATGAACCCAATAACGGCACCCAGAAGGCTTAAGAAAAAACTTCCCCAAGACCTTATATAGGGGCAAAATGAAATGAGTTCAAAAGGACGAACTCAGTACAAGACATGCTAACATACGCACCAATTGCTGAATGTCTCAAATGACAGATTGCAATAATATTAAAAAAAAAAAAAAAATTTATACAACTACGTAAAGTCCAAAAATACTTCTTTCTCTTCTTATTATATTTTTTAGTCGTTTTACTCGGAAGAAATTTCCAAAGATACACCGAAGAATTTTCATTCCAACTCTTACAAATGTAATTGCTCTAAGTTTGACCCGAATTATCCGATAAAGTGTTACAATTTTTCTCATGTAAATAGAAAGAAATTATTAAAACGATATTCAACACGTAAGTAATTATTTATCACTGCTGGCATTTTTCATCGGTATTTGGTGTTTAAACAATATGATCCAAATTTAAACAAGTTAATTTCATATTTTTCTGGACCGCGTGAAAGAAAATTTAAACGAAAGGAACATTCGAAACATTATCGATTTTCAAATTTCGTATGTTCTAACGGAATATGTTCTTGGGCTTTTTCTCCTATTCTTGACTAGTTTATTTAAATATAAAACAAATTTCACTTCAATTGTGTCTTTTAATAATACTGTATAGTAGATGCATGATATATTTAATAATAACGAGTCCACGAAACATATAGAAACTAAAAATATTGGATAGCTTCATTAGTAAACTTGCTGGTTAAATTTATGTAAACGGACCGAATAAATATATAGGTCAGAACCCAAATTCCAATGGACCAACTTCGTACGGATTAAGGCCCGTGCTTCCGATCAATATTGGTTTCAGTTAGTTCCGTCCGTTCAGATATTTTTACCTTTGTAGTAAACGATATAAAATGGGATTCAGATAGTGCTTATCGAGTGTCGAATATTAGCACAGACTTATTTATATACACGATACACAGACTTATTTATATACACGATACACAGACTTAAGTGTTTGAATTAGATTTACGTACTTTCGCCCATTATGTGGATATTTTAAGATATTGTGCTGTGAACGCTAAATTGTAGATCTTCGGACTTCTTCGGATCTTCGGTGTTGACTCGGTGTATATAATCCAACATAATTGTAACTTCTAATTTATCATCTCCGTCTAAAAAAAGGAAAGTTACGCGTTTGACTTCTATAAATTTAATAGTAATTAACTTGAGACATATTTATATACTTGACGAGTTTATTACTTTGCAAGAAATCCCTTCGTTTCCAACAAAATAAAATGAACTGAGAATTACACTACTTATGAATGAAATAGATACATGGAGTATTAAATATATTGGACTAGGTGTATATATATATATATATATATATATATATATATATATATATATATATATATATATATATATATATATATATATGTACACACTATTGAAAGTTTTCCGATAATCGAAATACACAACATTCACTTGTAAGCCAAAATGTAACCCTAAAACAATATTGTGATTTTTATAAAAGATAAGAAAAAAGACGTAAGAATAAGACAGAGAATACTAGCTTGCCGAAGCGGTTCAGCTTTATGTTCTTGTCTACACTGTTGAAAGTTTTCCAATAATTGGAAAACACAACATTCGCTTGTAATCCAAGATGTAACCCTAAAGCAATGTGTGATTTTCATGAAAATAGTTTCAAGTTATTTTGTAAAAAGATTTTTGACCTGCATTGTCAAAGTCGTCGGATAAATATATTTAAACTTCGTGAATGATGACGATTAGTTGTATTTATTTGCAACTGAAATTAAATATTTCCTTTTTTTCAAAGATATTATTCATTAAATTTAAGAAAAAAAATGTTTAAAATGTCTACAAAAGAAAACTATATATTTACGTGTTATTCATTTTTTCAATTACTGTTTTATTTTAATTGCATAAGTTAGTGCGGTTTTTATACACACACACACACACATATATATATATATATATATATATATATATATGAATATATATATATATATATATATATATATATATGTATATATATATATATATATATATATATATATATATATATGTGTATACTACTACTACCGTGAATATTAATATTTCGTTAATGGATCCTTGTACTGAAATACCCCAATATTTTTGAAATACTATGTAATGATTAAAAAATACAGTACTACTTTACATGTAGGGGAAGTACCCCAGAAAAATAATTTTTAATATATTTTATTACACAACTTTTCAGATCTTATAAAAATGTGTAACCGTGTCAACTTTCAGCATTCGGCACTAATAATCCACGAGTAAGACTTATATACGGAATATATACGTATGTGACTTATATACGGAAAGACAGACGGACATAGCAAAATTCCCTAATAAAAGTTCTCAATTTGGCTACGGAATCTTAAAAATGGCTACAGACTAATTAAATTGAAATTATTAACTTTTTGTTGATTGGCCAGTTACTCAAATATTAGGCAAATTTGAAATGATTTTTTTCTTGGCTTTCTTGTAGTTTTTTTTTCATTTTGTCTGTTCAATATATGTACATGTAATGAAAAAAAGTTATCACGGTTAAGAAGACTCTACTAGTTTTTGAATAATAGTTGACCAAATTATGATACGTGGTTGGGTCTTTATAACATTCATAGGAACATCACATAAATGAAATACGCTGAAAAGTTTATATGCGCCTAGGTGTGTACCTCGTAGTGCGAGTTATATTAATTGTTATATTGATATTGAAATTCCCTAATAAAATTGTCGTTCTTTTTAAATTCTTTTACAAACATTAAAAAAAAATGGCTCGATGATTGTACAAGTCTCTCTTAAATAAATAGTTGTAAACCTTTTTTTAGCTGAATTTATTAAAAGCGGCGCGATGTAAGAAAATATATCAAAGACAGTGCTATTCGTGGGTTTATTGTGTGATTTCACTTGTGATAAGTATTAGTGAGTTAATCCAAATGGGTTTCATAGCTGTGCATTGTATTAATGGACAATGGCTACGGCAGTATCCTTTGTATCGTTTCTATTTTAGTGTATTTGCATTATAAAAATAAGTACGGATGACGATATTTAAAAATTCAACAATGCAGCAAGTGTAATATTCTAGGAAAAAAAGAAAATAAATAATATCAATGCATAATTCAATGAAAAGACTTAAAAATTGAAAAGAAATGCTTCTTCACCTTTAAAAAACAAAAAACCTACATATAAAAAAATGCTAACGACGCCCTCTCTGTATAATCATGACATAAAATCAGGATACGTATTTTAATGAAACTTATCAGTCTTATTTGTCTATAAAGAACAAGAAAACAAAAGCCTTTAGGCTCACACGCTTATTTAACGTCTGTGAATCTTCCTATGTGAATAAATATGAATGTTTTCAATTATAAATATTGAATATATCAAAAAGTATCGCACATATAGAGAGTAACATTCCTACAGCATTCGGTGTGGGTTAATGTTTTATCGTAATATTGGTTATATTATTAACAATAAAAGAAAAATAACATGGACGAACATTGCTTAGCATGATATAATGGTGGCGCAAACGGGTAAAGAATGTATTAGCAAAACGTCAATCAACAAAACTACAATTTTTCTACTTAAATTATTAATGATAATAATAAATAATTTAAACACATTATATAAAACTAAAATGCTGCAATCACAATTTTGAAGGCGGAATACATACGAAATACACATCTAATGTGTTTGGTATAAAACGATTATAAATATACCTCAAGCGGCTACCTTCATTGCCTAAGAAATTTATGTAGGTCCAATTAATTTTTAACAAGTAAATTTAAGAAAGTGAAGTCGGATAATTTTAGAATTATGTACAAAAGAAACGTCTGGCCATACCCGGAGACAATAAAACATACAATATTATGCACATATCTCGGAAGCACTGTCCTGCAAATGTCTGTCCTACGAAAAAATTGGAGTATCTTTGGCCGAATCTTGATGATCTTTTAAGTTTGAAAAGGCACTAATAGAAAAAAGAATGGATCATACCACTTATCTGTGTTGATGGTGAGTTTAGTCAGCGGAGTGCGTTTTGCGCTAAATCGATGGAAATTCGGCCATTGTACTTGTATAATGAAAGTCGGCAATTGTCGGCCACAGTTCTTTTTAAGTAATTAAATCATATGATTGGTATAGTATGGTTCAGAAAAACACTAAAAAACTAGTTTTGTGTAAGGTGTCAAAGTATACGGAGTAAAGTATGCACGTTTGTCGTAAAAATAAAATTAACAGATTTTTAAAATTTACTTGAACATAATTTCGCTTCAAATATTTTCTTAATTCAGTTCAAAATACATATAAACCTATTTTTGTGTCACATTATTGACATTTCGTTTTTCCTTGTTTGTTAGGTGACTTATACTTTGAAGAGTTTTGATAGTCACTAACGACGATATTGATCAAACAATTTTCGGATAAATTTTCACAAGGTCACTTGAATTGTAAATAGTGTGCTATTTTATCGATCTCCTATGTTAATGAGTTTACAGTGTTATGCAATTGGTTTCATGAAAAAAAATGTTTGTAAGTATATTACACATAACATAAACGACTACAATTTAACTTGTAAAACGCGAGTTCTGGACAAAAATATTTACTTGAAATAACTATTCCATATGACGGAGTTTTGGTTTGCTTTAAGTAAATTAATTTTATGTAAAGCTTATTTCACCCTGTGAAGTAGTATTTGTATTTATCAGTTTTACTGACAGCTTTTTATTGCTTTCCAAACTATCACTTAGAAAGAGGTAAAAGGAAATCAGTATTGTTGGCGCTTGAATTTGTTGCATTTTGATATTTTCACCACTTATTATTTTCATGTAAACATAAGTGTTTTGATTTAAATACAGTATTTTTGTAGCGGGCAAGTAAAGTTATTTCGACTAAAATTTAATGGACATTTAAAAGAAATATATCATGAAAGTCATGTGAAAAAATGCATTGACGTTTAATATGAAAGTTCTATATTTTAAGTCGATTTTTATAAGGTATTTTCAGTGTTGTGAATATTATTGTAATACAAAATAAAAACTATTTTCGCATATATAAATAAATAAATATATATATATATATATATATATATATATATATAAATATATATATATATATATAAATAAATAAATAAATAAATATATATATATATATATATATATATATATATATATATATATATATATATATTAGTGTACAGCGCTACTTACTAATAAAAGAACTTTATTTGAAATATTTATTATTTTTCGAATAATCCTGATAAAATTAATCACGAGACTCAGATAAACGTAATATTTAGAGCTCCGTACCTCAAAAAAAAAAAGAATACTTATGAGATCACTTCGTTGTCCGTTTGTCTGTCTGTCAGTCACATCTCTTTTTCAGGAATACGTGAAAGTATCAAGTTTGAATTAAAAGTAAATACTTAGGTCTACGATTTTTTGGACCTGTTAAAAAGTCAAGCTTCTACGTCAATGCAACAAAAAAATCCAAAAAATACGGTCATTTATGCATTTTTTGACACTTGCAAATAAAGAAAAACCTATAGGGTACTTTCCATTGGCCAAGAACATTAAATTTGGCAAGAAGCAAAGTCTCACAAAAAATAATCGTTACACTCAGATAAACGTAATTTATAGTATTCCGTAATTCAGAATGAAAAAAAGAACCCTTATAGGATCACTTCGTTGTCCGTCTGTCTTTGAAGTCTCTTTTTTCAGGAATGCGTGAAAGTATCAAGTTGGAATTAATAAGGTCTACGATCTTTTGGACCTGCAAAAATCAAGCTTCTACGTCAATGCAATAAAAACCCCTAAAAATACAGTCATTTTTGCCGCAATTCAGTCAAATATTCGTTGACCAAGAATCATGAAATTTGGCAAGAAGCAAAATCTCACAGCACAAATAAAGGGAAAAAAATCTGGAAATACTTAATTTTTAGTTATACTACTAATTTTTTTTATTCAAATATGCTTGTGTGTTCAATACTTTTAGTAGATAAAGTAGTTTTGCTACGAAAAATGAACATTTTGTAAATAGTTTGGATGGGAATATTACTTATCATTACATATTTATAAATGCCTTAGTGTGTATGGAATTCTCGTAGTGCGGGTTACATTCGTCCTTTACAGGTTTTTCTCTCCTTTATTGCTAGAAGTTTCAGGTTCATGTATTTATTCTTGAGTATCAATTTTAATAAGTTTTCCCTAGTCTGCTTAAAATTAGTAATATTTCAAATTTAGTTTTACACTTAACTTAGAAGTTTTTTAATTGTAGGCGCCAAGTCGTCTATTTATAATTAGCAATAATATAAGAAGAATAAAAATGATGGATACACTAACAGAAAAAGCAAATTTTTGCAACTTTTAATTTATTTAATTAATGAAAAAATTTAGGAAAAACGGTCATCACAAATTGAACACTGGTGCTTATTTTTCGAAATCCATATCATCTATCAATAAGGTAAATCTTCATTACCTCACTGATATGGCATAGAGATAAGTGGAATTAACAATATCTTTTAAACTATTATTTTAAGGAAAACATTAAATAACCTATGAAATTTAATCTCAATTAGAAATTAATTGGTAATGGAAACATTATTATGACAGAAACTTCCATGAAAATAAAATTTATGTACAAAATTTCTGTCATGGTTATTTCCACCAAAACTAAAATAAATGAAAATAATTTTCCGGAATAATCAGGACAACATATCATATACAGATAATTTCTACACGTTCTATTACTAATGTTATATAACGCAAGGCTTTATAATCTCAGAGAGAAGGATGCTGATTGACATTTTCCACCACTATCTTTGATTTTTTATTTTCAATTTAGTAAGATATTTCTCTAATGTAAAATGATACTCTCCTGATCACAGTTAAGGAATAGTTTCTATAATCTCTAGAGCAAAATGCATGTAATGGTCACAATTACTGAAATGTTTCAATAGTAGTAGTTAGGGCTATTCTTTATTGACCCAAGTCCAATATCTGAAGAAGCTAATAGAAAACATTGTTAAAAATCTCTCTTGTCTCTCTTCGTATCCTATATTTTTAATGTAGCACAGAAATTATTGGATGTTCCGGTTCGATCTTCTCTTATTTCCCTTAACTTAAAGCTTTCCTGTGTACTTCAATTCCCTCAATTTAATACTTCTCTAAGTTGCTTTAGATGGTTGCAAATTTTGAGAGTTTCAATCCAGAATGAAAGTGTATTTGATCGAGATGTTTAGCTGAAGCCAACAATAATAGTTCTAGTTCTTTCTTCTATAATTATTTGATATACTTCAATTCCCTCGTTTAGCTTGCTTTACACGGCCACAATTTTGAGAGTTCCAATCGAAAGCAAACGTGTATAACCAAACAAATACAAATGCAATATTTTGTTTGAACTTTCTTTACTTTTTTTACTTTAATTTAAGAACAAAAAAAATACATTAGTAAATCAAAAATTACTTTTTCGTCATTTCTCCAGATCAGTTCATCACGTAGTTTATTTGAAGTTTTTGAAAAGATAAATTATTATTAAATTATAAATATTATATTTGTTTTTTTATATTACACTATATTAAAAGTTACACCTAATGAATAATATAAGTTACAGTGAACACATATCTAATTAATATAACTAAAGAGTATCTTGGCAAAAGCTCTTTACGATTTATGAAACTTCGTGTAGCAGTCAGTGTAATTGAGTAAGCTATTTTTACGAATCGAGGCTAACAATAATTATTTGGGCATTACTTCCAACGATGAATTTCCCGTCAGTCAGACTAGATATTTACGCACATTTTTATTAGGCAAGCGTGTTGCGTATTATTTTATATATATAGAAAGCTTACATATATCTATAGACTAAGTTCGACGTTTAGAAATTTATAATAAATATGTTCAAATTATTTTGAATGAAAAATGCACATAAATTATTTACTAATTTAATAAAATCTTTGCTCAGCTAATTTCCAATGCATTGGATAAATTGATAAAAATTAACAAGTAATTAATTATTAGGCAAAAACAATGTTAAATTATGATCTCAATAAAAATATAGTGAAAATGTAGCCAATCGTGATTTACCAAAATATATCAAGATCATGACTCTAAAATAGAGAAGCAAACAGCAGAAAACGTCGAGATAAAATAATTCCTCTAACATGAGTATTGTGATAGTAAATTAAGCGCTCGGTTTATTGGGAATTGCAAACTGAATGTTGACAAGCGAACACGAAATGCTAAAAAGTATTCACGCATAAAAGTCCAATACCTGTGATAACAGTAGTCAAAACTTTTAAAATAAGAAAAGTGAATAAATCTTTTCTAAATTTCCCCAACCTAAGATCATAGCCTCCGTATACGGAGACCAAATAACTAATCCTTTTAGAAATTATAACAAAGAAAGTGTTATTTAAAGTTTTAACATAGTTGCTATAATTTAATTGCCGAGAGTACCGTATAACAAATCCCTGTATCTTAAATGCAGATTTAAATATGTCAATATTGCAATCTTGGTTGATATGTGACTTTTCTTATTTACAACGAAGTCCCGAATATTAGAAACACGTGTGAAATATGCTCACTACTACAAACATATACGTGATTGGGGATCATAAACGAGAGTAGATCTGGGCACTCATGTTAAAATTAAGCTTCCAAACTCTATTGCGAAACTATTTCTATATCTTTTAGCATAACAGTCATAATAACTACTTATTCTCAAATATAACTTTATTGTCGGCACTCGGCTTTATTTAATGTTTTTTTTAATTTTTGACTTCTAACGAAACATGGTTTATTATTAATAGAAATGGAAGAGAATCTGAATTATTCCCCCTGAATCACCCTGGATTTAGTAACCTAATCCTTTATTCTAAAACAGAAAAGCTGTTTCCGAGGGCAAAAGTAGTTAGATTTGTTAAAGGGCTATCTTTATCGACATATTCAAACCCTTTTTTATTTGAAATAGTACTACAAATTTTATTTCAACTTTGTAGGAACATAGTCAATAAATGGAAAAATATTCGTAAAAGAAGAAGGCCTGTGTCGAATACTATTTTACCAGTACGAATTTATGTGAAAATATGCCTGGGCAAAATTAGTTTAAAACTAAAGTTATAAATTTGGGTTACAATTTATAAAAAATAATGTGTTTTTTTTAATTCGATACTACAATTTAGTGTAGACAATTTAAATACCTAAAAGAAAACAAAATAATTGTATAAACTTATTCATTAAATAAATACTGTTAGCTGCAAATGTTTAATTACGTTACTTTTTGTTTATTTTTTACTTTAAAATTTTTGCAAATCACTTATAATTGAGAGAAATACTTATATAAAGAAAAATGAGTTAAAGTTTAAATTCATATAAAATAATAACTTTTTATGGGTCCATAGTCCTGTATAAAATTAATGCTTTAAATACTATGCAATAAAAAATACAGCCTTTCAATATCCTGTGCTTTGATACTGATTACCTCATTAAAACTATCATTAAAATTGATTCTATAGTTATACATAATCAGGAAATTTAATAACAAGAAACATTTCATATCACATGGAAAAGAAAAACATTAATGTTTAATTCTATGCGTAATTATTACGTGACAAACTAAATTTTCATTTTAGGCCTTACTATAATATTATATAACGTTTCGAAAACTTTTAGGACGCGAAGTTTACTCTCACCTGAACATCTTTATATTGTTATAACTATTATATATATATATATATATATATATATATATATATATATATATATATATATATACACGTGCGTGTGTGTGTGTAATGTAGTATTAATTAAATGAAGTTTTGGTCTGTCTTCAATTCCATGTCATCTTCAACCATCAGAATGACATGTTTAATAAAAAGTGCTTCTCTACTACAGAGGTACGTAACGTTTCTAAAATGTAGGATCTCCCAAAAGGGATTTTCTATTTTGACAGCTAGTTGTAGGCTGAACTATAAACATTATATATTACCTGACTTTTGATGTAAATTTAACAAATAACAGTGGAAAGTTAAACGATTTCCCAACGCGTAGATTTTGCAAAGCTTTATCACTAAAATTGGCTTTCCGTTCATTGAACGTTTCTTATGTAATGTGAAATTTAAATGTGCAGCGCGGCAGTCATTTGCTCTAAATTTTGTTTGCACATACTGTCAATTGAAATTCCTTAATTGTTTTAATCATATTAAAAAATATGAACTTCTACTGAAAGAGGCGATCGCATATTTACCATAATATCATGCTAAAAAAAATTCGCTTTTTAATCGGCAAAAAAATATTAAAAATTATTTATATTAAGCAGTCAGCGCAAAAACTATATTTCAATTGTTTTATAGACTTTAAATTTTCTATAGGTTTAGCCATTGAGTGATTTTTTTCATAGGTTGCCTTACTTGTATTTTAATGATAAATTTATCATACACCAATCACAAATCCGACGTATTTTACACATTTTGTAGATTTTCATTTTGATCGTTAACGCTATTTGTTTAACAAATTGTGCACTGTAGACTCTACCAGCGAATACGCCACTTAGACGCCAGGCCTCTTATGTCACTGCGTTAATTATTTCGGGTTTAAAATACTTTCATGTAGGTTTGATACTTTTACCTGTTTATAATTTAATAAAAAAATAAATTTAATTTTTCAAAACTAATTGAAACTACGCGATGTGGTGTTATATCTACTTTATTTAAATTCTTTACCACGTCCTAGGTTTCGTTGTATGACAACATCTTCAGATGGGCAATTTGCCTTTGAAAGGTCTTTATACATTGCCCACTTGAAAATTTTGTCATTAAACAAAAACTAGGTCTTGGTAAAGAACTTAAATAAAGTAGATTTAATACTACATCACGTAGTGTCATTTAGTTGAAAAAATTTAATTAAAATTAATTTCCACAAAATTAACGCCAAATATATTAAATTTAAGAAAATAAACGTAATCAAGCTTGATAGAGCAATTAATATTATATTAGAATTTTACATAAAAATTATTTTAAAATCCTATGTACTCCCTTAAAAGGTCCCATAAAATATCTTATATGCTTTACTTTAAAATGAATTAAAAACAAATATTATTAAATTTTTACGTGCATAAAAACATGTCGTAAACTCTAATTTATAGATCATGTAATATGTTTGAGTTCATGAATAAATAAACCTCATCACATACGGGCTCAATTCACAGGTTGTGATTTCCAAAGCAATAAAGTATTTGACAATAGTTAAAGCTAAAATTGGATTAAAAAGAGAGTGAACTATGTGTCCTTAGTAATATTGTTTAATGTTTGTATAATAAAATGGTTTTTATCATTCACGTGACCACAAACGCCAATCATAGAGTACTTCGTACTTCATTTTTAAGTGAAAGTCTATACAATTTTGAGTAGCGAGAATCAAAATGATATAGGTGTTACTTAATAGATGTTAGAGTTAATGCATCATTCTAATTTCAATTCATAAATTCAGACTTCATTCTGATGTGGTATGTACAATTTGTTTTTCTGTGTTTTACGTAATCATTGGAATGGTCCAAAAGTATACTTTAACAAGCCTACACTTTAACCCATTTTTAACAAAAACTAATATTTTTATGTCAATATTTACCGTCGATATATCATTTAAAACACTTTCTAAAAATTGTCGCATTTATATCATTAAAGTAGTTTGGATAAAGTTTTTTTTTTGGTTTTAAGAACTTCAAAACCAAATATTCAAACATGTGGCTTAACAAATATTATATTGAACATATATTTCGTTCAAATATAATAATCAAAAATATATTTTCAAAATTTCCATTTAAAATTTTAAAATCTATCTAAATAGTGTTTCTTTATAATAACGAAATATAATTGAACGAAATATATGTACGAAAACGTCCTATTAAAATTTAAAAATCTTTCTAAATCCATAGTTTATCACTATAATGACGAAATATATGTTCAAAAACATCCTTTTAAAATTTAAAAATCTTTCAATATCCATAGTGTTTTACTATAATAACGAAATATAATTGAACGAAATATATGTTCAAAAATTTCCTTTTAAAACTTAAAAATCTGTCCATCAAATCCATAGTGTTTCATTATCAATTAACGGATGGCCCATACATTTCTAAGTAAATTAAATTTATTTACATTATTCGATGGTAATTAATGTTCCATTTTGGCCCTGTCGGATGCGAAATATTGAAAACAATACAATCAATCTATATATAAAGTTTTGGAGTATTGGTTAGACAGTTGTGTTGAGAATGTATTATTATGAGATTTAAATGTATTATTATAAGCATTAATAAATTTTACAAATTGGTGAATACACTGTACTGTTGAAATAAAATATTGAGTCAAGTTGTTAATAATAAATGTTTATTGTCAGTTACTGGCCGTATACCACCAGTTACGTAAAACTGATCAAACATTTACGACGACGCGGACGGAGCTGCCCATGGTCGTTGATTAATTTTCTTACGTAACTCATAGAGGCGTGTTTCGTATAAAGTTATTTGTAATATACAATTTATAGTATTTGTAACACATATATAAATTTTAGCTGTCTACACTCTTTTTCAATATAAATTTTAACTGCGCCAAATCGCACACTCGTCTATGTGCGTAATATGCTTAAAAAGGGTACAAAGTTTTCTCTTTACGTATTAATATATAGATAATGTAATGAATTTTTTACACATATTGTATATAAATTTTAGCGATTTGCACTCCTTCTCCTTATAAACTTTTACTATGGCAATCGCAACTGCTCCTTGCGCGCAATGTATATAAAGAGGGTAAAAAGTTGTCTCTTCACGTATTAATGTATAGATATATTATACGAGTATATAAATTTTAGCTTTACACACTGCGTCTCCATATTAAGTTTAACTACGCCAAATCTCACACTCCTCCGTGCGCGCAATATGATTAAAAAGGGGTACAAAATTGTCTCTTTACGTACGAATATATACATAATTTAATGAATTTTTAACACATATTGTACATAAATTTTACCGTTCTGCACTCCTTCTCCTTATAAACTTTTACTATGGCAATCGCAACTGCTCCTTGCGCGCAATGTACATAAAAAGGGTAAAAAGTTATCTCTTCACGTATTAATGTATAGATATATTATATATAAATTTTAGCTTTACACACTGGGTCTCCATATAAACTTTAACTACGCCAAATCTCCCCCTCCTCCGTGCGCGCAATATGATTAAAAAGGGGTACAAAATTTTCTCTTTATGTACTAATGTATACATCATTTAATGAATTTTTAACACATATTATATATAAATTTTACCGTTTTGCAATCCTTTTCGTTATAAACTTTTACTATGCCAGATCTCACACTGCCCCTTGCGCTCAATATACATAAAAAGGGTAAACATTTTCTCTTCACGTATTAATGTATAGACATACTATATATAAATTTTAGCTTTATATAATGCGTCTCCATATTAACTTTAACTACGCCAAATCTCACACTCCTCCGTGCGCGCAATATGATTAAAAAGGGGTACAAAACATGTTATTCCCACTTTTCCAAGAAAATTAATAAAAGCGGGGAAAGGTGTTTCAGCTGTGTCCATTTAAGAATTTTACCATCTACGCGGCTACTGATTAATACGAGTTTATGAGTCCATAATTAGAGATGGCTTAGTAACAGAATATCTATCTATATATCCTAGAGTAAAATATCGGATGATATTAGCGATATTATATAGATTAGCATATTATTACCGGTATAGAATATTTTCCTTGTAGACAGCCATATTATATAGATATAGATAGATATTATAAAAATTCCCCAAGAGCGAGCCTGACTCGCACATCAAGCTACCTAGTTTGAAGTTAAGTTACTTTATTTATAAGTACTCATAATTACTTGGACTTGATAGTGAAATAAATATTTAATAATATAATTAAATGTAGGTTTTTCTTACATCTTTAGGTTTGCTAGTTTCGGAAACAAGAGGCGGGACAATTTTCCTTTTGTGTATTTTTCTGAAATTATTTTTCAGTACATTTCTGAAGATATACTATCTAAAATTACGAAAAAAATATTTTGAATCTATTCTTATGTCCCACCATATTCATATATATATATATTTATATATATATATATATATATATATATATATATATATATATATATATATATATATATATATATATAATAGTGACGTTCATCAATTGAAGCGTAACGAAATTAGTAGTAACTTTTTTCGGAAAAATTTACATTTTGTTATTGTTCGATTTGCATGGTTTTGGCATAGTCATGTAGACTGATAATTAAAGTTTATGTGTGTTATATATCTATCTTGCCCCTCCCCCCCGTGTGCTAACTACTGAATTTAAAACCCCAGCAGTCGATAGTGCCCCTTTAAGCGCTCATAGCGTGGAAACATAATATGATCGTGCCTATATTGATTACATTTCAGGCAAAGTTTGTCTGTAAATATTACGTATATAGGCGGATTATAAACATAAACTATGACTATAATCCGTCTATGTATAATTTTTTAAGGTTCTCGTGGGAAAATGCACGTGTCTTTTTGTATGCGGAAAACACGTAAACAAAATTTGGGAAAAGGCACACGAATCGCTAATTTAAACAGTGATGCATACTTATTTAAGTAGATGTCATTATTAAACATTTCAGACAGATATTTTTTGAAAATTCGTTGATATTTGATATTTTAATTGGATATTTAAATATAGATATTTGATATTTAAATATATAAATCTCCAATATAAATAGGATCACATCAATTTTTGCAATATTTCTTTTAAAATTTGTTGTGTCTCCTTAATGCAAGGGGCATTGTAGTTGCATATAAAATTTACACTGCAATGAATTATTTTAATGGAAAATTAAACTGGACAAGATGAGTAATCATGATATATAGAATGAATCTAGTCATTTATTCACCTTTTAACATCTACGGGTATTAGCAGGTAAAGCTATTAATGTTCCCATGATAATAACAAAAGTGTCAGCGACTAAATAAAATATTACCGTGGAAATTTTACATCTTGGGAAATCCGTCGCTTGCGATATATTTGTGGATCCCTCGGGTACAGCCTGCTGGGATTTCGATTAAAAACTAAGTTTAACTTTCTATTAATATTTCATAGAAACATATTTAAAAACAGTTCATTTTTATTAATTATTCTGGAAAAACCTAAAGCGGAATTTTAGTATTTTTTTTGATAAACAAAGCTGTAATATTTGACAGAAATATTTAAAAAGAAGTATCTTTCTTGCTTCTTATTTTTGAAAAATATAATTTGGAATTTCAATAATTTTTTTTGTGAATACAATACAAGAAAAATGAATCTTGTTTAGAAAAAGATTACATTTTTGCATGATTTCAACCTACTCACTTGTTTGTTAGTAAGGGCGAAATTTTATAATAATTTTTTACATAGTTGAAGTAGTACTAAAAATATATATAATAAAATTGTGCCGTTATGAATTTATACAGCCAATCGATATACAATAAGTTACGGCCACTTTATTACACTAGACTAGTTGTGAAATTTTATGGAAATAAAAAAAATAATAATTTTTTTTTGTTGAACTACCCTTAATATAACTTGAGTTTAAAAAATCTTCTCACGTTTTTGCCGAGTGGAATATCATTGAAGAGTTTTGTAAAATATAAAAGATGTAGTAATATTTTTGGATACGACATGTCGTACGTAAAATATGAGATTTCAAATCATATTTCAGTATTTTCCTTCTAACTTCTAAATCAGGTGTATGTCAACTGCCATTAATAAATTAATAAGATGTAGGCAAATTAAAGTAATGAAATTAAAAGTTTCAGTTTTTAAATATGTATTAGTCACGCTGTAAAAGTAAAATAAATATTTATACTTTGATACAAATATTATCCACCCTTATAACTAATTTATTTTCCCACTAATATGTAAGCAATAAAGCTTATATATACACTTAATATTATATAGAGGTTAGCAAACATTTTTAAAATTTTTATCATCTGATAACCTAATTAATCTGATAATATAAAAGCCTCTATTCCAAACCGCGATTTGATAGAATGAAGATGTAATTTGCGGTGAAAAAATTAAATATTTGTTCTGTATGTTACATGGTCATAATGATAATTTTATCCAATTCTTGGATTATATTTCTGATATCAGAATCCACACATCTAGTGTAATTAAAATAAAGCCACACGAAAGATTATTTCAACCCATAATTCTCGGCTATCTAGAATTGTCAGTCAATGACACACATTTCATTTACATAAGATGCGATAATTATTTTTTGAACTTTTCGGTGTTTTGTCAAGTAGTTGTTATTTGTAAGTAAATCGATAATTCTATGGAGTTCATGTCAATTGTTATTCTTCAAAAGAAAAAAAAGAGGTCTTCTGTATAGGCGATTTATGATATGGTATGATTTATGATATATCTATATATCATCATCATCATATCATCATCATCATATATATTAATACGCTAAGGTTTTAAGATGTTACACTCCGTTTTTAGAAAAAGCCTCACAACTAATCCACATAAATTATATATCATTTTATAGATAATTGCTTGCTCTACCGGCATCCACAACTAAAAAATTTATTATTGCTATTGTTTTTGCAAATTAATTAATTATTAAAATTATATACACAAAACAGCAATGCTGCCATCTGACGGTCGGTAAAATTTTTGTTTAATTTCAAATCCACTCACGTATAAATAAAGTGGCGCTTTAGCTCAATGCTTTTGATACTTGCGCCTCTATATGTCAATTTTAGTAAAATCTTTGTTTGATCTGTCATCTGAGCTTCATAATGGAATAAATAATGCGAAGACTTCGCACGGGCCACGCTAGTTTTAGATTAATTTTTTAATTTTCTAATTATTTTTGTTAGGGAAAATGTGGATATCATGATTCATTTATGGTAATTTTTTTTATATTTCTTATTTTGATTAGCTTTAGAAACGTAAACAAAAAATATAACTAATTTATTTCCCATTTAATTTGTTAAGCAAGAAACAGGAAGAATTGAAATGTCATCGTTTTACGGATCACCAAAGCTAGGGCTATCTCCGCATAGCACCCCCAAAGACAAAACAACAAAATATTCTGAATCAACACCAAAACCGTATATATATATATATATATATATATATATATATATATATATATATATATATGTATATATATATATATATATATATATATATATATATATATATATATATATATATATTACGTATATAGGCGGATTATAAACATAAACTATGACTATAATCCTTCTATGTATAATTTTTTAAGGTTCTCGTGGGAAAATGCACGTGTTAAGAAACAGGAGGAATTTAAATGTCATCGTTTTACGGATCACCAAAGCTAGGGCTATCTCTGCATAGCCCTAGCTTTGGCTATATTTGCACCCCCAAAGAGAAACAAAAAATATTCTGAATCAACACCAAAACCGTAAAAATATATATATATATATATATATATATATTTATACATATATATATATATATATATATATATACATATATATATTTTATATATATATATATATATATATATATACATATATATATTTTATATATATATATATATATATATATATATATATATATATCGGATGTATCCTCAGATGTATTCTTGGAACATCTTGGAATATCATCTATCGAAGACATGATAGAATGATGCAAGAAATTGAGCGACAAATAAAGTCCCGAAATTGGAAGTGAATTGACCATACGCTCAGAAACGAAAAAGTAGTTATCCACAAACAGGTCTTGATTAGAACCTTCAACAGAAAATAAAATTAGAGCTTCTCACTTAAAGGCTTTTTGAAGTTCGTAAGAAGGCTTTGTAACAAAGTGGTTATGAAAACATAAAATTTAATAGTTCGCAAAATTAATGTCTCTCGTTAAGGAAAGTATTAAAAAAACAAATTTATTTTCTACTTAAAAAGTTTTTTTAAAGGTATTCTTCATGACTATGTAAAGAAAGCAATTTTTACAGCCATATTTTATATGGATGAATGTCTTCTCAAAATATAAATTGTAATTACTTTAAATGTAGACCTCTAAAGATCTTTATCTGTCGAATTTTGTATTCAAAAAGCGTTATCGTGTATAGGCGGATGAGCTGTTGAGTGGACTGACGATGTTACCACAAAAATAGGGTTCTCTCTGAACCCTTTAGATGCGTAACCTTAAAAGGTGCGTTAAAAAATCTAGGCGATAGATGAAAATATTCCATTAACTGATATGTACTGTAATTGAACTATCATTTAATCAAATCTTCGTCTTTCTATTGACTTTACGTAATTAATTTATAATAGTGATGGCTAGCGCACATATAATATCATTCAATTTGAATGAACAATTAATATCATTAAATTATTATTTCATATTCCACACCGCCGTAGCCTAACTGAAAAAAATTAGTTTCATTTTACAACATAGATGCGTAACTTTTATTATAAAAATACTACATTTGAGCGTGACCCTGCCTGATTTCTAGAAATTAAAAAAACAGGTTTATGTTATTCATGAAATGTAATTTAAATGTGAATACCTTAAACTTCTATGTTATGGTGTAATTCAAAGTTATAAGTATTACATCTTCACATTAATGAACATTTAAAATAAACTCATTAAAACTACCGTAATTATGGATAACTAAACAAAGAAAATGCTTCTGTTATAAATAGTAATCTTAAATTACGTGATCAAAAATTTTAAAGAATGGTTTAAGTTACTTTAAAATAATTTATTCTGCTATACGGACCGGTGGGATATTTTAAACAAGCATTTGGAATCAAAAGAAGCGTATGTCCCTCGAATCAATTTTAGCTCGTATATATTTAGTGTCTTAACAAATTTGGAATTTGAGTTTGTTAGGATTTGTAATAAAATTTTGATGATAAGACTTAAATTACCTAAAACCATAGTAATGGGTTCAGTTTGCGGCAGTCGACTCACTTAAGTTCGTATACAGAAATATTCTTGTTCAGTTATTGTTTTTCAATAAGTTGTGTTTGGTTGTCATTCATATTAATTGCAATAAATGTTCGGACTTGAGAATTCAGATACAATTAGGTTCCAGAGGATGGTATAGCAAAAAAGTGATGATTTGAAATGAAAGTTTACTCTATATTACAGGGTATAGAATTTTTTTTTAATAGCCGGAAGATAAATGTCATACGCGCAACATCTTTTCTGATTTGCAAAGAATAGGAACCTTGCATAGACAAGAGGATATGGATAGAATATAGAAAGTGGTAGTATCCAAACTGTCTCATATACAGATATTTGTAGAATGTATTTTGTACACGTTCTATCATCAAGCTGTACTTGGCTTCATGTGGGCTCCAAATAATGGAGCCAGGTTCTAATCAGCTCTGTACTAAAGAACGTGTACAGCATGTGATTTGACGACATGGATTGAAAATCTCTCAAACTTCGCAACGCGAATCCAAGTTTCCGAAATTATTTTTTTTGCTACATCTGTACATGAAGCGTCAATCGCGAATCAAATTTGACTCCTAAATCAAGGATCTTATGCAGACGATGAAGTGAGATTTCGCTGATCTTATATTCGTATTTAGTAGGAGCTTATGCCCGGCTGTAACACACTGTTGAACATTTGTTTGTGTTAAGCCGTAATCCGCTTGCTGCGCGATTGAGTGGATCAACGACGGCGCTGATGTCACGCTTTAGCGGTTCACCATCTGCTGCATCCTTGATGACTGTAAAGAATTTTTTGTCATCTACAAATAACAACCAACGCACAGTTTTCACCATGCTACCAATATCGTTTGCCCGAATAGTGACAAGCAAAGGCCCGAGGTTCCAACTCTGGCTAATTCCCGATTTTGGAAATTAAGTTTCGGGTAGAAATTGACCCACTCATACGTACTGCTTTCTATCTGCTTTGCTATCTATATAATATTGATATATAAAGATATGAAAAAATTTGAAAAAACAAGTATCTATTTATTGCTACGAAGAAACACCATTTGACGTTACTGATAATTTTATTTGTTACAAGAGTATTCTAGTTTTGTTTTAGTTTTAACTGTTTTATACATGAATTAATTTTCTAACTGCATAGTTTTAATGATTATTATGCTGTGTGTGATAATTATTTTTTTAAGTGTGTACGCAGGTAAGGATATTGTTTAGATAGGAAATGCTTTAAACACGCACTTCTGTATCATGAGAAAATCGAACTTTATAGTCTCGTAAATTAGATTATTCATGCCAAAATTATAATTATGAACAGCTTAAACTGATTAAAATTTACTACTACCATTTTAGAATATTATTTCAAAACTTCGCCTCTAATAATTTCTTGAACGTAATGACATCATAAATATTAAATTAAATCTTAATGAAAATCTGATGTTGTTTAAAGTTGCTTTATGTTATTAATTATTCAGTAATTAATTTTAGTGATAACTGTAATTAATTAACGTTAGTATTAAATCTGCTTTACAATTTATTATCGCATATCGGTCACAGTTTCGTTCAAGAAGTCATTAATAATTTAAGTTTTTAGAGATTTATTTATTCTCCAAATATAATTTAATCCATATTATGAAAAAAGTAATAAACTCAAATATAATTTCTTATTTAATAGTTAAATTTCCCTGTAATTTATTAATCCTTAGAAGTTGTTGTATACTATAACTTGGGTTGAAAACAGTACCGAAATGATTAATTATAACTCACCGAAGACTTAAAATAAAATTAACTCAATGTTATATTTATCTTATACTGATGCTAGCTTGGTTTGAAAATACATGAAAATGTAGATAATGACTAAATTATAAATATTGCTTCTAAAGCAAATTTACTTTGCTTAATAAATTAAGAAACGCGTTAAAATAATACATCGGTAAATGTTTTTATTTTAGTATTTACGTTTTAATTGATAAATGATGTATAATTTGAAGTACGTTTACAAACTAAATATCAACATTTAACGTAAATTCTTTGCAAAACCTTTTAATGTAAAACCTTGCGAAACCATTGTAATCTTACTTTTCTCTTGTGCACCTGTATATGAAATATAGTAGTAATATACTTTTCTGTTTACGAACAAACTTCATATAGGACGAAGTGAGTAACTGATGGAGCATTTTTTATATCCAAACATTAAGCAAGTGTACAATCGATTGTTGCAACATTCGCTTGCTCGCATGACAAAATCTCTTTTTATACACTAAAGTATACACAAACTCCAATGCAAATGTTTCATCAAGTAGTTTTTTAAAAAGTAGCGGAAGAAAGATGAAATGAAGTGGATTTTGGATATGTTTTTGAATATAGAATAATATTAATTTACTTCACTTTAAATAAAAAGAGAATGTTAACACCTCAGTTTAATATCTCAAATCATTAAAAATATATGTTTAAATTAATATCCGAAAAAAACCTATTATTCCGTAACCTTTCTAGACAAGAAACTAAAAAAATAATGTTTTTGTTAAGTAATTGAAAATATGCATCAATTTAACAGTGTTTAAAATATACCAATAATATTTAAAAAAGTTTGAGAAATTTATTTTATTTATAGCATCTTATTATGAATATTCGTGCGAAACTGCTTATGGCCCTGTTTCATTTCAAAGCGTAGACGTAACAACTAGTTTATCTTATTAAATTTCACTACTTTAGTATAGATATATTCCGCTAACATGACGTTATAATATAATATTTGCATGCGCTTAGTCAACTTAGGACGAAAATATTAAATAGAATAGAATTTTGTATCAACGTTAGATAAAAGCAAAATATTATTTAGGCATGAGATACACCAGGCATTTTCGAGGCATCCATATTCATACAACTATAAGCACAATGCTTATTCGTTTTATTCATATATATTTAATATAACCAGAAATATTTTTGGTGACTTGTAAACACTTATTTAAAGCAGTCTGGAACGAATGAAAGAATCATTAAATGGCAAACAATAATTAAATGAGCACGCAGTATGAGTGACGTTGACGGTAAAAGCAAAGGCTTCGCGCAACGCAGAAGAACAACTTTAGTCGGACAAAGTTGATGCCTGACTTTCAGCCGATTTTCCACCAACTTACCACCCAAATGAAGATTGCGCCCTGCCGACTAAATCCTTCTCTGCCTTCGACTAATACCTTCTCTGTTTCACGTTGTCTCTTTCTAGCAAATTGCACCCTACAGCGTTTAGAAGAGAAATAAAATTACATTATTTAAGCAATTATGGCTCATTTTTTTTGCATTCTCTCTCTCTTTGTATATAACGCTTCATATCCTCTCTTTTTTAGATACTTTGGTTGATACTTATTTCGTGCTATATGTTAAATACTGTATTAAACATGTTTTGAATAAAGATTTATATAAATATAAATCTTTATTCAAAACATGTTTATTACATATCTTGCATAAAGAGTATGCCATTATTTTCTAAAATGTTTGCATATTGTCATTGTATTTTATCTTAGTACTTGTGTTGATACTTGTAGGCAAATCGATTTGTTTCTTTTTCTCTGGTTTATATTCCTTAAATTCGTAGAGTTGGTAGTTCTCTTTCTTTACATTCATTGCTATCTTTTTTGTTTAGAACTAATTTTTTTGTTATGAACTGAACTTATTGAATTATGCAAAATCGATCATAGTTTGGCAGCAGTTTAATATAATTTTCATTATTTTAATTTGTCAGTGGCAGTTTTATTTGTTTTTTTGTGTATAAAATATAATACAAGAAATCCTTTTCTCTCGTCTTTAAATGTGCATATATTTAAATAAATTATTTGATATGAAAACTGTGTGTTATCGAAATTTCGAAAAATGTACATTTCAAATAACCTTACTTGGCTACCTACCTAACTGATATTTTAAGCAGCATATTTTGTGGAATGATTTTTTATTTTGAAAATGTGCAATTATATGTGAGCCAAGAGACTCGTAAAAATATATATTTCGATACATTTTCAAATATACATTTTCTTACAAATGTATCACTATTGTTATGTATCATTTTAATACTTAATGATTATAAGGTTCATCCAGATATTATTGAATCTATTATTACTATTTATACCGTTATTGAATATAAATGTTCAATATGCGGACAGTTCATATTTCACAATTTTAAATAAAGTATCATGAACTATTATTTCCACATTCAGTATATGTGAGCCAAGAGACTCGTAAAAATATATATTTCGATACATTTTCAAACATACATTTTCTTACAAATGTATCACTATTATTATGTATAATTTTAATACTTAATGATTATAAGGTTCATCCAGATATTATTGAATATATTATTACTATTTATACCGGTATTGAATATAAATGTTCAATATGCGGACAGTTCATATTTCACAATTTTAAATAAAGTATCATAAACTATTATTTCCACTAGAGATTAGCGACAGCGGGACTATGCAAACCATGCTATTAATAGACAACGCATTTTATATTTTGATCGCGCAACGCAGAACAACTTTAGTCGGACAAAGTTGACGCCTGACTTTCAGCCGATTTTCCACCAACTTACCACCCAAAGGAAGATTGAGCCCTGCCGACTAAATGTCTGCCTTCTCTGTTGGCGTTTGTCATATACTTTTCTTCGTTAGCCCGATTTGATATACTAGGAAGGAATTTTATAGTGTGGTAATATATATTAAAAATGCTATTCGAAAAGCAACCTCATCTATACATTGCCATCTAAAATCACATGTGTTAAGGAGTACTATCTGATTCTTGCCGGAACTGATAGGTATTTTGCCATCTCGCTCCCACCTCACGCTATTATACTCGTATATCCGATATGTATATACAATATGAACAATCACCAAATAGCGCCACTTCAACCACTTGTGCAATTAGTCAGGTGTAATTCGGAAAATATTATTTAAATGTTATATGAGATCATAATTATGTTTAGATTAACAACCTTACTTGACTTTTACCTAAATTATATTATAAGGCCTTCATCAGTATTATAATTATATTTGGCATGCACTAAAATCAAGTCCAAATATTTTTTCGCACTAAAAAACGACTATTGTTTCAAAAACACTATTGTTTCCACTCACTCGAAATTACCAAAATTATTACAAAAGTCACTGATACGCACAAATACACATTTTACACATAATAAGAATCAAAATTTTAAAAACAATAAATATATCCTCAAAAAGATTCATACCACAGAACAGAGACGTAATTCAAACTTTCTGAGCAATTTAAAATGACGTTTGTAAATGTTGCCATATTACATAAATAAAACTTCTAGATTTGTTTTGAAATTGTAATTAAAATTATATTACTAAACAAATAATTATTAATCTAAATGATAACTGAACCAACATCGTATTAATAGGTACCCAAATAAGTTTATGTAATATAAAATAGTATTTTTGATAATTGTAGGTATTTGGGCGAACTACAAACAACCTTGACCTTGAAATGAAATTTAATCGCACTATCTTTTATCATTTTATTTTTTATAACTTATCTTTTTTTATGTCTTTTGTAAAACTAAATAAAACTGGACCATAAGCAGTTTCTCACGAATATTCATATGATGCTCAAACTTTGTAAACTTCAAATGATTTCGCAAACTTTTTGAAATATTATTGGTATTTTTTAAACGCTGCTAAATTGATGCATTTTTCAATTACTTCAATTGATTATTTAATGTGATACACGTACCAAAACATTATTTTATTAGTTTCTTGTCTCTTTTTATAAGATTTTCGAAGAATGAACAGCAGTATAGAATTGGACAACAGACACCAAATTTGAAATTTGTTTGATTAATTTCGAAGAGAAACACAAAAATCGAATCATCAAAGAAAAAGTTGTTCCAAAATTGTTTCTATGATGTTCGTCATGTTAGCGGAATATAAGTATCTTTTTACAGAGCTTCACTTTACGAAACAGGTGAATTAACATTTATTTTATAATATCAGGCTATAAGCTTAAAGTTAAGGGAAGTGAAAAATTACAATTGGTAAAAATTTAATTTTTTGTCATCTGTAGGTTGACTAAGTATTTATTTTATGTTATCTGTAGGTTGGCTAACATAAAATTCTTGAAATTATGAAAACAAAATTAGTAACAATCTTCTTTTAATAAAAGCTAAGAGAAAAGAGAAAATCAAATTGAATTCATGAGCCAAGAATCAATACTTTTTACTGTAAGCTATAATTTATTTTCTGTGGATAATAGAAAAAACACACTGTTGCAAAACCTTGTTAGCAAAACCTTGAATTGACTAATAACTTGTTGTCGTTCCCATGTGAATGACCACCAGTACAATTTTACAATATTGGTTTACCGATCACGTTCAATATATAACCTTTATTCGTTTTTTCATGGTCCGCAATTCATTTATCAAAATCTTCCCCCGAAAAATCTATATTTAGAAAAATGTTTAATTTGTCCTTAATTAAATGACCACCAACATGAAACATATAGAAATTTGATACATGCTTCCAGAAAATTTAAGAAATTTGTAACACTTGGCGATTGTTACACGGTTCCGGATTGTTACACGGTTCCAGTTTCCGCCCTTCCAGATTCATCAACGCTTTTAATGCATTCATCACCTTTTACTTCAATTAAGGGATCGGTTACACAGAAACACTATATTAAAAATGTCCTAGAAAAGAAAAAAAAAATTTTACGATACTTGAACCTTTAAAATATCCTTCAGGAGGGCTTGTAGTAGAATCACATAAGAAAACCGAATTTTTGGAATTTTTTTGGTAAAAACATTACACACGAGCTTTGTGATCGACTTGTAAGTAAATAAAGCATTTTACAATATTTACCTGTTTATAAAATGATCTAAGATTACCTCGATATTTTCTTTTTCAATCCTAACTAGGAGTAGATATAAAAACAATCCGACTGCACTACAGTTTAACACCGCAAACAAAAGTTTATTAATACGAGCACAAGTAAAAGATCATGGTATAGGGAAATGTATTACTGAAGAGATGAAGAAATAAATATTTTAATATGTTGAAGTAGAAGTGACCATGACAATTCCATAATTTAAAAAAACCCAATTCATTTTTACGTGGTAGTGAGGATGCTGTAGAATAGGATGCTGTAGTATTTCACGTAGATAATTTGTTATGTTTGCTCAACTGTAACATCTCAAGTGAGTACTTTGACAGTTCGTAATATATATATGTATATATATATATATATATATATATATATATATATATATATATATATAGTACGAAAAAGGCTGTTAAATTGTATGTTTGAAAGGGCTAATATCTTTACTATTTCCCGACCTCTTTAAATGAGTGAAAATTTGTGAGTGGATTAGGTTTCACAATGGCAGTTGTGCACATAACAAAAAATCTGAAATAATGGTTAATCGAAACTTAAAGGTTGATTTTAAACGTAAGCACATTATCTCCGTTTGTCACTGTTTATCTTTGAACATATTATATTGATTATTATATTTTCAATGTGGTGGACCATATTCATAATATTATTGCATTTAACCTGAAAGTCGTCATATTACACACTTATTTTCCAATTCAATTTTTACATTGTATCGGATAGGTTTTCAGAAAAAATTCCTAATTTTATTTTAATTTGATGCTAATTGACAGCATCTAAATAACCACAACGTAGCCGGGTAGTGGGAAATGGGAAATGTTTTTTAATATTCTTTAAAGTTTCTTTGTTTAAAGTAGAAGATCCTGTAAGTGTACTCTGCTATTTACCATACGATGCCAAGAAGCAGTAGTGAAAATAACGGCCTAGGTTCAGGAAAGTGAGCGAACCTGCTAATATTCATGTAATATTTAAACAGCTTCAAATACTTCTTCATTAACTAACCTCCAAAAAGTAATATCGTTTCATTGTCAAACCGTTTAAATATGTGCGGATTATATCGCTATTTCGTATCCCCTCTTTTTTTAAATACTTTGGTATCGAATTATTTAACAATTTGCCGACAAGTATTTAACAATTTGCCGACAAGTATATAACAATTTGCCGACAAGTATTTAACAATTTGCCGACCAAGTTTCTTTTAAAGCGCTAAATCAATTTATACAAATATCATTCAAACACACATACAAAAGTGGTAGAAATGGTGTCTTTTTGAAAATTGTTTTTTATATTGGTAATTCGCAATTAAAACACTATTTATGGTTTATATAAATAAAATCTGACAGATTTCGACAATGAAGTGAGTTAAAATAAATTTTAATTCTACCTGCTATTCAATGGAATGGTGTTTCAGGATATTGGGTTTTTTAGGAATCTTCATAATTTAATTTTTTGAAGAAAAATATGTTTTTATATATTTATATATCATTTTTATATTAAATATGAACTTATAAAACAATAACTGGCGTTAATTAATTTTACGTACTCTGATTTAAAGGTTAGTATTTGTTTCATTATTAAACCTGTGTGCTTTTTTGTTACCCGTTTAATATAGATTAATTTTCCATGGCTGATCGCAAAAGAATCTGCGTAAAAGCAATCTAATCGATATTTCTAATGAGACAGTATTTCATAATTTATAAGGAATAACTTAAACAATTCCATAAACGAAAATTTATTACTATCCGCTTAAACAATACTCGAAAACGACCTCTAACAAATTCACTAAAATAATTTCAAAGTTCTGCTAAATTACAGAACAAAGTTCTACTACAATTCTCACAGTCTACAAATAAATTAACGGATACGAACCCAACTATGTAAAAAGGAGTTAAATTAGATGTAACTGCACGCTAAATTAGTTAGGCGATACTCGGGTTAGGTAATTACTGAAACTACAATTAAACGAAATTAGATACGGATAAACTAAATCTCTTTTTCTTGAAAATCATCTGTTAATTTTAGGTTAACGTAACGAGAGAAGATTTACCTTGAGAACAATTTTGGTTCCTATATTTTAATTCGTCTTATTTACTTTCATGTATATTCACATTAAAATTAATTTTGTTGTGGTTAGTAAATTTTAGGTTTTATTATATTTTGACCACAGTACACAAATTTTATATACACTTTGAGAGATGCTTACTTCACATATACTTTCATCTAAGAATTTGTATTAGTTATTTTGTTTGCATTACGTTATACATCTCATAATTGTTAAAAAATTTCCAAGCTACCCAATGCTTCCCTTCTTCTTTAACTTGTATCATTGCGTAAAATTTCATCCTTGTGCAAAAATTATTTGAAACTGACTTGAAACAAATTAAATTATAATATAATAATTGCTTCCATTGTGTGTTTCTGTGCATAGGAGTGGATTTACAATAAAAACAATTGCTGGGATTATTTCATTATACTTTATATCAGTTTTAGAAAGATTCAGTAAGTTCCAAGACAGCGATGACGAATTTTGAATGATTTAATAGATTATAAGCGACAATAAAAAATTAATTATATGCAATGAAAATTAAATCATGCATATTATCTTTAACAACTAGCACAACTGGTAAAAATTTAAATTTAGTGATGTGCGATTATGATTAATAGTACCCATTGGTTTAAAGTGTTATTTCGAAATATTTCAGTCACTATGGTTATTCATTTCTAATTATTGAAGTAAAAACATAAAAACTTACACATTTAAATGAGCTATTATATAAGACTAAACGACAATTTTTCAAATAATTGTCTCAATAACTATTACTAAGACCATACACAAGTTTCTATAAACAAGTATGTGGTGATTCAAAATATTCTGTTAATAGATTGTAAGTTAATAAACTGTACGTATATATATATATATATATATATATATATATATATATATATATATATATATATATATAAAACTTACATCAATAATTTTATGAGATACAGCACCAACTAACAAACTATTCTTAGCACGTGTTACATGATTTTTTTTTATTTAAGTTAAATTTGAATTAATTTACTAACAATATATTATTGTAAAAATTTGTTTATTATTTTGCGACAAATTACTCTTAGTTAATTATTTGCTGTTTGTAACGGTACTAAGAGGTAATATTGTTATTGGCAGGTGCCGTGCTTTGTTGCAGGGGATTGATGTAGCAATAACTTCTAGTATTACTTATTTCCTCAGATTTCTAAGCTGTAAGTAAACTTTCATGAATAAATAATCAATAAAACTAGTATTTCACAAAACCTTCCTGGCGTTTAAATTAGGCAGATATTAAAATCGTAATAAAATAATTTCCTATATATGTCGTTAAATCTATCTTTTCATTAAAACTTTGTGCGTACCGTTTTTCCTTATGTACATGTAACATTTTTGTTTTTCTTTCAAATAATGAGTCTGAACGTCGACGGAAACTTGAAAGATACTATGAGTATCTTTCAAATTTCTGTCGTTATAATTTTCATTTTTCTTCATCAATCATATTTTTAAATTAGGACTTTGTTTGAACAAATTTATTATAATCATATAACATGTGTGATAAAATTCTATGCGAACAATTTTTATTACATTTTAAAAAATTCGGCAAAATCTTTATCATCAGGTAGACATTATTTCCGAGAGACCGATCTCCTCTGATTTAATGCGACAGAAGAAGTTAATTGAACAAATTTTGAACTAAAACTTTAAGGTAAACATATTACTTAGTACTTCAACAATGAGAAACATGTATGACTGAGAGGAAAAACAATCAATAATGTAAGTGATAAAAAAGAGAGAGGGATCATTGAACATTTATATAGACAAACGTAATTTCGTAGTTTCACTTCTGTCGTTCGTCCTCTCAACCATAAACTTGTTTTTTTAAATTAAAATTGATTTTTTACAAAATTTAAGCTCATTTCACATTCTGGATGCTTTTATGGTGTAATAACTGAAAACTTCAAGTAGATTAATTTTAACGAAATGCATATTGGTTACAGAAGTGAACCAAACCGATTGCGGCCAGTACTTAAATTAATGCATTACTGCGTAGAAATTTAGAATTTACTGATTTTTTAAGAGAAGTTATTTTACCATATGTAGTTTTTTAGTTAATTTTATTCCAGGTCTACACTGGAGCGCGAGTGTTCCGGAGATTACGGTGAGTGAAGAAGTATAGTGCATCCGAGGGAAAGTATAATACTTTAGCCCATCATTATACGACGGTAACCCAGTAGCTCCATCGACATGTTGGCTCTCTTCCGAAGTTGAAGTGGTGCCAGCTCATGTAGCAGCCACACAGACAGTGAAAATATTCACTTAAAAAGGAAGAAGCTGTCTTCTATTGCCATATGTGAATATGACAGTAAGTCTGTCAGATAACGCAAACTTGATACAGGCTTACTAAGGTTTTTTATTTTTTCACTGTGTTTTTGGGTATGTTTTTTTATTTTATTTTTTCATTGTGGATCACCGGATGGCAAACATTTCTTTCTCTGAACCAATCTCTGAAAATTTCGTCCCAGAAGGGAATAATTTCATCCATCGGTTTGTATATTTGTTCGCTCTTCGACCTAAATAGAATTCATTAAGCAAGAGCCCACTAAGTTCTCTTCGTAAAATTTAGTCATTTTGTTAGTTATTTGCAGAAATGCTGAACATCAATTGCTAACAGAACACAAGGTTTCAAAGATCTTTTTCACATATCGTAGGATACAGGTGATGAAGAGAAATTGGATGTTGGAGAAGTTTCTATAGTATAATTTGACACTAATATTTACTTAGATTTAAAATACTTGTTGCAAAGTTATATATATATATATATAAATATATATATATATATATATATATATATATATATATATATATATATATATATATATATGTATATATACGCAGACACACATATGAGTGCGTGTGGTTGTGTGTGTGTGTGTGTGTGTGTGTGTGTGTGTGTGTTTGCACGTTTATGTATGTGTGTGTGCACCAAATGATATAAATATCGTCCATTAAGGCAGATGTTTGATTATGAATTATATTTTTGACAAAAATTCAGTATGATCACTTCGATGTAACATAAACGTAAATCGTATCTAAAGTGACATACATCCGTTTTATATATTTTATTTGTATATAACAACTATTATTAATTATAATTTAACACATAATTCGATGGATATAACTATTTGTTGCCATTCTATACGTTATTGACACGTTAGATTAGATAATATTTATTGAGTTATAAAGCAATTTGACCCTTGGGCGTGCGATGATATAGTAAATTATTTATGTTTTCAGTAAGGTCAAAGAAGATTTTTTTGACTTGATTTGAATAGACATGCTTAAATATATTTAAATACTGTTTTCTGTTAAACAGAGGGTCGATTATATATAGCAACTATGTGTAGCTGTTACTTACAAGAATATTGATGTAAATGGTTACAAGATGGCGACTTCATGAATGTAATTTATCGGAAAAGTATCAATATGTGCGTGTGTTTGTGCGTTCATGCGCGCGCGCGCGCGTTTTGTAAGTGTGAATGTATCATCGTATTATTGCATGAATCACATTGCCCATGAGGTTTCTCACCACCAAATGCGTTCCATTACATTGTTGTGATTGGTTTAGATTTCGAAGCATGATTACTACCGAGCCAACCTTCAGTTGTAAATTGTGCGGTGGCAAGCCAGGTACATACATTCAATGAGTTTAAAAATTCAGTTTAATAGCTGGTTGCTTCGTTTTCGCTTATTATACAGTCGATAAATTTGAAGGAATGCAGTGAAGTTTAAGTGATCCACATCTTTGTTCTTTGCTGCAAGAATTGCTAGTTGAGTGAACCAATTATGATTTTTGAGGTTATTACTGATGTGGGGGAACACTTTGTTAATATGCTCAAGCTTCGTTGGAATGAAGTTACAAAAAATCGACGGAAACAAAATCAGTCCGTTCGATTCGTCGAAAAGAACGCGGCCATTACCGATAGTCAGCAATTGTTTGGAGAAATTTTCAGCAGATGGATTGTTTAGCAATGCAACTCACATGTTTGTCGTCAGCTGAAGTTTCTTCACATAGCGTCACAGAGACGATGATTTGACGCAAGCGTTTATTTCATCGGCAGCGGTTGATATAAGAATGACTGGCAGTGTTTGACGGAAATTGCCAGACAGTAGAATCATTACGCCTCCAAGACATTATGAGTCATTCCGCAGATATTTCATAGTTTAATTGAGTGCTTCTAATGCGCGTTTGTGCGTTTTGTGCATTCATCCCAGATGATTTTGCTTGCTACTAAAAAATATTAACTGCTAAGTGTTTTGGCACGTTACATGTCGATTTTTCATTTCCTTGAAAGTTTAATGGCAATTTCAACGTTAAAAGAGCTATTCTATGTCCTTCTAACAACGTGGCCGCTATCTCAGAAGAAGCAACTGCTACAGAAATTTCGGACTCGCACGAACAATGGTCAAAATCAACGACATGAGGAATATCTTCCCAGTCCCACCGAGCGTATCGAGAAAAAATAAGCCACAGTTTCCATTATTAATTGCATTCATTAACGTACCGTATACTTCTTTCTGTTGGGGGTTCAACAGTGGTACATTCGTTTGAACTGATTGGCAAGTTCCCCTTTAAATTCTCAATTGAAAGCGTCGTTCATTCCACGATTTGGCATTGGCGTTCCTAACTTGACTAACGAGCTGCGGCACATGTGGTAACACTTGTCTTCGATAAAAAACAAAACCTGGTTATATATCTCTCTATTCACTTCGAGATCGGGTATTCCCTGAACTGACACGAATTTGATGTAAAATGTCTTTTGACATGCTATCCTTGTATTTATTCCACAGTTCATGTGGATTCGATTGGAAGCATGTCGAGATAATGATATCAAATAATGTGCGTATCTGCCTGGAAGATGCAGAAACAACTATTTCAGTGATTGTCATGTCCCAATGAGTATCGTTTTCAAGCAAATGGAACTGTTGATATGCTTCACAACATGCTGGGGATACTGCTCCATTGATAGTTCGAAGTTATTAAAATGATGTGGGGCCACGAATATTCACCAGCAATAACCGCAAGTAGAAGGATTCGTCATTCTTCGTATGAACTGTGTATATTAGGAGTTGCATCGCCTTGCTTCCGACGAAGCATTATAAGTGCAATAACGTAACATATCAGATGTCAATCCGTGTGCACGTGGCATATTCGTGCACACGGATTGCTTTGATAAACCGAAAAGAAACTTGTCAACGTTGTCGGAGGTGTTTCAGCATGTTGAGCAACATTCGATGTGGTGAAATAAACTCGTTGGCCATTCTCCAGATGCACCGCCAAATATAAAACAGTGGGATGACGTTCGTGAATAGGGAATGAGAATATACGCCCGATTTACAGGTCACATATCAACCAACTTGTTAGCGTGTGATTGCATCGTTAGTATTGGAAGTTTGAACGACAAAAAACCTCTATATCGCTGCGTTTCGTGATATATTTGCAGATGTATTTGATGCACTTCACTGAATTGCAATACTCTACGTTGCAGTGTTCCTTGAATGGTTTTGAAAGAAGTGGTAAATACGGAACAATCCAAGTGTTCGACCAAGATGTCGACCACTAAATCGTTTCCTTTCACTTTCGTTGTAATAGTTCTACCATTATCATCGGGTAATCGATGCCGATTACCCGATGATAATGGTAGAACTTTCGTGAAAATTTCGTGGATAACGCTTGGAACACTTGCCGTCCACCATGCACGGGGATTGGGGGTTGATGGCGCCACACGGTCTGTGAATGATGTTCGTAATTACATCTTGCAGGTCTGGATCGGTTTCGGGATCAAGAATATTAGCATATATGATGTCATTTATTTGTTCTAGTCGAATTTTTTAGACTAACCAAATAAAAATGTGTGCATGCGGGATGGCTCGTTTTTGCTGTACAATCGAATATATCTAGCATCGAGTAACCCGAGAGGGCATCAGCGACCGGATTTTAGTTTGAAGATGCGTGCGGTGAAGTCGTGCCGATCAATTCATGTTTGTCCGGGGAGCAGCATTTGTACAATTTATATCCTTTTCAGATTGCCGGAAGGCTTGTTATGTCTAATAGACCTTACCATAATAAGTTTACTCTCACATAATAAGTCTACACCTGGTCACCTTTATAATATTATAATAATTATATTGTAAATATTGCCCAGTATGTAGCATTTTTCCACAAAGTCAATTTCCACACACACACACACACACACACACACACACATACATACATATGTGTGTGTGTGTGTGTGTGCGCGCGTGCGTGTGTGCGTGCATGCGTGTGTGTGTGTGTGTATGTGCGCACATGTGTGCGTGCGTGCGTGCGCGTGTGTGTGCGTGTGAGCGTATGTGTGTGTAATATAGTATTAATTCAATGAATTTTTAGTCCGCCTTCTATTTCATAGATATAAATATTTATTTGATTTATATTCTACCTGAATTTTGATGTAAATTTGAAAAATGAAAGTGGAAAATGGAAAGCATCTTTCACTAAAATTGCCTTTCCGTCATCGGGAATTTCCTATGTAATGTGAAATTTAAATGGTGCAGCTGCGGCAGTCATTTGCCCTAAATTTTACACCAAATGTCAATTAAAATACCTTGAAATGTAAATAATTTTAAAACTATGTCACTTATATAATTGCTTTAATAAAATTAAAATAATGCTGAAGCGGTAATCACATATTTAATATAGTGCTAAATAAATTCCGCTTTCTAATCGGAAAAAAAGATTATTAAAAATTATTTGTGTCAAGTATTGATTGCAAAAAATATATTTTTATTGTTTTATACATTTTTAATTTTCTTCAGGTTTAGCCAAGAAGTGATTTTTTTTCACGTAGGTTGTCTTGGTTGCACTTCAATAACTAATTCATTAAAAACTAAATAACAAGTCAGACGTATTTTAAACTTTTTTAGATTTACCTTTAGGTCGTTAACGCTACTCGTTGAATAAATTGGGAAGTGTAGGCACTACCAGCATATTTACAAGAGTTAGTCGCCCGACATCTTATGTTACTGTATAAATTATTTCGAAGGTTTTGAAATAGTTTCGTGTAGGGTTGACACTCTTGCATATTAATAATTAAATAAAAAAATTAATGTAATTCAGTTTAAATTCTAATATGATATTACCCTATAAACTCGGTTACGCGATTTGAAATTAATAGGTGCCATAAAAGAACTCATGTGCTTTATATCAAGATAAAATAAATATCGTATTGTTACTAAAATAATTTAGTGTTTATTTAATTGTTTGTTGTTTTTTCAATAAATAATTTTATTATATCATGTAATCATAAACACTAATCACAAGGCATGACTTCATTTCAAGTAATATAATTTATCGGAGATTTATAATTTTTGAACTGCAAGAACTTTTCACTTTATATTTTCAGACTTCATTCTGGTTTGGCATGCATGACTTATCATTTTACTCGTAGATTCTATATGGTCATAGCCAATTGTAATGAAACAAAAATACACATTATTATGGCTTATACTTTTATCCTATTAGAACACTAATAAAAAATTACTAAATCTATACTACTATAAGAAATTCAAGTTTGCCGATTAACGAATGTTTTATTTGAAAGATAAAATATGTATGATAATAGGATTTGAAAATTCAAATACAGTCTATACTCACAGTGTTTCATTAATAATGAATGGTTTGCCATATTATCCGACCGCAAATATTGTTTTTTGACCTTGTCGAATGCGAAATATTAAAAACGATACAATATTAATCTGCATATAACGTTTTAGAGTGTTGTTCTGATAGTTTGCCTGTATACAGAAAACGAATGAAATATTTTTCTCTTATGTATATAGATACTATTAAATATTAAAAATTGGTAAATATATTTTATTGCATAATTAAAATGTTTATTCAGTTAATAATATACTGATAATGTTAGTTACTAATCAGACACCATCATTTACGCTCTAATAATCAAATGTGATGACGCGAACGGAGTTGCGTATTGTCGCTGATTAATTTTCTTACGCAACTCAGAGCGGTATTCGTCCTACGAATTTGGAACTATTACATGACGTTATATATGCAAAGTTGGACTGAAAATTTGTTTTGGCTTTGTAAATGTACATAGCCTAGAAAATAAGAACAGGCTCAGAAAATTTAGGTTGGTGAAATTTTACCCAGTGAAAAATACCGTACTTGGAAAAATATCGTTATTAATTTTAAACCTAGAATTTACTCCGGCTTAGAAATATAAAACATGAAAAATAAAACTTAATCTTCATTGTGAAATATCCATCCAACGTTTGCACCAAAAAATGATGAAAAGAACTTTAGAAATGTATGGCATGTCACTTTCGAGCGTGTCTTAATGTCACATTAACTACATAATGCAGTGTTTTGCACTTAGTCCACAGAAGTAACGTATATGGATATATATATATATATATATATATATACATATATATATATATATATATATATATATATATATATATATATATATATATATATATATATATTGCCGTTGCAACGCCACAAAAGAAAAAGAAAATAGAGAAAGTAAAGATTTAAACAGGAGGCAGCGGAACTTAATAGACTAAAAAGTATTAAACTTTCGAAAGAATACAAAGTATAATTCAATTAATACTTTAAAATCAGTGGAGTCAGTGGAGGAGAGAGAAAATGAATAAAATCGAAAAAAAAATAAATCTTGCATTGCGGAAAGGTTTAAACAATATTATAAATATTAATAAAAAATAAACGTATTGTATTTTATATTGCTAAAGAAAAATAAATTATAATTAAAAACGAAAAGTAAAATGATCTAAAAGTTAAGTCGTAGAATTTAATTGAAGTGGAGGTAAAATAAAACGAATTTAAGTAATTAAAATTTATAAAAAATAATCAATCTGCTTTTATATTATTTGAAAACAAATAGTAATTTATATATATATATATATATATATATATATATATATATATATATATATATATATGTGTGTGTGTGTGTGTGTATATATGTGTGTATATGTATATCTACATATTTTAATTTTATATATAAATAAATAAATATGTAGTTATTTATATATTGGGTTGGTAGGAAACTATTGAGCGCTACAATTTTTATTTAGTTGATGCAGTTTTCTTACGTCGTTTTGAGGCGTACCATTCTCTGAATGATTTATATTTATTTTATATAATAGCATGATAGCTACTTATTCATTGTAAATTGAAATTAAAAATAATATGTGAGTTTAAATGATCATTATACGCATAAGTGTGTTCGACACCCTCGTAGTGTGAGTTATAGTCGTACTTAACATGTTTTTATATTGACATTCAAAACCTCAAATAACTTGTTGCCTTTTTTGAATTATTTCTTCAATTACAGGAAAGAATTGGCTTGATGATGGAGTAAACTTCTTTTGTCAATTATAAATATTTTTGTGACGAAATTTCTGACGAGCGGTGGATTGATGCAGTTAATATTCAAATTTAAAGCCAAATTTATAGGTGCGATCGGACCCGCTATAATGATTATCAATAAATTTATTGGAACGAAGTTCCTTATCGCGCGTTGCGAAAGGGGTCTAGACCGAAAAAATTAAGACCAAAAGTTGTAACGACACTTTTTGCTATAGTTGCTAGCGGGCGCGCTGAAAGCCGTGCGGCGTGCGCGTGTTTCTCTGTCTGTCTCTCTCTCTCATAGAAAGCAAGCCAGTTATTTTCGTTTCGTCTTTCTATTTCGCATTGAACAGTGTGGTATCGCGACATTATTTTTGTTGAGTGTATACAGGTTTTTTGTACATAATAAATAATAAAAAATAATAACAATAATTATTATTATAACTTAAAAGAAATAAAATTTTATTACAATTCCTTCACTAATTAATCGAAAGGAACTTCTTTCCATCCGGGTGTTCCTTGACACCTCTCAAGTTTTTTATATTTTTAGTAGCAGAACCAGTGACGTTATCATATGGATAAAAAAAATAACAAAGAGTATTCTTTTTGCAATTTTTGATTCATTGTACAATTATACGAATGGTCAGATTTAATGACGCTAAATATAAGAACCTGTTATAATATATAAGCTATATACCATGCCAATAAATCTGAATAAATTGTCGTTGTTTCTATATATCGATATTTCTTATGAAATATTTTATAATTTTTTAGACATTTTTAATTTCAACATATGGACATATTTATTTTTTTCAGGGTTAGGACAATATTTAAAACTTTATAGAAAGACGTAATTCAGCAGCTTAAGTAACATGAATTCCTGCCACATTTTAAGAACGTAACGAAGTTACGATGTCGATGTTGAGTATCAAAGAAGAAGAATATGTATACCGCCATACCGAGACTCGCGTGTCGTATGGCGCTTGTTAAACAAAATTTTATTTTGGTTTCTTTCTTTCTTAATTGCTTAAATTTTGTTATGTTGTGATATGATTTTAAACAATTATATTCAGGGTAGCATGAAATTGTTTAAATAAAAAGACGACAAAACGACGTATTGTTTGAAAAAAATTGCAAAGAAGTGCTGAACGACTAACTTAGCAGCACACTAGAAAAATATGCATTATCACGATTATGTTTATCGCAGGTTAAGGATAAGGCAAGGAAGAAGGAGGCACAAACTCTAAGCCTCCTAAAATGATTAAGAACTTGTTTAACCTCGCCTTCAATTCAGCTAGCTCTGTCACTGAAAATATGAATGATTTCGGTTGTAAAGATAAAAATACTTGGTTTGCTGCTCCGCATTACTTTAAGTGACAACTATACCCTAAATAATAAAAGCGAGCAAGGATAAACAAAAGGTTCAGACTGATAGAGAAACACATTAACAACAGAGTGTCCTTTTCGTACAAATATAGATGTAAATAATTAAGCAGCCAATTAATTCTTCTGTTATAACGTAGTTTTTTTTACACTTGAGTTGTTAACACGACTAGCATAGTGCTCTATTGCATCTGATTGAAAATATAATAATTAAAGGTTTTTGTTTAATGAAATAAATGTATTTATTACAATATTGGCGGGCATATTAAAAATGTTGGTCGATATCTCATCAATAATCTACAAAATATCGATATTTTTTTTGATATATTGTATTAAACAATGTACATCTTTAAAGTTTGCAGATGCTATATTTATCGACACTCTTTAGCAAGTTCCGTTTAGTTATTTATCCGTTTGAGTGCACGGCCAAGATAAACAAAACTAAGCTGCAACGACTAGGCTGGGAGACAAATTTCCAGACGAAAGCTACTAGTATCATATTACAGTTTGAATATGAAGTCGAACATATTTTATATTTTTAAAACTTCGTATTAAATACCGTCTAATAGACTCATTAGAGTATTTGGTGGTTTAACTTCTATTCCAAAAATTATGCATTAAAGTTCTAACGAACAAAATATCTTGTAAACTATAATCTTATTGACTATTATCGTTGTGGGTTCCAAGTATACCAACTATACAAAAATGCTATTTTCAGAGACACAAATTGTAACACAAACGAAAAGATGGATAATGAATAACTCGATGTGAACGTCTATAGGTTTCAACTTTAAACCTGACATATAATTATAGTGTTTTTTTCATTACTTATTGACATGCTGCACATATTATAACTTTCATTCTTTATCAGTTATTGTGTGGAAATAAAATTTTAAAACTGGGCACTAATAGACACACAGATCTTTTAAAAATATTATAGTTTTATGCCGTACAGAAAATTCTACGCGTAAATATTAATTCCAATTTCTTTCGGTTTATAAGATTTATGATTCCCAGTCTAAGATTTAGTTGAAATATATTTAAACAGAAATATGTTGTAACTTGGTTTGCATGCAAAGCTATTTTAAGGGCTTTTTCTTCTCCATGGGATGTCTCAGTAATGCAAAAGTTAATTTCCTTCTTAGTTAAGGGTGACTACTGTAATTCTTTGTCTTCTGTTCGTATTAAACGATTTTGCGTAAATTTTATCTGCATGAAATAAAGGAACTAAAATGGTTAATTGATGTAAGACTTAAGTGTAATATTATTTACATCCTTAAAGATGGTTCTTTTGAAATTTTTATAAACTTAATATATTTATAACAAATATAAATTATTAAATATTAAAAGAAAGTTATAAAATAAATTACTAAAATTTATTTAAAGATTAGGTATGTCATTAAACTTAACACCCGAATTTCACATCGGACAAATTATTTAACTCATTAATGAATCTTTAGTTAAGGTCATTAATATTAAATGAGGAGAAAAAATAAGGAATTAAAATGAACTACCAGTAAAGAAGGTAAATCAATTAAAGGCTCTTTAATTTAATCACTTTGTTGAGAAAATAACTTTGTTGGGAAAATCAATTTGTTGGGAAAATCACTTTGTTGTGAAAAAATTGTGATAATTAAGTTAATTACAACTGAAGCGTCTTTAGAAAAGGTACAATTCGATTTTACAAAATTAGATTTGCGCGCCAATTATCTTAAATGGACAGATAAAAAAGTCGACAGGCAGGTCAAGGTTTTTGTAGTTATTTATTAGTTTAAATTGTAGATAGATTGTAATTATTTAGAGAGGTTTCCTCAGCAAAGAATTTTCTTTTTAGGGTTCCGTTCCTCAAAAGGACAAACGAAACTTTAATAAGAACATTCACGTAATTACCAAACACTCACGTATCTATGTTTATCTGTCCCAGCCGTTTTTCTCGGAAACTGTTTAACGTAGAAATTTAAAATTTAACTTAGTGGTAAAGTGTATTAATCCGATATTGACAAACAAAAATATATATACCGATATTGACAAACAAAAATATATATACCGATATTGACAAACAAAAATAATGCGAAACTTCTGAGTAGTTAAATGACGTATTCGATTAGATTCGATATAAATTTTATGTATCGTCTTGGATATGGTTTGAAAGAGTAAATTATATGGATAAAAAAAAAATTTTTTAAATTATCTGTTTATATTGATCAAAATGCCTCCAAAGAATATGTATGCCATCTGCGAAGCCATAAAAATCAAAATATTTATACACGTGTGGAAGATATACTGGGAAATGTGTTTATACGGAGAAAAATTACATTAATATTAGTAGCTTAATAGAAGCGCTATGACCCTTTAAATATCTTAATTTGCCTGAGTCTGTTCATAACTCACGTAGCTCTAATACTTCTCGTACTTAAAATGTTTCTGTTTTTGCACGCTACTCAATTTAACTAGTAAATTTTGTACACATACCTAGAAATATTAGTCAATAAAAATGAATAAGGGATTTTCAATTTTAAAATACTTACAAGGTAAAACTTTTCATGCATGTAAAATGAATATTCGTTTTAATAACAGTTTCTCAAAAAATGCAATATTTTTACTTATGCATATTTTTTTCATTTTCACCTTAAATCATGCTTATTATAGTTAGGTTATTTATGAAAGGTATTATAAGGCTTGGGTTTAAGTATTTCTGTTTTTTGCTGAGGTACAGACAACCAATATAATGTAACTTTTACAGAATAGATATCAATGGATTCACAATATTGCAACGCAAATTTCTGGACGTAACAATTATTTGATATTTAAAAAATGCTATTTAAAAAATGACTAGTATATCGTAATTTAAAAAACGCCTTTTTTTGATCAATTAGAAAATATTGAAAAGAGTTTTACGAAAATAAAATACTATTTTAAATTAACGCTTTCAGTTCTTGCACCGTTGAATACAATATATTTGTTTATATTCGCTATATAAAATCTTTTTATCAAGGCATGTATCAAATTAAGTTTAGTTAGTGCCAATGGATTTTTTAACTTATTGCAATATTTTAGGTATTTGCATTTGTACTTTAAATAATATCACGTAATATTTTAAAATTTTCAAACATATTATTTGTATAATATTAGTATAGATTAATAAAGTATCGTTCCACAGCTCGATAGAAACAATAAATAATTTTATGCATTGATATATTTACCCTATCTTTTGAAAGACGCAAACTGAGTTATAATTAAATATCGCACTTCAATATTTAGACAGGATAGCCTAGTTACATTTCATTTCATGCATCATGTAATGATAAACCAAACCCAGGTTTATTCTAATAACTAAAGGTGAGATCATATTAATCAATATCTTATAAATAAGTTACAATAAATATCTTTCATTAAATATTTTTTATACTGAGTTGTTTTTTTTAAATTAATAATTATCGTTACTTTACCTCATCATACATAAATCTAATATGGTTTATAGAAACAAACTGGCGTTATACCGTTTGTGAGTATAGGAATTAAAATATATGTAGCACTTATATTTCGCAAATTACACAAAACTCGAATATTTAACTAATTTCGATACTCATTGAATGTAGCAAAAGATGGAGTTTAAAGGTCATTTTTAATACTCTAATCTAACATTTTTGTCTCAACCAAATAATAAACGTCAGTGAAAATCTTACTATCATTTTATTGTGCTCATCTCTACTCCTATTTTTGACGTTCTTCTTTTTATATATGTTACCTCATGTCTCCAGAATTTTTTCCCGTATAGTCCCATGAAAATTTGGTTAGAATCTAGTCATGGAAATTGGAGATATATCTTAGAGTTACTCAACATTGAATAGCACAAGTTTCCCTGATATAGGTATGATATTCTAATAAGATAGGTCTTAAGACGTCATGCAATAGATCTTTAGCAAAATTAGGGTATAATAATTTATAGAAACTTGAAATTCACATAAAGTTAAATCATATCGATCTGCGTATCTTTCAGAGGTCAGAACATTCAATTTCAATTATTACACAGAAATTTTAGAGAGACCCAATGATGAAATAGAAAAATAAATTTTATATATCCCGTATACCAATTGAAAGAGAACGTTATATGCATTCAAAAACTATATTTTTTACTATTTTGTTTAAGATAAATCTATAAATAATAATGGAAACATCCATAAAAATACGCCTATACATATTTTCAAATTGCTGAAGAAAAAATGATAAAATAAGCTTTACTAGGCGTTTGTTTAAGTTCACCGGAAGACTATTGCACTTATTCTAAATGTCAGCATTTTTGAAAATTTTACAATATTTGTGCACCCGTATAAGATATATTAGGCAATTTAAATAATATTGTTATTTGTAAATACTCATGGTTCACAGTATTTAAAATTGTTACATGTATCCAAATATGTACGCAACGCACGTAGTTCAAATTTTACTCGCTCTTAATAGGTTTTATTTTTAATAAATAATTACGAATTATGTACTAAATATGTAACCAGAGTCATGGCTAAATGTAACACACGTAACAACCCCCGAATGCATAATAATAGATGATCAGATATACTGATGTTAAAGCTCATCCGACCAAAAACAAAACAGTTTCACGCTACTTTAATCAAGTTCATATGATTCCATATATTATAAGCTTTATTAGGCGCGACCCCATTCACTTTTACGACGTACGCAATTTGCTGTAAACCTAAGAGGAATATTATTTTCCGTCATCTCAGCATAATAAATGATATTACATTAGGTCTTTATTCTGGATTATATTATTAAAAGATTAAGGGAAGGGTGTGGTAACAGGAATTTCCACTTTTTGTCAATAAACCTTCTAAGACTAATGACGATAATAGTATCTTCATTGTTTCATTACAATATAGCGCAAGGCTTAGTTATGTAAAGAAAAACTTGAGTGAAAATTTTATTAAATCGTAAAAATATTCAAGTAAATGAGGACATTTTGTGGTAAAAATATTAATTTAATTAGTTACGTAAAATTCCGGTAAAATACTGAAAATTAATATTTACATTAAATTAACGTGATATCTGTAGTTTCTTAAAAATATGTGTTTTTGTCTCAAATACAAAATTGCACGAAACTTAGTAGGATGATAATCCAATTGATTTAGAAACAATATATTTATAGTATCTATTGTAACATATTGGCAATGATAACTGTCACATTGTCATACTCTGATTTACTTCAGTTATTTACAAGTTATTTTACTGGGTAGCTAATGGGAGATATAAAACTTGAAATTTAAAATGAACACGTAGAAACGTTTACGTAACAATATTAATGCAAGTGGTGCAATTGAGTATATATGTACATGAAAAGGTATTTATTTACATTTATTGTTTTTCATTTAAAAATATATAATAATTTATGTGATCATTTTACGGGCTAGATGTTATTTAATAAACCTTGTGCTAGCAAGTCGTCCGATCCAGATTTCAACATTTATTAGTCAGACATTTTTAATTTAATTTAAGAAACCATAACACTTTTCGACACCTGAGCAACTGACACTGACCTGATGATTAATCTGGTTTTTTTGATGTTGTTACTATTATATCAATTTCATTTTCATCTGTCATGCGTGTTCTATTTTATTGCCGATGTAAGCAATTTCACCCCTTTAGAATTATTTTAATTATGTTGCTTCTCATCCGCGGTCACTAAATGCCTCCGCCCTGTTTGTCAAAAAAGATACATATCCCGATACACCCCTTGTATCCGCGGGAATACTCGGGATGATCCGGCAATTACTAAGTCGGGCTCACTCTACCATGTACTGTTTAAATAGGGTTGCCCAACATTTGTCACATTTTTTATTATCACTGTGCTTAATAACATAGATTGTAACTTTTCTTAAGGATGGTTTTCTAAGGAAAAAAAAATTTTGAAATTGAACGTTTAAATCTTTAGATACATAAAGATTATAGTGAAAAAAGAAATTTTATTTCGTTTTTCCCTTATAAATTATAGCACATTATTGTATAATCTTTAACCTTAAAAGTATAACCTTCCGAAAATTAAAATATTTCTTGAATTGGATAATATTAAAATATTTTCTGAAATAAGTACACGACTTATACTACAATGATGTGAATAGAGTTCCATGATTTAATTTCCTCAAGCAATATTGCAAGCAGTGATTTATAGTGTAAAAACCGAAAAGCTCCTTTCTAGTCCGTGCTGTAGGTTTATCGTAAAAACGTCGGGATATAATTATAACAAGTGTTTCATATTAATATGTATCTTAATTAATAATGCCTTTAATAACATGGTTACAGAGTGTAGCATAACGGTTATAGAATAGATAAATTACAAGTTTATCGCATATAGCAAGGATCTGTAGTAGCCACCGTAGCACATTCCATTGATGTATGCGCATTGATGCCCGATATTGACAACACTACGATATTTGGCGATCGTAATACAACCTTGTCTGCCGCTCTCACGTTGCCGTCGATCTCTATATTATTAGTAATTTCTTTATTGTTTTCTACCTGTACGTGAGCCTTGGACATTTAGAATGTCGCTGGATACTGTATGCCCGATGGGCCAGGCATGGAAAATAGTTTTGTGTCGTTTTTTTGAGGCGTTGTCGTAGCATTTGCTAGTTTTAGGTTTAAGGACTCCTTTTGACCCGAACTTTCCTCTGGTTTGCGTTTTATATAAATCCGAGCATATTCACTATTCATAAGACACGACTTATTTATTTTTTGTTGTAATTGCCTTTTTAATATTCATTTTTACTTATATTTTGGGGCTATTTTTATTGACTCACTTTGGGTCCTAGTCCTGTCTCATAATCTCTTCACAATGAAACCTAAATCCAAATCTCAGCTAAATACATTTTCATGCTTTACTAATTTATAACTTTACACAACGCTAATTTGGACAATCACGGGCATGCATTTACACTAGACGCAAGTAAAACAAATACGCTCAAATATGCTCTATCCATTATGGGTTCAATCATTGTTAACGCATTACTAGTCTCTTAGTTGTTAGCGATTCAAATCTGACGACATTTTGTAACACAATAAAGGTCGACCGTAGAGGCTATGCTTAACGAGCGAATAGACGTTTTTAAGTTAATAAATTTTATGGTGGTTAGTAATTATTTAATAAATTTCTTTTCCATATAAAATCAATGTAAGAGTTCTAAATAAAAAGTGTAAAACAGCATAGCAAAGTTTACACACACACACACACATACGATATATATATATATATATATGTGTGTGTGTGTGTGTGTGTGTGTGTGTAATAAGGACTATCATTACTTGGAAGTGAATTCCTATCATTTATTTTTCTCTATAAATTCTTTTCAAATATATTTCATATGTTTCTTTTAAATGTTTTAAAATTTTCATGATGTTATATTTTTACGTTTTATTTAGCTCATGAAAGTGACTCATTTATTTTAATCGTGTTACCATTTCCAGCATGATTTTATGTCTAATTGTACGATATTTTCTACACAATAAATATTTGTGGTAAAGAAAACAATTGATTGCTACCTGCATCCGCGATTTCGTTTGGGTGAATCGTAAAAAAATATTAAGTTAACTGTAAGATTTATAAACGTAATACCATTCATGATAATGATTATAAAAGTACACCTTTTTACATAAACACTTTTCATAGAAACGTCAATATGCCTTGTCTTCTTCTTTTTTAGTCAATGGAAATAGAACATTGCTTGTATTTTACTCCAAATCATTTATAAAAATAAATACAAATGGGTATCTAAATAAATTTCGTTTACACTGAGCTAAACAAAATGTGAAGAGTTTTCTCGTTAGTTTCCTTTTTGAAATTATAACGAAAAATAGTGTTTGTTATGATTAAAAAAAGGAAAATAACGTAATAAATAAACTGAAAAAATAGAGAATCTAAACAATACAACTTATCTAAAAAAGAAAAAAATTGTATTTGTATTATATAGAACTCTTTAAATAAATAAACAAAAAAGTAATAAGTTTCTATAAAAGAAATGTCACTTTTTCGTCGTTTGTAAGTTTGCTTGCTTATATAGTAACTAATAAGCATAACCATAGCTCCAATAAAATGTTTGTGCTTGCGAGCGTGCGTGCGTGCATTCGTGCGTGCTTGTTTGTTTGTTTGTTTGTTTGTGTGTATACGTATAGCAATTTATGTTCATTAAAGGCCGCAAAACCTTTTTTAGTTTCAATAAATGAGCCATTACTTAATTCTTCTCAAGTTTACAATATTTTGTATAACCTAGTATATCATGAGCATTGAAAAAGGTAAAATAAAATTATTTAACAAAAATTATGCTATTTCGAACACTGATTGTACAAGAAAGGCATTGAAAAATGCAAAATAACAGTAATAATCGGAACTATTGCGATTAAATATCGTTATCGTGTAAATCAATTTGAAAATTATTACTATTTTAGAGACTTGTGAATAACAGAAATACAAGTATTTAGTTAAATTCTTGCGGTAAAATGTCAAATATTAATAAATATTTAAGTTATTGCTACTGTTGGAGATTTTGAAAGTGGGGGTGGGGGTCAGGTTATGTTAAAAAACATGAATAGAAAAGTGAAAGAGAATAATAGAAATAGTTTCCATTATTCACTAAGTATCATTAAACTTTTATACATCTTCTAATGGGATTTTTTAATTCAGCATTTAGTCTGCTTTCATTAGTGTTTTTTGCCCATGTCTTTATTTTAATAGATTTCTGACTAATACACTGGCAATTTTGTCTACTAATATCGGTAATACAGGAAAAGCAACCTTAATCGGGATAAAAGTAACTAATATTTTCATTTAAATCTAACTTAAAATATAGAACAAGCATATTGGGTTCCCGCTGCATATATGTTTATAATAGAATATAAAATTCCTTTGATAGAAATAAAATCTAAAATTCTCAGCACTGTCTCATTCAAATTGGTGTCTTGGTCAAATGGAAAGAAAAAAATTAAAAAAAAAGTTGTTTCGGTTTACATTTGTATCGATGCATACATTTATATAACATTTACTTAAAAAATTCAATTTATGAATTCCCTCATGCTGAAAATCTTTTATATAAGTGTCAAAATGGTCGCTTTGGTCATAAATTATAGTTCTGTATAAGATAGAGGTAATTTACCCTTTATAAACGCTATAAAATAAGCTAAAATATTTTGGAATGAAGTTCTTTAAGGCGCGTTGCAACCTTGGCAAATGAGAGCTATCCCGAAAAAGTACAAGATTTCGAACGTTACTTTTGCTACAGTATAAAACGACACTTTTGCTACACTATAAGCATAAGCTTATGTAAATTTTATTGGAACGAAGTTCCTTATCGCGCGTTGCGAAAGGGGGCTAGACGGAAAAAATTAAGGCCAAAAGTTGTAACGACACTTTTTGCTATAGTTGCTAGCGGGCGCGCTGCAAGCCGTGCGGCGTGCGCGTGTTTCTCTGTCTGTCTCTCTCTCTCATAGAAAGCAAGCCAGTTATTTTCGTTTCGTCTTTCTATTTCGCACTGAACAGTGTGGTTTCGCGACGATTATTTTTGTTGAGTGTATACAGGTTTTTTGTACAAAATAAATAATAAAAAATAATAACAATAATTATTATTATAACTTAAAAGAAATAAAATTGTATTACAATTCCTTCACTAATTAATCCTTCACTAAAAGGAACTTCATTCCATCCGGGTGTCCCTTAACCCCTCTCAAGTTTTTTTCTCGTGGTTTGGATATACATGTCCTCTGTGAAATAAATTTTAAATTTGTTTCCCCTTTTTCCTTTATTGCCTATAATATTTTATGTTATTTCGAATGTTATGAACTGATGATAAATTCAATATTCATTATATCTCTAATGTATATACACACATATGTATGTGTGTATATATATATATATATATATATATATATATATATATATATATATATATACCTGTACATAATATATAAATACTTACTAATATCCTAATTACTTGATAGTTATAAATGCATATGTGCATTTGTATGTAACTTTATATACATACCTATAAATTCCCTTTATTATTTTTTTCTCACTAATCTCTTTTTTAAAACCTAACGTACTACCCCGCCTTTTATGAAGATTAATTTACTATTGATTTTCATATATTTCTTTATGTAAACTATAGTCCCAAGATTAGTACCTAGATTTTTTATAATAGTACATATAAGCTTCATAGACAAAATAATTTTTTGATGTGTCGTTGCTTTATTATATTTAAAGATGTATCAATCGTATTCGATCGAGCGTAAATTTAATGGCGTACAATTTACTTTGTTCTGCGAGTAAGAATGCCTGACTTGTTATTCTTCCAATTGTATAATTTGTTTGTTATTTCTTCAACTGTTTTTATTCAAACTTTTGTTTATTATGTTTGCACAAGTACGTAAGTATTGGTATACACGCAATTCATGTATACATTTTTAAAACAGGTTCTCTTTTCAATATTCTCTTGTGTATACAGTCATCCAAATTAGTAAATTTGGACAACTTTCATTAAATTCGCAGACATTCGAGTGCCACGAGAATAATTTTTTTGTATAAGTAGTTATAATAAATCCAAAAGTGTGAAATATTTAATAGTAAAAATGATATATAATGATTATTCCTTCAACTATTTTCATTCAAACTTTTGTTTATTATGTTTGCACAAGTACGTAAGTATTGGTACACACGCAATTCATGTATACATTTTTAAAACAGGTTCTCTTTTCAATATTCCCTTGTGTATACAGTCATACAAATTGTTAAATTTGGACAACTTTCATTAAATTCACAGACATTCGAGTATCACGAGAATAATTTTTTTGCGTAGGTAGTTATAACAAATCCAAAAGTGTGAAATATTTAATAAATTGAAGTATAATATTTGACCTTAATTTCGTAGAAATTCATTATTCACAGTTAAATGAAACTACGTGGTTTAGTATTATTTCTACTTTCTTTAAGTTCTTTACCACGACCTAGGTTTCGTTGTATTAAAAGATATTCAGGTGGGCTATTAGTAAAGAATATTTAGGAATTAGAAATACACATACATAGTTTCATTTAATTGTGAGTAAAATGTATTCATCAGTTCAAAATCTTTTAGCTTAATTAAATTTTCAATTATGAATCCACATGACTATGTAAGAATGACGAAGTTCACTTCATTTATTTGTTTATTTATTTAATTTTGTGTTTATTTATGTAGTTAGATGTCTTAACATTAATTTTCAGAAGTTCTGACTATAGCTATGATAATGTTATCATTCAAAAATTACATGAATTCATTGATATCTAGTGTAAAAGTTTGTAAAAGTTAATTTCAAGAGGGGTAAAATATTTTTTTTTGCTTTAAAAAAACTAGTGGCAGTGACCCTATACAGCCTGCAGCACTTTTTTCTCTTCACTATTATTAAAATGAAAAAAATTTTCTTGTTCTTTTTAATTTTGCCCAAAATAAAATAAATGAAATATTTTAATATAGCTCTCACAGTTCATAACAGATTTCAGAGTTCACAGTTTTCTTAAATATATAAATAATTATAATACACACGTATGTATTACTGCAAAGACCTACCCAGTTTATGTTATCAATAATTCACTACAAATTTGTTTTAATGTCTATCCATTATAAACACATTTTTGTCGAGTTCTGCTTTGTTGTTATAGTCCAGATTTCCCTAAATATATTTCAATTACTACATTTCTTATATGAAATAATATATTGTTAATTATTTTTTTAATTTGAAGACAACGTTTTTGATATCATGTATTTCCGGGATATTACTTGTATTTATTTTCGCGTTCCTTATTTTGACTACTGCACTTTTGCTTGTACTTCTACTTTAATATGGTGGCATATCGATTTTCCCGTTTATTTAATTTACTTAGAAAGTTGTATTACTTGGAGCAATATAACAAAAAAAAACCAATCAAGTGAGAGTCGGGATACGCACAAAATAGGTCTTAACTGTAGTAACTATAAGAATGTGACAGAACATACACACACAAATAGATGTGACAAAATTATAATGGGTCCTTTTTTAATTACGAAACCCTAAAAATACTGATTATCCTTGTGGAAATATATCATTATGTACAATAAAAAAATTCTTCCTATTCAGACATTTTAGTGTTTAAATTTTATACAAATAATCAAATAAAAGTAGACAGGAATTTTACAACAAAAAAATAAACTCAGACTAAATTAATTATTAAAAGTTGGGTATTATGGATGAAGCAAGAGTTTATTTAAAAAAAAACAAAAAAGAGATTATAACAAGAAGAGAAAAAGGTTTAGAAAACATAACATGTACATATCTGATACATAAACAGGTGTATCTTGTAGCAAAAATATAATCATTGAAAAACTTTTTATAAAGTAATTAGAAATCATTTGTCGAGTACTAGTAAGTGAATGAAGTGTTAAATGATGACAACCATAACTACATGAAAACGCAAATAAAATAATTTCTAAAATCAATATTTTTTCCTTATAGGTTAACATTAGAAGATACACGGAGACTATATATTCTTTAATACTATTTTGTCTCCATTTTAATAAATAAAAGCAAACAGCTAATACTTTGAATCGAAAAGAAAACTATTTAATATTCGCTTTTTGCGTATTTAAAATAGTTTATGCAGTGCTTTGTGATATGTCGCCTATTACAAAATTGTTCTTCGGTGTAAACGTCATACATTTTTATTAATGAGATTCGCTCAACTTGATACTGTGAAAAACAGGCGGAGATAAATATTCAAACAATTTCAATCTAACTTTGCATATACGACGCAATTTACAAAATATAACTTCGGTGCAAGCATGTCATTCCAAGTGTCACAACTTCCCCAAGAAAATTAATAAAAGTGGGGAAAGTTGTTCAGCTATTTCGAGCTAAGTATATTATTTAGGCGGTTAATGGTATATGTGAGTGTATACTTATATTATATATAGCTATGTACTGGAGTATAGGCCTATAAAGGGTTAAACATCGGGTGATATAAACGATGTATAAATATAGGTTTTTTAATTTAGAATATTATTTCGGTTATGAGTTCATATTTCGATAATTTTTACATGAAACAATTAAATACCTAGGTTTTCCCAGCATTAGGCGATGCTTTCTTTTAAAGTATGATTCAAGAAATTATATTTAAATCTGATTGATTGCAAATCTAAAAATAATAATCATAGAATAATGAAAATATACAATTAGATAGACTGTATGTTTTATAATATAACTAGAGGTTTGGATCATTACTTTTCAGTAATTTATTTTGGAAATATGTGTATGATGTTTTTGTTCTATTCGTATTATTATAATATAGTTAAATAGAGTTCTAATGAAAGTTTGTTATGCATAGTTACACTTCCCTTTCCCATTTTTCTCATGAAGCCTGCTGAAATTTTAATATCAAAATCTCGCAGCCAGTAGCGAGTCTTAAGCCGTTACAGTGTGAAAACGTATGATTCATTCATTGCGATATTCATTAAATTTGACGAAAAATCCGTAGAATTTTATATACACATAGATTAGAAACATAAGCTTCTCCTCTTGTATAATTATTTGAGATTTATGTTAGAAAAATACACTTAATTTCGGGTTGACTTATTTTATGCGTAAAATATATATTAAACACTCAGGAAAAAGCACGCATATCGATAGCGCAGGTCATGACGAATCCTTAAATATGATATTTATACCCGCTTAGGGATGTCGGGTTAATACAGAAAAAAAAAATGCATCGTCTCTATAAAAAAAATGCTCGAACAAAAAATTTAAAAATAATAGTTAGCATTTATTTCCTTTTTCATTATAGGCATATTCACGTAAAAAATATCTAGCGGTGGTGATTCAACACCACCTGCACCAATTTGTTTATTTTAATATTTTTATACTTTTTAAACTAAGTAAACAATTATATAAATTTTTCCCCATAAGATATTAATAAAATATGAAAGCCAAACCTATGAACATGATATGTATGTAAATGTTAGACAATTTTCTGGAAAATCATAGACATTTGATACATTTGATAACTACTATCGTAAAGATTTAACTTAAAGTTAAGACATAAGTTACTAATATGAGTTACTAAATAACTAGTTATAGTTACTAACTAACTATTTATAACATAAATTACTAACATAAATTAAGGGACCCACAAAAAGAACAATATTATAATAGGACCATAGATATTATTTGGAAAAGAGACTTTTTGCAGACCCTTTTTGTAACATATTATTACGAGTGAATCTTATAATTAGTTAATATATATCCGAACTTTCGTACTCAAAATTCATATTTATTTAGTTAATACTTAATAAGCAGTTTAAAATAGTATGGATGATACACGTTAATTTATTAAAACAGTAACTGAACTGGTTAATCCTTTGAATTTTATAGTGGCCAGTGTAGGATGTCACAATTCTTTTGTTCCTGCTATATTAAAACTGTTTACGCACGGAGACGCATCAAGTACAATGTCTTTTTTACTGAAAACCCTCAACGTCGTCCGCGATAATATGCTTCAAATATGCCAGCTGAATATGTAGTTAAAGTAAATGAGATATTACTTTTTATTATTAGGATCTCCTTGCTAAATTCATTTTGAGAATCAAGATGACCGGTTGATTTTTGCGAAGTATTTTCCATATTATCAGATTTGGATTTATTTGGTACTAACAATTCAGTTAGACTTTTATAAAGCTATATTTTTAGGTTTCACGCCAAAAAGGTATTACACACACACTTATATATATATATATATATATATATACATATATATATATATATATATATATATATATATATATATATATATATATATATATATATATATATATATATATACATATTTATATATATATATATATACATTTTTTCTCTTTTTTTTCAAATATGATTCCGTTATAATATTGCCAGTTTACGTGCGTAAACTATAAACATATTTGTACATTATTAATATCTAACAAACTTGTGTAAAAATTTGTAATACTGATTGACAGTCTTATTTAGAATTCTCTCAGAAATTTGTTATTATGATGTTACTATTGTTCCAGGCAATTAGTGGTATAAGTGATTTTTTTTAGATGAAAGAGTGCATTCATTTTTTTTAAACATTGTCTACCCAATAAGTAGTTACTGTGGAATATTCTGCAGATCAGTCGACAGAGCATGCACAAACCAAGAAGCGATTTGTGCCCGCAATTAAAAAACTTTCAGCTTACTTAGACATTCTTTCACGACATGTATTGATGTATTTTCCTGTCCATGATACCGGTTCCATTGGATAGAAGCTGATAGCTGAGAACTGTATATAGGAATTATCAGAGCGAGAGGCCGATAGCGTTAAGGTTACCGGTATTACATACTCTAAGGATACAAAGTAACAGAATTCGTGAAAATACACGGAATTCAAAATTTTTCTAAGACCGAATCTATAATTTTCTTGCCTATAACAATTATTATTATTGCAGATATTATTTTTGTCAGAATAGTTAGTGATGTATACGCTATGTCTTCACGTTTTAATATACTTGTATTGAAATATAATTTTGTTATAAAATATGAAATTCAAAAATTGGCTTTAATTTTTCATCCATGCTACTTGTACAAAAACCAGGTGTATTAATGCCTTCTTATTTTATCAGTACTTTAACCTTTAAGAGATTTATTAAATTACTTAAAGATACGCTCCTTAATGGAGCGAGTATATTATTCATCGTTATGCCACAAGTATGACTTTTTAAAATATTTTGTATGCTAATCATTAAACAAAATTTAATGGAAATTTAAGTTCATTAATTACTTTCTATTGTAATTAGTCATATTACTTTAAATATGAGAAACAGAAAAAATAATACAATTGTTTAATATTATCTAATATATTGATTAAGAATACTTGTTAAATTTGGCTGTATTTAGTAACTGACTTTCGGAAAATGAACATGTAAATTTTTCTTGTGTGTACTTTAATAGGAACTTTTACATATTAAACATGAGAACTAACATTTTTGGCGAATTGTATAAGACAAACGCTACGATATTGTCTTATAAAATTCTTTCACAAAATATTCCGAACCTTCATCATATTTTAAAAATGAATTATCTACTAGTTCCAATTCACAAATTTCTTTCTCCCATTAAAACATTAATAATTATCAAATGCACCGTCAATGCTACCTTTCTGTTTTCAGTCACCTCTCGATATTTGGAGTAACCTGCCAACAAACTCTATTATAACAAATATGCCATTATAACATGCCATCATCATCTTAACGAACATAGTATTTTTGTTAGACTAAACGTGGTCGATTATAACCATCACTGCCCGTGACATTTGCTTCACTCAACTTTACGTGTTGGCTGTGTCATGATATAGTAGTTAATAAATTTCCAAATACCTTGCCGTGAATTGAACCCAGGACCCTTTTGATCAGGTACGAGCACTTTATATACTGCGTTATTGATTCAATGATATAATAAAAGGAAGCGTTGTCTGTTTATTTGTTTGTCTGCATGTATTTTGCTCGTAAAAGGCCTAACTCATTTTAATGTCATTTTTCATATAGATAACATACATCCTGGTATAAAGGCAATATATAATTATGCCTAATATAATAAAAGAGAAACGTTGTTTGTTTTTTATTTGTTTGGGTTTATTTTACGCTTAAATGGCCTAACGGATTTCAATAAAATTTTGCAAATTAATATTGCACATATTCGTTTAAAAATAATATAACGGTTAAAAAGAATAATTCCCGCCCATGAAACACCTAATGAAATATTGCAAATTTAATTTTCAAAATAGACAACATGATCCATTTAATTTACCTAAGTCACAGGTTAATTTCATGATACCCGAATCCAAACTATAATCACAAAAACGCCCGGCCCGCCGCACTGCACCAGACCAAATGTTAAAAGTTAGATTTGGTAAATTATGTTCAAAATAATACTTTCCTCGTAACTATACAACTGGTCTGATTGTAGTCTAAGTTTATTTATTAAAAAAAGGTATTTACATTTTTCTAACCGTAGCTGTGGGCAAAAGTTAGTCCTAATAATCTTTCAGTATATCCTATTATACTATGTCGAGATAGTAACTTGCTGACTGAAATTTAAATATTTTATTATTTTTCAAAAACAACTTTTTGAGTGACTGTATTGGAACAATACAAGGTCAACTATATAAATGATTGTGAGAAAGTTTCCATGCTATTGACTGTTGGCATTTCGGTCGAATTAAATTACGCCAAACCCGTAATAGGCTTTAAATTAAAATTTCTAAATTACAAATTGATATGAAACAAAATTATAATAGAATTTATTTTGTGTGATGGATTTCGATAAAATAAATTTTTAACTGCAATTTAAACATTTAATTGAATTTCACGATAACGACAGTTTTTATATAAAACAGAGCTATTTCTTACAGAAGTAGAAAAATAAATTTAACAAATCTGGAATGAAACTTTAACGCAAAAATTTTTCAGAAAATAAAACATAAGTCAGGAAATAATTAAGAATTTAAGGCAGGGAAAAATTAAGGACATACCTTATAATTTATCGTTATATATCCTCTATTTTCAAAACTTCGAAACTGATAAGCATGGAATAATTGCGACGAAAAATACTAAGTAATTATATCGTACCATAAATTAGGTCGCCATTCAGAGTCATTAGTTTTTTGGTGGTAGTGGTACTGCTTAAAATAATGGAAAAGATGTAATCTTGACCAATTATTAGTCTTATTATTTAGAGATTAGTCTTGTCATCTAACCCTTAATTTTGTCATTCTGATAATGTTGAGTTGTGCTATTCATATGTAAATTAATAAAATTGTACTTTCCACGCCAATATTTCTTTGACCCAATAACGAACCCTACTCTAATATTAATAAAAGACCATTTCGTTTTTACCAGCCTTTATCCCTAAAATTCGCGAGTTCTATAAATAGTGAAATATTTTGCACAGACAAGGCGAAATCAAATTAAAGCCATCGAGTGGCTGAGTGATTACGCTACTTGGAAGCACTTTATTCCGTCACTTAAAGTAAAAGTTATCACATTTTTCTGTTTTTTTTTTTAAACGGTTCCGCATTCGATATCTAAATTTGAAGATCAGTAAAAATCGTTTGAGTACTTTTGGTTAAAAAAGGTACTTGTCAGAAATAAAACTTGTATTTACATCTTTGATTGAAGGGAAAAAAGAAACGAATTTGATAAAATGTCACTTAGTTGTATATTGATTTTTACCAATGATAGGAAATGAAATTGGGCAAGAAATTATTTTTAAAGTAATTGGCTGTGTTTTGAATAAAAAAAAATTGGGTATTATTGCTTTCAACACGATTGGTAATAATGACGTTACCTTTAGGTGGTATTTAATAAATTTTAAGATGAAACTTCAATGGAAATGGTGCAAGTCAACTATAAAATTTTGCAAATCACTGAATTTGTTCATCTCTACAAAATTGAAGTTTAGTAAACATGCTGAACACTCTTATCGGATCACACCTAAAAACTTTAGATAGCCTCAAATTGTGACATTATGCATAGTAATGATCCAAGTAAACCAAATCGGGTGTGGCCAGTGCCTAAATTGATGCATGATTGCATGGGAATATTTCAAAATATCTGCTTTTCTTGAGAAGTTATTTTTCCAGATACTTTTCTTAGATAACCATTTGACGCGAGAGCGTCTTTAAAATTTACGTCAGATATGGAAAGACAATCGTGCCTAAATAAAGTAATTTGAAATTTCAATAATTTAGCTAAACCATTTTAGTCTTGTTCAGAAAATAAATTATGAAATTTTTTACCATTACTACGACATTCGTAGCGGCTCAATGTCGCGAACAGCGCACGCGCTAATAGAGCCCCAATTTTGACCGATAGATTTGACATTTGCAAGGGTTATTCACATAACTTCAAAGCTGTATGCACCACGTAGTACCCTTTATTAAATATCTGTAAGTTTGGATGAACTAAACGATTTAAATTAAAAATTGTATTTAATTATTGGATCTATGGACAATATGTGAAAATAACTGCTGCAACGGATACACTGCAATTATTTGTTTATTATCAGATATATTTTATGTGTAATGCTTGTCGCAATCATAGAAACTATGGATTAGTTAAATCTTCTTGTATGGATTTAATTTTAGATTACCTATTAATAATTACCTAGAATATATCCTAAGCGTTGATATTTTTTCATATCCATTACTATCATTATGCTTGATATGAAAACATTTCTTCTCTTATTCGCATATTTGCTAGTATATATTTCGAGAGCAACAAAAATTGAGTTTAAATCCATGCTGACATCTTCTCGTAGTAATTTAAAGAACACTGTTAATCTATGTTTACTTAAATGTACACCCTTAGAGGCACCTATATTTTATGCTTTTCTCCAAAATATATTGGTATTTTCTCGCATTAAGGTTTTTTGCTCATATTGTGAAACCCCACCTCCTCTAAATAATTTTTCATATTTTGTTGATATCAACAACGTTTTGCTCGCATCATTGCTTAAAGATTTAAACAAAAAAATAAACGAAAATCCAGCACTAGGGTTATTGAAAAAATATTCACTACGAAAACAAAATATACTTGATTCGGAACTGGTTACAATTTTTTTTTCTTTAAAAATCATGTTATATGTGGAAGCATATATCTTCTCGTATTAATGAATATTTTAATAATGGATGGATAACCCTAATGAATTTTTTTGAGCCAAATGCTAAAATTATCGAACTATCCAAAAAAATTATTACTGTCTTAGGTATGTAAGTTTCATAATAATATAATCCACTTTTTAAATATATCGACGACAAAAATAAAGCACTTTTGTAATCGATTGTATTTGTAAAAATAATTTCAGGTTTATACAAGAAAAATCATCAAAATTCCAATTCCTTCTTTCCACCGTCATATCGTTATGCGCAACCTACTTATCGTATAAATCATACTATCAACAAAAAATCGAAGTCACATAGATTTGAAATTTAACCGGCAAAAAATGAATATTTCTATCATGCCATATGAAGAAATAGTTAAGTAAACAAACAAGACTAATAGGAGTTCGTTACTACATAAACGAGTCTGAATAATAGCCTTTATTCCAGTCGGGATTCTTATAAATTAAGCAAGATTTCAGTTTATATAGTACACACGCTTAGATAAGTAAATACTTAAGATGCAATGTTGTGACTTATTATAAATATTGTAAAATATGACGACGGGTTTTCAATATCCATCTATTTTATTAAAATTGGATATTCATATAAATTATAATAAAACAACAATGAAAATATTTGACAAATCTACTATTATGTGACGACATAATCTTACTCGGTGAATATTAAAATCTATGCTTTGTCAATAAAGTTATATTGCGATGCTCCTAATTCTTCAACATCAATATATGATTGTTTATGAATATAATGTTATTATCTTCCATATTATATCCAGTAAATTACGTTAAAGCAACGTATGAAACTGAATGGTATAATGGTGTGGATCAAAACTATTTATAATTTAAAGTCTTTGTCGGTAACAAACAGAGTTTACTGAGGAACAAGTTTTTTTCTCTCTATGACTACTTATTATACTCAGAATATATGGTACGAACATAATTATTTTTATGAAACTACATGTAACAAATGTATGAATTGTATTAAACTTGCTTACTGCTATTCGATCGATGACTTCATCAAATATTTGTTATTAGTATCTCCATTAAGGATTTCATTATTCTAAAAGGTTTTTAAATTTGTTTTTCAAAATTGTTTTATCGAAAGTAATATGTTCACATTTGTATACAAATTGTCATGCACAACCAAAGCACAGTCTTGGAAAAGAACGTGGAGAAAATGTAACAGTTTCCACTTCAAACAATTAGGGATGAAGACCTATAAAGTAGGGCGGACTATCCGTAGTTCGATCGTATCGACTAGCGTAACAAAGATATATTTTATGTAACTTTGCGGAATTTGTGCGTGATGTAGGTCGAAGAAAAAAAATTATTGCTACTTATCAATTTTAAAGAAGAACAATTTGAGAACTTGTATATCATATTTTTAATCTTCGAGTCTTGAAAAAAGATCACTTTGATTTTAATGGGATTATATTTGTATTAATCACGCATTGGTTACATGGATAAGTCCAAAGGTATAATGCAAGTTGCTTCCAAACAAATATCGCTTATATGTTTCAGTATTAAGATAAACTTAATACCGGAAAATAGATCAACTTAGGACATTTATATTGATTAAACATTTTTATTGATTTAGTTTTTTAGACAAATCCCGCGACGCATTTTTAAATTTTTTATTTTACAATTTTTATTAAAACTAGTTTTAACTAACGATTAATTTGTTTCTTAATTAATATACTATGTGCTGACTAAACTAAGATTTTCCTTTGAATCACTTAGTGTTCTAATGTCTAACAAGCACAAAAGGTTGTATTCTTTTGAGTCTTCTTATAGTATTTTACACATTTGAGAATCTGGACACTACTGGATTAATGTAGTTTTGAAGTCTATTTTGGTGAGAACTAGCAAATCTACTAATAGTCTCGTCTACCATCTCAATCTGAAGATCCCGATGGAGATCACAGTTACGGATATACCAAGGCGCGTTAACTACACACTTAAGCACTTTGTTTTGGAATCTTTGAATCACTTGAATATTAGTCTTACTGGCGCAGCCCCACAGCTGTATTCCATAACTCTAAATTGGGCGTAGGACTTGCTTATACAAAATAAGCTTGTTGTATGTTGAAAGTTCAGAATTACGACCAAGCAACCAATACATTTTTCTGAACTTGATATTAAGTTCGTCGCGTTTCTTCTTAATATGTTCTTTCCACCGAAGCTTGGCATCGAGAGTCATACCAATATATTTAGCGGTGTTTGCATATGGTAATTGAGTGCCATTAATAAAGACTGGTTGTTGTGTTATCTTTTTATTTGTAAAGATGAAATGTGTTGATTTGGATTCGTTTAATTTAATGCGCCATTTTTTTGTCCAGATGGCTACTTTGTTGAGAGCAGATTGCAATTTTCTGGTTGAATCTTCCACAGTCTCCATTAATGCCGCCTACAACCTAAACTACCATTAATGCCGCATCATCTGCAAAAGTGGCTGTTGCACTATATAACGTTGTTGGAACATCATTAATGTATAGTAAATTCAAAACTGAACCTAGAACACTACTTTGAGGGACCCCAGCCTTAATCAGCTTCAGGTCTGAATACGAGTCTTCGTATTTAACCCGAAAGTGTCGATTAGTCAAATAGGATTTTAAGAGTTGGTAGAAGTGATCGGGAAGAAGTAATCTTAACTTGTGTAGGAGACCTTCGTGCCAAACTCTATCAAATACCTGTGCTACATCCAAGAAGACAGCAGAACATACATATTTGTTTTCTATCCCTTTTTCAATAAGTGATCGTTTCTGAAACGACCACTCAACAATCATGTGCAAAACGACCATTGATGTGGTGGTATTTGGTTTCTTTGATCAAGAACAGGTTTGAGACGCTTTAAAATTAGTTTCTCAAATAGCTTTGACATGATTGGTAAGAGTGAGATGGGTCGATATGATTCAACTTCATTTAGATTTTTGCCAGGTTTTGGTACCATAATAACTTCAGCCATAATTTTTCCACGCATCTGGGACATAGTTTAGTCGAATACAGGTATTGATCAGAGTACTTAATTTAACCAGAGCTTTTCTTTGAAATATTTTAAGTATGTCACCTGTAATTACATCAAATCCAGGTGCTTTCTTCACATTGAGGTTGTTTTTAATTTCACCAGCAACTTCCTTAGGCGTAACTAATGGAATTCTGATAGGATAAGCATTGGGATGAAGAGGTGGTAGAGCATCGTCTCCCTCGTTTGGATAAAATCTTGTTTTAAGATGTTGAGCAAACACATTTGTTTTTTCTGAATCATTACGAGCCCATTTTCTATCAGTCTTTTTCATAGGGGGTACTTGAGCTAACGGTCGTTTAAGATATTTTGTAGCTTTCCATAGTGAGTATTTAGTTCTGCTATCTGCAGTAAGTTATGTGAGAAATTTTTTGATTGATAATTGTTTGATGTTTTTTATTTCTGTAGTTAGTTGACTAGAAGCTCTGTTAAGTAGACTTTTACCATATGGCTTCTTGATTGATGCCACTTTCTTCTAAGTTTTCTTTTTTCTGATATTAGGACTCTAATTGTTTTCGGAAAATTAAGACCTTTGCATTTTCTTTTAATAACCTGCCTACTATTCCAGGCAGCTTCCTGAATATCTGCGGTAAATGGATTTAATTCTTTTTCCAATTGATCAACAGTTTTTATCGGCACCATCAAATTGATATCATTTTCTAATAAGTAATTAAAATAAATTCAATCTGTGTGTTTGTTACTAAGAGTTAAGGTTTGTTCTTTCAAAATGATTTTGTCAATAACCGTTAGGTAAATTGGAGAATGATCAGAGTTCAAGTCAAGTCCCTCTTCAATTTTGATATAATTTGCTGATAAATTTTTGACAACAAAAAAATCTATTAGGTCTGGAGTTTTATTAGGGTCTGTAGGCCAATATGTTGGTTTACCACTTGACATGAATTCACATCCATAACTGACAGCAGCCCTGTATAATTCTCGCGCCTTAGTATTGATTAGTCTTGAGCCCCAGTGTGTTTTGCATTGAAGTCACCTCCAATAATGAAGCGACAATTTAATTTTTTAAAAAGTGTGATATATTCATCTGCATAAATATTATATCTAGGTCTTACTTACTTACATTTACCCTGAGTTTTTGTTTAGTTGTCTCAACCGTAACAATTGTAGCTTGGATATCGCCAGTCACATATTTTTCTTCTTCAAAGTGTTTGATGCAGCTTTTAATAATAACAGCACTATCTCCGCGAGCCGTGTTAGCAGGATGATTTGAATAATAGGTTGAGTAGCTTTTGAATCTAATATAGGACTCCCTAGTAAAATGCGTTTCTGAGATAAGACATATGTCAATGTTTTCTGTGTATAGGATTGCTTGCAGCTCATGTTGGTGCTGTAGAAATTACATAATTCGTAGGGAAGTCATTGTTACTTTCCAGAGACTTTTATTTTGCTCTCAATTTTATTGAGTCGCAGGTTTTGATCTTTTAGCATCTGCATAATTTCTAATAACATTTTTAGGCATTTGCTTAGTTACACGGGTATTATCAGAAACAGCTTGGCTATATGTTCTTCCGGAATTTTGGGGATTTGTGGTTTTGTGGCCTCAATCTGAGTGGACATTTTTATCAATTTATTAGTATTTACTTGTTTTTAGGTTTGTTTTTGCTGTCTCTCAGTTTTTGAAGTTCTTTAATCACTTCACATCCTCAATAGTTGGCAGTGTGATTTTTCCCACAGTGACAGCATTTTGGCTGCATATCACTTGATTTATCACAGTTAGTCGTGAGATGATGTCCAGCGCATTTAACAGATCTAGGTTCCTTGTTGCAATAGTTTTTGGTATGACCAAATGATTGGCAGGTTTCACACTGCGGTATTAATTTATTGCTTTTAATTGGTTCGACAGTAAAGATCGCATTACAAACTTTTTTAATGCTGTATATTTTTTTTAAGTCCGTATTTTTTTTAAACGCAACAATAAACATATCTAATGATTCCTTTGTTTTCCATTTAAATTTGCCTGTGGCATTCAGTGCTTCCAAACCTTGAGCTTTTAGATTATTTAAGATATCTGTTGGGCTGAAAGAATGATGAATATTTTTGATCATTACTCTGATATCCGTATATCTTGTTTGTTTTCGTAGGAATGCCACGAAATTTCATGTTTTTTCAATTCATCAGTCAAGGCTCTGTATGCGTTATCAATTGAAACATTTACTTTACTAACGTTATTGTTCATTAATTTAAAAAAAAAAAGTTTGAAAATGATCACTGCCAATTGTTTGGTTTATTAACGCAGTTAATTCATTAATATTTTCAACGCCGGTTACAATAATAGGTGGCGCATTTTAAAAAAAAATTAATTGAGGTGGAATCGCTACTTTTCATGTAATGTTAATTGTACAATTTCAAAGAGCTATTTTTACCTAATCTAAAGGGTAAATAATATTTTTTTTCGAAATGTTGATACATCTTTTTACATTGTTGTAGTTTTTAAACAAATCTCTCGACGCGTTTTTTAAATAAAATAAAAAGTGTGGTGAAATAACTAAATTCATAAAAAAGTAACGGTAAATAATTTTTAAATTTTAAAATAATTTAGATTTTTATAGTTTGAATAATATATCGAAAATGTAATAAATTTCGTCGGCAATGCGTTTTACACGATGACTGCAGGAATAGAGTCTGATGACGATGACTGCAGAAAGTGCCCTTGCCATAGGATTTGTGATAGGACGAATTATACAAATTACCGGCGACATATATACGGGGATACGAAAATTAGTTTTAAAGATAAAGTAAAATCAAGTTCTAATTGTTTGAAAAGTATGAAATCCCAAAATAATTGACACTGTCAATTATTTTTAGACATGACTGTTATTCTAAATAATAATTGAATTATAGGTAATGAATTTCACCCGAACGAAGTCGCAGACACAGTTATTCTTATATAAAATTATTCTGGAGATATTTTTACTACGTCCATAAAAATATGTTCACCCCGTTTTGGTTGAAGCTATTAAAATAATCAAAAGAGAGTTACTACAAATTTACGGGAAAAGTCGATAAAGAGCGATGATTCTTATTATGACAATTTATGAGATGTTCACCAGATATAGGCAATATATTTACATGGTGAAAAAAAATATAAATACTAAATACCTTATTAGAAAATTATATTCTTTTAAATGTTTGTGTGTATATGTCTCATAGTGCCTCTTTGTAAAATTTGTACTTGACAGTTTTGTTATAGTTTAGGTCACTTGATTGCTTTGAAAATCTTTATTACATACATTTTTTTAAAGCTGTTGGTATCATATGCCTCGCTGTTTATATCGCGTTAGTAATATTGCTCTACCCCGCATTAGTTTTTAATACTTTAATTGAGCCTGCACAATGCATGCGGACGAGCAATATGAATGCTAATGTTGCGTGATCGATATTAGGAAAAGTCTAGCTCCAATAAAGTCCAAGTGGAGTTATTTCAAAGATTTTAAAATCTGTTCAAAGCCGTGTTTATCTGGTTAAATGATAACTTCGATGTATTGTCCCGTCCATAATTATAATGGCTCAGTTTTCATAATTACAACTATCTCGTTTACATATTTTTTTATTTGACTCTCCGACTAATTCATTAGTCAGTGATATTCTATATCTAATTGTATGATAGATTTCCATATTGTACATGTGAACCGGTCACGTTTTAATTAATTTTGTATACTATAACTTATCTATAAAATACAAAGTATTTCTGCTTTACTTATGGGAATTTAGAATAAATTAGAGCATGTTAATTCTCGGTTTTGCATGAAAATGGCTGTATAACATTAAAGACAAAAAAATAGATTTATAAATTTTGTTTTTTTTCAGATGTATGCATTATTTCTATTCTCGATTTTGTGTTCAGTATTTTCCAGATGTAAAGATGATGATGTAAAGATAGCACTTTATTTCTTTCCTGAATTTTGTGGCCAATTTTTCCTAGAAGTGTACATTATTTCTATTCTGCGTCCATTATTTCTTAGGCGTATGCTATCTTTATTTCTATTCTGCCTTTTTTGACCAATATTTCCCAAACGTATGCATTATTTATTTTCTGCATTTTGTGTTCAAGATTTCCGAAAAGTGTGCATTATTTCGATTCTGCGTTTTGTGTCCAATATGTCCCAGACGTATGCTATCTTTATTTCTATTCTGCGTTTTTTGTTCAATATTTCCCAGACGTATGCGTTATTTTTATTGTACATTTTGTATCCTATATTTCCCAGACGTATGCATTATATCTATTGTGCATTATTTTTATAAATAATTTCCAGACATATGCATTATTTCTTTTCTGCATTTTGAGTCCTATATTCCCAGATGTATGCATTATTCCTATTCTGCATTTTGTGTCCTATTTTTTTCAGACCTATGCGTTATTTCTATTCCGAATTTCGTGTTTAATATTAAGTAGAGCTTTGTTTGGGTTTCGACTTCCGGAATTGTAAAGCAAGCTCTTTCTTTTAATGTAATTAATAAAGGATTGTTAAGGTAATACAGATGCAAAAATCGTTCTTTGTGTATAAATATATATATATATATATAAATATATATAGATTGTGTTTCTCTTCACGATTATATATATATATATATATATATATATTTATATAATATATAATCGTGAAGAGAAACACAATCTAAGCACCTATTCTTCGTCACAGAAAGTCTCGTTATGTAAAATAACAAACTTATTAGCTGCTTAATTTTCATTTCAGGTTATTATAATTTAAATTATTTTCAAACCTACTTCAAAAAAGACGTGATTACAATTTGGATTGCAGCTCGACGATAGTCCCTAATGAGCTCATTAAACTGCTGTCAAAGTTTAGTTGGATTACTATGCAAACTCCCCACAGCCGTCGTCCTCGAATAAATAGAGAAATATTATAATTACGAGTTTTTATTTAAATAGGGTTATTTCTCTAAATTGCCTTTTAAAAAATTGTGAGGCTGTAACAGAAGGATGAGTGAATATGATGACATATCAAGGGTTCTTTTGTTTAATACAAAACTAAAAGTTTTATTTGAAAACTATGAAAATTGCAATTGAATAAAACGAAAAATTAAAAAAAAAATATATGTATTTCAAATAAATATTTGTAGAAGTAATTAGTTTCGCATAAAATTTAGTTTTTGTCAAAATGTTTTTAGAAAAAATTTCATAATATTTTTATAGGCAATTTGAAACGATATCGATGACGGTGGAATGACGATCAGGCCAATTCGCAATATTTTATTCTGTTCCACTTAAAGAAAGACCGATTTTTTTTAAGTCTCATTTCGCGTTTTCACATTTGACAGTAGAATTTTCAGGCGGTTGAAACAGTAAAATTATTTATTCATTAAAAATTATGTGATTTGGAATTATCGTTGTAGTTTCCAGGTAAATTTTCCGTGACGATATTTTTTTCATAATTTTGACTTTAGCAATTTTGTAGATGGCAGAGGAGGGACACACATATTTTATAGAACTTTTCAATAATTTTAAAAGAACCATTTTATAAAAGGATAAAAAGATAGCTTTGAAATCGATTTTGAGAGCTTTTTCAGTCGGTAATTTCAAATAAAAATTTGACCAAGTTAGTAACATTTACACAATTTGTGAGTCAATCGAATTAAATGGAGATAAAATGAGCCCTTCTCTGTTCTAACGATTTCACTGTTTGATTTTCTTTTTAAAATAGATTTAATCTTCTTTCAGATTTTCAATGTTATTTTACGCTGATATTTCTAAGACCCAATAAACGAATCGAATTTTGTTTAAAGAAGAAACCATTTCGCGGTTACTGATAGCCATTATCCCTAAATTCTCCAATTTCGATGGAATCACATATCTTATTGAGATAAAGACAAATTTAGAGCGAGTGAAAGAGTGGGCAACTGCGTCAATTTGCAGCCGTTTTTTTGCCACTTTAAGACAAAGCCATTATGTTTTTTACATCTTATTTCACGTCCTCATATTAGATATTAGAATTTGTAAATTGATACGAGAAAAAGTGATATCATTATTTGAGAAAACGAGTTGATGTGGAAATACCGATTTGATTAAAGAAGTAATTTTTCAGTAAGAAATAAAAACCACACTCGTCTTTATAAGTAAAGAAAGAAATTGAATGTACAATGATTATTGTACTTTCATTGAATAGTTTGATATTAAAAGTAAGCTGATGTTTTTATGTGTATTTACATATATGAATGACGAACGATTTAGTTTAAATCCCGAACGATTTAGTTTAAATCCCCGATAATCCACAATTAAATGAAACTACGTGATGTAGTATTATTTCTATTATCTTTAATTTCTTTACCACGACCTAGGTTTCGTTGTATTACAACATCTTCAGGTGGGATATTAGCAAAGATTATTAGCAAAGATATTAGCAAAGATATTAGCAAAGATATTAGCAAAGATCTGAGAGAGATAGCACCTGAAGATGTTGTAATACAACGAAACCTAGGTCGTAGTAAAGAAATTAAAGATAGTAGAAATAATACTACATCATTTAGTTTCATTTAATTGTGAATAATGAATTTCTACAAAATTAACGCCAAATATATTCAATCCCTGATAATATTAATAACATGGAAATTATGCTAGAAACAAGAGAATAACTTAAGGAATTTTTCAGGATTTCTAACAAATTTCTTAAAAATAGGCAATGTTTTTGTAATAAAACTTAAAGAAAACCGTTCAATTGCGTTTTGGGTTAAAGCAATTACTATCCCTATCACCTTAACAGGGGTTTCACGATGATCTTAACAAGAATAACGTAAACAATTATTATTTTGGTTTTTCGGACTTTTGTTTTAAGAAGCTATGGCGAAAATTACATAATATTATCCAATAGTTGTTAAGACATCAAAAGATAATCAATTTTTTTTAATACTGACCTAATATGCGTAATGTTAACAGAAGGTTAAAAAATTATAACAATTTTTATTTGAATTTGACTGGAAACCTCTATTAGAAATTCTCCTTTATTTCTTCTAGTCAATATTTTGAAACATTTTTCTATTTTTTTCTTCTAATGTAATTTCCACAAGATTTTTAAGTGGATAATAGCTTTCTTCTTCCTTTTTTAAACTCAGTTTCTTTGCTTAGGCCAATATCTTTTTTATCAATACGATTTTCTTGTTGGTTGACTAATGCCATAAACCAGCTAGGTTTGCTGTCTAGGTTAGGTTGAAGTTTTTCATTTATTGAAATGAACGACATATATGTCATCATTATTTGATATTCACATCCATCTGTTTGAAAAAGAATAGGACCAAAAAAGAAACTAACAAGTTTTCAATTAGAAAATTGGTCAATAAACTTTTAGAAATTGATGTCATCATGGTTATTGACCCAAATAAACAAAAGATAAAGAGCCGTAGAATGATTTAATATCCTAGGTCGAGTAATTCTTAATCTATTAAATATTTTAATTCATATCAGGGTACCGGTTGTAGCACTAGTAGTATTAGTTTTTGTGATAGAGTTAATTTTTCATATGATTTGGCCACTCTCTTCCGATCCAACCGCCGACCCCACTTTTCATCCTCAGTGATGAAATGGTTCAACCGACTGAAAGTACGTTGGAAAGATAGAAGTTTTGTAAATTTGTGTGCATGATAATTGATTTGATCTCGACTCAACTCATCTAATATACAGACATTGGATTGACTTTGCCTAACTTGTGCAAATATTTCTCCAGTGTGCAGTTACCTTCAATTAGTGATTATATATTGCTTACGATATAATCAACTAATTAACTGAACCTGAGTTGTTCCTCCATGTGTTATCACCACGTTACATTTTGTTTTCACTTGGTATCCACAATTTTATTAAATCTCAATACTGTTGATACCCTCCACCTGTTTTAAAACTCTGGAGTTTAAATTTATCTATACTAAGTACTATTTAGATTTTCAAAAATGTCTTGGAAATTCTTTGATATATAATTCTAAAACCCACATATTTCATATGACACATGAAAAAGAAATCAAACCACTTTGTGATTCAACAAAAAATGTCATATTTATATTTAACTCCTGGCAATATATCCGGAATCCTAAAATAAATAATTTTGTAATTCGTATAATAGCATTTTTAATTGATTTCCAAATATCATTAAAATTAAAAAACACGAAATTATCTGCTTACTGTAAAATTCCCGTATCTTTGAGTGTCGAACTAATATCTGACAAAAGATTACCAATGAGAAGAAAACGGATGGATACAAGATATTATAGAGGTTTCTTTTTCTTTGAGTTTCTAAAAGAACTTTCAAGATTTTTAATTCGGAAAAAATATATTACATGGGTATTCATTATAAAGTACTTTACACAGACGTACTTATAATTGGATTACGTAGGCACAGTTCATACATGGAACATTTTTAGTGAATTTAATTTTTAAATCTTTTACTAAACGCTGCAACGTAATTCACCTGGTGTGAATTTTTGAAGCCATCCATTTCTAGATGTTGAACCTCAAAAACCGTTCTAATGCACGTTATTATATTGAAATACAGAAAGTATTAAAATTAAAATGACAATTGTCAAGTAAATCTATACCCGAATACGATTGAACTGATCTTAAATTATTAGCCGATAATTGAAATAGAAAAAAGAAATTATAATTTTAATTTGTTTTTCATCAGAAAGAAATAAGAAGTATTGTTACATGTAATTTTCTTATTAAATGGCATACTTTGATTACAGTAAAAAAATAATTGATGGACCCGTTTTCTTTGTCTATTCTCTAAAGACTTGAGTGTAAGCTATGTTGTTTATTGAGGAAAAGCGTGGGACGCTTTTTTTTCAAGAGACTTTATTTATAAGTCAAAATACTAAAATCTTATGCAAAGTTCATCATGGAAGTTCTCTTTTAAATTTACATTCTTATATGGAATAACATGGACCACGTGTTATTTTGTTGACCATTTATCAAACACACAAAGCTAAAAAACTACTACGAAGTTAACGTTGTTGAATAATTTGTATTACAAACGTGCCATTTTTATTTTTAAAATAATTGAATTAACCTAAAAAAAATTTTTATTATATTGAGATATTTGAAAATCGTACTAAAATTAATTATATTCTACACAATAATGAATTATATTTATTTTTAATGATATTTGTATTTACAGTTTTAAAGATGTTTATTTTTGGAGTTTTTTTTTAAAATACTACACACATTATTTCAAATTTTAAAATTGGAAATTGAAATTTCATAAGATAAATTTTCCACTTGCGCTGCAAAGGACGAGCACTTGACGTGCTCAGAAGAGAATCGTTAGGAAATAAGTCAGGAATCTATTTTCCTTTCAATTCTCACATTGAGTGATTGGATTTTGCAAAATCATTTAACATTCTTACAAAAAGAACTATGGAAATTCCATTTCATTTGTTTTACTATTAAGTTTTAATAAGAAGGTTTAGTTGAAGTTTTTCTCTGAGAAAACTTTTAATGGCATTTGTAACTTATTGAATTGAATCAGAAAAAAAGGGGAAAATTGTCATTTGAATTTCAGTAAAAAAATAGTAGTACTCCTCTTTTAGTTGACTTCGGTATGAGTATTTGTTACATAATAATGAGTTAAATATTAGTCTAAATTTGAGGAAGTTAGGAATTAACAAAACAAATGAAGAAATCTTGTTTCTAGAAAATTCTAAACCTTAAAGTGGAATTAGTTAGCTTTAAATTAAACACTTATGTTTACTGAGTCTATTGAAGGATATTTACATATTATACATATACAAGGACATTAAACGTATATGGGTAAATATTACCTATATGAAATACCCCTGGTTTATGTAGTTAAAGTTTTTTTAAACGACTAGCTTTCGGCAGTGATGACAAAATTTTTATAGCGTTTCTCGGAAAGAAATACCTAAAACATTGAATATATCATTAGCTGACAAATTTCGTAAAAAGTAGTTACTTCAATTTTGAAAAATTGGAAATTATATCAAAAAGGACGAGAGGCTGCGAACTTTTCATTAAAAATTTTAAGTTCGTCTTATTTTCACTGGCAGGCGAAATTGAGAGAAAATTGATGACAAAAAGTCATAAATTTTCTCCTAAAAAAGCTTTCGCCGTGTTTGTCTTTTAATTTTTTTTAATACTCATTTTTACGATGCTTTTTTTGCGATGTAAATTGAGCTTTAATATATTTTGTGCACTTCATGAGTTTGTCAATTCTACGTCGATATATAACTGCTAGATGAGACAAAATATTTATAAATTAAGCGCCTGGTATTTTAGAATTGAATGGTATATAGAATTTGATTTCATATGTACGTACTTTTTATTTTGACCGACTTCTCAATTCGATGGGTATGTATTTATTTTCGTGCATGTACAGCCGTCAGTCGAAGACGTGTTAACGGTAGTTCACAATTATTTTTTATTTGAAAGGATATGATTTTGAATAGGTCCACACGTAAATATGGTCAGGGTTTGATGATAAACTACGAAGATATACTAAAGAATCAAAATATTCTCAATCGATTTGATTACAAGGCCATTTTGAGGACTTTGATATCAAGTTTGAACTCATTTAACAAGTCATTATACTTTAGTCACAAATGGTGACCAGGTTCTGATAATTTAGCTAGAAGGTAGCAAACTTGGCGATGATGAAGATTAAATTGACCGATTTTGGAATTGTATGATTAATCCTTATGAGTTTTTTGGACACAAAGTTGTGACAAAAGTCTGATCATGAAGCTGGAAAGTGAAGATAGGGACTCCTTAAAGGTAGAGTATAGATCATTATATTCCTGGACCTGGAAGTTGGTGATGGGGACAACGGTGGGATGAAAGTTCATTGACTTCAGCCTCATTTACCTAATCTGAATCTTTTAGTCATACGGAGTTGGCAAGACATGATGGAGGACATGGATATCGAACAGGTAGTAAGTAATAGGAACTCGTCAGTGGCGAGGAACAAAATCACCGAGTTTAGATTAATTTAACATGCTTTGATGTAAAAAAGGAACAATAAAATAAAATGGTGTGTAAGTGCATACAGGCACAAACTAAAATATGAATCACTAAGAAACTTATTAGTAAGTAGGGATAGTAAGTATATATATAAGTATGTAAAGGTTTATACAGAGGCATAAAACAATTAAGATAATAATACAAAAGTATTTATCTACTTAAGTTTGTACAGTAATATAAAAAGGGTATGAAACGACTAGGATAGTAGTATGTAAGTAATTATGGAGAGATGGATACAGAGACATGAAGCGACTAGGTTATTTGTAAGCGGGTAGGTAAGTATGTACAGGTATGTCTAGAGACATAAAGCAATAAAAAGACCTATTTAAATGAGCATGTAAATGTATATGCGCAGGCCTGAAGCTATTAGGAGTTTAAGTAAATAGGTAGATAAATAAGCACAGGTATATACAAAGGCGTAAAGCAGTGGATTTTGTGGAGCCAAAAGAGGGAAATGGTATTGATATGTCCGTAGATATACATGTATGTACGTAGGCCATGTTTGCTTGATATTTTTATTTGAATACTCATTCCCATAGCATATTTATTTTCAGACATGTTATTTTTTACACTGAATAGATCTTAGTCGCCTTAAGTTTGTTTTGCTTAAATAGAAATTCATTAATTATTAATTTTAATTAATTACGTTACAGAAGAGGCTAAATAAATAAAAAAAAAAAAAAAGTATATATATATATATATATATATATATATATATGTATATATATATATATATATATATATATATATATATGTATATATATATATATATATATATATATTTATATATATATATATATATATATATACTTTATATAGTCCTGCACCATGAAAATTATAATCAGGAAATGCCTGCTATTTTCTATATTCAGCCTTTTTTACTGTATATATGCATACTTGCATAAGTAATTAGACATAATGCATTTTTGGAAGTGTGAGCATAAAATAATTTTACACATATTTTTATGAAGTTTGCTTTCTTAATATAAGAGCTGTAAAGGCAGATAATCGACATAATTTAAATTGTTTTTAATCTATCCCACACAAGCAGTTAAGTAATATGGTTGAAAAATCGGTTTTTTCTAAACAATTTTAGTTAATTTTTTGTTTGCTGTTACAAAAAACCTTACAGAAATTATTAACTAAAAACCGTTACTGTTGAAATGTAATGTGAAACACGTACAATGTAATAATGTAAGTACCGCTGAATTGCAAGTGAGAGGTTGATCACCTTCCACATTTTGTGCTACAAAAATTAAGCCACGATGAGATAAAAGGACATCACGTTTTAATGATGGTGCAATCTGACATTTCGTCATTCGATCAAAATGCGTCTAGAGTAACGATTTATAGCTGTAGATAAACCGAATAATACATCTGAGATTTATATGAAATTCAGTTGAAAGGCAAACCCCGGAAAGTTAATACGATATCTGTACAATTTTAGTCCAACCATACTTCAGGCCCATCTCTATATTGCTAAAAGATCATGGGCTCATAGCAAAAGTTTAAAATTATTTCCTGATTTTGAAATAGATAACAATATTTTAACTAAATAATAATTCGATAACATTTTTGTCTTTACTGGTGCTTCGTTACACAATTATTTAATTTTTTCAAAGTAAATTTGCCACTAATTGCCAATAATTTACCTGCTGATATTAGTTGCTTCCTTCGCGTCACGTTATTTATATATTGCCAATTTTTCTGTTCATTTGACTATACTCATTAAATTACCATAGCGATATTCATTCAATATAAGTTGGAAGAATATAAATGATAGCAAAAGTCAACATTTTTCAATCCTTTGTCTTGCCCTGGTCGCGTGTTAAATTTTTTTCATTTAGAATTCTATATTTAATAAAACAAATTGTGAAACAATCTATATGGAAACAATAAGTCTTAAATTTCGACTCGTTAATTTAGGATAATAAACGCGCATGATTCAATTGAAGCGATAACTTACCTCATTTTGGTTTTAGCGATATGTTAATTTACTCAATATTTTCCACTTAATTATGTATGCTACGGCATTGAACGAGAGATATTTTAAAATAAATAACTTACGTTGCTATGGTGATCCTTTCATACCCAGTTTTCTTATACTTTCTACATAAAGTACATAAAACGAATATAAACTTATTTATACAAAGTCTGATTGAATGTTATATTAAAATATACATCCTATATATCATTTTCCGAATATTTTACTTTCATTGTAAATTAATGCGGACTTTTAGAAAGTATTACTAAACTAACTGTAAGATTAACACACGTAATATCAACTATTATAAAAATTATAAAAGTTAATTTTTTATAAGTATCCTTTTTATTAAAACGTGTTAAAAAATATGGGTAAAAGACGAGTGATAACAACATTTTTCCCTTATACGTCTGCCTGCTTGCCCTTACCGCACCTTTATATTTGCCCTTATCACACCTTCATACTTCATATTTGGCCATGCCCATTTCGCCAATATTTTTCCGGATGAAAAACTTAATCACCTTGTTTAAACTACACGTTGCGCACTGTATTGATGTACATTTATATATTATATATATGTATATATATATATATATATATATATATATATATATATATATATATATATAATATGTCATCCGAACTGATTTAATCTTTCTTACGTCATGTGTGTATAAACAAACAAACAACTAAACAGCATAAATTCCAAAACAACAATATTTTTATGTTTTACTGCTTTTGTTACGTCCCCCTTAATCATTTTTTTTGAGAAATATGAATATACTCGTAGAGACAGGCAAATTCTACAGTTTACCTTTAATACACACACAAGTTAATTTAAAAATTTTATTATATGTGTAGACAGAAACGTAACTAACACACAATCTGTACAGCCTAGTACTAAACGTACAAAAATATTTAAGTTACCAATATTTACAACAGATTAAAATCATAACTAAATGTGGGGAAAAAGTAAGCTTCTAAGGAATATGTACAACATTGAAAAATGTTACTACCGGTAGACATCCAACAAAGATATCTGACCTCATGGATCTGCCTGCATTCGGGTTGATTACTTAAGCACGTATCTCTCCCACGCCACTCCATACTTCACCTCTGGCTATGCCCATTTACCTAATACATAGCCAGGTGGACATTTTCAGTGCACAATTTAAAATAAACATAACGTCATTTGTTAATTGTACAGATATACACTATATTCGTATGTTTGAATCATTCTTACACGTCTGTGAATTGAGCCAGTAGTTTTCATGTAAAGCGTGTTCAAACAAAAACTAAAACAAACAAAAATTCGAAAACAGTATCTGTTTATTCCAATACATTACTTTATGTACACGTAAATATTTTTTTCCATAAGAATCTTCAATATACAGACAGGCGAATTCTGCAGTTATACTTTATGTATAGATTTGTCAATTACGATGAGAATCAAAATAATTTTCATTCACCACTTAAAGTGTTCAGTTCGATTTACGTATTCGGGAATTTTGAAAGCAGTATTGTGATTTTATAGCAACATCAAAAACGAAGAATTTTATGAATTAACAACATTTTACCAATCACCTCAGGATAAGGACAAGAAAAATAAAACTCCGAAACAAAATAAAAATAAAAATAATTATATCGGCTCAAGTACAGTTAAAATTCATGCTAATATTGCTGTGTGTACATTAAACAATGGTACTAGACTGTTTTTAAAAATAACAGCAATTGAAATTTAGACGTACTCTATTGGACAATTATCAATAACCGAACTGGAAACGCGATTTTTTGTACCGAAAAATTCTCCCAAAAAAGTTTAGAACAATGAAAACAAGATTAATTTAAGCTTTGACATAAGAAGCATATAACTATACTCTAGAAACTAATGATTCAATATAAGTAGAAAATAGTTTATTTCCTACCTTAATATCCATGATTAAAATCATAAATAAATTCTTCTTAAAATTATGCTTTTGAAAACGGTATCCAATATATCTCGAGAACTAATACTTTGGTATAATAGAAATTTTCAATATTTTGTTTGTAAGCTTCGTTATTACAATTATTTTAATTTTTGTTATCAGACAGAATTATCTAAATTATTAAATTATTTTCAAAATTTAAAATAATATTTTAAGTAATTAAAATAAAACGGATGCGTCGTTGACACACACACACACACTTTAGCAAGAATATGTACTTAATGGACTGGAATATCTTAAAGTATAAATTTTGATATCGAATATGAAATTTTCCTTTTAAATAAAAATTTTTCTTTCCCCTAATACTACCAAAATTATACATAACTGAGATAAATGAAATATTATTTTGACCCAGTGTTATAATGCAAATTTAAACGTCAATTTTGTTGAATTATTTATTTTTGCAAATAAATGTTGTTTTAATATTGCCTTAATTTAATTAATTATTGTATTTACAAACAGTTGTAAATGTGAAATATTAATCAATTGCACAGGGGTTAAAACAAGTAATGTAACTGATATTTTCATAAATCGTCCTATAAAAGGTTATTCATGACAAGGTTTAATTAAACGAAACGCCACACTTTGAACAAACGGCCGGCGCACTTCCATTCCCTATATTAAAATCTCGCTCTGCCGAAATATCAGATGAAAATTGACATGCGATATTAAATTACTTTCAAATTTATTGCTTCTCCATGAGCCATATGTGGCATGGCACAGCAATTTTGGATGGTTTTCTTGATATTGAAAACTAATAATATTTTAATCATATTATATGCTTGCACGGATTTTTTTTTAATTTAGCATTTGTTTGCAACGTTAGGTTTTTAAACCGGAATGAATAATCTCAGAACATTAGTTATTTGCAAAACGAGCCAGATTTTTTCATGAATGAATATTTCAATATAGTTCACATGGCAATAATAATTTCGTTTCTGTATATTTTCACAAATAACATGTATATTAACATAGCCTTATAATATATTCGTAGTTAAATGTTTTTTAAATCTCATTATAGATTAAATAATTCGTAACTGAAATCAGTAAAAAGCGAGCGTGCAATTTTGTATCTTATGGTCAGTCAAGAATACATTCATTTAACCATTTTAATTTAAGAAATAAATAAAGCTAGTTCAGGACATATTACGTGATGGACAACTAATTAAACATTTGAAAGAATGTTTGTTTAATTACTAACATAATATGGGAAATAAATCGTTACAATTTGCAGCTTATACACCAAGGAGTCATACTACCGTACTGTAATAATGGATTAATATAATGGATTATTATAATTAATATAATTACATAATGGATTCTGTAATTATGCGTTTGAATACAAAGAATGTACCGAATGTAAGTTAGAAAAGAATGAAAGAAGTGTTAGTTCTTTGTTAGGGTTAATGGTTAATAATAGCAGATAAAAGAAATATATATATATATATATATATATATACATATATATATATATATATATATATATATATATATATATATATGTTCATGTGGACTAAAGTAATGTAGTCAATATATAAATTTGGGCATAATTCGGTTCGAAAAACATAAACAAATTGAGTCATAAAAAATAAATGACAAGTATCTGATATTATTATTAAAATATCCTTAAAATATCCTTATATTATTAAAGAACAAAAAGGTTTCAGTAATATCAACCTCATCTATTCAAAAGTGATGCAGTAGTGGATTAGCTCTGTGCTGAAACTGGATTGCTAGTGTTGGTCTTTCGTATTTTATTTTGCATTTCTTCATCTTAAAACTGTTTTATTTATAAATCCTTAGTTTAAAAAGTTTTTGACGTGAATTCAGATTAAGTTTCGTTACCAAATTTAGACCAACACTAAAAAATTCTAGCGTAACGAAACTGACAGTAATTTCTTCCGGAAAAAATAAACGTTGTCGTTATTAAGTTTGCATAATTTTGGTATAATTACTTAGAGTGGCAATTAATAAGAGTTATAAATATTTATTATGCACATTACGTATAAAATATTATATAAAAGTTAATCACAAACATAAGTTTTTTGGTGCAAAATTTTTTGACACTAGTAAAATAAAATACACTTCTCATCGTGATGTTTTGTTTATGCGAAAAATAGATAATTATTATTCGAAAAAACATATACGATCCGCAATATGAAAAATGATAAAACCAAAAATGTGCTACTTACTTTTGGTAAATCATTAAGGCCTTATTCGTAAAAAAATAACAGGTTAAGTTTGAAAATTACATTAGCTGAAACGTTAATTAAATCTAATGAACTGTTATAAACCGCTGTTAAAAATTTGTATTCATACTCAGTATTTAAACCTCTGTTAACCAATTGAGCGCTAAAGTATAGTTGAGTAATTCACTTGCACAGATCATAGACAAAATAAAAAAATAAAACAAAAATGTCTATGACAGCGAACTGTCGAACTTGAACTGCAAACTGACATTTTAAAATCAACTGAAATTATTGCTCGTTTGGAAGTGTTTTATTTGTTAAGAAAGTATTTTGTAAGAAAAAAGTGTTTCATAAATGTTAGAAATGAAGAAAACAAAGTATCAAAGAAGAGGCAACGGATTGATTAGAGGAAGACAAGGTATTTATTAATTAACTTTTGATGTTTTGTACATGGTTTTTGGTATATATTTTAAGGTTATTGTTTTTATTTTACAGTATTTGCTGAAAAAATTGGCAAAGTTACGAATGCACGTAATAGAAACTAAAAAGACTGTCCATGCTGGTATGAAATTATTGTATAAGTAACAAAAACTTATAACTTTTTTCATGTTACTGTTAAAATTCCACGTTTGATAAATTATCAGATGTACCAAGTACTTCGTTCGCAATATCTGTGGAAAGTATTACCCTAGTTGTAAATTGTACCAGCATGCAAATATACTTTAGACCTTTTTACAAAAGACCCTGAAGTGCTATTTGAGATTGCGACAAATGAATCAATAAATTCCTTAGTGACAATGTGCAAACTCCTTTTTTACATGTTTCATTGCTTTTTTATAGATTCATATGGAAGACAACGAGAGTGAGTTAAACAAGAGAACCAACCATTGGAAATGTAAGAAAAAAAATTCAGGTTTCAAATTGTATATTCTTTCCAATTTATTTCTAATAAATGTCACCTTCTCACAGAAAAACATAGAAAAAGAATATTGAATATATTTGTCGTTAATTTTGTAGAAATTCATTATCCAAAATTAAATGAAACTACGTGAGTTACGTATCGCGTTCCGCGGATACTCAAAAATATATATCTAACTATTACTGATTATAAATGTACTTTATTTAATTATAATTTACAACAATAATAATTTTTAAAATTAACAATTTTGAACAACGTTAACTCTAAGACGTTGGCTGGTAGACTCTCCCTGTCAGTTGCTCGGACTTCTATTTTATAGGTCTCCTCTGCTGACGCTTGCGTTCTGAGAAGCTTGGTTTTATTTAATGTTTTTGAAGCAAAGTCAGCAGACTTGCTTCTCAGTAATATAACGTTCATAGGATGTTGTTGGCTTCGCAGCGTTATTGAAGATTAATTTATTAGACATTTATGCTGAGTGGCTTCCTAGTATTTTACTCCTATTCATCGGATGTTGTGAGTTAGCTTAGCATTCTTGTAACTTAATTTATTTTATGTTTATGTTGAGTTGGTTCTTAGTAGTTCGCCGTTATCAATCGGATGTTATTATTTTGCTGATGGATTATAGTTACTTAACTCGTGATGTAATATTATTTCTACTTTTTTTAAGTTTTTTACCACAACCGAGCTTGCGTTGTATTACAACATCTCCAGGTGGGCTATTAGCAAAGATCTGTTTATCTTGGCTAATAGCCCACCTGAAGATATTGTAATACAACGAAACCTAGGTAGTGGTAAAGAACTTAAATAAAGTGGAAATAATACTACATAATGTAGTTTCATTTAATTGTAAATAGAGAAAGAAGTTAAAATAAACTTCAACAAAAATGAAGGCTGTCAGGAAGGTAAATTCTGAATTTATGAAAAACTGGTAATTTTAGTAATATAGCAGTTTATAATTATTGGTTGTTATTATATGTATTGCAGAAAACAGATCTAATGGAAGAATCTATAAAAAATATTCCTGCCATAGCTGAAAATAAACGCAAATGCCGCACTGGACTCCACCAGTTGCAAATTCAGAATGAAGTAAAGGGAGAAACTTAGATATAGAAAGTTAATTGTTGTTGGAAAAATTTAAATTTTATAAAAATAAAAGAGAAGAATAGTAAATATTTTTATTGTTTGTAAGATATTATAAAACATTTTAGGTGAGAAATTTGCAAGCGCAGGCGAGCAGATTGAGATAGCTATGGATTTTTATATTTACTAGAATCTTCTACATTGTAATACCTTTTTTTTTCATTAGGCCGGATTTGATTTATAACTTAAACTTATAAAGAGACATTACGACAAGACCGTGGTATTTTATTATTATTTTAACATAAATACAAACAATTCGACTATCCTACAAACTCTGTGATTAGGAATAGCAAATATGATTTTATTTATAATGAGGAAATTATTTTTATCACATTTTTGTAAAATAGATTAATTTTTTTATAAACATACATAATATTTTCTTAACTAATATACTGTAAAATTACTGTTAATGTAAACATTTCAGTATAAATGTTTCCATTTATTTTTTTCCTGTCATAAATTTATATTTTCTATTTATTTTTAAAGAAATTTAGAACGAATTTCCATCATCTGAAAAATAATATGGTTGTTTAATAAATTTTTGAGAATATAAATTAAAAAAAAAATAATAGATAAATTGTAGGAAAGTGGGATAAATATAACTTTCAAAAATTTTGTTTTATAATATTCGATAGAAGTAACCGTGACCTTCGCCGCAATAATGAAGGCCAATTGTCATCAATTGTTGCAGTAGTTCACTTGTCTTTTGACTGAAGTGAAACTGCACCATATGTTGATCTGTTTGGTAAAAACATTTACTAACTTTAATGTAGCGTGCTTGATAGAATAGATTTAAACCTAATGTCATATGTTGTAACAAAATTGAGCATGATACACCAACCTAATAACGTATTATTTATCTCAATGCCAATATTATTCAAAACGGCCAGTGAAATTATATTTTTTCATTTTGAAACCTGCACCAAAATACCTCTCTACAGTGTTCCTTGTACCGTTGATTCATTGTATGCTTCTCCAGCCGGAATGCTTGGTCTGAGAATTGGTATAAATAGACATAGCAAAAGAGGGTTTCCAGAATCGCCAATCAACCGTCCCCTAAAATGTTCATCCTCAAAACGACGTTTAAGCTGGCTTTCACTAAAAATTCGACTATAATGGGTACTTTCTCTCCTTCTTGCTACTACATTCCTCATTTTTAAATCAGCATCACAGACAACCTGGAATCAAAAAAGGAAGTTATTTAAACTAACTTTATAAAAAACGAATCCTGACTGACTGACTCATCAACATAGAGCAAACACTATTAAATTTAGAGTAACTTGGGATATTGGAAAATTCATTTCGGGGTAAAGATGGGAAAACTTTTGGAAATAGTCACATTTTTTTCATTGATACGCAACCAGTAAATATCTTTAATTAGTCCAAAATAAAACCAGACACATAATATGAATTAATTTCACCTGGACTTTTAATGGATAATAACCTTTTTAATTAATATAATATTGTGCCTGATCGCCTCCTGTCTTTTTAATTTTTACACGAGTGCACTGAATGACTACTATTACTCCTGGAAAATTATTAATAGCTGCAAATTTACTTATTGTGGTTTCTTGCTTTTCAATAGAAACAGGTATTTTTATAAATAAATGAGCATTGTTGGCGAGCAATTTCAGCGCATATTCGGCTTGCCTTATACTAACTTGAATATAATAAGCATCGTCTTGAACATGCAAAATAATATAATATTACTTAAATAAGGTAGATAGGTAATTACTTAAAAATAATAGAAGATAATATAATAACTTCTCTTCACTGCGTTTTCAACATTTTATGGCAACCAATATTTGTAGTTCGGAAGACTTGTCATCACCTCTTGCATCTTTCGTAAGATAAATTTCAATTAAATTTATGATTCCCGTTTGCTTCTTTGTTAAATCTGCATTTAGATATACAATTTAAATCACGAACCTTGAAAGGGTTTGTACGTTGGCGGTAAACTTTTGTTTGTCGCTCTCGCTTTGTAGCGTTACTCTTTTCAACAACTTCTACAACAGCACATATGGCGACTCAAATTACATAAATCTCCAATACAAATCGAAGTGTATTGTCAATTACAAAAATGGTTTCATAAAATTTTGTTGCATCTCTTTACTCTGAAGTTTTATTTATGTTTACATTTTATTAATAATAATGAAGGATTTTAATGAATTACGAAGGTAGCCAGGATGAACAATCATGATATTCGAAATGAATTGAGTTTTTAATCTAGATATTTTAATATTTATGAATATTCTGACGCCTGTCAGGGATAAAATAAAATATGACCGTGGAAATATTACAACTTGAAAAGTTTGTCCGTCCCGAGATAATTGTGGATGCCTCGGGTACACCTGGTGTATAAATCGATTTAAAAGTTTGTTCATCTGCCTATATAATTTTATAGACATCTAAGTAGTAGTTAATTTCTTCGTTTGTAATCACGTAGAATATAACGCGGGGTTCAGTTATTTTTTAATCTGATGAATAATATAAAAGGAAAACAAAAGTAAGATTTATATTCTTTTGTTGGAGACTAAATGAAATACATTAGATTTTCGCGTAATTTACCTTTTTTGTCTTTCTTACTTGCAAAATTTCGTAATAGATATTTGAAAAATTTCGTAATGGAAAATTGACTATTTTGAAATACTACTGCAGAAATATGTAGCAAAATCGAATGATTATAGATTAATAAATCTGACCGATATTCGATATGCTGCGATGACTATTTTTGCGATGACCTTAATTTTTTAAGGTTTTGTTGTATGTGGCAGAAGAGACATCCTTATAGTTTTTTTACAGCCTTCTGTCCGTTCGTAGGGTATGGTATGTTAGTTCTTAAAGTTTAAGATTCATTTTGAATTTTATGGGAAGAAATATCTAATATTTAATACATACTTTTTTTTAATATTTCTCCATACAACTTGGATGTAAAAATATCTCTCACGGAGTCCATTGGGTGTCATTCAAATGACTTTTAAAATAAAAAATGACTAGTAATATTGTTTAAAATGGCGTCTCTTTCGTTTAATACGAAACTCCAAATGTTTATAGTAGTCCCTCTTAACTATTTAGTGATATGTACCTATGATATGAAAATATCGGAACAACGGTAATTAGTATTTAAATCAGTTTAATCCACTTATATTAACAAATTAAAAGATGTTTGAGAAAGATAACAAGGGTATCGGCGACAAAATAATATTGTTGCTTGCGAGCGGGGCCGAGGCGAGTTGATTGTAATAGGGAAGCTAAATGCTACAAACCAATGATGGACAGCAGTGCTCATGGTTCGAAAATTATATACTGCCCTGTCAACCCACCGGCCTAGCGGGGCAATTATGGGTGTTATCTCCAATGATACGCACGTTGGTAGAGATTTATGTCCAGCAGTGGACTGAAGACAAGCTCTTTATAATGATGACATTTCATAACAAAAATAAAATTTAATATATGTATTATATACCCTTTTGCACTTAAGTATATAATAAAGTATAAGTGTTCACTTATCTTTTATAATATATTTTATTAAGTGTGAGTGGAAGCTTTGAAGTGAAATTTTATATACGTCAGAAAATACCTGCTTATGTTTTTAATTACGTAACTTTTATCCTCTTATTCATTTTAAGGCCCACAGGATATCATGAAATTTTATAGGAGAGCGTAGGTAAATTAGGTGACTATAGAGAAATAATAAAAAAACGTAGTTTACATTAGATATATCCATATACATCGACCTCGTCGAAAATTTACTTTCATTTAATAGTTCGTTTTAGAATTTGTTAACCAACTATGAAACATTATAGTTTCACCACGTCCGTCTTTCTATATGTCACAGTCGTAATACTCGGAGATTATTAGCGCTATAGAACTGAAATTAAGCATTGTTATTCATATTTAAAATATCTACAAATTTATAAAGCAAAATGTTTAAAAAAATCTTTTAGGGTACTTTTCTAAATGCAAAATGTAGGTGATTTCTCTCCGCAAGTCCCATTGTAAAGGGTTTTGTTGTTTTTTGTAAATCATGATGGTATGTTATGACTATTTTTTTCAATATACGGATACAATTTTAAAATATTAAGCTTTAAAATAGACGTATTTGCTATAGTTACTTTCTTCCACCAACGAAAGTGTTATTTTTAATATGTGCATAAGATAGTCTCTATTAATTTACGAGTCATTGCGTACCAGCATATTGGATGTACGTGAGTCTTTATAGTTCATAGAAACTCCACACATGTGGCATATCAGTTGGAAAATAACTTTGTATTTTAAAATATATTTTTTATATTTGTGAAAGAATATTAAACTGTGGTGAAAGTGTATTAGGCTAAATGGTGAGAAATAATATTACTGGAACATGCACCATGTACATAGGCAATACATTAATGTTGCGAAAATAGTTTAAATGGAATATTATGCAATTAACTGTGTATGAAGTCCTCGTAGTGTGACTTTTATTCGTACGTTACAGATTTTGTTTTTAATAGCAATGGAAAATGTCTAACAATACTTTTGATATAGCATCTCCTTTATGAGATGACAGACTCTGAAACGTTTTGTACTGGTTTGTTTTAAAATTGGGATTATTTTTTAAATATATGATCGCTATTTAAGTCTTAAAAGACTTGTCACATTATTCATCAATACTTAGGTGATTGAAACAAATATGGTATTATTTATTCCGCCAAGTTTAGTTACAGAGATTAATGTAAAATACATACGTATAATTGAACATACTTATAGAGAGTAAACGAAGGTATAATTCAATATTTTTTCTAATTAGTGACAATAAATTATTCGTTTATATAAAATTTCTAGTATATTTTTATATATATAAAGAGTGTAGTGTAGTGTTCTACATTCTTTTGCTTTGCCAACTGTGTTTTGTCAAATATAAAATAAAAGAATGTTGTAATTTCTTAAGACTCACTTATAGTTTGAAATTTATTATTTCATAGTATTATATGCACAACGATAGATGAATGTGGACGATACAGCAATTGGTGTATGACTCTCACCCAAGCGTTGGTTTCAAACATTCGAAGACATTTTGATCTCTCCGATAATCAGTGTCGGTCCTATTTAAAGAACTTGGGACTGTGGCTTTTCATCTGAATGTAGAAAAACGAACATTTTATTTTTTTTATTCAGCCATACTTTATTCTCGTAATGTATGAACAAATTTTAATTATTTTGTAGTTCAAAGTTTAAAGTCAACACGATAAAATAAAACTGACTGAATTCAAACATTGTAAATATCAGATTACACAACAGACAGCACTGTAAAGTATATGTAGATATATTATGTACATATATATGTTGTATAATTATGTAGTAAGTTATGTTGTGTAGGTTGTGTGGTAGGTTGCTACAAAGTATGCATATAAAACATTATAAAAAAATGGGGTGTGACTGTGTCATGGACACGGCCGTGTGTTACACGTTACGGGTTATATCTACGGGTTATACGTACGTTATATCTACGGGTTTACGGGTTATATTACGGTCTATGTTACGGGTTATATTTTATAAATAAAATATTTTTGATAATATTTTTTTATTCTAACACCTTATTATATTCACTGTCACTACTTGAAACTAACGTTTTATATAAAATCGATAGATTTTGACGACAGCTGACGATTAAAACTTAAACGAACATCATATCTTTTCCGAATGAAAAGTTATACTAATTGCGAATCACGATACGCAGCAAAATAACCTCAAAATGATGACGCTTCCCCCTCCACCGCACGCGATGCGTCACTGTCCTCGCTTATCGTAATGAATTCTTTGACCCTTTAGCTATCCAGTGGTATAATTTAATTTTTGATGTAGAGGATAGATTCGAAATTGCAATGCCAAACTGTATCCCCCGGTTTTGTTATCGTTAGGTTTTATGGTAGCCCCGTATGGTAGAAAATTTAAAGACGTATTAACGTCAAAATATTATCACTATTGAACAGCTAAATCCGCGATTTGTATGGTGCGCTGGGGCGCTGCCCGAAGTACTTTCAAGACAAAATGAATTAAAAGAGGCGTTAGACTTAAAACTATTATTTTAAATGTCACCATTTATTTACATTCCTACATATTTTCCTTAAACGGTTCAGTTAACTAAAGTAGATATAATTTGAACCACACTTTTTATACAATAATTAAAACTACAATTTAAACATAATGAAGACAATTTCCGAACAGGCAAAAGAACAAATGCATTCTTTCTAGCACGACTAGCGATTCACAAATATATCGTTTTATCACAAATATTTAAAGTGTTATTATCATATCCAAATTCGGCATTTATAGAAATATTAAATAATGAATTCTGTGCAAAGTATTAAAAACAGTGAACTACTGTCGTTTAATAGAAAAGTATTTTTAACGAATTTGGTGTTAAATTTAGTGCAAAATTGTTCGGTTAAAATAAAAGTTTCATACATTGTTTTAATATGAATATATGTAATAAACACTCGTAGATTTGTTGTTTTGACAAAATCAACACTTTTATGTTTTCTTGCTTAATTTATAATAGTTTTATAGTTAAATAATAAGTATGATCGGAAAATGGTATTAGGGATCTCTAATATCTAAATGAAAAAATTAAACTACACGACTGTTCAAGCCAATATAAGTCGAACGTTATTAATTTAGCATACTTGATAAAAACAATATTCATTTTCAAAACCGGGCATCAATATTACGATATATTTTTCTGGTAAGTAAAAACATACATATTTTTATTGAATTGTGGAGTGTTTTAAATTTTGTGGCATGTTAGGTTTTTTATTTATTTGGCACTATAACGAGTTTATTTGATACTTAAAAGAGTTCAAAGCATGACCTCCTGGGTTTAACGCCGAATAAGTTTACATATTTTAATCATTACTGTGGTCTTAGATGGAGGCCATCCTAAAATTTTGATGCACTGACTACCAGTTCCGATAATTCTTATCTCCGGCGACTTCTTACCTTAATAAAAAAGTAAAAAAGCCCCATTTGATACAAATCTCAGAATAAGTTCAGGTTATTTGATAGAGCCATTTTGTACTGTCATACAGTAATGAAGAACTCACTTCATACAAGTGACCATTTTCCATAATATGGATATATATGGATATAATATATCCATATATATCCATAAGCTAATATTCGTTTTACTTTGGAAGGACATAAAACATATGTACTTCCACTTGGGTGTATTAAACTTTCCAGACTTATTATTCTGTGAAAACCACCTGTCTCTATTTCTTGGTATTTAATTATTTATGTGATAAAAAATAAAAACATAGACCAAAATAAAGAAATTATTAAGATTAAAATTATCGGATTTTTTGGTTAAAGCAAAAAGCATTCTACAAGGAAGGCATTTTATGACTGAATACAAATTGCTGATAAGTCATAAATGACGATGGTGATTATATTATTCAAGATTGATTTTTATCAATTATACATACTAAGCAGTTTCATATCGACTGGTATTCTCTTCACACAGGTTAAATTATTTGAGTCCATTCTACACAGTGACATCCATTCGAGTTACAGAGGTCAAATACGTGATGAGCATTGGTATCGTATCGGACATTCGATCATCATGAACCTTATATGTCTCCTTGACTATGTCTTCTATCATGTTGACCTTGGACTTCAAAGTGCATATTTTGACTACTAGGAACTTTTGACCGTGTAGACAACGATATCTTACAAAATTGCTTCGACAAAGCAGGATTTTCCATTCCGCTTTTACGATTTCTCTCTTCGTGTGTTGTGGGTAGATAGTAATAACGGGGAATTTTATAGACCGACATTTACTTCATACAATCAGGAGCGAGGCCGGGTTCGAATCTGGGGCATCCAGTTTTCAGTATTCTTCTAGTGGGTTGCGGAGTGAAGGCTACGCGTTGTTTGAGGAATGAGAGCTCAGGGAGAGTAATCCGTTCAAGCAAAAATGATAGCTAAAACTTATTCACAGAGAAATGAAAATAGGACATATAATTGGTAGTAAAATCTTCTTTTATATGAATAGTAATGCATTTAATTATACATTTTTGTTTAAAATCTCACAGTGTTGACAACTATCGTTTACCTGCAAAAACGTTGCCAGTATAGTTATCTCAATCCATTAGTAAATCAAAGGATACATATGGAGCTAAGTCAACAATGAGCTTCGCAAATTTAAAGGTACTGATTGATACTATAGACTCTTGAGTTATGTTTAGGGAGGTAATGCCAGCTATTGAATTTGTGCATCGAGTGAGATTATATGTGAAAATGTGGTTTATTTTTCACTATTTGCGCAAATTAATTTTCCTGAAAAAAATTTAATATGAAAAAGATATGAGTGATTTTTTCAATTTCAAACAAAATAGCAAGTAGTGTCATAACTGATGTTAAAATTATTGCTACACGAGCAATCTATTCCAGTTTACTGACTGTAAAAAATGCTTAATAACTTAAGTTAAAAGTAAGTATAAAAATTACAAATCAAAATATAGGCTTTTTAAAAAGAAAAAACATCGTGATGAAAAAATTTGAATAAAAACTTACGTGCAAAATATTAACTATAAATAGTAAGAAGGCAAGTTTGAGAAAAGGAGAGCAAGACTGAAGTAAGGAGGGTAAGAATAAAGGATTACAAAAAGAAAAACTTTCAATTCGAACTTTCAAAACATTTAGAGAGGGCGAGTTCTTGGCGACATAATTCTACTAATTCTAATGTTTTGCAACTTGCGCAGAGAAGATTTCTTTATAAAAACTGTTAGTGTGTATGGTAAACATATTTTTAGATCGCAGTATTTCCTGGCATAAAAGTCGAATTGTATAAGAATATAAAATTCGGATTATATAAAAAGATATATTAGAAATAATAGTTTGCAATGCAATTGTAAAAGAATATCTTCTGAAAGATTAATTTTATTTCGCTAAAAAAATGAAGCTTTGCAAGAGAAGGTTTTATAGAATTGTGAAATATACTGCTGATTTAAGATGTTGTCCATTCTATTTAATATCTGGTTTGGGAAATTTATAATAAAATGCAAGGTTTTTTAAATCATAAACGACAATAAGAATTTTAAAATGAATTATAATAAATGACAATTTATCTATACATATTACCATTCATAGTTGACCAAAAATTAAAGTTAGCAACATGCCATTATGTTTTATGGTAACTCGCTTCAATTATAAAGATATTTTGAAGTACTTCGACCACTATGATATACGACCATAGAAATGAGCGATTATGAGGAGAACTAAAGAATTTGATATAATCTTATTTTTAATTAAGAAGCAATAAGATGTATTACTTATAAAAAGCGAAATAAATTTCAAACCAACAAACGGTTGAGTGATTTTCTATTCACTTGAAGTTAAAGCCAATTTATTTTTTTACGTCTTTAAGCAAGTTGTTGCATTTTGATATTGCACTTTGTAGTAGTATTATTAGTTTAGTAAAGTAATATTATTAGTTTTAACAGTTTATTGGGAATATGTGTATGAGAGCATGCATGGTAATAAAAGGAGACATTTAGATCATTGGCATCGGAAAACATTATTCTACTTTTCCCATATCCATCTATTTTATTTAAATAGGGTATTGATATGACATCTATTTATATTATAATAACATAACCACGAAAATACTTTACAAGTCTAACTTCCCCTCTTATATCTTACTTTTTCGAATATTGCTACGTTTTTTCACAAACGTATGTAACGATTATCATGGCTTCTAATAATTGAATACTTACGAATGAGCCATGAATATATGTAATATTTCATGGCTCATTGTTCTTTTATTTTCATAAAATTACCTTAACACATTGCGTGAAATAAAATTTATAATGGTGGTAATAGAAAATCGAACTAACTAATATTTGGTTCCATTTTTTGTACCTGGGCACGCCTAATTTATAATAAACATGAATTAATAATTTTAAATAATAAAATATTACAATTCGATAATTAAATATTTTCATTCGCGTTTTTAATCTTCATTATTATTAATATTAATTTTTATTATATAAGTTGCTTGCTTGCTAATCGGTCGATGACTTTGTTTAACATTAATAAAATTTGATATTACCGTCAAAGATGCGGTTACTCTGAAACGTTTTACAATTTATATTTATCAAAATCCTTTTACAGAAAGTAATAATGCGTTCATATACAAACTTTCGTGTGAAACTTTAACATATCCTTGAGCTTCTGCGAAAATATAATAGTTTTTGCTTCAAGCGACTAAGTGTAAATACCAGTAAAATAGGCAACAACAGGCATAAACATTATCTGTAGTTAGGTTGCAAAAAATTGGAATCGCTCGGCGTATATGAAACATATGTTATTTCCAAAATTGCAGAATTTTTGAATTATTTAAAAAAAGAATGAATTGCTACTTATTTATATCGAAGAAAGGTTTGCAGAGACTTTGATTTTTTTATTGATATGAAACATTTAATAGTACGTTAGGACGGGAGTTAAAATATTCTGATGGCAAGACGCGCATTTCCATTCGGTTAGCTTATGTGTAATTGGCTCTTTCCGACTTAATTCGGCCAGTTTAGCGTCTTATCTGCCTTCTAAAGCTTCGCACTTTACCGGTTCTTTCAGACTTAATTCGGTCAGCTCGTTTAATTGGATTGCATTAAACTATCTTATAAGTTTAAAAGCGTATGTAAATATAGTTGGACTCGTCAATGATTTGAAAAATTAAACAATGTCTTCTTCGCTTTAGGGCTTACAGATTAAAAAAATGGACAAAAACTATTCATTGTATCATTAGGAAAATTGATTCTATAAGGAAACAAGATTCAGTTCATTCTAAATTGTTACAATTTTTTTAAAAAGTCATATTATATCTGTAAGTATATTTTTTTCATATTAATGGAAATTTTAATGCTGGATGGAATACCTTATTGTCGGTTCTTTTTGACTTAATTCGACCCGATTCGTGTCTTATCTGCCATTCGGCCAGCTTTGTGTTTTGTCGGTTCTTTCTGACTTAATTCGGTCACCTTGTTTTATCTAAATGCATTAAACTATCTTGAAACTTTAAAAGCGTTACGTAAATGTAGTAGTTTAAGATCATACCCCTAGTCCAACGAGCCTCTGTTGTGGTTGTTGAAAATTGTTTGCACATTGCTATGCTAATTTCTTTTAAAATAAGATTATTTTAAGTACTAAGAATTTTTGGCAATATTTTTCTCTAGATGGCGCTATGGTAATTGTATGTTTCAAATCTATGTTTGCGCTAAAGTTTACCAAAATATTATAGTGCACATAATATTTAATTTTTTTGTGATGCAAGATTCAAACATATATTTTTTATACTTATTCTCTGCGTCAAGGTCTGATGAATATTAACAGGACTGATAATAATAACCAGGCGTCCCATGATTGGTCGACTTTTGCTCGAATCTCAACAAACATTACTTTTATCTTAGTGTTACTATATTTGTAACTGGATCGGATTGGTTACATCAGTCAGATCAAGGGTATAAATAAATCGAGTATATTTAAAATATCGCTTTTTTTAAACTCAATAATGTGTGCGCAATCAGGTAATTGTTTACCTCATCGCGTGCACAGTATTGAGTGAGATAGACAGGTTTTTTTGTTTGAGATAAACAGGTTTATTTTCGAAACTTCAGAAGATTCTTAAAAAAATGGTTGAAAATGTATGGAAAGGTATGAAATCTGAAAGAAATGCAAGTATAAATGGCATTCATCACTTCATCAAATGTATTATTATGGTCAAATATTGAATAAAATTATTTCAATGTGTTAATTCTATTAACCAACCTTACGTAAGGGATTTCAGAAAAGCGATAGTTTCATTAAAATCAATGCATCCGTTTAGCAATTATACGGAGTAAAAAAAAACAAAAATTTTTCATAGCATGATATCGATTATTTTATTTACAACGTCATAATGTGTGAATAGTTCTAATACCAAATGAATTTTTTAGATAATGGACTGTAGTTTTTTACAAAACGGCAAAGGTTTGGTCCGACTTAAAAAAAATTTTATCTCGCACAAGGTTTCACATACCATCAATATGTTACATAAAATTCCGTAATTAAATCGGTTCAACTTTAAAATTAACAGTTTAAGTCAATTATCGATATAATAAAGAGGTTTGGATAATAACTATGGATAACTCATAATTATAATTTCCAAAAATATGTTTTTTGCAGACAATTTTGCACATGATATTGAAATTTCGAGTCATTTAAACGCAGATTTCTATTTCAACGAAATATCGCATTTTAAAACGGAATAACGTAAGTTTAATAAATAATTTAAAAAAAGATGTCTTCAGCTTATTTACCTATATCCTGCTTCTCCAAAACCTGGTCAACATATAATTACGATGGAGTACAGTTCTGATACGGTCGTTTCTGACATGGTATTCCAATTTTAGAAATTGTAGGCTACATCTTTGTAGTTTCAAGTAATAAAGTGTAATATTCACAATTAATTTAAAATGAAGCAAATGGTGCGGTAATTTCAAGCTCTAGGATAAAATACGTAATTATTCAAATATGGCGCATATTGGAGCAAAACGAGCCATTTGGCAAGACGTTTTGGAAAATGATTTCTTAATTATTACCTTCAGGTATAAATAATGATAGCAAACCAGAATTATATCCCTTTGTTACGTAAATATATTACCATGACTGTCATTAAATAGAAGTTTTAATACTAATATCTTATTCCTAAGACGGTCGGAACATAAGGCGCGGAGATGAAATGCTCATGGAAGCGTAAATTATTATTACCAGCGCTTTATGTTTCTGGTTGTCATATATAACATAGTAACATAAAAAAAATTGGCCATACCTTTATTTCACAGCGATCAGTTATTTCATCCATTCGATATATTGCATATACTGCACATTTACTTTATACGTCCTATATTAACATCACTCCGTGAACGTCTGTCTAAGATATATAAAACTATGTAATGAAAAACGGCATTCCGTTTTAATTTTACTTACTAGATTAATGAAAATCAAACTTGTACATTGTTAGATATCCAGGTAAAAGAAAGTTCTATAAACTACTAGGTTCTTTCTGCGGTTCCACTGGCATAGAAGTAGTGATGTTCATAACTTCTACGAGTGACGTTTTAAATTTGAACGTGTCTTTGACAAAATTACTTCTTCCGCTGCTCAGGGTCGCTGCTTATCTCCCTCTGTGCTTATCTACCTTCGAAAACACGATATCTACATTATTATTTTATAAAGAAGAAAACTTTCTAGATAAATACTTTCTAAGATCGCGATAACAGTATCAAAAGAAATCTAGATTTGATAATACATAATAGTTCTTATTTTTCATTAAAGGTAGTTTATCCATTGTCATTAATTGCTATAATTTCATGTTTATGTGCGTCTATGAATAATAAGTGTCCACTGTAAAAATAAAAAAAATTCAAAGCTATTTAAAATATCAACGTACATTTTAATTCATTCAGCTTATTGTTTCCATTAAAGTATCGATCAATCATAAATATAATTTTTGTTATAACTTTATTAAATTGGATTTGACATTAAAAGAATTCTCTTGAAACTTGTGAATGTTCCAGTATTGATTTGCTTATTATTGTTATTGCCTATAATTTATTTCGTATTATTATTGCCTTATAATTTATTTCGTTTAACAAAAATGTTATTTAATAAGTTCACAGTCATAATTTTTGAAAATACAGTCCTAGGTAATTAGAACAAAATAAAGAAATTAAAAACTTTTGCCCTAAATACAATGGAGTAAGTGATTACCACACACTGACGGAAATTACATACTACATTTATAGTCAAGCTTTTTAATATATATTATTATAATTAACATTATAATCAAGCTTCTTATGGAAACAAATACTACTTGATACTTTTTTAAATAATAACTATCACAAAGTACTGAAACATACAACTTAAAACCTATGACTTAATGCACAGTTGATATGACCCGACGGAATAGCAAAATAGTTAATTTTATCTAGTTTACTTAAAGCTTACTGGAAAACTTTAGTGATGATTCTAAATGTCATCATTTTTGAGATAGTCACGATCTATTGACACCCGCAATAGATATTATAGACAATATACTTAAATGGTAAAACGTAATGTTAATACTACAAGTATTAATAATATAATAGTTTAATGTATATACTACATAAACTTAAATGTCAATATTTTATAGTCTCATTATATTTGAGGCCACTAGATTGCTTTTAGTAAATTTTTCTCACCTAAAATTTTTTTTATAAATCTGTTCACGTGATATGCGTTGAAGATTGTATTGCTATATTAAAATTGCTTCATTTTGCATTCATTTTCTATAGATTCGCTATGACTTAACAATGGGTGGGGCTTGTGCAACATAAATGGTAACATTATATTCGTTCTTTGAAGATGATTTTGACTGATTGAAAAGTCCAATCCCAAATTAAAGTCGAAGTTATTAAAATCTGATCAAGATCAGATTTATCCAATAAGATGCTAATCTTTCCTATCACGTATTCTTTCATTGGTCATTACAACGATCCAAGTTTCATAATTGTGACTGCATTGATTCTTCGTCTTCTTATTCGTGAGTGATATTTTACATGAAAATATGTGAAAAATGTTATATTGTATATGCGAGCCAGGCACTTTTACATAAATTTTATATCCTGTCTACATAATATAATATAACTATATCTAAAATTATTTTCCTGCTTTATTTATGAATATCTGGAACAAATTAGGGTATGTTTGCAATTCAATTCTCAAGTTGTGCGTGACAATGACAGTATAATTTATTTCCATACGTAATTTTCAAAACGAAAAAAGATTTATAGTGTCACTCTCAATTACTACAGTTCGACTGACAGTTACATTCGAAATTGGCACCAATTCCTGGAAATAAATTATTCAAATCGATCAGCGCGTTTTGCTTTCAAACTTATTTTCCTTACACGCGTACTTTGTTTCACTTTACACGTGTTTCTAGATAGATCTACTCATATTTTCTAGTCGGCCATATATACTGCATTAAAGCGGTTTCCTTTCTTTCGCATTGTTAGACGGAATTAACAAGTGTGAAAATGAACAAAGAGGTAAAATGAACAAAACTGCACACGTATAGTGTAGATGCTACATTTAAATAATTTTTTTTTTCACGTCTCAATCAAAAAATATTACCTTTCTATAAAAAGTTCTATGAATATATGGTAGTGTTATAATGTTATTTCAATTGTAGTAGTTAATTAAATATTTTTGTGTTAACGATAATAATGACTACATTTTTATTTATATGAAGCATATAAATAAATTATCCATTGTTTAAATTATATTCCATTAAATTGTAGTTAATGAAATTAAAAAATATTAGCCAGAGTGAAATTTTTTATTTGTATGGCTTTTATCCGTTTTCTTCATATTATGTGTAAAATTTCATATTAAGCATAAAACATAGAAAAATTAAAATAAAATTTTCTTAAGCGATAATGTAATCTTATCGGTAAATCCGATTGGCTTAAAATGATTCGTGAAAATAGGTTTTGTACTTTTCATCCTCGTAGAAATGGAATCGTTTAAAATTTCCTATAACAAATATTTACAAAACAGACCCCAGATTCCTATGCCTTCAATTGAAATTTTTTATATTTTTATGTTTATACAAGAATGAAGACGTGATTAATGAAAAAAAATATTTTCTCCTAGGTTTCAGTATTATATTAATCTCAATTATAACTGCCCTGAAATGATATTGTATTCATGATGACTTCATTTGATTAGCATATTAATAAAGGATGTGTAAGCTAGGTTGACCATGGTTTGGTTGATTATGGTTAATATTTATTTATCTTGCTTCTGGGATTTATAATTCGGAATGAGATTATTTTTTGTTATGATATTTCCTCTTTCGGTATCTCCTAACTTCCTACCGGATATTAATTTTGTATTTCGTTTATCTTATTACAGTATTATGAACATTTAAATTATTGACTTTTGTTAAAAATTTAAGAACTGATATTTCTGTCCTGATATTCGGAGATGACGCATTTTTTCATTTGTTGGATCAACATATTTCTTATTATTTTCCTTTCTTATTTATTTTTTATTCCAGTTTCTAGTTTGTTTTTTAATGTTTTTTCGTCGCAAAAGTTTCGTTTTTATTAGTAATAAAAAATTTTGAATATAGGAAAAACTTGTGCTAATGGATTGGATTGAGAAATGCAACATTTTATTTTTTTAATTTTAGTTTTCCAACGATTGTTTTGATCAATTATTATATTATTTAATCATATTTGTTTATTTTATTATTTGTCTATCATTTACGTCGTGAAGTATGTCCGAGTGTATTCTGCTGAAATTTAGGGCGTTATGTTATATCGTTGATGAGACACTATATTTATAAAATTCATATTTTGACGTTCAATAAATTAATCTTTTTAATTCAACCGTTTACTTAAGTTTTTATTCGAATACAGATGTATTGCAAAGTTCTAGTGATCGTAGGGAGGCAAAAAGTTAATAAGAATCTTTGGTTTCATCGTTGGTGTTTTTTCTTATTATCGAAATTATTTAAACCGCTATCCAAAAAAAAGCTTATTAGTAAAATATAACCGCTGCAAAAAATATAAAATGTTTGTACTGACCCTCATACTAATGATTTTTTTATTGTCTGAGATTAACGTAAAACAGAAAATTTCTTAACATAAATGTAAAAAGGTTTCGTTAGAATTGGCATTACTTATAGATTTGAAATAATGTTTACTGAACTATTATCTTGCTGATAATTATATATTCAATATTATGCAAATAATTGGGTCAGTTAGTGTAGTAAATAAGAAGGATTTGCCATAGAGGCAAATTGAAATGCAGCTTTTTTACTTTACAAATTTAATAATTTGTTCCATAATAGGGATAAGTATTGTTGTATTAAATTATTTGTTGTATTAAAGACTTACTTTGCATAACATTATTCTTTAGTTTGCAAAATTTGTTTTTTGGGTTTTTTTTCATTCTCAAAATATTTTATTTTTCTTAGTTTTTACGTATTTATATAAGTAAATTTTCATTTATCATATTTTCCCCATTCCCTCAATTTTCATTGTTTTGTTAGCTTAATATATTGTGCAAGTGGCGCATTCATTTTCGGAAGAGCGCCATATTTTAATTTTTTCCAGATTTTGCTCATAAATGTTATTAGTTTTTTTTTTGAGACCTGTGCATGCTTTTTTATTCTGCATTTTGTGTTTAATATGTCGAATCGTCCTTGTTTATTTTAATCATCATTCTTATAACTTGTGCGTCTATGTTTGCAAATAGCTTTGAATATTTTTTATTGCAGGCTCTAGTCTTTTAATACAATTAATAAAGAACATTAGGATAATATAGATTAAATAGAGATATAGATAAAATAGACAGACAAAACTTCTTCATTGTATATATATATATATATATATATATATATATATAATTTTGGTCCCATTCTTCTTTACAGTAAAATCAGTCAAGGGCTGATAACTCTAAGGAAGATTCTGTAATGTCATAAAATCTGACACTTCTCGCCATGTCTAACTAGAAATTTAAAAAATGCCTAATTTTATTTCAGTTTAATATGATTTGAATAATTTTTCAAAAATATTATAATCTTGTCCTGACCATGTCTTGAACCGCGACTCCAAAGCAGATCCTAATGGACTCATTAAACCATTGTTAAATTTGATCTGAATGGAATGCAAACTTCCTGCGAAATAACCGCATTCTTCAAAACAAATAGACGGACACGAAGGCTGTTTTGTAAACAGGAGTAAATTTAAATTAGTTAGATAAAATTGCGAATAGTTATTTAAAGTAGTTAATTCTGTAATTTTGTGCATGTAAAATAATTGAAAATATGAGGCTATAATAGACGGATGAGCAACGGAAATCAAAAATGAAATAAAATGTAAGTACTAAGAGGTAACTAAATATTATTATAAATAGAAGTAATGGATTAAAATAAAAAGCACAAATAAAGAAAATAAGTTAGAAATAAAAGTTTGCAAAAAAATAGTTTTACAAAAAATTTAGGTTCTTTACAAAATGTTACAAGAAAAAAGATTTATTCTTAAAAAATTATTTTATTACTTTTTATCACATTTTATGATATGACAGAAATGATCGATTACTTTAGGTTGTGAAAATAAATCTAAAGAAAATCTCAGAATAGTAATCATTTCATTATAAACACTTTTTCAAATTAACCTGATGGATTTGTTAGATTTTCTGGACAGGCGAACGGGAAAAGCAATAGATAGCTGATGTTAAATACAAATCTAGTAAGGCATATAAATAAGCAAACAGAATTTGCAGGTTTCTTTACACGAGATAATAATCGGTTGTAAAAGATCATCTTATATATCCCACCAAGTGAAAGTTTGAACAAGTATTTTGATTACCTGTGAGAATTTCTGCAAAACGTAATAAAGCTGAGGGGTGACATTAGCAAGCTAAAAGTATTTTATGATAATTATTTTTACTATTTTATAGTGGTAATTTTGTCTTCTATATAATTTTCCTACAGCAAAATGAAATATTTCTTAAAATGACTTAAGAATCGTATATAGTGACATTTGCAATTTTTTATAATATTATAGGTGTGAAAGATTGAATATTTGAATGTATGTTACTCCATCACAAATAAACCGCTGCACGGATTTTTATTAAACTTATACTACAAACACGGCTTAAGTCTAAAGTTAATATACACCATATTTTTAACTCGATAAATAGCATAATTTTTATATAATGGAACTCGATATTTTTTGATCGATAAGAACTACACTAGTACAACGTATTAACTGTATATGTTGACAGGAGGCACAACGTGCATATTAAATCGGCAAATAATTTTAATTTTTTTTGACAACGATATGAATCTCCTTTGAGAAGAAATAATTGTAGCTGTTGAATAAAAGTCAATGGGGCCGAAGCAGCAGACAATAAATAAGCAGCAAATAATGAAGCAAAACTTCCAAAATGCCTTGTAAATACACTTTGAATATAAATACAAAACTTTGTTGAATTTGTTTGATTACACATCTTTTGTCGAGTGATAAATTTCATGTTTTGCCCTTTATAATTTGTATATTTTTATAGTATTTATTACGCTCCAAAGAACAAATATTTTTAAAATGAGTTATTAAAATATAGTCTAGTCTAGTATGAGTTGAACTGATTAATTTTTACCAAAAGCGATATTACAAACAATAAATTTAAATTATACTTTTAACTTTCAATTGAAAAGAAAAAAAACGATGACAAGAGAAATATTCATATATTTCTAATGAATTAAGTAGAAATGAAAATAATGTTTGAATATCAAAAGTAGTTGACATAATTCAATTTCATTTCTATATGATTGTCTGTTGCATTCATTAACTTCAAAATTCTCTTTTTGCCGAAGTAATGTAAATATCTATAGATCTATAGATACAATGGAATTTTGGACATTGTGATAGGTTTTTTCGTCCTAATAATAAACCTTTATAGGTTAATACCGACCTGCCTTTTGCAAAAGTTATATATATATATATATATATATATATATATATATATATATATATATATATATATATATATATATATATAGTCCGTCGGTCACAACTGATTTTCTGACAAACTATGCTACGTAGAATCTTTAAAGTTGGCATAGTAACACATCTATGCATGAAAAATATACATAATTTCAAAGAAATAATTATTTGGAGAGTATGTAAGTTGTTTATCAAGAGTATGTAAATTGTTACATACTCTTGACGGTTTTTTTTATTTTTAAGTCAAAAAATATTTGAATTCGCGGTTTTTTTATATTCACCAAGACATTTGAAAATGCAACTCAAATTGATTTTCGGGGCCTCGTTCATTATATAATAACAAACTATTTTTGGTATTATTTACACTTACACTTCTGGAAGTGTAAAAGTTGGAGGTATTCGCATTTCAGTAGTGACACGAAAACTAAATCAAGTAATTTATTTTTCCGAGTTTTCCCAACAACACTTTTTTTATTTAACTTTTGAAAAATAATTTTCATAAGATAAATGTCTGTTCTGAGTTGCAAAGAATGAATAGGAGAAGAGAAGCAGTAGAAAATAATAAATGAGAGTATATTCCATTTAATTCAATTTCTAACACTGAGCTTGTTAATTCAGTTTCCTGATATTAGAAAATATTACAATTTGTAAAATAATTTAATATTCTTATAAAAAGAACCACCGAAATTACAATTAATTTGTTTTGCTAATGAATTTTAATTAGGTTGATTTGTGTATTTATTTTTATACCATCACGAGTTAATAATGTTACCAAATAATGAATACAAAAAACAATCTTATTTCTCAAAAGTTTTAAAGTTAAAATAATACGTTTTAACATATATTTTACTGAGGCTATTGAAGAATATCAACATATTATTCAAATACTGTACGTACAAGTATATACCTATCTGGTTTATTCTTCAGTTTCTTTACCGAAATTGAATTCTTTAAATAAATATTTCGTAAAATATGAAATCATTTTATTTTAGTGTACCTCGAAAAAAAAAACATTTAAAACGTCGAATACGGCATTACCTTATCAATTCTGTAAAAAGTAGTTACGACAATCTTAAAAAAGTGAAAACTGAATTTTAAAAGGAACTTTTATCACAAATTTTATGTTCGTTTCAATTTTACTGTCAGACAAAATTGAGACCAAATTTATGACATAAATTATGTATATTTTTCTAAGATAGCTTCACCGCGTTTATATTTTACCTTCATTTGAATACTCGTTTCGACGGTATTATCTAGAGTAATCATCATTTCCTTAAACGCAAGTTATACGTCCTGTCTAGAGCTGGTCGTTTAGTATATTTACAGCTTTAATGTAAAACAAGGTCTTATGCAATTTTTTCACCTCCGAAATTTATCAATTCCAGCACCGTTACCAGCTGAGATAAAATGCTCGTTAGTGAAGGCCCGGTGTCTTAGAAATAAAATGTACATAATTTTGCTTTAACTAGAGATATGTTATTGTCACTGTGATTTTCTTTAAAATATCAAGATCTTTTGATCTCTATATAATAATCCCAGGAAAAATCCTGAATCCTAATAAATAGTATAAATACCTAAATACGAGTAGTTATTTGTTACGCTTGATTTTATCTGGGAATGTTAAATACTTCCTGAGGGATGGAATTTATATTTTTACTTGAGCAAATAGTATTTTCTCTAAGGAACCTGGGTAAGTTCAATTTTAGCATGTATTCACACTGCGTCTCTATTTCCTAACTCCGACCGTAATTGTCAGGGGGTAGCCAACAAAATTTTATCCTGAATGAAGTTCAACTGCTCTGTTACTACTGAATGCAGAGTGACTTTGCAAAAATGAGAACAGAGATATATTATAGCCTGGATTGACAAGTAGACTAAGATATTGTTTTCTATGTGAACAAATTAGTGGAGAAAAGCCAGTATTTCTATATTTCACAGTACAATATGAATTCAAAAACATGTTATATTATTTGACACTACATTTTTAATAATACGTTTTAAAAAATTTTCCAAACGAACATTTCTACGGAAAGTTTCGTGACAGCTGAAAATTTTTATTTCTTATTCTAGATCCCATTATGAATGGAGATCAGGTTCATTTATTTAGAAAAGCTTCTTTCTTGTTTCTGTTTCAGGATACCATAGGATACATTGCACCAAAATAGCAACTAAGAAATAAGTTTGATGATTACCATATTAAAGCCATTTATGATATTTTTGAGCAACCTTCAGTCGAAATATTGATTAATTGTAACCATATTTCTATATTCACATTTCTAATCTAACATACACGAATATGCTGAAAATATCTAGTTTAAAAAATACCAGGATACCGTATTGTTTCTAGTCGCTCTAGGGTAGATATTACGTTTGCAGTATCACGCAGGAATTATGGGACCAGGTTAGAGCACGAAACGTTATGTCACGAGCGCGAGAGCAAGAGTACTGAATCGTGCCGTGTGCTCAAGCGAATAGTGGGATAGCTCTTAAATAAGAGAAAGTGCTAAGGAAAATTACGAAAATTCTTTCAGTTCTTATAATATAAAAGGACTTAGAGCTTAATAGTTTGTAAGCACAAATTGCTTATCACCATTTGGTATCAGCTCGATTTATTGAATTAAAAATAGTGTTAAAAAAAAATTAACCGACTTTGGACAACCACCAAATATGAAGCGTCGGTAAAAGTATATAATATTGAAAATATAAGTATTCAGTTGGAACTTTTGCGGTAAAGAAACGTTTCTGAACGGAAATGTAACACTTAGTTGGAACTTTTCAGTAAAGAAACCTTTCTGAATGTAAATAAATTTGCAAAATACTACCGCTGTCAGAGATTTTTGGAATCAGCGCCAAGTCATCAGGATGGAGGAGTTGGAATCCGAAATTTAATGAGAGTCTCTGCTTGAGACTCACAATACTAACTGGAATGGAGTAATGAAATAACGAGTATTCACTGGTAATATTATTTCATACATTTCAGCGTGATTTTCATCCGGTAGGTATGTAAAATTTATTAATTTTTTTAAAATTTTATTTTTCCACTTACTATACCTATGATACGTAAAATATCTTAAACTTACATATAATTCGAATTCAATAAAATATAATTTCTTGAAAGAGGAACATACATATGCGGCATTTAATGAACCTAAATATATTCATATACGTCTCTATAAATACTATTTATGAATACACGTATATACATGCATGCAAACGGACGTGACAATTACATTTCCTGTTTTGGTTCACCATAGTCATTGCTTTAAGCTTGTATATACCTGCATTGCTTTAAGCTTCTATATACTATATGTCTACCTACTAATATCCTAGTGATTTCTTGCTGCTCTACATATCTCTACAAAGGCACTTACCTGCCTACTAATATTCTTGTTGCCATATTATTTTGTACATCTTTACTTACCTAAATACGTACTAATGTTTAGTCATTGCATGCCTTAGTTTATAAGTGTACTTACTTATCTACCTACTGATTGACATCTTAGTTCCTTCATGCCTTTGTACGTACCTATATATACTGAATACCCATTTATTTTGTTATTTTCTTGCTTACGTCAAGATAAGTGAAGTGACAAAACCATACTTAATGAGTTTACTCCTAATTAGTGGAGAGTTCCTATCACCATCTTATGGTTTCATCATCCTCCCTGCTTTTCTAACTATAAAAACTTTATTATTAGATTATTATTAGACCTATACCATATAAACTCGATAACGGTATTTGTGCTGATTGTTGTTGAGGAATTCTATGGTGTTCTATTTTTATGGTCAAATTGTAACTAATTTCTTATGACACTTAACTAAGGCCATTCATGTAAAGAATTATAAAAGTTGGTTGATTAATGCTTAAGATATGAATTAACATACACGAAACATATCGTATCACTACACCATCAGTAGCAGTTGAGCGGAGGAGTTGAAACAGAAAGTTAAATGATGAAGACTGACACAAAGTTTAATTACAGAGTCTCCTTTTGAGATTAATAATTATAGTTTAAAGAGAACAGACCCTCAACTCTTATGGTTTAGGTAGGTAGTACCCATGCGGAATCAGAAATAAAAAACCGGAATTCAATGCTAGACAACCAAAATATTAATTAAAAGAAAAACAGACCCCCTAGTTCAAGCAGGTAGTATCCTTGTAGTATCGAGACTTATGAGTTTGTACACGATGTTCAAAGACTGAGTTTCTCTTTGAGAATTAAACTAATAAGTCAAAAAGGAAATATCCTCAAGTAATATGATCTAGGCAGGCAGCACCAGGATAGCACTTGGAATCAGGAGTTTAATGACAGAGTCTCTGATTGAAACCCGCAATGCTATTTAAAAATCAGTAGGATGGCAAGTCTCACGATTTAGGTAGGCAGTACCCCTGTAGCTTTAAGACTCAGAAGTTGGAACCCAAAGTTCAGTGCTGAGTCTCTGCTTGAGGCCCACAATACTTTCAAACAGCAGATCTCTTAGTCCTACAGTTTAAACAGGAAGTTCAAAATATGATATTGTATTGTAATGGGCATTGAATACTTGTGCAAAATTTCCTGAGAATCATTAAATTGGCCGCAAAATTTGCATCAGCAACGGAGCTTTTCACACATAAGTGCGTTAGATAATGTTGCGGTATATAGTTGTGCATGGAAATTTATATTCGTCGTCATACATAAAACTCAAGAACAAATTTTTAACTAAATAAAGATCAATCCTTAAACAATTTATACAATCAAATTACCAAAGTTGGTAATGTTACTTGGTTAGTCAAAATTAACATCAGGACTTTTCACTTTTGCAAATGTTTCTCTATAGACTTTGTCTTTATTTAATTACACAGACGCTATATTTAACACGACTATTTAATTTTATTACATAAAGCATGTTATAAAATTTATAATTATAACTTATATTCAAATTATTTCATTGTTGCAAAAAATATTACTTTTTATTTTGATGACAATGTTCGAGAAAATTAACGTTATGTTATTTTATCCGCTATGTTATTTAATGTAATCTTACTCATTAGAAGAGTAAGATTAAATTAGGTAAACATTCTTTAAGAAAAAAAAAATATAAATATATATATATATATATATATAAATATATATATATATATATATATATATATATGTATATATATGTATATATATATATATACATATATATATATACATAAATATATGTATATATATATGTATATATATATATATATATATATACATATATATATATATATATATATATATATATATATATATATATATCGGAAACCGTGGATCAATTCAAAAGATTCAGCTGCTGAAATGCTCATTCTAATCTATGGAAGTAAAACTTAAAATAGTGGCTGAGAGATTAATGCTTCGAAGTCAATTCCAATTTCGACGTTTTTGTGAGTAATTTTGAAATATTGTTCAGGTTAAGTATATTGGATTAAATCTGTACCCGCACATACGAAAACGTATTGTGTTTATATACTCAACACCTTTGCCTTGTACGGTACTTTCAAAAGCAACTTTAGAAAGCTCTTAAAAACCTGAAAAAGGAAATTTTTTTATTATAAATTAGATTTTAAATAATATTTGATCCGAAAGTTAAAGAATGTGACTCTTATATAGGATGTAATGTTTGAAGATATGCTAAAGGAAAAAAAAACTGTGTCGCTAAATTAGTTGCTGGTATTGAATTAATATACTGACATAAAAATATAAAAATCTTTCTCAGCAGCGATGAAAATAATACATTTTACAGAATGTTTTTTGGAATGAAAAATAAAGCATCTACTTAATTAATAAAGAAATTAAAACTAAATTATAAAAAGGGACGCGAGAGTAAAAAGTTTGTATTACGAAATTGGCACTCATTTTATTTTCTTGCTAGGAAAATGTTACTATATTTTTAAGCCCGGAAAGGTATCGTTGTGTTTACCTATTGGTCTCATTTGGTACAAATTTCCAAATCATATTTTTGAAATATTATATTTTTTCATACTGAATAGGGCTTAGTTGTGTCAGAGGGAAGGTGGAGGGACGTTGGTTTGATTCCGAATGATTTTCGTTAATTTCTTGTGTTACAAGGAATCTAACGTAAATTATGATTTAATAATTAACAACCGTATGTGGATGATCTAATCTGTGGAGTATCTGTGGAGCATCTAAAAACTCTAAGGGAGAGGTTAGCTACCATTTATGTCACAAAAATGGAGGCACAATGAGATTAAGACGTACTATGATGAAAATGGACGTAAGATAACAGTTTACATCTATGACACACGGATTAATTCACCTGAAATTCATATAAAGAAATTCATATTGATGGAAACGCAAATCTGAAAAAGTTTGTACGACTTCTAAGTTTGAGATGACACTCCCCTTTTCTGTTTCCAATAAATTTCTCTTTTTGTGCGAAGTCCAACCGAAAGTCAACCGAACAAGAAAGTCAAGAAGTCAACCGAACTTAAGGCCAAACCCCATACTACCCTCCCTTAAAAGTTAATGAACGGATTATTTACCACCATGGCTTATTGGATATTTATTGGTTTTATAACTATCTTCAATCCGATTTTCAAATTGATCGCAATATATCAAAGCACTTGTCAAAGTTACTTAATATTTCCAATAACAATTTATGTTGATATATTTAAATTAAATTTGCTCACCTACAATCATTTAATGGCTCCAAACATAATAAACTTAAAAATTTTGTCCTAGTAGACACAGATAAATGTATTGGGTTTGCATTTGACACATGTTTATATTTCCAAAAGCTTTTGAATATACAATAAACACGTCAATTATATGGTTTTTTCAACAATTGAGGAAAAAAGAAGTTTTTTTAATATTTGAGCTGAAATTCAAATCAACATAAGCTTGATGGTACAGTCGTACACTTGATAATTGGCTACTGCTACAAGTCGCTTTCGTCGACCCATGCTAAAATAATTGTTCCGTTCATTTATCCTAACAGACATAATAAACAAAGCGTTCATGTTAAACGAATTTGAAATGAACGGCACAAACTCGTACGTTTTATTTTCCTTTGATTTGCGCCGGTTTAGTCTTGCGTTAAAATTTAATGGACCTGGATATTGGCTGGTATCCATTTAATTGATTTCTAAGTATGCACCCAATGAACCCTTACAAAGGGTAATTGATGCCCATCTAAAGTTCATTGAAACGTCCCAGAATATAAGTTAAAGATTTAATTTCAATTAATTAACTGAAATAACAATGTACTTTCATGACCATTCAATGCTTTTGACAATCAATCGCGTGTTTTGATGATTTAAATTATTAATTAGTTTTTTACAACATTTAGTTATACAAAATTTGAGATCCCGCGTTATACTAATGCAGTCTACTCTCTTTGGAGTCGGTGTCAAAGACTAAATTTCAGTTAGGGATCAAAGAAAAAAATAAATATTACAGCCATTTTGTGAATAAAATTAGTTCTAATTACCCATTAATTTAAATTATCTATTATCTTTTGTTTTTTTTTTAGATTTCATACACCAACCAACGTTTACACGTACACACGTACGCACAGATGCATGCATGCATGTACAATTTATAATTGAATGAATTTTAGTATGAAACCCTTGTGCTGAGTGTATTATATGTTTTAAGAATTTTAAGATCTAAAGTGTTATTATCATACTGCAGACTGAACTGATCGAATTGTCAGTCTCATTTTTATATAGTTGAATAGACGTTACAGTGAAAAAAAGAATGAAGTAATGATTGATTTGAGTGGGTTCACGCTACAAGACTTCCTTAGATATTTGGGTATATATAAAAGTGCAACACAATTAAGAGTATGTATCATTTTATTAAATCATTACGCGTGTAACTATTATGTTTCAGTACGTAAATATATTGCCTAGTATTTATTTCACCGGGGTAAAAAATAATTTATTAATATTTCTCTTTAAGTTATTAATACAAGTTGGAAAAAACCATTTTCTATTAAAGTGTTTGTTGAATGCCAGTATCGTGAGTTTTTGTAAATAATTGTCATGTGCATACCTAAGAAGCTGGATGTGAGACGCGGGTTTTGTTACTTTGGAAATTCATGTAATAAAAAGAGACACGGTAATAAAAAATGCTTATTGATTACTTAAAACGCATATTAATAACTTAAAGAGATATAGGCGATAAATTGTGTAATGTTTTCGATTGCATTTTGAAAGATTTTTCCAATGGCGGACTATTCGGTGAAGTTCGCAAAAATATTTTTTTATCGCCAAGTTTGAAAAAAAAACATCAAAATGTTGGTTTCGTGATACTTATATCCATTCCTAAATTGAAACAGTTATGATGCTGTGGCATAGGGATGGATAGAAAGAAATGAAGAAATATACAATTTAGCTACGGATATTTAAAAAAAGTGAGGTTAATGCCGGAAAGAAGTCTCTAAACACAGCAAAAAGATTTTTTTTGAAAATCACGCCTGAAATTGTAAACGTATTCAATATGTAGTTCGCTTGATATGTTAATGAAGATAGGCTGATGTAATCACGTCTCGGCAAATAACTAGGAATCATAATGTTACTACAAATATTTATTAACAAATGAATTTTAAAACAAATCAGACATTGGTCCGACTAAAAACTTAACTCCTATTTATTACTAAACTAACAACTCAACTCCTAAATATCACGAAACGACCTGAAATTGAGTTACTCTGAAAACACGGATTGTTTTTAGGAAAATGTATATTTTCAATGAAATATAAAAAAGTTAACCAAAGTAGTTTAAAATTCAATTCATAATCAAAGTGAGAAGTAAAAGCAGATCCTTTTAGGTAATCGGTGACATGGGTCAAAAATAAGTCTTTGTAATCCTGAGTAATTAGGGTTAGTTTTCCAACTTCCGATAGCTTCAAAAAAGTTAAACATAAAGTTGAACTGAGACATATAAACTCTCAAAGCAGCGAGGAGTTGTTTGTATATGATTTGTTGGTTCGCTTCTTAAGTGTTTTGTTTTCTTTCCAAGTTTCTTTGAAGCTTTTTGTGATTATAATTTTAAAATACATCATAATATAAATAGTGGATAAAATATATTAAAAATTTATAGTTTCGATTTAAGTTAGAGGCAGTTTGATTGGAGGGAAATAATTTAAGTGGAGGATCGTAACTATAGAATTTTATTCAAAAGAAGTCTCATTTTTCCAAAAGTTTGCAAAAGGACTGGATATTAAAACATTCTCTGAGATAGGGTTTATTCGTTTTTGAAATCGTTTCGCATTTTTAAAGAATAAAATGTAACTCTGCACGTTCCTGCCAGTGAATAAGTTGTCCTAAAACACTAACTCTCTCTACACTTCACTAACTCTAGTCACATTTTCATTTAATCAATATTTTGCATTTCGTTTCGTGATTATTGAGACAATTTTACTTACGTAAATTTCTGAATATTCAATTGTCAGTGAATATTTCGAAATAATTAACTTTAGTTAAAGTAATCAAACCTATCGACCGCGTTTAAATGTATATCGTTCTAAGTTGCTATTGGTATTTTACCACTCCAAATTTCTACACTTTTCACATGAGGTACGGAAAGATGATATAAACTAATTTAAACATAGTCGATTTGAATTCTTAATAAAAATTGATATCCACTATATCCGAATATATTATTAATATTATTCAGGTAGCACATTTAATTAATTGTTTTCGGCAGCAAAAGAACAACCCACCTTTAACCCTAACCCTCGTTTCGAAATTATTCGTAATGTTACTGTTATTCTGATGTAGTTTGGAAATGGCATGAATTGAAATTATTTAAAAAATTGTTCACGTCAAATAATTACTATAATTTGGATAATATTTTATATCAATATTATTAGTATGGATATTTAGTTTTGAAAATAAAATATCTGTCGCATGTTTCTAGTCTATACAACTATCAAATTGATTCTTAGGCTAATTGATTCTTAGGATAAATAGTATTATTACTCTTGTCAACAACTTTGACTCATAGAAACCAACCTATCTCTAATTGCTTTAATGTGTAATCATCCTTGTTATGTTTATAGATTATCCAGAACTGAAATATGAAAAACAATCTTAAACATTTCTAGAAGAATTTTGACTTTCTGATGAATGGGCTTTATTGAAAACGTTTCTCTGTTGCTTTGGAGCTCAAACGCCATAACTCCATGAAGTAACGTCCAAGAACAGAGGGTTTTCTTCTATTGATATTATTTTATATATGTAAATACATATATATATATATATATATATATATGTATATATATATATATATATATATATATATATATATATATATATATATAACACTTGTATATCGCACACCTCTTATAAATGTCTCTGAACCTTTGACCTAAGGAAAATACTAGAGTTATCTTGAGATAAAAGTTTTACGGCGACACGAGTTCTTTCTAACCTTTGAAATCAACAAATATTTACAATAATAAATTCTTGAATACTATTAGAACTCATGGTAAGCGAATATCTTACATGGGGCATATGCAAAATATTAAATATTTAAGGGCAGCTAGTGTTTATGTAAAACAATTTACATATAAACAAATATTTTGTATTAAATGAATTGTAAGCAAGGTAAGGTCCAAATTTTATTCAGAATTTCATAAAGTTTATAAAATTGAATGTTATCACAGACGATTATGGCCATCACCCATGCATTCCTCGATCTCATTATAAAATTAAACTCAATCGTATTATTTCGAGAATAGTTAACTCCACGCACCACGTATCCATTTTTTTCTTTGTTAAACAATTAGATGATTTTTTATAATGAGAACAATTAAAGACTTGATCCAGAAATTTATTGTCCTCAATGTAGAAGTGTTATGTGGGAATTCTCAATGATTTTATATTTGCCAGAAGCTAAGGTTTTCTACAGCTAGCATGAAAATTATTTTCACTTTGTTGCTTGAAAAATTTGCCGTGTTTTGTGTATTAGAGAACTTTTAAAACTGTATATTGAATAGCAAAATCTTAAAAAAAATCTAGTGAATTGCATCCTTCTAAAAACTGTTGATAATATGTTACTTCATTCTGGAGAATATCAATATCATAAAGATTTGAATAAAAAGTGAAAAGTTGTAAAAAAAATAACACGGAAAAAATTTATACGATAATTAAAATGAGCGCAAACATTACCACGTTCATATTTAACTATGGTATTAGACTAATATTAAAAACAAGGCAGGCAATAAACACTGACACGAGCTTCATCTACCACTATTATTAGCTGAACTTGATGGAGCGTGTAACAAGTTGCGGTCAAAAGAGGTTGGGGATATAGGGATAGAAAAAAATAGGGATAGAAAAAAATCAAGAAATCAATTTGTAGCTTCAATATTTTCAGAAGAGAATTTGTGTGGTCTAGAAATGGTTGTTTCTATGTAAGTATAAAACATATAATATTTTGAGCCAATATCAATGATCTAAATTATAAATAAATTATACTAAAAACTACATATTTCAAAATTATAAATATTAACAACAGACTGAAAATTTGAATAAACTGAGTAAACATAGTAAACTTACAACGAATACATACAATATCGAAACATTTTATATGCGGAAAACGACTGACAATGATGTCTACCCTCATGCGTTTTCCCGCATGTGGGTTGCTTACTCATGCACATACCCCTAGCACACTACTTTCAATTTATCTCGAAAATTAATAAATATTTATCATTGATATTTTGAACAAAGTAGCAAAAAATACTTATCGAACGGTTCATAGGATTTCTTAAATATTATATCATTTTTAAAATAAAAAACACGATTCTTCAAGACAATATCATTCCTATATTTTGAATTTTTTATCATCGTTCTATTACATTTTATGAAAAAAAAATGGCTTCAATAAATTTCTTTTTATAAAATTTAAGAAATTTATAAAATTTTCTTGTTCATAATGTAAAGTTACTGAGATATTTACATGAATATATCATAGAGGCCTTCACCGTGAAACATCTTTTGCAAGTAAACATCTACAAGATGCATTATGGAACATATGTTTATGTAAATGAAGTAAGTATAAAATAGAGTGCACATATTTTTAAAATATTTTTTCCGTGAAAAACTATTTCTAAATATGCCCTTTAAATATATATATCTATATATATATATATATATATATATTACAGGCGTAACAAAAAAAACGTTGCATTCCTATTATTCATTACTTGCAAACCATTTTATATAAAATAAATCTTAGTATTTAATATTCACTTACTGTGCATGAGTAGTTTTGGAAATATATAGCTTTCTAGATATTGCGGTTTTTGAGATAGAGCTGATAAAATGAAGGCCAAATCTACCTGACGACGGTGCCCTCACTTTGGGGTTTAAAAAACTGTATTTACACTCTAATCCAAGAGCTTATTTCAATGATAGCTGATATATATTTTTACCCCTTTTTGTATGTATAACATCCGCGTCACATTCCCCTTCGCCAAATTAAAATAAATAACAAATAACAAAAAAAAATTTCCGATATTTGGGTATAAATTAAACTGTGGAAATTAATCATAAAGTTTTATTGATAATTAACAATAAAATACCCAAATTAATCATATATCTGTCGTAATTTAACTATTTTTGATTTCATTCCACTTCAATTATTTTAGTGAGTAATTTTTTTAAAAGCATTCTGATTATTTCATCCGATCCTTTTCCTAGTTTTGAAATGAATTTCTGAAATGTGCAAACGAATTATGAATCCTGCTCTTCTTCTTAAATTTCAAACCTAAATAACATTCCAGTATAACATTAATTTTTTCATGTCGTACAAAAAACGCCTGAAGCTAAAACTCGTTTTATTAAGAAAAAAATTATTATCCGCTTTATTTTATTAGCAGAACCCAAATTCAAAGAGTTGTGAATGCTTCAAAGTTTCAAAGGTACTTATGAACGAGAAAAAGGAGATATCCAAAGGATGTATTTAAATATTTGAAGGCAAATCTTTTTACTTGCCACTTTTACTAAAATATAATGTCTTTTTTTAACATTCGTTTTTTGATGCCGTATTATTTTAAAGATTATCGGAATGTAACTCTGAGGCAGTATCCACAAATGAATGTAATAGATGTCGTATTTGTCGTTTGTACACAATTCAATTATTGAGATTAAATTGATTTTAAATTCCCTGCTCCAAAAGTACACGCATTAAGGAGAGTAGCGGTGAAAGCTCATGCGTCACCTATTAAATTTCTATGTGCTTTTCTTTTAATTGTTTCCATCTGCATATATATCAAGATCATTCGACCTTACTTTTTAGTTGCGATGTAAAATTTATTGCACTCTTAGTTTTATGAAAAAAGGTTAAAAATATGTAACTTGAATACTAAATCTAATATTACCTTACGAAATTAAATATTAAAAATCTAAATAGATAATAAATCTGAATAAAAATATTATTTAAATAGAATGAAGTAAAATATAAATTCAGAGCAAGTAGCTTTTTCATTATGTCAATATACTTTGGTATCTAAGTAACAAAACCTTAGATACCCATGTATACTAACATATATAAGTACATTATGTATAACTCACCTCTATTTTCTCAATTACGTTTTCCTGCGTTCGGCATGTTAATATATCTTTCAAACCCACGCCAAGTGGTGCATAAAGAACAATTTAGTTCGAGGTAAATAAATGTGAAAATAGTGAACTGTAAGGGAAACCGGCTGAGCTGTTTTTCGGCCCCTTTTATCTTTAATTAATTAAATCAGCTTAATTATCGTTGTACATATTCGTATTTTCTTTTGCGGCTCTTTCAATCAAGGCGAAGTTCTCTTATCACAAAGAAATCATTGGTGAGTAGTCAGTTTTTTGTGATCATTATTTAGAATTTTCCGAAGTACATATTACTGGTCCTCTGTGGGCGCATGAATTATATGATAAAAATCGTATCAACGGTTTTATTTTCTTACTTTTTTTTTAAATTTAACAAAATTAAATTAGTTTCAATGATAATTCCCGGTCGGTGTCCTTAATATTTGCAAACCAACAACTTTTTTACAAATTTACAAAATGTTTATATCATGCACAATGGAATTCTAGAAATAGGTATTGACAAATGTGATGAATTTCCAATTATTGAAATTTACTTTGGTTCTTGGATTTTTCTCCTTAAGAATTGATTTTCATATATAGAGCGCTCGGTTTGATATGACGAGTAAAGTCATAAATTCAGGGCGTACAAAGTTCAGAGCGTTAAAAAAAGTGTAAAACCAAATTAAATCGCAATTATGTAAGTCTAGATTAATATGTATTGTCGTATTATGTCTCCAACTGTTCAACAAACGCATATTAAAATATTAATATTAACTAATCAAGTCAGGAAAATAAAAGATTAGCAGATCGGAGATTTATATTTTGATTCAATACTTTCGCCTGCGCGGTACGTGCTGCGCATTGATCGTTAGCTAATTTCAGGCAGATCTTGACATATCGAATTATTTATTGACAGTTGTAAGCATAGATAATATACTAAAGTTGTAAGCGTTGTTATTTTGGCTCAAAGTATTACGTTTAATAACAAATTTGTGAAATGAATACAAGAAAAAGAAGCTACAGCGATATTGGTCCCTTACAAAGATGCAAATAAAAATAAACGTAGAGACGGAGCAACCGCGAAGATGAAGAAAAGAAAAACGCTTGGAACGTTGTCAGCGAGAATATTATCACTGACAGCGTTCCAAGTATGCTGACATAGTTCTCGCTGACATGTCAGCGAGAAATGCGCCAGAGACATAATTAATGAAAGGGTTAGCATAGTCAAATGTATATGTTTATAATGAAAATAGAATACAGAATTAATTAGTTTACACGAAGTCAACTGTGCAGACTTGGCTTAATATAAAAGCCAGGCAGAGGTAAGAGTTGGGAAAAGAAAAGGCAGCATTGGATGGCCACTGGCGGCGGAGAATGAGATTAGCAACTCCGCCGAGGTAAATAACGCAATTATTTTTAAATGTACAATTAATATTTTATTCATATTGTTTATATCGTTTTTTAGCTATTTATTAATATAGTAGCGGGGCACTGAAATTTTCTAGATTGATACATTTCAAATGAACTTTATTCGAATTTATATTTAATGCTGATGAAGCAGTATTAAAAATAAAGTAGTTCGTAATTTAATAATTTAAAATTACAAATTGTAAAATTTACTTAAGGTCCTTTCAATTAGATTTTAATTTTATTTTCTTTCTACAGATATGCGATAATGTGTTATAATTTAAAGTTTTTGCATTTGTCATAATCATGAATTGACATTAAATTAATTACAGTCAATTGTCCACAGATCCGTCTGAGCAACAATCGACGAGTAGAAACGAAGTTTCCGCGGGTCCAGTGAAGCCTGGTACTTGTGAAAAAGCTTTAAATACGATGCGTGGGAACTACATAAACTCAATCCCGACCAGCCGTAGCCATAGACCGGTCCTCATATAGATCTGCCTTAAAGTTTTGCATTTTGGTTGGACACAGATCACCTACCTGCCATATTCCCCAGAGATATAGATAGATATTGCCCAGACCACATAGTTCCACATAGTAAGACCACATAGACACACAACAGTTCATAAGCCAATTATTTTAATTCCAAGCTACCCGAATTTTATATAGATGCTATCCAGTGCGTTAGAGACATATTGTACAAAATGTTGGTGATATATATGTATATATAGATATATATATATATATATAGATATATATATATATATATATATATATATATATATATATATATATATATTTATAAATATATATTCGAAAATTTCCGACGCCAAGTGGGCGCAATCGTATTAGAGTCTTTAGGGGAATTCGCTAAGATCAATATTGCATAATCTTTGTTATTTGTTTAGTTACTAATATATCCAAAACCAGTCACAATTTCATTGTTTACTTCTGCTGGATTCTGATCTTATTGCTTATTATCACTGAATTAGTTATAATTTTTATGAAAACAGAGCGATTTTATGGAACGGCCATCGACTTGGATCCAAAATTATATTAAGTTTCCCATAGGAATAAATGTATTATTAACTGAGTTATAACGTTTCAAATACTCATTATTGAATCATGAAAATAGCCTTTCCTTGATTTTGGGAAAACAATTTGATCCTTTGATATTGTTAAGTCATTTTCTTTATTTTATGTTTCCTAATTAACTTTTAACGAATATGCATGGTTCTGTGTAAAAAAGTACTGAAGGGAAAAATCATGCAATATTTTCTGAATGAAAAGCGAAGTTAATTCGCTTGTCAGCCAAGTTGTTATGAAGTATGAGATGGGCTATAAACCCGGGGCGTCTAATTTTCTGTATAAATGATTGACTAATGCATAAAATTAGTATTAACGTAACTGTTTATGTAATACATACATGCATATATATATTTATACATAGAGATAGGTTTTTACATAGAGATTTATGTTCTAGTTTTAATTTCAAATCGATTAAAGAAATTTTCTCAAGATTTAGAAATTTACAGTATGACGATTATCTTATTTCAAAATATTATTTATCACACATTAGGACCATCGAAAAGAAAGTTATTTTAAAATTATATTAGGAACTTAATAAATATTATTTTCAGTTTAAAACAAAATTTAAAAAAATAAACATTATTATTTGCTGACAGCCATTAACCCGTTGTATTATTATTTGTTAGTTGAAGATAAAATTATTAAATTTTTTTTACATTTTTGTAGTATTTTCTTATAAAATACTTACGTATCGAATAAAGTTGGGGTGTGGAGATCAGTGTTTTGTTTACATAAAAAAAATGTCAAACCAGTGAAAAAAGTCGCGTCGGAACTTATGAATAACGTGTTTTATAAAAAAATAATTACCAATTTTCTAATAAAGGTTTCCATTAGTCTTAGGCAATTATTTCTTTTCATTCAATTTACAACGTATTGTAGTATTTGTCTCTATTGTTTAATAATTTTAAACTTCATCTGGTGTATTCTCGTCTTTATTTTAAAGTAGAAAACCGAAACTACGCTCCTTCGGAAGATGTAAAAAAAAACTTTATTGATCGTATACTTACGATTCTTCTCATATCTGTATTATAACGAAAGTGGTTTACCTTTCTAATCAGTAATTGCCAAAAATAGAATGCATGATTATTTATAACCTCTAAGCATATTGTCACATAGAAAATACCATTCTATATATATACATATAACAATTCGTATGGTAATATCGAAATGGATATATATATATATATATATATATATATGTATATATATATATATATATATATATATATACATATATATATATATATATATACATATATATGTATATATATATATATATATATATATATATATATATATATATATAAGTTAAATATTGCTTTCATATGTTGAATGTAATAATAATTTTGCGTTTCGTACTTATTCATTATAGTACTTATTCAAATTAACTTATATAGGCTGTACTAAACTTTATATCAGTGACCAGTGATATGCTTTTAAAAGAAATTATGTTACTTGTTTTAGTGTATTTTTATAGCGGTTTATTTTCAATTAAATTTGAGTTAAAATTGATGGTATTATTAAACATTGAATAAGAAAAATAATGAATTTATCGTGGTTAATACCAAAAACATTTACATTTTTAAATATTATTACTCGAACTATTTGTCAGAAAGGCTTACTCGAATTATAGTTTAAGAGTTATATTTAATTTCGTAGTTAGTATCGTAAAATGTTACAATTTAAGTTATTCCATTCGAGTTTTTCGGTGCCAATTTTAAATATTTCAGATTTATATGGCATAACTTAAAAGTATCGCGCATATCTTTTACATACCACCTGCAAAATATGCGCCATCACATAAACATTGGTTACTATATTAATTTATGAGACCTTGGACAAGGAGAATTAAAAAAATATATTTTTTGAAATCCGTAATGAACACCTTTTTTATTTTTTTAACAATATTTTATTTTCTTATTCGACTTGATGTATATGTTATTTTTTACAATTTATTGAGTCATAAGATGTTATCATCAATGTCATAATTATCGTCTATACAGTGTCAATTTTTTGAAATACGACATGTAAACACTTATTTACGTTGTCACAAAACGAACTCGATTTCAAAACTAGATGAGAAAAGTCACAAAGATTTTTCTAAATTTGTATCCAAAGTAGGTAACAAATCTGCCTGTTTTCCAGGCAAGAGGAGAGAAATTTTAATGTTCAAAATATGGTGACTTTGTTGAAAGGTTAAAATGACACATTGTTACTTTTATTTTAACCTAACTTTATTTTAATCTTGTTACTATCGGTATCAAGTCACATATGAATTTCTTATTACTTGTTGCTTTCTTATTGCAATCATTAAAATATCTCTTGACTTTGAGCAATTTGATAAAATTGTTTGTTTGCATTTATACAGTATTCATCAGAAGTTTGTGTAAATTTTAATTTTAAATTTAAATACTAATAATTGAAATAGTTTGATAAATGTATGTAGAAGCACTCATATGCATCCATTCATTCCTTGTCGTTGTTTGTACATTCAATAAATTAATTGTAAAATTGTAACCGTGAACGAATTTTATAAGATCGGAATTTTCAAATATTTTCACGTTCTTCATTTTCGTAACATCTTGCTGCGAAAGAGGACTTTATAATATGTTCACAATGTTCGTAATATGCGTATTTTAAAATTGCAAAATTAGGGAAAATGTTTATAATTAAAAACCAATTTAATATTTGACATAGATTTTTATTCGAAACACAGATTTCGTTTGAGGATTCTTTCATCAATGAATTCTCCATATTTTAGTGCAGTAATAAATACACTTATAGTTTTCAAGTCAATGTCTTATGATTGAAATTCTCTTAATATATTGACTGATATGTAAAATTATATGTTTCAAAGACTATAATTTTCTTTCTCTATATACATAACATCACCTGAATTATTTACACACAACATGCAAATTGTTCATAGTTCTATACCATTATCATATTTTTACATTCTTTCCTTACTCATGCTTTAATGGCAGTGAGTGGTTTTATGAGTGTTTTGTTTTAAGATACGAAACAATAAAAAGGTATTTACATAAATGATTTTGGTTACTATACATATGAGTAACTTGTAAATAATATTATTCGTATTGTATAATATTACATACCGTATAAAACACGTTTGACAAAATTAATTTAATTGTGGAAATATTCTTTAGAATCTTCTTTGATCGATCAGTAAGTAATCTTTAAGTTATTTATATTTATTTCAAAATAAAATGAACATCAATAGATATGGCTCGTCAAAATTTGAGATAACATTATAAAATATATCAAATATATACAGAATATCTTACTTATTATATTTTATGATGACTCTACTTAAGTTATGATGAAGTAAACTTACATAACACAATAGTTTGTTTTAAGTAATGACGTACTCAAAGTTTAATTAGGTGTAAACATGGGCTACTACATAATTATACGACTCGCAGACAGAACCTGTAGAAACAGCGAAAATAGCGAATTATAACAAGAATTTTCACCATAGGCCGACATAACAGGAAATTTTAAAGAGATGCTACAGCGCGCTGAACGACCCAGTATCTATTCAAAATGTTTAGCAAAGCATGAACACCCGTACCTAACACATAATGTTTGATAATGGCCTGAAGTAAAATACCAATTTTAAAACCGAGGTGTGTAAAGGAAAATGTCCGTTAACAACCGGTACATTACCAGTACATAGATTACAAGTGAGTGAATACTTTCCGTATAACAAGAAAGGTGTTTTAGATAGGGTCGTTTTAGAAATAAGAAAAAGGATATTAATGAGTGGTTTTATATTGCAATAGTACTATTGAAACGAAAATATTGAGTATTTTGGCCGCATCAGAACTAATACTACAGAAAAGATCTTACTTTGGGCAAAGTAACATATTTAAGAAGGTTGATGTTACAAAATGCATTCAGATATATAAATGGCAATGAGCTGATTATCTTATTTGAATATACGATGCAAGAAATGCATAAAAATATTTTTTGCCTAAACTAAGCAAAAGGATTGACAACATTGAGATAGAACTTACCATATTTAAAGTAAAAAATAAAATTGGAAAACAAGTGTCACCAACAGATATTCTGTAAAACAGATCCTTCGTAAGGCCAGCACCTATCCTGTTCCGTATCTATTCACGAAGTCGTCTTAAACATTTGGAGAAGGGTTACGTGTCCTTCATTATTCAATTCCAGTGTTAGTTGGTTGAATTAGTTTAATAGTGAGTAAGTGGAAGTCCCTTAATTTCTACTATATATGGCTTTAAGACTTTCAATTTTAAAGGTTTTAATCTAAACTAACGATCCGATTATTTAAAGTAAAATTTACAAATATGTAGATTTTTTCCGACTTAATCCGTATTTATTGCCATTGATCGATCAAGATATATAAAAGCTGCATCAATTGTATACCGTTGGGGTAGCTTTAAGTATTTATGTCCGAATCATTTAATTTTGTTTGGGATAATGAATTGATAAGTGTATCTATCGGACGTAGATCTTGTGGGTTGGATCAAATCCAACTTATGTGAAGTATTTTCCTGACTTTTTTATTCTTAAAACAACTTAGTTATTACCAAATGTTAACTTTAAATTTTATTGTGTATTATAATACGAATTATAATAGAATTATTACAAGGAAATTGACCATCAGAAGACGTATATTTATAGAAAAACCTAATATATTTCAAAATTAAATGAAACTACGTGATGTAGTATTATTTCTACTTTCTTTAAGTTCTTTACCACGACCTAGGATTCGTTGTATTCCAATATCTTCAGGTGGGCTAAACGAAACCTAGATCGTGGTAAAGAAATAAAAGAAAGTAGAAATAATACTAGATCACGTAGTTTCATTTAATCGTGAATAATGAATTTCTACAAAATTAACTTTCAATATCTAATTATTTATATATATATATATATATATATATATATATATATATATATATATATATATATATATACATATACATATAAATATATGTATATATATATATATATATATATATATATATATATATATATATAATTTATTATTTCCGCTTGATTAGGCGCAAACAGAAACATGGGAAACATTGAACGTGGAGATCAGTTCCAGCAACATTTAAACTCTGGCCCTGTGCTTTAATTATTGTTACTCTAAAAAATTACAAAGAACACTATGCAAAACAAAATGCCACTTTATTTTTTGATGATATTTTGTTGAAAATCTTTGTAATATTTCATAAAATTTGTTTTAAACTAAATTACTCTTACAATTTTTCAGGAATATTTAAAGGTTTCCATGAAAAACAATTAAAGAAAAATACATTTACTAGTACATTAAAATTCAAACATAAGGTATTTATCTCATGATGTGTGCCATCTATGGTGAAGTTTGAACATTTTTTTATAGCTAAAGGCTGTAAAATTTTTATTAAAATAATTTTAGGATTATACGTGTAAATTTTCAAAGTGATTTGCCGTACATTTCTTTCAGTATAAACAGTTAAAGTTTATACGGAAACGTAACGAAAATCACATAATCCTAAAATGTATATTTTAAATTTTTTACCGAATTATAACTGTATTAGTTGTTGTAAAATGTTTCGGTTAATTTAAAAGACACGTTACTCAAATATACTTAACTACAAAAAAAATTAACAACCAAACTTAATTTGTAGTCGTGGTACTCAAAAGATCGACCCAGAGTAGTAACTTTTACAAATTTTGAAATAGTGTCTATATTTCAAAAGAATATATTTTATTAAGATCAAAATTTTTTAGTAACCCAGTCATGGCTTCCTCTATTGCCTCTTTTCAACTGATGCATGACTTACGGACACATATTTATCATTCACATTTATTATTTATATGTTAGTTTGCGCATCAACTCAATCATTAATTAATCCTTTACGTACAAATTAAATTAAAAAGGACATTTTTTTGACAATACAGAGCATATACACACACACATATATATATATATATACATATATATATATATATATATATATATATATATGTATATATATATATATATATATATATATATATATATACTTATGTATTTATATACATACATATGTGTATGTATATATATATATATATATATATATATATATATATATATATGACCTTCTTAATAGTTGAAATATAAATTGCATAAAATTAATATATTCTTACTTAAATAGAAAAAAAGAAGTGTGCGTGAAAGCTCCGAAGCGCGACTGAAGTTTACTCCTTAAGTACGATTGTCTTAGAATGTATAAAATAGGTAACAATATATGTAAATATAAATATCAATATAATTAAATGTAAATGGAAAATTCTTTAATAAAAAATGCTGACAATGTAATTACCTTCAAGTAAAATATAAGTGAACAAGATCAAATTTATACAACAAAATTAAAACATTTAGTAATATCAGACTAAGAACTTAAAATTAAAAGAGACTAATTTTGTAGGATAGAACACACCAAATATTCGCACATAATGACATTTAATTATTACAATTCAAAAATTCTGTTACTGAAATTCAATCTGACTAGCAACACGTTTCCCTTAACCCATGAGTAGAATTAGTTTGCACAGGATGGTTCACTTTACCTATAGCCAAAATGATCAAACGTGCATTCAATTAGTTTGGCCTAGATGATATAAGCTAGCAACTACTTTAATTCAGGAAGTTAGATATACATATTCTTAATACTTCGTAATTTAACAAATACTTGCAAAAGACATATCGTATTATGACAACTTAAATTCGAGTACAAATGACAAGAGAAGCTACATTAAGTAAAAATTCTATTATTGAAATGGAATGTGTTGTTCAATTTTCCATAACTAAAACGAAAACGAGCATTAAATTAGTTTAGACTAGATTATATAAACCATTATTTCACAGGGTTTCAATATGAAAATCCTTTTTCATTGTTTTACCAACCTGTTACCAAATTGTAATGTATACTTATGGACCCTTATTAACAATTAGTAAATAAATCCCACCGTTTTTATGTAAGACCAAAAATGTAAACATTAATATTTTGTAGCATTTAAATGTTTTAAGCAAAATGCAAAGTCGTTTGATGGGATTTCCACAATTAGCCCTAGCGCTATCGAGGAAACGACTCTCTCTCAATTTGGATATATCGAATCTATCTATCAACGACTCAATTTGGATGTATCAATCGTTGTCACCTTTCATTTGCCAACTCTCTCCACTGCTTGGCTTTTATATTAAGCCAAAGTCAGCACAATTGACTTCTTTTTGCCTAAAGAAACAAATAAAGTACACGTGTCTTAAGCAAATTATTAAAAAAAGAGAATTACATAGGTACAAATAAATTATTTCCAACTTCATGTTGGACGAGAGTATAGATCCTATGAAATGTAACTGTGCAGAGATTTAATTTGCCATTACCAGCTTCATGGAAACAACGCTGATCTATTATATTTATATAAAATCAAACGTTTGCATGTTGATTGTTACTATCTCCTCTCTTTATCCAACTTTAACACTCGACTCAGATCCCATAGGATCTAGTAGGAGATAGTAACAGTCTGAGTGATGGTATACGTACCATTAGATATATTATTCGAACACAAGTTTATAATAATATAACATCGTTTTATAACACCATAATTCGAATGTGCCGATTGCATAACGATATTTCTTCTCAACATCCTTGGACATTTTTGAAACAAATTATTAACAATTAAAAATAATACTAAATGTATTATTTAGAAATTAAAACCAGCTACGATAAAATTGATGGTTAGTTCAATGTGTAGAAAATGATATATTTCTAAGCGGATACTAACTTTAATAATTGATTAATACATTTTTTGTAATATATTTAATAACACAAGTAACTCTTGAAAATGTACAGGTACACAAATACTCTAACCATTTTGTGCATACATAATTGGAGTTATGGTATAGTTTTATACTTTTTCCTTTTATTATACATTTACGTAACTGTAACTTGTTTTGTGAGCCTTTCAATAACTAAATGAATAAATTATATTTTCATTATATACTTGAACTTTTGACCGTACTTACCCTTTCATTAATATACTTATGTTAAAGGTAATACTTCCAGCCAAGCAAACGACGCTTACAACTGACAGTAAATAATTCGATATGTCAACTAAAGATGTTCCTGAAATTAGCTGATTATACTTTCCTTTTCTAATGCTCAGACCTTTGTACGCTCTGAACTTCTGATTTTAAATAGATTATTAAGGAGTAAACTCAAAACAAATTATATTTAAAAAAATGTAAGGAGAAAATCCAGTAAGAAAAGAAAGTAACCAGATGATATCGTGTATAAAAATTTAAGGGAAGCTTCTTTATATGCATTTAATAATATGCCGAGGTTTAACTCCTGCAGCCTCTTCATAGTAATTCTAATGAAATTTACATAATAAAGACACAGTGAGCGTATTAACGATGTTCATAAAAGATCTTTGAATATGAGAATATTTAAATTGGGTTATTATTTACGGCTTTATTTAAGAAGCCTTAAGTAATTACTCAATTTTTTTAAGTGATTATTAATGAAATTCACTTTTTTTTAATTTTATTTTATTTTAAATGGTTATTAATCAAATTTACTTCAAAAAAGATTTCGAAATTGAATGATTGCCTAGATTTATAATTTTTAAATTTTCAGTTTTCATTGATAATTTCGTGGTACTCGACATGATGTTGGTAATGATGTTACACAATACTCATACGCGATTAGTTACATCTCCTAAAGATGAAGAACAAACATCCATAAAAACGAAAAATTAAATAGGGTGATAAAATCGATATCACAAAATTTCAGTAACCTGTTTTCTTCTCAATACATTAGTGTCGCAAGAAAAATCGTAACAAATAATTTCCACTATCTATAATTACAGAAAATACACTTAAGGACCTGCAATATATAATATTAATTGGAAAACCAAATTGAAAACTGGAAACGTAATTATGCTCTTTAATAATTAATAGATAACGCCAACGATTTGACGGAGAATTCAATCAATGTCCTAATCAATATACATTAATCTTCTTAAGTATTAATGGCTTTCTAACAAATCTCCTAAAGCTCTGTGCGTGTCGAATGAATTAAATTTGTCTTATCGTTTGCAAAGCTTCTTAGATAGATAGATTTCGCAAGCATGTTAGGCATTATTTGTCAATTTAATTAAAATATTTTAAACGTTATTAGGCTGTAGAACGTTGTGGTTTAACGTAAAATGTTATTGTACACAAAAAATAAAGTTATATTACGAAAGAATTACAATCCTGATGCTTAGTTTATATGACGATTACAATGAATGTCTCTCTGGTGAAGGCTTATAGTGTAGTCGGAATAGCACGCTAAGATGCACTGTATATATTATGATTACAAGACATTGATCGGAATGCTTTGTCTTATATGATACCAAAATATGAACTTATAAGTATTCGTGCTTTATTGGAAATCTGAATATATAACAGTTTTACCCAGAATAATAAGGACGGCTACAATAAACTCGTGTGAAAATAAGACGGAAAATATTAGTTAGTTTTTGGTTTTACTAGTTAAAATAAAATAAAATTTAAAAAAGGTGAATTTGATTAATAATCACTTAAAAAACCACCTACTTCACCGAAGAAGATATATTTGAAAGTATTATTAGGTATTTTTGGTTGTCTTTTGAAAGACTTTTTGGTTCCATTTTAAAAGACTTTTTGGTCTCAATCTTAAAAAATGTAATCATAACCAATCTTAGTTCTTATTTTATGATATTCATGTGTCACTCGGCTACGAAAAAAAAATAAGGTCAAAGAGTAGAATTGATAGTAACTCTAACTTTCGGTTTTTTATTAGCCGTGTTTATTAATCCGCTTTGACAATTTTGGGATAAGACTCATTGAACCACGCTTCCGGAAAAACCTTAAGTAAATCTTGAAATATGTCTTGCTATAATTTTTATATTGAAATATAAAACCTTTCAATATCGTTTAAATACTATATTATAACAAACAATTTAAGAAATAACCGACGTCAATTTTTTAAGTACTATTATGACCGCTAACTCCTAGAAAATATTGGTGGTAAATGCAGTTTTTTACACGTTAAGATAATTCCATAAAAAGGAGAGTGTCTTTATTACTGTAGTTAGGCAATATTACATTATATAGGTTTGTAATTCAGATTTTTTTAGATAAAAAAATGCAAATTAAAATCTCTTTTGAGGTGATAAAATGCAAAATAATTGGTGACGTTAAATGTTCTTTAGTTTTTGATAAAGGTTATACGGTACTGAAAATAATAATCTCAAAAAGTAAATAAATCTTCTGCAAAACCCGCTTATTAGTAAACAAAAAATGTCCAGAATTTGTTTACTTGTTGATAGTCAGATCACTTATTCATTGTTTGATATTTACTCATTAAATCAAATTTGAATTCATTATGTGAGTAAATCTGATTTTTTTATAAATTTACATTAGCACGGAAAAACAAACAAGGTGGTTAACTCGTAGTGAGGTGAGAAAATCACACTTTAAACGAAAATAATTTATTTAAGATAACGAGTATTCAAATAAGGGCGGATGAAAAACCCGCCCCATAGTCCGCCAAAAAAATAACAAGCCTAATTAATGACCGAAAATACCGGGAAAATTATTTGAATTTTTTCGTGCAGTAAAACCAACGCAAAACTGTAATAAAAGCGTGATATTGCAGTAAAAGGTAGGCGTGCTCGTGTCCTTTTAAATTTAAATTTCTCGTGTCCAACAATAGAGCTTCGAGTTCATATCCTTCGAGATCAGCAAACATTAGATGTACGTCTTTTTGCAGTAATATTTTTAGCATAATTCTTATATATTAAATTTGGTGAAGTAATTCGTTCTAATATAATAATATGGCAAATATAGTAATGGACTTTTGGTACTAGTAAATCTAATATTAGCAGGATTATATATGTTTAGTCTCAGATATTTAATTGGAATTTACACTTTTTGGCTTTTGTTTTTGTGTATAGTTTTTATCTACAATTGTCGGTTTCGTTTCTTTGTCCATCGTCTGTGATATTTTATTTTAAAACTATAAATATTTGGAAACCCATGGTTATTTGTTTAAGCATTTTTTGATTAAATAATGCAAAAAACATTTTTTATAAATGTTTATATATATTAACCTATGCTTGGATAAAATAGTGTTTTTCAAGAAAATAAAAATTAATTTCATAATTAGGAACTGTCCTCTTTACTACGTATATGCGATGTGGCTCGGCTTAGTCGGAATACATTTTCGGTGTAGACATGGATATGGTTCAAACTATTTCTTTATACACTACTGTATACATCTCTCTCTTAAGTACCAAAACGAATAAATCAGATTGAGTTAGAGCAAGTGACATGGTCACATTCACCGTCATACCGTAAAACGTGATCACACGAAGATAAATGAACGCCAGTCGACCATCCCACTTCGATACGCGTACCTTTTCGGTGTAGACATGGATAGCGTTCAAATTATTTCTTTGTACACTACTTTATACATCTCTCTATTAATTGCCAGAACAAACAGGTCAGATTGAGGTATTGCAAGTGACATGGTCACATTCATAGTCACACCGTAATCACACGAAGAAAAATGAACGCCAGTCGATCATCCCACCTTGACGCGCTTTGTAAAATCATCCATATGAGTATATCAGGCAGAAGCACAAGCTAAAACAAAAAACACACTTGTGAAACCTAAATAATTCATCTGCATGGATTTCATCTAAATCAGCATGAAATAAAGAACGTTGAGTACAAATATTCGTTTTCCTAATTACAAATATTAAATTTTTCCCAACTAAACGACTCTTGCTTATATATTACACCCATTTTTCTATAGTGTGAATTAATCTTAGTAGATATACTGTCCAAATTTTCTCTGGAATCATTGAGGTGAACAAATATGCCATACATTATTTTCATGTATCTCTAATGTAAATCTTCCGGAGGTTGGTTTTTTTCACTACATAGTGAATCACTGGTACACTAATTTGCAAAGTATTTACAAACTATGAACCTGAATTTTCATCGAGGCTCATCATATACATTGGTAAAAATTCAATAAAATCCTTTTAGTATTACCAAGATTAACTCTCACAGACATAAAGAGAAACGCATCGAGATGATTTTATTTTATATTGTTGAATGATTTAAATATATATTTTTTTCATTATAACAAAAAAAGTTGAATTTAAAATTAAAATTTTTAGAATGCATTATTTATGTTATTTATCAATTTATTTAATATATTTGCAAAAATCAACTACGAAGTTAACACCAAAGGGAACACACCGTCACCGTGGTGTGTTGGGATGATCACAATGCATACGGGCTGTGATTGCGCGGGGACTCATGTTCAATTGCGGCCGCTGGACTAGTGCTTTGGTAGGTTGTAAAAGATTGCTCTTATTGCAATAAGTCCACCATAAGTATTAATTTTATAAATTAAAGTGTGTAAAGAAATAAAAGGAAAAAATTTGCCATTAAATACTTATGTACATTAAATTTTTTTTTAAAGGTTTGTCATTATATAAATTATGATTATGTTCATGTAAAGTTACATAAAAAATATAATTTTATTTTACCATGAATGTATCAAAAAAACATATTTATAAATAGCTTTATAGCGGTTTAAAGAAATTTTTAATTACACACATAGCTTTTGTTTGTCTTAATTTACAATTCCAAGACTTTAAAAACTTTTTTAATTTTTAATTTAATAAATTTTTGAAAGCAATCTGTGTGCTGCAACGTCTTACAGATCTGTGAAGGTAATGCACAGTTGTATACTAATAAATACAAAAAGACAATGATTATTTTATTGTTTACCATAAATAAACAAAATTATTAAAAAAAAATACCGACTACAAAAACAAAACTAATAAAATGTTCAAAAAACACGATTGCCTAAAAATAAATAACTGAAAACGGAAAGACTGGCTGACTGAGTTTTTTGTTTTAAGAAATATAGAATGCACCCTTAAATATTTTTTTCGCTACCTAATAAGCAAAAAATAAAATATATTATAAATATAACTTAAATGTTATAAATTATACCAGGCGGGGACAAATCATCAAATATGTTTTGAAGTGGTCTATTTAAATTTTTGCAACACAATGTTTTGTAATTTTTTCTTGTCCCCACCTGTACTTATAGCATTTAAGTTACATTTGTAATAAATCATATTTTGTTTTTTGGCTCATGAAAGTGTCGGTTAAAAATAAATTGCACGGTGTATTCTACATTTCTTAAGCTAAATTAAATAAATCATAGAGCTTGTTTTTCTTTTTACAGTTATTTATTTTTTGTCCAACCCGGTTTTTTAATCTTTTATATTATCAGTTGCTTCTTTGGGGTCGGTTTTTTTAATAATTTTATTTATTTCAGAGGTTTTTTTATTTCCCCGTCTTTATATTGAATTAAATAGTAAAATTACTCTATGTCAATTAAATAGTGTAAATAACAATGTAAGAAAAGCTCTGCGGTTAAATCAAGAGTGGGTTCCTCAGTAAATGGTGGTATTTTTTGAGTGTATTGTGTTTCCAATCAAATATAAATATTCAGGTAATAAATACTTCTGTAATTATCGTCAAAACTCTTCATTTTGGTACCCTACTTGATAATTTTAGAAAAAAAATATGTCTGACTATTTAATATGGCGTCCAAAATCTGTCATTTTAATTTTATGTAATTTATGAGAATATAGAAACACTCACGCAATCACAATGAATTTACATGATAAAATCCATTGTGTATTTATATACGACATACAAACATACATAAATACGCTTAAAAACTTAGCCCTACTTCTGAGTAAAGGCGGGTAAAAATTTAAAATGAATGATTATAACTTATAACATGAAACAATGTAAAATACATAAAGTTTAATTTTTTTAATTTTTAATTTTAATATTGGGGCATTTCACGCCAAGCGGACAACGAAAAAAAAGTCAGGTCGTGAAATTTGTTCATATTCTGTTTGATTATACTTGATGCTTTATTGTCGAGTTACGAGCTTTTGAAAATTAACAATGTATGAGGAATGCATTTTTTGGATGCTTATTTTTTTAATCAAACAATTTGTAACAAAACTTTATAAACATTGTTTCTTGAAGTTAAAAGTATGCAGTTTTTAATTTTTCCATAGAATTCGAAATTCGATTTTTTTTACTCGTCGTAAACCGGAAGTGAAGATTCAAATCGATTTTCGAGTAACTTCGACATATTTTTTTTCAATATTTTTTATTAGAATTATAGCGTTATAAATACTAATACTCCAATAAAAAAATTAAAACGTGATCTCTAATAGTTTAGGATACAGAGCATGTAAAGTACATACACATCGCGCCCGGTTTCTAAGACGTTCGGGGTTATTTGTTAATACTTCGCTATTTACACTTCATTCGGTTATGTTAACATGCAAAATAAATTAAAATCAACTGAATTAAATTTTTAAGAGTAAAATATATGTAATTGATAACATAAATATTTTTCATTAACGTTTCATAACTTAATGCGTTAGATATTTTTCTAACTCGACAATAAATCATCACACGAAAAAAAAATGGGTGTGCACATCCATGTTCACTAGAAGTATAATCAAACAGAATATTAACAAATTTCACGACCTGACTTTTTTTTCGTTGTCCGCTTGGCGTGAAATGCCCCTATTGTCACATTTTATACCGCATTCTTTACCAAGTTAAATATATTTTTATTTATTTACATATAGATAATGGTAAAGAATTTAAATAGAGTAGAAATAATACTACTTCATGTTGTTTCATGAATTTTTACAAAATTAACGCAAAATATAGTCAATAATACATGATACTTTACTCATCATAGTAGGTACCTCCATTCAAATCTGTGATGATAATTCCTTTCTGAGGACACTTCGTTATACTGTACCAGTATTTTATATCAATATTTATACATCAAACAATTCTAGACCCAATATGAAAAAAGTAGATCTTATCTTGTTTTTTTACTCTGGCAATTCAGATGTGCTTATTTATTTCCTACTCGACCGTTTCCATTTTACGTCGTTATATATATAATTTACCATCATAGCGGGTAAATCGCCAACTACAATGCTTCAAAACTATTGGGATATAGGTGTACTTATTGCAGATACCCGTTTCTTTTTGAGTGCTCATATTGACAGTCCCTTAACTTGGTGTAACCAATGCCAAACATATATTTTTATATATTTACTATATCATATACATGTTTTCATTTGATTCAATTTCACAACTCCTCTCTTCTACCACTCTTTATAAAATTAGAAAAACATATGACCTGTATTATGAAGGTATATATATAGAGTATGCTTAATTATCTAATAATAAATATGTTTTCAATTCGAAGTGAGCGTATTTTTTATTTAATTACCATCATAGCGAGTAAATCGCTAACGACAGCGCATCGTGTTTCAAAACTATAACATACAGGTATAAAATTGATTGTTCGCAAGAAAATTTAGAAAAAATATTAATAAAAATGTAGTACCAAATAGTATTGCATATTATTGAATTTATACAGTACTAAATAATATATTGATACTAGCTGCACTCTTCAACTTTTTCAACGTAGACAACCCTACTGTAGCCTCTTTATTAATTCAGACCGTAATTTGTCCCTGTTTAAATTTTTTTCACTATCACGCTGCATTCTATAATAATATAGCGATCTAGTTATATTCAGGATAAAATTTTATACACTACTTCCCGGTAATCATGCTGAGAATTCGGAACACACAGTGTAAATCAATTTATGATAAATGTGAATCAATTTATGCTCAGGTCAGGAAAATTAAAGATTCCGGGTTAAAACATCTATTCATGCATAAAACCACTCAAATTTTTGTGCTTATAATATTATTTAGGATTCAAAATTTGGACAAGGTCAAATGATTTGGATATTTTAAATAAAGCCATAATGACAATAACATGTCTCTAACGAAAACAATAATTTATGCATTTAAAATAAAATCAAATGTATTTTTTAATTTAAAAACACTGGCGCTTTTTTTACGAGCACTTTATTTCGACCGGAAATGATGTTAGAATTGATAAACTCTCAAGGCAAAACAATTGTATGAGCTCATTTCACATTAAAGCAGTAAAAATATTTGACAACTAGCTCTAAGAAAGACGAAAAAATTGCGTTTAAGGAGATAATAATTATCCTAGATAATACCGTTAAAATGAGTGTTCCTTAAGTTTAATATACAAATATGGCGAAAGTTACCTTAAAAGAATATACTTAAATTACTTAATAAATTTTCTCTCTATTTTGTCCAACAGTAAAAATATAACGAACGTAAAACTTTCAAAGAAAAGTTAATATTCCCTCGTCCTTTTTAAATTTGGTTTCAACTTTTTCAAGATTGAAGTAACTAAATCTCAAAAAATTGCTCGGCTAATGCCATGTTCGACATTTTAGCTGTTTTCATTCTGAGCTACACTATAAGAGGATTGTTTTACTATGAATTAAAAGGATAACCTTTCATATTTTCTACTGCTTCCCTAGTGAGCACGTCAAGAATTCATTCTTTGCAGCTGGAAATAGACATTCATCTCGTGAAATTTATTTTTTGACGGTTAAATAAAAACTCTGCGAAGTAAGTTATTGAAAGAGCTCTGAAAAATAAATTTTTATCTATTTTTCTTTTCATTACCGAAATTCAAATTAAATGCAGCTGATAAATTTCTTAAACGGAAAAAGTAATGAAAGAGGCCTCGAAAACCAATTTAAAGAGTATCTTAAAATTTCCTAATAAATATGAAGAACTGCGAAACTATTTCAAACATATTTTGACTAAGAACGAATGAAGAGAAAGAATAAGCGCGAGTAATCTTTACACGTGGTTGAAGTAAAACTTTTATGACGTTTGTAGCAAGTATTATATGGTCGTTAATACCTTGAATTACGATTGATTTACTCACATCCGTTAAGGAGTAACATTATTCATCTCCAGAACTTATCATCTGACCCTGACCTGGTCGATGGTATATTTACGTTGCAAAGTAATTACTACCCGTAACAAATATGTTCAATCACGGGTAATTTACTACCGACCGTTAAGGAGTTTCGTTATTCATTTCCAGAACCCTCATTAGACCTTTACGTGGCCGAGAGTAAAGTTATTTTGCAAAGTACAACTATCAGTAGCAAATATCTTGAATCATGATTGATTTATTGGTTATAAATCAATTTAGCGATTCCATTGTTCACCTTCAAAACTCTTCATCAGACCCAGAAATAGTCGATAGTGAAATTATTTTGCAAAGTAACAACTATCAGTAGGAAATATCTTAAATCACATTTGATTTGCTTCCATCTGTTAAGGAGTTCCATTATTCATCTCCAAAATACATTACAAGACCCTGACCTGGTAGATGGTGAAGTTACCAGTGGAAAATGTTAATTAGGTAGTTCCATTTCTCATTTCGGAATCTCATCGTCAGAGATTCACCATATTTAAAAGGGACCAACTCGATAATATATATTTTCAAATAAAATAATTATTTATATTAAACTTAAAATAAAATAGAAATAAGTTCAAGTATATATGTGTATATAACACATATTATCTCGAAATTCTATAGTCACTTCATGAATTCAAAAAAGGAAACTGAGTGAACAAACTATAGACTTTACTGAATATTATTTTCGTCCAAAAAAAATCTAATTTAGTCTCAAGTCGCATGTAAAGAAGTTTTAGATCAAAAAACCTGTCAAGTACGTAGACATTTAGACACATATACAAATTTTGGTTTAAATAATATTTTTATTAAACTATTCACGAATATGAATTTTTAAAAACCTAAATATATTGCCTATTGTTTATCTAATGTGATTAGAAATTTGGTGCATATTTAGATATAATATAATCACTATAATTTTCCTGTAATATGCTAATCACATTTTACTAAACATATTCAGCATTTTTGGAAATAAAGGGAGTAGTATTATATTTTTGCATGCTTCTAAAAATAAATGAATTTCCCTAATGAACTTAGTAAACAATTTAACACTGCTTGAATCTACTTGCTTTGAATCTACTAATATAATTTATCAAATGGCATCCCGAATCAAATTTATTTTCACTCCAAGCCGCTGATTTTGATAAATGAAATATGTCTCCCTAAATTGTTTTATGTCTTTCCACTCGGCAGCTTGGAGTGAAAATAAATTTGAACTAAAATAAATCTCATCATGAGTTTCTTTTCTACCAATAAAGAATATTAAAAGCCAAAAAAATATTAAACTTTTGATTTGTTTTTTTTTCTTAATTTACCAGTTTATGTAGTTTTAAGTTTACAATTGTTTTTGTGGCTAACTATGGAGGCTTGATTCAACTATTCTCATTATTATTTAAATTACTCTATTATATTTTTTTCAGAATTGAGTCTGAATTTATGATACTAGCTACTGCATATAAGGATTATAATGTAATTAAGGTTTTTCATATTTCAATGTCTGTCAATAGATGGGTATAAAAGCTTAAAAACATCAACCATTCAGAATTTATCTAGATCTTTTGACCTTGTCCAAATCTTGAATCCTAAATAATATTATAAGCACAACAATTTTAGTGGTTTTATGCATGAATATAAGTTTTAACCCGGAATCTTTAATTTTCCTGACCTGAGCATAAATTGATTCACATTTATCATAAATTGATTCACACTGTGTGTTCCGAATTCTCAGCATAATTACCGGGAAATAGTGTATAAAATTTTATCCTGAATATAACTAGATCGCTATATTATTATTGAATGCAGCGTGATATTGAAAAAAATTGAAACAGAGACAAATTACGGTCTGAATTAATAAAGAGGCTACAGTAGGGTTGTCTACGTTGAAAAAGTTGAAGAGTGCAGCTAGTATCAATATATTATTTTCTTGCGAGCAATCAATTTTATATAGTCTCATTACAGATCTGCTTTCCTGTTCTCGTACTGAAAAGAAAAAAAAAATTATGAATTGGGAAAAAAATGGAAATATTCTATTTGACTACCATATGTGTTAACACCGATGAACTGAGGTGGCGTGTTTATTAGTTTCTAATATAATATTACACGAGATACATATAATTATTTTTTACAGTTAGGCTAATTTGCTAAAATATTATCTTAAATAGGCCAGAATTTATGGTAAAATGTTTATTTCGTTTGTTGGTTTGGAGAAAACGTTATTAAAACAATATTCCTAAAATTAGAACATTGTGTCTTATACTTAATTTAGTTTAGAAATAACAACTAAAAATAAGTTACATGGTTACCATATTAAAACCATTCATAAAGATTTTGAGCAATCTTCCATAAAATAAATTCAGTTTTACACCGCCGAAAAGTAACAATTATGATATATTAATTCTGAGTATTGGTATTGACTTTGTATTTTCATTTGAACTTTGTTATTTGAAGTCAGTTATATTTTTTTTACCTAGTTTTGTTTTTCCATTTTTATTACCCATTTTTTTCTATCTACTGTAAACATTTTGAATGTACAATGCATTCAATGTCAATATTATCTCATTTATTGAAAGAGAATAAGACGTTTGTGGCACTTAAGGAACTGATATATATATATACATATATATATGTATATATATATATATATATATATATATATATATATATAAACTTAAACATATGCATTTATGTACATATATCTGTACATGTACAAAAATGCGTATGTAAACACACAAGTAAATACATACATACGAGTACATACGGACATATTAATCATGTTCCCACTTTTGGCTTCACCGTAGTTGTTGTTTGAAGCCTGTATATACCTGTATAATTTATATATCTGCTTACTAATATTATGTTCCTTTTTACAGGTATATAACCTGTACTTACTTATTTATTTATCTGCCTATTAACATCTTAGCTGCATCATATCTTTGTATGTACCTGTCTTTACTTGCCTACCCATTTACTTTTTTATATTCTTGCTCACTTCATTATTAATAAAACGAGTCCAAACTCGTTGAGTTTACTCCTAATTAGCAAAGAGTGCTGGTTCCAATATTATGCACTAATTTTCTTCATCACTTCGTGCATATTTTTCTTCATCAGGGCAGATTTATGACGCTGTGGGCAGAGTAAAAATTTTAGAAATTTTATTGTTAGGTTATCGTTAGACATATATAATTAAAACTAGATTACGGAATCTGTATTGTTCATCGTTGAGAAAAATCATCTAAATTAGTTGTTTAATGCCGGAAATATTACTATTTAATAAAAAAATATATAATTATCGGAAAAGAAAATCTCAAATTTTAATTTTGATTACGATATTCAAGAATGATATCAGATAACTTTACTAGATTATTTCTTATACTCGGTTACTTCTCTAATGAGTAAGATTAAAATGTTTATGTAAACAAAGTTATCTAAAAGTTCTTGTTATTTCAATACGATAAAACTTAAATCAATTTTAAGTTACTATTTTACTAATGTGGAGAATTAAACTAATAAAGACTTTGCAACAAGGCTAAAAGTCATTAAGAAAATAAAAAATGGGGTATCGAAAACAGTGAATTAATTCAATAGATTATTTTTTTTAAATATGTATTCTAATCTAAAACGTAAAATTTCAAATAATGACTAAGAGACCCCCGCTTCAAATTCAGTCCAAACTTCAATATTTATATGAGGAATTTTGAACTATCCTTCAGGTTAACAGTTTCGAGACATTTTCTATCTATAAAGGAGGGAGTTCGATGTTTTTTTCCATGTATAAAGGAACAGATAAAAACCTATTACTTATATATAAGACAGCCTATTGATTTGCTCCTTGCTTTCAAGGAAAGCTTTAGAAAGGCCCTTAAAACTTAAAAAGTTTTTAATTATAGAGCAGCTTTTAAAAAACACCTGAAAATTATAAGTATCACAGACGAATTGTTTGAAGACGAGAGACGAGATAAGAAAAAAAATGTGTTAATAAATTGGTTACTGGGGTAGAATTATTGTACTGAGATGAAAAAACTAGAGATCTTTTTCAGCAAGGACGATAATAGCATATTTTACAAGTCGGTTCATGAAAACATAGAAAATAATAATGCCCAGTATGATAAAAAAATGGAAAAGTATAAACTGAGCACAAAGCGCCTACTTTATTATTAAAGAAATTTAAACTAAATTATGAAAAGATAAGCGAGAGCGTAAACTTTTTACGACTAATTTGACCTTTATTATATTTTCCTGTCAGAAAAATATTAAATTTATTTTGCTGTAAATTAATTATATTCTCCTAGCTTGGAGAGGTATAGTCGTCTTTGTCTGACACTCTTACTTGAATAAACATCCTCACAGTGTATTTATTTAACATTCGGATAACCTGAACCTTCACATATTGTGTAGCGCTTAGTTTCCTAATATTTGTAACCTAACAACAATTATGAATTTATAATTAACAACCTTTACTTCTGAAATGGGATGTGTAATAAATACGATATCAGTATTTATAAATTTTTAGAGAGAAGTTGGTGACTATACGTGCTATGTGTCACACAAATGGAGGCATCGAATTGTATCTTCTTGCAAAATTGGCATAGGATAACGGTTTACACCTTAGATGCATGAATTAGTTCATCCGAGATTCATATAAAGTTTGATGGAATTACAAATCTGGAAATGTTTCGACGATGTCTTATTTTGAGATGATAGGTTTTCTGTTTCAAATAATTTGGTTTTTCATAGAAAGTGTTATCCTTTTTCTAATTATCCTCTTATATCTGTATCATTATTAAATTGTGTCTGAGGCGTGTCTCAGCATCATTATAATTATCAGACGTGTATCTGCATTATTATAATTTATAGAGCGTTTTACTTATGCTTCTACGAATCCAAAATACAATGTTTTGGTATATAAGTCTATTTGTATATTTGTTCGAGTATAACGTAAAAATTACTATATCGATTTAAATTATACGTTGGAAATAATATATGCTGTGGACTTTAAAATATAAATTAGATTCTTATCAACTTTTTTCAGTGTCTTGTAATTTTACCAGGCAGTATGACCGAGCACTCGAGAAAATATTTTTACAATATATATATTTGCAATGGAGTTTTTGACCGGTTGAAAGGTTTCATCCCGAAGATGTATAGTCTATTCGTAAATGGACCAAAGAGAAGCCAAACAAATAAGTGAAGTGTGATAGTAATATCAATAGTGATATAGTAATATCTATAGTGATATCATAAGAGAAAGAGAAGTGTGATAGTAATATCTATAGTGATATCACAAGAGAATAAGAATACACGTGTATTATTAAATTGTTTGCAGTATGTGAATATAAATAAAATTTTCGACCTAACCCAATTTGAGGTCCATCTCCATGTTAGTGCACACTTAAAAATATATGAGCGCATCATTCATCCTAATTGGTTTAATAACTATCTTCAATATGATTGCCAAATCGATCACCGTATCTCAAATGCACTTGTCGATAACAGTTAATAATATTCTATTAATAATTTAGGTCGATAGATTTAAATTAATTTGCTTGCTAAAATCATTCAATGTCTAAAAACTTATTGACATGGGTAAAATTCTATCTTCGTAGATGTAAATAATTGTTTTAGTTTTATGTATATATTTACTAAGACTTTTAAGTATATAATAAGTACGTAATTTATGCAGTTTTCTAAACAATCGGGGTCAAAATTCAAATCGACATAATCTTGGTGGTCGCGTCCGTTGACTCATGTCATTTACTCACCACTAAATGAATTATGTTCATTTGACATAAGAGACGTAATAAACAAAGCGTTTCTGCTGAACGAATTTAAAGCGAACCGCATTATATTGTGGGTTTTGTCATTTTTTTTACTGTTTCAGGTTGTGTTAAAATTTAATCGACTTGAAAATTTGCTGACAGGTTTCTGAACATATATCGCTAAGTTGATTTCTGAACTTATATCCAATGAAGTCAAAGAAAAGGCATTTATGCCTATTGAAAGTTCATTAATTCGTTTCAGAATATAGCAATTAAAAGGTTGATAATGGTCAATCATTTCAATTAATTAACTGAAAGAACAATGGTATTCGAGGACCGTTCGACTGTTAATCGTTTTTGTTGGATGATTTAAATTATTATTTAATTGTTCTCAATTAGAGACAAGAAAAATTATAATTAAGTGGTTATCATTTTTCTTAGTAAATAATAATCATAAGGTTACCTAGGCTTTGCATACGTCTGCTTATGAACGAATCCACAATCCACCCATTACTCTGAATGACCTAGCTGAACAATTGGGAAGTCATGAGCTTAGTACCAAAACAAATGTTGATGGAACGAAAGGAGAACGATTGAGGAACCGATTGATCGATCCGATTGCAGCACATGCGAGTATTGCAAACCGAAAAGAAAGGAAAATAATCACTCAAAAATATGAGATCCCACGCCACCTGCAACAGTATCTTCGGAGTCGACTTCAGAGACTAAATTACAGATAGGGATCAACAAAGGAAAGGAATACCATGTCTTTATTGTAAATAAAACTTGTTCTAATTACCAATTAATTTCAATATTTATCATATTTTCGTTTTCAATACATTTTCTTTTTACACACGAACGAAAGTATACACGTCCATATATGCACAATATATAATTGAATGACTTCTCAAATCAACTGCTTGTATTGAGGACATTATATGTTTTAAAAGTTAGTGGATCTAAAGTGTTATTATAATAATAAAAATTGATTATGTTTTAAGTCTCATTTTCCAATAGCTGATTGGACATCATAGTTGGAATAAAAGAGTAAAGTAATTGTTAATTATGAGTGGAACTCCCACTACGGGGGTTTCGTGTATATTTAGGTACATACAAAGTTTAAAATATGAAGAGTATGTAGTTTTTGATTAAACTATTACCCATTTTATGACATATTTCAGTGGGTAAATATATTGCCTAATACTTATATCTTAGAAGTACAAAATTCATTTCACTGCTCAAATCTCCAATTTGTTACTACACTCTATGTGTAATCATTTTTCGTTACAATGTTTATTAAATAACATCCTTACGTGTTTATGTAAATTATTTTTACGTGCATACCTAAAAAGTTAGATGGAGAGATACGGTTTCTGAAATTTTAAAGACTAATATTTTGCGACGGAGAATGGTAACAAAAATGCATGTAATGTTTTCGGTTATATCTTGGAAAGATCTTTCCTATGACAGAGAGCTCGGTAAAGTCGGCAAATAAAAAACCTAATAATGTTAGATCAATATCAGGTATCAATGAAAGGAACCTAAAAAAGTTAGATCAATATCTATAAGTAGTCTAAGAACTGTCAAAAGTAATTTTATTACCACCTCAAAATAAAAACGTGATCGATATGCAACCTTTAGTTCCACCCGAAATTATAATCGTGTTTGATATACGAGAAGTAGAGTATAAGTAAATTCAGTGGGAAAAAAAAAGCCTGTTGTCAGTGTAGTTTCCTTAATACGTTAATAAAGAAAAGCTGATGTAATCATGTCTTTTCAAATAACTAGGGATTACAATATTATTTAGAATATTTATTAATAAGTGAATCGAAAATTGGTTTGACTAACAACTCAATTCCTAAATATTACAAAACCAAACGATTTGAAATCATATTGTTCCGAAAGCAAATTTTGAAGAAAATTGATAGTTTCTTGAAAAATATTTTTTCGAAGTAGTTTAAAATCCAATTCACAATCACGTCATCAATGAGATCAAATAGCTTTAGGTGATCGTTGACCTGTATTGACAGTGACGTCTTAGTAATCGTGAGTAATTAGGGCCAATCTTCTGCCTTCAGAAAGTTTCACAACGGTTAAAGTACAAAGTTAAACCAAGATAAGTAAACTCTTAAAGAACCGGGGAGCAGATTTCACACGGTTTGTTGATTCGTTTCTCACGTCTTTTGTTTACTTTTAGTTTGTAGCTTCTTAAGGTTTCTCTTTCTTTTTAAGGTTTAGGCCTTATATAAATGTGTTATAACGCTTGGTTGTAAAAATGGTGGAAATCAAATTAACAACATACAGGTATATTTCTGTACAATCGTAAAATAAATTGTAATTTTAATAGCGAATCACAAAGATTAAAAATATAAAGTTTATATATAAATTACCGGTATCTTCATTGGTTGCAAATAATTAAAGTGAAAAATTATAGTGCAAATAATTAAATTGTAAAATTGGATTATTATATTCACACTCATAATTGAAAAGCAGTCTCATTTCCAAATCCTTCGTAAAAGAACTAAGTATTAAAACATTATTTGCGATAAGCTTCATTCGTCATCTGAAATTGTTTAGAAACATTGAAGAATGTTAGATGCCCCTGCAGGTTCCTTCCAATGTACAAGTTTTTCTGAGAAATACCATTAACCTTAGCCACATATTCATTTATCCAACGCCTTGCATTTAATTTTGTGATTATTGAGACCATTTTACTTATGTATATTTAGACTAAATTAACTTTTGGGAGATTTTGCAAAACAATTAACTTTACTTAAATTAATAAAAGCTATTGACCGCATTTAGAAGCATGTCATTGTACTTTCCTGTTGGTATATTTCATTCCAAGTTTCTGAACTTTTCATACGAGGTACGTAAATATGATATAAATTTCAAATAAACATAAACGTCTATTCTATCCTTGTACGAATTTATTACTAATTTGTCCAGATAGTTCAGTTAATTAAATATTTTTAACAGTGGAAAGACTACCATCTATATCTGTTTATTCTGACATAGTGTAACATGGCATGAGTATAAAGATATTTTTAAAAAGTTTTTCGAATCAAATAATTACAACAATTTTGGTAATATTACATTTCATTGTTATTAGTATTATTTTTTATTATTTATTGAGTATTTTTTTAAGTAAAATAACTAGCATACTTTGCCACTAGATACAACTGTCGAGTGGATTATCAGGTCAGTTTAAAATGTATTTACTCTTGTCAACATAGAACCCCTAGCTTACCTAATTTTCCCGACAGAGTCAAATATAACAGCGATGACAACAACGAAACATTTGGAACGTAAGTATGTTTACTGAGCTTTAAAATAAAAAAAGATCTGATTTTAAAAATAAGGTTTTTTTTATTTTAAAGCTCAGTAAATGATTCTTGATGAGTCAATATAATCAGTAAAAGCGGAAGTGATTCTTCACGACTCGTGACGAAGTGATTCTTCATTGACTCATCAAAAAAATATATACACATATATAGCCCGTATATTAATGGTGAATCCATTTTTTCGGGAGAAATTCTCTCGTGGTGTAGCATTAATAAAAATATAAAAATAAGCATTAATAAAAATTACATCACAATTCAATCTTCTCTTCTTAAATTATAATCCACAACTTAAGTACTTTTTGTAATTAGTAACCAAGTATGTATGAAAACAATATAGACATGTATATAGCCCGTATATTTATCGTGAATCCATTTTTTCGGGAGAAATTATCTCGTGGTATAATAAACATTTTCGGGCAATTTGACAATTTTTTGCCCTTTTCGCCATTTTTCGCCAATTTCGCCATTTTTCGATTTTTGTTCAATTTATTGAAATATCATCATTTTTTCCGATTTTTTGAAATTTTTCACTATTTTGTGCTTATTTAATCATATTTTAACCATTTTTGACTTTTGAGTTTTCATTAGCTTCGATTAGTCTAGGCCATTTCAGTATACGTCAAGTTAGGTTAGGTTAGGTTAAGTTAGGTAAGGTTAGGTTAGGTTGGGTTAGGTTAGGTTAGGTCAGATTAGGTTAGTTTAGATTGGCTTTAAGTTTTTGCAGTGTTTTTCGCCAATTTCGCCATTTTTCATAAGGCCGACCATATATTTTGCACGCGTAAATAATAGGTATTGTTACCCTGTAATCTCCTTTTTACCAATGTTATTTTTCTTAATATTACATCTTTATTAACTCTTCTTCTGCTCAATAGTTTTGGAAATCATTAAGAATTGCGGAAATGCTATTTTGTCGAATATTTTTTTGAATATATTTTTAACTTTGCAAGCTGAAACTCTGAAAAAAGTATTTCTGAATTTCTCCTAAGACGCCCTTTGAATGATAATATCCCACTTGGTGTAAAAAATGTAAAAAAATAAAGGCCTTTATCCACCCCCTTCTTTAATTATATACGAATATTTTGAAAAGTCAGCTTATGCAAAATATGTGCGTTACAATCTGTATTACTATACATATATATGTATATATATATATATATATATATATATATATATATATATATATATATATATATATGTATATATACTTACAATATGTACTTACATGTAATTATGTATTACTATGCTAAATAATTTTAAGTTTCTACATCACACGGTTTCTGAAAAAATCCGAATTGACCGAATATAGAAAAATCGGATGAATATAGAGAAATATAAATGTATTTCCTCCTTTTGTAGACGTGAAATTAAGATAAATATTGCAATTTCTTCACGACAAGTCAAGTCAGAAATCATTCTTGATGAATCAATATAATCAGTAAAAGCCAACACCTGGTTTATTCCTATAAAATAGTTCCGCTTGTGTTTATTTCAGAATCCCTCACCGCTTTTTCAGAGCCAATTTAAATTGCTTGTTGCGTTCCTTTTTCGGTGTAAAAATTTTCATTTTTGACTTTTCAAAAATTATTTTGATTCTACATTTCACGTATTTTAGACTCATCCTTTTGAAGTTTATCAATTTATTTGGGATATTAAACGTCATCATTGCTTCGAGTAGTTTTTCTCTATTTATGCTGTCATATGCAGCTTTAAAATCAATAAAGAGATAGTAGGTGTCTATGTCATATTCCTTTATTCTTTCCAAAATTTGTCTAATAGAGTATTTGTACAATGGTCGTTTTTCCTCTCTGGAAACAACATTGATAGTTCCCGATAGTTTTGGAGCTGTAAATACTCAATCGTTTACAGAGAATGGTGGAGAAGATTTTATATGCTGTTTTCAACAGTGTGATTCTTCTGTAGTTGTAACATTTCATCTTGTCTCCTTTTTTGTATATAGGACAGACAGATCGTTTTTTCCACTCAGTGGGCATTTGTTCCTCTTCTTCATATACAACCGATGATTTATATATTGCTTTATTTAGTTTAGTCTCTTTGATGTCCATGAGCTCAGCTTTTATGGTATTCGGTCCAGCAGATTTACCTTGGTTTAGCCTTCTAATTGCCTGCTGGATCTCAAAGAGTGTTGGTGGGTGATTCCCTACTCCTTATTTGTATCTATTGTAGGTAGTGTGTTAGGCATAGTAAACTCCTCCGTTCTGTTTTTATCTTTAAGCATAAAATGTTCGCGCCACGTGGCTAGCACTTCCTTCATATCTCTAATAAGTTCTCTACTGTCTTTTTGCATGCTATTATTAAAGTCGGCTTTGATGTTATTAACTAGCAGGTCAAATTACCTGACTTCTTTTTTTTAAGGTTTTCAATATCAGCATATCATTCATCAAAATTTCTTTATTCTTAATTCTTTATACATTTCTTCTGCATTTCTACTATAATGGTTCAGAATCATAGCTACCTGGATCATCGTTCTTCTTTTCCGTTATCGGACGACATTAATTTTCAAACCATTGATTTTGTCTTTTTGCTTGGGATTCTAGTATTGTTTTCTTGATGATTTGTTTTACATTATGCCATGCACTCTCAGTTTATTGAGTTTCTTCATAAGTTGAAGATTCTCTCCTGTTTTTTTTTGTATTTACTAGATATTCCAGCCTTCTTCAATTGTTCATTACCATTTCTTTTAGTTTTCTGTTCTTAAAATGACCAGAAAATGATTCGAGTCTTCATTTGCACCTCGGAAAGTGCGCACATTCAGTTTTTTTGGATTTGCGTTCTTCCAACAGGAGATGTCCTGGTAACTTTCTATATGATTTTATGATTAAATAGCTGTACTTCCAATCATCATATTAGTAAAAATGGCAAAATCCATCACTCTCACCCCTTTATGTAGGTTTTGTGTTCCAGTAAACAAACTGAAGATTTCGGTAATCATTTTTGCCGATCTTTTCATTAAAATCGCCTATTACGAGTATAATATCATTTGAATAGCAGCCATTATAGACCCTGTCATGATGATCATAGAATTCATCCTTCTCTCCGTCATCTTTATCTTTAGTGGGTGCATTGGCAAATAAAATTTAAATAAGTTGCATTTTGCTTTTAATCCGTATTTTACAAATTCTTTCTTTCGTTAGTTTGAATTCGATAGTAAAGTTATCAAATCTCTGTGTCGTTTAATAACAATTATACCAGTACAAAATTGGCGTGTCTTGTTGTAACAGCTCTATTAGAGACTGTAGTTTTGTTTGTTCATTACTCCTTGCCCGACCATCTCATCTTCTATACAGCCAGAACATCCAGTTTATAATTAATGAAAACATACACAAGTTTATTCAGCGCTCTACTTCTATACAAAGTCTTTATCTTCCATGTTTCGAATTTCAAGTCCGATTTCATGACAAGTCGTCGGGGTTGTGTCAGCCGGAGTTTTATTTTTGAGATTTCTGAGTCGAGAATGTTCTTACGAGGCAGGGTGGTTGATCATATGCTGAACCCTAACCTGGAAGACTAGTACCCTGATATACTCCCCAAGAGCAGGTTGTCCGGTTATACCGCCGGATGCTGGGTACCCATTTTAGTCGCCTCTTACAACATGCATGAACAACGTCGGGATTATTGTTTCTCACCTGATAACTATACGGGTGAAATTGATAACCAGTTAACTGATTAAATATGATATCGTTCCAGCAAATTAAATAAATCGTGTGGTTAATTCGTGAGGTTAAGTTCGTGTGGATAATTTAAACTTATTTAATATGGAAAACAGCATTATCAATCTTATATGCGATGAGTGTAATATTGAATATTTGATTGGAATCATTTTAATTCGTAAAACATTACAATCGTCAGTAAATTTCATTACACATTTGTCAGTTAATCGATGGAAGCCGAATAGAATACCTTATTGTAAAATAGCAATTTTATTCAAGAATCAGTTATTCAATCTACTTACCGACAATATTTTCCTACACTAAGGTGAATAAAAATACAGAAAATATTATTGAAATTACGTAGATGTTTCTGAATTAGTAAACTAAATATTCGTGAGTAATTAGTAAACCAAATATTTCCTCTCTTGCATAATGCTATTTCTGTAATTAAATTGATTTATCAAATAAAAATAATTTATTACATAATAAAATGCAGTCAATATTGTTAGAAAAGCACAATTTCCCTATTTTTGTACGGTTTAAAAATATGAATATCTTAAGATATCGTTTAGTTTTGAATGTAATTATGATACAATAGAAGGTAAAACAAACCAATATAATATTTAATTTTCCTCCACAAAGTCATGTTTAAATATTGTAATTACATGTAAACATAAATGTACTGTTACGCGACTTAAATATTAACGTTTGGGAAAAGGGAAAATCATAAATGAGAACATGAATTTTCGCCGCGGAATAAAAGCGGTAAATTTCAAAGAGACGCTAAGTCAAACAAAATAACACAGGATATATTCAAAGTATCTAACGAAGTTTGAAAACCCGTTACTCACATAATATATGTGATAATAACTTGAATTAAAAGAGTATTTTTTAAGTCGACCAGTAAGGTATGCGACGGAAAATATTTACAATCTACCTGTACATTAGCACGTAGAAACATTCATCACAGAAAAAAATGTTTTAAGAAGTAGAAGAAGGGATAAAATTGGGGCTTCACACACAATAATGAGTAAAAACGAATGTATTATAAACAGTTTCACACGAATGTATTATAAACAGTTCCACACACAATAATGTATTATAAACAGTTTCACACACAATAATGAGTAAAATGAATGTATTATAAACAGTTTCACACACAATAATGAGTAAAAACGAATGTATTATAAACAGTTTAATAACACAGTATATATTCAAAGTATCTAACAAAGTTTGAAAACCCGTTACTCACATAATATATGTGATAATAACTTGAATTAAAACAGTATTTTTTAAGTCGACCAGTAAGGTATCCGACGGAAAATATTTATAATCTACCAGTACATTAGCACGTAGAAACATTCATCACAGAAAAAAATGTTTTAAGAAGTAGAAGAAGGGATAAAATTGGGGCTTCACACACAATAATGAGTAAAAACGAATGTATTATAAACAGTTTCACACGAATGTATTATAAACAGTTTCACACACAATAATGTATTATAAACAGTTTCACACACAATAATGAGTAAAAACGAATGTATTATAAAGAGTGTTTTGATGTTTTGGTAGTTACCAAATCAAGTAAATTGAAATCGCTAAGAATATTCCCGGTAATTCAATTTTATTAAGTTTTTTGCATTCATGCAGCACAGTATTTATGATTACATTATAAATAAACAAAAAACTAAATATATTAAAGACCTACTTATTTTGTCAATGTATCGCTCTTGTGTTTTTAGTGACTAAAATATTTTTGAAATTTCCGTAGTGGAACACTTTGCTCTTATAATACATCGGCCTCTTGGTCTATCCATCGGTCACAGCCTAATAATATTCACAGTTTTGCACAGAAGTTCACGGAAATTTATAAATAGATGTCATATCTAAAGGTCTGGCGGATAGTGAGTATATATATTCGAGTGTTATTTGCAAACTCGTTTGAACATTTTCAGCTTTGAACATTTCAGAGAAAATGAAAGTTATTATGTATAGAGCATGTGTGAGCAGTTTTAAAAATGAATATAGCATAAAGAAATAGGTGCCGAAAATTACTGTAAGAACTAAAAGCTATTAGGTTACTTAAATGCCAAGTATGTGAAACATTTGAATTGTGCATTTGAAAAACAAGGACATGTAAAATTTATTAAAATATTTGCTAGCCAATATTTAGATTTTTTAATTCTGTTTTTCTTGTTTGTTTTGTTTTTCTAGCCAATATTAGAATTGTTAAAAGATAAAAACTTGGAACTAACTGCATAACACTTTTATAGGTTAACGTCATGTAAAGAAACGTCTGTGTTGAAAATATTCCTAATCATTTTTCATTTTAATCCATAATACACTATTGAATGGGATCCGGAAAAATAAATGTATCTACAATTGAGAATTATGATAGGTAGTAATTGTAATAAATAAAAACATATATTTTTCTTCAATTCAACGTATTCATAAAACTCAACTACATTCTCGGGTAATATTTGATCCTAAACTGATAGAACTACCATTCTTTAATGTGCATCAGAGCAGTAGTTGAGTTATATGAATACTGAATAAATTTAGCGTTAATTTTGTAGAAATTCATTATTCACAATTAAATGAAACTACGTTATGTATCACGATGATGTATTAGCAAATATATCTTTGCTAATAGCCCACCGGAAGATGTTTTAATACAACGAAACCTCGGTCGTGGTAAAGAAATTAGAAATAATAAATAAATTTAAAGAAAGTAGAAATAATACTACATCACGTAGTTTTATTTAGTTGTTATATGATTACGTTGAAATGAAGAATAAACAGATGACGTGACAAAATTGCAAGTTGTTTTTTGTCATTTGATTATGAAATTCTAAAAATAATAATATACTTTGCAATAAAAATGGATTTTAGACAAGTGAGGAAATAAACTCGAAAAATTTAAGTCACTAATTAAGTAGCATCTATGTAATTACAACAATATTTACTGTGCATTCATACACCTTAGTGTAGAAAAATATTGTCGGTATGTAGGTTAATAACTAATTCAGAGAAATGACAAATTGTGTTACGGTTGTCGAAGAAGGCAGGTTTAACGGTTGAAAACTTTTAAAATACCATGGCCGAATACATTTTCATTTTGATAGTGTATAATTGTAATACAAGAATTGTTGTTTTTATGTGTCCCCAAAATTCAACTTGAATCAAAATTCAAACGGACTTTAAAAGTTCATATATTTGATTGATTCTTATAAATTCTTAAGAACTTTGATACATTTTACAATTTTTTACTGCTTTATTGCCATGGAAAGCTTCAATAAACTGCGTAAAATGTAATCGGAAAATACAAATGTTATATTAAGTTTTGCTTTAATATTTGTATGATTTTAAAATTATTTGGTTAGTTATAATTTAATATATATTCTGGTTAGATCGTGAAGGTACGTGAACACATGAAAGTTGGTTCAAGAGCCTTGATTTGAAGTAACAGAACACACGGGAAAACAGGGAAATAGTGATTTTATAACATTTTAAGACTAGTAAAAGACTAGTAAATAAAGTACTATTTATAATAAATAAATTTAATTTGATAATTGCATTTGATTGATTATGATTTAATTGAAATGAAAAGAAGAGAAAAAAACTACCGAAGTGAAGAAAAAATATTATTACAACAAAAACTACGTCTCTTGCACAATTTAAATCCTTTCGACCCTTATTTATTCTATCACTTCCGTTCACGGTCCTTATTGTATTTTCCGTGACCAATCGATTAACTTCTTTAGTGCTTATAAATATCTAATTTCACTTAGGTACCCGTTGAAAGTTATGATATATACAATGCACGTAGAGCTTCAGATTGCAAAGATTGACTTAAGTTAGGACTGTTTTCTGAGTTAAAATAGTACAGAATTTATAACATATATATTTTAAATAAAACTTAACTTGTACGTGATTAGTTCTTTTCAAAATTATACCACTTAACTTCAATTCATCGAAATCGACCTTGCTTTTGTCTTCAGATTTTTTTGCATATTCCCGTTATTTTTCGTAAATAACTTTTATTTTAGTATAATATTGAAGTAAAATTCCAAGGAGGATGGTAGGCCAATCTTAAATTGTGGACATTTTCTGACTGATAATGACGACAAACATACGTTATAGAGTAAAAAACACATTCCATTTTGTTATGATCTGTAAACTTTTGTTAAACTATATGAATTTAGTATAGACTTTAAATTAATATTCCAATAATTATTAAAGCGTCTGAAATAAAGTATAACTTGTGTGTTTTTCTGAAATTTATTCTATTTGGATGATATATATATAATGCAAATTGTTATTGTCATTCACACGTGATTAATGTTTTTAACTCCAATGACAGCATCATTTCTGTAGTATGAAGTCATTGCTTTTAACTGATTTTTAAAGATACAGTATTAAAACAGGTCAATAGATGGAGTGAAGAGTATAGTCAATCTATAGTATTTTACAAGAAGTATTGCAATATCTGCATTGTATTAAGGAAAAATATCTTTGTCTTTTTGAAAATCCACGCTAGTCAAGTCACACGTATTAATTTATATATTACACCGCCACATGTACTACACGCACGTCAAATTTGATATCTGATTTGTTACTTAATTGCAGAGTTATCTATGGATAAGAACATACATATTCATATTTATGTTTCAAAATATTTGGTGATACTTTAATAAATTCCAACCTCCATAATTATATGAAGTTTTTATACTCGGAATTGTTCACATGGTCAAGAAAATGAGTTTTTAATCGATTTGAGAAATAAGTGCTGATTTTCATACTACTGTCAAGAACATAAAAGGGACTCGTAAAAGAAATGAGAGAAGAGATAAAATATTTGTTTGCAAATTGATAAACTCTAAATCATAATTTTATACTAATTATTCTGACCATTTTAAACCTTATATATGCAAATTGATAAAGTCTGTAATTTTATACTAATTATTCTGACCATTTCAAACCTTATATACGCAAATTAATAAACTATGTAATTTTATACTAATTATTTTGACCATTTTAAATCTTATATACCTTTGCGTATATACCATTTGTTGAAACAATTTCTGTTACTTTCTGAACGCGTTTGAATAATTTTAAAACATCGAGGTCGAAACGAAATTTGTTTACAGTCCATTCATGTGAACTTTAATTATACAGAGTGCACATTTGCTTAACGAGTGCAGCCGTAATCCTCGCGGTTTTACATTAGGTTATTACATGTGTTAATAATTAACGGATATTTCAGATTAAAATATTCGTACGTCATGTAATTTCAGATCTTGGCAGAAATTTAGTTAATGGATATATTAAGAAAAGAGGTAATATTAAATTAGTAGTCAAGTATTCATTTTTGTTGTTACTTTGCTTTTACATTATTTTTGTTTTGAAGTATTTGAAGTAATAGCACCAAACAATTTAAATACATTACATCCCGGAAAACGTAAAGGTTATCTTCTTACTATTAGGCTCTTCTTTCTTCTTACTATTAGTAAAAATATTTGACATATTTTAAGAAATCACTTTAAGATTTTAAAACATATTAATATAAATTAAAACGTTGAATTATCGATTTTAACACGCAATTAAGTTTACAGCGTATTATTAGATTTTAAAGCTATTATATACCTTTTATGCTTTTATGTTTTTCACTCTAATTTTCTAATCTAAACGTATGATGTCAATTATCGATTCAAATATCAGAATACAAGTCCAGCATTTGATAATTACACAACTTGCGAGATATTAGTTCCATTTCGTGCGCGTGTGTACGTGTGCGTATATATATACATATATATATATATATATATATATATATATATATATATATATATATATATATATATATTATAGAGTTTATTTTTTACTTTATTTCATTTCTTTCATGTATAAAACACTTTTATAATTTTAATCTCTATAACTCTTTGAATTAATGAACATATGTTAACTGGGAGGTTAATTTTATTTACCTATGCACAAAAGTTACAAATATCGACCTAATGCACAACCATTTATAAAATACCAAGGAGCAATTTTATTTGCCAATTCGTGTTCAAAGTCTTCAAGATACAACCTCCAGCACTGTAAATTGCTCAAGTAAAAGTGGCTACGTATATTTTTACTAGACCTCACAATATAGTAAACAGGTAACATGAAAAACGGATTACAAACTGGAAATATAGATGAATGTAGGGTAGAAGTAGCACAAATAAACAGTTGAGTGATCGTTAGTTAGGACAGCCAAGTACAAGTTCTAACATTGATTCCAACAAACGGGCGCACGATGAACAGGAAAATGAATCTTAAAAAAAAGGGGTCATGGACCCGACAATATCTTGAAGATTCCGTTAAATTTGGTTTTATGGAGAGCACAGATAAAAACCATTATGTGTAATTTGCAATATAGAACTATCAAACCAATCGATGAAACCTTCAAATTTGTAGCGGCATTTGGAACTAAAACATCCTGACTACAAAGAAAAGCCAAAAGAGGTCTTCGCAAATAAAAAGAGAGAGTTAAATAAAAGGAAAAAAATACGCAGTCTATTTTTTCACAAGAAACTTAAGCTCATAATGTTGTCTTGGCTTCTTATGAAATTTCACAATTAATTGCCAAGTCCGGCTATCCACATGTTATTGGCGAGAAGATAATACTTCCTTCGCTAAAAATTATAGTAACTCGATTGTTCGAAAAAAAACCGCAAAGTCAGTTAGAGTTATCGAATAACACGGTAAAGCGTAGGATTGTGGATATAGCAGATGACATTAAAAAAACAGTCGTAAGCCATCTGAAGTCATGTCATTATTTTTCCTTGCAAATCGATGATAGTACGGGTATATTCGATAATGCCAATCTGATATGTTTTGTACGATATGATTTTGAGAATACTATTTATGAAGAGTTTTTGTTTTGTAAACCTTTGCCAACACGAACGACAGCTGAAGAAATGTTTAACTTGATTAATGATTATATCAACAAAAATGACATTTAATGGAAGAAATGCGTGGGATTGGACGGCGCACGAGCAATGTCAGGCATACGTACTGGGATTTGTTCAAGGGTAAAAGTTGTATCCTCAGAATGTGTATGGACGCACACAGCATCCATAGAGAGGCATTGGCTGTCAAGAAAATGCCTTTACCCTTGACAGCAATGATGCAAGAGCCTGCCAAGTTCATAAAATTTATAAAATCTCGTCCACTAAACTCAAGCGTATTCTCCGTTTTGTGCCAAGGCATGGGAAGTGATCACGAATATCTTCTTTTACACTGTGAGGTGCGATGGATCTCAAGAGGCAATGTCTTAAAAAGGCTTGTGGAATTAAAAGAAGAAGTAAAAGTTTTTTTAGAACAACATCCCCCAACAGCCAGAGATGTAATATTTGAATTCAAGGACAGATTTCTTGATGTTAACTGGTAGCAAAAGTGGCTTACATACCTGAAATTTTTGAATTTTTAAATAATTTAAATATGGCACTGCAAGGTAACAATGTAAATATATTTAAAGTGCAAGACAAAAAAAAAGGTTAATTTATGGGCACAACGCGCGAATACAGGGAATTTCAAAGCATTTAGTAATTTAAGTGAAATACAAAAAGAGTACAACATGATTGTATTGCCACAAGATATCTTAACTCAAATAAAAGAACATTTATTAGGACTGGAAAAGAATCTTTAAGAATATTTTCCTGCAATCGACAGCAACAAAGCGTGGATAAGAGACCCATTTACATGCAAGTTAGATTCCGAAACTAATTTGCCAAATTCAGATGTAGACTCGCTAATTGAACTGTCAACTGACACAGCACTCACGGATATATTTAACACAAGACCATTGATAGATTTTTTGTTATTTTGTCGACAAGAATACACAAAATGAGCTCATCAAGCAAGAACTTTTTAATGACTTTGGTCACAACTTATAAATATGAAGTTGGGTTTTCAGCGCTAGGTTATCTTAAAAATAAATATAGAAACCGACTTGAAGTGGAGCCAGATCTTAGGATAAAACTTTCCTCATTTTCAGTGAACTTGTATTCGTTAGTAAAAAATAGGCAGCAGCTGACTAAATAGGCGATACCAAAGTATGTAGTATTAATAAAGCCTTTTTACTATTAATAAATGTGTATTATTTTACATAATGGAACCAACTTGGGTTTAAAAGTATTTAGTGTGTCTCGAAGGGGCAGTGTGAAAATTACCGGGCCATGGCAGAACAATGTTTGGGAAACAATGTTATAGAGGGTTCTGTTGTATCTTTCAAAAAATATTAGTGTATCTAATGGTATGTTAAAGTTTTTTAAAAAAACAGGTCGAGCAGATTATAAATACGCATTTGGTCAAAAACTACACACAATTATATTATAAATTTTATTACTAATAGCGAAATCCTTAGATGTGACGAAAAATTTTGATAGATACGATGACGCCAAAGGAAATATATAATTTTTAGTATTTCTTATTATACTTGGATTTATATTGCAATGATTTTATTTTATCTGTGTCATTTTTAAAAGTTAACTGGGTTTATCGTTTAAAAAAAAAATTATTTGCAGGTAATGAAAAAATTGTTGGGTATAAAGGTCGTAAATATAATTAATAATTAGGAAGGTTCTTGAAAATGCCTTGCTTTTTTTTATTACTTAGCGAAAGATGTAACAATTCTTCTAATGCGAAAGATTAACAATTAAATAATGCTAACCATTTTCATTGTATTTACATTTTTGATAAATGTCTTTCACCTATATCAAGTTTCCTTTAAATTCTGAGTTTATGTAGTGGGATGATTTTGATATGATAAAATATAGGTTAAACCTTATTATACATTTCCGTTATCGCTTATTTCGTCTCGTGTAATTTAGTTAGATTATAATTCTTATTAATGTAATAATGGTAAACAAATCTTATTTTTTAATTCATAGAGCGATCTTTCAATTATCGTCATATTTTGTGCGCCTCAGCAAAGCAAAAATTGGTCAATCCGCACTGAGGCGCACTAACGAACGTTTATTTTAGACACTAAAAGCAGTGTGATAGATACAAAATTGGCGATCTTGACTAAGCCTGACTATGATTAGATAAACCAATTTTGTAATTTCATAAGCCAATTCATAAATTAATAAACTTTTTTCTTACTAAATTTCAAACGAAAATATCATTCCGGTATAACACTAACTTATTTAAAGTTTTCTACAAAAAACATTTGAAAGAAGAATTCATTTTATTAGGAGATAAGTCATTTTGCGCTTTGCTTTACTTGCGATTCTCAAAGTTCAAACAGTTTCGACTCTTCCAACTGCACTTATGAACAAGGAAAAGGAGACATCCAAAGGTAAATAAATATTTGTAGATATTTTAAGGCAAGTTTTACTATTTGAGATCATTACTAAAATATTTTACAAGTAAATTTAAAACAACATGATGATTTAATTTTTTGTTATTAAATTTTAAATCGAGATTACGCATCAGTATAAAACTAGTTTCTTCAAAATTTTGCACAAAAAATGAGTAAAAAAAGAATCTGTTTTATTAGAAAAGAAACCGTCTTGCGCTTTGTTTTATTTGCAGATCCAAAAAGATTTGCGACTTTTTCAATCACACGTAAGAACAAGGAAAAGGAGATATTCAAAAGTAAATGCATATAAACATTTTAAAGTAAGTTTTGTTATTATAGATTATTTTAATTTTTAATGTTTTTCAGCATGCGATATGCAATGGCGTATCGTTTTTAAGGTAACTGTGAGGTTATTGTAATGCAACATTCATAAATAAAAGAAACAGATGTCATACTTTTTGCTCCCGGAATGTAATTTATTGAGGTAGTTGGTCACGATTCATTGGGAATACATTGTTGTAATTCTAGGACATATTATTTTACAACAGACTGGCTTTAAAATTATTGAACCCTTAAGTGTCATATTTGTCCTTTGCACTCAATACAACTATTAAGATCCTATATTCTTTATTTCCATAGTAGGGAGAGAAGTAGAGGAAGCAAGTGTGTCAGCTATTAAATTCTTATTTACGCGCTGTATTTCTAATATATTTTTAATATTTATATACTGTATTTTTAATATAAAAAAAAGAAATCAACGAAATTACATAGATACGTAAGTATATACCAATACATATACATATATATATATATATATATATATATATATATATATATATATATATATATATATATATATATATATATATATATATATATATATATATATATATATATATATATATATATATATATATATATATATATAGGTTTGTAATAATAACTACAGTGAAAAGAAAAGAAATAATGCAATATATGTCTATATGTATGTATTTATGTATATGTATGAATATACATGTACCTGCGTAGTTATATACGAATACCTTTAGGTAAGCGAGTACTAAGGTAAGTACTTGTTCTCATATGTGAAATGCGATATAATATAGTAGAAATCCTGATAGCGAAAACTGAATGAATTCGGTTCTGCAACTTACACTTTACACCAAGAGAAAGAGAGGTAGCAATACACGAGAGCCGAAACGGAGCACTGTGGCAAAGGCGTATGATCATACCTCGAGAACCCCACGCCCGCAACGCAAGACCAACACAATGGTCCCTACCGCTGGCGCGTTTGACAGTTTGCCACCGGTCGCCGCAGGATGAAGAAATGAAACTCTTCACGCGCCGCGCTGGGTGATGGTTTGGTGGCTCGGACCGAGGCATTGCGAGGCGTAGGCTACTGGCTTTCCACTTTGTTGCCGAAGTGCTATGCAGAGTGATGGTTTCGTTGGTTCAATCAAGGACTTGCGACGCGCGGACTGTAGACATTATTTACCGTATGCTGGTTGTTATTTGGCACTGTCATGTTTATTTATTTTAAATCGTCTTCCGCTAATAATGTGTGACCATGCCGTTCGGTAGGTGCGATAAAATCAGCTACAGGTTTATTAAACACTGAACAGTCTGTTTCGGTTTCAATAAATGTGACCTTATTAATATGAGGTTCATCGTAAGTTCGTAATATTCTAAGTATCACAGAAAATAGAATGAAAAATTAAACATTTTTAACACAAACAATACCACCGAGTACCATTAAACAACACCACTTGAATATCCATTCATTGATTTATTTAGATTTAAACTCACTAAAACAATTACAGTAAAGCACAAGAAATATTATTATTATTCGCGAATTTTTTTTACGTATAAAGAGAATCCGTTAATACCTGGACGAGGAGTTAAAAAAATATTTTATAATTATAAAAAGAAATAACATTAGATAGTTTCACGTAAATGAGTATTCAGTTAGAGTCGGATAGTAAATGTACATGCACTTGTTGTAATGTAAGACTGCTTCCAATATATTATTTTAACCATCAAGAAATCTACCGATTAAAATCTAAGGGAATAATTTGAAAAACAAACTTATTTTAAGTAAGAAGCATATCTATACCATACACGCTCACAGAGACACACACACATTCAAATACACATGCACGTACAGCATTATATTTATAAAATATCGTTCGATTATATAACTTTCGCCTCATATCTGTCGATTTTTGTACTATAACAGAAATAATTACACACATATATATATAAATATATATATATATATATATATATATATATATATACATATATATATATATATATATATATATATATATATATATATATATATATATTGTATATGTATATGTATATTTGTATGTAAACATATAGTCCACCTACAACTTTTAAACGTTCGCCTTCATATTATTTATCGCATTCTGCATGTTTATAGAATTACTTGATTCAACGACTCTTTGTGGAACTGGTTTCATATTCTATTTGAAAGTTCATCTCTCGACGTAAATTTATAATTCACAAAGAAGCAGATTTAGAGCAAGTAGCAAATTGTATTCATGAATTTTCATTGAAGTAAAATAGAAAATATGTGTGTAATTTAACGCAAGACGAGGATATGGTATAAGAAATTTATTCCAGATGAAAGAAAATTATTCAAGATGAAAAGAGAAATTCAAATTAAGGAGTTAACAAACTTCCTTACCTTATTCTCCATATGAAAATAATATATGTAATTTGAACACGAAAACGTTAGGAAATAATAATGAAATTGTGATGCATTTCTAACTTAATTCATAAACAATAGATTAGATAGTATAAATAAATTCATACATAGATTTATAAAATTTTTTAACTTTTTCTGCTTTAATAGTTTAAAAAATTAAGTTTTCATTCGCTAGGAATTAAAATTTTAAATTTCACTCAACGTAAATAACATTTTCAGTTCTTTTTAGTTAGTTAACATTTTTGTACTGAAAGCTGTAGTGTAGTATACTTAAGTTAGTATTACCTTTATTAATTATGTAGTAGCTGTTATAGCAAATTCCCCTAAAGAGATATAATTGAAACTACTTGGAAGTAATAAATTTCCCTATATTTCCACCGACCATCGATAGCAAGACTCTGTGAAGGATTAATGGAATAGATTTAATTTATTCGAGTCAAGTTTTCGGGGAGAAAAGTTTATTTTGAAAAATTTAAGTTTTATATGTAATAGCTTAAAACTATCGCGTATATTTTGTATATTTCACCTACATAATATGCGCGATAACATAAACGTAGATTACAATAAAATTTTAAGAAACTGTAAAAGAGGAGATATGCAATAATAAATATTAAAATATATAATGAAATACTTTGTTTTGTATTTTTTTAAATTACTCGCTTAATTTGACATACAAGTTATAAGCTTTGAAGTTAAGCTTTCATCATAAAATTTGGCACGACAGCCCAGGGTGGGCTTTCCAGTTCTTTATCCTGAGAATGTTAAAATCTTCTTCCACTGAATCGATCCATCGTAATTTTGGTCTACCTTTTCTAGGAGTTGTTAGAGGTTTTGCGATGAAAACTTTCTTTACTTTTCTTCCATTTTTTTTAGCTTTAGTCGTCATTTAATCTATGAAACAATGGCAGCAAAGCTTATGTATGAGAAAATATTTGTTTACTCACATTATAACCATTTTTACACAAATTATTTATTGAAATTCCATTAACACCAAATAATATTTTGTTTACTACTTGAAATTTAGAACATAGTGTAATAATTTCATTCAGCCGTTCACATATAAATAAACCGTATTTAATGTGGTGGTTGTTACGTTGGTAAAGTTCTCGCTTTTTCAAAAAAAAACTTAAGATCGTGTAGAACTCCCATTACAAGGGTTTCATACATATATGGGTACTTATCAACTTTGAACTGTACATAGAATTTCTATTAAACTATTCAAAAATAATAATTTTATACAATGTAAATATATTTCCTGTTATTGAAACGATAACAATTTCGGAAAATCTCTTTAGTTTTCTTGCAATTTTCTGGGCAGATTTTATCAAAAATTGGTTGTGACATGTGGACAGACGTGGAATTGATCTTATAAGTATACCATTTTAATGCATGGATACTTAAAAGGAAATTTGCATAATAAGTTTTCAAATATATAAGCAAGTAATTTAAAAATTATATTATTCCCCTTATATTACATTACGTACCAAATAACCCACGTTTAATAAAATTAACTTAAGTACGCAAATAATTTTTAGAATTGTTTTTGATCAGTTATTGATATTTATTTAAAAACAAAATAGATATCCAAAGATATTGCTCGTCAATATATGAAATAATATTATATGATATATTACATATCAAACAGAATATCACATGCTTAACATCCTGTTAATTATATATTATAATAACTCCACTTCCATTGTAATAAAGTAAACTTATCAAACACAAGGGTTTTTTTAAGTAATGGCGTGCTCAAGGTTTAATTAGGTGTAAACATGGGCTACTACATAATTATACTACTCGCAAACGTGACCTGGATAAACAAGGAAAATCGCGAATAATAACACGAATTTCCGCCATACGCCGACATAACAGGGAATTTCAAAGAGATGCTACAGCGCGCTAAACGACCCAAGATTCATACAAAATGTTTAACAAAGCTTGAACACCCTTACCTAACACATAATGTTTGATAATGGCCCGAAGGAAAATACAAATTTTTACACCGAGTTGTGCTAAGGAAAATTTCCATTAACTGCCAATACATACATTATACGTGAGTAAATACTTTTCGTATGACAGGAAAGCTGTTTTAGATAGATAAATTTTTGAAGCACGAAAACGGATATTAATTATGGGTCATATCTTGCAGTAAGACTGTAAAAAAAAACTGGAACATAATCTACATTATCTTCTGGAAAATAGATCCTTAAATAAACCCAGCGGCTACCCCGGTCCGTATCTATTTGTGAAGTGGTCCTAATTTGGGGAAAACTTATATGTTTTTCGTTTTTCACTACCTTTGTGTATGGAAGTTTTATGTTATGATTAGGTTATAGTCGAAGCATTGAAACCGTTACTTTTAAAATGAAGTTCTAACAGCGCAAATAACAAGCACAAATAATTAGAATACTCATTTTTTTTGACTGCAAATCGGAAAAATCTCCTTCTAAAATTGGACTTGGATAATTTAAATTCTTTGGCAAAGAAAATACATGAAATGCAGAAAATATTTAATGACCTAAACAGGTGAGGTAGACCAAGGATATACATAAAGTTTTGACTTTAAAAATAATGTACATAATGTAATTACACGATGCATATTAAATTCATTTTAAGCAACATGTGAGGGCAAGATGCGGTTTATATCCTTATGCAGATATACACCGAGGAGAGCGAAGGCAAACCTTGGTCAAAAATTGAAAAATTTACTTCAAAAAAGTGACTAAATAAATTTTATTGTACCTACATATATATTTGCACTGATTTGCGCAAGGTGTTGGCAACTGAAGTTTTATCCATAAGCATGTCTGCACACTGAGAGCCCAACTCAATAATTTCTTCTCAAAATTTATGTTTATTTATATATAATTCTCTAGTTAATGTGATTGAATGTATATATATATATATATATATATATATATATATATATATATATATATATATATATATTTCACAAAAGTAATATAAACAAGAAAAGAAAGCAACCAAACGGTTTTGCATGAAAAAAAATTAAAGAATGCTGCATAATAATTTGTCTAGATTTTACTTGTGAGGTCTCATAATGATAAAGTGGAATTTTAATGAAGTTTACGTTATAAAGACACAGCGAACGTATCGAGCGATATGCACAAAAATATTTTAATCATGTAAATTTAAGAATCGGCTTTTGAAGTCAAATATTCACTTCATGTCTTTGCTTACATTAAATTGATGAACACGTAAATAAGAGAGCCCATGTACAATTATGAGTATAATATACTTACTGTTGGCAACATAATTGTACAAATTTTCCCCAATTCCTATCAACACGAAATTTCAAATTTTTATGTTGCTTGGTGATTTTTAAATAAATGAAAAGATATTTTTTGTCATTTAACTCAAACAATACCCATAGTAATGTTGGTAATAAGTGAGCAGAAAGAGATGTAAAGATAATTTGATTACATCATCTCTTCAAATGAAAAACGCGAATAACCTTTGTGATAACCTTCATTTTTAGACAATGTCAAATAAGTGAACTTAAAAGTCAGAACGGTTAAAGCAATTGTATAAAAATATCACTTGGAGTAATATCTCTCGAGATTCAGAATTTAGACTCTCGTCTGCTGATTTCGCATGTCAGAGTATAAGGATGCTTTGAGATAGAAATATAAAACATTATGATATAATATTTAGTAACGCCGTTAATAGCGTTTGATACTAACATTTTTTTATTCCATTTTTCACAAAACTAAGAATAAGATCGTGAAAAAATGAGCACAGGTTAAAAACAAATTTTGGTCTATGTCTATAAGATGAACAGATTTCCATGTTATTTCATTTGTTCAAATTCTTTAATTTTGAAGGTTCTGTAGTCAAATAAGTCCTTAAAATTTCTTCACGCTCATGTCTGTTCTGCTCACGCAGTTTCCATTGTTTAGAAGTACTAGTCGTCGCTCAGTGGTGGAAATTCTTAATTCAATAAATTTTTAAGTTTGAACGTTATTCGTTTACAAAACAAATTCATTCAGTCAATATGATCTTTTAAAATTACTTTGGCAACAATCTCTACTCTTTGCGAAAATTTGACGACATTCAAGGGTTTGACATTGACAGTATGAACGTAAGCAATGAATCTTTTAATATACAAGGAATATATAATTTTAGGTATTTGTAATACATATTGTATATAAATATTAGCTTTCTGCACTCTTTCACTAGGTCTATAGATAAAAAGTAGATTAAAATCCTCCTCAGTATTATTGAGATTAATCCGTACAGATAAACAGACTGATGCGACGGGGACTTTGTCTTTATACTATGTTGAGATACAAATATAATTTTTTTTGTTTAATAAAAATATACCTGAAAAATTATAATTTTTCTATATATGTAGGTTATTTATGAATATAGATTTATTTTTCTTTAACATATTTGCAAAAATCAACTATGAGGTTATTACCAAAAGGAAAATGTCGTCACTATTGTATTTTGAGTTGATCATATACTTTACGACTTTTGAAGGAGCGGAGCACCGTAGCGAATCGGGTTCGATACTCAACCGCTCGTCAAACGGGCTTGGATCAAAGTCGACCATACATTTGTATTAAGTGTATATCTCAAAGTACCTAAATAAATAAAAGCGAAAACCATGACCGTAAACATTATTTTTGACCTTAACAATACGCGATATATTATATATATATATATATATATATATATATATATATATATATATATATATATATATATATATATATATATATTTCTAAGAAGATTACCTTAGTTTCTTGCTTAAGAAGAATTTGTCATATGAATGATATTAAATTTGGGTAGAGAGCAATCTATGTACTGCGGCGTTTTGCCGATTGGTGAAGAAAATGCCCAGTTTTATACCAATAAATACTGAAACAAAAACAATTTTACCATAATTTCTTTAATTCTTATTTTAAAAAAATACTTAAAAGGAATGAATATGACTAATTACGCGAAACAAAATAAAAGAAATAAAAAGAACAATAGGTGTCGTGGGACACCGGGGTGAAACGAAACTACTTTCGTTGAACACTGAATATTGAATAACAGGCACCATGAAATAAGTTAACGTTTGAGAGTAATTAAAATAAAATGAATAAGTGAAAGAATCCCGATATTATTTTACTCAGTCGTTTCGACTACCGCTAAAAAGTTATGACCACCATTTATTTATATCAATTTACATCTACTGACCTGGGAACTTCCGATACCTGGCAGGCCTTGTGAACTCTGAAAACTCTTTCAAGCAAGCACTGAAACCGCCGGCGCTCGGTGAATCTTGATCGTCAGATATGGAGTATCTTGAAACAAAGATACTCCGTCTCGATGAATAATGCTTACCAGCTGATTCGATTAGGTTCCTATTTGTTTAAACTACAGTTATCCAATTTAGATTAACTCCGTCAATGTATCGAAATAAAAGTAATTCTGATTACCGATTAGTTATTCATTTTTTCTCCGAACCAGAATTTACAATGGATATTTTATCATTTACAAAACACATAAAAGAATAAACGGTTTTCAGCAAAATTCGTAATCGTTATCATCTTGCCGTCGTAATATTTATCGAATAATATTTTTACATAATTTGTAATTCCTTCCAATCGAGAGAACTCGTAGAAAACTGTCTCGAGAACTCACAGAAAATTTTCTATAGTAAGATATTAATTGATATCCAAACGTTGAGAGGGCTCGGGGAAAACTGTCTCGAAGACTCATTGAAAGCTACTGAACTAAAATTATATCGAAAAATATAATATTTGTAAAACCGTCTAGAAATTTCTAATACGATGGGCATTTGCAAACTTTTTAAATAGAAACGAATGATTACGACAAAATAATAAAAAATGAACCTACTAATTTTAAATTGAAATAGAATAAAATTAAATTACTTCGGAAAAATGCTACACAATACAAATTTTTGAAAGGTACAATTCAAACATTAATATTGAATGCTACATTTTAGAATAAATTAATTAAATTGCACCCTATCTCTTGTATTGGATAGAAATTGTGTTATATTTAGAAATATCTTAAAATTAAAAATAACATAACAAAGTCTTCTTGTAACTGTAATAGGGTTACATGACTGGCGGTAAACCAAAATTTATTTTAAATCACATATACAATAATAAATACATATTGGTAATCACGAATTATTGTTCTATATACTTTTTTGAAACAGACTGTACCGACTAACGCCGCGCAGCCTCCTCCCACCTTGGTCTAGCTACGCCTTCTATAATATTTTGCCTGACATCTATCTGCCTCTTAAGAAATATTCTGTTTTCGTATCTATTATTATTTTAAAATAATTTAACAAACGTACCACTTACAATTTGTAAAGTAAATCATTTCAATAATAAAATATACAAAGCGAACAAAAAATTCATAGCAGATTTAGCTAAGTGGAATGATGATGGAAACTTGTTCGACTGTCAAAAGAAACAGCACAATAATTATAATGAAGCCTACTAAGATTTCGTGTTCCTTTTTACAATCGAGTTCGCTTCTCGTTTTTCCTTTTAAATGTCGTTTTGCGTTTTCCTTCCTCGCTTTTTCAGCATTGTGAGAAGAGTGGTTTCATAAAGATAAATTGGTCTGCGATGCTTTACCTAAGTTTATATATGTACCAAAGTATATAGTGAGGTTATTTATAGTATGTAAGATATCTTAATTATGGTCGTACCCACACAAAGGTTATAAATGTATTTCCAATCTATTTTAGTGATGCTAAACCCAAAATTACATAGAATTTAACAGAATTTGGCAGAGGTACTCCTCTCCTTGATTCGAGTTCTATTTTGATGCTGGATTAGATTAGCTTGAATCCCCCTTTTTTGAAAGTTGAATAATAAATATTTGAAAAATTGTTATGTGGTATTAAATGAAAGGTATTAAAGAATACATAATAAAAACGTATGTATATAAGTTACATTTTTAAAAATTTTGAATCTTAACTGCTATTTACCTTTACCCAAAAAATTTGGGAATTAAAAAAAAATTTCTTAATTTTCAAATAGTAGAGCTAGTTTTCTACCAGTAGATTTATAAAAGACTCAAAAATATTTTTTTCTGAATTTTAGGAAGTATATCCTCAAAAATATGCGCCAAAATATGAAAAGAGTACACCCCTCCCCCCAAATTTTAGAAACGATTGAGCCAAAAAACATGAGAAAAACAGCGTTGATAAGACCAGAGTAATATTTATATAAAACAATATGATTACCGTAGCTCTAATAGTTTCTAAGAAATCATCAATATTTTATGCCTATTAAAGATATGTTATAGCCAATATTTTTAAATTAACAAATTGCTTACGCTTCAATTTATAAACTTTTTACTTATTTAATTACTTCCAAAATGTTAAACTTTTCGGAGAACGAAAACTCCCCACCCCCGTGCACCTATTTAATCGATTTGTTACCTCGATTTTGTATCATCGGTTTCAGCGACTTAGTTGCCTCCTCTTAAATTTATTCCTGAATAACGTTAAGTGCTGACTTGAAACTATTGAAATGTGCTGACTGAAAACTACTTTGAAATATGGTTAACCATTGTGACCAACTTCAATTTTATATGTTAACCAACTTCAATTTTTATATGTCAAACAGTGACTGAAAAAAAATAGCTTTGATAGACGGATAGGTAGACAGACGGACGGAGAATAATCGTGTAAGTATTCCTGTTATTACAAGCTTTTATTTCATTTGGCTTTTAATTAAGACTTGGCGGGTGATTTTTATCTGGGGCTTCTTTATTTACATTTTACCTTCTACTCGTTATCCGACTGAGCTAAAGTTTTACATGCAAAAATATGACTGATCTGGTAATATTATACTTTAAGCTATTAAGCAGTTGATCTGAGAATGAAGCCGGTAGGTGACCACAGCATCCCTGTTTGGGCGAAAGTAGATTTATATCACAGTTGGGATCGTAGATTATATCACAGTAGTTTAAATCACAGTTGGGATCGTAGATTTTTTTTTCCGTAAGCCCGTAGGGTATAGAAGGTAATTACGGCGTAATGATGCAACCGGAAGTTAATGATAGGTTCTTCACTGTAGCAAATCTAGAGTTTGGGTTCACTTGATTTGTTTATATGAGTCTCTGGATTACAGTCAGCGATCAGGCTTTGAGGAAGAAGCTGAAAGCGACCATTTTGCTCCCAGCAAAATAAAAAACGAGCGCTCTAGCGATCCATCAACCTACACTGAATTTAGCGTGAGATAAAAACTTAAATTAATCCTACCTAATGTATATAGTGAACGTGAACGTAAATAATACATGGAAGTACATGAAAAGTAAACAGTGTATATATAATATAAATTTTATTTTCCCTTACTCGCGACGAAGCTTTTGAATAACTCAGTTACAATGAACACTAGAGTTTGGTTAAGTAAAATTGATTACGATATTTTGTACGTACTTTGAGAATTCTGCATACGCTATATTTATGTGGCTATTTTCTTCCTTTCAATTTATTCCAGTAAGAGTTTGTTGTTAAAAAGGTTTTATGTATTTTTTTTTCAATTTATGGTAATCTCTATCCCTGTTTCGAAGTATCTGTTAACATTCATATTATAGGCCATGTATAATAATAATGAATAATGAGAAGATAGCTTATGGAAATTATTTCGTCAGAGGACTGATTGTTCAGTCAATATACAAAGGTAATATAACTGCAAAATGGAAGTAATCACAAACACGAACTACATATATGTCATACAAATGAAGTTAAGTATGTGCGTGGGAGAGACAAAAGGAAATACATCCAAAGGAATACAGATCAGATAGAATTTTCGTCTATCGGTATATAATCTAGCGTATATCTATATTTAAGAACTGCAGAGAAGAAAGTAAATATCTAAATAAACTCATAAATATAATATCGTAAAAATTGTAAAAGTAGAGTGTCGTTCCGATATTCCGCTAAGGAAGTAAGGCGAGTATGTGAAATTTTGTGTGGAATCATGTCAAGTCTTAACACATACAAAAGTACATCTCTCACGTTTTACACCAAGTGGAAGTCGTCTTTGCACATTGATTCATAGAAGGGCGCTTTGTTTTAATATCCGCAAGGATATGTGAAGAAGATTGTGAAATAAGTATATGGACAAAACGTTAGTAGACGATATAGTCTATATTATGGAAACAAATATAGCATATTTTTATTCTGGAACAGAAATAATTTTTTCCCTGCGATCGAAGTACTAATTCAATTCCAATTTTCTCGATTTAATGATATTCTCAACAAATTATAAATCTATAATTTTAATTAACTCCTTCATTATCATAGTAACTTTTATACAAGTTGATTTAAAATAATTACCACTATATAATTTGTGGTGTATTTTAGATTTTAACCAAATTATCATTTTAAAATATTATAATACCTATAAGAAAAGGATTACAGAATAGATCATATAATTAACAAGAAAAAAGGAAAGAGACCATTTTTGTCCATTTACAAACTTGGCCTCGATATAAATTGAAACTATTTTTCTGTCACGCACTGCAAATTTCGTTACATCTCTTACATATATACATACAAACTTTCAAGGGGACTTCAGATTTAATATTTGTGGATCATAATCGAAGAAAATATAGTGAAATCACATCGAAATTCAAAAGTCGAAAGCTCCACAATAGAAAATTCTCCTTAAATATATAATTTTTACATTTTCAACCTAATCGTATTTAAAATTTTTCGCATTACTTGAAAGTATGGATGTTGTGATTAAACAAATGCTTCAGATAGCTTTAAATTAGCACGTAAAGTAAATATTTTATCTTAATGTTGTTTGAAACGAGAATATTACGTCGTTCTATCGAAATTAATAGGCAATAAAAGAGCTATACTCGGAGTTACTTGCTTGTACATTCAAAAAATTAAATAATAACAAATTTGTGTTATCAGCATAATATCCTTGATTGGGTTGTTACCTGAATAAGATCACAAATATACACTAATTTTATTCGTACAAGTCTTCAACATAAGGAAGCAAAGCCAGAACCAAACAGAATTAAAATGTTTATCTGTAGTAATAAACCTAAGTTTAGTGTTTTAGAGATGAAGGAACCTGGTATGTTAATTAGTTTAGTGTGGCACATAACCAAAGCAGAAGGTTTTCCAGCAAAAAAAAACATGGTATTTTCTCTGTTTCCTTCCACAATTATGTATATTTTTATTCGAATTGCTAGATTTATAGTTTAAGTCTGCTCCGGTAGAAACAATTACAACGAGATGATGTCTTCTACATCAATAAATTTTTACCTGAATTATTTTATTTTTACCTGAATTGTTTGGACCGAACATTGTGTTTCTTTTATATTGATTGCTACTATGTTGAAAAACAATGAATTTTTCCTTTTCCTGGATTCTGTGGGTAAATTACGTGATAAAGTTTTTAACTTTTATTTTAGAATACTAGAATATGAAATGAATCTTTGAAGTACAGAATTTCTGTACTCGATAACCAATGTGATGTTTATTTTAATTTTCGTTTATTATTTCCCAGGGCTATACCCAAATATTTTTAAACGGTTATAATGTAAGGTGATGTATTACAATCGATTAAATGCAGCGATATATTATAATTGAATAAATCTATTATCAATTTAAATTTTTATATTTTTTAAAAATCGTGGAATCTAGCTAAGAGTACTAATTTTTTTTATAACAATTAGTTCAGGTTTCATGCCTTCGTTCATCAGCATTTTATTTGATTATATTGATATATAAGTTTCAACTTGTCCCTCGTCAATCAATATTCCTTTATAACTAAATGTATTCATTTTCGTTTCTTATTATGCGTTTTCAGGGAAATAGACGAAATTTGTATTCATTGTTTTCCAATATTACGCTATAAAGTAATTTTCTGCATGTTCCCACGTTTAATAACATAAAAATTCCACATTCTTTTTATATTTTTATAAAAAAATATCGATACAGATATATGTATAGATTCTATGATAGTTCTTTCGTTGTTTACAAATTTCTTCTCGATTATATTTAAGGTATCAAGGAACAACGTTATATCTTCGTATATCCGAACAATATAAACTCCTTATGTGTTGACCATGAGGAGCGAGGATACACGTTACGCGCGTTCTTAGCTCCTCATTTTTCGCTCGGTCACGTTTCTCTTTAATATATAATGAAACGTTCAAAGGCTCACTGGGCATGTAATAACAACGGTAACGGCAAAGTACTTCAAGACGAATGATCGTTTTCATACCGTTGAGTGAAGCGCGAATTGATGGTTTGAAAGTATTTAATCTCAAAGCATCCAAACGTATTTATACATTATTGTGAGATATTTATAACTATACCAATGGAACCAGAGACATTTTTATTCAAATGACCTCTAAAATCGACATTTCCAACAGCATCATTTGTAATAAGGTAAATATATTTGAAGTCCCAGAAGAGGTATAGGATACAAAAATTGTTTAATGTAATAGATAAAGAGGAAAATGTTTAGTGCTCAATAATTTAAACAAAGTTCTTATATAAAAATATGTGATAACATGCAAATATAAGATTTCCAAAAAGTATTAGTAAATTAAAAAAAAGGAGGAAAAAAATCATCGCGTGATATTTTTTAAATTATGCAGGAAAAAATCAAGATACTTGGTAACTAAATAACTTACACTAGTTATACTGATAAACATAATTATTGTTTTTTTATAAACTTTTCTGCAATATAACTTTTTTACAAATGAAAGACAGGTTTACAAATGAAACACAGTTACTGTGGAAGTGGGGCACTAATATCTGATTTGATGAAATATTTATATTTGTATAAATATATATATATATATATATATATATATATATATATATATAAAGTAAGAAAACAATAATTCAGTTAATCAATATAACTCGCGAGAGTTATACTGATTAACAAGTCTTTTCATCAAGTTAAGTCACCAAGTACATTGATTTTTCCTACATAATCGAAAAATAATTGACCATATTTTTTTTCCCTTCATTTAGTCTGAATTTAAAAGGAAGATGTTATTTTTTAAAGATATTTTCAGTCATTGCTATTTGCTGTAAATTAATGCCTCAAGAATGCGCATGTGCCTCAAGAATGGCAGCACATGTGTACGAAAAAGCAAAGCCTTTGTAATGGAATTGAGTCTTTTATTAAGAAGAATGTGCTCTTAATCATATCTGATTATTTCAAATCACTTTACAGTGTACACGATGTGAAATTTATCTTCACATCAAGTATTACGTGAATAAAACAAATTGTAAATTGATAACCTCTCCATCATTTTCATTTCTAATCAAGTACAGTGTAAAATGACTTAAAATGAACAGAGATAAATTGAAAAAAATTCAAATTTCTTTAACACGATATGGATTTCATTAATAGATTAAACTAGTAAAATTGATTGAAAATTATTTTATTTTGGTTTTAATAAACACTACACTAATTATTTTTCTTCCTTAGTGAACTGAAGCTTATTTACGTCATTCGCCCTAAATAATATCGAAACGATAGTGTATCATTGATAATTAGCGGTAGGTATTATTTATTAACTTAAATATTATCAATGTAATTAAATACATCTTTTTATTTAAACTCTATAAAAAAAAATTAAAATTTACATTCTGGCAAGTAACAAATAGACCGAAATGAAAAAAAGTAATTCTGTAAGTTTGAAATATATTTTAGTACTTACTACAAAAGATTAATTTCAAAAGTAAACAGAACATCCATTACGTAACGGTATTATTAACCTTTCTTTCTTTCAAATATAACTTGTTTAACCTTATTTATAACGCCTCAAGGCTACACGTCAGCTATTAATTAAGTTGGTCCATTCTACATTTAATAACCACAATTTAAGTGACCCTACCTTTTATGAGGAAAATTATGGTCCATAACCATAACTCACGAGTCTAGTGTACTTAGTCAACTAGCTGTAACAAAGTAATGCATACATTAAGGGACTGAAATTAGTGTAATTGCTACACGTTAGTATGAATAATTACACAAACTAACAATGTTACTTCTTCTGTTGCTTATTTTAAAATGGAGCAGAAGAAAAGCTACCCTAAACAGTGACAGAAAAAATGTTATGTTTTTTGTACGTGTTGCTTATGTATGTACATAATATATTTAATTATTGAATATAGTTGTATTTATACTACAGTCTATTTTCGTGTTTATACACGATTTGAAACTCTTTTTCTTTGTTGAAGTTTCTAGTTTCCCTAATTTTTATATAATGGTAACTCTTATTTAATAATTAGAATCGTTGTTATAAAAACGGAAATTAAGAAGCGATGCGAGCAATCAATCATCCCCCATGATAAAGGTATGGATAAAGTGATAATACAACTTCAAATGGGAAGAATCGTCATTAACATGCATGATAAAAATTATAGTACGGTGTTATTTGTAGTATAAATTTATAGGATATGATTCCAAGCATAATAAAACTATTATATACTTCCCGTCCGTTTCTTTACTTTTGCAATTTTCTGTTCGCTTAAACTATAGTTATATTAAACATTTGAAAATGGAATGAAGCTCTATGTATGTTACCTTTTTTAACACTGTTCACTGGCACTATAAATCCTCTTGTAACTGTGCAGATAACATGGGTGAAATATAAATAATTGTGCAAAACTTGGAAAACAATGATGTGAGTTTTTGTTTGGAGAAATCAATATAAAAACCAACAATATTGTGGAAAAAACTTTTGTTCATAACAAAATAAAACACATGGGTAGTGAGGAAAACGAACGTTTGATAGAGTTTCTCCCTGTACGATCAGTCACTTCGCGCGTAAATGATTAGCAGATTAGCAGTAAAATAAGCCTTGTTTTAATTTTCATTATTATCTCATTTGTAGCTAAATATTTATCCATTATATGTGTTATAATACTGAGACAATAAGTGTGAAAATTTTCGTTAATGTCTATGCTTAACATGGTCACTTCAGGATAATAACATAAATATTATAATAAGGTTTAAAATTTTTCCTTTTAATACTCGTAGTGAATAGGTAAATTTTTTTATGTAGGTTCATTTTATTGAAAATATGAATACTGAATGAAATATAAATACCGAATCAATAATTCTATATTCATATTTGTTTGTTTCTGTACCGTTTTGTTTATCCTTTAGCAAAAATATTGCTTTTTCATTGTTTTATACAGGGGCTTTAGTATAATAACTTTAACAAGAAATAAAATAAATGCTTTGAGAATATTTTCGCACTTTGTGATTAATTATAGTAATTCTGTGAAAATGATAAAGCGTAATTCAAATGCATACTTCCGAAATGAATGTTACTGTTTTCTGTGATTCTGTTTTATAGTTTAAACTTAGATAAAAATTTAAATATTCCGATTTAGGAAAGTATGTGGCTTTACCACTTGTTCGTAAATGTATAAACTAGCCAATTTCATCTTATTAGTTGGAATTATTTCTATATTATGCAAGTTTGTAATCTAATAAGTATTACAGATTCACAAATTTAACCGTTCTGTAGAATAATGTATTTTCACGAATTTCTTTTTGTTTTCCTAAATATAAAATATTTTACAATCTTCTTTTCTATTATGTAAGTTGCGGAACTGTGAATCAAACTGGACTACGAAATATTAATCTTTATTTTTACATTCGGAAGTGACCTGAACAATCTTTTTTTTTCTCATTTAGGTCTGCCTTCCTCATATTTATTGTCAACAAAAAGGAGTCTTCAAGAAGAATTTCTAATACAAATTTTGATTTACTCTTAACTTATATAAATATATTTAATACTATATAAATATATCGTTACTCTCAAAAAAATTATTGTCCCGAGTTATTTTCATAAAAACTCTAACTCTCAAATGGCTTGATAAAATAATGATAAAATTGATTTTTTAAAAAATGCTGTTAATTTTAATAAAAGTTAAGTAATAGCTAGGAGTCAAATATATGAACATTCTCTTAGCCAAATATCTTGAAATATGAAAATATATACTTATGTAAATAGTCTCTAAGGAGTTTTTCGGTGACCACTTTATTTATATTTATATTCCAGAATCATGCAAATCGTCTAACGCTGTTTCACATAATGTATTCTATGTCTTTCAATATATTGCCCTCTGGAATTTTGAAACAATCATAAAATATATCGGTATACTTTTGTAATTCTTTGTAATTGATAATTGTTTGACTAGTGTTTCTATGCGAAAAAGAACAAAATTTATTTATTCCTTTTTTACAGTAGTTTTCTATTCAGAAGTTCGTAAAATTTTAGTTAATGAATTTAACTTTGATGGTTAAAAATGTATGAATAAACTCTCTTTCTCCAATTTCGAAATTCTTGATAAATTTGGTAAAAACCAATTTTTGTAAAAATGCTGTTAATTTTAGTAAAAATTAAGTAATAGTTAGGAGTCAAATATATGAAAGTTCTCTTAGTCAAATATCTTGTAGGTTGAAAATATATATTTATGTAAATATTCTCTAAGGAGTTTTTAAGTGAATATTTTATTGATATTTATATTCCAGAATCATACAAATCGTCTGACGCTGTTTAACATATCGTATTCTTTATCTCTTCACATATTGCCCTCTGAAATTTTGAAACAATCACAAAATATATCGGTATACTTTTGTAATTGTTTGTTATTGATAATTGTTTAACTAGTGTGTATGTGTGAAAAAAGGACAGTATTTATTTATTATGTTTTACAGTAGTTTTACTATTTTAATTTCAAATAATGAATTTTAACTTTGATGGCTAAAAATGTATGAATAAGCCCTCTTTCCCCAATTTCGAAATATTTGTTTAGTTGGTGAAATATTTAGGTCTGTAAAAAGGTTAAAAGTGAGAAACAAAAATTTATACGTTAAGCAATTAAACATTTCTAAATTTCCTGTAATTTCTTGAAATTATTACACGATTACCTATTTGGATAAAAGTAGGAAATCTTTGCATTTTTAGAGTTACATGAAATACTGGATAAATTTGAATGGAATTTTCTTTCTGATGCCATAAATTATTTTGGTCTAAATCCAGATTATCTTATACTTTGATCGAAGAAATTTAGTTGTCGATGCTCATCCCGAACCAAGTGCACGAGCTTTATGAATGGCAAACAGAAGTTTTAGAGACTGTGGCAGCGATTCAGTTCGAAGTTCAGGTTAACATAAATTTTTTTTCTGGTCAAGGTTGCTTTTGATATCCTAATACTATTCACATTCAAATAATAATCAAAAATGTGTATTATGTCACTTCCAGATGACGGTGGAATATTAAGGCCGTTGGTATGTAGATGTGGTGTGATCCACATCTGTAGTTTTTAAGTTGTATTCAAATTAAATAAAGAAAATTTTCCTCTTTTACGATTTGCATCCCCGCAAATGTAAAATTTACATATTAGTACCAATCTATAAAAACAATTATTTATTGTATAAATGAAAACCCAAATAAATTTTGTTACTTTCTAGAGTTATTACACGCTAAATTAAACTTGCAATTTCACCAGAATTCCTTTTTTGTATCTTTAAAACGTTTTGAAACGAAGTTAAATACTATTTTTAAATTATAAATAGAATAAATAACTTCGAGTTTTAAAATTGTAATAACTTTTTAAATTAGAGGGCAACCAAAATTATTGTCACTAAATATTATTCAAATATTCCTGCGATTCCTTTCCACGAAATATCCGTAACCAATTCGGTGCCATATTACCCTTTTTTATAGTTTGACGTAAGTTGCAGGCAATGTAAAGAATACTGCTTCTCGTTGGACTAGCTAATGACAACATTAAATATTTTTCCAATATGTCTAGAATTTAAATAAAATATTAGTACTTACTGGATCTCTGATATTTGCGTGTTATCACGTTTTACATACAAGAACTCTGTTTAAATAATTAAACACAACATATTTTTTCTCATATTCCTTGATACAGTGTGAGATATTTATTTGAAAGTGGATGATTTACAAATAAGATTGTATAATTTATTATTTTAAAAGTATGTATTCAAAAATCATAGTTGGAAAGATACGAATATTGAAAATATTTCCAGCCGGCTTTAGACTCAGTATTTTACATTGCAATAACGTTAACAAATTAATTTAAAAGTGAAAGTAATTTCTGGGTTTTATTTTATTACTTACTAAAATTATTTAAAAATTATATTACTTGACGATAAATAACGCGGTTTAGTACAATTCAAAACGATGCAATTATGGTCGTCTCGCAGATTAATATACTTCATTCATAAAATTTGCTATTTACAAGTTATCAGGTATTGTGGATCGTATTTTTCACAAATGTTATGGCATTATTTACCCAAAAGTAGGTCTTTCAAAATTATGTCTTAGAAAATAAAAAAATATAATTCCTTGTATAAATTTTTCATCACGATTTGGTTGTCATTGTTCTAAATATTTTTTGTTATCGACAGATAGGATATTAACAAGACTGTTTTTTATTAATGTAACTTAAAAACAGATTTTAAATAAATATCAAAGCAGATCACAATTGTCGCTAAATTATATGTAATAATTTAATTTTGTTTTTCATCTTAAAATACTTTACAAAATATCTTCAGTTTTCTTTGGCTCGACGTAAAATTGTTGTGGAAAGTATAAATTAATAGAGTTCGGATGTAATGACAAGGGAAATTTTGCAGATGATTAAAGGTAATATTTAGAATTTACGGCCGTAATAACAAAACATCACAGAAAAGTCAATGTATGAGGTAATAAGATGTCCTTTAAGTCATAAAGAGTACAGCGAAACTAAATGTGAGTTATAAATTGTCAGTTTTTTTTAAATAAATTTTAGTTTACTAATACGTAGAGTACGTATTAAGAACCTTTTAAAATTTACTTTTGAAACTTTTAGTACCTTTTGAAATTCGGTCTCCCCAGAAACGGTGAAATTCCAGAAGAATGTCAAACGATCCATCTGGTGCTTGAAACGAACAAATAGTAAGTAAAAGGTTTGCGAAGCAAACTAGAATATTATCATGAAAATCAACACGTTTATTGGTTTAAGTTTTTGTTATTTAGTGCTTCACTGAAATTCAAGTTTAATAAGCCCATCCTAGGTAATTACTAATATTTATGGGAATGCAAATTTTAGGTATTTCTAATTAGACCGCCGATTGCTTAAAATAATATTTTCTGTTTCGTGGCTTCAGTTTGTTCTCTCCTTTTAGTATATTTTGAAGGTATATCTTCGTAAGTTAAGGTGTTAAAATGGATTCTTATGTTTGATAGGAATACGCAATTGAAGAAAATATGACTGAAAAGAAAATTTACTTTTAGTTGTTAGTTATCAAGGAGAAAGAAAATTATAACGAGGAAGAAAGACGGGGTAAGCAAAATTGAGATATATCTAAAAGTTGATAAAATAAGTTTTTATTAAAAAAGGAAGATACGTTTGGGTATACATTGCTACTTAACTTGTCTGGATGGAGGTTGAGGCAAATATGTAGGTAATTTTATAAGGCAATTTTATACTTTATACTCTATTTTGTATCGAATAAATATTTAAATAATTTTAAAATTAGTCGAATTATCAAATTATTCTCACCAGATTATTTATGTGGTCACTGGCTATTTTTCAAATATTATTCCACAAAATGCCTAGAGAGATAATTTTATTTGGTAGTGTAGAACAAATTATTTTTCTATCAATGACAAAATTATCTACCAATCTTTGAGAATATACAAGTATATGACTAAAATAAAAAAAAAAAAACTTTCACCAATAAAAACAACGGGCACGAATATTTTACCAGTTTATTGAATAAAAAACGAACGAAAATAAGAATACGCTGTAACTCATTCGCACTTATGTAATAGCCAATAAAAATGACTTAGAAATTACAATATTTTCTTATTTTTTATTATGACATACAAATCATTGCACATACGCAGTCATTACAAAATGTATACAATAATTAGCCATCGTAGTCATGCATAGTAAACAAGTAAATTAAACACTGAAGTTCTAGTTTAATAAACACAAGTTTCGTATTTTCCATGGCAAAAGCTTCGTCAAAACAGTTTAACCGATCCGTCTCAACACGCAAAGCAAAATAAGGAGGATCCCAGTAGTATGTGCCCAAAATTGGCGTTGGTTAACACAAGGCTTTAGTTTAATAGAGAAGAGGCACAGTCAAGTTTTAAATTACACAACTAGTCCACTGAGCGACCTAACATGTTAAACGAACAGGCGATTAAAGTGATATTAATTTTAAACTTTCCAAAGTTCTTTGTTCCCGTTTATTTTGGTACCTAGACGTCTCTAGAATTGTTTATTTTTGACAAACTTTCCTTGATTACGTTTTAATCACAAAGGGATTTTTATTTGCTAATGCGACTTAATTTTTGTTAAGTTTTTAATTGGATTTCTTTTAAATTAGAATTTTAATTAATAAATAATAAAATTACTGAGTATTTTTCAGGCCTGTTTCGTAATTTTGAGTGATTTATTCAAAGGCGTTTGGGAATAGTCGTATAATTTCTTGTTGTAAATTTGTTGCGTAAAATGAGACATATTTATATTATGTTTATCACAATATTTGTTACCCTTGTTTATTATCTCTTAAAATTTATACAAAATGAATTGATTTACAAACGACAGATTGACAATGTAATAATTAAACAAAAGAGTGCGTAAATTCATTTAGGTAAAAGTTAAAAATATATAAGTCGTTAAAATATTGTTCCACATATACGTTATTATGTATTCACTGTACGGCAAATATTTGTATTTAATGATCATGATTATATCTTATTCAAGTTTTATTCTAAAGATTCAAACCCACTGTTCACTGCACTTAATTAGTTAAAGCCATCGATAGCAATTATATTTTGAGATTATATAATTAAAATCGGTTTAATGGTTAATGGCTTGGCCATAACTTTGGCCAAGCTCTTTTTTTATAAATTACCAAATGTTTTATGGCTAAAATGATGTATTGATTTAAAGCAAATTCACAACTATAAGCAAATTGCGTCAAGAAATAATGGCGAAGCAATTTGCCAAGTTCACTTGTTATTATTTTTGGGTGAAACGAGCATTTTTATTTTGATTGTTCATGAAAAGAAAAGATGGAAAATTATGAAAAATAGGAGTTTGAATTTTCATTAAAATTGAAATATTTTTTCTTAAAGATTTTACCTATTTTCATTTCTATAATATTTTGCAACATGATGCATAGTCACTTACCAGCTTTTATGTTCCAAGTATAAACCTTAAACATATCCGTCAAAATATTATATTACCTGCTAAGCTAATATTTCTTATGGTTAAGTAGAGATTAGATAAGGGCGTGCATAAAGAAATATTGTATTTTAATTTAATATCATCAATACGGCTAGCCGTGCATCTCTCAATACACTTTGATAAATATTGGTGATCGAGTTGACGCTTATTTGTAATTTTTGTATTGTTCCTTTAATTTGAGTAATACAAAACTCCTCCAATTGGAAACTGGGCCTCGTTACCTCTAATTATGCTAAAAATTTTTGCTCTCCAAACCTGAGGCCATAAGATTGTTAGTTCAATATTAAGAATATTTATTATGGATGCACGACATTTTCAAACATTGTTTGATATTCAACGCTGGATCTATACTGACGGGTTCCACAAAATAATTGAAAAATTTTACAATCTCCGTTTACACGGGGGAATATGACAAATATATATGAAACAAAAGAAAATGATACATGCTGAATGCAATTTAATGAAATATAACATTTTTAAGCCTTCACAATATTATATCAAAAATAGAACTGGGCTTAAGTTTGTGTGGAGCTAAATTGAATATGTGGTTAGTAAAATTACTATTTCAAATTCAGATTCAGCAAAAAGTTTCGTTTTCCGATTTCTTCACAAATGTTGTACATTATTTCTGTCATTTAATCCAATGTGTCAGATTTTATTTTTTATATACAATTTGGAAGATTTTTGCAAGACAGTAAATATTAGGGTCATAAATAATAAACACACTAGTTTTTCCGGTGAGATCTGGAATGTGATAGAAATTTCTCGAAAATATATGGTAGGTTATATAAAGACCGCAGAATTTAATCTTCTGTTGAATAAAGTTCACTACAATTTTCTGTTGAATAAGTTTCAGCGAACAACCAAAATAGGAAAATTTCATCACAAGAGCTTATGGTGGCTTCCCACGTGATTTTACAGCCGTACAGTATAATGGTATATGCACACAGTAAGCAGCTAAAACGGCGACGGCGATTTCACATACAACGCGCTGGCAACATCGCGCCCGCACTCTCCTTGAGGGCTCAACCGCCTGTTGTGTGCCGACACCATTACGCGGCGCATGAAATCACGGGCCGTGGTAAGTCACCATTAGAGTGACATTGCCTGATAAATTTCGATTAGGACGAAAAGCGAACGAAGCAATGCTAATTACATGCACAACGATGAGAAAGATATACTCTGCTATGACATAATATTAATTTGATATACAAAGATAAAAAGAAGGAAATTTTAATCTCTCCGATAATAATTATCAGGACCGGCTTTCTATATTAAATTTAGAAAAATTAGAAAGCCTCATTGAAACAGATCGTAGTTTAAGTTTACTTTATTTGACAGAACTACTCCCATGCCCTTATACTGCTGTAGAAAATAACTTTATACTTTTGTTAAGAAGTGAAAATATTCTGTTTGGCTACTATATAAATGACGACTTATAAACTCAGATGGCGGCGTTATTAACCATTAATCTAATAGATTCATAATCGAATAACACATCAAATCTAATTAGAAACACGGGTCTTAAAATCATTTGCAGTATGAAGTATCCATTAGCCGTAAACCATTAAATGTAACTATAAATTTTTACCTTTCGTTAATCGTTGTATGCCAGTTTAATATTAATTGTTTTATGAACACAAGTTAAGATGTATGATTTAATGTTTTCAAAGGAACTATACACTATATAATTTTGACGACGCCCTGTACTATTGAAGTGCTTGCTTATTACATACTTTACACAAAAACAAAAGCTCGTAATATTACGGTAAACGGTAATGCTTACAATATAAACATTTATTTTAATCTTTGTTTAAAAAAAACTGCTCAATGAAAAATGTTTTCATTTAAACTTTATAGTTTTTAAAAACTCAACATCCCAAGCTAACTGATTTATTAAACATTTTACGATCAATATCCTTGTTAAAAAATATTCAATATATATCCAAAAACAAAAAATAAATAGGTATAATGAATTTTGCATAAATAAAAATATTTTACAATAAATTCTGTTTCCGTCCGGGATCGAACCGGAGACCTTGTGCGTGTGAAGCACACGTGATAACCACTACACTACGGAAACCGGCAATGTTGGCTTCGAATTTTTTATATCTTAATCTTTCTATTCTTATACCGTTATAATATTGAACGCAGAAAGTTCGGGAGAATCGAACTTCTAACATGGATATTATGATGGGTCAAATAAATTATTCGATTATGCCTATATTTACTTGAAGGCATAAAAGTAGTTTTTATAAAAAGTGTTAATTTAGGAAATTATTTTTTTTATAAATGTTTAAGAAATCAACTCAGATTTATAAGAATATGCTTTTACTCGAGTTAACAGATTAATAGTCGGGAGCGAGAAAAGTTCTTTATATATAAATATTTCTGAGGGATTCCCTGTATTAAAATGTCTTGCATCGAATGAAATAGAATCCGTCGCATTTTTTAAATTAAAATTTTACCACTTAGTTAAAATTATAAATTTTTAAACAAAATGACAATAAATGATAAAAAGTTAGCGATGATGTTATATCAGGTTTTCATAGTTAAATGATCAAAACTTTTTAAGCATCCAATGAACACATTACAATTTATTTTCATGAAAATTATCTAAGCGCGCGACGATGCGCAAGCCATGTTTCGCTAAACCCACAGTGCGCATGCCGTGTCTTATTTACAAAACGGTTTCGAGTAATTTTTTGATTTTCAATACTAATGTTACAGAGGATAAAACAGAGAAATAATACAGTGGATCCTAAATTTCACAGATCTGGCTTTACTGTTTCTCAAAACTGTCCACCGATAATCTTTGATTTTTGAACTCACTGTCAGTCACGCTCAATGTACTTAGAACTTCCAAATTTGACTCATAAGTAGGGTTACATAACTCACATGTATACATACATACGTACACAAGAGAGTAATATGAGAAAATGGAGCAAGTTTAATGGAAAATCTGATAATTGGATAAATAGATTTGTATATGGTTATTTTACTAGAGTTTGTATAGATGTGCGCGGCATTGGTAACTTCATTTTAATTTGTTCAAAACTAACTAAAAATACGAGTATATAATATTAAATCACCAATCAAAGCTAATCGATAAAAAATTATAGTTATCTTTGATGGGAGTAGTATCAAAAATAAAGATAAAATTGTTCTAAAAGCAGTTCATGCTCAATCTTCGGTTTTTAGAATAAAACCTTTCGTGATCCTCGATGTATAATTTGAAGACGACAAGTCATTCTGAAGTTGTGCTTTATACGTTTTAGTCTCATAAAACGATTAAGAGGAAAAGCGATATCATTCGTCTTCAAATTAAATAACATTTATCTGTCCATTCTTTGAAAACTTCCTTTAATTCTCTAACATCGTAATGTTCTACTTTTGTTGTTGTTTATTTAGACTAATCTTGAACTAATATAAACAACATTGATTGTTGCTACTGTATTTTATTAACCAATCTGTATTTTATTAAACAATCAGAGTTAAAGTGTAAAAACTACTAATATTTCTAATATATTTTCCTCTTTTTAAGAATGAAATTTTCTTATTATATCTGTTTATAATTATTTTTATTATACATATTTTAGGGGGTACCATGGGATTCATTAAATGAGAATTTGATGCAATGGAACCTCTTGTAAGAGGTTCCATAAGCACAATTTAGAATACTTATTTATTATAGGTTAAGTAAAAAAAGAATGCTTTAGAAAGGAATTTGTGAGAATGTTTTTTCTTAATTCGCAAATAGAACCTCAAGTAATTCGATATAAAACATAAAGCCCGAACGATTCAAAATGAACCTCCTCTCAAACCTTTAATTTATTTTCAATTCAATGGTAAAATTAGACATAAAAACAATCATTCGTCTTGAAGCATTTCCTCATTTGTGTTGTTATTAAATGTTCAGTGTACCTTTGAATTTATCATTTATTAAAGGGAAACGTGACCGAGCGAAAAAGTACACGCGTAATGCGTATCGCGTTCACCACTTAAGGAGCTTACGGCGCTCGGAGTTGTTTGAAGTTCTTTGATAAAACTGTGAGTCAATTATTTTAAAACGGATGCTTTGTAAATAAAGTTGTCCAATTTATTATTTTAAAAGTGTATATTCAAAAGTCATATTTGAAATGCGACGCATATTAAAGATATTTGCAGTCGACTTATATTTGCAATGAACAATTGTACTTGAAAGGGAAAGTGGTATGAGGAATTTGGCCACATTAAAGTGCATTTAAATAGTTAAGAGATCTTGAAAATTACAAATAATGATTATATTTTGCTTATTAATATAAATCGTAATTTAATGAAATTTCGAACTATATGATTGAATATGCAATTTTGCAAATAACAAAAACAAACGCTTTTTTCATATAAATGTAATCTAAATACTTCCCTACAACTATTGTGATCGAAGAGGCACAACTCTTGAATTAATTTTATTGTCAACGTTACGGCGTGTACAGAAATAATTTTGAAAAATTCTCAACCGTACAAGATGTGCCCTTTTCGAATTTTATGCACTTACAAATACTTCAACGGTTTATCCAAAATACATCTAATTCTTTTTCATGTGATTCAATATATTATAACTATTGCATCATCCATCAGTTCCATCCATTGCGTTGTCATCAGCTAGTAAACATTTTTCGCGTTTTCACAATGATTGTTTACGATTCTGACACAGAAGTTTTGAACAAAGGGGAGTAAGCAATACTGAGAAATATAAAGAAGTTGTCACAAAAACTGCTAAAATAATAGATTTATCTCACTTAAACCACAAAGAGAAATAAGTACCACGACGATGAACGGGGGAGACTTGCCGGTAAAAGTTACATTGATTTATTTTTTATCCAATTTTTTTTATTTAAAAATTAGAAGGTAGATTATTTTTGATTTAGTTAAATTTCATTCAATAATGTATAGATTCAATATTAAATTGTGTTTCTGTATGTAAATAAGGTTACCAGAGCTTTTGGGGAATGGCGAATAGGGTGGCAACACGTTAGTAATACCTTCGGTGTTAGAAGCATCTAAAAGATGTGGCGACCTCTTACCGTCAGGGGGTATAATATATATTTACGCGAGGTATGGTTGTTGATGACCGATAAATTGTTATAGATGTCCCCAAAAATATTTTGATGATTTATCTGCATTCTGCATCACGATGCATTAATTGGATTAATAAATTCCTTTGAAACTAAAGACCGGCAAGATATTTGTTTTTACAGTACTACATCTAAAGACCCCACAAAGCCGTACCAATGATCTAGAACCGTTTAGGCTTTTTCTCTATGAAGACAAAGCCTAAAACGGTTTTATGTAAGTATTTTGTGGAAATTTCTACCGAAGAAAAAAGGTACGTAAATCTGCTTTCGTAAGTTTTGAAATGCAGCTGTTATGAGGTCTGCCATTTGACAGAACTAAAACCTTACAAGATTCTAGGGGTGAAACAGTTGATACGAGAAGAAATATTGTTCGTGGTGAGCATTTCATTGATATTTACAATTCTATATACTGTCTTAACAAGAAGGAAATTCATTATTCGAATGACATTAAGAAACGGAATTTGACATCGTCATTGTATATTAAAAAAATTACATGAAGTATTTTTGAGCCGGAATCCCAAAATGACAGGCAAAATTAACTGTCAATCCTTTCGAAAATATTTTAATTCGAATTTTGACTTATCATTTGGTTGACCGATCGATGTTTGCAGTAAGTGTGAAGAACTAAATGTTAATATAAAATATCCCTTCTTTAATGATGATGCGAAAAGAACAGCAACTGCAGAATTGATAGCAAATCAATTTCGTGCAAGCTAATTTTATAATAAAGTTAAAGAAATGGAAGAAAATTTGCGGATAATAAAAGAATTTTAGGTTTTATCTTCGACTATATGCAAAACTTACCTTAACCTACTTTACCTGCACAAGAATTTTTATTATTGACAGCTTAGGGTGTATAAATTCTGCATTCATAATATGAGGATAGGCAAATGAACATTTTACTCATATTATGCGAGACAAGCTTTGAAAGATACCAATAAAGTCTCAAGTTTCTTAAATAATTACATTAATAAATGTATTCCAAGTTTAATAACAGATCTCTATCTTTCCTCTGATGGTTGCCCCCGACAGAATAAAAATAATATGGTTTTTTCATTTTTAATAGCATTGCCTATGCAAAGAAATATGATGATCCTATATTTTCCAACACGTGGTTACTATTTTAAATGTGACAGAAATTTTCTAATCCTCAAAAAGAGAATTATACGCGAAGATCGCGTTTTCACCTTTCAACAATATATTGATCTTATAGTACAGTTCAGTAACACCAAGAAATTTAACATTGTAAAAGTAAACATAGAAGACATTTTTGATTTCAAGAAATGAGTTCATCTAAACTTCATAGCTAAACCTTTATCAGTAAGAAGTTGTAATGATGTGACGTGTCTCAAGAGACATTCATTCTTTCCAAAGTAAAAGGCGCTTGGAGTAACTTACCAGGCCAAGCTGATCTAGCTTATGGTGACAAAGTACCTTTAAATCATTCAAATATTGCAGAGATTGCAAGATGATACCAGTAAAATTTACAGACTTTTATGACGAAATACTGCAATGGCAAACTATAGATGAAAGAGAGGCTGCAGAATAAGATTTTTAATGAAATTCCGTTAGTCATGTTTGATTTGTTTATGATACCGATAATACAATTTTTCAAAATTTATATGGTGTTTATCTTTAAATTTTATCTACTCAATACCTTAATTTCGAAAAGAACATATCTCATATATAAAAAATCTTAAAAAATGCATGTAAAAATTCAAATTATTGATGTCAAAATTTAACATCAATAATTTCTGTAATTTTTCATTCCTAATTGACGAAAATAATAATTTTTTTAATTCCTGAACATTTTTAATTTTCAGACATATGCCCTTTTTGAAATTATCTATTAAGTTATTGTGGTTTCTTATAAAATATCGACCTATTTCATTCATTAAATCTACTATTTCCATATTATTAGGTTTACTTTTTTTGCATTTTTTACAAGCAAGAAAGTCATTTTAATTTTTTTATTAATAATTCTTTCATTTATTATATAATCTGAATAATATACATACTACTTTAACCATAAGTGTGAGTCACAATGTGTTATTTGATAGAACTTAAATTAAGAACTTAAATTACGTATTCGGTTTTATATTTTGTACCAAATCAATTTTGCAACAAAAAAAAACTGAAAAAAATTTTTTTTACTTACACTGTTCCTGTTCAGAATCCATGTCCATTGCAAGTTAGTTGCAATTTATTTGTGGTGGAAGAGAGTTATAAAACATTTCCGTTCCATTGGCACAAAAAATGTCACATTTTAAGATTGTGAAACTTTTATTTATCCGTCCATTATAATATCACTTTGGATAGATACATAATCGGTACGTACTACTGAGAAATTATTTTGAATTAATTAATAAATGAACAGTTTAAAAAATAATTAAAAAAACGCTCTTTTATAAATATGGAATTAAAGCCAAAACAATATTGAAACTATTTCGTGTAAATAGTGAATGCCATGCTTGTTAAGAAGTATACTATTTGAGTGTTGAAACGTTTAGGCTTTTCATTGAAATCTAACTGAATGGTTAAGTATTTTCGTTCACATAATATTAACTTAATAAGCAAAATCATTTATTTTTCAGAATAAATTATCCCATGCTTTTACACTCAAATATTATACTTAATAAAAAACATGGCCTTTAATAAAGTTCTTACAGAATAGGCAGAGAAAAGTGGGTCGATAATTATTTTTTGCTTTTATTGCAAGATTCTTAAAGGAGCGTTTTTAATTTTTTTTTTAAATATTACTTTATTATTAATTTTTAAAGGCTTATTTTAAATGAGAGAAAAATTGATGATCTAGTTTTATATTACAGTTTGTACTTTCTCGATATGTGTTATCATATAAAATATCATCAATGCCCTATGATTTCAAACAAACTAAAGAAGCCCAAACACAGTTAAGATTCTTTGTTCTGAAATTCTATTATTAGGTGATATTGAGTTTCAGCGTCTAACTTCCGGTTCCGTCACTGAATCAGTCCGATAGATAATATTTTATTGTATATATATATATATAAATATATATAATTGATTTAATAATACACTTCATAATACTTCAACAAGCGTAGATTAGGGCGGCAGAATTTAAATATTAAGCTCCTGAGGCATTTAAGCAATAAGTTTAACCATCAATTGACCATCGATTAAGTATTGGACCATCGATTGACATGTGTTATATTTTTATTAACATTTAAGGGTATATAGTATTTCTAATTAATTTATTTACAAATATTATTTTTTCATAACGTAAATATATTACACGCTACACCTTTTAAAGGGATAAAAAGAAACTAATTATAAAATGTATAAATCCACATAGAATTAAATATAACTGATTGGATTTTTCTTTTTATTTATACTGCAGCATGTCCCATTACGCTGATTTTCGAGATTGTAGGTCGACCGGAAGTACCTTGTAGGTTTTGATGATCAGCTAACAAGCTTAAGGCGTGAATAAAAGAAATAAGCTTTAAAAGGCCATATATTTTTGTTGCGTAATTCAACATTTACACAAAGATGTTAATGTATATGTCTCAATATGCGATATTAATTTTAACTTGATACCTTAGGCTATTTCTGGAAAGACTTTACAGAATGACGGAAAACCAGGTAATCTTATAATGATTCCGTTATTTTAATTTTAATGAACGAAACCCTAAAATAACGATAAAACTATTAGATTCGTCGAATTTGCTCTCATGCTACCCGCCGTGAATAGAACTAAAAAAAGATGTAAATATCTGAATGTATTCTGAACGAGTATATCTATTAAGTTCAAAGAAATATAATTGTTTTGTTTACTTCGAGTAAAATTACTATGTAATGCATGGTAATTTAAAGTTTGTAGGTTATTCTACTGTGACATAAGGAGAGGCATTATTACATAATTACATATCTAAAGGGACTTGGTTTAACTATTCACGTTGATGACGTTTGTGAAATCAGGAATACTTTAAAAAGATCTAAAGTAAATTGACGAATTTACGAAATTATGTAATATTAATAAAAATTATATAATAGTGTGTATATATATATATATATATATATATATATATATATATTAGAACTCAAATTAATATTTACAATACTTTCTAATTTGAGAAAAACATGATTCGCATATTATGAAACTGATATTTTTATTCAGTTATAAAAATGAACGCGTGTCAATATATGGTGCAATACTTAGATAAAACTTATTGCTTTCACGCCTCAAGAACTTATTATATAAATTCTGCCGCCCTAATTCACGCTTGAAACCCCGAGCAAAAGTTAATCTATTTATATCACTATAATTATCTAAACAAATCAATCGACATAAATTTTTATTTAAATTCAGCATATTGATCAAAATAATATATTTATATTGGAAACTACCTTACATATGATATTACTGCGTTGATGGAATTAGACTACATATTTCAATATACAGCAAAATGAAATACATATTTAATTTTGGTGAGATTAAGTAAAGAAATAAAAATTCGACGAATAATTTTTATATGGAATCTTGAAAAAAATTAGAATGTTATCCTACATTGAATCGGTTAAAGAGATTAACATATAAAAACATTTTAACCCAAATATAAGTGAAAATTACGAAATGTATTATTAAATCAATGATTAATATAGTTGGATTCATACTTTCACCGCATTCACATCCCTCTAATTTTGCACGCTTTATTTTAGGTACACTTTTATGCATGTACGCTTGAATATAATGGAATCTTTCAATTAAATTATTACCCATTTCCGGACGTTCGCATTATTTGAAATTTTGCACACGTATCAAAAACCGATGACAATACCATACATTAATGACTAAAATTAGAAAATTTAATTATACTTAAATAAAAACTAAAAAACAACCCTTTTGTAGAAAAATGTACTAAAATTAAATAACATTGATATATGAAGATCTCACTACGAACGAAAGGAAGTCTTACAACTTGGTATAAATTAATTTTTTTTGAACAAACTAAAAAAGGATAAAGCGACGGACAAAAATATTAATTTTATTGTAAAAAAAAGTTAGGTTTTCATTTTTATAACAAGCACCCCACCGTTTTTTACATTAAATTAAGTACTGATCATACTCGTGCTTGAATCACACTCGTACTCTGCTAACTTGAGTGTTTTGTTCATTACTAAAACATAAATTGTTTATTAATGTAAAAGAATGCGTGGGGTGCTTTCGACTAACATTTTTGTAACAAATTGTTTTTTACATTAAATTAAGTGTTCCTGATGCTCAAATCAGTCTCGCACCCTGCGAGCTTGCCGGTCTTCTTTATTATTTAAACATATACAGGCTTTTAATCGCAATGGTGTCAAAACTCCTTTTTTCATACTTCCAGATCAATAATTTCAACACCAACAGAGCTATTTTATTGTTTAATTATCTGCAAAACACTGGACATAAATAATTATAAATTAAGCGTAACCTCTTTTAATTTGAAAATAACTATTTTTTTAAATAAGAAAAAAAATTTAAATTTTTAAAAATTAATTCAAAACACCTGCGATGAGGGTGTCGAACACGCCCATGTATGGGTTCCCAGCTTTAGATTTATATTGAATTTTAATAGCTTATTATAACACAAAACTGTCCTTAAGCCTCAGTTTTACATCAGTAATAAAATTTGATGTATTTTTTCATAGGTCTTAGATATTACAAAAACGTGCAGTTTTTAAATTGCGCTCATGTTGGTTGAAAATAGCTTTTCATCTTGTTAAAGTTTCGTCATAGTATGAAATGGTTTATACAAAAAAGTGTAAGTATTACAGTATTCGTTTTATTGCAAGTATTTGCTAAGGGCTACATTTTATCGTTCCTTCATATATGTTTCGAAATTTTAGAAGTTACGAGCGAAGTACGTTGTCAGGCCAATAATTTATTTCCAAAACAAATTTGACTTTTACAATAACTTATGTACATCTGCATATAATTCCAGGGATATTTCCAACAGACTCTTGGCCAGTTTTCATAGGGTTCCTGAGCTTATATATCACATGGTTTTATTCGCAGACAACTAATGTTATGAAGCTGAAATTTGGCAAGTTGAACATATTTGTAACGACCACAATGTTATGAAATAAAACCTTTTAAATTTTTTTTATATTTCCTCCCCTACTATGGGGTGAATTTTTTATTCGAGTACCCCATTATCGTTGGGTATCGTTGAATAAGTATTTTAAAATTAAAGAAAGGTATGTTATGAAAACATTATCGATAAGAGGATCTTATTAAGAAATATCAAGCATTAAAATGGTAATTGTTACTAAAGTGACTTGTTGTCATCTCATCAGCTAAACCGCTATTTTTAAATATCTGAAAAATATTTACAAGAGTAGTGTGTATTACGAAATAAAAAGAAAACTTATCGTAGCTAAGTAGGCTCTCTTAGTAAGAGTCGATCAACTTACGATATATGGTTGGGCCTGTGAACAATTCACAGAAACTTTATGCACAAGTGTCAATCAACTACAAATATAACTTTTTTTATTCTTCTACTCTTCTTTCTAACTTCAAAATTCATTTAAATTCATATTAAACTACACGGTGGCTTGTTAACATAAATTTAAGTTTAATAAGAGATATTTAATCGATAAATATTTTAAGGTATCGAACATCCTCCCACTTGATGGAGTAGGTAATTACTTGTTTATTCTAATCATTGCGTTGAGGCCAATATTTAGTTTTGCGTCATTAATTAACCACCGTACAGTAAATTCCATATTAATTTGCAAAAATAAGATAGTAATTCAGTAGTCACATACAGATGGCCAGACGTGATGAAACCATTAAGGTTTTAGCTTAGGCTGCAGGAACAAAAAATCTCTCTTTTTAAAGATAGCTACATTTATGATTAATATAATAAATAGTTTTTTCTTTCAGACATACAACGTCTAAAATATCAACCTTGTTCTAAGATTATGATTTTTTAAACGGGCACTCTGTTTCACATAACTTGGTTAATTTTTATTCTTTTAACGAAAATGTATATGATAATATTTTAATGTATTATTAATGACATACTTTTTCTCCAAATTAAACAAATTTAGTGACACAAATTTTTTACCCCTTTTTGTATTCTCCCTCAAAATTAATCAATAAGATGTTGTCAATTAATTTGAAAGGTTGCACTGTTTAGGTGATTGATTTCTGGCTTTGGCTGCACTTTGGAAAGTTTAGGTATTTATTTGATTTGCATTATTTTCCGTTCCCGAACCGTCCCGTCCGTTCATCTGTTGAGGCCATTGAACCAATTATTCAGATTTCTATGACGAGAAAATGCCAAAAAATTATAAAGGCTGTTTTAATGGTTGAAATGAGATTGGTTGGTCCATATCCATATTACTTTCAACAATCCTGTTGTGCAAACCATTTTGTCCTTATGATATTTTTTTAAATAAATTAATTTATTTTAAAAACTATTGACTCCCTCAAGATTTCGACCTTTCTACTTGGCATTAGATGAATATATAACAAATGGAATAGATTAGAAACTGTAATTTTTTGTAAAATGATTGAACATGAAATATTTAATTAAAGGAAACTACTTAAATTGGAAATCTATTAACTGATTTTTGGAACCAAATAAACCGAGAGAAAAAAAAATTAGGCTGAAATTCCTCGCGACCCATCTTATTTTGAATAGCCGTTAAACTTTTTTTATATGTCAATCAAAAGAGTAATTGATGATTTATTGCTTTTACTTTTAGTTTTTCCGTAAGGAAATTTTGGTCACTAATTTAGAAAATATGGTGTTGTTTGACAACCTGTAAAATGGTCATGATGTCTGACTGTTCCATATACTTATGAATTTAACTTTAATTTTATACACGCAATATCTTCTTGTATAATTAATACGAAAGTAAAGTTTTTTCAATAAGAGGGCTTCGCATTGAAATGTCAAATTACCATCTTTGATTGTTGTCAAAAGGAGATTATGACAGCTCTTTTAAATAATATATAGATTACGATGATACATAGGCAACTTATTATCTCAAATACAAAAGAATACATCCATAAAAACTTTATCGAAATCCTTTTAGTCATTCTTGCGTTACTCTGAGACAATAAACAGACTCATCAGACAGAATTGAACAATTTGGAAAATAATATTTTTGTGCTTTGTTACTTTTACATTCCCAAAAATCTTTTTCGTAAACTCTTTTAATTTGTAGATAGAATAATTTTGTAGTTTTGTTACATGTATAGATAATTGAGTACGTAATAATCAAATTTATACGTCCTAATAATGATCTACTAAATTAATATAATTACAAATTCAGGCAAAATATAACAATTTCAAGTAAATTGAGGTAACAAAGTGAGCTTATATCAAATATTTAAAACATCGAAAAATGTTATGTGCAGAAGACAACCCGCAATAACGCCTGTCCGCATTCAGATTGCTTACTTAAGCACTTATTATTTCCATACCACTCTATAATTCATTTCTGTGTATGCCCAATTCACCAATATATGTCGGGATAGACAATTTCATTGCGCGCTTTAAAATATACGTAGCAACCTCTATTAATATTAATGGATACCCATTACATTTTTTAATAGCTACGCGTCTAGTAGTAAAGTATTTTGTTGTTGTTGTGTTGTACAAATGCAAAGTAAATGAATTGTTAAAATAAAAAAATTGCATATTTTTCGATTAAGTTAAATGATAACAGATAATAATAAATTTCAACTTCTAAATTTCCCAGAAAACTTCATTTGAATTGAATCAGTAGTTTTTAAGTGATGTGTATTCAAACAGACATACAGACATAAATTAAAAAAAAGTCTTTGTTTTCTATCACTTTTATTATGTAGTAATAATTTTTTTTCATGAATATTAACCTACACACAGGCCAATTTTACCATTTTTATGTGTATAATCAAACATAATAGCACAATCCATTATGCTTATACGAATTGACCCATTCGATGACCATCATATCGTGAATAAATGTAATTACAATCGTTGCAATGATAAATTTCCAAAAACTTTAAGGAAAGCTGTTTCGTTTACCGTTGACAAATAATGAGAACAAAAACAAACTTAAACCGCTGAGAGCTTACTTATCTTTCTGACTTACTAAAAATATTTAACAGGAACTTTAAGTAAATTCACAGCTACGAATAAACTTTTCAATAAGGAAAGGACATTGTCAAAAGACGACAAAACAATTTACTTACTTCGCTTTATCAATATAAATTTCTATTGAAGAAAACATTCAAATCTAGTGTTGATATTTTAAATTATTTGAAGCACTTGCAAACTTTCCTTTTTATAAAAGGAAAGTTTGCAAGTACTTCAAATAATTTAAAATATGTGAAGTACGTGTTTTTTATGATTTTACCAATATTTTAATTCGAAGTACCTCAATAGTATAAAACTAATATATACATGCCAGTGCCAAAAGAAAATCTGTTTTTTCCAAAGTAGTTGAAGAGATTAAAAGGTAGATATTTTAAACAAAAGCTATTTATTATATTACAATCAATCAACAATTTATGACAAAAATTTGGAAAAGGAACGAGTAATTGGGTAACCATTGAACTTTAAACGCTTATCAGTTTTTTTGGGTTTACGTAGCATTGTGTTTATTTAATAAAATAATATTCCTTAAGGTAAATATTTTTAAACTTTTTTCAGGAATTTTATTGTAATTTTATAAAAAACAATTTTCCGAACTTTGAAATTTTTGTAAATATATGTTTCGTAATATAATCTTTGGTCACCATCTATGCTTCTAAATTATTTTCTACTGCTTTGGTAGATGTTATAGTTGGTTTTGTATTTCCCTGGAATTGGAATACGTGTTGTCCACTTATGGACAGAGATTTACTACTTATGGGTTCTGAAGAAAATTGAGGTAATTATTTTCCTAGTCTAATACCTTCATGTATAATTTTATATTTAACACTTACACCATTATAAATTTGCCATTATAAATTTGTCTATACATCGAAAATTCACAGTAAAAAGATGATAAATAAGATGCAGTATCGAGTTTCGGTTCCCGAAATACAATAATTTCTCTTTTCACTGTTGCTTACACATGGTGACTGCATCAATTACTACAGTTACATCTCTACTAGAGGTAACTGTTGCAATGACTGCAACAGTTACCTCTTAAAAAAAATTTAACCTCATTTTGCGTCGTTTGAAAAATGCGAAATTTAATCCATCTATACTTTGAAACAGATAAAAATTTTAAATTTATGTAGAAAGGCATATATATGTATATATATATATATATATATATATATATATATATATATATATATATATATATATATATATAATAGGACAGCTAATTACTTAAAAAAATAATTAAAAACAAAATGTTTACATTTTTCGAGGTATGTGAACTGCTAATGAATCCTACGTAGAATTTCCCTTTTTATTATACTGTAAGAATTTTCCATTCATCAAAGAACATATTATTATTATAATAAATAAATTTATAAAATAATGATTCTAAAATAATTATTTTCCTTTATTTCGCAGGTTTAATCAGAAAACGTCACCGTAACGACCAAGGGCTCAAAGAATAAATTAGTAATGGGAAAGGGAAAACTTACAATTGAAGTAAGTAAATTAATTGTATTGTGCAGACACAATTTTAAAGGAAAATAAATTAAATACAATCAGTGTTAGATGTACTCTTTCACTTAAATATCATATTACATTATCCTTGTAAGAATAGAATTTTTAAGCACCATACTGTAGAAGATTGGAGTTGGCCAATATATATAAATCAACCTGTGATGAAAATACAGCAAAGAATTATATCGTTTTTTAGGATATATTTAAATATATTTAAGAGATAAAAATAGCATCATAAGTGTTTAGTTTGTATTATCAATGTTATCATGTTTGAAGAGGGTCTCGTAATGTATTAATGTTAAACTTCGAAACCAATTCCTCTTTAGGTTACGAATAATAATAGGTTTTTAAAATAATTAATACAGGTCTTTAATGAGTTTCATTCTTTTCCCTTATTTCTTTTCATTTGCCACCTTGTTAAAATTGAAGAATATATATATATTTTTTGGATATTTAATAAACTATTCGATAGTGACACACTGAAGAAATCATTATCACACTTTGATTTTTTCCCGGAGCATAGGTAACTAGAGTGTTGCTACGAAACAAATCAAAATACAGAAGTATTAGCTTTTTGATTTTATGAGTAATTCTGGTAATACTTAGAAATATTTGTTTGTCGTGGTGCTTACATAAGTCAAGTCTTTCCTTTCAATATATTTATTACTTCATATTATGAGAACCAGTCATCTTCTGTAATATTTCTGTTCGTTCCAAAAATGAATTCGGTCAATTGAAATAGAAATTGTGTTTGTGTGGTGAAAAGATTACACTTTTCATTATACTATATGAGCATCTTCTTTTTTAGTATATATGGAAGCTCTGTCAAGATAACACGTCTTAACATGATACAAATACAATTTTTCATATCTACTCTGAAAATACAATTGCCTCTAAACATATAATCTTGTCGACGATCAGATATTTTGAGTAATTGCACTTTTTTAACAAATTTGATGTGGGTTGCAAAAAATGGATAACAAAGTACAATTTTTCCCCAATATCCGTAATTTTTTGGATCCCACTCCTAAAAATTAAAGAAATGGGACCCTTATCACTTGACTGTTCTTCTGTCTAAAACATGAAGTTGGTTATACTATACTATATTAGTTCTCAAAAAACAAGAAAATATTGAACGATATTCTTATATGCTCCAGAATAGCGAAAGTAATGTTAGGTTATTAGTAATATCGATAAAAATCGGCTTTATAAATTATTATCGATATTTTTAACTCTAAGAGCATAATTCATTCACTCAGAATTAGGAGACTTCGACCTAAATAGATTCGTTATAAAATCAAAAATTTAACGAGCAAATATATATAATATATTAAAATATTTCAAAAGTAAATTTATGTGGACTTAAAAACGTTAACTTTAAGGTATTTTTCGATGAGGGATGTCACGGGTATGACTATTTTCAAAATATATTCGCTTAAACGTTTACGAAAATTTTATTCACCGGAGACAAAAGTGCTATTTGTCAAACTATTCTATTGAATGCTATAGATTGTGTAGCTGCGTGTTAAGTAGAACAATCCATCTAATTATATACAAAGCTGGAATGAATTTATGGTAATCGTTTGCGGCTTATTAGAAATTAATTAATTCCTTCTAATTCCAATATCATTAATTCCTTCCTCAAGTAGATTCAAACACATTTTAGTTTACAACCGTATCGTATCGTTCTGATTTTCTGTGCCAATTCTTTCTGATCTTTCTAAGTAGCCACGAGCCTGACATTTATAGGTGAAAATTTATCTCCGAAGCCATTTTTAATTTCCGCTACAAAGCAAGAAGTTGCTTGGAGTAAAATTGAGTTGATTACTGCCACGGTCAATTGCTTGTGGATTTGTATTTTTATTTCAGTTTTAAAAAATAAATAATAAATGCATATGTTTCTGTTAATACTTCTTACTAAACTCAAGTATAGCAATAGATGATGATATTAGTAATTACTGAAACTGATTAAAAGAAAACATATCATAATCCTATTTATTACAAAAGAAACAATATTTGTGTTTAACCCCTCTTCCCTTGAAAAAGACATCACTTTGAAAATGACAATGTACAAATGTTTCGTCTCACTAGGTATTATTTATTAAATGCAAATGTTGAAAATGAAATGATGAAAATATTACGTACTCTGAATTTAGGAATATTTAACGATAAAAACACTTCAACAAATTATATGTTTAAGCTTTTTAATCTGTTCAAGTTATGCAATAAGTAGTAATATTTCGTATTTTCGTTGTATTAAAATGTTAATTTATGAAATTGTAATTTTACGATTACCCATTAAAACGATTTGAACAACATTACAAATCGTTTTAATATACCTACCCAAAAATAATTTGGATGAACAAAACTTATTTCTTTCACTATAAGTAGAGATAATCAAAAGTAAACAATATAAATTTTGCATTATGTACCTTTTTCGATGGATCCTAGTGCCAGGCTGGGTGTGTACTTCCCCGAATTCATCCTTCATATTTATATTTTCTCATCTCAGCGATGTTAAGAAATAATAAGTAAATTAAAATAATATTAGAATTATTTCGTAACAAGTTGTAAGCCTTAGTAGGATAAGTGACAACACTAAACCAATTTTTGTAATTTACACGTGCTCACTTTCATAGGCATTCCCTTTTTAAATGTTAATTTGAATTTACTTAGAATTTATTTACGAACAGATAGTTTTGCGAAAATCGCGAAATTCACCACTTTTGGGCTTGAGTAGTATTAATAAAAATAAATAAATGTATAGTGTCATGATTTACCGATATAAACTGATTTGTACACACCTAAATATGCAAACTTATAATTTTTCTGTTATATTTTACTTATAAACCGAATATGTATAGGAAAGTTTATAATATATTGCTCTTCAAACTTTTTATCCCTTTTTTTAAAACGGAACAGAAATTGGCATGTGAGAACAAAATATGTTTTAATTGACACTGAATGATAATCACCAGATTTTGCCTAACGAACTAGAAAAGCAATCTAGTTCATCGAGGACTGACAAACTGAAGTGAAGCGATCTTCGAGATGAACTAAAATACCTTAAGGTAACCACTGAGAGGTGCGCCGTTCAAAGTACATCAATTCGGCACAGCTTGAAATGCCATCTGATTCTCCCGCGTTAATTTTATCTGCGTTTATAACCTAAAACTTGAAAAATTACATGTCAATTTAATGCGCTTTTACGGCATCTTCACTAACTTAAAAAATAGAAAATAGAGAACAATTAAAATAAATTGTATGTATTGTTCCATCTCACTTGCTTGATAGCTTCAAGTTAGCTTGAAGACAGTATACTATCTATTAGTATACTGTCTCCATTTAATTAGCTACTTATTTCACGTAATATATTTTGCAAATAAACTCAATTTAAACCATTCAAGAACAAGTAACATTCAAGATTAAGAAGGGTTTGCACGAAGCAGAGTCTTTAGGTTTTAAGCCTTAATTGCATTTTCACTGGGTTTATACAATGATTTCGATTTAACAAATTCAATATTTAATCTGATTTACATATTCTAGATATAACACGTTTTAGTCCCAATTCTTTTCGGGCTATATAATGAGTTAAAAACTAACCTTTGTTAATAGTGTATTTACCCCGTATATAACATTGAATTTATTGCGATTATTTTCTGCAATCATGTTTATTCATTTCTACCGAATTATTGAGCATTGTTGAAATTTGATGTACATTAATCGTTTCTGTCTAAAAAGAAATAATCCAAAGAAAATATTTACATTAAATAATTTTTTTCCGAACCTATTGTTTCTTAAAGAGGAACGTGGCTTAGCGAAGTATGAGAGACTACTTGAGTTTAATACATAGCGGTCACTATTTTCACACAAAAGGATCACTAGATGAAAAGGGGAAAAGGCTTTATTTTCCTTCTCCTTTATTATAGTTTCTATTATTTTAAATACTTCTGAATTAAATGTACTGCTATTAAAATGATAGTCACATCTGGTTTTCAATATCCTTGTACTGGTCATTGGTAATGTAAGCATTTTATCCGACTTGTAATGTTCCTGACTGGTATTTTGCTTTATCTATCACATTCAATAACGACTAAAATATCTTGTATAGTTAAGTTGTCTTTGAAAGTAATAGATTATTATATTTAATAAACGGCTGCTTTGAAAAATTTCTCAAATCGTATAAAAATTACGTTCTAAAAGTGCCGAGAAATGAAGTAGGTCCCACTGCAAAGTTAACAAAAACCCCAGCAAATATTTTACGTTTAATCAGGTTTATTTTTTGCCTTTTTTCTTCAGCAATATAGTTGATATGTACCTATTCCTATAAAAATACATGTTCGTGTACATAAAGTGATAAGTGATAAATGTGTTTTGGTGTTTCGTACACAAGTTACCTTCGATAATTTTAAATTTGTGTCGATTATTTATACTAGGTTGGCAACTTATAAACGAACCCTCTCAGTACACAAACCTTTAAACTTTTTATATGTAGTCAATAAAATCAATTGTTAATTATACAAGTCACGTCAGTATCTAATACTTGTCGCCGATGTATGGGCAGAGCTAAAATTCCATCTTTGTATCTTAGGGCCTTTGACTGAAAAACCGGTGAAGATCGATTTTGATATGGCTTTCGTCTTTAAATTTTCTATTACGTATATTATTTGACAGAGAGCTATCCAGATGGTAATTAAATGGCGAAATATCTGGAGAGTACGATGGGTGGAGAGGCATACTTTATCGAAGTGAAAGCAGCTTTTAACGCGTTATTTTGCTACGTTAGGTCGAACATTGTCATTTAAATATAAACTTTGCTTTGATCTGAAGATAGTTTAGCGGGGTTTTAGTCAATTGTTCACAATAAATCTTAGCTGTAATTCCACTAATAGCCTGAAAGAGTTTCCAATTAATAACTCCATTAATACCCCACCATACACTCAAAAGTATATTTTGGCCAATATTACATTTTGGTCTAGGTACACCGTTTTATCCAGCTCATAGCTAATGGCGATTACGCTAAGAATTAACATAAGCCACCTATTGTCCATCTCCTTTAACCAGATACATTAGCTTTTCGTTGGTACGATGGGAACTCATTAGCTCCAAGCATACATTAGTTCTTCTTTGAAGTTGAAAGGGTGTTAGTTTATGTGGTAGCATAACAGAATATTTCCACTACTTTTTCAAAGTATGAAGTTGTTTTTCCATCGCAGTAAGTGTAAGAGCATGAAAATAGCGCTACCAAACAACGTGAACTTAATCTGGGATATGTTTACATAAGGTTTTCATTTTTTCTAAATCGATTGTAGGATGTCACTTTGGATTAGATTTATCGGACAGGTCGAAATTCCCTTCTTTTAATGTTTGATATCAGTGTTTGGCTGTGTCGTAAAAGGGCATAACTTCACCCATCATTGTGTATATTTTTCGTGAGACTGCTGGTTTTTTGCCCTAAACGACATTCATGAGTAAAAATCCCTCTGTGTTTACTTCGAAATACTTCCATTTTTAATTTAGTATTTAGTTGCCGATTACTCAATTGCACACTGAACAGAAGTTCGAATGTTGCACTCTTTATATACCCTATGAGAATATTCGAGAAACTGTTCAAAAAAGTGGTAACATTCCAGAAATTGGTCAAAAAAGTGGTGGGTTAATAAGTTACCGACCTAATATATGTATATATAAATATTTTTACGTCTATTTTTACAGAAAGGAGAAAGACTGACGATACCTACTCTGCAGAAGCATAATACTTCTCCGCTGTGTCGTTTAGACGTGTACGAATTATATTAATTACGTCCCATTTTACAAGCGATTGTAGACAGTATAAAATATGCTCAGAATATTTATGTTTCAGTATATTTATATTTGGCTTTCGGCAGTTACGTTGCAAAGAAAGATATAGCGGTTTTCCAAAATATATTAAATTTTTTTCATGTGTAGTAATGAGATTTTTCATGCTACTATTATTTATTCTGTTTTTTTTTCTACTCATCCTTGTTTTTGGAAACATCCAAAGGTTTACATTTAGGTCAACCAATTATTTATTGTTTTGTTTCATTGCCAATTGTAGAAATGTTTATTAAATTTTATTTTAAATATTTATGATGTATACAAATGATTGCCAGTAGCAGCAAATTAAGTTAACTAATAATTTTTCCTTCAATGGGACAGTATATAATTTTAAGACACTTTCATACGACTTATAGAAACGCTAAATCATTTTCTAAAATTTTTGGTGATAATTTTCTGTTTTTTTTTTCATTCTAATTACATGAATATCTAATATATTTTGGTAAACTGTAGCTACAAAAGTATTTTAGAGATACTCGTTAACCTTAAACTTTGAAAATTTACTTTCTATATTTACAAAAACAAAACAGAAGGACATTATTTTAATTAGTAAAGCGATTTTCATTTAAAATTATGTTCATTTCCATTTCCTTCATTCAACAAACGATACGACGTCCTAACAATAAATATATTGTCGAACGTAGCTTTTAAAACGTGTAATTTTGGATCGATAGTTAGTATGTATTTTGTAAATAACTAAGAAAAATAGTAATAGAAATATTAAATCTATTCTTAATTTGATTGCTTAAAATTATATGATATCATAAATAAACAGTCGAGACTACTGACAGAGACAGTAATATCTTTAATACTTACGATTGCCGACCACTAATCTGCTACGCCTCCAAATTTATTTATGAAGACGTATTTTACATATTTCCATATCATAAATAAACAGTAAAGACTACTAACAGAGACAGTAATATCTTTAATACTTGCGGTTGCAGATTTTCAATCCGCTACGCCTCGAAATTGATTTATGAAAACATATTTTACATATTTCCCCTAATCAAACTTAACATTATTCCATTCATCATATGGAGAATATAGGATTATAGTAGGAGATATTTACTTGTTTCTTTAAACCCTTTAAACAAATTTTCCAAACCCATTATATGGAAAAGTTTGATTCTTTTTCGGTATGTAATTTATATTGGATGGATTTATACGTGCTCTTGGAAATGACACAAAGTATATACTAGTTTTTCCCAAAGTTATATAACCTTCATTGAATTTTATTCATTGAAATATATATCTTCATTGAAATATATACATGTACATGTACATGTATATGTATATGTACATGTATATATGGATATGGAAATATGTAAAATACGTCTTTATAAATAAATTTCGAGGCATGGCAGATTTAAAATCGGCAATCGCAAGTATTAAAGATATTACTGTCTCTGTATGTAGTCTCGACTGTTTATTTATGATATCATATAAGTTTAAGCAATCAAATTAAGAGTAGATTTAATATTTCTATGAATATTTTTCTTAGTTATTTACAAAATACATACTAACTATCGATCCAAAATTACACGTTTTAAAAGCTACGTTCGACAATATATTTATTGTTAAGACGTCGTATCGTTTGTTGAATGAAGAAAATGGAAATGAACATAATTTTAAATGAAAATCGCTTTACTAATTAAAATAATGTCCTTCTGTTTTGTTTTTGTAAATATAGAAATTAAATTTTCAAAGTTTAAGGTTAACGAGTATCTCTAAAATACTTTTGTAGCTACAGTTTACCAAAATATATTAGATATTCATGGAATTAGAATGAAAAAAAAACAGAAAATTATCACCAAAAATTTTAGAAAAGAGTATGAAAGTGTCTTATAATTATATACTGTCCCATTGAAGGAAAAATTACTAGTTAACTTAATTATGTATATGTATATGTATATGTATATGTATGCGTATGCGTATGCGTATGCGTATGCGTATGCGTATGCGTATGCGTATGCGTATGCGTATGCGTATGCGTATGCGTATGCGTATGCGTATGCGTATGCGTATGCGTATGCGTATGCGTATGCGTATGCGTATGCGTATGCGTATGCGAATGCGTATGCGTATGCGTATGCGTATGCGTAAGCGTATGCGTATGCGTATGCGTATGCGTATGCGTATGCGTATGCGTATGCGTATGCGTATGCGTATACGTATGCGTATGCGTATGCGTATGCGTATGCGTATGCGTATGCGTATGCGTATGCGTATGCGTATGCGTATGCGTATGCGTATGCGTATGCGTATGCGTATGCGTATGCGTATGCGTATGCGTATGCGTATGCGTATGCGTATGTGTATGCGTATGTGTATGTGTATGTGTATGTGTATGTATATGTGTATGTATATGTATATATATATGTATATGTATATATTTTACACATACCAAATTTCCTATGTTTAGTAGATATTTTTAATGTAAAATTAACATGCGGTTAACGATAGCGAAGCAATGCAAGAACGCTCTCAAATCTCACACTCTTGCGCGTATATGTACTAATAATTGTTGGGTAAATGAAAATAATTAGTTATGCCGCAGAATAAACAGTTTGCGGTAAAGGGTAAGGTAAACCTTTTAACATTCGCAGAATAATTAAATTTTCCCTGCCTAGCTTCCGCGAATTATGATCGCGCATAAACGCTTTACATGTTGCGAGGCGTTAATGACCTTTATAAGCCTTGAGAATATTTAATAATCATCATTAATATTTAGATTAATTGCAATTCTAGCTCAATTACACGCGGGTTTAATATAATGAGCTTTGCCGTATGTATTTTTCAAATATTTTATTATTTGTACTAGATATAATTTTGGTTAAGAACAATTTTACGAGCAAGTGCCATTTTGTTAGAACCATTACGAACATCTTTAATACCAGATGTGATTCTTCTGACTCATATATATATATATATATATATATATATATATATATATAAATATATATACATATATATATATATATATATATATATATATATATATATATATATATACATATAATGGAAAGGACTGGGTTATACCAGATTGGATTGTTTAAACATATGTAAAATAATTGTGATAATGGTTTTACTTCCGTATATTCGACCTCTTCCTTAATAAGGCTGCTTTCTGAAAATCGCTTCTTTTTTTATGATTCCAGAGTGTGGAAGAGAAAAGTGTAAATAAAATTCTGTTCTGTATTTTACATCCAAATAAAATAAGTTCTGAATAATAAAACACTTTGGGTTACGTACGGTAGAGAAAATATTCTGGCTATAAATTTATTTCTCTAAAAAATCATTTTTACAAGAAGTGTAAATGAATTATAAAATATCTTTGTGAATTTACTCCTGTGACATCTAGTTTCTCTACATTTTGGGAAAATCACGTCTCGTGAGAGTTGTGTTAATAACGAACACTTTACTTTGTTGAACTTGCAAGAATAAGAAAAGTTTTATGAAAAAATACACCCAGAAAAAATTATAAATTATTAAAAGACGTCTCGTGAGACTTGTGTCCATAACAAACACTTTTCTTTTTGAACTAGAAAAAGAATAACGGTTTTATGAAAAATATGCACAGAAAAAATTATAAATTTATTACTTATTTATATTGGACGATTTACTGTATTATGTAATATTGTATGAGGCGCATATTTTATCAGACTTTAATATATTCTTATATGATAGGAATATGAATAACAAGCTATATTTATTAGTTTTTAGATAAAAATTTTAGTATTTTCATATAAAAAATATGATCTTTTATTGCTTAAAATACAACTCTGCCAAACAGGGCTTAGGGGAGGAATAGGAGGTACTTCGAGGGTTTTGTCAATATTTAGGCATGTATAAAATATTTGAGGGTACATATTATATCCATTATAATATTGACAAGTATAAATTTTTTAAAACGTAAATATATTGCTTACTAATAAAAAAATGTAAAACCTGGGAAAATCGCTGCAATTTTCGTACAATCGTTGGTTCATTTCTTAAGGGAAAAAAGAGTAAACTGCTCTATTTTTAAGCTCTCAGAAACTTCAACTTCCTCTATTTGGACTGCCGCTTTTCCATCTGTGTAAAGTGACTTGATAAGACCTGGAAGACTGGAGTGGTAATGTATCAGTAGGATAACAAACTTGAGATATGCAAATGACATCACCCTTTTTCCTAAAAGTGAAAAGGAGATCAAAGCACTCCTATATCGTCTAAAACGACCAGTTTCAAATTTAGACTCGCCTCTAAACTGATCAATAATTGAACGGTATAGTATACATGATGAATAGTAAAATGTAAAAGTAAATTAATAAAAGTAAAGTAATGCAAAAAAGAAAAATTATATCTATGAGCGAAATTTATTTTGTTGATGATTTGTTCGTGTATCTCAATATATTAAATTATATATTTTGATTAATAATTTAACTTCTAAATGATATGATTAAAATTCACAATTAAATGAAACTACGTGATGTAGTATTATGGTGGTGATGTAGAGATGTAGTATTATGATAGTGGTATATTAGCAAAAATTTTGCTAATATCCCACCTGAAGATGTTGTAATGCAACGAAACCTAGGTCGTGGTAAAGAAATTAAAGAAAGTAGAAATAATACTACATCACGTAATTTCATTTAATTGTGAATAATGAATTTCTACAAAATTAACGCCAAATATATTCAATATTTGACAACAATGATTAAAATTATTATTCATAACAACCTATTCAATTGTTGCTTCAGACCTAAATTATAATACGCGAAACCTTAGCTATTTAAACATTAATAAAAGTTCAAAAGGATGTAAAATATTAAAAAAAACATTTAGATTATTTACTAGATTATTAATTTAGGTTCTAGAAAAAGAACATTTATGAACTTAGTTTTGTATCAAATAATAAGCTATTCCAGCAAAAAGTATTCATAAAATTCCATGGAGGTTATATAACCTTGGAAAAATCTGCAGTTGTACGCAAATGACAGAATTTAATTAAAGGAGAATTTGATGAGGACTCAAAAATCTTGGCAATAGATCTGAGGAATGGAAGAGAACCCATGAATTATAATAATGGATTCCAGGAATTGAAGACAATCAAAAAATGTTATTAATGGATCAATGGAATTAAAGAGGAACCAAGAATTTTATTAATGGATCATATGAATTGAAAAAGCCCCAATAGTATTACTAATTGATCGCTGAAATGGGGAGAGGATTCAAGGATCTTATCAATGGGTCACTGGAATTGAAGAGGACCAAGGACGTTATTAATTGCTTACTGGAATGAAAGATGAGTGTAGAAACTTATTAATGGATCGCAGGAATGGAAGAGTAAGCAAAACTCTTATTAATAGAAGTTCTTAAACCGGAACATTTTTAAACTTTGGTGCTTACTAAATGTTGATAAGATTTATTGTTAATGGAATATTAATTTACCATTTGCATTCATCCAGTAATATGCAACCATATAGTTAAGCAAGCAAATGAAATGTGCAAGTATTTTGACTGTAGTCTCAAGCATGATGACTTATTGGTCAATAAAGAAATAGAGTAGAGTACTAGTTAATATGCAAAATAAATTATTCACTCATAAAGAAGCAACAGTGTAAGATAGTCATCTTTTAATATATAATTTGTGATTACTATAGTTAAACTTAACAAAGGAGGATACATCCTCGAAACAACAATTTACTTAAAACTTGGTATTTTTACGAAATCATAGCATCTGCTTCTTAAAACCAATAGAACAATTCAAATTTAAAATTTAGGTATTAGCATGTTTCTGAAAATGTTTCCACGCAAAGCACGTACTTTCGTAATACCAATACACCATTTGTGATTGTGATAGAAAAAGTTTAATTATTTGTTTTTGGTACAGATAATATTTTATATATTTGTAAAATATTTGACACATAAATTGTCGAATTTTCATCTGTTACAAAAGAAGTTGTATAATATCATTAACCAGAGCCATTTTACATGTAGAATGAGATATTAGTGTTAACAACATAAAGAGCTTAAATAAAAAATAAACAAAATTAAATCATATTGAAATATATAACAAAAATAAGTCAAATTAATCGAATCATAATCATTCGAAGGCTTACAATTTTATGGAAATATTTTAATAGTTACAATACGCACACATGCATTGTTGAATTCATTACCGTTTTTTTGGTAAGCCGCAGTCAGATACTACATAATTATATGTTTCAAATTGAAAGCTTAAAAAAGAAATATTTTAAACAACTTTTATTGGCAAAGTTGTAAAAATAGTTTCGAAAAAAAAATTAATTAATAAAAATTACTAACAAATCATAAATCTTTTTTGTTTTCGACGTTAAAATTTATAATTTAATTATATGAATTGCAGAAACTCGACTTCAAGATTTCAAAAGAAAAATTGTAGCTTTGAAAATAAGTAAATTATATTTTGGTAATGCAACTCTAGTAACATTTGAAGATATTTCGCGCTATTCTTAACGACTGTCTAATAAATTCAATTATAGCCGTATAGAGGAGAGTAATTTTTCAAGAATTTATTTTATGACCGTAAATGGGGCTGCGACTGTTTTCCTAAAGATAATGGAAGAAACTCCTTAAGTAGAGTTTGATATTTTACTCAATAGTTCCAACAGAGGCAAAAGACATATACTATTCTTTGAAAAACAACTGAATTAGAAGAAATATTATCTGGTTTTATGTTAAGAATCTGAATTCTAAGTGCTAGTAATATTTATTTGAAAATATGCTGGCGTGTGAATGAGGATATTGAATTTCACTAACCGTATGACTTCACTGCCACGACTCACCGCCACCATTGTCTTTACCATTCATCATAGCGTTGCTTGCACTCTAGAACACGTCTCATAAACATTCTGGGACACGTCTCATAATTAACAAAGTTTCGTAACCTAAAGGCCTATACCATTTTATATTACGCACATACATACATATATATATATATATATATATATATATATATATATATATATATATATATATATATATATATATATATATATTTATATATATATATATATATATATATATATATATATATATATATATACATTTTACACATGCCAAAATTTCTATGTTTAGCAGTTCTTGTTAATGTAAAATTAACATGTGGTTAACGATAGCGAAGCAATGCAAGAACGATCTCAAATCTCACACTCTTATTATACGGGTATATATACTAATAATTGTTGGGTAAATAAAAATAATTAGTTATGCCGCAGAACAAACAGTTTGCGGTAAAGGGTAAGGTAAACCTTTTAACATTCGCAGAATAATTAAATTTTCCCTGCCTAGCTGCCGCGAATTATGATCGCGCATAAACGCTTTACATGTTGCGAAGCGTTAATGACCTTTATAGGCCTTGAGATTACTTAATAATCGTCATTAATATTTAGATTAATTGCAATTCTAGCTCAATTACACGCGGGTTTAATATAATGAGCTTTCCGTATGTATTTTTCAAATATTTTATTATTTGTACTTGACATAATTTTGGTTAATAACAATTTTACGATCAAGTGCCATTTTGTTAGAACCATTACAAACATTTTTAATACCAGATGTGATTCTTCTGACTCATATATATATATATATATATATATATATATATATATATATATATATATATATATATATACATATAATGGAAAGGACTGGGTTCTATACCAGGTTGAATTGTTTAAACATATGTAAAATAATTGTGATAATGATTTTACTTCCGTACATTCGACCTCTCTCTTGTGACACCAGAGTGTGGGAGAGAAAAGTTTAAATAAAATTCTGTTCTGTATTTTACATCTAAATAAAATATGTTCTGAATAATAAAACATTTTGGTTTACGTACAGTAGAGGAAATATCCTGGCTATAAATTTATATCTCTAAAGGAAATGATTTATAAAATATCTTTGTGAATTTACTCCTGTGACATCTAGTTTTTCTACATTTTGGGAAAACCACGTCTCGTGAGACTTATGTTAATAAGAGACTCTTTTCTTTGCTGAACTCGTAAGAATAACAAAAGTTTTATGAAAAAATACACCTAGAAAAATTAGTAAATATTAAAGGACGTCTCGTGAGACTTACGTCCACAACAGACATTTTTCTTTGTTGAACTTGTAAAAAGAATAAAAGTTTTATGAAAAAATACGCACAGAAAAAATTCTAAATTTATTACTTATCAATATTGAACGATTTACTGAATTATATAATATTGTATGAGGTACATATCTTATGAGACTATATTATATTCTTATATCATAGGAATATGAATAACAAGCTATATTTATTAGTTTGTAGGTAATAATTGTAGTATGTTCATATAAAAAATATGATCTTTCGTTGCTTGTAATACAACCTTTTCAAACAGGACTTAGGGGTGAAGTAAGAGGTACTACGAGGGTTTCGTCAATATTTAGGCACTTATAAAACATTTTAGGGTACATATTATATTTATTATAATATCGACCAGTATACATTTTCTAAAACTTAAATACCTACTAATTTTGCATTTAATCTACATTGCCTACTAATAAAACAATTTCAATTCTAGGAATATCGCTGTAATTTTCCTACAAGAGTTGGTTTATTTCTTTCGAAAGAAAGAGGAAACTGCTCTATTTTTAAGCTCTCAGACACTTCAACTTCATTTATTCGGACTGCTACTTTTCCATCTGTGTAAAGTGACTTCATAAGTCCTGAAAGACTGGAGCGGAGACGTACTAGTAGGATAACAAACTTGAGATGTGCTAATGATATCACCTTTCCTGCTAAAAGTGAAAAGGAGATCAAAGAGTCCATCAGATCAAAGAGAAAAAAGAGTCTTACATCGTTTAGAAATGACCAAAAAATATTTCTATCAATTTAGAATTTGATCGCAGATATCGGCCAGTTTAGAGCCAAAGGTTAATATGATGTTCGGTCCATGTCGATAGCTTGGGGTCTAAGAAGCAAAGATGTCAGAAAAAATAATTTTTTGAGTGAACAACTGAATAAACATTTACTTAAGTCGTTTTTTTGTAGTGATAAATCGAATAAAATCGATTGAAAACGTTTAATCCTAATATTATGCCCCATTGAACTTTTTATATGTTACAATTTACCATTTCGAAAATTGTGAGAATCGATTTGAAGTGCTTGAAGATATATTAATGATTTATTTATTAACAAAAAATTGACCAAAAGGGTTGGATATGTACAAGTACCATAAATACACTTTGTTTTAAAGTGTAAAGTTCAGTGAAAAATAAAGTAATTTAAATTTATATTTAGTTGAATAGCGATCAATAGTAAACTATCTGGCAACTTCGGAGATATAATAAAAGATACGAAAAACAGTCATCTGATATTAGTCTTTGCACAAGACTTCATCAACAAAGAGAGTTATATTTTATGTAAACTGACTACCCTTACAGTTTGTCCATTACATAATAAATAAAATGTATATTGAAATAATGTTGGGTGATGACACCACACTATCTTTTCCAGCTCCGTCAGCTTGAATTGGAAAATACCCACATTTTTACAGGATGTATAAGTGAAAGAAGTTACGATGTGATGTCATTTTAACAATGATATCTGTAGCTCGGTATGCATAAGCTAATTGTTGATAATATCCAGTTTCAATGTGCACTTCTAACGTTGTGATTTTACTAGTTTCGAATAATTCTTCAACTTAATTTGATACTCTCATCTTAAAATTTGACATGGTTGATGGACCTATTGTAGAGTATATAATGAAGTGCTGTACTACAGATATAACGTATATATATATATATATATATATATATATATATATATATATATATTTACATATATAAAATCAGGAAGTGCCATTATTATACCACGACACTATAACCTAAAAATTCCAATAACTCAAATAAATTTGTTTTGAATATAGAGTAAATTTTTTTTCTATTGTATTTTTAAATGTTGTTTTTAAATTTCGGTATTAAAAATATTGTGTTTCTTTTATTTTAAAGTCATCGTTAAATATGTTATGGGTTGAAACCAAAAAATACCATTATTCCCAATAGCAGTATTAGTGCATAACCAATATATTACTTGCACCAGCCTTAGTAATATAAAAAATTACAATATTTTGACGAAGTTTACAACTGTTATTTAACGATTACTGTTTTTTCAACACTTCACTACTTTCGAGCTCATGTCGCGCAAATGTTTATCAAACGCGCCTTTAATATTTCTTCAATAATCTGATTTAATTAATTATCCATCATAACAAATGGTTCCGGAAAAGGTAAGCCTTTTAGTAGCCACGTATATATCAAAACTCTCTGCTTTCTCGCTTCCTTAAAATACTATTACGTTTGAAGCTTTGTACGTAAAATGCTGTGTTCATGGCTTATCTCTTGTATATTGTGCTTAGTCAGGGTTTTATTACACAACGGTGAACTTTATTGTTAGTTCATCAGAGTGGACTTACGTGTTATAGTAATAAATAATGTTTGCTAACAATAAAATAATAAGGAACATTGTTTAATGTGTTTGCTAGAATCTGCTTTTAAATATTTGCGAATTTTATTTAATATAAGGCTTTTACTAGTAAAAAGTAACCATTTCGGAACGAAATGAAACGTTTAACAGTTATATCTTTCTGACATGTAAAATTATGTTTTTTTTTTAATTTATTATTTTTCCACTCTGAAAAAATGTCACTGTTATTGAAATATATTTTGAAGAGGTGAATGACATTTTTTTAATTTTCATACAGCTGCATAAGATATTTCATTAATAAATTTATATCTTACGCATGGCAGTTATGAAAGAATTAGGAAAAAAAATGATTAAAAAGTTGTGGTGAGACATTGCCACATTAATATTAATCTGACAATTCCTTACGTGAATGATAAAGTGTATCTACTCTTTTAAAATTTTGAAAAAATTTTACGTTCAATAAAATTACAGTTAATGTACATCTTGAACGCGACCAATATTATGTTAAACATAAGACTCGATGGGCACATTGGCAGTGAACTTTTAAGCTAAATACTTAATAACATCACCCTGTTTTCCTTTCTAACTTTTCTTTGTAAAATAAATATTTATTTTCGTTTTAACAAAAGTATTTATAACTTAGGGAAAAGTTAGATCTTCAAATTAAAATATGTCTTATTCCTTTACGTAACCCACATAACCGCCTAACCAGATATTGAGAGTTACTTTTAATTTTCTCAGCACTGATATTATTTACCATCTGTAAAATTATATCGAATACGCATAAAAATTATGGAATTAACTAGGCAGAAATACGTAACGGCACTCGTATTGTCTCTGTTTAAAACTCGTCTGAATTTTAGTTATCTGTCATAATCGGAACATCGAAATCTTTTCTATAGTCCATCTTATGGAAAAAAGAAACAGAATTATTGTAAAATAAAATAAAGCAATAGCAAAACATCGGGACGTTAGGGATAAGAAAAGATGCTATTGCTAAGATGCGTTATTTTATTTTATTTAATAAATTTCTGCATTTTTCACATTTATACCTGTCAAGTTATTACGAGTGAGCTTAATTTAGTGAAAGTCATTAATTAACTTTCACTAACAATTAAAGTCTCACACAGTGATTATTCCTCTCACTCGATTCAGTGTGGTTGGCAGTAAGACATTTGCTCATGTCGCAATATGTCCAACGCTGTATACTTTATTTGCTAAGCTTCTAAAACGTTATAAATACATGTTAATAGATAAATAAAATTTAAATGAATGGTTTAAATTCTGTTTTACAAAGAAAAATATTTTATGTATATTTATCCATTCTAAAAATATATATTTCATAGCCTTGCTGTTATTATTCCACGACATAATAGATTATAAGTTAGATGCTAATTGTTCATTTTGATTTTAGTAATGAAGAAACTGATTTGCTTTACTTCTGTCTGAATTTATAACATTTAATACACAATCGCAAATTGCTTTTAATCTAACGTGAATTATACAAAGCAAGTAGACAATTTCTGATACACAATATAAATTAATTCAGGTATTATATTACATAGCACCATCAAATTCATATAATAAAGAGAATATAAAACGGCACGAGCTTTTCTCAGAACTTAAACAAAAGGTTACAGAACATCTACCTAATATACTCTTATCCAAAAAGTACTCCAGTTCCAGGTATTAATTTTCAAAACATGCTATTATATTGTCGTCATTTTGTTTTGTGTCTTTGTAGTTTACTTCAGTTTTAAATATTCAGGCTATTAAGTGGAGTATTACCTAGATATTCTTTATATTTATGTGTTACCATGTATAATGTATGTATTATTCAATTTCTACTTTAAGTTCAAGCAAATTTGCTTTAACTTAAAGTAGAAAATGTTACAGTTCCGTCGCACATATTTTTATCTAAATGTTCTTTCTAAACATGCCATTAGGTTTTCAAAAAATGTTTGACGAAATATTTAAAGGCAGTCATTGAACAATTTACATTTGAATAATAATTTATTATTTAGTCATGATACCTAATTCTATTTGTAATCTTTTTGTTTTTTTATAGTCCAAAAGTTGTGTCTTTCCACATGGCAAAGGTCATGTCTATAGAACTTTGTACTAATTACTTCGTACCATTTGTGCAGAATAATTGATAAGCGTTTGCATTAGAAACATTTTAAAAATTTTTTACAGCGAAGTTTTTTAAAGACGTTTGGATGGGAACCTAACTGAAAAAAGTGAAACGTTATTAACAAATGCGGCGTTGAAGCGCTCATTGGCTGGATGGTACTTATTGTTGCCCATATGAGTGAGCAAGATGGAATATAGGAGAAAGTGAAAAAATGCGAAAAAACGAGAAAAAGATAATAAGCAGCGCGTAGCGCTGCCACTCTCCCACCCTCGTTCTCTCTAAATTTATAAGTGTGAGTGTGTGTGTGTATGTATAGTTACACCATCGAGAGAATGCGCATGTAGAAGGAAAAAGAAATTCTTTTGCGTGGACAGTTATTTGGCATACTTAACCTCTTATTGTGTGATGGATAATTTGAAAATTTTGTGTTAAAAGTCAAGGAAAAAATTTCAGACAAAATTTCACGCAAAAAACTGAGCACCGTAAATGCAAGGTTTCACAAATCAGAGCTTACACGAATAGAATCCTAAGTATTGAAAGCGTAGATCATGCTCATCCTATGAACATTCGTTAAACGAAACTGAAGTGCAAGTGTGATCATCATTTTGACTTGATACGCGAATGATTGTCTAACGAAATGAAAAAGAAGCGAGCTGACCGATTCAAATTGATATTCTAAAGTTTTTTTTCTGTTTTTAAATTAAATTTCTGAAGAAGAAATAGTAATCGTAGGAACGTATCAAATGTGCTCTTCTTCTTCTTCTACTTTCAGAAGGCGGTCAACATATTAACAGACGTTTCACGTATCGACAATAAAATTAGCTGTTGATTGTGAGTAATATCAAAGGGCGATAGTGTGAATTTGATCGATTCATAAATGGAGCAACGGAAATTGTAATAAAACATTATAAACTGTAGAAAGTAATCGATACCTCCTATTACTTTAATATTTGAAGCGATAAGAGTATTTAAAAGTATTGGGTGAAGATCGTCACCATGTCGAAGATTCAACTCTCGACATGGTACTTATAAATTACTACAAAGAATGTCCCAAAAAGTAAGCTAAATTGGTCATTACTTAAGTTAAAACTTTTTATCATTTACATTCTATATTTACTTTTTCATTGGTATTATTACGAAACATATGCGGATTTTTCGTGCTATCTGACAAGTATATAGATTTCATATTTTTATTTATTACTATCGTCTAAACTTTTTCAAAAATATTGGAGTAAAATATTTAATACTTGATAGTATGTTCCAAATTTCAAACAATTCCGTTCAATAAAAATGAAGGACAAAACAGTGAATATTAGGACTATTCTTTTAATAATTAATTTCAATTGGTTCACATTTTTCTCCCGACACTAAAGATATCTGTATTAATATGACATGAAAAATTAAATGCATGGCGAATATGTGTTTCTAAAATTAAATACGTGACAAAATTAATCAACTGCTCCATTCAAAGCAAATAACTCATGACACCGATATTTACAAACTACGTGTCCATTATCTGACAATTATATTATCAAAGAAGCTCTTTGCTTTTAACAGAGAATATTCAATGCTAATAAATACTATTCCTTTATAATTATCTGCCTTGGTTTTTCTGAGGCAAAAAGAAAGTATGAGAGTGTTTTGTTATGATCGTTTTTTTTTTCATAACTATTAGCGATATTATGTAGCAAAGGCAGTTCATTTATTAACAAAACGATTTAGTTTTATTTTATTTACATTAGTCCGTTTACAAATAGCCCCTCTATTTGTAAACCGACTAATGTAAATACCCAGCATCATAAAATAAAAATTGTAATAATAAAAAAAATCTATGAATTACCCGTACGTATAGCAACTAAGAAGGCGCCAATTCAGTGCAAACAATTCTATATTTTATTGTATTTAATTAATAAAAACGGATTTTATTTATATAGGTAATGTTTGCTTGAGTGTATACAGAGATAAATATATTTTCCTTTCGAATTCATTGACTAAAAATGGTGTAAGTTCAAAGATAGTTTCCGTTTTTAATTTTTTAATGGTGTAAATTATTAGAGAGGGAGCAAAATGGACAACTGGGATGCACAACTGGGATGTTTCAAAGGTATCCCGGTTTTCATGAATCATAAATCGTCGAAAAAAATTATAGGATTTATGAGATTAAAACCTAATAAATCTGATATTATTTTATTAATTTAGCAACGACTTGAACAGGTAATCCAACACAAGATAATGCGGCGCTATTTATACACCATGTCTAGGATGTTTGAGAAGTATCTCGGACATTTCATAAATCGTTGAGAAAAAATTATGGGATTTGTTAGATTCCAAACTAATAAATCTGATATTGTCTTATTAATTTAGCAACCACTTGAACTAGTAATTAAACACAAGTTAACTTTGCGCTGTTGATACTCCGTGCTTGGGAAGTTTGAGAAGTATTTCAGACATTTTATAAATTGTAAAAAAATTACCTAATTTATAAGATTCCAACCTAATAAATACGATACTGTTTTGTATTTTTATTAACCGCGTTGAAAAAGGAGGAGGTTTTCAATTCAAATATGTTTTTTGTGTGTGTTTTCTCATATCTTCGGCATTCATCAACCGATTTTAATCATTCTTCTCTTAATTTGTAACAGTTTGCTATGTGTAGTGTCGCGAAAATTTGTTTGAAACTTATCATAGAATTTGAAGTTACACCATAGAATTCCTCTACAATAAACAGCACAGACACCGTGATGGCATTTGGATGGTATAGATCTAATGATAATCTAATAAGACATGACTAAGGGACGCAAATTAGATTTTTAGCAATGACAGAGCCATAAGGTGGCGGCCGTAATTCTTCGGTGCTTTGAAGTAAATTCATTGTGTTTGGAATCAATTGACTCTCGTTAATGAGAGCAAGAAAGTGAGAAGTAAATAATTAGATAAATATGCACAGGTAAAATCAATTCGATTTGTTTTGTGTATTTTATCACATACATCCGGCATTTATCAACCAATGAATTATGAAAATGTTATCATGGAAATTGAAGGTACACCAACAAATGGAATGTAGCACTCATCTTCGCATATGTGTTTACATGTACGTGAGAGAAAAGAGAAGCGCCGACTTGGCAACGATTCTAAAAATCTCTAGCAACTAGCACTATTTCTGGTATTTATTTATATTCGAAAACGATGCCCTATCACAATAGTTCCAATTAAATATTCCTGTTTTCATTATTTTATCTTTTTCATTGCACTACTTGTTTGTTGGTTTTTTAAAGTCCGTTAAATTTTTTGTAAAACATTTTTTTAGGTATCTACAATAACTTAATACATTATTATATGTACATAATTTTAATTCTTTAAAAATTTAACTATGAAATGAATCTAGCACGCAATGACCAAGGTGCGTGCGAGCGTGCGTGCATACGTACGTGCGCGCATGCGTGCTTGTGACCGTGCGTGTGTGCACGCGTGCGTGCGAATGTGAGTGCGTGCTTACGCGCGTTCCTGCTTGAATGCATGCATGCGTGCGTGACTGCGAGTGTGCGTGCGCGCGTGTAGTAATCATAACAGAAGCAGTTGAAAGAACTACTTATGTGCGGATGTGGGCTGTCTATATTACTTTCCCAGTGACCGTGAAAGAGATGCGCGAAGAAAAGTCAATTCAATACTATGGGCAATGACTCCAATACGTGAAAAGTGAATGAAAAGTAATTGAAAAAATAAAAAATAGTGATAAATCAAAAATAAGTAAGAATAAAAAATAAAACTATGATCAATCTGATAGCATTTTTGATAAACATTTCAATTTCAGCCTTTGATGGAGTCGTTAGATAATTTATTCATATAAAGCATATTATGTACGTAACGTGCAAGAGTTAACTATAATACATAAATGGATTATTCACATTTTATTTGTCTTTATTGAAAAATTTAATTGAATTTTTCTAATGCAGGGTGCATTGTTTCGCAGTATTGCCTCGAAAAAACAATAAGATTGAGAAGGAAACCAACACTCTTTCTTGTTTGTGAAATTATTACAATTTTGGCTACATATAAAATTGGTTTAGAAAAATGTGTTTATTTGCTGTATGTGCCTTTTGAGTATATATAATTATGTTTGTTAGTTTAGAAAATGACAACTAATTTGTGATTAGCGATTACCGCCTAGTTCAAGATTCGCGATTGATTATGTCTGTATATCCTTCTTCGTTTAATGACCTCTTAAATTACCTTCAAACTCTTTGTCAACTTACTTTTGAATTTATGTTCCTATTGATTTAAATCTTAATCCAGTAACTTACAAAGAACTTATGTAAACTTATTTTTTACCAACACAGATTGAATACTTGCTTTCTATGGAATAAACTATATATCTTATCATAAATTCTTGGCCAATACTAATTTTTTTCGATGAAATATACTTTTTCCTATCAGAATTTTTCATTTATTCGTCATCCCTATTTTCCCTTCACGTTATGTTATTGAATATTTATTAGTTTTTCCTAATAATGTAAAAATGGCAACTAAATTTTAAACTCCATAAATAAATGACTCAAGGGTGAAATTGTACACGTATTGCAAATATATTCGAAGTTGGGGCCCTTCATAATTTAAAACAGATATTCCATTAGTAGCTCGACTGTGAAAAGCTGTCCATTTATAATTTAACACCTCGGGGTGAGAGCTGCTTAATCTGTTCCCCGTGCGTCCCTCGATTTAGTCTTAAATATTCATTATTAACTTAAGGCAAAGCACCGCTTCACTTTGCTGAAACTTTGTTTATCACTTTATCTTATTAGTAAGTTATATTGTTATCATTATTTTAGCCATTTTCCGTTCCGTTTGAATGTTTGTAAGTATATTTGGGCATAGGCGATGAATGCAAGAGACTTAATAATAAATGTTGACATTATTTCCAAATTGGTCATTAGTTAATAAAATTTTTAACCAATAAATTAATAAAATTTTTAGGCCGATGACGAATATTTTGTTAAATTCCATTTAAATACTTTAAAGCAGTAAGTTGATTAATAAATACTTTAGAAGAAGTTTGTAATTATAGTTCTTCTGTTGAAGATGCTATACTAGTAGTATTTTTAAAGAATACCTAATAAAAATATTAACATTGAGTTTCCGGTAATTTACCCATGTTATTGTGAAAAGGTAGGTGGTCGATCTTAAGTAGTTTTTTAATTATAATTGTATATAGAATTGAATGAGAATATATTTATGGCCTTATGTGTTACGAGGGTCAAGAAAACACAAAATTATTTATATTGGGCCTGGTTTAATTTCACTCAAATTGAACAGAGGGCTTCTAGATTTATATTCCTTTGTAGAAATCTACTATGAACACGAAAGTTAAAACTCTTGGAAGCAAGTTAAAGCTTTTGAATTGTACGCGACTTAGTGGTAGAAATGGAAGTCTAATTACACTAAACTTAAATTTCCGATTTTAAATTTGTATAATGTTTAGCTTAAGTAAGAATAAAACGTTAACATTACCTATTGCTGAAACACATAAAATAAAATGAAACATTATAGAAAACGTTAATTAATTTTTAGGATTCCGTAAAGGAAAATAAAACAGAACTATTATAAGGTCATTTAATTTTCCTTCTGTATTATAATGGGTCACTATTGTTTTTTCCCGAAAATATTTTATGTAACAATTTGAAATTTTGGTCATGTTGACAAAGCGTAATAACCCTCACATATTTAAATATCACACCGAATTATATACGTAAATAAGTCATAAAGAAGAAATTTAATAATATAAAAACGGTTTTTAATGTAGAAAAAGGGGTTTTATTTAAGATATTCAGGTCCCTCTCAGCCATTTCCTAGAGTCAAAATTGCTGAAAAATAATGTTACTGGATATTTATTGGAAAACTACGACATTCATTCGAAATCCAGCAATTTTTCCGAAATTCGCAATATTTTTACCACCATAAAAGGCATGCTAGACATTTATCAATTGCACTCAGCAATTTATAATGCTCCACGGGGCATTATAAATTCTGCCTAAGCAATACTATTTTATAATTAACCGAAAAAAAATGCCAAAAATTTAAATTATTTAATAATTTATTGAAGAAATAATTAGCAATTATTTATTTAATAAATTTGCTTAAAAATTCTTATTAATATAACTAAAAATGCGAAAAATAACACAAACCCTCGTGAGATGTCGAGTTCGAGCTCGCTTCGCCGAGAGCGATTTAGAAACGACGTAAATCAGAAAAACTGAAAAAATATTCTCCGCAAAATTATTATGATAATGGAAATATTTTCTTAACCATTTTCCAATATTTTTAAAATGAAATTGTCAAAGTAGGTATCGAAAACGAATCTTGTCGCTTTTTATAGGATAATGAAAAATATTTTTTTAGACCATTTTCAACAATTTTTTTCAATAAATCAAAATATTTACTAAAGTAAAAATATGTGCTTATATGTATACATATATATATATATTTATATATATATATACATATTTTTTTTTTTTTTTTTTTCTTTCACCTCGTGACTATTTTAAATGAACTAGAATTTTACATCAAAACCTATCAAATTTTTGACCTCTTAAATGCTTTAAAAGAAAAGAATAAAACAATAATATATTAGGAAATTCAATTACCTGCGTATTAATGATAAAAGAAAGTTAGTTATGTCAAGATAACCCGAGTCAGGTGTGAGTTTCTCTCTATTAGTTTTTAAAATATTTTTCCCTGTTGCGATCCACAACCTTGCATGGCAATGTGTGATTTGATTTAAAAACATATTTTCTACAAAAATTAATATTACAAATGAAAAGTTAATTAATTGAAATCCGTAATTCAATAACTGTAATTTTGTAATAACTATTATATTAAGCCTAAATTAACAAAGCGTCTAAATTCATAATATAGAGGTAAAAGCGATTTAAAAGTCTGCTATTTGCTTTAATATAAATTATTCTTCTAGATAAGCTTCTTTGCTATTTGGTTTTGCTTTTTAATGGTGAAAATAACTGTAGACTTATATTTACATATTGGGAAAAAACAAAATTAGTGATTGAGATTATAATAAAACGCCAATTTATGTTCTCAGTATATTCCATATTAATTTGTATATTATATTACCTGCCTCTATATTCAAACTGAACAATCAATAAAATATATCATTCGACGGTAATGGGGGTTGATCTTAATTGTCAGATAACAGGGAATGCCATCACTCCCTGGTCCAACACTGCAGCGTAAGATCACCGAAAATGGCAGTACGAATCCAAATTGAATAAAGTGTTATTTGTTTCAACATAACGAAAGTTATTACAGTGATACCGTCTTTGGTCGTTCCTGCTTCCTAAACTAATAGTTAGATAATGTAATCCTAAACTAATAGATAGAGAAATTTATCGTTAGAGTAAGTAGGAGAACTCATTTATTCGAGTTGTTTCTATTTAAAATCATTGAAGTGATTAGAAAAAAACAGACTAGTCAATTTTGCGTTCTGTTCATGTTACTAAGATACTGAGAGCAATAAAACGCACTAAGCGTAATATTAAGAATAATTATAAAACTCAGAGAAGGATAAGATGGAATAATTTACGTCAAACAAATCATCTGGCATAATTCCGAGTTATCGCTGTATTCTGAATGACGGCAGTTATGGGCAACTCATTAAGTTCTTCACCCAATTTTCTGATACCAAGCAAATGATGAAGTAAAACTTTTGTGAGATGAATAGTTTTTTCGAAAGTTTCATCATAATGTAACGGCGGTGATTTATTTTCTCTTATGTTCATATTTGTGAAGCAAAAGAAAGTCGTCGGGTGACTATAGCCTAGTGATTTAGGAACTATATACATCAAAACTCTAGTTATGTAAGTTACCATGACCGTTCATATCTTATTATATACTTATGGGTATCAGTCTCCAAAGAATATGTTGACAAAAATTTAGAAGAATTTTATTTCACTTCAAATTTTTGTCTATTTTTTTCGTTTTTAGAGTTCATATATCAAAAGTTAAAAACAGCATAATTATAACAATTTTTAGGGACATTTTATCGGTTTGTTTGTCTATATGTTATAATTTTTTTAGAGTTTAATGAGGTTTAATTAAAATACGAGTGTCGTTTGCTTACACAAATTATGAAATTAGAATTTAAAACACTGCCAATTATGAGTCAAACTTGCACACAAAGTTTTCCACAGCAACAATGCAATAGAAAAGTTATAAGTTTGTTTTTCTACTGTGGAAAACAAAATTATTGTTGCGGCCATTACCGAAAACATTCCATATTCTGAAAACTACAAAACAAATCTTATTCAAACCAATTTTAGTTGAAGCTTTATTTTAAATTTTACTATCTTATTTTGTTTCTGTAATTTTACACACGTTGATTGGAAAATGATGGGCGGGGTTGGGGTTTTGGCTGATGACAAACTTTTTAACAATTTCTAATCAGGGACTTATATAATGAATTTAATTTGCATATGTGCAGCGGATTTTTATTTCCTATCAGTTACATGTATGGAGTGCTACCTCAATTTAAATTCTTTTTCCCTAATTCCATAATTTTTTTATAGAGAGGTTCATAGAAGAAAACTACTATCTAAATTTCATCTATATATTGCCAAAAGTCTCCGAGTAAAATAGCTGGGACTTAAAGACTGACAGGTGAATAGAAAAACAGACCTGCAGGACAAAATGATAGGGGTATCACTTTTGTTATTTGGCTAGAGGACCATGAAAACTTCGAAAAGTGGCCCAAATTTCGGTAATCTATTTTTTTAATTACAATATGAATGATTGTCATTGATTAGTTTAAAAACATATTAAATTGTTGAATTTTTAGAAAATATTTTTTTTTTAAATTAAAACATTTCGTCAATATAATATACAATAAGTTGCCAAATTTAACGTGGTTTTAGGACGCACTTATTTGACTGTATATAGGTGTGCATATAGGTTACAGAGAAAAAGGAACCGGTATTTGGCACCGAATTTATTTTAATCTAGGCCAAGAGCCCGTCAAATGTTTTATGTATTTGGGTGTTCATGTACACGAGAGAATGTGAGAGTTACATTGATAGCATTTAAGCATCTAGAGGCTTCTAAACTAAACCCGTTGAAAATACTTCTCACCGTTAATGACTCCTCTTATCATACTACTTGTGACCAAAATACATGTCAAGAAAATTGAATAAGGGAAAATATAATGAATTCATTCCTCGCCATTACGTTTTTCCTGTCACCAGCTTCCGGCTCTGCCATCATACCCTTATCGTTGTTTGCGACCAACAGAGTTACTAAAATAAGTGAAATGACCCCAAACTCGATTAATATACTCCTCGTTATTGAAAAGTTCATTTCATCACCTTTCGGCTCTATCATCAGACCTTGAATAACATTTGTGACAAAGGACTCGTCAAGATAATTTAAACGAGTCTAAAGTTGATGAAACTACTTCTTGTAATTGAGGAATACTTTCATCACCTTTCGGTTCCATCATCAGACTAGCTAGTAATGGGTAGGAATTACTTATTAGCAAAAGACTCGTCAAGAGGAGTCGTCGAATGTAAACACGTTGAAACCGTTCCTGGTCATTGAGGAGTTCCTGTCACTAATTTTCATTTCCATTGTCACACGTTTTATTCTATTTCTGACCAATGGAGTAGTCAGATAAGTTAAATGAGTGCCAACACGATGAACTTACTTGTTACTTGGGGAATTCTATACCCACCTTCAGTTCTATCAACAGACTCTGACTACTGTCTGTGACTAAAGTACCTATGTGACATATCGAAAAAGGTCAAACTATGTGTTAATTTTTGCCAAAGCCCCTTGCTTTCTCTTTGACAAAAATTTTTTTTTCTACCTAGTTGCATTTGGTCTCTAAATAATTGCAGTGTTTCTTCAAATATCTCCAAAGTTTTGATCATATTTGCACGTGGCCATTATAAAATAATTTTCTTTCCTACAGAAAAGAGTAATGAAAATCGGTCAACGCGTTCTGTTTTACTTACATGGAAAAAATACATAAGCGTCGAATTGAGAACCTCCCCCTTTTTTGAAGTCGGTTAAAACAATAGTACTCACATGAATAAGCAAACAAAAGTTGTTGTGTCCTATTTCTTTTATTTAGGAAATTAAAACTAAATTTTTTTAAAGTTTTTTTTAATTTTTGTAAAGTAAAAATACTTTTTATTAAGCATAGAATTTAGCCTCTTGAGGATAATTTGTAATACATCTGTTATTATTTAATTAAAATTATCAAACTTTTTAAACCATTGTATGGAAGAAATCATTCTATATTTAAAAATGTTTAAATTCGCAGGAAACATAAATTTATATATAAAGTGCAAACACTATGGCGTACAGTGTTCTAGGCCCATTTAATGAATGCGCTCGACTTTTTTAATTTCTAACAAGTAATATGGGAAATTAAGCAATAAGTATATTCACTCAGAGCATCGACAAACGTCAAAATAGTTTTGCAGCGCCCCTGGTTGCTCATAGTGGAAATTTACTTTCAAACGTAATAAAGACAGATGGCAAACCAAACATTGAAACAATGCTGCAAGAATTGTTAGGTGCAGATATCTAAAGAAACAGTTGCGATAGTAATATTGAAATAGTTAATTCCGGCTATTGTGTCATAGAAAGTGATCACAACATTTTGACTTTGCTTAATCATTTGCAACATGATGATTCTGAAATTAGGCAGCAATTTTTTATATTCGGTTAATTACGGAAAATTATACATTTAAATAGCTTATTAAAAAGTTAGCAATAAAATAGCTTATAGAAAATTTCTCAAAATAAGTACTATTTTGAGATAAATTTGTTACCTTATATTCTCATCTATGTAATACAGATTATATGTGTGCAAACTTTTTTTGAGTTTGGTTCAATGTTTAAGGTATAAACGTAGAAGAAATAAATGAACAAACTGACTTTTGGATATATAATATTAGTTACAAATCAACGTGGACATATACCTCCTTTCCTACGATTTACTGAGTATCGGCCGCGTAAATTTTTCATGTACTTTATAGTTAAATAATAGTATGTAGTCAGTTAAATTCATTAACTGTTTTAACAATATTGATATTTCATGGTATGATCGAAATATATTTCAATTATTGTCTAATTGTGACGAAATATTATAGTATTGAGCTTAAGTTGGTTATCACTTCAATTTTAAGAGAGATTGTAACAAAATTTGAATATGTTTTTAGATTTTAACAATAAAATGACTGACGAACATGATAGGTAGAATAACAAAAATTGTTTATAAAAATGAAAATCTTTATTAAGAACATCGACTTGAAATTGATTTCATATTTTAAAATGCATTAATTGTCAATTTACTTAGAAATAAATTCCTTCCTATTGGAATTAAATATTTGATTTATTAATGTTTTATAACAGCCTATACGAAAAAAACATATGATAATGACTTTAATGCCTGGGACTTATCTCTAAAAAAAATATGTTGCAAGGCATTTTTAAATATTCCGTGTTTTCAAAATGTACTAATAAAACTTTGTTCAAACTAAACATTAAATATGTTAGTGTAATATATTGTGTTTTATTTCATGTTAATATTAAAAATAACGCCATAAATAACGGTGCGATCACCGTGATTTATGGCGTTTTATTTGAACCTATAATTTGCATTTGGGATTAAACCACATTTCAGACAAATCATGACTCAATTTGTGAATACATATCTTACTGTTTAACTAAAACTTTACGTAGATTAAGCTGTAAGTATCGAAGATATCTGTTTACCATTTTTAAATCCAGTGGGAATACAATTTAAATCGATCTAGTAGTTTTACATATGATTCTCATGTAAAACGAAAAACATTGAAAAACAGGCAGATAGGTATAACATCCCTTAGGTAACATTTAAAAAAATAAAATGCAACCTAAATATAAACTTTAATACAAAATACTAATACAATGAAATTTAATTTAACCGATTCAGTAGTTTTATGTAAAAAACTGATGGGCAGACAAACAATAATTCTAAAAATACGTTGAGATTTCAAAAAGACTTTAATAGTTTATTCAAATGTTTTTAGCCAACCCTAGAAAAGAAGAAAGTTTTCAAGTCGATGTGCATAAATATTTTTCCTGTTTTTTATACAACTGGAAATCGAATACTCTTTAGCTAATGGATAATTTGGCTAAACTTTTTTGTTAAAAGTAAATTCAAATAGATACCATGCAAATATCATCTGGATCTAATGATAAACGAAGACATCTTGAGTCACTCCTCAACGTGTGACAGGATGGAGTCCCTTTGCGAAATTTAAGACCGAATATGAATTAATTTGATACGTCTTAAGTCATTTTGATACAGATGGTGACCAGAGTCTGACAATGGAGCCGGTAGATGGTAACAAAACTTTCCAATAATAAAAAGTGGATTCATCGGATTTGCGTTCATTTGAATTACATTGACAATAGTGACCAAGGACTAATAGTGGAGCAGGAAGACGATAGCAGGAACTCCTTAATGGTGAGGAGTAGGGTAGGACTTTGGGTAATTTTACTTCTTTAATGAGTCCTTTATTCACTAGCGTTGGTTAGGATCTGATGACGACAAGAATTCCTATATAGCGAAAAGTTAACTGACTTATCTTGATGTCAGAAGAAATATTGATAAAAAGACATGAATTAACTAAAAATATTAGCAAGTAGGTGAAATGTACAGATATACGTAAACGCAAGAACCACCGACTGCGATGAAGCCAAAAAAAAGAGGAAGTATTTTCGATATGAACATATCTATATATATATATATATATATATATATATATATATATATGTATATATATATTTATATATATATATATATATATATATATATATATATATATATATATATATATATATAAATATATATATATATCCAGTTGGCATGTATATAAAAAGGTATTCGTATTAATTAAATGCCACAAATGGTCCTATTGAATTCTCAGTCCGTTATTGACATTATGGATCGAATAGGAATATCGTAAACACCAAAATAGAGACAAAACCCCTTGACGATAAAAGAGTCAAAATCAATGCCCCGCTGATTTACTCTTTTTGAGTTACTGGATTTACTGATCTAATATAATCTACCCCAGCCTAAACGAACATAATTCAATCTGATTCATCTTCAAGTAAGTCTTGACCTAACCTAATTCAACGTAACCCAACCTCGCCTAATGCAAAATAAATAATTTCACTAACTGGGTAGATTAGGAGGGAGATTAATTTGATAACCCAACTCAATTTAAATGAATCTAATCCAACCTAACCTGACTTCATCTAAATAAACACGATTGAACCAAATCCGATCGAACAAATAATAACCTCTCCTAACGTAACATTTCTTTTATTTTGGAAACCAGTTTCCCGACGTGAGGAAAAAAATACATACTCCCCAAAAATGGAAAAAAATCTAGATATACTTATCAAATTAGTGAATCTTGATACATACTTTCAAATAGCATAGATGTCACCATAACTAACATCAGAAAACTACTAAATCGATAGAGCCCGATTCCTCAAATTGAACAAAATTTTTATTTACTCTTATACATAATATTTTTCATTTTTAAAGGAAAAATTTAGTGTACATAATTTAAAAACTTTGGTATTACTTTGTTTGGCCCGTATACATGACATGAAAATATGACATTACATGAAAATATTTGTAATTTTCTCAAAAACTAATGAACTAATTTTAATGATATTTTTCTTTATGAAATTTTCGTAATTTCAATAAATTTTAAGGATAAAATATTTTACATAATAGGTGTAACCCGTTGTGAGTTTAAACCTGGTACTAACCTGGGTAAGAAAGACAAATTAAGTAATGGATTTACACACATCACAATTTCTAGACAACTGGTAACTGTTGTTTGACCAAAGTTACACCTATAATATCTATATTATTTCGGATAAGAGTATATGATATATCTTGGCTTGCCGAAACCAACATGGCTGGTAACATTTGTCGATTCAAATTTAGCTTATCATTGGTACTCCATTTGAACATTTTATTAATATCCTAGTTGAGCAACTAATAATCGTTTGTCCCTGGAAACAATTTGATGCCATTAGCAAACAATCTTAAGTGGAGATAGTAGAGATTATATCATTACTAAAATAAAGTATTAGTTGTGTTAAATTAATAATGCATACTGCCCTGATAATATAGAAAATCGCTTGTAATGTTTCATACTGAAAAAAAGAGCTTTTAAAATTAAATATAATTAGCAGAGCACGGTATTAAACCTACCTATATTAGTTTAATGTGAAATATTTTGATGTCCACAACCACTCTCACATATTTATTTTTTATAGCTAGATAAGTAATAAATAAAAAAAATTATGATAAATGGACGTATATGGAATGAATGGTAAATTCGCAATTAAAGAGATGGGATAGGATTTAAAAGGAAACGTGTTTACAAACAATACTTCAAGTAAATTTGCAAATGCGATGCTTCTTTAAACTTTGGCACCGCTCCTATATATCGGGTTAAGACGTAGACGTGTGATAAATCCCTTTAGTTAAACTTCTTAATATACACTAAAGATGAAATTAAAAGAACTAAAACTCATCTGGCTGTAAATATGCAGAAAATATTAATAAACGATTTAATTTTATTTTATCGTCGACCGAAATCAAATAAAAACCTTAAAATCACAACTGACTCGTAATCACTTGAAATATTAATGTTATTAATATTTTAACTCAAGATTATTAAATAATTAATAATTAATGTTATTAATATTTTAATTCAAGATCATAAATTAATTAAAAGGCGAATTTAATCTTATGCCGCCTTGTAATTGCACTGTTATTGTTAAGTTCAATATCCTTTTGATTCATTAACGAGCGAATATATTGGACGATCATTAATCTAGATATTATCAATATGGCCAATTTTTTTCATGAAACATTTTACTTATGATGTCATCTCTTATAATAGATACAACACGAAATCAAACTTATGTTTGTAAAAAGGTCTAAACCACAATAACTAACATGTATTTCTGCATACACGTTGATAAAATGTGACATCTTAGTAAAGTGACGCGAAATGCTCGAAAATTTTCAGTCGTCCATGAACGAACGTTTCAGCGTTACAAACATTCGATTACATTATCATTTGATAATTTAACTTATTGTAAAATAGCCATATTTTTAGATGAACAATCATAATTTTCTTAGAAGTTATTGGTTATTGGATTATGCTATTCATGTAATTTCGGTTAAAATTATTTATAGGCCAATATATTTTATGTGCTATGAATACTAATAATCCATTCGTTGCACCATACCATTAATCAAGAAAATTTGACGAGCTAAAATTAATGCATATATTACGACATTAATTTGTGATGAATTTATTTAAAAAATAAATAAATAAATCTTGATATTAGATGCATAAAAATGACAGATTATTACGGGGGTTTTATATGGCAAAATTAGTTCAAACTTTAAAAAGGTAGAGCATGAGTTTGAGCATTATTACATTTTTGGAGTTCTGTTGTGAAACAAGGCAATTATTTATAATTTTATGTCCGTTCATCCATCTGTCCCAACCCGACAGTTTCTGCACCTAAAGCTTTGTATGAAATTTTGCATAAGTTTCCCATCCCTTAAAATGTAACATCGTTGGATAGGTCTTTTAAAATATTATGATGTTTTATTTAATAATTTTTAAATTCAGTGCCACGTTTACGAAATATCAAAATTTCAAAATTATTTGCAATGTGTTCCTCGTCTCTGAATTTTAACCAATAATTTAATTCCAACTCTAAGAAAAATTACAGAGTGGATACACGAAGGAAATTCTTTTAATTTCATACATAATGTGGAATTTTCATTTAAAACAGCATCGTATATGGATTCAAAACTTGTTTTTTTTTTTAAATTTACGTGAGATTGTTTTTTAATAATAAAGTAAAATTGTTTTTTATATAATAAAGTTCCTTATAATTTACTTCTCCTATTGAACCTACCGATACAGGAAGTGATAAAAATTTTACTAGATACTTTATTAGCCGTCTTTAAAATTTTCTTATTAATATTTTTATGAGTTAACTATTCAGATAGATGGGTTATCACTTTGCCAAATTTGCTGTTTCTAAAGAGATCAAAAGGATAGCCATGGCAGACAGACATGCAAGTGAGGGTTATTTTTTTTTCTGTTGAGATACAAAACTATAAAAAGAAAGCAAAAGGGTGAAAAATGCGGAAAAATTAAACAGAGGAATAAGATATACGTCGACACGCTTTGAACTATGATATAATCAATAAAATAATTTGGATTCTTCTTATTCCTAATTTTTGTCACCATTTTGAAAGTGTATCAGAAAATTCTACGATAAGTTCATAAAAAATAGATAGATCAATTTAAGCGTCGTCAAACGCAATTGTGCATATCGATGTTTCGATATAATATTCAACATATGAACAATGTAAAATAATAATTTTAATTGTTTAAATTAAAAATGTGCATGTATACAAATAATAATTTTTTTTGCAAAATGAGCATGCCTCATTAGTAAGTGAAGGGGCATGCTTCTATGTTCGTTGAAATGGAATAAGTTGAACAGCAAGAAGGTTTAAAAGCGGTTACTTTAAATCTTTTCCTTAATTTTACTGACAGGGCCGGTGTACGACAAACTTATCGAAATTGGGAGCTCCGCATTTTCAGTCAATTTAAAGGGATTGTTGTGAAGTTTTCAGTTTATCTTTTACATTCTTCGGTTGTTTGATTAAACCGCTTACAAGATAATTGTATGTTTTTGTCTTTAGGTAAAATTAATCAACGTTTGAACCACAATACTTATAAATTGATTTTGTTCATCAACGATTGTTGTAAAAACAATGGGCATTTATAATAATGCAAAGATATTTTTTCATCCAAATGGTAGCCTCAATAATTAATAGTTAATTGATCATAATTCTAATTTGGTTAATTTCGGAATGTTTGTTGAATTACGCAAAATTTGCCATTTATTTTCTTGTCCTAAATGTGAACTTGGAAATTCGGAAAAAATCCCTTTGGGACAATTTTAAGTATTGGTATAAGTTATTTCCATCATAATTGTATTACGATGAAATACAATGTTATCTCCTCTAGGGTCACTTCCAAAACTTTGCAAGGCATGGCCGTTCATTAAAGCATTCACAGTATATGTTTCTTAAAAATGCATGATTATGAGATCAATCATGCTCGTTTACCTACTTATTTTTTTCGTGTTTCTGTCTTACTATTACAAAGTTGCATGCTTTAAACCGTAAAAGTAGAATCCGTAATTTCAGGTAACGTCAATTATACGAGTTTATATTATATTGTTGTCTTTAAGAATTGTGAAATTGTCAAAACATCTTTTATTTTCTGATTGCTTTGAAAATTCTGTTGGAAAATATAAGCCACGTATCTGAATAACTAGAAAGAGTACGAACATTTTTTAAAAAAGTTGTAAGATAGAATAATTTTATAGAAAAAATTAGTGCCAATCAGCAATTTTATAAATTTCTGTTTATTTTATTAATTCTTTAAAAAATATGAAACTGTGCAAAAGTATAACTGGCATAAATGAAAAAATCTATATTTAAATACAGTGGCACTTTTATATGATGACTTTTTATAAAGTTAACTAATACTACTACTTCATTTATCATTAATTTAGAATGTACATAATAAATACAGCATAAACTATCCAAGAATGTACACACATAAATGTATTTCTACGTAGATAAACAATCGACTTCTGGCTATTAGTCGTTTGCAAGTAATGTTCTTCTACAGGTTGTTAGTACATTAAGCTCAGTGCTGCAGGAAACAGAGACACATTTGTGATAAATAAAATAAATTCTACTACAGTTTTTCTACTACAATCAATTCTACTACAGTATACAAAACCCGAGAAAAAAGGATTTTACAATTAAGCAACATATAGAAATTCGAACAAAATCTCGCTCATTCTTGAATTAAGATACCTCTTCTATTTTATAACTTTTAATATTTAAAACGATTGAAGTGCACAGTAATCTCTTAATTTCCTGAGGATTGAGTTTCTTAGTTTAAATTTTCCACCTCCCATCTTGAAACTTAAGAGGTGAAACTACGAAGCAAAAAAAAATCAAACTTATTTAAACTTAAGTTTTGTAATACTTTATTTTATGGTATGAATAAATAAAGTATTCCAAAACATAAGTCTAAATAAGTGTGAATGTTTTTTCATGAACATTAATAAGCTTGACTTTAGGCTTATTAACTATCGACAATATTGGAAATATATCTCATCCATATTTGAAGACACAAAAGTAAACCGCTGTAAAACGTCGCTCTTACTGAACGCTCCAAGATCGATGTTTGATTTTGCTCAGTCACGTCTCTGAGTAATATACGTTCCGAGACTCTCCAAGTATCAGATGAGAAGAAAAGAGACCGAGATGTAATTTTTTCATTCCATTTCGATCTTAAAAACTAAACAATTTTTCTCGATTTAAATATCGAAACAACTCTTCATCTCAATGCACAATATTTTTCCTGTCGAACGTTGAATAATTGAAAAGATTGAAATTGTTTTAATTATTTAAACTATGACGTCAAATAGACGTAGATATTTCAAGCTTTCATTTCATTTTAAATATATAAGCATTTCCCAGATGATATTAAGAATACATAAAATTATTTCAGGAAAGAATTAAGATTAGATTTGCTCAGTTTGAATTGCGTAAATACGCGTATGTATTTTTCATCTGCTTGCTGTTTATCGTTGTACAGAATTTCCATCTGCTGAAAATTTTCAAACTCTTAAATTTTCGCGGATTCGTTTATGTTCAGCTACAGTTTTGAACGGAATTGATGTCTGAATATGGGTAGTTACAGCATGCGTTTTATAGAAGGTATAATTGGTGAAAATATAATTTAAAGAAAATTAGGATTGAAATACTACTCTGCCTGTTATTTTATCTCAAAACTATCTACTGAAATTTTTGGAGTACCGCAAGGAAATCAGCAACTACCAACACTTTGTTATGTCCGTCCGTTTACCAAAACTTCACAAATTTTATAGTTTTATAGGTATATTCATGAATTTTTGAAATGGGTGATTGTTATGTAACCTCAACAGTTACCTATATTTCCAACTTTAAAAAAAATTAATGCATCTCGTCACATATACGGAGTTGGAAGAGAATTTGTTTGTTTTTATATTCCAGTAACTGGGGTATCAGGCAACCAGTTTGCAAATATTAAACTCAAAAGTTATATGGAAGAAGTCTGCCACCCAAATGTTTTAACTATGGATAAGGAAAAAATATTTTTTCTTAATCCATAGCATTTGATCAGATTTTCAAGTAAAATTGCTTCGTTTAACTTTTGTCAATAATGAAACGAGATGTAAACATTTACGTAACTCTACTCTGCGTGTTCCGATGGATTAAATATTATTTGCGTAGAGAAGATATTTCAAACAATATTGACTTAAAATTGTGTTACAACTAATCGTTCAGCAATGGTAGTATTTTTTATTATTTCCATGAAGGCTTTTTATTTCTCGTTAACTCATGTGGAGAAGCGAAGAAAGAAATAGTGTTTAACTTTGTGCTGGTCAGCAAATACGTGCAAGGTTGAGTGTCAAGGTTTGGATATGTAAAGTGGTTATTAATATCAATAAATAACTAAAATAAATTTTGTAATCAATAAATAAATCAATTTAAAAAATGAGTTTGTGCTTTCAACAAGATTTCTGCTTGAGTTTAACAAGTTTTTAGGGTTCCATGCTTCAAAAGAAAAGAGAAAAAAATTAAAAGAAACAAAAAGTATTTTTAACGGAAATTTATATTAAAAAATTTAAGAAACAAGCGACATGTTAAGCTCTCCTTGTCTCCAAAATTTTTGAAATTAAATTTAATGAAAATTAAAATGTTACCAGAACTTTACTTAATGTTTACCAAACAATTATGGAAACGACTCTAAATCTCATAATTGTTAAGTTATCTATCACTTTCATATTTATGAATCACGTTAATTCTAACGACGTATTTTTTCTACTATTAACATGCACAGTTAGTGTCTGAAATTGAAGTTATAATTATATATGTATAATTCTTAGTTATAGTTTTATGTGTATAATCTTATTGTGACTAATTATTCTGATTGAACATTTTATTTTAATTAAACGTTTTCTCAAAATTCTGAAACAATTAAGTATTCAAATGAAGAAGCACTAACTAATTAATGTAAATGATAGTTTCATTAATTTTAAATTTCAGATTATAAAGATTTTTCAAATTAAAACCGATTTTCTTTCACGGCAAATATGTACAGTGTCTAATACACTAGTTGCTTTACGGTTCTTTTCTTTAACGCTAAAGCGATGCTGAAAGCTATGTTTCATGGCATTACCGTAAAATACGCTCCGGAAAATTACGTTCATGCTTCGCTGAATATCCTTGTCCAGTTTTGATTTGTTATTTACATACATATATAAAGTTTTTATTTATGTATGCAAATAAAAACTTTACCGTAACGACCGCAAACAATAATTCCAAGTTTATTGATGTAAATGTTGTTTGTTCGTGATAATTTCCGACAGCTTAAATAATATATAACTTATTAAATACAATGTTTTGCCGTCTTCATTGCATCCAGGGTACGGAAATAAATTTCAAAATGTAGAACTTCCCATTTTATTTAAAATTGTCTCTTTTAAAGCATTTATCTGGAAATTTAACACTATTATTATTATATTTTAGAAAATACGTAAATATTATACATGGATTATAGCCAGACACAAGATAAGCAAATTTGAATGAAATAAAATGCTTGCACGATCAATATGGTCCAGTACCTTTCCAAACATTAAAGTCTGAGACATTTGAGTTAATAGTGGACACTATAGTCAGTTGCACTGAAGGTAGACGCAATATTATTAGAAAATGATTCACTGAAGTAATTTTCCGATTGAGGTGTGTAATAAACAAAATAAAGTGAAGGACCTGAAAATTTGCCTATAACGTTATTTGTTCACTCAACAAAAAACAAGTATACCTTCTTTTTTATCACTTAAAATACCATGGACAAAAAGTATGCAAAAGAAAATTATAGAAATTAACAGCAGCCCCCAACGATTGTAAAACTAGGGAAATTCAAGTTGCATATTTTTTAACTCATTTATATTTTGGATACCGTCAGTGCAGTATGAGAAAGCAATCGTAAAACTAAGGAAATTCAAGTTGCATATTTTTTAACTCATTTAAATTTTGGATAACGTCAGCGCAGTATGAGAAAGCAATCGCCCCTCACTAGAGCCTTACCAGTCAAATATGATAATTAACTGGAAAGAATAGTATAATTCGCGTTATATGCCTAGAAAATTTATAAACTAACTTAGATTAATTTATTACAAAAATTTCATTGAATATACCGCTATGATTTACAATGTGATAGCGTAGTCACACGGAGAAATATTTATCGTAATGACTACTTTAGCTCATAAGTAAAAAAATATGTTTTCTCTTATATAATTTATAATCGTGTATATTTGGTGTAAAGTTTAAAATTTGCCTACGTAAAAATTTCATTAATAATAAACTTTATTAGTTCAGACCACTCAAATGCAAATTTTTCTTGAATTGTGTTGTCGAAAAACATTCCCATCGTATAGTCAAACATATATTTAGCTAATGCATGTCCCATTTACAAAATTGAAATCTGAAATATATCAATATACAGACTACTAAAATTTCCTTTATGTATCGACCTCGTGCAAAAATCAACTAGCTTAACAATCGCCATTTTACATTTCAATTAGTATCAAATGTAAAATAGCCATTTAACGAACTCGTAAAAAGAAATTATGTTTTCCCGTAGTAACAAAATAAGTTTCATCAATATTTATAACAAACAGTTTGCTATTTCATTCAAAAGAAACTGTTACAAATGTAAAAACGTCGATGAGTAGGTTTATTGATATCTAGATTAAAAAAGGAATAAAATGAAACAAATACTTTTATAATTGAAAAGGTTTATTTGAGAAATTTGCAAGCCCAAATCAATTAAAGTGGAGTATATTAGTTTTTTAATAAAGAATCAATCGGTTCCTAATAACTTGCCAAAGGATCTAATTATAGGAACTAAAATAATATTTTTAAATATAAATAATTTCTGATTTTATAAATGTGATGGATAAAATGGTACCGAATTAATGATCTAAACAATTGCCTGAAAAAATGCGGGAAAGTAAATTTTTAGAATATGTTAATATCTAAAATTTTGTATTTTTTATTCAGAGGTAATGTTTCGCCAAAAATCGCAAAAACACTTTCAACTTCTGAAAAATACCTCCATTTAAAAATTTTACGTTATCTCGTGTTTAATTTGTTTATTTTTTTAACTTAACTAAATTTTTCTGCTGGTCCTTGCTTGTTAAAGTTTTTTTTTCAAAAGATATTGGCACTAGTCCGTAATATTAAAAGAGGAAAAAATAGATCGTTTATTATAATAAACAACTGGCCATAAACGTAATTGGATATTTTTATTGTTTTATTTAACACATACATTATTTTCAACAATTTTTTTTTGAAAATTCTTAATTAAAACATATTAAGTGCAAGTAGAACTCGCACTATGACAATCAAATTCATAATAAAGAATAAACCCTTTCTGAGAAAAACGAATTTAATGAGTAGAGACTCGGGCATCCAAGTCACTTATATGAGTTTCGTTTTTTCTTTTTGATTTACGGAACGCAAAAATATTAATGTCAAACCTAATACTCCATCTATAAGTGAACTAAGAGAGATAAAAGACAGTAACGCAACTTCGCATAATAAGCATTTAACTTTATTAAATATATTGCGTATAAAAAGTAAGTCAAAAAATATTTTAGTAATATCAGGAATGAATTCCGTAAATGATGGGAAAATAAAGCAGTGCTGCGAGACGTGTGGAATGGGGCGAAAAGCGGCAGTGAAATCGCAACATTAAGCGTTACGTGTATCGCGATACGTGACCCTTAACATTACACTCGCTGTTGTATTATGCTCACCTTTGAACTCGACACCTTTAGCTTTCCGGTGTATGATGAAAGGTTTTAAAATTCATGGAAATTATTTGTTATATGTTTCGCATACAAAATCATACGCGGTGTAATTTGCTTTGGTTAAAAATAGCCGGAGTGTATCGGAACAAACGTAAAGTAGGCTTTCGTAGTCGGCCATATATTTTGAACTGTCGATGCAGTTTGACTGAAAACGAATTTTTAGACGCACAAGTAAATATTGGGCAGAAAAAATATTCTTGATCACATTGAAGCTCAATATTTCACAAACAAAGCTAAAAGCTTAAATATTTGAATAATTGTATACACATAATAAAATGTCTCTGACGTACTAAAACTATTCGAATTTTCCACAAAAATAAATAAGATATTTTAATACTCAATAATTTTTTTTAAATTAATGGTGCTGAAAATAAATAAATCTGGTTTTTCAATTCTCTCATTAGAATATTTTTATACAATTTTGAAAAATATATACGTTGTCAAATACAACATATTTTGTTATACAAGGATTAGCCTTAAATAATTATTAATTATAAAATGTGACAATTCTGCGATACTCCCGTTTTTCTTCTTCATTATTCTTTATTGATTAATGACAACTTTAACGACAAAATTAAGTGATGACTTAATAGTAATGAAAGGTCAATCATTAAAAGTGCGTCAAATACGAGTTGTAAGAAATTGGAATTGTGAGGCTAGTGACAGTGAATTGTGAGGCTAGTGAAACTCGAACAACATTAGTAGAGAATAAACAATAAGATGAATTTCTGCCCGTCATACTAACAGACAACAGCCCACGGCTAGATTTCAACCAGGTTTTAAAAAAAAAAGTAGCTTTACTGCTTTTAATTTTTTTTTTCAAAATAAAAATAAAAGCAGTATTTGTAATCTCAGTCAGTTTGTTAATTTTTATTAATTCTTATTTTTTGTATTTCGTAATCACACACTTATAATTTGGTATGTTTATATATTGCTTAAATATATATATATATATATATATATATATATATATATATAAATGTACTTGTATATATAATAGCTATAAATCAAACATATTCGTAGAAAAATGGTCGAAGTTCGAATACGAGGTAAAAGGGTCAATGTCGGTTAAATTTTTGCATTTATGTTTTAAGTATTATTTTAAGTACCTAAATACACTTTTATCAACGTACTGGTAAAACATAAAATAGCATAAAAAGGCGGATGTTTCTTATGTTTTTAATATTGAAATTATTAGATTAAAATTTGAATCAAACTGAAACGGGTAGAGGGATATAAAAAAAATAAAATAGTAATTTGTTAGAATAATTAAGTAATAAACATTTTTACTAATTTTTTTATAATTAAAAAATGATTACAAAATAATAGTTTAATCATAAAAATAAAAAGTAACACCATCCGTAACAAAAAATGAAAAAAGTACGTTACTTTTTCATAACAGCTATATATTGAGACAAACTGAACACAAAAACTAACTGTCGCTCATAAAAATTGCACTGACATAAACAACATTTTTCTCTGCTTCTGAAAATGGGTATAGCTGGCAGGTAACTAAAGGTAGGACAAGAGCAAAAATTAATTGAAAAAGATAGAAAATTTTAATCTGAAATAGAATGTTTAAAAGATTAGCTCAAAAAATTTATAACAAATCTCGACATTTTTAATTGAATCACCCATGCTTTAAAAGTAATATAAATTTCAGTCTTTGTTAAGTTTTACAGTCTGTGACACAGATAATTGAAGTGGGTCGGAATATGAAGTGAAATATATAGTTACTTGGTTTATTAGCTAAACTTTAATTAACTCAATATTAAACGAAAGAAGTAGTTTAATAATTTGACAAATGATATTACATTCACGCGTAACGACGGACTTATGAACTTTACAACACACTGCATGTAATCCCTTTACAATACTTCCAAATAGATATATGTGGCTAATTACATTATACGACAAAACAACTTTTGTTAAATAAATATAAAGGACATGTACTTATTATTGCGTGTAATGAAATTCGTATAATTTTTATATATAACCAAGTTATTTTAAAAAAAATTTTACAATAATGTTATTTCTATTTTTAAAAACATTAGTATTATTATAATTTGGAACGACAAATTAAATTTATTATTTACAGTTCCTCCTGTTAAACTTAAAACATGCGTTTATGCATAATTTTTCCTTAAAAGAAGAATTATTCTACCATGTAGATCACATGTAAATTCAACGGTGCTGTCAAGGAACAGAATATATTTCAACTTAGAATCATAAAGAAAATTGCAATACAATAAAATTGTTTTCATAAATGTTTTTAGGACAATAACCGTCTACGGAATTCCCCAATACAGAAGTAATAGAGAAGCGCTCTATTGTGTTCGAAATGAGTACTACAGTGGAGATATTTCATTCGGTAGCGCGATAGGTATTGCTCATACCAACATACGTGACCTTTCTTATTCAATTGATTGGTATTTGTGGCTCAACTCTCTCATGATAATTTTGTTATGTGAAAGATTTATATGGGATGAATAGAAGTTATTTATATATTTTTTCTTCGTTGCAAATACTGCCTCGTATTAGTATTATGTACAAATCCAAAGTCGCTGGTTAACGACTGGATAAGAAAGAACATTATCTACTAAACTTTTTTAGTAATACTATTTCACGATATACTGTTTGTGGATACTCACTACGTATAAGGTAATGTTGAAGAATCAATAATTTTGCTTAGCCGCCAAACAGTGGGAGAAATTATAGCTTCATTTTGAATATGCTACATCTAAGTTTTTTATTGGTTTTATTTACTAACTTTTACACTAACTTTAAATCACAAATTTGTAATTACTAATTTGTTAAAAATATTTCAACTTTAATTGCGTCCCTAGATATATATAATAGAATAAAAGTTTGGAAGTTAAATGAGCACATACAAAAAATTCTACTAAACTTAACTACTTCTTTAATTAAACTATGAATATATCTAACTTATTTTAAAATTGAAAAATTATTTACCCTTTAATATTGGTAAAAATCGCTCTCAAAATTGAAACAATTAGTATAACAGGAAAAGTAGGTATTTCATCACTCTCCATTTTATTTAATAAAAGCAATAAAGAACGCAGAAAATGTTTTTTTCTTACAGACTGTTATAATGCTTTTATTTTAACAGTTTGGATAACATAAAGAAACCATTTCTTATAAAAGTCTCACAACTACCTTCAAGCTAATTGAGCCTGTATTATATGAGAACATGAAAATATAGTATATATGAATTCTTTATGAAATATAATGTTTTAAGTAAAGAATACCTTTAGAAGAACATATCTTTCGTGATAACATGATTAAATTACTGCCAGTCCAACGAGAAAGTTTACATAAAGTATTATTATAAAACGCTACTAACATAGCCACTTTAGTACAAACAATTACTTAAGTATCTTCTTTTAGTTTCAATATAGTAAAAAATTCATCGAAACGAAAAGAGCACGTGTAAGAAACAATAATTAATTTGAATAGAGCAACGTTAATAAATCTACTTCTTATCTAACTGTAATTGTAAAATTAGCTAATATAACAATTTATTTCTAAACCAATTTAATGCCTAAATAAAATGGCAAGTGTCTTTCGCTCACTTTATTAATTGTTAATTTCGACATAAGATCAACCAATTATTAAATATCTTGCCTTAATTACCTGTATCCAAATATACTTACAAACAACACATTGGAGTGATAGATTGCTGAAATAATAGTAGTAACTGAATAATAAATTAAAATGATTAGCAAAATATTGACAAAGTCCAGCCTTACTCTGTCTTAAGTGAATAATGAACATTTTAGACTGAGTTTAATTTTATTAAATTAATTGTAGAATTCGCGTGAGTTTTTGCGGAAAAAATATTTAGGGGAACATAAAAAAAGGCATAGAACTAAAAAATATTATTCTTCGAATGTTTGTTTGTGAGTCTCATTTTGTGTTTGCGTATCAGGCATGAGCAGCAAAAAGGATTTCGATTAAGTTTTTACTGGTGAATACTTTTTGGTCTGGGGTAATATATAAACTAAGTGTTGTAACAATCTGCCATTAAAAAGTAGACATGGCAATTTGACGTATCCCTACAAAGTGTATACTCTTAAAGAAAGTACATTCGTAATTATTATGATGAATGGTGTTACGTCTATTAATCTTAAAGCTTATTTAGGGATATTTTCAAATTGCGGAAAAAACAAGTAAAGAAAGAAAAATTTTTAGGACAAGGGGAGGGTGTATCGAATTGAAGAAACATTAGGGAATGGATTTTTTTATATCTTGGATCCCGTCGTGGAAAGTGTCAGTAAGGTATTATTTTAATGAAATCAAAGAAGTCTAGAATTGTAAATCCAAATATGGGGCTATATTTTTTTTCGAAGCAATTTTGCAGCTTTAAATACCATGGCTTTTTAATTCTTATTTACATATTCAATCTAAACTTAATCATCTTCATAAGCTAAGACCTTTCGAAACTACAGATATAACATATTTATGAAGTGAAAATTGATATCAATTTTTTATTAAATGCTTGAAAAAAATATTGTGATCACTTAAATGTATAAAGTTATATAAATACCTAAGTATACTATAGTTCAAAACCTTTATATTGCTATACCTACTCTTAACGCAGCTTTATCGGCGTGAAAGCTGTTTTACTAGTAATCCCTTCTGCTCTTTAACGATTTGCCGGTAAGTTGTTTTAGAGTTTAAAAGAAGCTCTTGGCTGTAAAAATATCCTAAATTGGAATATTGAATATACTTGGCGTTAATTTTGTAGAAATTCATTATTCACACTTAAATGAAACTACGTGATGTAGTATTAGGTCGTGGTAAAGAAATTAAAGAAAGTAGAAATAATACTACATCACGTAGTTTCATTTAAGTGTGAATCCTAAATTGGGTTAAATAAATAGGGGGTTATTAATTATACATTCCACATGTACACAACGAACGCAACCACCGCAGTATATAATTTATATAGCAAGTATATTAATTATAAATTCGAAAAATGCGCGGTTGCGTTCGTTGGGGATTAAATATTAGGAAACATTTTTATTATGCTTGTTCATTTTTCAACGAAATATTTAATAATTTAAGTAGCATTAAAGTACAAAGCACTCGATGAAGGATTATTCTTTCATTTTTATTTTAAATAAAATCGTTAATGTCTGTTTCATAACATAAATGTATATTGAGCATATCACAGCCTTCCTTAAAAACACATTTCATTAATTAAAATGTATCCAGTGATCCTTGTTTTACAAATAAATGCTGTCTTTTAGAAATATAGGGATATGAACTCTATGAACCTTTAGTTCTCGAAAATGGATAAGATTATTTAAGATGTAAAAGGAAAAACGTGAAAAGAAGCTCATTAGATGGAATACCGTCATGATAATTTACTGTGGATGACTTTAAAACTTAACAAAGTTTTGACTTGCTTTATTTAACAAAATAAATTTCAGTCGAAAAAAGCAAGTATGGTTTCTTTTTTTTATACCAAAGGCTAAATAATTACGGTCACGCAAATCTAGAATTTTAATTACTCATTTTTTTTACTATATTTATTACAATTTATTACAAATTACTGTCGTATTCGTACGAAATCTTAGTTAAGGAAAGCATGACACTTATTTTAATGCATAGTATTCAGGTAACCATTTTTATTTAAATTCATAAACTGTGGAAAACTAAAAGCATACTAGAAAATTATTAGTCCCTAAAATAAGTAACAAATGCCAAAAATTAATGAAACACCTAAAATACTCATAAAATATATTTACTGCAAGAAAAGTGAACCATATGTGTAAAGCCCCTATTGTAACTTAGTTGCTATAACGAAAATTTGCTCATACGATTCACGTGACTTGAAATTACTGATTCTGCTCTACCTTTTAAAAGCAAACGAGTGAGATTAATAAGATCTCATAATCTTCACGCATAATTAATATACGCACTGAATGCCTTAAATAATGACCATAATATACTTGGAAAGTGACCCCACAGGGGACAACATTGTATCATATCATTATATAGATATGATGGAAATAACTTATATCAATGTTTATATTGCTCCAACCGGATTTTTCTCGAATTTCCAAGAACAAGAAAATAAAGGGTAGCAATTAATTTCGAGTAACTCAACGAATAATAAAAAAGAAAATAAAAAAAAAATCTTGAAGTATTCGTTTTACCTTCTTGTCGTTCAACTTATTCCAATTAAAGGAAAATAGAAACACGTTCTTCACTTTGGAAGTGACAAGCCAAATGCGTCTCTGTTGTACAAAAAATTGTATTATATATACATACATAAATTGAATTTATACATAATATTATAATATTATTTTATGTTATTAATATGTTGAATATTATGTAAACATATCGAAGTATAAAATAGTCTTTGGTGATTTTTAAATTGACCTAACCATTTTTATCCATTTCTTCAAGAGTTTTTTGACTCTTAACGCCTTCGTTACCTTGATGACGTTTTTTGGGTATATTTGAAAAATATATTTACATACAAAGAATTGTATCTACGTCTATTCCAATTTTATAACCATAGTTTTTATAGTTAAAATAGCAAATCTATGAAGTAATTAAATAATATGACAAAGTTTCACTTCATTAAAAGGTTTCATATTTTGTACATGTAAATCTGTAACTTTAAATATCTATTATGCACAATTTTCCATTAAGTTTCTGCTCGGTATGCATATCGTAAAATAAGAGATAAATTCAAAAACATAAAGTTTTTTTCTGCTGAAAAATTACTGAAGAAATCAATTGCTTATTTTTGGAAAAAAGCTTATATAAAAGCTTCGAAAAGGTTACTAACCATTTTATTGGAAGGCTCGATTCAGTTTTCAGATGTTAATTAAACTTTACTTTTTTATAAATTTAGTATTCAAGTACCATTGTACCATTATTTCTGTATATTTTGGACCATTTAGAAAGATTGTAAATGCAAATAAGATTATTAAAACACAAGGGTAAACAATTTTTCTTGAAATTCATTTTATTGTCAATTTAGTTGTTTTTTATGAATCGTGAAATTAGCACAATCATTTGTTTGCCTGATTGTGTTATAATTGTATCGGTAAATAAATAAATAATATAGTTGTATCCGTCTTAAGTTCTTATTAATTTATATTTACTATGGAAAATTTACTTCAGTATTATGCAATAAAGAAAGTCTAACGAATGGACAATAAATAACTCACCTCGTCGAATAGAAAAATAATTAGAAAAAACAAAGTTTAAGAAATTATTTTACATAAAAAAAATTAGTGTCAATTACTCGTATGTATTATGCTATTTTATGTACAACCGAATGAAACTGGATGAAAATATAACTGACATAGATACGATTATATATATATATATATATATATATATATATATATATACATATATATATATATATATATACATATATATATATATATACATATATATATATATATATATATATATAAATACTCTGGCGCCTCTCTTCAAATGGATGGAAGATTGTCTTATTATTTAATTATTTAAAATTACTGCTTAACTTGGTACTCATATAGAGTTAATAGTCGTATTAAAATTTAAATAACTAATACAAAATTATACAGTATAAACTACGCAACATTGTAGATACTTAATTTTTTTTTACATAAGTAAACAATTTAGTTCTAGCTGTTAGTTGTTCGCTAGTAATGTTCTTTTACAAATTCTCAGGAAAAGAAGTCAGTGTTAATCATGTTCATTTTAGAATTAAGCGACCTCTTCTATTTTTTAGCCATTAAATACTTGCGATACCTAAAACGACTAAAGTGCAAAGATGTTTCTTAATTTATTCAGAAGTCAAATGTCACCATTTATATCTGAGGACTAAGTTTCTTAATTTGTTTTTTGAGCCACACACCTTAAACGTTGAGAGGTGTTTAACCACATTAAAAAGCACATTAATTTGTGTGTCTCCTTATGTACGCACGTTAGAATCTATACGTCTTTGGCGTAATACAAGAGTAACCTAATTTAGCACGCAAATAATTGATGGAAATAAAATATTATAGGGATTAAACTGTAATTATAACTACAGTTGGTAAAATCAAGATTCATTCAAATAATTAAGTTTTAAAAATTAAAATGTATAAAATGAATTGGTAAATTTACTAAACCAATTTAACTAAAGGTAAATTAAGAGTGAAGATAAATGAACGTGCTAAAAATTTATCGTAATTGATTAACTTTAAGTATTTAATAAATTAGAAAGTTATAACTTGTAATTAATAATGCAAATAGATACATATCGAAATTTGACCTGGCGTAGAGAAACACACTTAATAATAATAATAATAAATATTATTATTGATAATATTATTATTTATTAATTTTTATTTCAGAATTAAATTTTTTTTATTACCTTAATTTAATCAGATTTAATTAATAATAAAAGTAATAATAATTTTAAATATAAAATAAATTAAAAAGTAATAATTTATAATGTAAATACATACAGAAAATTAATTTCAATTAGAGCAATACACTCAAAATATGTTTTAAAAAGCTTATAAACACTATTTCTATCACGAATATTCACAATAATTAAATGTTTTTTTTTATTATATATATATTTTTTATTTATATTTCAGTTACTAAAAACATTATTTGAAAGCACAGATATAACTTAGAACTGAATTAATATAAAACACGTGTCGGGTATTTACAAATACCTCAATAACTATCATGAATAGAGTATCAGTCACGTGAGAAACTTCACCCTGTCGATTTTTGTTGCATAATCCTGTCGATTTTTGTTGCATCGTGAGTACGCATGAGTGCATTGTAATATTTCACTCTCATAAATTTTTCGTAACGCGCCTGGAAAATATAACTTCAAAAACTTTCAAAACGCTCGATATTGGTATATTTTATTTTATGATATGAATATAGATGTGCTTATTCACGATCGACGACATTGAATATATTTGTCATCCCTATCTAGAGCCACAAAGTATACAATAGCGGTATACTTTGTGGCTCTAGATAGGGATGACAAATATATTCAATGTCGTCGATGCGCTATAAACATATCTTTATTACTGAACACTCCGAGATCGAAGTTTGATTTAGCCCTCGATTTTGAGCCACGTCCCTGAATAATAAACGATTCGCCTCGAGACCCTCCAAGTATCAAACAAGAAGGAAGGAGACCGAAAATTGTTCATTCAATTTCGACCTTAAACAAATAAAGAATTTTTCTTGATTTAAATGTCGCAACAATTCTTTATCTCAATGGAAAATATTTTTCCTGCAGAACGTTGAATAATTGAAAAGATCGAAATTATTTGGATTATTTAAACAAAGATGCCAAACTGACGTAGATGTTTCAACAATTCATTTCATTCAAAATACTGTGGAAATGTAGAAGCATTTTAAAGTTGCAAGTAATTAAATATTAATTTAGTGTAATTAGGATTCGTTTTACATAATATTTCACTTAATATAATGTGAAAGAATTCTCAACTGTAAGACAAGGCGCTACGAGTTTGTATTTTCTGCAATGGGAAAAATCAAATAAATGGGAAAATTGATCTAATAATTATTATTATGTGATATAACGGAGAAAAGAAATTGATAAGTTGCGATTTCGTAATTTGGAGATCTTTGATGTTTGACATCTATTTTCTTGTATATACAGTATAATATGCCCCAGAATTTTAATCTTTGGAGGTAGCGGCCTTATAATTTCTACTCAGTCAAGTTTAGAAATTAAAATGTAAAACTTACTAAAAAATAACTGTTATTAAGCAAAATTGCGTAGTTTGAATTGCTTAAGTATGTGTCTAAATTTCTTTATTCTAATTTTAAACTATCCTTCATATACATTTTTTAATTTAAACCCAAAAAATGAACAAACCAATTTAAAAACCATCTTTCCCATCCTAAATATACAAAATCATATTCTAAATGTTCTCTCCCATTATCACCAAAACGTGGTCTTTCCAGTGCCTCTTGCCCGTATTGATAGTTTAAAGTAATATTTAAATATTCCAACCAGATTGAAAGGTAAGACGTATCATCTACTGTTCTTGATTCTTCAAATGTGTTGAGACACAGATTTCACGGAGATACAGAGATTGTATCAATTCATATTATTTAGGTGATTCGTATATTCCCTGCCAGAACATCCTGTCTTTTAACACCTGACTACCCATCGATATACAAAAATTCTTCTTTTTCATCTTTCGAATCTATAATTATCTTAAACTTATTATACGGGGACCTCAAGGTATAGCATGTTTTTTGGAAAGTTATCTACGAGTACTTTACACAGTACAGGTCGAAGCATAGTTTTCAGTGGGTTAATCATTTCATTGTTAAGGTTTCTTTAAATAAAGTTATGATAGTAATTTTTAAGAAGTTCCTCCTTACGCATATATAATTATAAATCAATTTTATTTAAATTTATTTAACAATTTAATAATCTTATTTTTACGCAAAATTTAAACCCCATTTATCGATATTTGGATCGATATCCTAAAAAAAATTTGGGACGGAAATTCGATTATTTACATTTAGAATACTTCACGAAGTGTAGAGTTAGTAATTTAACATTTTTTCTGCATCCAAAATTTGAATCTGCATATTACGCTCTTAGGGGTAGTCTTTCTTTAGAATGTATGAAAAGAAATATTTTCACAGACGAATAAATTATTTTTAATAATCCAAGTTAAATCGGCATAACTTGAATTTCATATTTCCATGAAACATAGGCCAAGATATTTCTATTAAATACATTAAATTTTTATTTAAACCTTTTTAAAATTAAACGCATCCAATTCCTTGAAGTATATATAGCTTTTACTCTTCACGAAAACAAATATATTTATCAAATTGAATCTGAACATTGAATCCGATCATTTTATGTTTTCCGTTAAGTTGCAGACAGAAATATTTTAAGTAGCTTCTTGACGACAATTTTAATTTTTTATCATTTAAATAAACCGCGTACAAAATGATTTAGTTTTTTTTTTAAATGAATGAAAAATTTAAAAGGGCTATATTTTTTTAGTATGTAACCGATATATGACTACCATACCAAATAAAAATTATCATCGGTTATTTTTGTTATACTTGCTAACAAAACTAACCGATGATAAAGTTTAGTTTAGTTTTAATTTTTAGTATTATTTATCAAATAAAAATTAATGGACAGAATATGATATGATTAGATATTTTCAAAACGTGGCTTCATCAAAGCGATTGGGTCGTTTGCTGCATCCTGAATCTCGATTCGTATAGTAAACTTTAATAGTTTGCTTTATTATATAAAACCTGATTTTAGGAAACATATTACCATGTAGGAAATATGTTACGAAAGTAAATTTATTTGCTTCAGTACTAGTTTATATTTTTGTCTTCTGCAGTCAAATATGTTAGCTTTTGTTATGTAATATAACACGTCTCAAAAGTGACTATCTTTTTCTAAGTAGTAATTAATTGTAAAACTGAAACTGATTCGATGATGGTTTTACGTGAAGAGCGATATAATTACACACTTGACATCAAAGTATAAAATATTAAAATGGAAATATTTTCCACACTTGCATACAAACGAAAAATATTTTCGGGCTATAAAGATTTAAATTAAAAAGACTCCACTATTTGTAGAAAACTGATACGATAAATTTATTTACTATTTTATTAAAGACGCAGATAAATTTACATCGGTAATTAAAATATGAGTTTCATTACTTATTCACACACACACACACACATTCACAAACGCTCACACACGCATACACACACATACACACACATACACACACACACACAAACACATACGCGTACACGCACGCGCACGCTCGCGCATGTGGCACACGCACAAGCACATGCATACGCACACATATACACGCACACTCGCACACACGCAAACAAACACACATACACACACACACAAACGTAATGACACGAACTTGTGGATATAGACATACTTGACTTAAAAAATGAGTAAATCTTTAGCTTTATCATCGGTACTGCATTTGGTAGCAGTTAGCGACGATTTCATTCATGAACATGTCTTCAAAATATTTCGAACACACTGACCCCCCCTTTGAACAGAAACCAAGCAACTTTCCAATAGCCTCAATCCATATTTCCCTATGTTTTGCATCGTTGGGAAAACTGAAAAACAATGAATATTAAAATAAAATACACTGATATTTATTAGTTTAATGAATTTGGAAAAAAAGGAAATTTGCCGATAAAATGTATTTTTAACGAACAATCTATTATTATTATTATATATACGTAAACTAATTTTTTGTACAAATGCCAGACCTTAATATTAATTATAATATTCATCAAGACTAAACAAATTTATCAATGTTCAAATTTATGTCACCGCACTAGTATACAAAAACAACGGTGTTGTAATGAGTTGTAGCTATTTTAAAAGGTGCATATTAAGATTTTTTCATTATTGATTATTATTAGAAAACTTATATATCAGTGGTAGGTAACTAAACTATTCATCAGGAATTCAGACCCGCTGTGGTTTCTCTACATTTGCACACGACATATCACAATTTTGACACTTTAAAGGTAAAAGTGTTCACAAAACTACCACAGCAACGTATGCTATAATCGTTAGCGATGCATTAGAGGGCATGTGTAAGTCCCTTTAAAACTCGTGCAATTTTTTGTATGTAGTCAGCTGGTCGCGTCGATGGTTATGATTGTTCAATTTGTTATTTATTCTGTATCTTTTACAGACCTGTCAATGTTTGTGAGGCGTATTCTTGAACGCGAATCATATAGGAGCACTACTGATAACATAATAACAGCAACGATATTGGGGAGAGGGAGAAGTCCTTTTATGAGAGATCTACAGGTTCAATGATCAATCTTGAAAGTAGAGTAGAGGGAAAAGCGAGTTTTTGTAAACGTACTTCTTTTTTATTTTTGAAAATTTTTTTATACGAATAATGTATCTTTATTCTTTTTTTTCTAGAATAATTCATCATTAATAATGGTTAAAATTTGTCTCATTGATTGAATTTTTTTCCGAAAACCTACGCTCAATACTTTTGAAATTTGCTATAATTAAACACAAATTGGGAAAGCGCTTTAACCGTATGTCGCTAATATATAATTACGAATTTCTTCCCTCAACAATATATTGCAATTTACGCTAACATTTTGAAAATACGCTTTTTTATTTAATCGTTCTTTTTTATATTCCACTAAGTTTTTTATCCACATAAAATATTAAGTAAAAGCTAATTATTTAGGAAGAGAATTAACTTTAAAAAAGGTCTCTTATTTTAATTCAGTGTCTTGGAAAATTTTAATTATCACTATATTTGTAAGTTCCATACATAAGCATAATAATTTCCACGGACAAACTATATAACGTGAATCCAATTAAATTTTATTCAATATTACAAAACTATAGAGTAAGTATTTGCAACAGGGCAATAAAGTATGCAAATAATAAAACCTAAAAAAATACTAACGACCATGACAACATTAAAACATTCCAGAGGGTGGTTAAAAATAGTTTATGTAAAATGAAATAAAACCACCTATATTGGTAGTTTTGTATAAAATTAGCAATATTGGTAGTTACTAAATAATTTAAGGTAAGTAAACAATTAGAGGCCGGACTTATATAGCAAATAGCCTTAACAAATACTTCATTTAATAACTATATATACAAATCTAGCAAATAATTTCAATAAAATTATCTGTATTTTAAATATCCTTATCATAGACGAGATCACGCTATCAGTGTCAATAAATTTATGAACACTTTAAATATCCTTATCATAGATGATATTACGATTGAGGGAGTGAAAATTATGCCCGTGGCTTACGGAAAAATATATCTAAAATATCTGATGCACATTTCTTTGTTAAATCAATATATATAGTACAAGACCTCTTACTTATATTTATCGTTTAAATATACAAATTGGTATTATCCCTACCCGACTTATGGACATCAGTATTGCATCAATATTTAAAGAAGGGGATATAACTTACACTAACAACTACATATTTATTCCATTGCTAAACATTTTAAGCAAAATGTTTGACCAATGTATAAACAGCGAACTGACCAAAAGGTTTAGAAGATAAAAAAAAATTATAGATAATTTTCTTTAAAATACAGTGGGAAATACGCGATGCTCTAAGGACAGTCGATGACCATGTAAATCAATATACAGATGAAAATGACAAATGCCTATTTGGGTTCCTTGATAAATCTAAAGGATTTGACTCTAAATAAGACATTTTGTGTGCGTGTATCCGTGCGTGCGTGCGTGTGTATGCATATATGCATATATACACATATGAAACCATATACACTTACAGTGTATATGGTTTCATTTATGTATATATGCATATATTTTATAAAGGTATAAACTCAATTTAACAATAAAAACAGTGACGGAAAATCCGATCAGTTTAATAAATACGGATATACTCGAACACGCCATATGACTAGTTTGGTGACAACAAGCAGATACATAGCAGTTGATTAGTCAGCAACCTTAAACAATAACGGTAAAGTATGCATTAATTGTATTGTTAATGGAAAAAATGTAAATTTAGCTTCGGTTAATTTAACAAGTAGACTTTAACAGATTATTTAGCATGGCACGGTGCATTTCTCTTTTAGAAAATTTGATTTTGGGTAAAACATATATTCTTCATTATCATTAATGGATGAGAAAAAAGCTTATTTTTCTGAAAATAACTATATTTTTCTTTAAATTCTATATCAGTTTATGATTATTTTGTCTCTAAATTTATATGTCGTAATAAAATTTCGAAAGTTTTTCAATACCTCAACAATTTTTAAAAATCTAAATTATTGATACGGTATATATCTACATATATATATATATATATATATATATATATATATATATATATATATATATATATATATATATATATTTATATATATATATATATATATATATATACATATATACAATCTTTTGAATGTATTATTATTAATAGACTATTACGTTTCAGGTGAGGAAGAAAGGATTTAATGTGTATTAGGAGCCAGTAGAACACATTTAAATTATTATTAATAATGTTTTTAAAACACACTATCTTAAAAGTACTAAACGATACAAATTATGTATAGCATATAAATCCTTTTTATAAAGTAAAATAAATTGTAACATGCTTTAATAACTTCAGAAAGAACAACGCAAATAAGTGAGTCGACTTATTCCGCAACGATCATACATTTCCAGCAATCAATCTCTCCTGCGCTATACAGGTACGTTTTAGACGATACCTTCAGAGTAACCTTTTTTATGTTACAAAAATAAAAATTTATTCAACTCGTAATTTTCTTGCCGCTTCGCCCATTTCGCGCCTTCTTTCCAGGGAACGAAGTTGAGGAGATCCTAATGACTCCCATTATTCAATGTACAGAGGTGGTCTGCAGCTAAGTTCTCGGCTCTCGTTACTGGCAAATGATATATGTGACTGATAGTTCGTATAGGTCATAAAAGTAGGTTAGTTTGTTTTAAGATATATAAAACGATTTATTTTACGTCCTGCAATTGATAGATCTATGATTGATTTAGGCGACTAAGTGGAAACTGAAGTGTGGGAATATCATGATTAAATACAGCTGTAGATATAAATTCAGGTAGAATTCTGTGTCAAGTGGGTTCAATAAAACATTTTTTATATTGAATATATTTGGCGTTAATTTTGTAAATTCATTATTCACAATTAAATGAAACTACGTGATGTAGTATTATTTCTACTTTCTTTAATTTCTTTACCACGATCTAGGTTTCGTTGTATTAAAACATCTTCAGGTGGGATATTCGCAAAGATATCTTTGCCAATATCCCACTTGAAGATGTAAGAAATTAAAGAAAGTAGAAATAATACTACATCACGTAGTTTCATTTAATTGTGAAAACATTTTTTTTTTAATTTGTAGGAAACAAGCAATTTCATTGAAATAATTCGATAATAAGTTAAACGATCTACATCAATTTGCGTTAAAGGGGTGTATGTACTTCGTCCATGGTATTTTCTTACTGATAATAAAACAAACTCCAAATTTTTAAAATGCCTTTGTTTCGTTAAGAAAAGTTATAAGCTATAATGAATGTAATAACTCCGCAGGTGATTCGAATTTTAATATATTGGAAATAAATTTCAAATGCCTATTGCAGTCAGTGTAAGATAAAATCGAGAAAATAAAATAAGTTGGAGGGGTTTAAATCAAATAATGCTCCGTTAGAGAAAGCAGGTGGCAGTAATGAGAAAAATTTCCATCTCTGATAAAAGCAAGTGAGTTTTTATAAGACATGATTCTTTCTTGTCTTTCACTTCATCTTGTTGGTAGATTATATCGAGCTGTGGATAAATTTAGAAATGGTATTCCTTATAAAATTGTGATTTGGCAATTTTGGGAACCGACATTCCCAAAATTGCCAAATCATAATTAAACCTAAAGACTTTGATTCAATAATTTTAGGAGACATAGATAATTGAATCACATTTTAAATAAACAAATCCAATTAAATGATTTTAATTTAATTTAATTGGAAATTCGTTATTCAAACTTAGAGATATAAATTGTTGTGTTGATGTGCACAAATCCTATTTTAAAATCCTACAAAAGTGTCCAGCATTATTTTGTGACACTTCCGAAGTACTGTGCAGTGTCGTCATGGTCCATAATAATAGAATAAAAAACGTGAAAAAAAATATTTATAAAATATTGAATGAAAACTTATTTCCGTTTTTTAAACTTATTCTTTTAAAATATATAACATATTTATATAATGACAACAGTATCATACTTACTGAATAATGTATTCATAAGTAGTAAGTAGTAAGGAGTTCAAGGAATGCTCGTGGTGGAACGTAATGAAAACTCTTAGTTCGCTATGTATTTAATAAGGTTATTTTTTCCGTAAAGGATGCCAAACCAGATTATAAATTTGGATGATTTTTTTTGGTTATTAATTTCATTATGCACTTTCATTAACAACTAAATAAACTGAAACGATGTAAAGTTAGATTACAATATTTTTAAGTGTTTAAATTTCGATCTTACCGAGATTGCCAAAAATATAATTTTTACCAAATGTTAATTTTTCCTTTTGATTACAGATTTTAAATTGGATGACCATCGGTAAATTACGACTGATCAATTGCTACGCGTATAGAATATATATTAATATGTTCATCCACTCATTTGGAAAATTCTGTTTTAGTTCCTCATGTAGAGATAAACGGTAAACCAAAAAACAAATTTCAATATTTACGTGCAAAATGTAGTGTTCGCAGCATCTAGTGTCAGAAGAAAGTATAATTATATTTTTAAAGTATATGTAATAACATAGTCGATGTACAAGAACTGAGTCATTCTAAAATGTTTTTAAAAGCAAGTTAAAAGCGTTGAATATTGATAAAGATTTTTGCACTGTTTCATTTTCATTCATTTCATTTTGTTTAAGTGTTTCAGCAATTATTGAATATAAGATATTAGAAACGTTTTTTTATGAAAATCAACATGTACATGAAGAGAGAGGTGAACTCAAGGACAAGATTATATTCATCATAAAAACTCCAGAAATATAAAGTTTGAAATTTAGATATAAATTTACATATCACTGAGTTTTAGTCCTCCTTACCGTTTATAACTAGTTTAAATATTAAACAGTGCGAATGCAGATGTTGACAAAAATTTCCGTTCGAGTTGGCTGTATATGAATATATATAGATTATATTGCGTATCAATTACTATTGGGAAATTTTAATTTGTTTTTTTTTATTCCACATCCAGTAGTCTCCAACATCTTACAGTATTACAGCTGGGATTGTTTTTTAGCTTACCATAAATTGTAAAATGTGGACTGCATTCTGCCGTTAACTAAAAAGATGCTACAGCTTTCGACTTGAAAATTTATGTTTGTCTGTATGTCCCATAACTAAATACTGCTTACTGACTGACTGACTCGTCACAAAGTCTATAACAACCTCAAAGTCTATAAACTTTAAATTTGGAAATTAATTTTCTCTTGGTTGCTAGCTGAAAATTCAACCCGTGAAATGGGGAATTTTGAAATAACAGAAAGAAAGACATACATATTTCAGCATTTTTTGAAAAATGGCGAACCGTAAATAATTATGGTATATTGCGGAACAAACAAAACGAAATCACCGTCACTTTGCTTGTTTAAAACGGGACGGACAGCTGGCATGTTTATAAAAAAAATTGTGTATTTAATAAAGTACATTAATTTTTTTTTAAAAGTAGCGTACTGTTATGTTATTTATTTGTAAATGGATAAGCATAAATATTTTTCAACATGTGGTAATATATAAAATGCTGGTTTATGTAAATGCAAGTTAAGCCGCGGGTACTGAATCAAACAAAATCCTTAGCATATACTGCCAGTTCAACAGCTATTAGTTTTTATATCTGACATGAAGTTAAACTACATGGGAGCAGAGACTGTCAAAAATGTTATTAAAGCTGACCGAGTCAATACCCAAATAGGCTCTACTGTTTATTTTCATGAAAATTTAGTATATTTAAAAAATTTGAATTACAAATAGGAAATGCAATAATATCTCCTATCATTTGTTAGAATATATAATGTTCTTTGGTTTAATTGAAGAGTTCGATTTGATTGCTACTATTTTTATTCGAACATAAAAATTGTATTTAATATCCACCTTCACAAGTTGTAAACATTTAACTTAGTCTTTTGTAAAATATTCAACTATTTAGCTTTAACTTAGTCTCATGTTAAATACTCTAACTATTTAGCCAGCTGATTAAATAGTAAGTATTTCCTAAAATTACTTTAATGGGATGTGACCGATAATTTTTTTCTTCAGATACATAATTTTAAAATATCTACTGAAGAATTTTAATTAAATTTTATTCTTCCAGACTTATTCATCATTGTTGAATAAGTATTATTAATTGAATATTCTCATAAATTATAAATTTAGGTCTAGTACTCGCTACGACTCCCGAATTATGATGTACTTATAAATACGTACATATCAGGGGAAAGTAAATTTGAAGTGAAATAATTTTTAAACGATCGGGCCGCTGATTTTCTTATAATTAAAAACCACGAAAATAAAACAGCAATCAAATATGTGTATTTACGATACTAATTCGATATTTACAAAAGTTAATATTTAAATGCCCAGATAGCTTTTATTTTTTAATCTGAAGGAATAGGTGTCCAAAACTTATACCAGTCCTTTAGAATGGGCAGGAAAAATATTCTTTTTATATTTATTTGTTTGCTATTTAGTTTACCGAAGAAATATACATTTGGATTTACATATTTTTCAACAATAATAACTTCCATGGAATATAGAACTGGTCAAAAAGACTTTGTACCTACGACAGTACAGACAGCCAGACAGTACAAAGTGGGTCGCGGAATAAACTATCCCTGAATATAGGTTTACATATCATCATGCTTTAGTCCCCTCTGTCATTCATGACTAGCTTAATATTAAACTCTATGAGCAGATATGTTGGCGACAATTTTCCCTTGAGTTGGCTGGGTGCAAACGAGTATAGATTATACTGCGTATCGACCATTATTGTGGAATTTGAATGTGTGTCTTTATTTGAATACCAAAATAGTGCCAGTTAGCAAAATGTATTTTAAGATTACAGAGGAGATTATATGATAGCCCATTGTATTTCAAAATAACTTTATCGTCAGTATTCTTGACTTTCTCAGAAACTTCTAAACGGTATTCATCAAGATAGGTTAGGATCGCAGCGATTTTCGAGGATTGTTTGTGGAGAAATGTTATCGACAACTGATATTAAAAAGAAAATTGACACAATATTTTTAATTTGCGTTTTAGCAAACCGTTCTTTGTCAATCAGCACAATGTATATGTAATATTTTATTTTTGTCTATTCGTCCACGTTTCAAAAATTACTCCGAAAATAAAAATAATCTTTTGTCGTTTCACTTCTATGAATGAGATTCTACTCCCTGCAATTATGCAAATATACATTTTTCATTTCAGTCTCGAACAAAAATCCTAATGATATATAAACGGTCAAACAGAGACCTAAGGGTTTCCACATGTGGGCTGTTTTTACTATTCTGGTAAGAAATACTACACATATGTTAAAATAGAATAATATTCGCATTACGAGCGTTCCGCCTACACTTCATACATTTAAAAATGTAAAAAATATTTCTATGAAACTCTAACAAATACTAACATAAATGTTTACTATGTAAATAAATGTTTTAATAAATTTTTAAATCGTTTTAATACATTGTTGTTACTTTATAAATATGAGTTTTCCTAAATAATTTCCATTGCAGCCGTTATTTTGTTTTTTTTCAGATTTGCTTCATATGTTTCTAAAAAGTTATGAAAAGAAATATTGTAAGATGCTTTGGAGACTGATATTTCATTGGAAGAGGTCGTGTAAAGATAATATAGAATATTCACTTTACTTTTAAAGACTTCTTTAAAGATGTCTAACTATAAGAAACCCAGAAGAAAAAAGAATAATTTTTAATTTCCATGTTAGAAGAAATAATTGAAAAAACACTAAAACTATTTTTTTTGTAAAATTTAAAAAAAATATCAGTTTTAAATTGAACAAGAAAACGGATAGTAACAAAAAAAAACGTAATATATGAAACTTACGACCGAATTAAAGTATTGGGATTGAACTGTAGAAATAGCTGCATTACGGGTAGATGTATATTTAATATCTGGAAAGGCCTATAGGCTTATATAACTTGATTATTGTGTAAGAAAAATATAACACAAAGTCCATATTGAAATATAAATTGAAATAAAATAAAGGAGATCAAAAATCAAGACTTAATTAAAATGTCAATGGATGTTATAACATTTTTTTTATAAAAATGTTGTTTATATTTATTTAAAAAAACTTTAAATATTAACGTACTTAAACTTTTGTTCGTATTAAATGGGTTGGAAAAATTTAAGTGTTTTTAGAGATATTTGTTGGTGAAACAATAATTCGTCCAAATCAATTCGCACGTATTTCCCAACGATTAAAAATCTTAGACACACTTATAAAAACATTTGATTTTCTATTAAACTATTTAGAAATATTTATTTTATTTTTCACCACCTAAATGTATTTTCTAGTGTATATTTCACAGGCTTCAAATTGTCGTGAATATCTTAATACCTACGGAATATAAAATCATCGCTACAGGATTGCGATAAACTTACCATCACTGAGCTTAAATTTTTATCACCTATTAAACTAAACTTACCATCAGATGTCCTAATATTCACATTTATACTGATTAGCATTTTTAAAAAGGCCGCGGTCACCAGATTTCAGATACAGACTAATTCATGTTTAATGTAAAACATATCAAATTAATATTGATTAACGATGTAGAAATATTCTCATTTGTAAGAATTAGTAAGAATTATTAATTATTTTAGTAAGAATTATGTAAATAATTAAATAGAGTTTAACATTAGAAATGTTATTTGTTGAATTATAATATTGAGTTATTACCGGAAAATTAGATATACCCTACAATTTTGTAACTTATAATCCGATATCTGTAGTATACTCTACTTCTCTTATCTCATGTGTATGAGACCTACCACCGTTTTGTATTCTAGACAATTCATAAACTATAATTTCTTCATAAACTCGAATAGCATTGAGATATTACGTATGTTGGTAAAAGTAATATTGTTTCCATTTGGAATTTAATTGAATTGCCTTGCTTCTATTCGAGATACGCCAGAGTAGTTTTATATTCTTTTTTTTATTTACGTAATTCCTTTCTTCATATTGTTTAGGTATTTCTTCCATTTCATGTGTTTAATGTTCAAGTATATCTAAGGAAATGATATTTTTATAGTTTCATTGTGCAATATCGGATATGTAAAATTCAATACATTTTATACCTCTCAGTTGCCGAATTTGTTTTATATTTTATAAATGGATTAAAATAAAATATTTTTTTTAAAGTTAGCTTAGTATAAATTATATATATATATATATATATATATATATATATATATATATATATATATATATATATATATATACATTCGTAGAAATATGTAAAATAAGCAATCTGCTTCAGATTCATTATCACATAGCTGAGGCAAGCTTTATTTACTGATTGACTCCATTTTTACACGTGTTTGTGTAAAAAAAAATCATAGACAGATGATTTTGAGAATTTACATATAGAAATGATAAACTTTTGAAAGAAGATATCGGTATGAGAAATGGGGTATCATTGTCTCCTAAAATGTTGCTGTTCACCATTAGCAATAATAAGAAAAATGTAGATATACTTATAAACATAAAATAGATATTTATGCGTTATTCTTATTGGCTTATCAAAAAGCATCTAAAGGATGTTTAAAACTTAATTTATCCACAGATGAAAGCTTTGGTTTAATACGCTAAGGACTATCGTGATTGATAGAGCGGAACATCCATAAACAATAATTCATTTAATATTGTTTTATTTGTATTGATCAGTATATCAGACTCAAGTCGCCTGGATATCTATCTGCTGCAGATGTAAACGGCTTTTAAATAAGATTTGTATCTGAATTTTCGTTTACGACTATCTTTTCAAAATGATGCCGCTATATCTTTTATCTGGAAGTAAGGATATGAAAACAAATAGTATTATGTAAGAAATTGATATCTTACAAATTTTGAATCTTGATGTAATTTCAATAAAATAAAATTAACAAATTGCATCATGTATGATTAAGTTTGTAATCGATAAGACACATAATAATGGTCCAATCGAGTATATTTTATATTGACAAAAAACTACGAATTGTACAGATGGTTTTATTTTTATCAACGGGATTTTTATGCTTTGTTCGAGTATTTAAACTGAAGCTCTTTAGTTTTCGAAATTTTACCATATCTGAACGATTTTATTGAATACATAAGATATTCAAAATTTTTTATAAGTATTCCCACTTTCAGAGCCAAAGTATTTAAAAGTTTTCATGTTGTTCTGAACTCATCTTCAATACGATGCATTTATATCTGAACTAAACTCTATAGCCAACAGGTCGTGTCAATGAAAAATTTAATATTCTTAAATTGAGGGCAATATTACAGAAAAGTAGCATTAAGGCGCACGACCGGTAATTTTTGATGCCTGTTACTATGATAGCAACAATATGTGTGTACACACACACACACATATATATATATATGTATATATATATATATATATACACATATGTATATATATATATATATATATACATATGTATATATACATATATATATATATATATCCGTAGTTATGCATATCAAGAATATTTGACAGAGATGAACTAGAGTTTAAAGGGCCAAAAGGGACGAGACAGCTACCTTAGATTAAACACACGTATCTCTTGGAGCTTTTTCTTCATGACTGACTAAACATTTTCTATGGTGTTCGCATCAGATGACTGCGCGGGCCAGTCCGAATTCGTAATATTCTTACCAGCTTTACACGTGCTGCAGAGTGGGTTCCAATGTTTGGGAGCATTTTCCTTCTGTCTTTGTCTGGGCCACACCGTTTTTGAGAAAACTTTGCCATTGATCATATATTTGTTATTTATCAGCGTAAAGATAAAACCTTTATTTTTTTCAACAATTTTATTAATGTGTATTGAAAAAAAAAAACCGTGAAGAATAGACCTTTTATGGGCGCACAGACTGATAGATCCCTCCACTCAGAATACGCGTCTTAACACTTAAGATATTGTTTATGACTATAAAGATACGAGAAATATTGTTTATGACTTTAAAGTTATTATGACTTTAAAGATATTATGACTTGTTTTCTATTAATGAACTGTAGTCAACGGATGTCTTGATGTTGAAGACACTAAAACAGTATGGTTACATTAAACTAATGTTTCAAATAATTTTACACAAAATTATATTAAAAAAAGGATGCTTCAATATTATAAATTGCTTGTTACACTCATTTTTATATTACCAGGTTGGATAATATAGTTGTGTACTCAATTGAAGTAGAGAAAAATAATTTATCTGTTGAAAATTCCTCTAAAAAAAATGATTAACACAAAATATTCCTTTTTCTCCTCAGGCAAATGTAGGAAAAGCAGTTAGTATTTAATAGGCTAAAAACTCAAAGAAAAAAGCTTCACACACGATAACAATTTACGTGGAGATGATAAAATTGCCCAGCAGTGAAAATGTAAAAAGCAGTTTTATAATATTTCAATGTCACAGCAGAGAAGTTTTTAAACACATTACTTCTATTACCCGTATTTTTACTGGGCGAATTTCAAAAAGTTTTTAGGAACATAGAACTAGAATAAAGCCCGAAAACCATTTTATGAGTATTCAATGGAGCTGTTATGTTTGAAATAAGTTATGCGATTGGGGAGTTTTAATTTTTAAGTTGATTTATGTTTCGAACTTTCCGTTTCTGGCATGTTTATGTTCCAGGGTGAAAATGAATGATGAATCTAGGAGGAGGGAGGATATATATATATATATATATATATATATATATATATATATAAAAGAAGAAGGTAGTTTACTACCTTAAATTTTGTTTACTGACCCAAGACGATGTCTCGAGAAATATCTCCAAACTCTAATGTTTCCACCTAAACTTCATTTTTTTTGTATAGTTAGGATTCAGTGCTTGGTTGTCCTGCAGTTATCCAATTGCCATACTTTCTTGCAAAATCTAAACGAGTTTTCCGGTGTTCCTTCTTCGATATTTTAGGCATCCTTTCTTCGGGAAATATTACCTGCTCATTGTCACATAAGTTTACTGATATTAAGGGCTATGTCAACTATTTTAGTTCTCCATCGGACTTCTTTACTTTGGATATTGTTTTTCATAGTCACTCTGAGCGTACCATTTCCCATCGCTTGTTGGTTTTTTAAGGTTTTTAAGATCACTCACAAGTCTGCCGGTCTGTCTCTCACAGCCGTTATTCTAAGAAAGCGCTTGACATAAAAACTAAAATATTGCCATAGTAGCACATATATTTGTATATATATATATATAATGTGTTTCTAATTCTTATCCTTGGATAATATGGTGAACAGTAAAACTATAGCATTGAGTTGCTCTGAAAAGAGATTTATTACATAAACAAATGTTTACACTTTTACAAAACAATTTATAACGTTAATTAATTAATCACAAACTCACCTGAAAAGAGAAACAACATTTAAAGCTATTGCTTCACTAGTTCGTATCAATTAAGTATTAAAATATTATACTATATCATATTATAATTCATTGATCGTTTCTAAGAACATAACCTATTTTTCTATCGTGGCGTGGCGACATGTCCAAGTGACAGCTAGCACAGATCATATGCAAACTTCATGCTGAATGAAGTGTCACTCACTTCGTTTACATATATATATATATATATATATATATATATATATATATATATATACACATATACATATATATATACATATATATATACATATATATATATATATATACATATACATATATATATATATATATATACATATACATATAGACCTTATGTTTATAATGATTTTATATAGATATAAATTCATTATAAACATGAGTTCTAAACTTTTAGGAATTATTTTAGAGACGCACTTATAACTTTTTTTAAATATATTGGCTTTAGTCGGCTAAAAATTTTGATTCTGCATACAATTTTGCTTTTGTTATTAATATTCCGTCGTGTTGCGAACATTAACACTTCGGCCGATAAATCTTGAAAACGATAAATAAAAATATAATGTAATTATTTTTTAAATCATTATATAACTATTTTAATTTCCAAGCAAAGTATCACGCTGCAGCAAAGTGCCTTTATAATTTGCGAACTATTTGAGATATTTGGGAGAAAAAAATGTTAAATTATTATAGATTTTATTATTTTTATTTTAGTATTGCGTAAAGTTTCATATAATTTATAATTAAAGCCAGAAAACTTTTTTAGGTTTTGGTATTTTAAAAGGAAAAAAGGAACGCCCGTACTATCATTTTATTGTCCATCTGTTTTTCCGTTAGTCAAGACCAAGATAGTGAAGAGTTTGTGTTTGTTTTTCTCAGAAACGCGTAAAGGTATCAAGTTGAAGTTGTGAAAATTTTATGAACTTTATTTTTCTACGTCCGCAATGGACCGTAGTCCTAACTATATGAAATACTCTACGGTCCCTTGGGAACGTAAAAAAATTAAGCTTCTGAATCAACTGAATAAAAAAAAACTTTTATGCTACTTCTTGTTGACCTAGAATCATGAAATTTGGCGAAAAGTAGGAAACCACGGCGTTAGTAACGGCGTTAGTAAATGGCAAAATAAATCCTTAGTTTGTTGTTACATCCTATTAAAAATATTAAATTTAAATATGCATCTGTGAAAGGTACAGTAATTGAAAGATACAGATAACACAGGTAATATATCTTTGTTCTAAAAATTTTAAATTATTTATTTGGAATATTATGTACCATTAAATATTTATAAATACCTAAATGTGTACGGAAACCTCGTAGCGGGAGTTCCACTAGTGCTTGACAAGTTTCTATTTTCTTGCATTTACATTGAACTTTGTTCAACTTGAAAGTAGATTTCATATGAAATAATTCAATATTTTTCAGCAATAAATTCAATTTTATTACATTTTTTATTTCTAATTTTTTTTAATTCACCCATTTTAATATAATTATCTTGAGGTTTTCAATTTTCTTTCTTTCAATGATAATTTCGCACACAAAGTTTAAATATGGTAATAGTTTGTGAACATTTTTAATTTCCATATATTAATACTATTTCTTTGTAAATAAATATAAAGGCAGGTAAATTGTTTTACACACATCTAAACCATTTGGACGGAGAGAATATGAACCTTCATATTTCCCTGTAATGAAAATAATTTGGACAGTGATGAAGATTGAATAATTTTTTTAAACATTTTCCTTGATTTCTTTGTGAGTTTGCCCTTGGAATATTTTCCGTTCTTAATTTATAATTAAAAATTAGAAAACATTTATTTAAATCTTCTTTCTTTAATTATTATTCTTTATAGTTGGAGGGGAGGGGTAGGGGGATTGTAAGAGGAGGGGTGAGGGGGATCGGAAGGGGAGGGAAGTGGAAGGAGATGGTAGGGGTAAGGGGAAGGGCGTAGAGGAGGAGGGTGAGGTGAGGGGAAGGTGGTGGTGAGAGGAGTGGGGAAGGGGGATGTGAAGAGGAAGTGGAAGGTGAGGGAAAGGAAAGGTAAAGGGAATGGTAGCAGAAGGGAAGGGGAAGGGGGAGCAGAAGGGAAGGGGAAGCGGAAGGGAAGGGGAAGGGGAATCGGAATGGAAGGGGAAGCGGAAGGGAAGAGGGAGCGGGGAAGGGGAGGGTGAGATGAAGGGGAGGGGAATGTGAAGGGAAAGGGACGGGGAAGGGGAAGAAGGAACGGGGGAAGGGTGTGGTGAGGGTGTGAAGGGGGAGGCGAAAGGGGTATGTGAAAAGGCATGGGGAGGGTGAGGTGAAGATAAGAAGTGGGGAAAGGGAATAAGAAGGTCTAGTGGAAGGCGAACGCGGGGCGAACGCGAAGGTGAACGCGAGAGCGGACGCGAAGGCGAACGGGTAGGCGAGAGGGAAGGCGAGACCGAAAAAGAAAGCAAAGGCAAAGGTGAAGGGAAAGGGATGGGGAAAGAGAAGAAAATCGAATACTAAATCTATATGTATATATATATATATATATATAATTAAGCTTCAATATCAGTAAAATTAATATTTTAAAATCAACATTTGTAAACTCTTTCAAATTTCATATGATATTAAAAATATTGTATATTCCTTAGATAAGTTATGTATGTTCCAATTCGATTATTCTTAACACTTATATGAAATATTCTTTTAAAATACGAGTAACTATCGTTTTAAAAGTAGAAAAAAGAAAATGTAGCCATGCTCGTGTATGTATGTACAAGTCCTTTAGTTAAATTTATTTATTTTAAACCATGCATAGTAATTATACATGTCGAAAAAAAATTACCAAAGTTTAAGGAGTGATAAGTTGGTTTAGGTAATCATCGTTTATTTTAAAACGTCGAATAATTTGGAATTCAAATATTCGAAAGAGACATAGATGTTAAATTAAATGGACAGTTAATTTATTTAACTTAATGCTTTGCAAATTAACATTCACCCAAATGCATGATGCATTTGGGTGAATGTTAGAAGTCAATTAAATACTTTGTTATTTTTTCAAGCTTTAAGTCGTATTTAAATTTAATACAAGATTAACACTTCTTTTCATTTAACTCGAGGTTGTCGTATGAGTTCATAATTACATTGCATATACAACCAACAGTAATTTTTATTATTTTATTACGTAATATTCTTAAGTTGCGAATAATTAATATAATGTAGTTTTAGCTTGGTAACGTGTAAACTTATTTTTCATAAAAAAACAATATTATGTAAAACTACGAATTTCCAAATATTAATAATATTTTTAAAGTGTCCTTAAATAATCACTGTTCTTTATAAAAGTAAAATATTGGAAAATTATTCTTTTGATTTATTTTTATATGTCTTTCATATTATTAGATTATTTTTAATTTTCTTTCATTTAGTAGAAATTTTACTTTCTTTATAATTTATTTCATCAAAACTTTTTCCATCACATAATCACTGTCATTATGATTTATTTCTAGTACTCCGATAGCATTTATAGTCCTTTCCTGTAAAATAATGTATATCTGCCTTCATGAAATCTAGTAAGCCCGTAACGAAGAATCTCTCGATTTTCATATTATTTATACTAATGTAAATGGATTTGAAGAGAGAGTAACAGATAGCAATCTCTGAGAGCAAGTTCCGAAGATTACGGTCGATACAATAAAAGTTGCAAACGAATTTCGTTTAACTTGCGCTCGGTGGCCGTACCTGTATGTACTACGTATGGTCACGATATGAGCTATGCATCCGTTCGCTAATAGAGACACTTTAGCTACTGACTGTACACTTACCTAGTCAACATTTTATTGAATGGTAAGATCTCCACGAGGGCCCCATTAAATATATAATTAAATCTTCTTCGGAGGTAAACCTTCTTCAGAAGTCGATATTGATGATTTTATAGATCGTCCGTTTTCGTTTGCAGTAATTATTCATCGAAAAAATTCTTCAGTATTCTAAGGAGTGCTGTGAAAATCATAGGTCGCTATTCTGTTTTCTTTGTTGTCAAGTATTTTTGTAAGCAACCCAGTCATCTACCTCTATAGAATATTCACACTTTATGTCTAAGATCAAACTCGTCTAAGAGACAATATATCATATTACTCCTAACAAATTTCATATTTTCCGTGTTCTGTTTTTTCGTAAATTTTTATGGACACTTTACGCGATTGTCTCTGTATAGCTTAGTTTATGAAATTTTCTAAAAAATACTGCGAACTTTATATACTGCAAGAGTTTTTGTTTGTACACTGCAAGGAAATTGTAGTAATATTTCTGGGCACCAATGAAAATGAATACAATTAAGCGTTTAATTTTGTCCATAAGCGAAATTATTTTTATTTCTGAGACTGTTTATAATTCCTCCAGATGTAAATTTGTCTGCGTTTCCTAATACTATCTTGGATATGGTCTATGTTAACTACATTAAAAAAGAATAAAAATATTAAAGCTATTGAAATAGCATAATTGTTTTTCTTCAAATTCGTTATTTATGTAGAATAACTGAAATACTTAATCACTTATTTGCTGAAGTTGCTATATTCAAAAGGGTGAAGTAATATTCGATACGGTATGTACAAAGGTATTTCAAACAAATTAGCAACACGAGTGATGTTTTCAAGTAAGTTATCACTTTCAAGTTACATCCGATACCATTTTCGCTTTTGCTGGGAATGGGAGTATAAAATTATTAATTATCTACAAAATCTCTTATACTTTATAGTCTAAAAGAAAAGATTTTTTTAAAAATAGGCTCTATTTTGAATGGTAATTATAGTTAGTATCGGCATTTTGCGGTTCAGTGTTGATGCCATTCAAAGTAATGACTAAGTCTGCTACATTGGTGTATAATTTTATAGATATTAAAGGCAATCATTGCACACATATTCTTTCTTTTATAAGATTTTATGGATTTTTATAAGACTAAAATTTAAACACCCGTTTTTTTTCAGATTTTATAAACAATAATCATATTATTTCTACCATGTAACATCAATAAAAATTCATAGTGAACTTTTTTTGCTTCAATATAATATGCAGAGATAAAATTATTAAAATTATATTCCGCACAAAATTCTTAATTATACATATCATACAATTTTTTTTTTAATTATGTTATGCTATCATATAATATAAAAATCTTGTTCGTGCAAGTGCGGTAAACGTATTTTAACTCAATATCAAACAATTATTAAAATATATTAACAATTCGAAGGAAACATTTAAATGTTCAATCTTTCATAAGAAGATAGTTGAAATTACAGTTTGGGTATAATCGTTAAACTCAGTATTCGGGCAATGTTCCAATACCTTGACGAGTTATACCGCAAACAAATGTCCCAGCGGACGTAATCGAACTCTAGTACACGGTCTCAGAGGCAATTAGTGTAAAGTGAAATTAATGAAGCATTATTTATGGATTTTCCACTTTCTAAAATCCTCTGGTATTTTGTGTAGGAATAAAATTACCAAATATGGAAAAATAAAACGGGAAGCTATCTTTACATCTACTAATACACCGATATAAATAACCATTCTACAAATTTATTTACGTGAGAGCAAGTGAACGCCTGATTTATGTAATTTCAATAAAATTAATATAGTTATATGTATTGCAGTATAATTTACAAAAACATTTTTGTGGTAATGAAGCTTGAGTTTCGAGTTTTTTGACAGATATCAGGTATTGAGCGTATAAACAAATGAGGAAATGATAGATTATAGCGAACATTATCAGGGGTGATTAAAAAATATAATAAACTAAAATAAACCATTGTCAGATACATTTCACGAGGTTTTACTTCAGTTTGATTATTGTAAAAAGTGTAAAATTATCCTATGGTTTAAGTCGTAGCACATACATATTTTATGTGTTTAAGACGGTTATTTTTTTTAATATCACCGACGGCGATACTAATGACGAAACTTAATTATTTTGTGTAAATATGCTTATAATAATATTTATAAACATACAAATGTTGTATTAATATTTTTGGTCAATTTTTCCCTGATGAATAATGTTTTCCAGTAAATTTATGTAATTTTTTTTTGTTAAATAATATTCATTTTCCCTTTACTGTACATTAATAATTTTTAATTCCTTATTATATTTATATAAACTCAAATGATGCTCTAGTTCATAACATTACCTAATTGAACAGGCATTTGTAGTTGTACTTCCAAATCGTCGAATCGATGCTAAGATTTACAAGATTGTAAGAACATTCTTGCTAACACATAAAATGGCGTATGTTTTGGAGAAGACGCGTTGTATCTCTGGCGTTTTATTTGTGTAACAATTTTTTTTAGTATTGCGGTAACGGTAAGACTGGTTGTATATTTTCTAGGTAATCATTTACTTTGGTAAGGCATACTTTAATGATATTCGGCGTATTATCTAGCAGTTGCACTTCTACATCCATTTAACTCTAATAAAAAAAAAGCTGTGAATATTCGAAAAAAACAATCATTCAACCCGTTAATTCCAAGTTGCGTCCGACTGTTAAACTTCTCACTATTTAGTAGAAGATTCTCAAATTTATCGCATATCTATTTATAAATTTTGAAGATTCTAAAAGTCTAGAGTTAAGTATAAATAACGGTATCTCCACTGATATAATGAAATTAGCCTATCATAAGAGATGATGTGATTACAGTGGCTCTCTATATATCAAAGTAAAAACTCTTTATATAGACAATTATAATCAACTTCTAATCAGCAATTGAATATATAAGCAGCTCCTGTGGAATTTAATTTTCATAAAAAAATGACAGGTTCATTTTTGATGAAAATTAAATTCTACGGTCTCGGTATTGTTGCATTCAAATATCTGAATATCATTAGATCTCCTTTCACAAATAACATTTTAGAGTATTTAAATGGTAAACTGGATATTTTTTTTGTAAGTGTTAAATATGGAGATAGAAAAGGTCATTTGTCATATTTGTTATTTTTTATATATCTAAAAGTTCAGAACCAAATTAGACTATTCCACCTTTATTTTCAGTAATAGACATAAACATTTATTCTGTCAAGTGTAATCCAAAATAAACCATATAATACCTTTTAATTGATGATGATAACACAGAGTTTAGAATTATTTCTCTCATTGCTATACACATTTTTTAATCGTTTCCACGAATATTCCAAGAAGTTTTTGTTCCACCTATTACAAATATTATAAATGTTAATGTATTTTTCATATTCAAATCCGTGAATTAACATAAGCAAAAACAACGTTTTTATAGAAACATGAAATATAAAGTCCACGAAATAAAAAATTCAAATGAGAAATTATACAAATGTGATTTAAAAAAATATACGAATGTTATAGAATCTTTTATAGCAATTAAATTACCTTACTGCAAACAGGATTTTTGATAAAAGTCAAAAAGGGAAGGTATATAGTATAAGGAGAAAATTTAATTTGTTTAAAATTTGATGAAACTTATTCCATAAAATATCAAAATTTGTTTCGTGTAAATAATAAAAAGAAATGAATAAATCATTGTTTAATACATTATTAACTACACATAACTGCTAGTATTTTTCATTCGTTATTTAAATGTTACACTCTCACATTTTTCCCGTCGAAATCAACAAAAACTTAATGAAAAGAAATATTTGTGACGTTATCGATTTCTAAATTTAATGTGTTTTAACGAAATATATTCTCAGGCGTCATCTCCGAATATTGACATAATTCAACGAACCGTGAGTCACATAAACTACATATTCACGAATAAAGTGTATACGTAGCACGCAAAAGCTGGTAAACTTGTTAGTTAAGTTTATGTCAAAGGGACCGAATATAGATACAGGACAAATCCCAACTTCGTGCGGACAAATGCCGTTACTTTGGGATAGTATTGCTTTCTGTAGTTTCTGCCTGTTTAGACATCTTTATCTCGGCAGTAAAGAATGTTAATACAGTATTTAGGTTCTATGCTAATATTCTATGAGTTCTATGCTAATATTCGATAGAATCTATGCTAACATTCGATGCCATATACACACTGTATCGGACATAGAATACTAACATATACTCCTGTACTGTGTACAGACTGAATACTTTGGTTGTTATTTTTGTTATTAATTTGTGAACATTAAGGTATATCTTTCCTTAATGAGGCAATTTCAATGTTGGCATATTTTCAAGTTTAAAAGTATTGACTTGTGTGATATGATCAAACATGGTTTTCAAAACCTTTCTATTAACTTTGTAGATCTTTTTATTAGCTTGATTGATTCGTTTATTTTTGCTTTTTTTGAATACATTTAATAACTTCTCTTTTACCAATGAGTATTTAGTTTTGATTTTATATTTTATTATATCCGTAATCATGTCTATATATTTAGGTTTCATTTGTGAAGCAATATAGTTAAACTTGCTGTCTTCATTAACGATTCCATTCATTTTAAATTGGGCCCATATTTTGGTAGAACCAAATTTCAAGCTTATCAGTCCAGAAAGATGAAATTTTTACGCTCACTTTATAACTTTAGAAGGATTAGTAGAATATGAATTGTTTTTTCTTCTCGTTATTCGAAATCTTTTACCGATACGAAGGTCGTTGCTGTTTATAAGAAAATATTGTTTATTGAAATTAATCAAAAAGTTCTGTTCACACCGAGGTCATCAATGAATGTAGCGGTTACTACATTTTAAACAATGTCTTTCCATTTAAAAATAATTTTTCACTTCTTATTTTAAACGAAATTATTTGTTATTTGATCACATTTTTTTTTACTCCAAAAACAATTATTCTTTTTAAACAGCATCATCCTTTGTCTCTCGTTGTCAGTCCCAACCTGCAAAAATGTTGTAAAAAACAAAGGTTATATGATTCACAGATGTTACAGCTTCATTTGAATGTTTGCATATTGAACGTTTGCATTAATTAAACATAACGTACCATTCATCGAAACAAAAAATAACGTTTAATTACTAGGTCTTAAGGTGGGATTTTGCATCTCTTTCAAGTGCTATTTTTTTATAATGAACGGTATTTCTAATTTTTACTTTTCCTAAAGTGGAAGTGAAAAGTCATTTACATGTTACAGCTTCATTTGAATGTTTGCATGGATGTATGTATTAATTAAATATAACGTACCGTTCCTCGAAACAAAAAATAATGTTTAATTACTAGCTCCTAAAGTTGGATTTTGCATCTCTTTCAAGTGCTATTTTTTTATAATGAACGGTACTTCTAATTTTTACTTTTCCTAAAGTGGAAGTGAAAAGTCATTTACATGTTACAGCTTCATTTGAATGTTTGCATGGATGTATGTATTAATTAAATATAATGTACCGTTCCTCGAAACAAAAAATAATGTTTAATTACTAGCTCCTAAAGTTGGATTTTGCATCTCTTTCAAGTGCTATTTTTTTATAATGAACGGTATTTCTAATTTTTACTTTTCCTAAAGTGGAAGCAAAAAGTGATTTATAAAGTAAATGTTATTAGTGTGATAAATTTGCATCGAATTGTGTTACATACAAAATTATTCATCAATTGTTCTTTTTATTTTATATTTTTTTCATTGTAATTGTTTCAATTCATACGTAACGATTCAATTTTCAAAGGGAATAGATGGATGTCAAATGGGATATTAAAGGAAAATATATCAGAAATCTTGAGCAAGTTTAATTCAAGCTTTATTCTGTTAATAATAAATAAAGCAGATAATAAAAAATGACAAAGGAAGAAAATGTGAAAGATTTCAAATAGCTGTACTAAATGAATTAATTAAGAAAGAAATTTCCTAAATGAATTTAAAAAATGATGAGCACCTATCAAGTATCGCTAACAAAAGATGATTAAAACCGTCAATTACGAGAAATGTTTATTGGTAACTAGTTTTTACATTTTGATGGAAAAAACGTGGTGGAATAGATAATTTTTTTTTAAATTCTGATCACAAAATTGAAAATAAAAACAAAATTTAAAACAGTTGCCTATAGGAATTGGAAGTCGGATTAAAGTCAATTTTCCACATTTCCACAAACGTTTTTCCAACCATAACGACCAAAATAGAAATAAAATGCCCATAACCAAAATTACGTACGGTCAGTGAGTCACATTCATGATGTCACCGGCTTACATCCGGCAAGAGACTGCACGGGTTGATTCAATTAAGTTCACCGGCTCGAGTACAACAGTTTTATGTACATGTGTGTGTAAATATTGCAGACTTATACCTCGATTTAGCAAAGTTTTACGTATAGTTAGATTCAATTATTTGCAGTATCGATGATACTTGTATTTTGTCATTCCTACTTTTAATTCTTATTTATTGAAGTAAATTATGACATTCCATTAAAAAAAGGAAAATCAAGATAATTTTATAATATAAATTTTATACTATAGAATAAATACATACGAGAAAAACATGTATTAATAATTGAACATAAAAGGGCATTATAGGCAATGAATTAACGTTGGAAAAAATTGCCCAAATACGAATCTGTCTCAGACATCGCTTTCACGAATCGGTTCCGTTCCTTTTTGAAGTGAAATCACTTTATTTATAAGTAATATGGAATTATTTGCTCAAATATTTATTAATGCCTACAATAATATGTAGGAGGACATACATTATAGAAAATATCTCAAAAACTATGAAATACGGATCCATCGTCATCGTTTATCGACAATCTTTGTTTAGGCTTCTAAAAACCCTGTTTTTTATAATTTTGGATTTATTGTTTTCGGAAATAAGGAGAGTATTTTCAATATATCCCTCAAGATGCACTACCTAAAATTATGAAAAATGTAATTTTAAAATCCTTATAACCAGCCATTTGAAATAATAATCCACACTGCACATAGAAATAAATTTTTCACCGTAATTAATTTAACTTTCTTAAATTTCCCTGTAAATACGTTTTAACGTTAATTTTGTATATTTTTATAGATATGTATATTTTATTATATATATGTGGGTTAATATTTTAAATATCTTTACTATGTCAAATATCTTAAAGTAGGAAACATTAAGCCTTTCTGAGGAAAAGGGTGTTATAGACAAACTGACTGACGATTGAATGATCTTATCTTTTTACATTTTTTTCCTTTTGACCGACAAAACCTCCAAACTCAAAAAATAAAATTAAAAACCATTTTATGTTCCCCTTCTGAGTTGTTGACCGATTAATAAAATTTAGTCGAATTGAAATTTATATTTAGCCCTTTTTATATTGATATTAAGGTCAATAAACAAAATTAACGTTTTTATTTTAATTCTTTCTTCAATTATTTGGAAAATTGGCTGATGCTGTAGTGAACGTTATTCTAATACATGGTCAATTGTAAGTTTTCTTGGCGAACCTTTGTCATGAGCGTAGTGATGTAAATTAGTTACACAACTTTAAAACAGATTGGAGGTTTTGTATGTGGTCTGGCATTTAATGAGTGCTGGCAGGTTAACGTGGAATATTTCGAGGATTTTATTCAACTAGATTTTATCAACATGGCTATGGTAATATTCTTTGTACCGTTCCAATTTTAGGACATATTTTTAAATTTATGGTATGAGTGATGAGATTTACTAGATGGACAATGAAAACATTATAATATTTTGTGAGATAATAAACACTTACAAATTTATTGATTTATGCTGAAAAACAACGGGTTGTATGTTTATTAAACTTTATAGTTAATCCGCAATATACATCGTGATCTTTACAAAAAAAGCTAGAAAAGGAGAAGATGTATTAGATCACACGCCTATTTAATACCTGTGAATCATTTTAAATGAATACCTATGAATATTTTTAAATATAAACAATGGAGTTATTAAAAACTATTCTATACAATTACATAAATTCAATTTTTACATATAATTTTATATACAGATAGGTAATGTTTTGGATTAGGATGATATGATCATTATTGTATTTGAAACGGTTAGCAACTTAAAGTACTTAGGATCAGAATTTAATACTCTCAATGCATTAAATTCTGATCCTAAGTAATGGCTGAGATCCATAGAACCGATGTTTTTTCTGTCTTAAAAAGTATTTGAAGTCACCAGGTGAAGCTCACCAGTAGAAAAACAAAGATTCTGACTTAATTACTCTGCTGAGACATGGACAATGACTGAAAAAGTTAAACATACCATTCCCGTTTCTGAAAGAAGATTTTAAGAAGTATTTTTGGTGGTTTAAAACATAACATTTGGAAAAGAACTAACTCTGAACTTTACAAATTATTTAAAGAACCGGATGTAGTCAAATGCATCGCAATTCAGAGAATAAAATAGGCAGAGCACTTGTGCAGAATGGACGACAGCCGGGCAACAATAAAGATCTTCTCAGTCAAAAAAGAGGAAAAGGGCTCCCGAAAAAGAGGAAGTACTACTTTTATAAGTACTTTTTGACACCGCCTCTTATTCTTCAGTCCGTGTTAAAAAAATCAACTCGGTATCAACTTATCATTTAATAACTAATGTTAGAGATATGATTAAATATATAAATATTTAATTTTATCTCTACCCAATATATACGCTATGACGGTATTTATACAAGCAAAATATAAAAATTGTGTTTAAGTAATTAAATTAATTAAAATATAATTTAAATTGGAAATATGAAAATTGTTCTTGTTTTTATCATCATTTCAAGGGCAGAAACTATTTTTTTTTAAATTTCTTTATTTAAATAAATATTAAATAAGAAATGCTAATAAATAAAATAGAGAATAAGTAAACAGAGATGGAATATAAATTTAGTTCAATAGTTCGTTAACCTAGGATAACTTACTCAAACAGATAATAATATAAGGATTTCTTCGATGAAACTAAACGATTTTTAATTAAAGGTGGACAAAACTGGCAAAAAATGCAATCTTTTCAATGAATCGCCAACAGGGAACGCGAATTGATTAAGAGGCGTTTAATTTAATTAGTTTACAGAAGAAAGGAAAAAATAACGTCAATTAAATTAATCACAGCTTAAACAAGCTATAAATTTACGATGCTTTTACGAAATTAAATTTATGTGCCTATTATCTTAATTGGGCAGATAAAGAAGTTCGCAGGTAGGTTAAGGTATTTGTAGACATTTATTAACGTATATCTTGTAGGTAGCTTGTAATTGCTGCATTATTTTTCTAAGCAAAGAATACGCTACTTGGGGTTTTGTATCTCAAAAAGGAAAAAGGGATTCTATGTGAGAATACTCACCTATCATAGCTCGCTATTTACATTAGACGGAGAAATTTGAAATTTGTCAAAGTGCTAATGCATATTGAGGCGCATATAACATTGAGAATGTTAAAACATTTTAACATTGAGAATGTTAAAACATTAAAAACTCTCGTGAAATTCATGAGGCAAAGGAAATATTTGGCCACTTTGTTTTATATTAAATATATCGTGTAATAATTTCAACGCCATGTGTTTTTTTTAAATTGTGGGTAAGATATTACTTAATGTCTTCATAAACATTTTCCAAAAAATCCAATTAACAGTAAAGATAACAAAAAATTGGCATCATTGCAATGAGGTAACAATTATTCGAAATACATCAATTTGTCAGAAAATAGATGCATTAGTATATACTAATGCATCTATTTTCTGACTGAACTCGTAGTTGAAACAATTAATTTTCTTATAATTTTCCTTAAAATAGAAAAAATTAAAAAGAGTTTAATGAAATTTAAAAAAAAAATTCTCTCAATTTATCATGACAAGTTTTGATGCTCTGATTACAATATATTTATTTTAGTTAAACTTTTTATTAACGTGTTTATCAAATCTTGAAATGTTTTTTTCAGGTATACCAATTTAAAATATAAAAAAAGAACATAAAAATCATGGTAATGACTATGGTATTAGTTGTACTAAAAATGTAATTCTATGGCACTTGTGGTTAAATATGATTTCAGGCATATCGGCACCGCTGCTTGCGCAAATGAAGCGCAATCTGGAAATCCAATTCTAATTTAGTTTTTCAAGCAGTTGGGGTTTCAAATTGATTATGTCGCGTGCTGTACGAAATGTGGCGCTGTTTTGTTGAAACTTCAATCCATTGGCCAACGAAAAAGTCACTAACCATGAACAAATTATTTTATCAAGTTATGAAATTCAATTTTCAGGCGTTTGAATGCAATTTATTTCTCTTGTCTCCTTATCACGTTTTCTTAGCCTGGTATTAAACTATGGTTAATTAGTGCCAAAGGATCTTCTAATTCGTGGCACAATTTCGAGTAATTCCTTCACTAACGTATCTATTTCAAGTGACACTAATTTTAAAATATCTATTTATTGTTGTCCCATATCTCGAGAAAATTAATGAATAATTGTTGTCCATCCATGACATGACCTTATATTTTGAAACATGGAAATAAAATTATAACTTGTCGATACATTTGAATATCCTAACGTTTTGTCTCCTATATGAGCACTAAAAAGACGAATCCAGCTACATTGGGCTAGTAACATCGTATTAAAAATAATTTTCCTGTATATGTTTTACAAAGAATTTTTAATAAATTTGTTTTCATAAATTATCACTTTTTCGAAATTATTTGTGAATAACACCAAGGTAATTTGTTCGATAACAATCAACACAAGTATTAATCAATGTCATCTGTGTTACCTTTAACTTCAACGGATGTAATTAGATACCGCATAATTACATACACATATGTATATGCTAGTTCGCACGTAAGTGTTTCAATAAACAGTTTATTGACAGTAAATATATATTTTTTTACAAAACTACTGAAGAGCATAAATATGCAATAAAATATTTTCATCATAAAAATAGTTTTTTACTGTCGTCAGTTTATTTATTACCTGTCTTCATAATTTAAAATATGAAAAATTACATCTGCCAACTAGCTGCGTTCTTGCGGCTTATTTTTAATACTGAGTTCTTTTCTTTTTCCTCATTAATTATAGTCAGAATGACTGAAGAAGATTTTATTTATTTAAGCTAAATTATGTAATCTAATTTCTAGATATAAATTAGCCTAGTAGGGCAGAAAGTATTGGGAATTTATAAATGTATAACACTAATTCTTTCCCTATAAATTGTATATCACTTCCTAACTACTTTCACTAATAAGCTTTCTATGTTTATTGATAATTACCTAGAAGGATTTTTAGAGTTAGAACCTAAATAAAGACCAAAGTAGCCGTTTGGTCCTTATTTATATTTAACAAATTACAGAGGTCAGTAAACGTTTGACAATAAATATGCTAAAAATAAAAAAACTATCCAAAAATACCCTACTAATAATATTTAACATTTCAATATTTCGTATTCATTTAATTGAAATAATAACTTCAGTATTTTGTAAATAAAATTATAATTGTAGTATATATTATAGTATATAGGTAGTATATATGTTACTGAAAATTGATATCACTTGTAAGCTATTTTCATTAACTCCGTTATCCTTTCCGATACCCAAATTCTTTTTTGGAAAGTTTGTTTACCAGCATCGGTCTAACTTCGAATAGGGGAGCTTTGATTTAGGTTGTTATCATACTGGCGATTTGTGAGCGTGTTTTTACCGAAACAATTTCTGAAAGTGCTTGCAGCGAGCTCGCTGCGTACCCGCAGCATCGCGTGTACACAAATGACGTTTTCGTTGCGTGAACTCAATTTGTTCGCCACATATGAGCTCCATATCTACGCAGGGCATACTATTGGTGTTTTTTGACAAAGAGTAAGTAGCTCAAAAACGTTTCACACAAGTAACTAGCTTGCTGCAAACATGTTCACGAATCGCCGATATCATAACAGTCTTAATTAGGAAATCTTCGGTCAATTCGTTTTCCTATCCGGCATTACATTTAAATTACCATCTAATTATATTTATTGACTTTATATTTTCCTATTAGGTTGGTGTTAGTTGGTAATTATTTGCCTGTACATTAAAAGTTTAATGAAAAGTTTTTTTAATATAAACTTTAACATTTTTTACCATAATACGTCGATACAAATATCATAATGAAAATATAAAATTCTGACATTTTCGAACTAAAACATAGGCACCATTTTCTAAAAGTGTGCAAAGTGGATAGTTCTTAACATCACGTATTTGCAATGGAAAAAGTATAAAATTTTTATTATTTTTTTATTTATCAAAAAGGTGATTGTAAAAAAAACAATGGTCAAAAAAAATAAAAAGTTAGAAGACCAAAAGATTTAAATACATCCAAAAAACTAAAATTAAATTCTTATCTCAATGAGAATCAGATGAATAAAATTTATTCATTTGTTATCTAATCACTTAAATCCTATTACCAATTCTTCCTATAAACAAAATTAATTTCGAATTCTATATGTAGTAAGAACTGTTCAGTATTTTATTTGTAGCCACTTGTGAGTCGATAAATATAAATGATAAAAAAAATTATATACTAAAATTCGGTAAAGTAGGTTCATTATAAACTTCGAAAAGGATATTTTGTATAGAGCTTATATACGTGTGTCTATTTTGTATAGAGCTTATATACGTGTGTTTATTTTGTATAGAGCTTATATACCTTATGGTTTTTGAGAATTTTAGAAAAATGTGGGAAATATATTTTTCAAATTGTTTGATGATGAGTTATGACTTAATTGTGAGACTTCCTTTTATATTCTAAATTCTGAAAGCAACAAATGAATCATGAAAAGGAGTAACGTGCTTTTCAGTAAATACATTTTTGTTGAGCAATGTTCCTAAAATTGTATTTAACTACAGTTTATATTTTCTTAGAAACAGGTACTGTTCGCTATCAGCTTAAAAATAAATTTGGTTGCAGTAAATTAATAATGTATCCTTCCAAAAACTATTTATAATAACTTCTTAACTTTTTTAACAATAAAATATGGTCTATATGCTCTCTTCTAGAAAACTTGGAATTATTATAGATTACACAGGATATTCCCCAACTATAGAAACAAAATTCAAACGAGTTAATCAGCTTATATTTACTCCTGAGTCAAAAATATTTACCAAGATATATTAGGGGGGGGGGGATGAAGAAATAGAAAAAAAAAATTACAGCTCATGTTAGTCGAAAGGAAAATTACACAGATTGTGCAGCTATTTTTTCAACATTCTATTTAAAATAGTTCCAGACGTATTGATGAAAACGTCCACAAATAAATATGCAAATACCCATTTCCGAAACCCTAATGTAAATAACACGAAAAAACTTATTGAAAGTTTAGGTAGAGTTCACTGGGAAAATACAGTTATGATTTTAAATCTCATAGCTTTAGAGGAATGTATGTTATTTTACATCCAGGAAAGATATACTAGGCAATTCAACAAATTAAGATAATATTTTTTATATCTATACTTGTAATTCAATATAAAAAATATGTATAATTAAATGTTTATTTATACCCGAATATCCTAGTTGTAGAACTTATACTTGTCCTTAACAGGTTTTATTCGTAATGAATAATCTCCAATTACTGATATATGTGCCAAGCTCATGGATTAATGCACCAACGAATGAGTAATAATAGATAATCCTATTTACTAATGCTAAAATACGCCCGACCAAAAATAAAACAGTTTCATTCCGCTGTAATCAGGTTTATACGATTCCACATATCATGAGCTTTATTAGGCGCGACCCCATTCACTTTTACGACATGCGCAATTTGCAGTAAACGTCAGGAGAATAATGTCACCTTTCACCTCGAGTTATTAAATGATAATGCGTTGTGTCTATATTTTGGACTGTATTATTTTAAGATTAAGGTAAGAGCTTGATAGTCCCATAAAAGTCAGCCGTTATCCACCACCGACTCACCAAAAACAAATTCGTTTATACACTTTGTGCGTAAAATATAAGCCCCATATAAAATAAAACTAATACGACCCACAGAAGGATTGGTGCCTCGTAATGTTTGACTAATGTGTTTTTGAAAGAACATATCCCACTAGATTTCAATACCAGTGAAAGTGAAGAAAGTGGAGAAATAGTAGATTTTTGCAGATCTTCAGCACAAGAAAGATCAGTATATATTAGGTACAATTATGTGAAACGCGAAATAGAAATAAGAATAATCCAGCATAAACTAATATAATACATAAATTGAAATGAAAGTGATTAATTCAGCAAATTTAAATTCAAATATTCCACAATTATCTCCACTACTAACTTCGTCAAAGAACTTATTTCGACCTTGAGGAATTTTTAAATTTATCTTTCAGTAACCACAGAACGCTAACTACATGCCAAATTTTAATTTTCAGGGTGGACTAAAAGTAGGTCAAACGTTCGGAAGATAAGTGGGTCAGTCAGGGTGGAAAGTAGCCATTCTTTGGAAGTTTATATCTTAGAAACTGTAAAAGCTCCATTTATAGAATTTTAGACGATGTGTTACGTAACATTCGTGCGTAGTTAAAACTTTAACTTGGAATATCAAATAGGTTTTGAGTCAAAGGAGCGTTAAACGCGGTCTGAAATATTTCGTGAAAATAAACACAGAATATATAGAATATACTAGGTTATTAAGACATTTCTGCGCCCTTCCGTGCGTTTAGATTTCAGAATAGAATTTGAAATATGAGTATTATAATAAATTGAAATAATATATTAATTTAAAATAAGATTTTTATTTTATATTTAATACAATTTTTACTTTTAAGTACATTAAGAATTTTTTACAAGTTTTTATTATGTCCACTTGTATGTAAATATGCAATAGAAAAAAAATACTAAGAAGCTAATGGAATTAATAAATTCAATTTTCACTTATTTCTAGATGTCCGAATTATTGGAAGTTTTGCACACGTATCAACAAAAAATGAAAATATAATTGGATGAAATATTAAAATTAGTTTTTGACAAAAAATATTGTGAAATTTTGCACACATATCAAGAATAGATGACAATATAATAATTTTATAATATTAAATAAAACATTCAATGATAAAACGGAAAAAACTGAACAAAAATAAAGAAATCATTCAATTAAATTTTCAACGCCTTCTAGACTTCCGATTTATTTAAAGTTTTGGACACATATCAAGAAACGGTGACAATACAATAATTTTATGAAAATAACAAAAATTTACAGTCTTAGAACAAAAAATAAGAATAAAAAAGCAAATAAAGTTATAGTTTAAATAATTCGAAAAGGCTATTACAAAATACTGTACTAAAAGAAAAAAATAATTATCGAAGCTATTTTCTGTCTACTCAATAAGGACTTTAATGTAGAAAATGTTTGTTATAGAGTATATTATTTAAGTGTAAAAGCTTGGATACTTTGGGGAAATAAATTATTTTGCTCCGCAAATTAATATTACGTGACGATTCCAACGTTTAATATTTGAGATAAATTTGACGGAACTATCTTACTCCTCGAAGAAAAAATTTCATGGGCATTTTATAAATGATGCATTTGGTCTTAATCCAATGTGACGACATATCCTTTATCTCAAAATCATGCGATATATTATACTGTATTAGAAATATTACTTCCTGTAAATAGTAGAATTGTCGTTATTGTGTTTGTCTAGTTTATATGACATAAATTATATGATAAGAACACTTAATTATAAAAAAAATCATTTGTGTATATAACTAAAATTGCACGTCACATAGGTTGATTTAAATAGTGTGCAATTGGTTTCCATAATCACTATTTGTTTCAATGAAAATGGTGATTTAATAATTACCTAAATTACTTTCAATGAAATCAATCTAAAGCACAAGACAATAAAAATTATATTTATAAAAAAATTAGAAACTGTTCTAAGAACTTATGTTCAGTTTAATTAACATAAAAAAATTAAAAGAAGGAAATTTTAAAAATTCTTCTGTACGCTCTTCACTGAGTTTCAATTAAAATATAATTTAAACAAGTTTTATTAATTAGAGTCCTCTTTCTCTTTTACAGTGTCGTTTTATTTTTTTAAAAATTATGTAATTTTTTAACAGTTTTTTTTATTTAAAGTTATAGAATACCTTTCATCTTCTATTTAATGGTAAATTAATTTTGTTAACAATACGAACAGTCAGTTTTTATGAGATTAATAAAAAAGGTTGTCAAACTACTTTTATAAAGAAAATAGCTAATTAAATTTTGTTATGTTTTCTTATATATCTAATTGGATGTTTTAATTAAAATAAACGTGTAGAATGTTCATTTAACAGGAATGATGAAGAGATTCTGTTTTAATTAAGCAAAGCTACAGGTATGTTTATATAACCACGAAAACAATCTTTCAGTAAATATTAATGTCTTATATATATTTAGGTTTCTCTGAATTAGTCACAATTGCGAAATTCAATATTGTTATGTAGGTACTAATGTGATAACTTGTATTCACGCGATGGTCACGTTTTTTAATTAGGCAGCAAAATTAAAAGTTTATTGTTACATAAAATAGATACCTGAATATGAAAGTATAATACAATATTTCTAAAGCGAAATATCTCTTCCGTCATGAACTGTGGCGGAAGTTACATGGTGGATGTAACGCGCTTGAAATGTTAAGTGAAATGTCTGGGAGCGTACAAGGTAACAGTATAAATAAATTCTGTAAATGGAAATGTTTTATAGAGAGATTTATTTGGTGTAACGGATGATAAAAGAGGCCTCAAAAACGGTTCTTCAATCACGCCAAGTCTATTAGACGTATTTTGATGAAGTTGGTAATAATTTATATCCCCCGGGTATGGTAATAGTTTATATCCTCGAAAAATATATAGGTTGCCTCTTTCTGGTTAATGATATTACATATTTAAAAAAAAACTTGACTCGGTGAATATTACGATATGATATGTCATCTATTTGAGTTTTTAATAAGCTTTATGATCATAGGTATAGTAAAAATAAATTTAAAAAATGGTAATAGTTACAAACAAATAATTAGAGCCATGGACACGGCTAGTATACACACACACACAATAACACATACACACAATAACACACACACACACAAACACACATATAGGAGTTCCTCGTTTCAATAGATGAAAGTAAGCAGGCTACCTCGCCTTTGTTCAATGTAATCTTACTATTGATTTCAATATACATCCACGATGTACATGTCACATAAGTACATAACATGTAGTAATTTTTGTAAGAACATATAAAAACATGTTAACTGCGTAATTTACTTTTTTTGTCATTTAAAGGTATATCATTTGTATGAAATCCACTATAAATATAAAGATATAAAACTTTATCCACTCAACAATCAAAGATTTATAATATGTTATTATTCCATTCATCTCCATTCCTTTTCTCTTCGGCAAGCTTTGTTATTTTTGCATAAATGTGAAAACACTAACAACATGATGAAATTTTTGGAAGTTGAATATGAAATGAATACAATACATTCATGCGTCTTAAGAACAATTTCTTTGTCGAAGTTGTTATAAAATTACAAATATTGTTACTTAACATATAAGGTATTGAATATTAATAAATGTCTTCATCAGTTAAGAGGGTTTTAACTATGCGAGTTACGTAACTTTAAGTAAGGCAATATGAAGGTTCTGAAATTATTTATACATTAAATTTCGATCTAAATATTATTTAGCGATTTATTAATTTAAATCAAATGAGGCAATGGATAGTTCTGAGAATAAGTTTAGGGATAAGTTGAGAGATCATTTGAAACAGAGGCAGCTGTGAGTGATTATTTTTAGGTAATTCACTTTAGTAATATAATTATTTAATTAAACCTTGTCCTTATTAGAAACCAAAGCGTCTACTTTAAGATTTTTTTACTTTTGTGTGATTAATTTTGAATTTTCGTGTGGTCATTAAACAAAAATTGCGCAACTGGTTTGAAACCAAAACCAAAGTAAAAAAAAATGTTAAGAGAGGTAAATATTTTTTTATTCTTTATTAAAGAAAATTCATGATATCATTTTAATGAAGCTCTTATAGTTCAGAACAGACTTCAGGGCGCACAGCCTATTCTGCCTTTTAACTTCAAGTGGGAAATATTCATGACTATATTCCTTGTTTTAGGTCAGATACTGCTATTATTGTTTTTTTATATTTGACAACATCCCTTTTTTTTCGTGTCGCATATTTTCTATGTTTGAACATTATTTTTTGTTTTCACGTATCAAATATCTTAAATTAATCTTCAGTTACTTTAATCCTGTAAGATTAGAATTTCTGCAATGTCCTACTTAATCGCTTCCGTTATTCAGTTTATTTAGGACATTATATTACCGTTTCGGGACAAGAATGATGTAGAGTTCCGCATCAGCCTACATTTCTTAAAATTATGGACTCAGAGTAAACAAAATAATTTTATTTGAAAATGTTAATGACATGCACGCACGTATTTAGATTTTCCAAGATTTTTCAAACACACCCTTGAAAATTTAGAAGTCAGGGTGTGGAGTGACTACACATCGCAGGCCTCACTGAAAATATTCCGCAAAATGGGCTTAAACATTGAAAGTGGCAAATGAAAGCTAAACTCCATTTTAAAAGACCTCTCTATCAGTATTCCACTCTATGGGATAGGCTTAATTTTTTTGGTTATTTCCATTTTTTAATAAAGATTAGAATATATCTTAAAATTGATAATAAGTTTTGATATAATTAATGAGTTTAGTTTTGATATGGTAATAAAAAGTATACAGAGTGACAATAAAAATACTCCTTAAAACAGGAAAGAAAATCATTTGTTATGTGTTAACTGAGACCTTTTTCTGAAGCATTTACTTCAAAAACTTCATACACATAGATTACTGTCTTTCATCAAGCATTTACCTCAAAAACTTCATACACATAGAGAACTGCTGTCTGCTACATCCTCGCAGTTTCTCAGTTTTACTGAGAAAACTGCAAGTATGTAACAGACAGATGGAAACACACGGACATGATCAAAGTTTAAGTGTTCCGTGTGTGATTAAGGAACTATAAAATTATCGATTATTCTTGTAATGTTCATCATTTGCACTAGAAATACATAATTCTCCTTTAATCATTTTGGTGTTTAAATATGATATAAATGAATTTATGAAGACAAAGAAATATTTCAATAAAATTAAATTGAGATTAAACGAAATATAAATGTTGGAAGTTATAAATGAACTAGGATATTTTTAATATGTGAAAAGAAAGAAATTATACAAAAATTAAAAATTTATACTTGTATAATATTTAACCAAGTGTAATTTGTAGCAATACCTAAAATTTGTGGAAGATTTATAATAAAATTTTTATTATTTTGTGAAGGGAATATAAAAAAATAAGCTGTGCTAATACTATATCATTAATAATATATATATATATATATATATATATATATATATATATATATATATATATGTATATATATATACATATATATATGTGTGTGTGTAGGCAGTATGCTTTTTAATAATATTCCCTGTCTCTATTTTAATAATATTCATAAAAAGTAATAACTACAGCTAGTGTCAATTAGCAAACCTGCCCTTCGGCAAACGTGACTCCCGATTATAATAAAAGCCATTTGATTTCAGGTATGTATTTAAAAGGTTTACCATTTCTTGCAACATGACATCTACTAAAAAATTATAACTCGTTTCTATGGAACCCTATCTTGCAGTCCGTCTTTCTGCCAAAGACCGCTAGCTGTTATTTGTACAGCTACATATTTTAAATTGACCCCTATTTTGATGTGAATTATATTGAAAAGTCTGTATAAATAATTTAATTCTAAGTTAATATAAATATAGCGTACGTAAATAAAAACGTAGTAGCTTTTAAACTGAACTAAACAATATTTTTGTTATCATTATCAACTATGGTATAATTTTTAATTATAATGTAAATAAGTAAATTGTAGACATTTCTATTTACTTAAACTTCCCAAATGCATTTATGCTGGTCACAGAGATATATTATGGCAAATTAATTATAGACGTAAAGTATAAAAAGCTCAATTTTTTTCTGGATAACAGTTTCAAGGGGCAAAAGTGGGAAATAAAGAAATTTTATCAAATTCATACATTCTGGGTTACAATTCGGGAATTAAATGAAAACTTATTGAAACACGAACTCAATAATATTTATGACGTATTTTTTGCATGAATTTATTTATAAATTTCCGGAAAAAACGATTAAACTGTTAACTTGACTCAGTCGAAACACTGGCCACTAAGCTCAGTGCATGTGACTTGTAACGCAGCATTGGTGCGGTCGGTAGGAGGTAGCGCAGCAGATAGATGTCTGTCAAAAACATAGTCGGAGTGCATTAATATTAAATATTTAATTTGGGGGCTGATGGTATGAAAAAGTAATTGTGCAACTGCAGCTCGAACTTAAGAGATTTAACTTTTTATATATAAGAAAATAACAAAAAGAAACACACTTTATGCTTAACTTAAATCTATCTTATCTACGATTCAATGATACTAAGTTCTATCTTAAGACAGTCAACATATTTTAGTTTAGGTGCATATCTTAATCACGTGTCGGTAAGTTTAACCAAACCAATATTTTTATATTTCTCATACGGTCTATTCAGATAAGATAATCAGCCCATTCAACTTTGAATGCCAACGTTTTTCATAAGGATAGCCTCCTTGTGCGTGTATGTCCATTGTATTTTTATTTTTTTTCAAGAATATTACTGCACATTTAACTACTCATTAATATTCTTTTTCCGTATTTTAACAATTTCCCCTTCTAGAAAACTTTCTTTTTAAGCAAGAAGTTTCGTTACGTACAATGTGTGCAAAGGTAATGTACTGGCCGTTAACGGACATTTTCCTTCACACACCTCGACTTGAAAATTCGTATTTTACTTCAGGCCATTATCAAACATTATGTGTTAGGTACGGGTGTTCATGCTTTGTTAAACATTGTGGATGGATCCTGGGTCGTTTAGCGTGCTGTAGCAACTCTTTGAAATTTCGTCTTTGTCAGCCTGTGGTGGAAATTTGTGTTATTTTTCGCAATTTTCCTTGTTTCCACGGGTCATGTTTACACCTAATTAAAATGTGGGTGCCCTATTAATAAAAGAAACTCTTGTCTTACTTTCGTTTATGTTATCATCACGGAAGTAGAGTAATCATATAATATAATTTATATAATATCATACAGGCGTATACAAGTTTAGTATTGTTGACCGACAATATGTTTTAATTTCCGTTTTGTTTTCAAAATAAACATCAATAACTTGGCTACAACATAATGAGTTATCCAGGAGAATTTTAAAAAATATTTGCAAAATTCAGTCATTTCTGATAAACATGGATACATTACGTTGCATATATGATTCGATTAATTTTATCCATAGTTTACAAGTTTCTGTATATGAGACATAAGTTATTGATATCATTTTATTTTTAAAACCTAAAAGCGAGACTCTGTATCAACAGCGCAACGACGAGAACATTGAATATAGCTGTTTCAAATATGAATGAGCTGTCTTAGTGAAACTAACAAACTTTGTTAGTGTCGAATAATATTATCCATAATCGAGTTTGGTTTTGGTAATTACTTCATGTATAAAGTAGCAATGATATTAGTCAATGAACAAACGTGCAGCTATAAAATATAAGGCTATAACAACTTTAAGACACTATTGTGATAAATAATTTTCCAATATTTATCTGTATTCCAAGCTAAAGCAATACATAAGCTTGCCAGAACGTTTAATTACGCTGCGTATTTATTGCGGCTTCATAATTAAACTCTTAATAAGCACAAAACCCGAAATTTAAACTATGAACAATTTGCAGCCTATGAGTAAGAATTTTTGTTGAAATTATGTTTATCGAAGTGGATGCAAAGAAAATGTGGTCGTTGAAAGTTTTCTTTTGAAATACATGTTTTTAAATCACATGGTGTTTAAAATGTACTCAAACGGTATATTTAATGTACTCAATTTAAACTTGGTCAAAGGACCTTTTCGCTAAAGAAATTCTAGTTCAAATATTAAGAAGCTTTTTCATTATAAATATTTTCAACACATGACAAATTTTGCTGATTTAATGCTAGTGCAATAATTTTACCAATCGTTTTTTCAAAACACGAAGCGTTTTTCTGAAATAAAATATTATGATAATGAAAGAAGTGAATATATTCCCAAGCTTGATTATAAAATATTGTGATCGTATAAAATGCGTTTAAAGGTACAATTTTATGATTTTTAATGACGTTTAAATTAGGAAATGGTATGAATGAAGGAACAGATAAGATGATTGCTTCCACATAGATTAGACAATTATAGGGTTAGTACCCAAAATGTGTCAAAGGAACCCTATTACTAAGTTTCCGCCGTTCGTCTGTCTGTCACAAGGCTGTATCTATCCAACTTTAACGAAAATGAACTTGAAATTCCCAGAATAAATGTTACCGTGGCTGCTATTAAAATAAATAAAAATAAAAAGCGGCCAAACGCGAGTCGGACTTGCATACGTAGGGTTCCATACGAAAGCACAATATATACACTAATTATTTGGTAAATAGCAAGATAGATGTCATAGCAATTCGTAATGAAACCTGTCAAGTACGAGTAGAAATCGTACTACAAGGACATATGTAGACGTTAAAAATATTTAAATGTGCGTAATACTTCCAATTAAACTATTTTAAAATATTAATTTTTCATAATTATAAAAATATAAACAATCAAATATTTTAAGATATTTCACCAGTATCTTGTCACAAAAGTACGTGTGACAAATGTCATTAGCCAATTATTTTAGCGATTTTCACGAATCAAGTTACTTTGGCACCTACCTTGTAGTTTGTCAAAACATTAGTGTTAAATTGCGCGGTGGTACGTAACCTTCCGTGTGCGGGTTCTACTCGCTCTTGGCCGATTTTTTGTAATTATTTCAAATTAAATGTCAAATTTACACATATTCTCTGAATAACTTGGTAAGTCCACTGAGAAAATTGAATGAAAGTTCTTAAAGTCAACGCAAGAGTTATTTTGATGATTGTGTTTGGTACTAGCTTAAAAAGTAATAAGTAACAAGGTATGTAGATATGACTTGATATCGACAGTTAACGTATTAAGAAAAAATTGGTTAAATTAGAAATTAGAGCGAGTAATTTTTATCTTGCAAAAATACACAATTTTAAATACACTTTAAATATTACAATTTCATTCGTCTTGTTTTGTAATAAAATGAACAAATGTAATGCAGGGTAGGTAACTTTTATTATAAAAAAATATTGACTTAAATTTTGACTATTCCTATCTTCTATTTTCATTGAGTTCGTCCTGTGAACTTATAAGCAATTGTAACATAAATTACCCGCAAATTTTAATAAAACACAATTGGATAGTCGATATTTACTCCACAGGCGGTAACATTGAAGGCCGTCACTAAATAAATTGACTAACCGTTCTTAGCCATTTCATATTTAGTTAAATTTTAAAACTATGAATCTTTTTAGATGTTCAAGCTTCTTTATTCTCGAAAGCTCTTATAAGTGTATTTAAGCTACCTTTAAATAATTTCTTAAATAAGCTCATACAAGTTTTTACGGCTTATCTGTTTTTCTTTGGTAAATATTGGCGCAATTTCCTTGCATGAATACTTTTTATGTATAATTTTGTCGAAGCATCATTTGACAGTCTAGCATTTTTTATAAATCAAATAATTAATTAAATATTAACTTTGAATAATAATGGAAAATAAAACAAAATATTGTTTTGTTTTATTTTCAGATTTTTAGTGGGACCAATTTTAAATTATATATGTTAATTATTAGATGCCAATAACATTATAAATATTTATATGTATATATATATATATATATATATATATATTTATATATATATATATATATATATATATATTTATATATATATATATATATATATATATATTTAAATTATTACATTAATTCTATAGGATATTAGGCGCCTCGTGTTAATTACACGTAAGATATGTTAATTCTGAAAAATTCGATTGAATTTATAAGCGTCAAACTTGTCAAAATAAAAGTACAAAATTATTTTTCCCCTTTTCCCTAATACTTCTAAATAAAATGGAAGGACATATTTTTTGGAGTATTTATTAAAAATCTATCCAAATTTATCAAAACTACGTATACACATTTTTGAATTTAAGGGCAATTTAATTCTTATTTATATAAAAAATGAATTTTTTTATAGCGTAATATCACTATTTCTTTTAAAAATGTTGATATATACAAAAATAATTTTCGTATCATGTCCTCAAGTAAATTATTTAACAATAATAAGCAAGAGGATTACTTTTAAAATAGTAACGTTAGAAACGCTTTTGATCTCAGATTGTCTGATCTTATAATTTATTCAAATCCTTTACAGACAGATTCCCAAAATTTGAATTAAAATACATTTAGAGTGCTAATATTATAATTTATGAATTTGCTTTCAAGTAAATAAGAAATTAAGTGATATTTTTGAAGCGAAGGAAAAAAAATTGTTCAAAGCAAAAAATATTCCATTTAGCTCGAAAAACCAATATAGCCTCAGGGCATTGTAATTTATCACAAAAATCTCAGATATATACTTTCCTTTTTGTTACAAAAATGTAATTAAAGTCGTAATAAAAAATGTTATATCTCCGTTAAGCTGAAATATTATATTTCCGTTAGCAGTATTTTTCGCAGATATGGATACAAATTCCACGATAATTTTCCATTGAAATCAGAAATCTGAAAGTATAAAGCTGTGACTAGTTTTAGATATATCAAAAGTTAAAAAAAAGAACAATGAATTCATGCCAAATGTCTGTATTTTAGCAAATTTCCTATAAAGGAAATGACTGGGTAAAAGCCAATGTGACGTCGACAATTTTAGAAAATTTCACTTTATTTCCACCGATAGCAGAACTCGAAAGAATGGTAGATCTCATGGTTTACATATACAATGTGTATGTACCTGTATGTATGTTTGTATGTATGTATATATTTATTTTGTACATGTGAATTTTCGTATTGAAAAAAATTTCGCTGTTTCGTAAAAAATAATTTGTTAAAATATGATTTGAAAATTATAATGTTGAACACATTATTTTTTTACCAGTAATTTAAAATTTTGGTCAAAAAATAGTTTTCAGCTGTGTGTCGTTAATTCAAATGGATACGATTAGGCAAACGAAAGTATCTGATTTTTAAGAAAAATTTCATAAATTCGTAACTATTCACATATTATATTGTTCACATATTATTTTCTTTCTTCTCGAAGTCAAAAAAAAATTAATTAAAATCAAGGGATTGATCGTGGTCGGTCCGAGTTGGATCTGATGAACAATTTTCAGCTGATTATAATCTATATGTCTGTTGTATAGTAAGTCATTGCGCAGGTGCGATTGTGCGGAACAAATGTAATTTGTTACCATCGCATATTTCCGTCTGTAGCCTTTCTCCCTTCATCGAGATTAAACCTATTTTTTTGTATATTAATAAAAATTAATAAGAGCAATTATTTTTTATGTTATATTTTATAAACAATTATTTAAGCAAAACCTAGAAAATTTTATGAACCTAAGTTTCTATTATCCTAAGTTTATTATAGTTCTTTTGCGCATATATCGCCATTAATTAGCTCTGCTAAAAAATATAAGTTTGAAAAAACGTGAACGCGTCTCTCGTTCACATATAATTTTGTTAGTGCATCAAAAATTCAGGGACCTTTCTTAATATTTTCATATTCAAATTACTCACCTCGTTTTCATTTGGAGAATAAAGCAAATTTGTAAGCTCCTTCATTAAAATCTTTGTTTTCATCTTGAATAATTTTCTTTGTTCCTAATACCATTTTCTCTCCTCGTACTAAGCTAGTCACCTAGTTTCTATGTTACTTCAGTGAAATTTCATGAACAATATTTGTTACTTGCTGAAAGCTTGCTGCTTTGTGAATGATTAATTTAGGTTAAGAAATAAACATAAACACGGAATATTAAAGAGGTTTTACAAAGTATCTTGCTATGAAGACACTGCATACGAACCATTAGTACGCAAAGATCCGAAAGATACAATAGGAAATATTTATATAAATATAATTTTTCCAAAGTTTTAATTTATCATGCCAAATCCGTATTAATAAAATAAAATTAATACGGATTTGGCATGATAAATGAAAACTTTTCATGAAAACTGAATTATTTTCTGTTCAAAAGGACTGCTATAGGATATAAACCACAACGAAACTTTTTGTTAAAAACAAAGGATCAGTGTTTTGTGGGACTTATGGTAAATAGACATATATGTATGCTACACGTTTGAAAATAATAAGATATCTAATTATTTATTTAAACCTTAATTTTCTTCAGATTTTATGGTTGTTAAAATATATAATTGGAAACTTCTTTTAATTTCATTAGGTTAACATTTGTATTTGCAGAGCCATCGTAGAGATAAAAAATTAGAATAAAGTAGGACAGTCTCTTTCTTTTATATTTAGTAGCTTAAAATAGAAATGTCTTTCGGCATTTTCTTTTGTAAATTCATAGTAATGAAATTGTATTGATTGATTGAGATTGTGTTCATTCATTCTTAACGAAATAACTTCTTTAAATGGCGCATCTTACAAAATTAATTTCTTGTCTTTTTTGAAATATGTTTTAGCTCCCTGTCTTGATAATAATGATTTTTTTTAATAGTTCAATGAAAATTTATAAATAATAATATTTCTTTCTTTGCTAAATTCTAACAGTATTTAATGATTTTATTTAGAAGTAATTTAAGTAAATTAATTGAATACAAATGTGGTTAGTTATTGGTGCAACTCTTCATATTTATTTAAGAACAATTACTAAATCTATATACCTGAGTCTACCATATACGGGACGAATTTCTGAATGGTATAAGTATATTTTACCTGCAATCTATCTATATAAGTTTATGAAACTTTTATAAAATATTAAAACAAAAACTAAACATCAAATACCTCTTAACATAAGCTAAAATTGAGCTAATTTTAATATGAAATACATTACTAGATGAAATGTTATCTGATATAAGCACTGTTTTCTAACATAGTGTAATTTTTTAATCCTAATTTCTAAAATATCATTTGAAGAAGTTTTCAAAAGTAGAAATATAATATTTACGAGTAAAATTGCGGGCATAACTGTCACACTGAGAATTGTTATTTTATTAATATTATTTCTTAAGATCGGATTTGAACTTTAAAAGTCTGTTGGACAGAAGACATGGCAATTTGTTAATTCTCAATGGCGTTATTACTAAAATAGTGTTTTTTTTATATTTATCGCTCCGGAAATCATATATCCGTGTTTTATTAGGTTCCCTACATTATTATCACGTAGATCGAAAGCTTATTTTACGAACCTTGTTTTCACGTCTATCTAAATTTTTTTTTTACGGTCATAATAGAGGTGAACAGTAATCGTGTTGAATTAACAATCTTCAAACGATTCTTGAAGTTGAACAAAATGAATGACAGAGGATATATTGAAGTGCAATTTACTTTCTACGTATATAAATGTGAAAAAAAAAAAATTTTTACGTAATAATCGTGCAATGAATTAAAGGTTAAATTTTTTTTCTTATCTTCTCAATTTACCAATGTTACCGCAAGGGTTAAGGGTAATCACGCCGGGCCCCGCGCGATATCACCAAAATGTTATACGATGCGACGCACCTAACACTTTATTCGACCTTGTATGTACGAATATTACTTTACATTGACGATAAATCGGTTATAAGACCATTTGGGTTTTTTTTCAAACTTTTTTGTACATGGAGGTTCCGTTTATGATAATGAAACGTTTAAAAATAATTACCATTGAGGAAAGGTTGATAATAAAAAAATATTTTGTTTTTGGAAAATAAATTATTTCTCTGTAATAAAATATCAAATTAAAAAAATCTTCAGACTATTTTCATATTATTTTTTTTATAGAATCCGAAAAAATAGTCTATAGCATTTAAACAACGTCTGCATAACGTGTGTAACAAAAAAAAAACAACACGAATGGTATAATGTTAACAATGCTTGTAATTGGACATAAATAAGAAAGACGATCACTAGTGTTTGATCCACGTTGTGGACTCTAATCAATAAAAATAACTTTGTAACACCTTTTGTTTATGACGAAAAACAACTGCCAAAATACTACACAATAATTCCTCGTTCTAATTCTAAGTTTATATAATAATAGGTGGGCAAGAGTAAGTCAATTCAGATTGCTGCTACAACATTTTCCTTTTACAAAAGGTTATACACCTTAAGTGAACTGATAGATTTTTCCTTTCGCGACAGGTGTACATTTAGTAAACTGTAATTCACTAAAATATAAAATACAGATATCTATTACATAAAATATAAAATAAAAGCAGTTTTGCCTTGACATACGCTCCACAGACTACTGTGAAAGGAACATTTGAAATCACACAAAATCAAAGCTCGAAGTTCATTCAGTCAATCTGATATTCTAAAATTCTTTGGCAGTAATCTCTTCTATGCACGACTGTTGGACCACACATAATTATATATTTGACAGGAGCAGCACGAACGTAAAGAATGAAGTTTTAATGTATTTTTAATAAATTATTTAATCTATTTATGAAAATATCTTTCGTAAATTTAAGTTTTGCTGCACTCCTTCTCCATATAAGGTTTAACTATATCAAATCTTACAATCCTCTGTGCGCACAATATTGTTAAAAAGTAGTATAAGATGTTCTCTACACGAATTGGTTTATAGGTTACACAATTCCTTAATAATGCAAATAAAAATGTAGTACTAAAACAGGGCAATAGATAGTTTAAGGTATCAGATGTCCAACATCACTCCATAAGTAATGTAATTTATATAACACGCACCTTACGCTACTTACTAGTATGTTTTAGAATATAATTTTTAGAGCAGATTGAAAAACGAGTTTAGTTTTGAAGTACTTACACTATTTATTGGATAAAAAGGCAGGCATTATGAATTCCTATCAGGAATTACATTTACAAATCTGTCTAAACAATTAGTATTTACCAGAGCTAAGCTAGGAATAAAAGTTTAACCGGCCTATATTAATTATATGCGCACCAAATTTGGTAGCAATTCATTGCTTATTTGCAAAGTTATTGGGTAATAAACACAAAAATAAAAACAATTCTAAATTCATAATATTACCATAGTGATTATTTGCATTCACTCCCGATCAATTTTTAAACAGACTTTACGTAAATTTGTAATACGAAAACAAATCGTCGCTTAATTCATTATAGATTAATGTGCTACTAAATTTATATGTATATCTGAAACCAACAGGTAACGTATTAGATGAATAAATATACTTGAATTGAAAAATGAGGTAATGAGGCAACAAAATTAGAATTTATTTTAAAAAGTGTATTTCAATTACATCACATTAAAATAAAATCTGTTATTACAAAATAAAAAAAAATATTTATTCTAAATACAACTCCCTCATAAATCGAACTTGCTGAATAAAATTTTTGCGCAGACTAGAAAATCTGCGCAAAAATGTGGGTCTTTTATAATAAAATTAAAAATGTTTATTAATCCTTTTAACGCGGGCGTCTCCTTCTAGTGATACCAATCTCCAAAGTGTTATGCAGTGGGTTCCAGACATTTCTTAACCCCTTAAATTTTTATTACCCATATCATATAGCTAAAAAACTCAAAATTTAGAATAGCAAATATTTTAACTCATTTTAATTGTAATTATTTTTTCAATTATCTAATTAAAATTATCCACGCATATGCTACATAAGGAGGTTAATAGGGTTCTAATTCTTGCAGTCTTTTTGGCATAAATTCTGTTCTGCGCGAATAGAAAAACTTTAACGAAATTCATTTATCACTAAATTTAGTAAATATTTAAATTTAATATTTAAGTAATAATAAACTTAAAAATAGTACTTATTCCATAGTATTACTTGCACTTGTGGACGCTCAATACAAACCCATCATGAATGACATGGGTGTAGATAGTTAAAATAGTGGCGGTGGAATACATACCACCAATGTGAAGTCATTGATGAGAAGATCATTTCAGTGAAACGCATGGAATATTCTACAGAATGAACTATATCAAAATCCACAACTGAAACCATAACCGGTGACCTAGCATTCCTATTCAATAAATATTTGTAAAAACCTTATGACAAAGACAAACTAGTTAGCAATGATGCAAATAAAAGATTTAATTATCGCCTATCACGTACACGCCGATATGCAGAAAATAATTTCGGCATTTTACGGACTTGATTTCAAGTATTTCAAAGGCCTATGCAAGTATAGTCAGACATGGTGGATACGATTGTGCTAGCTTCCTGCTGCCATAGTAATTTCTTAAGAATACAAATGGCGTAAAACACATTTGAACCTGAGGAAAATTAAACTGATTCAACTATACATAACAGCAATATCGACTATTGGCTCAATATTTAATATTTATCGAGAAACCCTTCTTGAGACGCTGTTTATGTCAAAGAGAAACATAAAGCGTATTTCATGAGTCAAGAATGGCAATTATCACGGCAAGTATATATTATTCGCTGTGACATGGATTTTAAAGAGTATTTATCCTATCCTATATATTCTATCCTATATGACCTATCCTGATGAAGAAAAAAATTACCTAAATAATTTTTTGACTTATTTGGTTCATTTAATGTTTCAGGTATTCCTTGCCAAGTAGCGGTTCTTATAGATTGATCCTCGTAGTTTTTGAATTTTTTAAAATACGATACTTTGCTTTAAAGCACAATTTTTATGAATTTTTCAGCCTCCTTTTAACAAAAATAGGAGGCGCGCAAAGGCCCGTGCCCTAACCACATACTAGAAATACATTTGTGTGTTATTTTGTGATGCACTAAAACCCCCATCACAGCTTTGGCGTGATCGGGACAGAGCATTACGCGCTACAACAAATAGCACTAAGACACAACACAACATAATGTATATCCAACTGTACACGACATACTAGTGTGTTTTTGCTCTCAATCTCTTCGGTATAATTTTTTCTATCAATAAAAATATTAATTGAAAAAACAAATTACTATATTTCTCAGAATTAAGTATCAATTTATTTTAGGTATTACTATACATCATGATCATAATATATAAGAAAGGTTTTAGAGATTCAAAGCCTGGAAATGGATGGTTACAGAATTTCACATCAGGTGAATAATGATACAGAGTCCGCCTGTCCTTTTACTAGAACATTTTTCTCATAAGTTAACACTCAAAATTTTTATACGGAAATTTACGGGAAAGCAAAAAAATTGTTCAATTATTTTTAATATCAATTGAAACAGTGGCTTGTACAAATGTAAAAACTATTCAATTCAAAAATGTTTTGTAAGGTAATTCTAGTAATTCTATATAAGGTAATTTAATATTTTACATAAGGTAAATCTGATAATATAGCAAGGAGATAATATTGCAATATTGGGAAATATTTCTTAGTAATGCAACTAGTACCCTTATAGGGTATAATCTGCGGTAAAAAATGATTTGGCGACTACACCTAGTGCAGTCCGACAATTGTCTATATAGGTCATTAATGTTTTATTTAAAAAAGGCTTTAATATTGACAAACATTTCCCAAAGTTCGATGAACGAATTTTCCCAAAGTTGGATGATGACTTTTTCAACTTAAAAGCTAAGATTTATTATTTTGATTTTATCTATTCTTTGTCAAATATATGGATTTTAATAGTCGATATTATCCGCCCCGTTAAAGTAAAACGTGCAATTATAGTTTTCAGTTCTTTCAAAACGTTTATTATTTATTAGACAATTCAAAAGAAGAATCGTGTTAAAAATAACAACAAAAAAGTTATAACACAGTAGATGGAAAAATAAAATAAATATTTTAAAAATTCGGAACACGAAAATTTCAAAAGGAGGAAATAAACGAGAGTCTCTGGTGAATCCTTATATTCAAGTACCAGAAGAAAATTGAACTAAGTAAGTTAATTTGTAAGTGAATTCATAAGAAGGGTGTACCAAATACTGGCCTGATTTAACTGGAATAACGTTAAGATCTTAGTTTTAAAGTCATACAAAAATATAATTATGGTTAATACGGTTGAACCGTAACGTATCACAGTAAAATCAAAAGAAACCAAAGTAATTATTGTTTAATAATTTACATTTTGCTTGTTGAACATCCGTAGCGTAACAAAGAAACCTTACATAATTTCGTCAGACAGACGGTGTCTCCCTGCCTTTTATTTGTGACAGTCTTACAGTTTTTATAGTTTTAGACCGCAAAATAGGTATTCTTTTCTTTTCGATTATCCGTTTGCAAAATAAATTTAATGTTCTATTTACCATTTATAATTTTTAAGCTTCGTTCACAAATATCAGGCTTCAAAGTAATTCGTCCTCCAAAGCTCCTGAATTTTTAATTATGAATTTGGGAAAACTGAAAAAATTCTAAATTAAACATTTGAAATAAATGAAAAATCTCTTAAATAATGTCAATAAGGTAACCCTAAATTGTGTTTATCCCAATACACAATCGTCTAGTTTTTTTCAATTTAATTACAAAAAATACACTTTTTACAAAACGTGTAACAAATCCTGAAAAAAATTCCTCATTCGTTCTTTGGTGTTACGCACGAACAAATTTTTTGTAGTCATTATCATCGAGGGACTTGAAATAAATCATTCGAAATTTTTCCAAGGTATATCACACATGTACGTAAAGATACAAAATACACAGGCTTTTTGGACTATTCAGTTATTACTCAAAATATTTTAGAAAATTACACAAACACTAAATTGATTTCTTTTCTATTTCCTTCACTAAGAACGTTTCGTTTTGACAAATAGTAATATCGCATTTTATCATAACCATCCAAAAATTCTAACACCACATGTGGAAGCAAGAAATAAGAAAAAAAAAATAAAATGGCTTTGTTCTAAACTGGCACCGAATAAAAGGCTGCAAAGTGGCCGGTTCGCCTACTCGCCAGCTTACACCAAATTTATCTCGCTTTATCTCAGTAAAGCATCTTATTCAATCGAACTTCGAAAATTTGGGGATAATGGCGATCGGGAACCGTGAAATAGTTTCTTCTTGATATTGAATTCAATTCGTTTATTTGGTCTTCGAAATGTCAACGTAAAATGAAATTGGTGGTCTAAAAGAATTGAAGAGATTTTTTTAATTATAATGAAAAGTAAAATCATTAGAATAATAACTAAGTCAATGAATTTATCTCTGTTAAGTTTAACTGATTCAAATATATAAGTGTTACCAATATTTTCAAATATTATGTTTGACTTAATAAACTGTTAATCCATGTCTTTGTCGAATGAGGGTACCAATTGAAAGAAAACGTTGAATGAATTCCAAAATATAACTTTTAAGAATTTTACATAAGATAGTTCTTGAAATACAGTCTGCAAAAATATGTACACCCATCCCCCACTATATACGAAACTACTTAAGTTAAAGTTACAAAAAAATCGCCATTGGAAGTTTGGAGAAACTGTAAAAAATTGGAAAGAAATTTAAAATATTGTTATATACCGTAGAAAGATTTTCTATGTGATATTAATATGCGTGATGAAAATAACTTCGCTATCTATAAATATATTATTAGGAATATTATATAGGGTATATTTATTAATTATAATATGATTATTAATTTAATTTCCAAGATACTAACTATTCAATTATAATTTCATCAATACTGTTCGAAAGCCGAGTATATGTTTATCACTCGTTGTTTGATATTTAAAACTCAGTATACAAATGTAAAAAAAACAAAAAAAATGTTTAAATTCACGCATAGAGGATCAATCATTTTACTATATCAACATTTATAGATTTTTTTATTAATTTCATTTAAACAAAGGTACTTTTTTTTTAAATCCACACAATACATACGATAAAATTTTATGGATATTTCCCTACCCGAAAAAAGGACTTAGGAACTCTTGAATTTGTGCGACTAATTTTTATAACCATATATTACTTGAATTTCGGCTCAATCTGCCTGTCTTTCCCAAATATTTCTTTTATATCTTTTTTTTTGCAATTAAGAGTTAAATTTTTAGTTCGCAAATACTCGCTGATTATACTTTATTAAATAATAACTTTGATTCCTCAGGCTCCAAAAATAAATAAAAGTACATCCATCGCACGGGGTTAGGAGCTTAATACCTGTATTGACACCATTGAGTTTAATATTTATATTTGCAACATTGTGATAAGCTATTTTAAATGTTTTATTTCATTACTAACTTTTGCCCGCCGCTTCATCCAGCGTGATAAGTCCGCTATAATCATGGATTCGCCACAATTATGGTATGTGTCGCTATAATTATAGATTTTCACTGAAGAAGGCTGTGTTTATCTGTTGACCAAATGAGATTCGCTCCTCTCTAAGAAAACATGAAATGTTTTACGGATTTAATGCCCAAGTTGCCCTATATGTTGACATGCTGAATAGCAAATTTTCAGTATGATTAAAAAAACGCCTGCCCAGTTTTCTTTATCCTCCTTATTACGTTAGTATCTAATATATGTGAGATGTATCAACTGTCATTTTAAATTTCCACTTATCAAACTAATCTAAAAAAATCCCTTTAGCTAATTAGGTGCTCTGAAGATTATTTGATTTATTATATTCCTTAAATATATTTTTCAAAAATGCCTTCAGTTTACAGAGACGGCAAAAATACATTTTGATATGTATGTATAAAATAAAGTACGCAACAATAAAATTTATCAACCTTATACTAAACCCACCAAAATGATTTAGTTACAAATATTTAGAACAGGTTAATGTTTAATCAAGATGCATGCAACGCATAAAACATCGTAAAATTTTATTAGGTTCAGAAGACTTACAACGATGTCTGCTCTCGTGAATCTGCCCACTTTCTCAATCTTCTACGCTTTCCGCACCACTGCATACTTCAAATCGACCTATGCCCACTTTGTTAATGTACGCATATCCGGGTGGAAAACTTCATTACCCGATACGTACATAGGTGTACCGTACACGGAACATTTCATTTAGCCATCTATTGAAATACATAGGTACGCTTAATATTTCTGTGATTACTACGCATCGGTTAGTTAGGCATTTCTTTATTGTTGGTAGTTGTACTAATGCAATATGAATGAACTTTTAAGGATATTAAATTTACATATCATCTAATGAAGTAAATCAATGGCAATGAAATAAAACTAAACCTTGTTCTATGTAATTCATACATATTTCTAAAAACACCATCAAATTGGTTCAATAATATTCACATGTTGTATGCACAAACAAATACACAGACACACAAAGAGACAACAGTTTAACAGACAGTAAATTTAAAATAATAGTGTTTTATTACTTTTATTATATGTCCCTGAATATTTTTTACGTAAATGTTTTTAATGCAGGCAGCTCAATTGTATAGTTTTACAGTGTATTGATATTGTTAGACTGTCCCAGGAAAAATATCTTGTATAAATACGTATATATATATATATATATATATATATGTAAATCAATCAACAGCTTCTGCTAGATGGAGTTGATAATTTATATAACTAGTTAGTTTATGTCAATTTATTCATTGTATGCATACACATATACTAATATAAATATGTATATATTTATTCACAAACATATATATCCATGTATACATATATAATTGATCCTCTTTATTCTTTCGCGCATCTTGCTAGAACAGATAAAAGGATTTTGACAACATTTTTAGTAGTAGATACTATTGGCTCTGGTGTAACATAGGTTAAGTTTTACCGCATTTGAGCAACTAAACCGAAGACATGGTAATTTGTCCTTTCAGTGCAAAGTGTACTTATTTAAAAAGTTTACTTTTATAATTTTTATAATAATTTATACTTTATCAATTAATTTTACAGTTAACTTAATAATATTTTCAGAAGATTAATTTCTTTTTTAGCTAATGCTAGCTATTCAAAATATAGCTAGTATTAGCTAGGAAATATTTTTTTGGGAATGGAGAAAAATAGACGAATGAAAATTTTCTAACGCACATAAAAAAATCAAGCAAATTTAGATCTTTTCTAAAGGTGAAAGAAACCTTATTTTTTTCTCAATCCATAGTTAAAACATTTGATATGGCAGGCTTCTTGCACATAAATTTAAGCTAAAATATTTGCAGATGCAATGCAATGATTTTTTTTAAAATTTGAAATATAGGTGACTGTCGAGGTCACATACCAATCAACCACTGGGTAATTTATGAAGCTTTGATAAACGGACGGACATAATAAAATGTTGATGGTTACTGATTTCATTGTGGAAAAATATAATTCTTGTAACTAGGATTTTTTTGCCTTGTATTTTGTGAAATATTCATGAAAACGATTCCATAGAATTGATCTTAAATTATTTGTTAAACTATATAATTAGATTCTGATATTATTTTATGTTTTCCTAATATCGTATGTAAAATGCTTCTACATTTCGACAGCATTTGAAATAAAATGAAAGCTTGAAATATCTACGTATATTTGGCATCGTAGTTTAAATAATTCAAACAATTTTAATCTATTCATTTATTCAACGTTTGACAGGAAAAATATTTTGCATTCAGATGAAGAGTTGTTTCGATATTCAAATCAAGAAATTTTTTAAATTTTTTTAAGTTCGAATTGGAATGAATAATTGAATATCTTTGTTCGGTCTCTTTCCTTCTCGTTTGATACTTGCAGTCTCGGAGCGTACCGTCTATTACTCAGAGACGTGACTCAGCAAAACCAAACATCGAACTTGGAGCGTTCAGTAACAGTGACGTTTTATTGCGGATTACATTTGTGCCTTCAAATACGGTTGACAGATATTTTCAATATTATCGATAGTTAATACTGTTAAAGATAAGCCTATTAACATTCATACAAAACAATTCATACTTATTTAAATTTAGCTTTTGGAATACTTCATTCATTCATACCATAAAATAAAGTATTCCAAACATAAGTTTAAATAAGTTTGAATTTTTTTCCTTTCTTTTTAGTTTCGCCAAGTTTTAAGATGGGAGATGGAAAATCTAAATCAAGAAACTCAATTCTCAGGAATATTAGTAATAATAATTTGGCTTCTGAGTAAATTAAGAGATATTCTTTCACTTCAATTGTTTGAAATATTACAAGTATCCCCTGGTCATAAAATCGAATAAAAAGAGGTATCTTAATTCCAGAATGTGCGAGATTACTTCTAATTTCTGTAAGTTGCTTAATTGTAAAATCTGTTTTTCTCGGGTTATGTATACTGTAGTAGAATTATTTGTAGTGGAAAAATCTGTAGCAAAATTAAGTGTATTTATCAGAAATATGCCTTTGTTTCCTGTACCACAGAGATTAATATACTAACAACTTGTAGAAGAACACTGCTAGCAAACAACTAACAGCTAAAACTCAATCGTTTATCTACGTTGAAATATATTTAGCTATCTGTATTCTTGCACAGTTTATACTGTGTAATTTTAGATATTTCGTATAAAACTCAACACGACATAAACCGTTGTTAAAGAATGACAAATGAAGTAGTAGTTTTTTTTAATTATAGGACAAGTAATTTTTCCACCGTTTTGAAGAAATACGCTGTATTTATATATAGATGATTTTATCTATGTCAGTTATATTTTCCCCCATAATCATATTTGTTGCAGAATTAAACTAAACCCAAATATATAAAATAATTAATTGGCACTATTTTTTTTTAATTATTCCGTCTCAAAAAACTTTTAAACAATTTTCTTGCTTACTCTAGTCATTCAGAGATTTTTTTACGATTTATCGTATTCGACGAGATGAAAAATTTTCTAGTTTTCAATCAAATAAATACTGATAGAAAAAAGTTTAGTCCTTACTCAAACCTAATATTTCAACGAGTAAAACACGACATACATGTAGTATTTGGAATAAATGCTGATAATTTTTTTTTCATTTTCTTTTCCAAATATTCCTAAAAAAGCCAACAAGGTAGAAATGGTGTAAGAGTCAAAAAATTCCTGGATATATTTAAAAGAAATATGTTGATCAATGTAAGCTTCGCCAAACACAACTTAACATATCGATATTTTGATATAACATTCCATTTAGGAGCAATATAAAATATTAATTATAATTTTTCCATATATTAAATCCAAAATGTGTACGTATACAAATGATACAATTTTTTGCATGCATTATTAAATAATAAAATTTTTGTATTTATGCAATAATATAATTGTGTATCTATACAATAGTACAATTTATACATTTGACTCATCACTACCAAAGTGAGGGACATGCGTCTATGTTCGTTTAAATGGAATAAGTTGAACGGCGAGAAGGTAAAGCGATTACATTAAATCTTTTCCATAATTTTACTGACAGGGCCGGTGTACGACAAACTTATCGAAATTGGGAACTCCGCATTTTCAGTCAATTTAAAGGGATTGTTGCGAAGTTTCCAGCTTATATTTTACATTCTTTCGTTGTTTGATTAAACCGCTTACAAGATGATTGTATGTTTTTGTCTTCAGGTAAAATGAATTGGTGCTTAAACTCCAATGTCTGTAAATTGATTTTGTTCGTGAATGAGTGTTACTTGTAAAATGAAAATGCGTTTATAATAGTGCAGACGTAATATTTCCTCATCTAAATGGTCGCCTCAATAAACAGTTAATTGATCATCATAAATGATCTAACTTGGTTGATTTTGGAATATTCCTTGAATTACGTGGAATTCATTATTACCATTTATTTTCTTATCCTAAATGTAAACTTGGAAATTCGGAAAAAACCCATTTTGAATATTGGCATAAGTTATTCCATATTTAAAATTCTTCCATCTCATTTACGTTTTAGTACAATACGATGTTATCTCTTGTAGGGCACTTTCAAAGTATGTCATGGTCATTCATTAACGCATTCACAGCATATGTATATTAAAGATGCGTGAAGATTATGGGATCAATTACGCTCATTTGCTTACCCATTTTTTTTGTGTCTCTGTCTTACTATTTCACAGCTGCATGTTTTAAACGGTAAAAGCAAAATCTGTAATTTCAAGTAGCATGAATTAAACAAGTATGTGCAAAGCTACTTTTATAACAACTTAAATTTTTTGCGGTATTTTATGAAGCCAAATATTAATTTTAAAAGAAGATGTACACTTGATTAAAAATTTTGCATAATTTATAAAGAATAATATGTAATACTATTTTTTTTATTTTTATAAACAAAACTTGTAAATAATAGATATCATGACCGTTACGTTTATTACATTTATTAAGCATTTCGTGATAACGTAATAATTACTGAATTTCATACATAAGATATTTAAATCGAGAGATATATCACTTTTCCATCAAATTAATAAGTATTAATTATAATTATGTGACATTGGTATGTTACAGAGTTATAATTATTGCAACCTAATTTTTTCATTAAGTTCTATGGATAATACTTTGGACAATAACATTTTCAGTAATTGTTCCTAGTAAAATTTAAAGAGATATATTTTATTTTTAATGAAAATACCACTCCTGTGACAGTGGCATTCAATAACACTTTTTTGAAAAAATATTTTATGATATCCGTAAAAGAATTAGCTAGTAAAATAACTACAAGACTTATAGCTCTCTTTGGTCAGAATCTGGATATCGAACATTCGAAAATAAGTTGTGAGAACCTCCAAATAAAATGATTTCGACTGACATTTTCAGGAGATATCGACATCCAAGGAATCTTACGTCTTCCGATACGCACTTCGCCCTTTAATAATGTCGAAAAATACTTTATGATTATTACCGTAGTAGTTATAATGAAATTTATAATTAAATGTTTTTGGAATTTCATTAATTTTTGATATTTTTGGCTTACGTTATCGACTTTCTAGTACGGTTTCAGCTCTTCATTGATGATCAATTTAAGTAAAAATAACTATCTAAACAATTCTGTCCAAGTTTAAATGATACGCGCTACACTTAAATACGGTCCATGCTTTCCTTAACTAAGATTTCAAACGAATAAGAGCGTTCATTTATGGTAAATAAATTGAAATATATTCGTAAGATTATAATTTTTGACTCTCCTTATTATAATAAAAAAAAATGAAACGATGTCTGTCTCTGTCTCTTCCGTTTAAAACAATGAAACGATGTCCGCCTTCATGCATCTGCCCGAATTATGATTGCTTACTCAAGCACTTACTCTTTTTGAACCAGTCCGCACTTCAATTTTGGCCACGCTTATTTCGCCAATATAAGGTCAGGTAGAAAACTGCATTACGCTTTTTAAAATATAAGCAGCGCGATCCATTGATGTACATAGGTACATTTTATATGTAATTACTACACGCCGGGCGGTTAGGCACTTGTTGTTATTATACTAACACAATGTAAATGAAATTTGGAATATTATATTCATATATCTTCTGATAGTGTGAGCCAATTGTAATGAAAGGAAATTTATATGTTACTTCTAGTTGAATGTTGAGTGCTTTTATTTTATGTTTTAATTTGAAATGTCTTGCTTTACATTAATACCGACGATGGAAAGTCCCAACGCTAAATACGTTATTGTTTCAGATAATTTTTTCGTAGATTTTAATTTTTATCCTGGGTGCTTTATTATCCAATTCCTTTATTTTGATTCCTCGTAGCCTTATTTTCTCATGAAATTTCTTCTTCCTTCGGAGAATTGAAAATAGCGGCATGTGAATCATTTGAAAATGATGGACTAAACCTGAAGTTATTGTTCATGTTTACAAACAAAATCATGTTATCAAATCGTTAATTACTATTTGAGATAGTGCGTGTCTTTTATTGCTCATCCATCGTGGTATATTTTCTACCCACTAAATCAGGTTCAACACAAAAAAACGGGTATGATTGTATGCCGTTATGCTTTTAAGTACTAAATTTTTAATTTGACTACCTCTAAAAGTATAAACTATGCATCAAGATAGCGTATGTATTTTTATAGAATTTCTCTCGAAAGATGAAAAAGTATAATGAACTAAAAACAATACATATCGTGTTAAAGTTCTACATAAATAAGTACAAATCTTGTAATCTTAATTTTTGAGTGATCATGAAGAAAGCTAGGTAACAGACAAAACGAGCTGAAGTGACTGTTAATCTATGATATTTCTATAAGCAATACATGTAAAGAGAGCTTAAATCAATAAAATTGCTTGCTTGTATTTGTTTTATATTATTTTTGGCATTGAACAGCGATTTTATAATTCAAAAGTATTGTTATGTTTAGGCCAAATTGCTATCAATAGCAGCCTGTGAGAGAAAAGCGAAGATAATAAATCATTTTTAAATAATAGAACATGACTTTTATTTTCAAAACCTGGCTCGAATCTTGCCCTAGGGTGCTGCCTGTTGATATGATGGGCGGAAATTCATCTGATTGTTTATTTTGTATTTTCCACTTTTCTATTGTAATCCATTGTGACTAGCATCATACTTTCGTTATCTTACAACTTATATTTGACACACTTTTAACGATTGATTTTTAATTTATAAAATTTATTTACCTTTTCATAAGTTGTCACTTAATATTATCCGTAATCTTGTCATTAATGAATAAAAAATCATAAAAAACAGGGGAATCACAAAGTTATCTAATGTTATAATTAATCATTATTTATGATAAATTATAACATTAGATAAAAAAAAAATATCTTGTATATATTTTATATTTTTTTTAAAAGAGGATAAATTGCAATGAAAGAAACTAAAAACAAGCATTTGTTTATTTTCAATCCCATTCATTTAAAAAAAATATTGGGCATTAAAGGATAGTGTAAGTCATTATTAAAAGAGCCATTGTATATTATTTTACACAAACTTCTGATGATTAAATAAGTCAGCGAAAATATATTTTGTGTTTATATTTTTCCTCTCCACTTTTTACCCATGGATTTAAAAATTTGTTCAGTTAACTTGCAATAAAAACTCAATAGATATAGAGAGTATTTTTCACCAATGGAAATCAGATCCCGTAACATTTTGTATTCGAAACAGGTTACAAGTCATTTCCATATATATTTTGCGACCTTTCATCATAAGCCGGAACGGCTTTAACGGAGTCGACTTCAAAGGTGAGTATAATACAGCAGCGAGTACAATATTAAGGATCACGTATCGCGATACACGTATCGTTTAATGACGTTTCACTTGCAATTCCGCTGACTCTTTTCGTCCCATTCCGTGCGTCTAACACGACTCCTTTATTTTTTCACCGCTTACGGAATTCTATTCCCGATATTTCTTAAGTATTTTTTCCACTTATTTTTTATGCACATTGTATCTAATAATTTAATATTTTTATTATGCAATATTGTATTATTGTGTTTTTTTTGCCTTTCTAGTTCCTATCGAAGATTTTCTCATATGAAATTAGAACACAATTTTCTGGGAAGAGCATTAGGTGGTTGGCATTTTTTATAGCGGGTAACTTTGTTCGGCATTATCCCAAATCGCATTTTATTAGTCCATTTATAGGTAAACTACTATTATGTTTGATATTATATATTCCTTTAATATCAGTGTTTACTTTTTGATTCACTAATATTGCAAGTGTGCGTAAATATTTGTAGCGAGACGAAGTTAAATTTTTATATTCAGTCAATTATATTCAACTGTAATATTGGTTTCTTTTTGGGTTAAGTAAATCAGAAAGAAGAAAAGCGAACTATCCAAGGTCACACACTTCACTGCCTGACACTCTACTTATAAATTTGTTTTTCTCAGAAGCCGTGTAATGGTACCTCATTTGATAGTTCATTTGTCTACTTATAATAATTATGTATTTCCTAAACTATAACATTAGTAGTGTTCAATTTATAGATAAAATCAACATTAGTGTTAAATTTACAGTTAAATTTATAGATAAACTTTAAAAGAAGTAATTTTAAATAATATGAGAAGTTTTACATATACAATTTATTCCTATACCTAGATGAATTCAAAAAGTCGAAATGAATTGCATTCAATCCAATTATATTTTGTGTATATTAAACAAGTTGCTTTCACAACAAATATGTACAGTGTTTAATACGCTAGTTGTTTTATAATTATTTTCTTTGACACTAAGGCGATACTGAAAGCCATTACCAAGAAATACGCACCGGAAAAATACCTTCATACTTCGCCTAATATGCTCGTCCAGTTTTGATACTACGCGGCATCCTGTTGAGCTTTCACATTCTACCGTTTTACCGTGTCTAGCTCAACAGAGTGCCGCGTAGTATCAAAACTGAACAAGGCTATTAGACGAAGCATGTAAGTATAACATTGATTGTTGTTATGACGATGATATATATATATATATATATATATATATGTATATATATATATATATATATATATATGTATATATATATATATATATATATATATATATATATATATATATATATATATATATATATGTACTTATACATATAAGACCAAAAATAATACAAAAATGTGTCGTTAGAATTATTGTGGTTCATAAATATTAAAGTGATTTTACGTCACGTCAAGCCGTGTCAAGTTTGACCTAGTATACGTCTCAGCGTTTTTCGTTAAACATTATGTTACTGTCTAGAGACGTTGTTAATTTGATTTCGGGAATTTTGGAGAGAGGGTACACGTGGTTTGTGGATATTTTCAGAAAAGGCTCTAAAGTTACCATACCTTTTTTTTAAAGAAAAGTGTTTGGATTCCTTTTAATTTCATCTTTATCTTTTTGTGGTACAGTGCCCTGTTTTTTTTTTAATCATTAGCAAAATCTCACTACAAAAGAGTATAGAGTATTTTTATTAAACTATTACAAGTAATAATATTACTATTCATAACATCGATATTTTACCCTATGCTTTTGATACGCGTAAAAACATTGCTATGACTATAGTCCGGCAAACTCTACGGAAAATTACTAGTAGCGCTGTTTTTTCTCAATTTAGATTTTAGCAGTTCCCGAGAAGGAAGTCGAAAAATTTTTGGGGGTATTTTCAGCCGTATTTATATACTACTTCACATATATTTCTGAAGAGAATTGTAATTCGTGTAATTTGCTCTTTGCATCGATACCCCATACGTCAAACAAAATTGAAAAGAAATGAGTGTTTCTTTGGTGACCTTAAAAATTTCCATATATTTTCTATTATTAACTATAGGGTTAATGTTGCTTTATCATTTTTTGAAAACACTAGTTACTATTTCAAACGGTTGATTGAAAAATTATTGTAATAGACAAATAGATGAATGTATGGGTGGGCGATAAACATTAAGAAATAAAGATAAAGAAATAATAAAAAAAATATATTAACCATACTGAATTAATATGTCATTTTTAGAATCAGTTACTTAGTAATTTAGGAGTTTTATAATAAATGTCTTATTACCTTTCTAAAATAAGATAAACAGAACTGCGTTTGTGGCGTTTATCTTCTTTTCTAAAGATATTAAGCTGAGTTACAGTTTTTAACTGTGTAATTTTCTAGCGTATAACTATAAGTGTAAAAATATATAACTATCACTTAAATCGCTTTATTTTGCTTAAGGACATGTAATTAATTACCAATACATTCATAAATGTTTACAAGGTGTTTATATATTTCAAAACATTGTTTAAGACATTTTTGGAAATTTAGCTAATAAACTTAAAGTTAATTAATTGCCATTAGCACTGTTTTTTCGCAATTTTGACTAATAATTTAAGTAATAGTAACAGTAAAGGAGAAGGATATTTTTGTTAACGTTTTAAACAGTTGATTTGTTGTTGCCAAAAACTATCTCACGTACCAGTCTAAAAAACTGTTTTTAAATTCTTATAATTTGCTGTTTTGATGGAAATCCCACATTACATACGAAATTTAAAAACTTGCCTTCGTATTTCCCCCTGTAATTTTTTTGAGAGTTCTAATTAAATGCTAGTATACAAAATTTTCTCAATTTCTTCAAATTTTTGGTTTGAAAATCAGAAAGGGGGGAACATAAAGTACATAATTTTAAAGTTTAACATTTCTCAAACGTGACACCAAAATTAAAAATAGTAAATAAGACCTCATACTATTTTAAAATACCTACATAACGATGTCACATTCTATGGGAGGGGACTTGGATTTTTGAAATTTGGACTATTGCATTTTTTAAATATTTTGCTACATATAAATTGATGCTTTACTTGAACCATCTACATGCAAAATTTCATCAACGGTTTAGTTGCAGAAACTGTCGGATTGGGACAGATGGATGGACATATATGAAATAATAAATAAGAATACCTTGTTTCACAACAGAACTCCAAAAATGGGATAAAGTACAAACTCATGCGCAACCTTTTCAAAGTTTGACCTAATTATGCCACATAAAATCCCCTTATTAATCTGTTTTATTTAATGCATGTAATATTAAGATTAATTTTTTAAATAACCATAAAATAATGTCCTAATATATACATTAATTTTAGGTCTTCAAATATTCTTGATTAATGCTATAGTGCAAAGAATCAATTACTATTCATAGTAAATATAGGATTTTGACTTATAATTATTTTTAAGCGAAAGAACAGAATTATATCGATAACTTACAAGAAAGTTATGGTTGTTTATCTAAAAATATGGCTATTTTCTAAAAAGGTTAATTATCAAATGTTAATGTTATCGAATATCGTTACGCCAGAACATCTGTGAATGGACGACTGAATAATTACGAACATTTCACGTTATTTAAAAAAAATTAACACTTTATTAAGATGTAGCATTTCATCAGCGTGTATGCAGAAATACATGTTAGTTGTCGTGGTTCATACCTTTTTATAAATGTTTGTTTGGTTTCGTGTTATATCCGATAGAGAGGTGACTTCTTTAATAAGATATTTCATGAAAAAATTAGCCATATTCATATCTATATTAATGATCGTCCGATATATTCGCTCGTTAATGAACCAAAGGAAATTGAAGTTAACAGTAGCAGTGGAATTATAAGACGACACACGCTTTAATTCTATTTTTAATTGATTTATAATTTTGAGTTAAAATATTAATTACATTAATATTGGAAGTGATTACGAGTCAGTTGTGATTTTAAAGTTTTTATATGATTTCTGTCGACGACAAAATAATTTTGAACTTTTTATTAATATTATCTCGATATTTGCATCCAATACAACTGTGTACCGATTTTTATTTCATATTTAGTGTATATTGTGAAGTTTAAATTAAGGAATTTATCACAAGTCTGTGTTTTGACCCGATTTACAGGAGTGGTGTCAAAGTTCGAAGAAGCATTTGCATTTACAAATTTCCTTGAAGTTATTATTTATAAACATATCTACTTCTAAGTCCGATCCCATCTTTTTAATTGCGAGCTTAGCATTCATTCCGTGCATGTTGTTTGCCATAATTTGTTTATTTATCACTTATCTAGCCGTAAAAATTAAATTGGTGAAAGTGGTTGTGGACATGAAAATATTTCATTTTAATCATAATGCCTGAAAGCATGACAACATCCTTAAGTAACCAATTTGCAAAGATAGACCACCTGAGGATGTTGTCTACAACGAAATTTAGGTCATGGTAAAGAAAATAGAAATATATAAAGTAGAAATAATACTATATCACGTTGTTTTATTTAATTATTAGAAATAAATTTCTGCAAAATTAACGCCAAATATATCCAACATTTCACACTAAAATAATATAGGTATGTTTAATACAGTGTTTTGCTAATTATGTTTAATCTTAGAAGCCAATTTTCAGTATGAAACATTACAGTAGGAAACCGCTTTGTTGCCAGCGTAGTATTCTTATTAATTTAACATACCTACAATTTTAATAATTATATAATCTCTGCCATATCCAATTGAGATTGTTTGCTAAAGGCATCATACTCTTTCCAGGGACAAACTATTATTAGATGCTAAATTAGGATATCAATATTATGCTCAAATGGACTATCAATGGTAAGCTAAATTTGAAAGTCAACAAATGTGCCATCATAGCACCTTAGTTACATAACCATTCAGTAAATAACCAGATTTCTTATTCTATATAAACTAATTTGTTTATTTTACAAAAAATAACTTTTATTACTTTTATCCATAATATACAAAATATAAACACATGTATTTACAAAAACAGACATTGTTTATTAAATGGTTGAATAAAAAATAAAAGTAATAGAAATATTTGGGATCTACTTCCGTACATCCATCCACTCTCTGTTGCATTGGAATTACACTTACGGGTTTACTGTGATTTCGATACTGCCGTTATATAATTTGGTTTTTTGTAAACACTTTAAGTTTAATAAAAAAGGATGAGTTTGAAAATATAAAAGGATTTGGGAAACGGAAATTAAGTATTACATCATAACTATAATATAATTATGTTTTTAATTTTATTTACATAATTACGTCAACTGTTTTAAAAGTGCATATAAATAATTAAATTATATGCATATATATTAATATAATTATTGAAAGTTATTTTATAAAAAAATATAAAGTATTAAAAATATTTTAAATATTAATTTTGTTTAACCTAAAATGAACTTGTGCGAAGACGAAATAGGTCGCTAGTTATTACATATTAATAAAATTTATGAAGGCAATTTAAATTAAAACTGCTTATTAATAAAATATCATGCAAAATTTCTATACCAAATGATAAAACGTTAAACTTTTAACGTAGCTAATACTTGACTATCTTGATAATGATCTACATCCGACACATAAATCTCATTACATATTCTCGCCATTAACCGGAAATAAAAAGTACTATCCGCTATTGAGGATGAGAGAATGAAAGGATAAAGAGCTTCTGGCGTCCTCGGTGCTCGTTAAATCTTTGTATAAAGGAACACATATTATTGAGTATTCCCGGCGTATAAATTCAGACATGTAAAGTAGTTCGTTGCGGCGATAGGATTTCCAAAAGGAATTCTAACCTTTCCGTCACCTACATTGAAAAATTTACCTCTGTTAAGGAACTCGCAAATTTTTTTATAAAAACTATTTTGTGTCTTCAAGCTTCCCTGAAGTATATATTTCATTTTTTAATAATTCCTGTCACTACCGCTAGAGCCGAATAATCGCTTTCAAAATTAAAATTAATAAAATCATATTTATTCTTTGACTTCCACGAAGTAATTGAAGATTTTGCCGAAATGAAAGTCTGAAAAAATAAATTAGGATTTTTGATGTGAAACATCTATAGGCGCAGGTATAAACCGGATCGTTGGCGTGGCGACGCTTGTCGTAGCGACGGGTCGCCACGCTATACTAAGGTATATATATAGTCTATATGTAGAAGAGTGTACGGTATGCCTACGTGTCGCCATGCGCAACCGACTACGCGACCCCCTCCTCACTCAGTTCAACGCTGTTGTTTACTACGGTACTAAATGTACCGAGCTTTATTACTTCTGTATTAATTGTAAATAATTGTTTATTAAATAAAGTCACCATTTTCTATAAGAAATTCGTAATACTTTATTTTTTCATTATGCTATATTTAGTTCTTGTAATAATGTTGTCTTTCATGCATATTACTTGTATGAACACGATGTTTCACATCTGCCAGGCGTCCCGTGACGGCTCACTGTTTTGTTAAGTATTTCCTTTTATGACTGTATTAATAAAAAAACGAATTCTAAAATCTATTATCGTAGTATTTGTTTCTAATATTATAATTCAACTTGATGGCACCAACTGAGCTATAAGTGAGGTTCTACAACATACTAAAAATACCTATAAAAAAATAGCGACGAACTTAATTCTTTGAGGGTCACGGTCTCAAAATTTGCCAAGGACATTGTGTCATGATGCCACTATGCGCATATATTTTTAAGTATGTTATCATTCTGCAACGATGCTCCTTTGAAAAGTAGAACCACTTTGCGAACTTTTTTATTACTTCCTTATTATATTCATTTCCATTATTGTGATTTAACTTAATGAGGGTTGAAAAAGCAATTATCTGATTAGTTTTATTATGTTTATGCTTGGAATGGATGAATTGGTTTTTGTGAAATACTTGAATGTCTACGTATTTGTGAAGAAATGTATTGCGACAAAATGTAATTTAACTCTGCAATATAATTGAACCCACGTAGGTATTTTCTATTTAGGATACAAGTATTAAAAATTTTACTTCTTAAAGGGAAAATTCTTTATTTGTAGAGAATGCCAAATTATATTGTTTCAGAAATTATTAACATAACAAATATTTTACATGAAACAGTTGGCCTTATGTAAATATTAAACCCTTTCTATGGCAGAATTAGTCACTTGCTATCATCTAATACTATGATTCGTGCTTTTGATTAAAATGATCTCAAATTCACTAACAAACTCAAATTTATTTTGATTTATCACTGTGTAGACATATCCAGCTCTGAAACCAAAGTTTTGGTTCTAGAGCGTTCTTGTTAATCATATCACGCTGATATTACATTAATTCGATACTTAAATAAAATATTTATAAAACAAATATAACACTGGGTTGGCAACTGATAAACTCGCCACTTTATTTCATAAAGTAATATCTCCTCTTCAATGTAAACAAATCAATGATAATGTAATATCAGAATAAAAATAGCTTGATAAATAACAATAAAATAATAAAAATAGCTTGATAAATAACAATAAAATAATAAAAATAGCTTGATAAATAACAATAAAATAATAAAAATAGCTTGATAAATAACATTAAAATAATAAAAATAGCTTGATAAATAACAATAAAATAATAAAAATAACTTGATATATAACAATAAAATAATAAAAATAGCTTGATAAATAACGATAAAATAATAAAAATAGCTTGATAAATAACAATAAAATAATAAAAATAGCTTGAGGAAATCTTCTACCGGTTAAGCAATCGTAGCCAAAACGTAAAAAATCTGCCTGAAGATTTATTTTCAGACTAGTGTCTTCCATGTCAGTTATGCTTAAAATGTTTAAATTGTCTAAATTTAATGGGAGATCACCCTGGATAACAACTATAGAAAACATGAAATTTTCTTTGCATTTTCTTTGAATTTTTTTGAACTAATGCTTGCGTATATTAAAACAATGTACCTCCGCCCATCGGGACTCACGAAGCGATTAAACTCCAAGTTTTTTTCATGATACATCCATTTTTTTGTTAAAGTTTAACGTAATATCGACCAAATAGCTCTTTATATAATCTGTCAGAGAAGTTTGAACATCCCAGAAATCGTTTGAAAAAATTGCGAGTTTATTAGTCGCCAAACTAAAGTATAAACTTGCATTACATATAGCGAATAATAAATCATTATACTTGCAGCATTTTTCTCAACTTTGCATACGTAGCTGTAATTCTTCGAAATCAAAAAATGGTTAATTTTGTTTGTATATTGTGAAAAATATGTATTTTATTTTATTGAAATCAGTCATATATTTTCTAGAGATTAACCATGTATATAAACTTCAATGTTACATAAGAAAATCATAAGTTCATTGTCAATTGGAATAAGTTATAAATATACTACAAAACTATTAAAAACTAAATAACAATAATATAAAGTTTTTAATAATTTAATAAAAACTATTAAATTATTAAAAACTTTATATTACAAATCTATTATTTCTGAAATTCTGAATCTTTGAATCATTTATTCCTGAGTATATACATCTTTGATTTAATTAGCTGGAGAGATGATTTTTGGCATTAAGTTAGTGGAAAACCAGTTCTTAATTGTAGCAATGGATAACTTATAGTGATGTAAGTTGTTTTATTAATTAATTCAAAATACGTTGTGTTGGAATTATTTCAATCGTCAATTACAGGATAATTATATAGTCGCCTAATCTACTGCCGAACTCGCTTTCTGAGTTCAACTTTTTCGACTGATAAAAACAAAATCACAATTCATTCGAATAAGTAGCTTTAACTGATTAAAAACTTTAGTTATGTTATTGAAATTGCCTTACCTTTTTTGTTTCAAAATAAACTTTCACAAAACTCTTGTACAAAATATTTTGTCAAGCTGTGGGTGGCCTAACTTACGAAATATTGTGTCAATATATACGTATATTGAAGTAATGTGTATATACGCCTCTTATAAATTTTACTTTCATGTGTGTGCGCGAAATAAAATATGAGGTTTGTTTCCTACTTAGAATTCGTAAAAATTTGAAACTAACTTCAATATATTTCATAATTATTTATTACAAATCGTAACTATCTTGAAAGATGAGCGAATATAATGTGAAATGTTGTGACGTGCTTTAAAATGGAATGCTTTTCATATTCTATCTCCAACGCTTTTCACATTCTTATTCTGAACACAAGGAAGTGACGCTCTGTTTCTTCGATATTGAAAATTTCTATTTCTAAAATAGTTTAATTAATTTTTTCGCTAGCATCTGAAGATTGTGTCTCGTCAAAGTATCAAGAATATTATAAATTTCCATTACTTTCAAGTGCCACAAAACTTCTAAATTGACTTTATCTTCAGAAAATATAGGTTTTTCTTTTAAGATCATCTTCAGATGAAATAATTGTTATGTAAAATATAATCCTTACCTAAAATTAATTTATGTCATATAGAAGACTACTATAGGGTAATCTACTTACATAAATACAATCTCCCCATTGAAAAGCTTGCCAATAAGAGCATCTTCACGTGGGCTATTAGCAAAGATCTTTATATCTTTTACCTTTTTCTAGATCTTTGCTAACAGTCCACCCGAAGATGTTGTAATACAACGAGACCTAGGTGGTGGTAAAGAACTTAAATAAAGCAGAAATAATACTACATCACGTAGTTTCATTTAATTGTGAATAATGAATCTACAAAATTAACGCCAAATATATTCAATATTCAACAAGCATTTATTTACCATAGATTTTTAAGAAATGTTTCTGGGTTGAATTAATTCATAAAAATGAAATAACAAAATGAAATCAATATTTTATTATTAACAAATATCTGAATATTTGTTTTTTTTTCGTCTTCACTACGTTGAAAAAAAAATTCCAAGTAATGATATAGAAAATTGAGATGCTTCACATCCACCAGGCGTCACGTGACGGCTCATAAGTTTTCCATTAATTCACTCCGATTTGCGTGGATATAATTAAATTTCACGTATTTTAAGTAATAATATTAACTTTTCGCTGATGATATTACCTTGTTACTATTAAACTTTGATCCAAAATATATTTTATATATATTTTAATATTGCAATCTTATGAGGAATTTCTAACTGTAATTTAACACTTAATGATATTGCAAAAAAATTAGTAAATAGGACAGATACCTGAATAGAAAATGTGTATGCAAATAATTCAGTGGTAGCAAAATATCTCAATACGCTTCGATTTTTTTACTTTTGAAAATAATTTAGTCATCCAATGATTTTATTTAGCAATGATGTAAATTACAAGCGAGAAGCAAGTTTATTTTAGAGACAATTACTATCGATAACAATAGAGGTAATTGTTTTAGAACCTATAAAGAATGTTTGATGTCCTTATGCCTTTCGATTGATATCGGCTTTAGATACCTGTCTGGAAGGAATTTATAACATTTTGGAATATTATTAAAAACTGGTTACCAGTGGTCACCATGTTGGTTTCGGCAAGCCATGATATATTATGTATAACTACATGATATATTATGTATTACTATCCGAAATAATATGAATATTATAGGTGAAATTCGGTCAGACGACAGTCAGCAGAGTTGTCTAGAAAATGTGATGTAAGTAAATTCATTACTAAATTTATCCATTTTATCCAGATAAGTACTTGGGTTAAACTTACAGACTGATTAGACTGATTATGTAATACATTATATACTTAAAATTTATTCGAATTTGAAAATTATATGAAGAAAAGTTTTATTAAAATTACTTCATTGGTTTTTGAGAAAATTACAAACATTTTCACATACATATTTTACGGACCAAACAAAGTGATACTATTTTTTAAGTTATGCACAAATAAGTTTTTCTTTAAAGAAAAATAAGTTTTCTTTTTTTTTGAGTATTATTACTTATACGAGTAAGTGAACGTTTCGTTTAATCTGAGGACTTGACCTTCATCGATAGGTTTCTGATATTAGGTATGGTGATCTGATATTAGGTATGGTTTCTGATATTAGGTATGGTGGTGATCGATAGGTTTCTGATATTAGGTGTGCCATTAGTTAGATTCACTAATTTAATAAGTATATCTAGAATTTATTTAATTTTTGTAAAGCTTTTCCTAATGTCTGAAAATTAATTTCCAAAATGAAATAAATATTACGTCAGATGAGATGAGATTAAATTAGGATGATTAAATAAATTAATTTGGTTTCGATCAGGTTCGGTCGGATTTGGTTGAATCGAGTTGCTTTGAATGAAGTTAGGTTAGGTTGGGTTAAATTAATTTAGATTGATCCGGTTAGTGAAATTAGTTATTTTGAGTTAGGCTAGGTTGGGTTATATTAGGTTAAGTTGGCTTAGATTTTATTAAAATGAAATGGGTCGGATTACGTTTAATTAGGATTGGTTATACGTTGATGATATATGAAGTGGGCTGGCCGTGTAATTAGAATGAAGGAAGATTGAACGACAAAGGAAAATTTAACCCTTTTAAAAGTTAGCCAAACTAACTGGCTTAATAGGAAGGGGAAGACCTATATTAAAATGGGCGGCCTGCCTACAAAGTGTTTTTGATGCTCTCAAAATAACAAATTGGAAAACCGTGGTGCCTGGAGGAAGGGCATGGAACAGTTTGTTTAAGAAGGCCAGGGTCCACCGAGGATTGTCGAGCCACTGATGATGATGATGAGGATTGGTTATGTTGAGTTAGGTCGGGTTAGGTTGAGTTAAGTTGGGTTAGTTTATTATACATTAGGATAGGGCAGGTCGGGCTATTTTGGGCTTACTCAGATTAGATTAGGTCGGGTTAGATTAAAATAGATTAAAATAGAGATTGATAAACTAATTGTTTCTATGACGGAAATTTATTATTTAATCTTCACTGAATGTTCAAGTAAAACTTGATTTCAAATTTTTACTTGGTCTTATCTACTTGGGAAAATGGTGTTCCTGGAAACTAAAAGTGTTTTAATTTTATCCGTACCGAAATAATGAACCGTAAACGAACATATCGTTTATGTCATTTTTTTTTGCACTACAATGTTAACAAACAAAGGATACAAGGAATGCTTATTTTACTAAATATACCAATAAGAGTATTCAATAAATAGCAGCATTGATGATAAATTCACCTACGCATTTGTTTTCCCTGAAAACAATTTTCGCTTGTTCTCAGCAATCCTCGTTTAACTTACTTAAAATTAACTATAGATCGTGTACATATGACGACCAATTGTTTATTCTTCTGAACTATCTTATCTGGCACGAATAATTGAACCTAAAAATTTAGTATATAGAAATGTTATCTTTGATCGCTTCAAAAGAGGCCAAAATCGGTCTCAACCGATAGATGTGTGAGTGGTTTTCTGTATCTATAATTAAGAGTAGTAAGAAATTAATGAATACTTCTTTCCTTTTTTTTCACTGTAGCAATAAGAAAATGTAGTAGTAAAGTAAAACAAATATGTAGAATACATTCAGAGGTATTATATAAATTATAATAAAATAGTTTGGTTACTATTTACTATTTATCCACATGATTGGATTAAATGCAATATATAAGAAGTTTTTATTTCAGATAAAAATCCTATTTTTATTAAATTAACTATTTGTTTAGAAAATCACTTTCGTAAATTCCAAGTGATTGTTGCTGAAAAAGAAACAGAGGCATACGTTTTATTATTTACATTACGAACCTATTTCTAAATAATAGGTGAGGTAATAACAAAGCAACAGGAAAATTGAATATAACAACGGTGAAAGGATAATTAATTGGTAAATTGTTAATACAAAAGTAGTTATGCTTGTTAAGGATAATTTTGTTTCTTACATATAAAGTGAGTATAAATATATTTGGAAAAACAAAGCTGTAAACGGTTTTCTAAAGAGCTTTAACAGTAAAAGTCATTCCATTTTAAAATTATACTATTAATAAATAAAAATAAACCTTTCCACAGAATATAAATGTCATGTTTCAAATTAATTACGTAATTTTTCAAATTAGATAACTAAGTACATCCCCATTCGAAACTGGAACTAGCAAGTGATACGAACATGGATAGGTTCAAATAAAACGCAATGAATTATGGTGTTCGCACCGAACATAAAAACAAAATATTTAGTTGATTCGAATTTAATATAGTAAGCAATCTAATATTCAATATATTTAGGTCTCAGGTGAATATTAAATGGAAATATTTGTCTTAACACTCTTAACTTTAAAAACATTTTTTTGATTTGATATAAACGTAACGTAACGTAATGTACGTTACAAAAACATTTAATTTTTAGATTGAAGATAGTTTTTTTAGTACATTTTGAATACACGGAATATTGAAAAATGCCTTCTAACATATTTTTTTACGGATAAGTCCCATGGATTAAAGTCGTTATTATATGCTTTTTTCGTACAGGTTGTTATAAAACATTGATATTTCAAATATTTCGTTCAAATATGAAATAATTTAATTCCGAGAAAATTGCATATTGATGCATTTTAATATATGAAATCAATAGACAAGTCGATATTCTTTACATAACTGTCATTTTTTAACTAGTATTTTTGTTATTCTACCTATCATGTTAGTCAGTTATTGTATTATTAGAATATAAAAACATATTTCAAATTTTGTTACACTCTCTTATAATTGAAGTGATAACCAACTTATAATTCGTTATAATTAGACAATAATTGAAATATATTTCGATCATACCATGCAGTTAATGAATTAACTTTAACAAAACAGTTAATAAATTTAACTGTTCAAATACTGGGATTTAACTTCAAAGTACATGAAAAATCTATGCTGCCTATGCTCAGTAAATCTTTGGAAAGGAGGTTTATGTCCACGTCGATTTCTAGCTAATATTATAAATCCGAAAGTCAATTTGTTCATTTATTTCTTCTACTTTTGTATCTAAAATGTTTAACCAATCTCCAAGATATTTTGCACACATATAGTCTATATTACGTAGAGGAATATTGAGTATCAAATTTCTCTCAAAATGGTACTTGTAATTCTTAATAAAAGAAATTTCCTTTAACGTTTTTATAAATTGTTTAAATTTATCATTTTCAGCATTTAACCGAATTTAAAAAAAACTGCTACCTTCTTTCAGAATCTCCAAATTCTGAATGATTAAGCGAAATCAAAATGTTGTGATCATTTTCCATGAAACAATAGTCGCAATTAACTATTCCAATATTACTATCGTCAGATATCTGATAGATATATCTTCCTTAGATATCTGCACCTAACGATTCTTGCAGCATTGTTTCAAAGTTTGGTTTTCCATCTGCCTTATTGCGTTTGAAAGAAAATATCCACTTTGAGCAACCAGAGGGGCTGTAAAGCTATTGTGACGTTTGTCGATGCTCTGGGTGAATACACGTTCTTATTGCGTAAAATCAATCCTGGACATAAGCCTAAGAAACATTCGTAAAATGCCTATATTACTTTTTAGTAAATAAAAAAGTCGAACGCATTCATGGAATGAGCTTTGGACTCTTTTCGCCATAGTTTTTACACTTTATACTTAAATTCATATTTCCTCCAAATATAAATATTTTTAAATATACAATGACTTCTTCTATATAATGGTTTAAAAAGTGTGATTATTTTAATTACATAATAAAGGAGATATTATAAATAATCCTCAAGAGCCTAAATCCTTTGCTTAATAAAAACTATGTTTACCATACAAAAATTAAAAAAAAAGCTTTAAAAATCATTTTGGTTGTAATTTCCAAAGTAGGACGCAACAAACATTTGTTTCCCTATTCATTACTCTTTTCTGTTTGGAAGGTAATAGTTTCAGAGTGGTCTAATGTAAATATGGGGAAAACTTTGGAAATATTCGAAAAAACACTGCAACTATTTAGAATACAAATGCCTGGTCATTGAGCCGGAAGGTAAGAACAGGAACCCTCAATGGCGAGATCCATATTCATCGTGTTTGGGCTCGTTTGACTTATTTTCTAGTTCTCTAATCATCAGTACCGGCCATGATCTTTTGCTAGAGCTAGCATGTGATTGAAGGAACTCCATAATGATGATGAGTAGGTTCATTGATTTTGGACGCGTTTGAATTGTCTGAGAAGTTCTTAGGCCAAAAGTGGTGGCGAAGATCAGATTAGAATTTGAAAAGATGTCGATAGAAACTCCTAGTTATGGAAAGGTAACTTATGGAATTTGAACTCGTTTTACTTATATCAACGTAGGTGAGAAAGCAACAAAGTAAACAGGTGGCTATTTGGGCTTACTTAAGGATTGGTGATAGGTAGGCAATAATGTATATTATGGTTTAAATAAAGATGTACAGCAATTAGGACATTAAGTAAGTAAACAATTAAGGAACAAATTTATAAGGTAGGCAAGTCTAAGTAGATGTACATAAAAGCATGACGTAATTAGATTCCATAAAATTATCTTAACCTTTCCTTTTCTACGAAAGTTTTTTTATCATGTAGCTTCGATCTATGGGTTCCAACATCCGTTTATAGCCATATATTTTATGTTAAATGGGACAGCTCAAAACCAGATACGTACCATCTACCAATGAGTAGAAATACTTAATGTGAATAATAATATATTTTTGCCCGACTACCCTGAATTTTAGAGTCGATGCCAAGTAGAAACCTCTTGATTATTACATGGTATCAATGTCACTCTCACATTCTCTCGCGTACATGTACACCCAAATATATAAAATATTTAACGGGCTTTTGGCCTAGAATAAAATAGATTCGGTGCCAAAAACCGGTTCCATTCTCTCTCTAATCTATATGCACACCTATACATAGTCAAATAAACGCCTCCTAAAACCACATTAAATTTTGCAACTTATCCAAAAATCTCTGCTAGTAGCAATGCTGATGAAATCGCTATGTTTTAAATTAAAGGAAAAATATTTTCTTGCTTAACATTCCTTTTTTTATAATTTTCCTAAGTAATTTTTCAGTGAAATTATTTTCAAAATTTTTTTTAAAATCGTTACTTTTTAATATTTTTTAATCTAAACCATGTTAAACTCTATTTTTTTTTTAAATTATAATATCAATTATAATTTTAAAAAAAATAGAGTAACGAAATTTCAGCTACTTCTTGAAGTTTTCAGGGTTTGTATCCGAATAACAAAAGGGGTATCCCTATATTTTTGTCCTTTAGGTCAGTCTTTCTATTCACCTGTCGACCTCTAAGTCACAGCCACTTTATTCGGAGATTATTGGCACAATATAAATGAATTTTGGATCGTAGTTGTCTTCTATGGACCAATATACAATGATATAATGGAATTAGGAAAAAAATTGTATGGGGGTGGTGCTCCATACATGTAACTGAAACATTTTAAAAAATCCGATACGGATAGGCAGACGCCTTTGTGCACGATAACCCAGGCGGGTTATCGTTAGATAGGTTTTAAAAATGATGTAGAGGTTCCAAAATAACTTCAATATTTAAATTAATAATTGATGAGATAAACTCTTGAAAAATGTTAAAAAGTTTGTCATTACAGATAAGTTTTATATTGTTTTAATACCGTGTTTTGTATTTCATAATTTGTATGAGCGAACGACACCCGTCTTTCAGTATGATTTTATTAAATCCTACAAAAGTTATAACATATAAACAAACAAACCGATAGTATGTCACTAATAATCGTTATAATTATGCTATTTTTAACTTTTGATATATGGACTCTAAAAATTAAAAAAATTAAAAAAAATTTTGAAGCGAAATAAAAGTCTTCAATTTTTGTCAACCTATTCTTTGAAGTCTGATACCCATAAGTATATAATAGGTTATGGAAAGTCATGGTAACTTGTATAACTACTGAGGACTTGAATTTCATCGATAGGTTTCTGATATTAGGTATAGCGATATATATGTCATTAGTTAGTATGCAGACAGATTCACTAATTTAATAAGTACATATATATTTTACTTTTGTAAAGTATGTACTTTTTTCCTAACGTCTGAAATTTAATTCCAAAATAAAATAAATATTACGTTACGTGAGATGAGATTAAATTAGGATGATTAAATAAATTAATTTGGTATAGATCAGGTTCGGTCGGATTTGATTGAATGGTGTTGCTTTGAATGAAGTTAGGTTAGGTTAGGTTAAATTAATTTAGATTGAGTTGGGTTATCAACCTAATCTCCCTCCCAACCTATCCGGTTAGTGAAATTAGTTATTTTGAGTTAGGGTGTGTTAAGTTATTTTAGGTTAAGTTGGCTTAGGTTTTATTAAAATGAAATGGGACGGATTACGTTGAGCTAGGATTGCTTATATGTTGACAATGTATGAAGTGGGCTGGCCATGTAGTTAGAAACAAGGAAAATAGAACGACAAAGCAAATTTTTCCGGCTAAACCAACTGGCTTAGTAAGAAGAGGAAGACCCAAATTAAGATGGGCGGACTACCTACAAAGTGTTTTCGATGCTCTCAACATAACAAATTGGAAAACCGTGGCGCCCAGAGGGAGGGTTGGAAAAATTTTCTTGAGAAAGCCAGGGTCCACCGAGGACTGTCGAGCCACTGATGATGATAAGGATTGGTTATGTTGAGTTAGGTCAGGTTAGGTTGAGTTAAGTTGGGTTAGTTTATTTTATATTAGGATAGGTCAGGTCGGCATATTTTGGGCTTACTCAGATTAGATTAGGTCGGGTTAGATTAAAGTAGGTTGGATTGGACTGATTTCGAATCGGTTGAGTTAATTTGAAAGTCAAACTATGTTCACTATTTGTATCAAAATTACTTAAGACGTATCAAATGAGTTCATAGTCGGTCTTAAATTTCACGTCGGGTCTCCATGTCCTCACACGTTGAGGAGTTTGTTAGGATAACTTCGGTGTTCATCATTAGATCCAGACGATATTTCCATGGGATCTATTTGAATTTACTTTAAAAAAAAAGTTTTATAAAAATTATACAAAGGTTTTCGAGTCCCAGTTATATAAAAAAATTAAAAAATGTCACATCGATTTAAGAACTTTCTACTTTTCTAGAGTTGGCTAAAAATATTGGAATAAATTATTAGTCTCTCTGAAATCTCAGCGTATTTTTAGATTTATTGTTTGTTTGCCTATCAGTTTTTTTCCACAAAAACTACTGGATCGATTTAAATGGAATTTCATTGCAATAATCCTTTATATTAAAATTAATATTTAGGTTATATTTTATTTTTTTAAATGTTACTTGAGGGGTGTTATGCCTATCCTATATATATATGAATATTTCTTTGTTTACATGAATTCCATATAAAAAAACTAATAGATCGATTTAAATTATATTTCCACTGGATTTAAAAATGGTAAACAGATATTTTCGATACTTACAGCTTAATCTACGTAAAGTTCTAGTTAAACAATAAGATATCTATTAACAAATTGAGTCATGATTTGTCAGAAATGTTGTTTAATCCCAAATGCAAATATATAAATTTATAATAATAAATATATAAATTTATAATAATATATATATAAATTTATAATAATAAATATATAAATTTATAATAATAAATATATAAATTTATAATACATAATCAGTAAAATAATAATTTTACTGATTATGTGAGATATTCGTATTGAATTTAACACACCTGCTTTCAATTGTTTTTCAAAATATATGGAACGGAATATTATAAACTAGTTGGATTGATAAACTAATTGTTTCTAAGATGGAAATTTATTATTTAATCTTTACTGAATATTCGAGTAAAACTTGATTTCAAATTTCTACTTGGTCTTACCTACTTGGGAAAATGGTCTTCCTGGAAACTAAAAGTGTTTTAATTTTATCCGTACCGAAATAATGAACCGTAAACGGACATCTCGTTTATGTCATTTTTCCATTGTAATGTGTCTATTCTCGATGTGTTTTTTTTGTACCACAATGTTAACAGGCAAGCGATACAAGGAATGCTTATTTTACTAAATATACCAATAAGAGTATTCTATATATTAGCAGCATTGATGATAAATTCACCTACTCATTTGTTTTCCCTGAAAACAATTTTCGCTTGTTCTCAGCAATCCTCGTTTAACTTACTTAAAATTAACTATAGATCGTGTACATATGACGACCAATTGTTTATTCTTCTAAACTATCTTATCTGGCACGAATAATTGAACCTAAAAATTTAGTATATAGAAATGTTATCTTTGATCGCTTCAAAAGGGGCCAAAATCGGTCTCAACCGATAGATGTGTGAGTGGTTACCTGTATCTATAATTAAGAGTAGTAAGAAATGAATGAATACTTCTTTCCTTTTTTTTTACTGTAGCAATAAGAAAATGTAGTAGTAAAGTAAAAAATGATGTAGAGGTTCCAAAATAACTTCAATATTTAAATTAATAGTTGGTGAGATAAACTCTTGAAAAATGTTAAAAAGTTTGTCATGACAGACTTATAAGTTTTATATTGTTTTGATACCGTACCGTTTTTATTTGTATTTCATAATTTGTATGAGCGAACGACACCCGTCTTTTAGTATGATTTTATTAAATCCTACAAAAGTTATAACATATAAACAAACAAACCAATAGTATGTCACTAACAATCTTTATAATTATGCTATTTTTAACTTTTAATATATGGACACTAAAAACGAAAAAAATTAAAAAAAATTTTGAAGCGAAATAAAAGTCTTCAATTTTTGTCAACCTATTCTTTGAAGTCTGATACCCATAAGTATATAATAAGTTATGGAAAGTCATGGTAACTTATATAACTAGAGTTTTTTTGTATGTAGTTCCTAAATCACCAGGCAATAGTCACCCGATGATTTTCTTTTGCCTCACAAATATGAACATAAAAGAACCAAAACTTGTTGAAAAAATACATTTTTGCCAAATGTTGTAATGTAACAAATATTGTGTACGGTATAAACATTGCGATGAAACTTTCGAAAAAACTATTCATCTCATCAAAGTTTTACTTTTTCATTTGTTTGGTATCAGAGAATTGAACAAAGAACTTCATGAGTTGTCAATAACTGTCATCATTCAGTATACAGCGATAACTCGGAATTATGCCAGATGGCTTGTTTGACGTAAACTATTCCATCATTTCCTTCTTTGAGTTTTTATAAGTATTTTCCTCTGTTATTAATCTTCTACTTGATATTATGCTTAGTGAGTTTTATTGATCTGAGTATCATAGTAGCATGAACAGTATATTATATAATTTACTACAAATTGGAACAAAATATTGACAATTAAATTTCAGGAAAAGCGTATCGGAAATTTAAACCGCCTAATTGAAAATTTGAAGGCCCTGTCATATTCTAGAATATTGCAATTATATTGCGTAAAATTGGTCGCAGAGTATAAACGTTCTACAAAATATACTAGTCCGTATTCTGCTAATTACTTCAATTATTTTAAACAGAAACAACTCGAATAAATCAGTTCTCCTTCTTTGCAGCAATCATACGCCTCTAGCAATAAATTTCTTGTATTGGACGTAGGAACGATCAAGAAGGTAACTTTCGTTATGTTGAAAGAAATAACACTTTATTCAATTTATAGTCATATTTACATTTTAGACATCTTACACTGTTGTATTGGACCAGGCAGTTGAGGCATTCCTGACAACTATCATTATTTAAGGTAAATAAATAAAGGTAAGCAGACTGACCCAGTCTGCTAGATAAGGTAGGCCCTCATTACTGCCGAATGATATATATGATTGACACTTCGGTTTTAACATAGAGGCAAATAATGTAATATACAAATATAGAACTATTTACTTTATTTTATGAAATTGATAGGCCTTTGGTTTAATGAAAAGAAAATGAGGCAAGCTAATTAGGCAATATTAAGATGGAATATACTGAGAATATGAATTGATATTTTATTCTGTCCTAAACTCAATCACTAAATCTAGTTTTCCCGTTTCATAAATATGAGCATGCAGTTATTGTCTCAGGTAAAAAGTAGTGCAAATGAAAGAATTAAAAACGAAAAAGATAATCAAGAAGGATAATTTATAATAAAGAAATGTGCAGATTTCTAAATCGCTTTTACCTCTATATTACAAAATTTAGGCACTTTCCTAATTTAAGCTTAATATGATAGATCTATCAAAACTACAGTTAATACTTTTAAATTGCGGATTTTAATTAATTCTTTTTTCATTTGCAATAATGTTTTTTTTTAGAAAATTTGTTTTTAAATGGAAGCACACATTGACATGCAAGGTTGTGGATTGAACAGAGAAAAATATTTTAAAAACTAATAGAGGGAGACTCACACCCGACTCGTGTTATCTTTACATAACTAACTTCCTTTTATCATTAATACACAAGTAATCAATTTTCATAATATATTATTGTTTTATTTTTTTTTTTTAAAGCAATTAAGACGTTAGAAATTTGACGAATTTTGATGTAAAATTCTAGTTCATTTAAAATAGTCACGAGGTGGAAAAAATACAAATGTAGGCACATATTTTTATTCAGTGCCAAAGAAAATTTCACAATGCAAAGATTTTGATTTGTTAAAAAAATTGTCGGAAAATAGTCAAGAAATATTTTTCATTTCCCTATGAATGAAGGGAAATGAAAAATATTTCCCTTCCCATAAAATATTAAAATATGAAACTTAAGTTTAGGGTAGTTAGACTTTCATTTCTACCACTATGTCGTACACAATTTCGAAAGCTGTAAGCTTGTTTGTATGAGCTTTCACTTTAGTACCCGTAGTAGATTTCTACAAAGGAATATAATGTGTTCAATTTGAGTGAAATTAAACCAAGTCTGATATAAATAATTTTGTGTAAATACAAAAATATTGAATCTGGTAATATATAAGGACGTAAATATTTTCTCATTCAGTTATATATAGAGTTGTAAGTAAAAAACTACTTCAGATCGACTACCTACCTTTTCACAATAACATGGTCAAATCACCGGAAACTCAAAGGTAATTTTTTATTAGGTATTCTTCAAAAATGCTACTAGTGTTGTATCTTCAACAGAAGAACTTCGTTAAGGATACTTTTTTTCAGTTGGTAAAATTTAGCATAAACTAATCAGAATTTGTCCAACTATTCCTCACGGGTCATTAAAAATCTCTATAGTCCCTTAACAGAAAACGTTAAATTGCTTGCTTTCAAATAAATTCATTTAAACGCTTAACTATAATTAGAAACTTAGCTGACGTTATAACATATTTATTAATCAACTTTACAGCTTTAAAATATTTAAATGGAATTTAACAAAATATTCGTCATCGGCCTTATAATTCCATTAATTAATGACCAATTTGGAAGTAAAGTTAACATTTATTATTAAGACTCTTGTATTCATTGCCTATGCCCAAATACACTTACAAACATCGAAACGGAGCGGAAAATAGCTGAAATAATAATAACGATATAACTTATTAATAAGCTAAAGTGATAAGCAAAGTTTCGGCAAAGTGAAGTGATACTTTGCCTTAAGTTAATAATGAATATTTAAGACTAAGTCGAGATATGCGCGGGGAACAGATTAGGCAGCTGTCACCCCGAGGTGTTAAATTATAAATGGGCACCTTATGACAGTCGAGCTACTAATGGAGTAACCGTTTTAAATGATAAAGGGCCCCAACTTCAAATATATTTGCAATACGTAGACAATTTTACCCTTGAGTTATTTATTTACGGAGTTGAAAATTTGGTTACCATTCTTACGTTTCTAGAAAAACTAACAATTATTCAGCAACCTGACAGGAATAAGGAAGAAATAAAAAATGCGGATAGGGAAAAGTAATAGTATTAACGAAGATGTTCGAATTTATGATAAGACGTTCGACTTTCAGAAATGAATGTAAAAGTTTATTCCATAATTTGGTGGCATAGAAAGCGAGTTTTCATTCTGTGCTTATAAATAAGAAGTTTCCGAAAGTTCTGTGAAAGTTACTAGATACAGATCTAAATCCATAGGAAAGGAGTTTGCGGATAACATAAGACGTTATTAAATGAAGAAGGATATGCAGTTATAATCAATCGCGTAGCTTGGACTAGGCGCTAATCGCCAATCAAAATTTTTAAATTATAATTTCACAAAGAAGAAAGAGAGTTTGCTTCCTCCTTGATCTAATTGTTCTTTCGAGGCGATACTTCAAAACAATGCACCCTGCATCAGAAAAATAACATTTAATTTTTCATTTAATAACAAATTAAATATCAAGGATCACGTTTGAATTATAGCTAACTCATGCATGTACATAATGTGATGTATGTGAATAAATTATCTGACTATTGTCATGAAAAATGCAATCAGCTTGATCATCATATTATTTTTTCTTTTTTCAATTAGTTTTTGCCACGTTCAATTTGCTTTTCACGTTTTGAAGTCATTGAGCATAGTATTGAATTGACTCTTCTTCGTGCATCACTTTTAAGGTTACTGGGAAAGTAATATGGATTTGATCATGACTAAAACTGGTATATCCCAATTTTTGTCCTATTTTTTTAGTTTAAAAATAAAAATTACAAAATACTATGTTCAAAGTATATAATTTATGGTGTCAAAAGAAAAGGTGAGCATTTCTATTAATTCGCCCCGAAACGGAGCTCCGGAATTCATTTAATATTATTTGGGCCATCTTTGAATTTCGACTTTCAGAAATGAATATAAAATTATTAATACTTGTTTCATACAAAGTTTCAAATAGCCCACATCCGCATATAAGTAGTTCTGTCAACTGTTTCTGTTATGACTATTAGACACGCACGCACGCGTGTATGCACACTCGCAGGCACGCACGCACGCATGCATTCAAGCAGTACGTACGCACCCACCTGGATGAACGCATGCATGCATTTCATAGTTAAACTTTTAAACGATAACAATCATGTACATAAAATAATGTATTCAGTTATTGTGTGTACCTAAAAAAATGTTTATAAAAATTTAACCGACTTCAAATAACCACCAAACAAAAAGTGCAATGAAAAATAGAAAATAATGAAAATATGAATACTTAGTTGGAACTATTGCGGTGGAGTATCGTTTTCGAAGATAAATGCTGGAAATAGTGCTAGTTGCTAGAGATTTTTGGAATCGTTGCCAAATCTATGCTTCTCTTTTCTCTCACGTACATGTACACCCATACGCGAAGACGAGTGTTACATTCCATTTGTTGGTGTAATTTTAATTTCCATGTTAACATTTTCACAATCAATCGATCGATTAATGCCGAATGTATGTGATAAAAAGCACAAAAAAAATAAATTTGAGACTTACAGTCGAATTGATTGTAACTGTATATATTTACTTTTCACTTTCTTGCTCACTTTAAGGCAAGTCGATCGATTCCAAACACAATGAATTTACTCCTAAATACCGAAGAGTTACGGTCGCCACCTTATGGCTCTGTCATTGCTAAAAATTTAATTTGCGTCACTTTAGTCGTGTATTATTAAATTATTATTAGACTTTTACCATCCAAATGCCATCACAGAGTCTGTGCTGTTTATTGTAAAGTAATTCTATAGTATATCATCAATTTCTATGATCAGTTTCAAACAAATTTCATGACACGTGATCAAATCGGTTGATAGATAACTGCCGGAGATATGAGGAAATATACACAAAGATCACATTTGAATTGAAAAACTCTTACTCTTTGAACTCGGGTAATAAAATCTAAGAAACAATATCAGATTGATTAGTTTGGAATCTAACAAATCCGATAACTTTGTGCAACGATTTATGAAATATCCGATATGCTTATCAAATATCCTAGACATGGTGTATAAATAGGGCAGCGTTATCTTCTGTTGGATTACCAGTTCAAGTCGTCACTAAATTAACAAAATAATATCAGATTTATTAGGTTGGAATCTCAAAAATCCGGTAATTTTTTTCAACGTTTTATAAATTGTCGGGAATACTTCTCAAACATCCCAGGTATGGTGTGTAAATAGCGCAGCGTTATCTTATGTTAGATTATCAGTTCAAGTGTCACTAAATTAACGAAATAATATCAGTATTTTTAGGTTGGAATCTCAAAAATCCTGTAATTTTTTTCGACGATCTATGAATTGTGCGGAATATTTCTCAAACATCTCAGGCATGGTGTATAAACAGCGTAGCTGTGTTGGATTACCAGTTCAAGTCGCCACTAAATTTCCTTGTAAGAAGCAAAGTGAAAAATACCTTCATTATATATGCACCGTATTATTCCGACCACTTATCCTCCGGTTATTGTCCGTTTTACTCGCTCTCTGATAACTTACGCAATTAAAGTTACAGACGCAAAATATCCTGGAACTTACGCCATTTTTTAGTCAAAAGCATACACTCAAGCAAAAAGTGCTTATATAATGGAAGATTCCTTTTATTAATTAAAAACAATAAAATATAGAATTGTTTGCACTGAATTCGGGTCTTCTTGGGTGCTATGCATACGGCTAATTTATAGATTGTTTATTATAACACTTTTTATTTTATAACGCGCGGCCCCTTATTTTGTAAATCGATTAATTTAAATGAAATAAAACTACATAACTTTGTTAATAAATTAACTTACGTTGTTGCATATTACTGCTAAAGATTATTGAAATAAAACGATTATAATAAATACTCTCATAATATTTTTTTAGCTGGGCAAAGGAGGGACAGATAATTATCATTGAGTATTATTTATTAGCATTGAATGTTCTCTATTCAAAGCAAAGAGATTTTTCAATAATATAATTGTCAGATAATAAGTTCACAATTTTTAGAGCTATTTGCTTTGAATGAAGCAGTTTATTAATTTTGTCGTGAAATGAAAACGTGCTTTCGTTTGTGTAGGTATGTTGTTTTCGTATTTTAAATTCAAAGTAACTCGACTTGAAACTAATACTTATATTGTAATACGTAATATTTCTAATTTTATCTTATTATCATAAAAAACATCCGTTTCCTTCAAAAACGGACATGAACATTTTAGGTCTAAATATTCACTTTTCCAGATTGTTAGGATCACTTGAATTCATATCACTTGTCTATGAAATTTAACAAAATAATAATTTTAAGATTTTTAGGTTACAGTCTATTTTTGGTACCTCATGAGACTTGGTCTAAACATAACTCAGTTTATAATAGTGGTCTACAATACAGATAAAGAATATTCTCTCGATATAAAAAAGACGTATTCATTTTTTCATACTCATACTGAACCAAGTTCATCTAATCACTCTGAAAACATGCATATCTCTACAATGAAAAATTTAAAAAAAATCGTATTTTCACGAGAAAATTATTGTTCTTTCACCCTATAAAACCCTTCCATCCTTTTTGTATCTAATAATTTGAAAAATCTTTCCACCCTTTTTGTATCTAATAATTTGAAAAATATTTTCTCTTTACGGTTGACGTCTAACGCCATACGCACCACACACGGTTAAGACTGTCAGTCGGGCTTACTGGCAGTTAAAACGTATTTCTGTTTCTGATTAACTGTCAGTCGAGTCGGAACAAGAGTCTACTTTACAGACCGTGCCCTATTCCTAAAGTATCCATACAAAATACGTTTTTAACTGTCAGTAAATCCGACTGACAGTCCTAACCATGTATGGTGCATACGGGCGTAAGTTTGTAAAATAAAGGTAACAGAATTGTCTTTTTACCACTAGATACTTAAAAAAAATTAAATACGACATGCATAATGAATATATAATTTCAAAAGTAGACTTTTCAAAACTTTAGATTTGGCTGAGTTATTATCGGTTTATTTATGTTTCCTAAAAACAAGTAGCTTCTTCTCCTCTTTTACGTACGCAGGGTAAATCATTGAACTATATTTGACAAATATATTTATTTAAAGATAATTTACCAATTCTTTTTAAAACAATTTCCATATCGAAAAAAAACCAATAGAAATAAAGTTAAGTGTGTTGCAATTCTGAAAATATGCAATAATTTATATGAAGTAAATATTTTTATTACAAAGAAAATCGTTCTTAATAGTGACACAAAATTGACAACATTGTATCCAGTCTTCTTAAAATTGTACGTCGAAATGAAAAAACAAATGGAATCAAAAAGACATTAGTGACTAAATAATTTCCAGATCATGTATAATTAGTACGAGGTTCTATAGACAACCATGCGGAAAGACACAACCTTCAAAACTATAAAAAGAACAAAAAGATTACAAACAGAGTTAGGTGTCATGACCAAATAGTAAATTAATATTCAAATGTAAATTTTCGAATCAATGCCTTTGAATATTTCATTAAATATTTTTTGAAAATGTCATGGCATGTTTTGAAAGAAGATTTATATACGAAAATAAAAATACGTGCGTCGTAACGGTAACGTTCTCCACTTTCAATTAAAGAAAATTTGCTCGAAATAAACTTGAATAATAATTACACTGTACATGTAAACACGAAAATATAAAGAAGGTCCAGGTAATATGTGTTTTGAAGTCCTGAATATTTGAAACTGAAATAAACTACAAAGATATAAAAGGAAATAATGAAAATATCATAGCATGTTTCGAAAATTAATACCTGGAACTTGAGTATCTTTTGGATAAGAGTGTAGTAGGTAGATAGTTCTGTAAGCTCTTATTTATGTTCTGATAAAAGCTCATAAAGTTTTACATCCTCTTTATTATATGAGTTTGGTGGTGCTATGCAATCTAATACCTGAATTAATTTACATTGTGTAACAGAAAATGTCCACTGGTTTTGTATAATTCACGTTAGATTGAAAGCAATTTGCAATTGCGTATTGAATATTAGATGCTCTGACAGAAGTAAAGCAAATCTATTTGTTCATTGCTAAAAACAAAAATGAAAAATTAGAACCACACTTATAATATTATATATAATATTACATATTAATAACAATAAGGTCTTGAAGCAAATAATTTTAGAATTGATAAATATATGTAATATTCTGTTTCTTTGAATCATAAAGTTTTAACCATTCATTTCAATTTTCTTTATTTATTAACATGTGTTTATAATGCTTTCGAAGCTTAGAAAATGATGTACATAGAGTCGCACTTATTGCTACATGAGCAATGTCTCATAGCCAACTGCATTGAACTGAGTGAGAGAAATAAGCACTATGGTAGACGTTAATTGTTAGTAAATGTTAGATAATGACGCTCACTAAATGAAGCACGTAATAATAAATGCGTATAGGTATAAATAGGAAAAATACAGGAATGTTATAAAATGAAATAAAACAGCACCACGTTAGCGACGGCTTCCTTCCTTATCCTTAACGTTTTGCTGTTTTACTGTTGCTTTATTTTATTTTATATTCTGTTTTTATTTTCATAAAATCGACTATAGAAAGGATTTTGATTTGACTATTTTCATAAATACTTCAAATTTCGGACGATTTTTAAATACAGACAATGCATGTTGTAAATTTGCGTTCAGTTAATTCAATAATCTTGACGAGAATTTAATATAATTTATAGACGATACAATAATACCAGTGCTGAGAAAATTAAAAAAACTCCCAATATCTAGTTAGACTCGACTTAACTTACTACTCTGGTTAGACTATGATTATTTCTATGTTTATAAGAATATAAAAATAGTATTAATTATATCAATGATGTCCATTCAAATCGATGAGAATCGAGAAGACCGATTTCCTTTAAAATAACTGCATGCAGATGCAATAATAAGGACTGGTATTCTATACATTAACTCGAGTATTGTTGACACCATTGTGCAATATAATTCGAAAAAAAAATATTGCTAGGAATCGTTCTCAGGTTGCTATTTTCTGTTCATCAAAATTCATTTCCTTGATAATAAACTGTTTTTCCTTTGATTTTTTTTCAAATAATTTTTTTAGTTACAATTTTTTTTTCGTTAATATCAACTAAGAGTGACGATTGTTTAAGGTTTTCATTTGCTCTGGAGTAAATTGTACCAGTTTTATAAGAAGATAATTTTGTTTAAATATTTTTTTAAAAGTTTGTCTCGTGTAAAGTTTACCCGATTGATATGAATATTTAATCCTATAGTTTATGGTGTTTGAGTAGTAAAAGAGTATGTAAGATATATTTAAACGATTACCGAAAGTAGTAGTATATCAAATCCAGTCTCGTGTAAAGTTTACCCGATTGATATGAATATTTAATCCTATAGCTTAAGGTGTTTGAGTAGTAAAAGAGTATGTAAGATATATTTAAACGATTACCGAAAGTAGTAGCATACCAAATCCATTTTTGAGTTAAACTTTTAAACCATTTTATCCACCTTAAAATATTGGTGTCGGCAACATACAAATTTACAAAAAGTTTAAAAGTATACGTTGTTAATTGTCACAGAAGTCTTTTATGACCCATTATCTGTTGCAAAATCGAAATATAGGAGTGTATATTCTTAAGTTAAACAAACTGAACCATTGGAAGTAGGTACATTAAAATATTTATTGTAAATAATTACATCTCACAATGAAGTTTACAAAAAACTTCGAGGATGTAGACGTTGTTGATAAATTTGTGTATACGTTTTTTATATTCTATCAAATATTTTTGTTATGTGCTCTTATTGGTGAGAAATAATTTATGTTTTAAAACTTTTTTTTTTGATTTTGACATTTTCTGAATTACTATTACAAGGACTTTTAAAAATGTCCTTGTTATAAACAGATCTCTATTGGAAAAATAATTTTTCTAAAACACTAAATTATAGGTGCAATTGATTTTTTTGTTTGAGAAAATATAATCGTGTCACTTAATATTCATACCCAAATAAGGTATTCACTACGTCGTGTCGCTTGGACGATATTTTCGTGATAGTCGGTGTACGCACAGAGAAAAACCTTTTACCCTTGAAATTATGAATCTCGGGGACAAAATTGCAGTAACATTGAAATTATGAATCTTGGAGACGAAATAACATACAACAAATTTTGATTGAATATAAACATTTTATTTTATACTCAGGAATAAAGATTAATTAATTTTTAAATATTTATTTCAAAATAACCTTTACACGAATAATTATAGTTAGAGATATTTTTATTATATATGTTTTTATGTCATAACATTGACCATATTGCTTTGTACTTGACTATAGCATCAAATAAATAACTAAATTATTTTTATTTGTAACTAACCCGTAAATGAAATAAAAATTATATGTACATATAATAAAATTGTAAGAAAGTAAATTCTTGGAAAATATTTTCAAAAGGGTGTTTGATTTGGCGTAAAGAACGATAATGAAAACTAGAAAAATTATTTTAAACATTTTGCATCTCTGTTTTTCATGCGTTAATTTGATCATAAATCACAGAAAATTTACTGGACGATTCTTACACAAGAGCAACATATCAGTGTAAAGAAAAAAGGAAAAAAAGGTCACTTAACTTTTCTTATTCCGAATTTCAATTGAATTCACATTAAAATTTGACTTCTATAATAATCTATATTAATAGATCTTACAATTAGAGTTGCATATATAACTCTATTTATTTATTGTTTGCGTATACACGGCAAACTTTTCATAGTCACAAGGATACCAAAAACATTTGGAATCTGTAATTTATTTATCTTGCTACGTGAAAGATAAAAAATATAAAAATATTTTCAAACTAGCAACCCGTAGCGACTTCGTTCTCTTGTTATTCCAAAATGCAAGTAAATGTTTCAATACTTTTATTTTATGCTCTTATATTATACACAGATATTAGTTTATTCTAAACCGCACGCAGGTCGACTTGCGCTCTCACCCCTTCTTGCCCGCACATTTTCCTGCAGCTCACCGCTGCTCGCCATCCGTGTGGCGGAGATTTCGTTTAATTTTCTGCCCAACTTTTTCATGATGCCATCTTTGCAATAATTTAAGACATTACGATGAAATGAAAACCACATTGGCCCAAGTTACGTTTCATAAATTATGTAAATTCACGTTAATAACTTCTTTATCCTTTAAGTTAAATTAATTGGTACAGACAAAAAGACGTACAGACATTTGTAATCGAAAATGGAAATGGGGAAAGAAATTGGCAGCTGGAGGTTTGAAATTCATAGACACTTCAATTTTATTTATCTACATTTATTTAGTGGGGCGTAAGAGGCACCAACGTACGATAGATCTAATAGCCGTCCAGTAACACATTTTACAGTTAAAGACGATAATATTACGATATGACACAAAGCCTAAAGAACAATTATGAAAAAGTACGAGAATAATTCGCTATTAAATAAAAAGGTGTGAAACCATCTTTATTCGTATCCACATTCTATGCAACCAAAGTTGTAGTCACTGTGATCTAGTGGTTTAAATCCAATGATCCAGTAGATAATATTACTAACGTTAAGTTAACTAACATAACACGGTGTTAAGTAATTTTTAAATAATTAAAGTTATTATAAATTATAAAATAGAAATTTATAAACTTTTGCATCTATTTCCTACCATCCTGCAACTTCTACTCTCATTGCAGATCCAACGAGACTGAGTCAACCATAATTCAAAATTTGACAATTTTTAATTTGTGTATGTCATTGTGTATTAACTAAACCGTACAGTGGTTTTTATCTGAATTGTCCGAATTGTACATGACATTGCGTTTAAAAACTAATATTAAATAAAATGAGAAGATTCATCTATGCTTGAGTTTAATAGAAAAGAATAAATTTCAGCGCGTATTTTTAAAATGACGACGTGTATTACTTGGGAATTTTTACTCCGGGTTTTTGGTACAGCCATAAAGAAATTTACTTAATATTTAAATAATTTAATTATGTTAATTTATATAATGTGGATTACGTAAAGGCGCAAGAGATATTTTAATTTGAAGATCTACCTTTACCCTAAATAATAAACAACAACACTTTTGTTAAAATCTAAGTAATATTTATTTTATATTTAATTCTGTTAGAAATAAAAACAGGATAATTTTATTAAGTATTTGTCTTGAAAATTTACTGTCAGTGTGCCTAGCGAGTTTTATGTTTAATATAATATTAGACGTGTTGAAGTTGTATATTAATTTTAATTTCATTAAACGTAAAGTTTGTTCAAAATTTGAAAACGACAGACACACTTTATTATACACGTAAGGAATAATCAACCCAATTCATTGATGTACCAACGACTCATCACAAGTCTTTATTTTTTTTCCTTATCCTTTGACAACTGCCGTGAGTAAGATATAAATTTATTACAATTAATTTGTGACAAAAATTGTATTCCGGGACATAACAAGATGGTTTTTAATTTTTTTCAGAGTGGAAAAATACCAAAAATAAAAAAAATATAATTGTACATGTCAGAAAAATATAATTGTTCACTTTTTATTTCGTTCTGAAATGGTAATTGTTTACTAGTTAAAGCCTTAAGTTAAATAAAATTCCCAAATATTAGCAAACATTTATATTAAACAATGTTCCTAATAATTTTTATTTTTGGCAAACATTACTTATCACTATAACATATGAGTCCACACAGGTGAACTAACAATAAACCTCGCCGTTGTGTAAGAAAACCCTGACTAAGCACAATACACAAAAGATAAGCCATTAACACTGCATTTTACGTACAAAGCTACAAACGTAATAGTATTTTACGGAAGCGAGGAAGCAGACAATTTCGATGTATACGTGGCTGCTAAAAGGTTTACCTTTTCCTGAACCATTTGTTGTAGTGGATAATTAATTAATTCAGATTGTTGAACAAATATGATGAACAACATGAGCTCAAATACAACATTTGACTACCTTCAAGGGAATATTCATTTTATTTAAAGACACTAATATGCACAGTGGTATTTTTAAGCTTTGCTTTAGTAATTGCGGTATAATTTTATGGTGATAAAGCTTCCTGAATAGTAAATATTCACGTAGTCATTTTTGTAATGAATTAAAATCAAGGCCCAAAGTTACTCTCATCTATAAGCTTGAATTTATCAGACGATTGTTAAGAATAGTGCGAAATATCTTCAAATGGTACTCGAATTACACAATCAAAACATAAATAATTTATTTTAAAAATTGTGTTTTTAAGTCAAGTTTGGGCAATTTATGTAACTAAAATATAAATTTAAATATGAAAAAAAAAACCTTTATGATATGTTAGTTATCTGGATGAATTATTTTTTTTATACAAAAGGTTTTTTTCCGAAATAAGCTGCAACAAATCTTGCCAATGGATTTATTTTTAAAAGTTTGTTACTTACATTAACTTGGCCAATCAATTGTTAACCTCCAGTTTTAAACGTATAGTAAAAAAGGACAACGAATTCAATAGAAAATATACAGATTCACATTTTTTAAAAATTATACTTCATTAATATTAAGCCTTTTCTATACAATTTTTGAATGTGATTAATTTTGGCTTTATGCTAACACCTAAATTGTAAATTCGAATTTCCCTGTTGCTTTTGAGAAGTATACCGCGATTACGCCAAGTTTAAAACAAAACGTTGTTCTAAGGATGTATCCTCGCTTGATTAATTTAAGTGTTGTAATCACAAATTATACATTTAAGAACGATTAACTTGCTCTGTGGTTTATGTACAAGTAAAACAATTATTTTGTTATTGACTAGTACTCTCCTCTGTTTTTTTAAGTGTCCTATAAGGCATCATGCTTCAATCTACAGTCCGAATACGTGTCTACTCATTTGCTTATTTCATAATTATTATTATTATATATTATTAATAAGGTCATATCATTCTCTTCAGCAGCATGCGTCAGCAGATTTTTTTATTTAGTATTTGAACTTCCCTTAAATCTTATTAACATTTTTAGTGGAACAATTTACTTTAATCAATTGGCAGTAAACAAAGTTTAAAAATGTTCTAGTCCTGTTTAAAAATTTTCCTTAATAAACGTTATGCGTCCTCTTTCATCTTTGCCATTCATTAATAAGTTTTTAGATTCCTCTCTAATTCCCGTGAGCCATTAATATAATTTTTGGATCCTTGTCAATTCTTAAAATCCATCAATAAAATTCTTGTATCCTCTTCAATTTCTGCGATTCATTAATAAGATTTTTGGATCGTCTCCGATTCCTGCGTACCATTAACCAAATTCTTGGGTTTTATTAAATTCTTGCGATCCATTAGCAAGTTTCTTGGCCACTCTTCTAATCCTAAACCCCACTGATAACATTTTTAGGTTCTCTAAAATTCCTGTGATCCATTAATACAATTCATGGGTGTTCCTACATTCCTGTAATCGACTGACAAAATTCTTGAGCCCAATTCAATTCTTATGTACCTTTTTTTAAAGTAATGCAACTCATTTTTTTAAGGTAATATAACTTATTTTTTTAAGTCTTTGGAATGTATTTTACAAATAATTTCACTAAAAGAGCTTATTTTCATCAATTGACACAAAACTAAGTTTGAAAATGCTCTTTTCCTGCAATATAAGTAAATAATGTCAACAATTTAATTACTTTTTTTTAATATTTTGGAGCTTTTTAACCTTTTCTTAATTCACAATTAAATGAAACTACGTGATGTATTATTATTTCTACTTTCTTTAATTTCTTTACAACGATCTAGGTTTCGTTGTATTACAACATCTTCAGGTGGGATATTAGCAAAGATTCTATCTATATATCTATCTTTGGTAATATCCCACCTGAAGATGTTGTAATACAACGAAACCCAGGTCGTGGTAAAAAACTTAAAGAAAGTAGAAATAATACTACATCACGTAGTTTCATTTAATTGTGAATAATGAATTTCTACAAAATTAACGCCAAATATATTCAATACCTTTTCTAAGGTTCATGATTTTTACATTAACGTTTTTGATAATGTAGTTATAATTATCTAATATAATATTATTGGATAATGCTGTAAAGATGCTTTGTCATTAATAAGATCTTGATTGATTCTCATGTCACTGAATTATTTCCATCAACGAAAAACTTGAGACATATCACTAATTGATACTAATCATTCTTACTCAATCCTTCTATTGATACTAGCCATTGAAAATAAAAATGTGTCGACGATTTAGATAGTAACATTTTAAGATATTATGCACAAGTGAAGTTGAAAAATAGTTTTCGTGATATGACTGCGGATTGACTACGGCATATAAATGAACAGGACAATAAGTGGAAAGGACAATAAAAGAAAGGATGTCGAGAAATAATAAACAGAGTCAAGTTACAAAAGATAGACGAGACAATATTTGGATGGATATATCTATGCAGCATTTCAGATGCAGATGAATCCATCTAATGAATCATCTATGGCATACTAAAAATAGTGACGAGAAAAACGTTGACAATAAAGCAATAGAATATGGCGTGTTAATGAATAGAGTAAAGTTATAAGAGATAAATAAATTTTGAAAGAGTATATTGATGGAGTATTTCTAACCATGTACATGATTAATGTATAAGAGTTCATTTTTGTTATTTGACTACGGTTCTTTAAAAATATCCAGGAGAAAAGGAAATTGAACAGCAAAACATGGGATGTAGAGAGAGAATAAAGAGAGTTAAGTTGTAAAAGATGGGTAAGGTAACTTTTGAAACGGTATGTTGGTGGAGCATTTCTTAAAATGGACATGGCGAAATCGTAAGAGTTACATTTTTGTTATTTATTTATTACGCTAGAAATAGCTATGAGAAAAAAGGAAAGAAAACAATAAGTTGTGGAGTGATAATAATGAATGAAGTAATGTTATAAAAATAGGCAAGATAACTTATAAAAGAGTATATCGACAGATTATTTCTGATACTGGGATCTGATATATTCTATTTTAAGGCGTATTAAATCTGGTTAACGTATTCTACCATAATATCTATCTATCATAACTTCACAGTGTAAGCAAGGAAGGAATATTCATAGAGGACGAAAGTACTAGTTACTAAATTGTAATTATATGTAGTCTATTATAAAATATTCTTTGTTTATTATTGTCATTCGACTTAATAAGAAAAATAAAAGATACGTTAAATAAATAAACCAATATGTAAATATCAGTCTATATTTTCAAGTAATCCGTGTTGGTGAAAGAAATGAACTTGTGAAGCGTTCAATAATAAATGAAAAAATGTACATAAAATGATAATGTACGTAATGAACACATAAATAATATTTCTATCAACTTCATGATTAATCGAATACTTGTAGGTAGTATTATAATATTTTTTTGATCAAGCTATACAATCATAGTGTGACTATGTCTCACCTCCTGAAAAATAAAAAAAAATATTACAAATTAAAAACTTTGGGACAGTCTCGCAGGTATTTAGAATTATTCAATATAAATTATTTAGAAAAAAAATTACACTTTTTCATATACTGAGTTTGGAAAATTTTAGTTAAACAGTTTATAGAAAGAAATAGAAATATCCTATATAATTTTTATTGGTGAATCTATAATTTAAAAAAATGTTAACTTAATTTAAAAGTTTATTTACAACATCAAAAGCGACAATGCTTAGGTTAAATACGGGAAATATGTAAAATATGTCTCCATAAATGAATGTCGAGGCACACCAGATTGAAAATCGATGAACGCAAGTAGTAAAAATATTAGTGTCAGTGTGAGAAGTCTTGACTGTTTATTATACCGTAAAATTTTAGGTAATCAAATTAAGAGTAAATTTAATGTTTTCATTAATATTTACTTTAAATACATATATTTTATTAACTTTCAATCACAGAGTGAAGGTTATATATTAACTTTCGATTCGAGTCAATATTGTAAAAACCACGTCTGAAAATATATCTGTTGTTGAGACATTTATTGAATGACTAAATTTGAATAAAAATGATTTTAAACGACAATCGCTTTTCTTAAAATAAAGAGTGAAAAACTTGTATTGAAATTGCCATTGAATTGGAAATACAGTTCATTGAACTGATAATAATTCAATAAAGAGGATGAAAGTGTATTGAAATTATATTTCATTCTATCGAAAAAAAAAAATTTTTTTATTTGATATGTAGTTATTTGGATTAATTTACATTGGGCATGAAATATGTCTAAAATACAATTTAATAAAAATTCGGACAATTGGCAATAAAACAAGACAATAAAACAATTATGTGCGTACCATGGACACGCGTTAGAAGTTATATATATCTTTGGCATAATACAAGAAAATTTTATTTAGCACGCAAATGATTAAAGAAAATAAAATATTAAAGGTACTGTGGCGTTATTAAAAATACGGCTGTTAAAATCTAAATTCAATGAAATAATTAAATTCTAAAAAAAAATTAATTTATTTTCTTAGTACACAATTTCACAATTTTATTTTTTTAATTAGAATTACAATAATTATCATTTAATTATTTAATAATAATGAGCAATTTTGTTAATAATATTATTATATGCATTTTTTTATTTACTTAGTTTAAAAATTAATATGATTACTCAGCATTAAATTTAACGTAAACACGTGTATATAATGCAATGTTATATTTATAAAAACAATATAATTTGTGAGAAAAATAGATACATATCGAAAGTTACTCTCGCTTAGAAAAATACACTTAAAATATATTTTAAAAAGCTCATAAGCACTATTTCCGTTAAAAAACATTTATATATTAAGAATAAATAAATGTAGTTTTTTTATTATATGGACCACCATTCATTTTCAATTACTAAACAATATTATTTAAAAGCACAGATATAACTTTGATTTGTATGAATACGAAACACGTGTTGCGTTTTTATAGTTACCTTAAAAACTATCACGAACAAGTTGCTACACGGATGTAACTCTATTTTTAGTGAACAAATTCATCCTGCCGATTTTCGTTGCACCGTGCGCGCGCATCGTGTGCAACTTCGTACTATCGATGTTTATTACATCGTTACTATTTCATAACACGCATTAAGACTTTTATAACATAATGTGAAACTAAAAAAGTTTAAAAGAAAGCAACGAAACCACCCAGAGACAAATGTTCCTTTGAGTTTTACCTACATTTCACGTAATTTAAAAAAAAAACTCACATCAGTATTATGAGCATATTTAATACTTACCATCACTTGAGAAGTGGGAGATGCTTAATATAATTTATACACATCTCAACGGCACAATGAAGAAGTCGATTATACTACATGTTATTTTCTGCAGAACAACGGTCTTGAGGCTTTTTTTTTCGTAAAAAACGGCATGAAAGTATACCAAAAATACCAAAAACATCTATCCTTCGTCAGTTTGTATACACAAGCATTTTTATATGAATAAGTACATATTGCTAATGAAAAAAGACAAAAAATAAACATTCACAGATATGAAAAGAGTAAAATATTTGCGGATTTTTCTTGTCAGCAGTGTAATAACTATTTTATTTCGCTACTCAGATTATATGACTAAGAATACAATTGTTATCTGATATAAGAAACTTTCTAATGGGAAATATCTCCCTATCTACCCCTACGCACGGTATCGGACAAATGTTGAAATAATATACTTGAATAATATACTGGACAAAGGTTGAATAATTGCACTAATGTTAATTGTAAGTGGCAGATTTCAATGTTTGAAAAATTGTAAAAAAACTACACCTCTAATACAAAGTAAGTTTATTTTAACTTTATAACAAAAAATGCGGATTTTATTTTTTAAAAACCACGTTTTCCAAATGGCGGCCATCGAGTCTGACACATTCTTCGAGTCTAGCACGCACGTTTTCAAAAATGCGTTTGCAGAGCGACTGGGGTGTCCTACTGACTTCAGTTCGAATATTGTCTTTAAGTTGTATCGCAGTGCTCGGATTTGTTTTGTAAACAACGGATTTTAAGTATCCCCATAAGAAAAAGTCACATGGGCTTAAATCGGGTAACCTAGGTGGCCACAGTGCGGTACCGTTTCGGGATATGTTTTTTTCTGGGAATAACTGCCGCACTGCATTCATGGACACATTAGCAGTGTGAGCTGTGGCCCCGTTCTGCTGGAACCATGTGTTTTGGTTGAAGGATGGACTATTATGTACTTCTACGCTGAAAAAGTCATTTAATATCTGGGCATATCTCTCCGAATTCACAGTTACAGTTTGGCCACGTTGATTTTCAAAGAAATAAGGCCCTATGATTGCAGATGCAGACATGGCACACCAGACTGTTACTTTAGGCTTATGTAAAGGCTCTTGATGCATTTGTCTTGGGTTGTGGACATCCCAGTAATGAAAGTTCTGCTTATTCACATATCCTCCAATGTGAAAGTGAGCTTCGTCACTAAAGAATATATTGCCCATCCGGGTAACAGTACGAAATCTCAACAACGTCACCTTCGCGTAAGTTTTTCTTAATTCAAAGTCAGAATCGTGTAAATCTTGAACAATTCCAATTTTATATGGATGGAACTTGAGCTTTTTTTGCATTATTATCTGTAAAGTTGATTTCGGAACTTCCAATATCGATGAACGTGTACACAGTGATAAACGGGGATTTTCAACGACAGTGCTACCAATGGTGTAAGTCCTGGCCTGGGCAGATTCAATATTGATCCTGTAGCTCTGAACCTTGCTACCCATGACTGAATGAGGTTGATCGATGGTCCATCACGTAATCGATGAATACTGTAACTAATATTAAATCGACGGCGTGCTACAGACAGCGAAAATCCACTCGAAATGTACGCCTCGACGGCAAAAGCGCGGTACTCTCTACTCCACTGTTCCATGGCTACTAAAACCCGCGCCACTCTTATGTATTGCGTTCAGAAACTATGTTTGTTCAAACTTTGAAATCTGCCACTGGACACCTGTACCTCAAGAATGGAATGATTTACGAAAAAAATTAATTACATTCGTCTTATTTTGTATATAGAGACCAGTCGAAATAGACTTATTACATCAATTAAAAAATCAGGTATACTTACATTATAAATTGTTTTCTTTATATTATCCTAATGAGTTGATTTTTTCTTATCAATCGAGTCAAACAATTCTCTCGTAGAATGTTTCAACTACGGTCAAATTTGATCAGTGACATAAGATTTTATTATTAAAGATATTATTTACGGATTTGTTCAGTTTAACGGAGCAACAAACTCTATAAAAATTAAACTTACATGGTTTTAATTTGGACTATAATCTTTTTGCAACTGAGTAACACGATCGTCAGCACCTATTTTAAAAAAATTCTAAGTTGGTACATAATATGTTTCTGTGAGTGACCCCGGAGTCACACTATCGTGAGTTTATCGATCAACCAACAGAAATGCGTTTAAAAATGGCAGTTACGTCGGCGTAGCCACCAAAATGGCTATATTCGTTGACCATTTTATGAAGTTTTCAAATATGTTTTTGTCAAATTAATTCAATATTAGTATAAAGTGTTTGTAAAAGTGTATATTTCATTCATATGCCTTGGAATAATTTATATTTATGCTTGATGATATTCTGATAGTACGTACATGAGGTCTAAGTTGCAACTTTACTAACTCACGAACGTGTGTTTATTTATTTTCATTGTGTATTTATATGTTTCAATGTGATTTTATCATATTGCAGGGACGCAATTATACTCCAGTATTATTCTTAGTATACTGCAAGATGGAAACTCTTTAGATTTAGATATAGATATTACCAATGAAGAATTTCTTCCCCTGCACCTGAAATTTAGGTTGAAATATCAGATGAAGTGCGTCTTGTCCACCTATACCAGCATAGCTACCTCAGCCTAAGAAAATACGATGTACGAGAAAATATTTAAAAATACTAGTAATAAACGAAAAAATTATGACCAGGAAGGGCAACCCAATGCTAAGAGATCAAAAAAAGCTCAGGGCAAACCTATAAAGGTAAAATTAGCACCACGTCGACTAATTTGGAAAAAAGCTACCTATATAGGTAAACCTCATGAATACCCTGGGCATCCATCGCCTAATGAAGTTCGTTCGTCAAGTCAATATTATTCTGATTATTTTAATGAAGATTTCTATAAACGAATGGCCCTATGTACAAATTTATATCATTTAAGAAAAACTGAGAGGATCTAAACAAAAAGTTAAAAAACGAATAGGCATCCTTCTTATGGGAATACTATCTCATCCCAAAATTCTATATATTAGCGGCGAAATATTGGTATTCAGATGACCACATCAACAATGAAAAAAGACAGATTGACAGTTCTACGAAATAATTTGAACATCATTGATTCCAAAGACTGTCCTTGAAGTCAGAGCCTGTACTTATAGTACAGCTAACAATCCGTCATTTGGAAAGATATGATGGTTGTGATCACTTTTCAATACTTGATGACTTGAAGGCCCCACTAACTTGTCACTTGGGAAGGTGTTCGTCGCATCAAAATAGTAAAGATCGTGTAATGAGGCTGAGATTTAGAAATTATAAAACGATTTTATATATTTGAAAAATTGTTTATGTTTTTTTTGTTTTGTTTATTTCCTTCAATATCATCTTTGAAACCAATTAAGTTGTTATTGTGCCATAAATGCTGTTATTATTTCGAAACCTAAAAAGCTTATGAAATTATATAAAAAACACCAGAAGGGTGTGTGTAAAATATTAATTAATATCACGAAAAAAATTAGGATTATTGTGTTTAATTTGATTATAGTATAAACAAATAAAAATAAATTTCAAAGATCTTATATTTTTGGTTCAGTAACCCCAATTGAAAAAAATAATAAAGCATCCAAGTAAAATTGAAATCTTAAATTGGCAAAATATTCATAATAAACGGAAGCGCATGTCTGTGAATAAGTACAGCTGAACCCTGAAAAGTACGAGCTTGATATTGTTTTTTCAAAAGTAAGATTTCCGATGGTTTTTTACTATTTTATCTTAAAATAATTACAAGAAAGTTTTCATGAGACCCACGTCTCATGAAAACTTTATTGTTATTTAAGAAAAAATATTTCTGATGCAAAATTGATACTGAGAGATACTGAATAATTTCCAAAGAATATTACAAAGAATACTGAACAATTTCCTTAAGTTAGTTTTTAGTGTTTATATTGATAGAACTAGAAAACTACTATATAATATATTTAAGATTTATTATACAATTCATAAATCGTAACATATTTTTTAATACATGATTTATATTTTTTTAGCATTTAAGTTAAACAATACACCTGATTTCTTTTTTCTCGTGAAATGGAATAACAGTGTGGCTTCTTAGTTCAACGATTACTTGTTTACTCCTTGAGAATAAATTTATTACTTTAGCAGGTAGCAGGAAACCCAGATATTTCAACGATCCATACATACAGAGTGGCCTATGTACAGTGTTTCAAAAAAAATTTAGGTAGAAAATATCTTGGTAAGTCATTTAAAAAATAATCAGTTCCACTAAAGTAAATAGTTTAGTAATCACGTTTTTTTGTACTTTTTTGAAAAATCTTTGCCCCAACACATAAACCATTTTTGATCGAAAACTTTTTCACTAAACTATATGAATAATTTTTATGAAGATACATCAATAGATTCATAAAACATCACAGTATTTTATAATGCTTCCTTGAAAACTCTAGTATGAAAGTACAGAAATACTGTTGTTAATAATCAACTTCGATTCTATTAAATTTTTTGACACATGCTTCATTAGCCTCTTTTTCAATACATTTTCCCTTAAAACGAAAACGAAATTTTTAATTTCGCATTTGTCTTTTTTATTGTATTATTTATTAGATTTGTTTATTTTGCCGATAAGTAGTTAAAAAATGCCAAAAATTAAGATTAGTGGAAAATTCTGAAAATATTTCCATGATTGGTATATTTGAATGAATCGACGTGCTCTGCCTAAAGTGAAATGTTTCTTCAAGTGTGAGGGCTTAGAACAACAGTTCGCGTGGTTGGGATTTGATCACTATTATTTTATTAATATATTTTGAAAGTAGATGATATTTAAAATCAGTTACAAAAAGTTGCTGTTTGTAATGCTTAGGAAATGTTATGATAAACTTATAATATATATATATATACATACATATATATATATATATATATATATATATATATATATATATATATATATATATATATATATATATTGTTTAAATAAAATTAAAAATGACACTTTCAGTCCATATTGCAGACATATTATTAAGTATAAAGATTATTAAAATATACTACAGACGTAGATTTTATTCTTACTTTACAAATAGACTGTTGGATTTGCTTTTCCTTAAGCCTTCTCTTTTGTTGTGTATTCAATAATACTATTTCATCTTCGAACGTATTTACTTTTGAAATTCAAAACTTGTTGTTGAATAAGGGTTAAAAAGTTAAGTATGCATCAAATAATTTAACATCCATTTTGGATTTTTTAAAAGAGTAAATTCAAACAAGGAAAGACAATAATGATAGATTTATATTCATTTTTTATAAAACAATGTCACGTGAAAGTCAACTAAACATAGTGATATGTATTGATTTACCCTTAACCTCTTAGCTGTGAAAAGCAAATGCTGAAATGCCAACTTATTGACTGATAAACCTGCCTCTACAATTTTCTTTGGATTTGACTCAAAGTACAATCTTATCTCCTAACTCTTCGATCAAACATACCACTTTAGCATATAATCATATTCAAACGCCGAATGATAATAAAATCACAATAGAGATAGGTACCTTAAATTGGTTATATCTGTATTCCATTTTAGTTTAACATAAAACGTTAAAAATGTAATTATTTGAAGGTAATTCAAACCCACATTTTGTTGGTCACTTTGACTTTTTATGTCTCTAGAATAGAAGAGTAGCAAAATGAATCCAAACCTACCACGATCCTGTGATATCCTGAATTTATAAGAATAATGTGAAATGCGGAACTCAATAAAAATTATAATTTAACAAGGCCGATGCAAATGTACAGGATATTTGAGTCATTATTAAATATAACAGATAATACAAAGTATCTGTCAAGAAGAATTCAAGACGGATACAATATTTACATTACAAATGACTAGTACACAGAATGAAAAACCAGATGTGACTACCATCTTCACGGCAGTATGTTTTACCCAGCCTTACCTAAAATAATACAGAATATAATAAAGGATAAGGAAAATAAAGCTTTTCTCCCCTTTTCATCAAGTGACCCTTTATTGCGAAAACAGTGACCGCGATGAATTTCACTCACGTAGTCTCTCATACTTCGCTGAGTCACGTTCCTTAATAAATAACACATTGGAAAACTCATCGAATATTCGTTTATGAAAAAGAAAAGTGGTTTGATATGAATTACACATAATGCTTTATTACATTTTCACGACATAGCTAATTTATAGCTCATTTTATGAACTGAGGTGATTTGGGAAAAAACATATATCTATATCTGGAATGTGCAAATCAAAATATATATTTATTTCGTTAAAACGTAACACTATTAATTAATTTATTTTTGTTACAAACGAGAAAAATTTAAAATGATGAATATTGCAATTTTCTCAAAATCAACTAAATTAGGTAATCTGTGTTAAAATTTTAATTAATACCTATAAAGGGAATGTTCATGTACGTCTTACAGTCTTTGTTTATGATTTGTGCGAACTGAATTAATTTGCAAACTGTATTAGGTAGAATGAGCAGCCAATTAAATGGAAACAGTGATCATATTTAAAGCTCAGAAATTGAGAGAGGGTCTTGGAAATGGCATAACAAATTATTGCAAAATATTGTGGCTTTAAACTTGTTGCGAAATATGTTTAGTATTTTTTAACTGATTTATTATTTAAATGCTAACGTAATATTGCTAGGGTGAAAAAACATTACACTAACCTGAAGAAATTTAGGTATGACACAGAAAGGACCGTGGTACTTTTTGCGTTTATTACTTGTTCCTGTGAAAAAAGCCATTACGCCGATACTGACAATGTTTATTCTACCTCAGATAGACCCAAACACCTCTTAGTTCAGAATCATCAATTTCTTTCTAACTACAAAAATACTCAATATTTCATCAGCTGATGAAGAAAAATTACTTTCTAAAAAGGAACTCTAAATTGTTTATGTTCAAATTGTCTGAAATCATATTCTGAAAGTTCTAACTTCAGATGAAAATGTCCTCTACACTTATTTCCTCATTGTCTGTATTTCATCTATACCTCTGACATGATGCTTGTATCGTATATATTTAAAATAAATGCGTCACAAACTGACTATTAAATTCGAATAGCTTCTGGAAACTGTACTCGTTTAAGAGAGTGATGTTGAAAATTAAAATCACGACGATACAAGTCTACTCGAAATGTTGAATATAAGTTTATTTCTGGTAAAACATTTAAATACAATGCTATCTGCTTTTTTGTATAATAATCGTTTCAAGTTTTATATGTATCATTCAGATTTTCCATGCCCATTACTTCTGATCTTTATAAGTAACCTCGAGTTTGATAATTCCATTTATATTGCGTACGGTTGAAAATTTTATGAAGCTACCTTAAATTTCCACTTGACAACCCGATGTTTTTGCGGAAAAAATGTTCTGTTAACTGCTATGGCTAATCTGATGGTATTTGAGGTGGTATTTCATCTGGTGGTATTTGAGGTGTAATATTAATGTTTCGGTTTTGAAAAACATTACTAACAGATGTGTGAAAATGTTCGATTCGACTCGAAGATTACAATAGACAATGATGTAAGTTACTACCGAAACTGATTAAAAGAAAATGTCTGTTACTCGTACTGATTACACAGAAAGTACCACATGTTTGTGTTTAATGCTTCTTACCGTAAAAAAAGTTATAATCTCGACAGTAGTACCTATATCGATATACATGTAGTTTTACCTAGTATTGTTATGTATAATACAGATGTATAATACAGAAATATTGAAAATGAAATGACTGAAATATTATGTGCTGTGAAGTAAAGAATATTTAACAATAAAAAACTTTAACATGTCATATTTTTAAGTTTTTATACTGTTTAAGTAATGTAATACGTGGTTATATCTAATAATTTATTTCTGTTAAATTATTAATTTATACAATTATAATTTTGTTTTACCCATTAAAATTGATACAAATTTATAAATCACCCTTATATACCTAATCAAAACTATTTTGAACGAATACAATTTTTTCCAATTGAATCGAGAAGGGTAATAATCATCGGTTTAAATGTTGCGTTACATAAGTTTTGACAAACTCAGGTTTTGAAAGGTTCGACAGACTCAGAATTACTTTTTCCAATAGCTGCTAGTACTTGAGCGGGCCGATACTTCCCCGTTCTTCCGTCTTATTTATATTTTCTCATCTCAGCAATATCAAGAAATAATAATTAAATTAAAACAACATCAGAAATATTTCGTAACAAGTTGTAAGCCACTATAACTCTAACCCGATACTTAGAATTAAATTGGGACCATTGTTTTTTTAAGTAATTTATCTATTCAATAAAATACATTTCGCAAATGAACAGGGTTGAAACAATTCAAGAAAAAAGATAATGTGGCTGGTATGGAGTATAGGCATTTACATACACGTAAAACTTATTAACAACATTTAGATCGTTGTGCGAAAAACTTACATTCAGATATATACACATTTAGATATGCAAATTTTTAATTTTGTCGTTCTCCTTCACTTGTAAATCGAATATCTTCACGATTTTGGGAATTTATCGCCCTCCAAGCTTTTCATCCCTTTTCATTCAAAGAAAACCTAAATCGGCGTAAGAAAACCAAATATGTTTTCATTTCCGTTGAATGACAATCACTGTAGTCTATCTAACGAACTAAAAAATCAATCTAGTTCATTAATGAGTGGCAAACTAATTAAAGCGCTCTTGGAAGTGGACTAAAATGCCTTAAGCTGGTCGCTGGCGGTGAGCCCTTCGGCGTTCACCATTAGGCACAAGTATATATGCCACCGGATTCACATGTGAATTTTACCTGTGTTTATAACTAAACTTGAAAAACGACATCCGTTAATTTATTGTGCTTTTGTACTATTTTCACTAAATTAAAGAATAAGAATCCAGTACAATGCAAAAAAATTGCAAAGATTGTTCTATCTCATTTGCGCAATAGTTTTAAGTTGACCATCTTTGTAGTATACGACACGTATCGAAAGCTATACCCACACGTTGACCGTGCTGTTTGGCGTAGAGTTATAGAATTTGTACGATTTGGAAATTCATTGCACTTTACCATTGCACCGAAATTATTATTGAAGTTTTGTTAACGATTGTGCTATTTGGGACGTTGGATTGTTCGTAAGTGGCCGTTTTTTTCAGTCTGGAAATCGATCACTCTACGTTATTTGACTGAAATTCGCATTTACTAGCGGATTTCGGCTTGCCGTCGTGCTATTAGGAGCGTAGGTCTGTTTATTAGTAGCCACCTTAAGACTAAATTTTACTGTTAGGGCGGGTGCTATGCAACAACATGCTATGGCATGTTATTTTCCCGAATTTTTCTTTCAAGGTCACTATTTTCTTCACCTTAGTTAAAGTCAATTAGAATGAAAATCAATAATTAAAAGAAAAGTAGTATTTCGTATTGAATTAACAGCGAAAACCTCTCCAAGATCCTCTCTCAATTTTTAAGCTTTAAATATCAGCACTATTTTTATTTAATGTGCTATTCAGTCTACGTGATACATTTTGTAATTAAACTCAATCCAGGGAATGCAAGAACAAAGACTGTAATACTTCTATGATGCATCTTTTTTAGGTATAAATTAAAATTTTTACTGACTTTATTCACCAATTACAATTTAACGAAATAAATATTTATTAACGAAATAAATTTCCACAATCTCGATTTACAAACACGTTTTAGCCCAAATTTACCTCAGGCTATAAAATGAGTTAGAAATTAGCTTTGGCTATTAATGTATTTACTGCGTTATAAAAAAATTAATAAAATATTGAGTTTAGTGCGTTTGTTTATTATTTTGTATCGGATTGTTGATTATTGTTGGAATTTTATATTTAATAATCAATTCTCTTTGAAAAGGAATAATCCAAAACTAATCTTCACACACAACAACCATTTTTTTTATAATTGAATGTTCGATACGAGTTCCGAACGTATTGTTTATTAAAGAAGAACGTGACTGAACGAAGTATGAAAGACTACGTCAGTGAAATTCATCGCGGTCACTGTTTTCACAATAAAGAATCACATGAAGAAAAGAGTATCGTTTTAAATACAGCTGAGTAAAATATACTACGAATAAGAGTCACACTTGGTTTTCCATTTCTTGTACTAATCATTTGTAATGAAAATATTTTATCCGTCTTGTATTGTCCTTGATTGGTATTTTGTTTTATCCGTCACATCCAATAACGATTCAAATATCCTGTATATTTGAGTCGTCTTTGAAAGTGAGAGATAACGATTTTTATACGTGCATACTTAAATATTTTAATAGCATTCTGCAGAATATGATATGAAGCATGATCATGACTTCTCCATTGTGTCTTCGAGACCTATACAAATTTCATTAATCATATCCCATTTCAAAAGTGATTGTGGGCAGAATAAAATATGCTCAGAATATTGATGTATGGGTTTTTAAGTTATGTGAAATGTAGGTAAAACTTAAAAAAAATATTTGACGCTGGGCTTAAAAAAATATTTACACTGGATTGAAAGATAGAGAGTTTGCCTAATATTTTCACTTTTTAGTGTATGGTAATGAGATTTTCTATGCTACCATATTTTATTTACTTTAATTTCTTTACACTCACTCTTAAGTTTTGAAAACATCATTTAGTTTTACATTTAAGTAACCTAATTATTTATCATATTTTTTCATTACCAATTGTTCAAATTTTTATAATTTTTTTTAACACTTAGTGGCGTATGTAAATTATTACCCGTAACTGCAGACCAAATTAAGAAATAATTTTTTTAATGAAAAAATACATAAATTCAACAGACTTATATACTCTTTAAAACTAAAGGAATTTGTAAAATTGTTGGTGATACTTTTCTTTCTTTGTTTTTATTCTTTAATTTTAATTCTGATCACCTAATATATTCAATAAACTGTAGCTACCAAAGTTCTTCAATAATCCTTATTAATATGTAACGGTCTAGTAACATCAGACACCAGGTGTAAACAACACAAATTCGTAGATCAGTCAAAACGGAAATTGTTTTGTTTCAAGGACGTGAACTCGATACTGCATCTTATTTGCTAACCATTTGTTATTGCATATTTTTGATGTTCGAAAATATTTATAAAGGAATGCATACGTTACGTAGTTTAAGTGTTAAAAATCAAATTATAAATGAAGTTATTTGACTAGTAATTCCGAGATTTAAAAAATTAAGAAAAATACTTATTTCAAGTGTTTCCAGAACCCATTGGCCTGCCTGTAAGTGAACAATACTTATTTCATTTTGAATGTAATGAAAAAAAACTGCATCACCTGTCAATTCAATAGGACCTAATACAGAAATATACATGGTGTCTAAAGAATTATGAGTATAATTGCCATATATATATACAATAAACTTAAAAAGTTCCGAAAACCGCTTTCTTAAAAAAAAATTAACAAATTTCTTAAAAAAACTAAAAAATAAATGCAATAATACGCAAATCGAATAACTGATAAACGTTTATAATTCATTAGTAATATAATTCCTCTGTTCTTTTCCAAATTTTTGTTACAAGTGATTGGATGACTATAATAAGAATATTACTGTCAAAAATATAACCGCAAATGGTTAGCCAAAATACATAATTTGATGTTAAAATGTAGAGTTGGTTTGAGAAATGAAAACAATAATACTTTTTAAAAATTCACATAATATTAATAAAAGTATAGTACGTAAATCAGTGTATTACATATCGTCAACTCAACCTTTATAAACAAATCTATTATATGTTGAATTAATTATTTTTTACATAAATCTAATATCTTCGGATCTCATCAACTAATGTGAATAAAACAATATTTTCCTTTAATATTGACATTGCATATATCAGTTTTATATCGCTGAAGTATTCAAATTAAAATATCGGTGAGGGTACTAAAACATTACGAAAGGAAATTTCACAAATGTTTTACACAATTAAAAAAATCAACCCTGGATTTGAATCTGCTTTCTTCAATAGGTATTTATATTGATAAGCCGAAATAGACAAATTATTATCTTGTCTTTCGAATATATCCTTTATTTATTGAAAAGTTTGTTGGAAGTTATGAATTTACTTGAAGTTCCATGTAAATGGCTTCAGTAAGCCAGAAAGATAAGCAAGATTGAATGAATTAATTTAATTTCTGCTCTAATTTAACTCTTAGTGATCGAGTTTGTTTTTGTTCCCATTATTTGTCAACGATACACGAGAGAGATTTCCCATAGAACATTTATCATTGTAAGAATTTTAATTACATTTATTCACGATATTGTAGTCATAGAATGACTCAATTCGTTTAAACATAATGCATTGTGTGTACATTTCTTTAGTATGAAACGTTTATCTATATAAATAAAAACAATACAATTAGTCTGTTTGTACATTGAAGATATTTAGGAAAAAAATATTTAGGTGTACATAATAAAAGTAAGAGAGCATACAAAGACTGTTTTTTGGGTGTTTTTGTCTGTTTGTGTGTTTGTTAGAATACGCACAACGAAAAAATTACTGACTCACTTCAAACAATCAAATGTTTTTTGGAAAATATGGGGGCTACTTGTAGTAATATGTTGTTATAATTTCATTTAATCCAAAGATATATGAATATATTTTTTTTTAAACTTTATTCATATTGCATTTTTACGATACAACAATAAAATATTCTAGCTACTCGACGCGTGTAAAATGTATCTACTAATATTAATAGAGGTTTCTACGTGTATTTTAAAGGGTAAATGAAATATTCCATCCGGACTTATATTGGCGAAATGAAGTATTGAGCGGTGCGGACAGGTGCTAACACTAAACAGGTGCTAACACAACAACTAAACCGTATAAATTTAGTTATTAGCTTAGTCATTGTCTATCTATATATATATATATATATGTGTGTGTGTGTGTGTGTATATATATATATATATATATATATATATATATGTATATATATATATATATATATATATATATATATATATATATAATTGACTTAATAATTCACTTCGTAGTGATTAATTTGCATTTGGGTTGAAATATTTTCAGTGTGATCTTTTTAACCGATTCAGGGTAGGCTGATATATTAATTTCTTTGAAGATTCTGTATGAGGAAAATTGTGAACTATGTACTAGTACGTAATAATTTTAAATATTACTTAATATTTTATAAAATATTTACTTTACTTACAAATAATAAAATTATTTTTAGTTTTAATTAATGTTGAACGGATTTACTGAATCTCGCCAAAATGAAATAGTTACTTCAGTAATCGGATGTATCAACGACGAAATATTATATATAAGGTAGTTACTATTATTATTATATTAATTCGATCAATAGGCCGAATATAAATACAAAATCTACATCGAGTAATCTGTTTAGATAATTTTAGTGTTATAAATAAGTTAGCTTTTCCTCGCAACTTCAAACGTAGATTAGGGCGATTGAATTTACATGTTGAGCTCTTGAGTTATATAAACAATACGTTTAACATAACCATTATACATAAATTTGTGACTGAATAATTGTGACTGAATAAAAATGTCGAGTTTTATAATACAGGAATTTTATTTTTCTCATGTCAGAAAATATTCTAAATATTATCCAAAGTATATCATAATACCTGTCCACATATTTTAGTGAAATAATCTAGATATTTAGTTAATCCAAATAATTAGATATATAGATATTATATATATATATATATATATATATATATATATATAATATATATATATATATATATATATAGTTAATCCAAATAAGATATATAATAATACCTGTCCATATACTACAGTGAAATAATCTAAATACTTTATAATACCATGTCTTATGTAGGAATTTTAACCTAAATAAAAAAATAAATTATATTTCTTTGGACTTAATAGACATCCTCGTCTACAACTCATCGAGAAATTTATATATTTTTAGTCCTATTCGGCGGATGGCATTAGAAGTAAACTTAGAGTTCCGTCCCTCAAGATGAAAAAGATGAACCCATATAGAATCATTTGGTTTTCCATCCGTCCGTTTATCAAAACACTTTCCAGAAACAACTCGAAATATTAAGTTGAAGTCGATATACTATAGATTTATATTACTGTAAAAAATTTGGTTTATGCAAGAAAAATTATTGCCCTGTAAAGCGTATTTTTTTATTCGTACATCAGTCTTAGTTATTGATTATCAAAATCTATAGGGCACTTGCGATCTACCTAAAATCTTAAAATACACATAATGGGAGCAACAGAATAATTAAAGGAAAAAAACATTATCACTAATTATGCGTGGTATTATATATTTTTATGATTCATTTATTTTTACAACTATGAAAGATATAGTGAGTAATATATTTACGTCTTAAAAAAATAATATTTGTAAATAGTTTAATTAGAAATACTTTGTACCCTTGTTTACAAATGTTCGTAAGTGCTTAATATGTACGGAATTCTTGTACTGCTAAGCGAGGCTTCGTTTTCAAAATTAAAAAAAAAACTAAATCGTTATATTCAAATTATACTGTTTGGTCTCCTCAAAAAATATATTTTGTAATTTATTAAAAAAAAAAATTTTTATTTACCTAGTAAAGTACTCTATTTCATCAAATACTTCTATACTCATGCAAATTTTGTTAACAACTTAATAACTTGCTTATGAGTTTATAACTCTGTTCTTTTGTATTGATTTTTAACTGATTTTTGGTATGTATATTTTTACATATGATTTACTTACATTTTTAATAATTAATTAATTTTTTTAATACGCTTTTTTTAGGCCGACCCGTAAATAAGTAACAAATTATGTAATAGAGTCCAAAAAACTAAATTTCATACACTTCTAATAGTTATATCATTATCAGACTTGGTATTTGTGTATAGTTCTGATAACAACGCCACAAAATATTACCATTAGAATGTTTCAAGGAAATAGAACCCAAAGTTAGACATAGAACTCGATTACGAAATATGTTCTAACCGTGTTTGGGTTTCTAATTTTTGTACCATCATGAGACTTGATAGTTTTGTGTAGTTCTGATGACAACACAATATAATAGTATCATTGGAATAATTCAATGAAAAAGAACCGGAAATTAGACACTGATCTGGATAACAGAACTAGGTATTCTAACCGTGTTTAGTCTACAATTTTTTGTATCATTACGAAACTTGGCAGTTCTGTGTATTTCTGATGACAATATAATAAAATATGAACGATCAAACTTATTCCATGACGAAACCGGAAATTAGATACTAGAACTCCATACCGCCTAATGACGGAATTTCAGAACAACGAAATTTAACTGTGTTTGGATTTGTTTAGTTTGTATAAAATCGTGGTGATAATGATATTTTCCGTCAAATGACATTAATGATATTTTATGTGAAATTAATTTATATTTCAAGAAAATACATAGAATCATATAAGGCATAGAATAATATAAAAATTAAAATAAATTGTGTAACTTAACAAAAATTAAAAAGAAACTTGTTTTCACGAACAGTAAAAATCGTTATCGAACCTGTTTTCTCCGTCTAATTTGTAAGGACTTTAGTGTAACCCATGTTTGTTAGTGAGTATAATATTTGATTGTGGGGCGCTTTTTCTCAAAAATAAATAATGCTTTTTCTATTCAGCGATATCGAGCTGTGCCCTTCTAAATAGTTTATTTTTGGATGAAGAAACCACATTAGAAAATCATATTTAATCATTCCAAATTTCAAGCAAATTCTAAGTCGAAACAAATATGTATAGTCTCTGTCACGAGCGGAAGTTGCTCTCCTTAGCATATACAAAAGTAAGAAATAAGTAACGAAAGCTAAAGCGATTGTCATTAAAAAGTAAGTAGATATCAGTTTCATTTTTCAAAAGTTTTCAGAAAAGTCAAGAATTTTATGAAAAAATCACTTACTCTTCATTCTCACAGGGAAAAAGTTTGCCTTATACTTATTTTACCTGGTTGCATTGCGTTTAAATTTTTGTGTGAAAATGATTTTGCCAATTTTCGACAAGTTTGTGAATTTGTACAAAGCCATTTGTGCACTTCAAAATCAAGTCGACTTTCTGTCTCAATTTGTCTGAAAAAGCTCGAATAACCTGAATTTATTGTATCTTCATATTTTAATTACCGAGGAATTATTGGAATATCCTGTAAAATAAATCAGTGTCGTTGCATATTAGTGATATAATTCACTATTTGTCTCTTCAAATTTAATTAATAAAAAGAAATATCTTTTCTCAAGCATGATAGCCATCCCCGTTGAAATCCCTAATTTGATTGGTCAATACTTTGAAAAAACCACTTAATTGTGTCTTTCATAAAATAATATACAAATGATTGTATTACTTTGTAAATGATTGTATTATTTTGTAAATGATTGTATCATTTTGTAAATGTTCATCTTATATGAGTTTTTCTTATTCCTCTTATTTAAATTGGAAATTAAAATGTTATCTTATAAACAATTAAGCATTCTACTTTAAAAACTTATTCTCTATTATCTTCCAGATCATACGATTATTATTCTATTTCAAAATTTATTAATAATGATACTTGACTACTTTGACAAGTAACCTCATGCTATTCTTTCATTTTGTCTAAATCATTCACAATGTTATATTATAAGAGTATTTACTTACTTTTATTTTGTAATGATAATCGTGATATTGTATTTAATTTAAAAGTTCTCGTATTATGTAATGCAAGGTGTTATTCAATTCTATAAGTTAATTAATCCATATGAATGATGAAAATATTTCTAAATGCTTCTGGTTCATTAACATATTTTAAACACAAAAAACGGTTCAAAAGTTCGGTACAAAAGTCTTCAAATACCTCAAATTGAAAACTCCTATGTAAACAGATATGTAATTAAGAAAATTAATTCGCTGGAGTCCAACACTAAATCTTAATCTCTAAGTTGATACATTAAATACTTATATATAAAAAGGTATTAGTTTTGAAAATTAGGATTGAAAAATAAATGGGGAGTGGTAGTACTACGCATCAGAATGTTGCAAATGTAGCTTTTTCATAGTTCGCTCTTATGTGTATACCTGCTATTGTGCCTATCAGTGATGCTTCTTTAGTATTTGAAATTGTGCTGATGCGTGCGAGTTATTTGTTAATGGGACCAATAGATGACGTGAGGGTCGCTTTAAAAGAGAATTAACATTGGGCGTGACACAGCTGTTTTTTTCCAAACGTGACAGTGTATATTTCCTAAAGAAGTTACACTGCAAAAACAAATTTTTGACTATATTTAAATATATAAATTATATATATATATATATATATATATATATATATATACATACATATGCATTATCTACTGAAATGATTTTGTTCCGTTTTTTACAGACAACCGAGTAAGTTTAAGTATATAATTTATAAAAAAAACGAGTGTGCTTTAGACCACACGACTGAAGTAAAACTTCAAATTCACAAAATATGAACTTTAAAATGAATTTACAATTTTATTCACTTTAAACGTAGAATATTTAATGTATTGAACAAAATAATAATTCATAAAATTTTTCAAGAACGAAATGAAATTACAAAATAATAAAAAAATCACTGTTCGCGTAACGCTAGAAAACTCGCATATATATATATATATATATATATATATACATATATATTTCATGCACTGGTTATGAGAGTAAGAGAGAAACAAAAAGGTGCGAGCGCACTGCTCTCTCTTGCTCCTACAGTGTGATACAGACAATAGGCTTGCACTGTGTCTCAGATATACGAAACATAACTGGCTATGAGAGAAAGAGAGAAAAAACGTGTGTCGCACCTCTCTCTCTTGTCCCTACGGTAGTATACGAAACGTAACTCTCTCTCTTTCTGTCTTCACTAACTGATATCTCCCTCTAAACTTCCGTTCGCCTCGCCCGATCACACTTTTCGTAACGCTCTCGTCACGCATTCACCAGCTTACTCCCCAAGTCAAGCGTACGTAAAGAACTTTTACTTCAATATCCTGTGTGAATTATCTGAGGTATGAAGATGAAATCGTGACGAAACCAACCATCCGAGCGGTTTTGTAGCGAAAACTGCATATACGTCAGAGTTACGTAAAATAAATGTAGGACAAGTTTATTTACCTAAATATTTAAAAAACAAATGGCGTTACTATATACGTATTTCTGATAACGTTAACCAATCATATAAAAAAAGGCTTAAAAATAGACTTGACGAAATGCATCAACTAACAAAAGTCGCTTATTAAAGAAACATTATATCAATTATCCTTTATAGAGCTTAGTTTTGAGGGAAAATTTATATTATACAAGGATATTTTGAATAAGTATAACAAACTTGTGCCGCTACTTGATGTGTCGATATTCCGGATTTACCTTTAAATAGCTTCATTCAAATTAATAAGTTTTTTGTAAAACTCTTTTTTCAAGAAAGCACCGGATCAGACATTAAATGTTGATAATTTAAACCAAAGCTTTAATGTTTTTGCATGGCCAGTTTTACGTAACTCTGAGACATATAACAACTAGCTATGTTCGTTTTGGTACCTTGGAGATAAATACATAACGTGATTTATAATGAAATATTTCAAAAATATCCGTGTTTACAGTAAAACGTAACCGCACAAAGCTGGATCATATCATTAGTTTCCTATGTTTTGAATATATCATTTAGCTAGAATTGTTTAACTTAAATATCAATTGCTAAGTAAGAAATACCTAAAAAGATTTAAAAATTCTTAATGACTTTATGGTTGTTTGTAAGACATTTTTAAATTTCATGACGAGAGTTAAGATTTAATTATTAAATTATTATATATAATGTACTCATTACAAACATAAAAAGGATGGACCTATTGCTACGAGAGCATTATCTCCCAGGCAAGCAAAAGAAGATCATTTTCAACAATGAGTACTGTGATGGAATGTAAAATATTGTCTGATAAATGAATTATATTATAACTACAAACGTTCTGATATTTATTATTCAATCAAGGCTGGATAGATTTTTATGAAACTCGGTAAAGGCATAGTTGTAAATTTGGATTAAACCCGGTGTTTCTCGGTACGGTACTTTTGGTAAAATTTAATGTTTCGACATGTCAATAGATAACAGGATGTTTGGGAAAATCTAATATTATGATGCGTCAACAGATAACTTGGAACGTTTTTGTAAATTTTAATATTCCGACCTATTAACAGATAACACGGGATGTTTGGTAAAATTTAATATTATGATAGGTCAGTAGATCACATGGAACGTCTGATAAAATTTAATATTCCGACATGTCAATAGATTACATGGGATCTTTAGTAAAATTTAACATTCCGACATGTCAATAACAACGACAGATAATTCGACAATGTTGAATCTGTTACTCAAATATATCTGGAGAATACGACAAAATTGTTAAGATCATAATAGATAATTTATCATCAGTGTTATTAGGGTTAAGTGAAGGAAAAATCCCGTCGCCTATATTGAAAATATTGGGTAGCTAATCCTAGCAAAAAATATAAATGAAAATGATGATGAGTTGCTTAATGTGTCATGTAAGCGGGAAGAAGGAACGGATCAAGGGTAATGAGGAGTGTGCAGGGCAAGCGTTCCGGGACGAATTTTGAATGCATATATAGAAACAAAATTTTGATATCAGGTTCTATTTTTACCTTAATTTGATGGAAAAAAATAAATCAAACAATATTTGTAAAATAATTAGTCGTACAATCACATATTTAAACTTGTACCGTTTAAACTTACGTCTATTTTTCTTTTTTTTTAATTGTTTCATTTTTCGAAGTAACATTACATTATTAAATAATTGACATTACTTTAACCATAATCTTGTTTTATGCTGAAATGTCAGTAAAAAATCTCGAAAAATTATGAACGCTATTTGTAATTGATAATATTAGCTTTGAAGTTTCTATCTACTTTTTTCGATAGAAAGTATAAAAGTGAAAATGGCAAATTGATTTGTTGTTTTTTTATTAACGCAATTTATTTTTGTTACGAATTTATTTTCAATTTCATGTTTAGTAAACCACAAAACATGATTATTTGAATGATTTTATAACATGTGTGCGTTAATCTAAATTTACATAAATAAAAATTCTGTTTAAATATAAACACGAATTTACAGTATATATCTTGGCTTTAAAATAAAATTGGATTTACGCACTATACTTTTCTATTGTTACCTTATGAATTTATCATTAGTAAGAATATTTTTGTGTATTGTATGAGTTATATAAATCTAAAGTACTTGTTTCCGAAATGATAACACTTATTTTCTTCCTAACAATTTCTACAATATAAAAAGTATAAAATTGATTTGAGTAAATAGGGTTGTTTAAACTGAAAAATCTACAAAAGTTCAAATATAAAAATAAATTGACACAAAAAAACTTAGAAATATTACTTTAATTAAAATCGCAAAGGGGTATGTTATATTACTTTACGAACTCGGGTAACATTTAAAGTTTTAAAGTTGTTACAAATTTTACCACTTTTAACCAATTAAAATAATAGTCTTTTGTTATATAAGGTCCGTGTTTAATTCATTCTAATGGGGGTTTAACTATTTTATTTATTCTGTGAGTTGAGACGGGACGGTTGAAGTGATTTAATGAGAGTTATATCACGAATAATATGAAAGTTCTATTATTCGTGATGAAGTTCTCATGTGTGTTCTATTAAATGATCACATACTTACAGTTATCACGCCACGATAAATCTTCGTAATTTCTACGTCGTAAGTAAACAACCAATAACAATTGGTTGAATACCGATTAGTTATATCATTTCCTCTTCCGTTTTCATCGCTCACATTTACATTTTTTACCGCCACCTGCCTTTACGTAATCAATATTAAAATTTAGGTTGAAATTAAACAAAAGTATTTATCAGCGGAACACTTTCATTCTAAATGTAAATAAATACCACATTTTGTATACTGGGATGATCTAAAAAACTAATACATCATTTTGTAAATGATAGCAAAATATCAATTTACACCTACATATAAATGTTTCCTGGAGATTTTTATAAATACGATATATACTTTTAAAATAAGCAAATCCTTTTTGCTCCTGGAACGTTTCTAATTTTATATTTTACTTAACACGTGCTTCTTAATTAATTTGGTATCTGTAAACTCATTATTTCGACTAGTTGTTTTATATTCATTTAGAGACGCAATATAATTGAATTTTAACGTAAACCGAATCATAAATAAAGTAGAGTATAAGATAAATATATCATGCTAGTATAGCCACCTACATATTTATATCATCTTCTATCTAGATATATCTTATTTAATCTATCTTGAGATTGCATTGCTACTTAACTTAAATAGCAATGTATTCTCAGACGTGTTTTTTTATTTCATAACAACTTACATTCATTTTGTTAAAATTGTTATGCTTCCTAATTTATTTTCCTTATATGTTTTATTGTACCTAATATTTTGTTTTCCTGTTAAGAGTCCTAATTTATTTTCCTTATATCTTTTCTAGTATTTAACATTTTATTATCTTGCTAACTATATGTAACAAAGTGTTATAAACTAACTTTTGTTTTTATTATAATTACTTAAGTAATAGTATAATTACTGACGTGGTAATTTATTAAGGTAGGTACACGTAACAAGACATTGGTAGAAATATATCATATGCCAGTCGGCTTTACGATTAACCCGTTAAAGCCTATGTTCACACTTAGTCACGTAATAGACAAGCGTTATGAAAAAAAAGACATTTCAATTGAAAATTCGTTTTATTAATTATGCTCGTAAATAATAATCAATTTATTCTTAATTATGTTATAAATGTGGCTAAATAATTCATTCTTAATTATGTTATAGATATATCTGACATATATAAACTAATGGAAATAAAATATTTCTATGAAATATATTGTCTTCAAAATTACAATACCATTTTAAATATGACAATTAATTCCCTATCTTCTTTATCACTACATAAAACTACGACGTAATATTTAAAATATTCATAAAAAGACACGTTGAAAAAAAAAGAAAATTAATTTCACAATATATTTTATTTTATAGCTTGTTCTCATCGAATGTGTATTTTAATTATAAATTCATGGCATTAATAAAAATGTCTTCAAAATACCCCAATAATTAAGACTTAAACCACAAAATAAACAAAATTTATTCAAGCAGTCAACGAAGTAATTTCAATTATACCAAAGGGCCATTACCATGAAAGATAATCAGAAAAGGGCTTGCTGAAGTCGAAGCTCCACAAATTTTAAAGTTTCTAGTTGAGCACAGACAAGGAAATTTTTGAATAAGTAAGATGATGATTTTAAGGGATAAATATTTTAGTTTGTTTTGTAAGATTTTCATTTATATTTAGACTGTTTAGTCCCCAAAGCATGAAATATGGTGTTACAAGGAATACCCAAGCCTTCAATATTTATTGCATAGATTCTATAAATGATAAGACTGCCCTCAATGCATAGTTTTATGATAAATCAAAGAAATTATAGATTACATATACTGTTTCTTTGTAAAAAAGAAATTCTGGAGTCATTTTGTTAATATTTTCCAAATTATTTTAACATTTTTGTACAATTATAATCAATTAATTTCGTTTAAATTATGATTTCGTTCCGGTTCAAGGACTTGATCTAAGACTTGATTTCAAGTAATATTTGTTATGCGGGAGCATTTATAAAATTTTTGTCTATATTTGCAAATAACTATAAATGTTTACAACGCAAAACCGAACTACGAATTTTTTAAGCAATAATTACCATCTTTGAATTATATATTACATATAAAATGTTTTGTTACAGGTTCAGGTCTTTTTTGCTTCTGTGAGAAATTAGTAAAGGTATTTGTATAAAAATTGGGAACTAAATATAAAATTGTATTTCTACGTTTAACATGAAACTAACATACATTGAATCATTATGTATTAGCGGCCGCTCGCAGTTTTGTGCGCTTTGGAACCTTTTTCTACATAACAGGAAATCTTAAAACTAATGAACCCATTTTGATTAAACTTCCACTTATTCCTTCCTGAAGGAAGAGAGACGATCACTTCTTAAACATTTTTGACTTAAATATTTATTATTATTATGACAATAACATTTTATCTCCGCGAAACCTATGTTTAATTATTTGATTAGTGGAATCTTTGTACTATATATCAGGTTATGCTAGACGCATTCAATTTTTTTCTATGAAAACTTTAACTTCTTTCGATGAAATTTGTGTTTGATTTGTTATATTACTTTTTTTTAAACAAGCCCTTTTCCAAACAACCCCTTTATTTATTAGTCTCTGGGTCATAAAATGAATTGCACACCTTAAATTTCATATTTCTAGATTTAGGAGTTTCGGCTCTGTGCTGAAAAATCAGTTAGAATTTTCACCAGCTCGGGTGTTGGATTTTGACAATAAGTGTCTAATTTTTCACTTATTGAATTCTATGCTCTGTATTGAGAAATTCTAGCTTCTAGCATTAGTAATTTTGGCTCTACGTTAATTACTTCTTTGGCCAGAATAGCCCTTATATACACACACACACACACACACATATATATATATATATATATATATATATATATATATATATATATATATGTATATATATATGTATATATATATATATATATATATATACATATCTTTATATATGTAAAAAATGTCATGTTTGCAGCTTAAGTATCCTCGATTTCATTTTGTTGAATCAGTTATTCAACACATGTCTCTTTATATGTAAATAATATTGTATGTTTTTAGCTATAGTAGTTTTGGATTTGCGCTGTTAAATTAGAAAATCAGGGTATATCTTTTTATATGTGTAAAAAAAATCATATTCTTAGCTTCAGTATTTTTGGGTCTTGAATCAATCAGGACATCTCTTTACACTCGTATACGTAGATTGAGAACAGTAAGAAACTCATAAAAGGATAAATAGAGAGAAAGTTTCACTTTTTTCGAACGCAAAGAGCTATTTTATTGCAAATTCTCTGACTGGAAGAAATATTAGTGGCATTCCAAAACCGTTATATCTTGCAACATTATCGTTTAATATAATTAATACTTTCAAGCACTTAACTTCTTAACGTTTGATAGCGGAAAAAATAACTCAATGCTTTGTAAAGTATAATCATTCTTCTATGATTTTAAATTACTAAGTTGAAAATAATGTTTATTTTCATACAAATCTTGATAAGTATTAACCAATAAACGCTTAAGAATTAACCAATAAACGCTTCGATTAAGTTAAAGAATTTATAATCCATAAACTAATTAAGACTAATACTGCAAATATAACTTCACTTTTAAGAGAACCTGGATAGTAGTGCTAATAATAGACTACACACTAGTAAATAGAGTATTTGAAAACATGAAATTTAAAATGAGGAAAAATGTGATGAGCTTTAATAAGACAGCGTCAGGTTTTTAAGGCTGTTACCATAAACGTTTTATATAATAAATACATTTTCTTGGTATTTTCATGGATTAATGGTATTTTATTAATCTTACGTCTCTTCAATTCTTATTTAACAAAATGGTTCCATATCATAACATTTGTGACTAATGCAAAAGAATCCATAAACCTGGAAACAGTAGATTTGATGAATTACATAGGTCGAAATTTTTATAAGAAACGATCATAATTATATAGTTCTGAATTTCATTTAATCACGTTACAAATTAGTAAACAAAATCTAACTTAATATTATATTTATTTTTCAAAGTCATTAAGCTAATTATGTGTACTTTAATATGGCCATGATCCTCAGATCACTTTCCCTTTCAAGTAGAATTGAACATTGTATTATAATATAAAATACTACGCAAATATAAAGCCGACTGAAAATATCTTTAAAATGCGTCGTATTTCAAATACGACTTTTAAATATATACTTTTGAAATAATAAATTAAACAACTTTATTTGTAAAGCATCCCTTTTAAAATAATTAACTCACATGTTATCATAGTATATGAAACGCCCGCGCTATAGGCTCCTTATATAATGAACGCGATACGCATTACGCGTGTTTTTTTCGCTTGGTCACATTTCTCTTTAATAAATGATACGTTCAAAGGTACACTGAGCATTTAATAACGACATAAATGAGGAAGTACTTCATGACGAATAATTTTTATTATGTCTAATTTTTCCATTAAGTTAAACGTAAATCAATGGTTTGAGAGTTGTCTAATTTTGAATCATTCAAGCATCGCTTTATGTTCGTAAGAGGCTCTATTGCATCATATTTTCATTTCATGAATCCCATGGTACCTCCTAGAATACGTATAATTTATATTTATAAATATACTTATATATATATATATATATATATATATATATATATATTTATAAATATAAATTATAAATATATTATATGTATATATATTGATTTTATATCTGATTGTTTAAAAAATTATAGTAACACCAATCAATGTTATTTAAATTAGTTCTAGATATTAATGTACAACAATAAAAACAGAGCATTACGTTGTTAGAGAATTAAAGGAGTTGTCGAAAGGATGGACAGATAAATATCATTTAATGAGAAGAAAAATTATATAATTTTCTTTGCCCCTTTTCCTCTTAACCATTTTATAATATTAATTAAACATGTATAATCAAAATAATTATAACTAGATATAACAAAGGAAATTTTATGGTTAAAGCATGGTAGTATTTGTACTAAAATGTTAGTAGATTTTTTACAAATATATTCAACACATATCTGATTGCATAATCAGTTAGAGTAACAACAATCAACATTGTTTATATTAGTTTCAGATTAGTCTAAATGTATATAGATAAAAACATTACGACGTTAAAGAATCAAAGGAATTGTCGTCAGAAAGGACAGATAAACAATATTTAATGAGAAGGAAAATTATATTGCTCTCCATCTTAATCATTTCATAAGACTCCAAAATATTGGATGTATAATTTGAAAAGGACTTGTCTTCTGTTCAGGTTCAAAAACGTTTTACCTAAAAACTCAAGATTGAGCATGAATAGCTTTTAGAACCATTTCAACTTTATTTTTGACACTACTTCCATCAAAAATAATTTTAAATTTTTATCGATTCAGGAATGTTTTAAAATCCAAAATTTTTTTTCGATAATAATTTCTTTTCGTTTAAACAAAAATGCTTTTTTTCATTTCCCTATTTAAAATAATAACCCGTATTTTACGTAGAGCTTTTCATATCTCCACACTCCATGTTTATCCATATGTAAATTGTATTCATCCAAATTGTACTTGTACAAAGGAAACTTGTTTATGACGTGACATATCTCACCAAAAACAGTCATGTAAAAAAATATGCCACGTTTTCGTCGGTGTGCTCAGAAAAATATTTGGAATCTAAAAGTCGACTAACTTCATTTCAGGCTTGCATGAGAATGAATATATATATATATATATATATATATATATATATATATTTATATATATATATATAAATTTCTAAGAACCAACAATTTTTAAAATCCTAATAAATATATAAAACTTGCCAAGTTCAAACCTCATTATTAAATTAACGGTACGTTTCATTTTGTGTTTTGTAAAACGTTTAAACATTTAGAGTTTACAAGATCTATAGCTTAATTAAATAGGAACTTCTGCTTCTTTTTGGAATAACATTTTTTTAACAACTATACACATGGTGGCTGCGCCGTATATACACACAACAGGCGGTTGAGGCGGCAGGGAAAGAACGGGTGTGCGGTTGCGAGCGCGTTATATGTAAAATCGTCGTCGCCTCCTTAGCCGCCTACCGTGTGTCTATACCATTACGCGGAGCAATTCGTAACATCACGGGCCGTGGGAAGCCATCATAAGTTCTCCTAATGAAATGTACGCCAAATTTCAGTTACTTATTCAACAGAAGATTGAGTTCTGTGATCTTTATATAACTTATTATAAATGTTGAATTAATTTATATCACATTCTCGATCTACCCGACAAAACTAGTGTGTTTGTTAATTATGAGCCTAACAATTACTGTCTTGCAAAAATCTTCCAAATTGTATATAAAAAAGAAAACCTGACACATTGGATTAAATGACAGAAATAATGTACAACATTTGTGAAGAAATCGGAAAACGAAACTTTTTGTTCGATCTGAATTTAAAATAGTTATTTGACTAACTACGCGTTTAATCTTGCCACACATAAACTTAGGCTCAGTTTTATTTTTATGTAATGTTGAGAAGATTTACAAATTTTTTGTTTCTGTATCAAGTACAATCAATTTCTTTTCTTTCATATTGTAACATCATACTAACAATCGCCTATCTACACTGACCGGATACTGAGACATTTTTTGATATATTTGGAATATATTTAGACTATAAGAATATTTTTGGACTATAAGATATATTTGGAAAATATTTGGACAGCTCCCAGAGCTAACGCGTTCTTATAGTTCCAGTGTTCAATATGAAACTGTCTTGCATTTATAATATTCTTAATTTTGAACTAATAATTTCATGTCTTTGGGTTTGAAGAGAAAAAAATATGTGTATACTATTTTTAATATAATAATATACTATTTTTAACATAACCAGAGGCAACGACACCCAGTTTTCAATTGGAGAAGTTGTGTATTATGCAAATTAAAGGTGCAGTACAAAAATTACAAATAAGAATGTACTCGATCACCGGTATTTATCTAAGCGATAAACGACTCGCGAAATTTATCACATTAAAGTAAAATATTTCTTTATACACCTCCTAACATAATCTCTATTTAACCATAAGAAATTTTAGCTTAGCAGATAATATAATATTTTAATAAATATGTCCAAGGTTTATACTAGAAATTTGAAAGCTGGTGACTATGAATGATGTTGTAAATATTACAGAAATTAAAATAAGTAAAATCTTTAAGAAAAAAATAATGAAATAAAAATTATACCAAGTTTAACGGAAAATCAAACTCTTTTCTTTTATAAATATTCTTCATTTAATTTCACAAACAAACAAAATAAAAATGTCATTTTCAATTATCACTTAATATATAATTTAGCAAAGCGTTGAAATATTTTATATCATCATAGACTTTTAATTAAAAATGTCACCAAAAATAACAAGTGAACTTGGAAAATTGTTTGGTCATTACTTATTGATCTAGTTTGCTTGTAGCTGTGAATTTGTTTTAAAACAAATTAAAATAGATCATCTCAGCCAGAAAACATTTGGTTATTTATAAAAAATATTGATTTGCCTAAGTCATCGTCCATTAACCATTAAACCGATTTTACTTATATTATCGCAAAGTGTTGTTGATACCAAAAGCTTTAACTAATTAAGCGCATTGAACAGTGGGTTTGGATTTTTACAATAAAATTTACATATAACATATAAACAAGACCATTAAACTAATATTTTCCGTACAATACTTCCGTGAATACATATTAACGTACATGTGGGGCAATGTTTTATGGACTTATATATTTTTAACTTTTACCTAAATGAATTTAACCACTCTGTTTTTTTCAGTTTATATTATATTGTAAATCATTTTATTTTGTATTAATTATACGAGGTAATACACAGCGGTAATTAAAATATACCATAAATATAATATAACAATATTTGATTTTATGCAAAAAAATTTAGTACAAAAGTATTAGGAAACTACACAACTATTGCCAAACGCTTTTGAAAAAAGCACTGTCAAAATTACGAACCTGGCGTCCAAAAAACTTCGATTTTTTACAAAAACACGTCTCAAAAACATTCAGTATTTTTATTATTTATTAATTAAAATTCTAAATATAACTTAACAAAGAGTAGGATCATTATCAAAAAAATCCTTTTATAATTAAGATGTAAACGAGACGTCCAGGTACCAAAATAAACGGGAACAAAGAACTTTGGAAAGCTTTAAAATTAACATCACTTTAACCGCCTGTTCGCTTGATATGTTAAGTCGCTCAGTGGACTCAGTGTGTAATTTAAAACTTAACCGTTTCGTCACCTTTGATCTATTAAACTAAAGCCTTGTGTTAACTAACGTTGGTTTTGAGCACATACTAATAGGGTCCTCCCTATTTTGTTTACTTTGAGTGTTGAGACGGATCGGTTAAACTGTTTTGACGAAGCTTTTGTCATGGAAACTACGAAACTTCTATTCATTAAAATTTAATTTCAGTGTTTAATTTGCTTGTTTACTATGGGTGTTCACGAGAGCTAATGTGTGTATACAATAATGAATGGCTGCATGTATACAATTATTTGTATATCATAAGAAATAACAAGGAAATATTGCATTCTCCAGGTCATTCTCTTTCGTTGGGTATTACGTAAGTGCGCATCAATTGCAGCAATTTTTTTATTTCCGTTCTGTTTTAATTTAATAAAATGTTAAAATATTCGTGTCCGTTGTTTTTATTAATTCAAAATTCTCATTTTACTCATGTACTTGTATATTTTCAAAGATCAATGGATAACTATATAATCGATAACAAAACACTAATTTGTTGTACAGTAAACGATTATTAAATACAATTATCTCTCTAGGGCTTTTTTGGAATAATATTTGAAAAAAAGCCAGCAACCACAAAAATAATTTGGTGAAAATAAGTTGATAATTCGGCTAACTGTAAAATTATTTAAGTATATGTTCTATCCGAAATATAATATAAAGTAAATAAAATATTTCTTTTGAACGATTTGTTTCTTTATACAGTTACTTATATATTTACCTCATCCTCCATATATACAAGGCAAATTGCAATGTATGCCCAAACGCGTCTTCCTATTTTATAAAATTTTATATTCACCGCTGTTTAAAAATGTCTCAATTTTCTTTGCCAGTATCTTTCCTTATTTATATATCTTTTTTTAATAAGCATTAACTCAAAGTAAATTTTCTCTTCAACCATATTTTCTTCGACGACGTGTGCTTTTCAAATATTTTTATTAATTTCTAACACTTTAAATTTTACAGTTTTACCGGAAATAATGTATATAATTAAACAATTTAAAAACACTGGTGTGTGCTTACCACCACATAAAAAAAATATATGTATATATATATATATATATTTATATATATATATATATATATATATATATATATATATACATATATATATATATATATATATATATATATATATATATATATAATTATGTTTGTGAATTAATTATTCAATGAAATTTTACTCTAATATGATTTCTTCATTGCTTCCATATTCTAAGAATGAAATAATAGGTTTATGATAACTGTAAATATAAAATATTAAACACTAACTGTATACACTTGAAATATACCAAGCTTATATACAATAACATACACGTATTTTGTTAAATTATATTGAAATGAAATATTAATAAAAAATAAAACGTAATTCTTGAAACGGTGCACTCCGTGTTAGACAGTGAACTCTATTGGCCGGTGCCGAAGGGAGCCGAGTTTATCCGAATAGTGTACTCGCTTGGCCGATGCCCAAGGGAGCCGAGTTTACCCGATTCGATATCACTGACCCTAGCGTGACGACTCGATTTCGTTCCCTGCTCAGACAAAATGCGAATGGTGCGCCTATAGAAGTGTTCAACTAAAAATTTATCTTTCCTACAATTTTATTTGTCTTCAATTTGTTAGGAGGATAAAAGGAAATATGAGTTATGTTCTGATATTTATTTAAAAAAACTGCCACTATATTACTAACATTTAGATCCGTTGCACGCCTTATGACTTAAAGAACAAGAATTAAATATTTATCTCATACATTGCATTTTCCCTTATTTTTGTGATTACTCCTATAAAGTCTAAATATTTTCAATCGAAATTTTTAATCATCTGCAATAAAAAGTACTACATCACAATTCCATTAATTAGTCCTTTCATCGAAAATTTTATATAGATCCAAGGAAATTTGAAAATATTTTTTAAATAATTTTGAGGTATAATATGCAATTAAAAGTATTCTATTGAATTTAGCGACAACTGTATTTTGCTTTGAAATTTGTGTAAAATCTGACTTTAAGTTACATTAATAGAAATCAATTTTGTTAAGATCGTATTTGTGGATAACAATAAATATTGACAACCATGACGACGAAGATCTTAACAAAAATTTTATGCGAGATATTATAATTTCTTTTATTTTAAGAATTAATGTCGTCAGCGTGGTGTGTTGGGTTGATCACAGGCCTTTGACTGCACGACGCACAGCGAGAAACCAGTTCGATTCCTGGCCACTCATCATTCTGGTTGGCTGTAAGAGATTGCTCTCGTAACAATAAGTCCACCATATATATATATATATATATATATATATATGTATATATATATATATATATATATATATATAAATACATAAATACATAATTTATAAAAAAATCATGCATTAACTTTTAAGAACTATGTGGAATATCATGAATATAATAGACCATAAGTGTATCGTTTTTAATTTTAATATATCATGTTATATAATATTAGATAAAATATAACTCATAATTATTTTCCATTTTCAAGATTACAAAAATAAAGCAAAATAAAACTGAAATTATTGTTTTGTAATAAAAAAAACTAAGTGTAAATTATACTGAAAATATTTCAATGTTAGTTTCATGCCAAGCATGACTTTTGAATACATACTTTTAAAATAATATATTATAAAATCTTATTCGTAAAGCATCCACTTTCAAATAATTGGCTTATATGGTATCAATAAACAAGAAACGTATCTTTGAAAATCCGAACACCGTAAACTCCTTATGTGTTGAATGTAATACACGTTATGCGTGTTCTTAGCTCCTCGTTTTTCGTTCGGTCACGTTTTTCTTTAATTTATAATAATACGTTCGACCGTAATAAACGTAATAACGATGGAAACGGGGAAGAACTTCATGACGAATGATCGCTTTTACACCATTGAGTTAAACGCCAATTGACGGTTTGAAAGAATTTTAAACTCGGGGCATTTAAATGTATTTATACTTTATTGTAATACATTTAAACCTATACCAACGGGCTCAGAGAAATTTTTTATTAAAATGTAGTGTTAAAATGAACATTTCTAACAGCATCAACGTTTGTAATGAAACATATATATTAAGCCCTGGAAGAGATATTGGATTAATTCCAATTTAATAAGTTTTTTATTTACTGGATAAGGAGGAAAAAAATTTAGTAACTAATCATTTAAGCACAGTTCTTGTATACGACATGTGATAAATCGCAAAAATAAGAGATCCAAAAAGTATTAGTAATTTTTTAACTTCTTCAGTTATTGGAAAAATATTTATGTTTAATCCTATGAACAAGCAGTAATTTTGACAATGCCTGCAGTTTGCTCTAAACATAAAACAATGAAAAGGGAGGTTGTGGAAGAAAAGTTGGTATCAATATTTATAGAAAGGTAGCACAGAAATATTGGGATGAAATTTAGTGATAAGATAAAATTTCGCTTATTCGCTTATCTACGCGTAACCACTTATTAAGGTAGAAAAATTGGTTTTATTACAGTTTTAAAATTTTCAGATATTTGTCCAGTTTAAGGTTTAAAAATAATTTTTAATATTATTCTATAACTTTTTGAAGAAAAAAAGAAATTCTGATGAAACTAAGTTAATCTGGTCTGTAATGAATCTAAAATGTAAATACATTTACTTGGGTTTTTATTTATGCATTTAACAATTTTTTTTCTACATTGGTAACAGTACTAATACGTAAATTTTACACTTGTGCGGATGCAAATCTTAAAATAAGGATATTTCCTTTATTTAATTTTAGTACAACATAAAAACTCCGAATGTGGATCTACATACTAACGGTTTACATTTTTTACTGTCATACTGGGTTGATGTGACATACATTCTCGATTATTATTTCATTATTTCTCCAGTAATAATAGCAGGATCTCGAAAGTAACATTGACTAGATTAAAAGTGAATTGCATTTTAGCCTGAAATTTTAACTGAATCGCTGCAACAGAATCTTGACATATTCTGCACACCACTTATAAATAACGTTTATTTAGTTCTAGCTGTATAAACATAGGTAATTTATTTTCATCGTTCGCGGTAATAAGACATCCCAGATTTTTAATCAAATAATGTGTATTTGTATTAAAATTTGTCCAGTATTTTTACGTAACTCTAAATACACAAAGATTTCCTAGTTGTCCCCAAAATAATTGTGAAACAATAAAAGTTGGAAAAAAAATTATAAGAAAAAATATATTTAGGGACGTCTAATTTTTCAATTGAGGAATTTTTGTTTTTCACTTTTGACATTTTCATATGTCTAAATATTTCAATAACCTAAAAAATATTTCGAAATTAGGGAAAGGTAGAGATTTTATCCAAAAAATTTTAACCATCAAGGTAAACATTAATTATCTAAAGCTTTACAAACAATTGTACATTAAAACCACAGTAAAAAAATTAATAAATTCAAATCTTTCCTCACATATAAATAATAATCAAAAAATTATTCAATTAGCATTAATTTACACGTATACATATGTATATTTTATGATGAGGGCAACATAAAAAGAGATAAAAAATACAACGTATGAAACAGTATTGTATGCTTTTTCATTTTTTATATTCTGGAACAGAATGTCAATAAAATGTTCACAAAAAAAACCCTTACAGAATATTTATATAATGTTAAAGAATATTTGGCTTAGAGAACATTCATATACTTGACTCCAAATTTTTAACTAACTTTTCCAAAATCAACAGCATTTTTAAAAAATGTTCATTTACGAATTCTATCATTTGATGCAAAGCTGAAGTATAAACATTTAAGCTATTTTAAAGTTATAGGTTTTCAAAAAATAGCTCTTGACTCTAAATACTTTTGAGAGCAACGACATTTTTTATTCACAATATATTTACGTAAGTTAAGAATGAACTAATACTCTTGTTGGTGAATTCAATTTAAATATATTTTTAGTTGATAATAAATAGACAGAAGGCAGAGCCAAGATAGATAAGAGAAACAGATTTTTCAGATCACTTGTGAATTTAAAAAATAAAACGCTTCAAATGTCATACAAATTCTTAAAATGAAATAGTAAATTGCAAATACCACGTTGCTATAATTTTTTTCTATAAGCAGTAATATGTATGTTGAGAATGTCATATTTCCAATTTGAAATCGTATCATCCACTTGATTATTATCTTTATTCTGCATTATGATTAGACTGAGCATATCAATTCTTAATATTTTTTATAGGAATGATTATAATTATACTCAGAATCGTATAATTATTGAATAATCGTTACCATTATTTTATGACTATTTTGAAAAATATATAATTTCATAAATTTGTGAATTTGTAATATATCTAAGATTTTAATCAAGAAAATTCGGCGTGCTAAAAATTGTAACAAAGAAATAGATTCACATCATTTTTATAATATTCATACTAACGTATAGCAATTTAATATACATATTAACGTATGGAAATAACTAATTTTAGTCCCCCATTATATTATTACAACTATTATGCATAAATTACAGGGACCCAAATAAAATAAATATGTATATGTATTATTGTATTAGAACTAGTTGACTAAGTATACGACATTCGTGAGTTATGGTTATTGAACATAAATTTTGCTCACAAAGAGTAGTCACTTAATTGTGGTTTTTAAACGTAGGATGTTGTAACTTAATTAATAACTGACTTATAGTCTTGAGGCATTATGAAGATTAACTAGTTACGCTAGAAAATAAAGAAAAATTAATTATAATATTATATAATTGTAGCATGAGTACTGACACTGAAGTTTACTATAAAAAGTTTTCCTATGTAAATACTCTAAGTAACAGAGAAAACTGCATTAAATTTTATCTCGTAGAACAAAATCTCTAAAAATGATGAACGCGAGTTCATAATTTTTCAACATTGTGCTATTAAGTAATTTTCTGCATATTTTCAGGTTTCATAACACAAATATTCTACATTTGCTTATATTTTTATAAATAAACATTAATAAAGATATCGGTAAAAATTCTATGGTAGTTCAATATTATTATATTATTGTAGCTTGACTACTGACACTGAAGTTTACTCTAAACAGTTTTCCTATATAAATAATCTCTATAACAGTGAAAACTGCATCAAATTCTATCTGGTAGAACTAAATGTTGAAAATTGATGAACTTGCGTTCATCGTTTTTCTACATTGTGCTATTAAGTATTTTTGTGCATATTATCAGGTTTCGTAACACAAATATTCTACATTTTTTTTAGATTTTTGTAAATAAATATTGATAAAGATATTGGTAAAAATTCTACGGTATTTATTTATTTCTTCATAACTTTCTCCCGATTATATTCAGCACTAAATTAAGGAAAAGAAGTAAAAAATTATGTTCTGTTATTTTTTTAAATGACCGAGAGAAATCAATATATTTGGTAACTAAATTTTTTGAACCTGTCTGTAATATAAATTTTCAAAATTAAGGCCACACACACACACCCACACATGCTCTCACACACACGCACACGCACACATACATACGTGCATACGCCCACAAACACATACACGCGCACGCGCACATACAAATATAATCATTTTATCAAACCAGGTACTAGAACCCGAATTCAAAAAATGTTTCTTAATTTTTGACGCGAATAAGCTTATCTTCTACATCTCCTCCTCAAAATTTATAGCCGGAAATATTACATAATATATTAGTGACACACAACTAAGGAAAGCAACGTACAAAACTTAACAGGATAATATCCTGGATAAATGAAAAAAATTAAATTCAAAATTTTCCACCAGGAGGAAACATTTTTAATTGTATTAACTTTATGAAGGAAAATAATCATATTTTTCTAAAGTGGTGTCACAAATTTTTAGATACAGTGTAAAATGAAGTAATAAAATTTTGTTGTTAGTTACCAAGTATCTTCATTTTTTTCTGCACAATTGAAAAAATATTAGACGTTTCGTTTTCCTTCTTTTTGTTATTTTAATACTGAAAAATTACTAATATTGGATATCTAATATTTGCGTGTTACTACATGTTGTAATCATTATACTGATAACACAAATTCATTATTATTTCAAGAACCTTGATTAAATTATTAAACACTACTCATTTTTTCTCTTTACCCTATCAAATTGATCAAACTATTTATTAAATACATACTTGTCTTATTACAAATTTTGGTGTTGTTGGGAGTGTTTATTTAAGAGGTAAATTGGACAAAAAAGTCTCTGGACCCATTGGTGTAGCTGTAAATGTCTTACAATAATGTAGAAATACGTTTTAATTCTTTGATATTAAAATCCTTTCGAACCATCCATTTACATTTTACTCAACAGTATAAAAACGATCATTCCTCTTGAAGTACTTCCCCGTTTTCTACATTATTACATACTCAGTGAACTTCTGAACATACATTATATATTAAGAGATGAGCTAAAAACGCACGTAACGTGTGTCCTCACTCCTCGTGATCAACACATAAGGAGTTAAAAGTTTTCAGATTTTCAAAGATATGACGTTTTTTGTTCCTTGATATCGTGAATATAATAGAGACAGAAGTTGGAAACGACGGAAAAACTATCATAGAACGTATACCGATATCTTTATTAATACTTTTTGATAAAAATATAAACAAAATGTAGAATAATTTTATAATAGCACAATGTTGGAAAACAATGCACCCAAAGAGTGTCCATTTTCACAAAAAAATGTAATAAGAAACGAAAATCATTATATTTAGTTATAAATGAATATTACCGTGACAAGGAATAAGCCGCAACTCATGTATCAACATAATCAAATAGAATGGTGAAGAACGAAGGCATGAATCCTAAATTAATTGAGATAAATACTTTACCACTCACAGCCAGATTCTGTGATATTGAAAAATTATAAAATTTTAATAAATAAGAGAAAAATTTAAATAGATTTTTCAACTGCTTTCGTAATCCATTCTCATATTTAATATATTCTTTCCTTTATAGTTGATGTCACGATAATGTTTGGAAAGTTCTACCTAACCACACACTCATACAGTTTTGACGATAGATTCTTTCCTTTACTTAATTCTGGGTTTGCTCCCTTTATTCTTGTAAATTATATGATGTCACGATAATGTTTGGAAAGTTCTACCTAACCACACACTCATACAGTTTTGACGATAGATTCTTTCCTTTACTTAATTCTGGGTTTGCTCCCTTTATTCTTGTAAATTATATGATGTCACGATAATGTTTGGAAAGTTCTACCTAACCACACACTCATACAGTTTTGACGATAGATTCTTTCCTTTACTTAATTCTGGGTTTGCTCCCTTTATTCTTGTAAATTATATGATGTCACGATAATGTTTGGAAAGTTCTACCTAACCACACACTCATACAGTTTTGACGATAGATTCTTTCCTTTACTTAATTCTGGGTTTGCTCCCTTTATTCTTGTAAATTATATGATGTCACGATAATGTTTGGAAAGTTCTACCTAACCACACACTCATACAGTTTTGACGATAGATTCTTTCCTTTACTTAATTCTGGGTGTGCTCCCTTTATTCTTGTAAATTATATGATATACTCTGTACATTATTTATTCTTTATTCTTATATATTTTTTACAGGTATCATATTTTGAATTGAAAATTTTGTTAAAATTTTAAATGAACAAAAGTGCGATTAAAGATTTGTATGTATGAGGCATAAAATGAAAATTTGCTTATTATATACCTATATGTTTTCATAGCTTTACATATGGCGTGACATTGTACTTACTGATTTATGACAATTTTTAAAGGTAGATTTTTTTCTCTGAACTCTATAATCTTTTATGGACTTGGTACACATTCTTTGCTTTTCTCTTACTTTCGAGCATTTAGACTATGAAAAATCGGTAAATTGATAATTATATTTATGTATTCATATATGTGTTTCAGATAAAATAAATTCTTCGATTACTATATGGTAATCTATGACTTTTTATCAGTTTCCGAAAAATATTATGATCTATATTGCATCTGATATTAAGACAAATCAAATAATAGCTCATTTACAAAAATCGCTTCATCAGTTTCGACGCTATGAAAAAAATTATTAAATTTATTTACACACGTACGCTCACGTGGGTTTTTTTATAAGACTAACTTTATAATCCTTCTTCTTGTCTATAATAGTAGTTCTCTCTACATGTGTCATGTATTTTTTAAATTATGTTTAAAAGCCAATGCAGCTTCTCCGCCCGGTGTATATACAACACAAAAGTCGTTGTTTTTTAGACCTTAGTTAATATTCTTGAGAAAGTACCGAAATAAGCAAGATTTACTGTTTAATACTAATAAATAGATAAGTTTCAGCTCTGCGTTTCTTTTCACTTACAGTAATGAGACTTGTTATAAAATTTAATGAAATCTTTGGTTATAAAAGTTCAAAGCCATGAACTCAATTACTGAAAAATATTGTAATGAAAGTCACAACTTCCAAATTTTGACAGAATGACTTCATAAATTCGTAAAAATTATTAAGAAGGAAATAGTTACTTAGACATTTTTTGTAGTCAGTATGGCCATAACCGATTTGTCGTACTTTAGTTTTGTCGTTAGACTTGTCATACCTTAAGTCCACTCAGAAATTGATTCTTTAAGAATTGAAAAGCACACAAGCTTGAGAAATGTAATGACACGGTTGTGTTATGAAACTATAAGAGTTACTTAAAATTTTAGATTTGTACTTTATTAGATAGCGGGATCATTAAATCAAGAACACTGAAATTGAGCCAGTAGTTCGATCGCGGAGAAAAAATTAATTCTGTTCAGAGATAAAAAGTGTGCTATATTTATCTCTATAATATAAGATATACGAATGTAATTTTAGCAAGGTTACGTTTAGGTATACGTTTGAATAAATGAAGCGCTATAAGTAAATAGAAGAATATACTCACTTATGTTGTGATTATAACAGTTAAGATTAGGATAATAAATATCTTTATATTTAAGTACGAATAATAATCATACTAGACACGTTAGGAGTAAAATTTTGAGTGCATTTTCTATTATTGATCGCGTTTGAAAGAATATATTATCCTAAAAGTGACGTCACCTATACACGTGATCGTCTAACTTATGATAATGAAATATTTTATATCCAACTTGGATACAACGACTCGAACATTCGTATTGTTGGCACGCATATTGTTTGCATGATGCAAAAGAACGTTATTAATTTTTTTGATATATGTGTCAAACTAAATCTGTCATATAATTCGGACCAAATGTAAACCACGTATTTATCGCCAATTCTTCGTTCTGAAATAGTTGCCTGCATGTAACTCTTTTTACTTCAAACTACTAAAAAAATATATTCATAAATCTATGTGTACTAAGTTCATTACTAAAAATTTACTAGACTTTTTTCATTTATATTATTACAATCATTTTAATTAACAAAATCACATAAAAATGGAAATAAACAAATTAAAACAATACAATAATAATGCTAATATAGATAGCAACATCCACCGTAATCAAGTGCTTAACCACATACTATAATATTTTAGAAAAAATTATGAAATTGGAAATGGAAGGTAATAGTGATGGTAATGAATTAGCATGCGAAAGAAAATTGCAATCGGGCTAAGATTATTTACGTTTAAATACCTACTAAAAATTTAAATTAACATAGATTTCAAGCAACATAGATTTCAAGTTAAAAAAAAAAACTATCAAACAAGAGTGGAACCCGCACTACGAGTCTTGCGTGCAAATTTATTTATTTATAAACATTTAACGGTACATGACATTCCTGTTAAACCATTTAAAAATTTTAATTTTTTAGAATGAAAATATATTTCCTAATAAGTCTTCCACAGGCGCATATTTAAAAGAAATATACTATTGTGTGAGTTTGTGTGCGTGTGTGTGCGTGTGTGTGTGTGTGCGTGTGTGTGCGTGTGTGCGCGCGCGCGCGGGTTTGTGTGCGCGGGTGTGCGTGCGCGGGTGTGTGCGTGGGTGTGTATGGGCGGGTGTGTGCGCGTATGCGCTCGTGTGTGCGCGTGTGTGCGCATGTGTGCACGAGTGTGTGGGCTTGTGTGTGCGTGTGTGCGCGTGTATGCGTATGTGTGCGTGTGTGTGCGCGCGCGCACGCGTGTGTGTGTGTGTGTGCGCGGGTGTGTATGTGCGGGTGTGTGTATGCGGGTGTGTGCGCGTGTGTGCGTTTGTGTGTGTGTGTGTGAGTGTGTGTGTGTGCGTGTGTGTGTGTGCGTGTGTGTGTGTGTGTGCGCGCGCGCTTGAGTGTGATCGCGCGCGGGCGCGCGTATGTGCGCGCGTGTGCGCATGTGTACGCGTTTGTGCGTGTGTGTGCGTGTGTGCGCGTGTGTGTGCATGTGTGTGCGTATGTGTGCGTGTGTGTGCGTTTGTGTACAACGTAAGAAACAGTCCGGTATACCCATCACTAGCAATGTCCTTTTTTGTCTCAATTTCTTTGGCAATTTCTAACTTTAATAACGTAAGTAATAATGAAGTGACAGTGCAATATCGTTTTTACTCTTAATATTACAAAAAAAATAAATGTGAAAGAAAGGAGCAGAGTTCGGTAATAAAAACAGTTTGCTTTTTTGGCTTCGTTGATAAAGAAATTGAGTTCAAAGTGGATGCCAAATTTAATTGAACTTTGTAAAATTTACAGAAAATATTATTGCTTATTAAATTTCATATTTATTATTTACGACTGTTATCAATACTTTCATAAAATTTTAATTTCCTTAAATATTTAATTAATTAATTTTTTTTTCTCTATTGTTTTTTATTTTTCTTTGTGCAGATGAAGTACACTTAGTCCATTTACGGTCTTCCATTTTTTATTTAGAAAAATTATTCTATGCCGACACGTGACTGGCTGTCTCCTGATTCTTTTCTTTAACGAATGACCGATGTCTAATTTCATGTTAAATTTGAAGTTTCCTAGTCAAAATAGTACCTACTGATGAGTGAGTTAGTGTGAAAAGCAGAGATTTCCTGACTTCAATAACTATTTGAATTAAGTTTATAAAATTTAAGATTAAATGTAATCGAGGAGAGGGTAAAAGGCCTAAACGACAATCTAAGTTGAAAAGTATATAAATTAAATATGTGTTACTTAACAGAGGATCGAAAATAGCTCGAAATTTTCTGAACTTTCTAAAAAAATGCCATAAATTTATTTAGAGAAAATGTTTTTATATTGATATTTTCGATGGAAATGGAGACACCTGATATACTGGTCCTACCAGTAGTATATTAGTTAAGTATTATGATATTTTCATTTATAAAAAAGTTAAAAATAACCGACAGTTTTCCAAGTCAATACTTTGATTTTTAAATTTTTTTTAATAGCCCTTTTTCACAATTAATGCCACGAATATTGATTGTAAAGGAAGGGAATATTTTAAATATGAGAACTTTTTAAAAACTTGTAATGTAACATTTCGTCTTAGTTTTAGTGTAAAGTATATTGTTTAGATTTGTGAATTTTGTTTAGGTGGTGTACATACCTACATCGTACAAGAATAGACTGTATTAGTTTTTTTAATTAGAATTTTTATGATGAATTCACAAAATATAAAACCAAATATATAAAAAATAATTCCATATTCATAATAAACTACGTTAAAAGTTCTTTTCAATGATTTATAATTTGCGTGTTCGTCGTAAGATTAATTTTTAAAGAATTTATTTCTCTGTCGTTTTGAAACTACTGGACAATTTTTGTCCATCTACAAACTTAGCCTCGATATAAATTGAAACTATTTTTATGTAACGCACTACATATTTCGTTACATCTCTTACGCATAAATATACAAACCTTCAAGGTGACTTCAGATTTTGTATCTACGGATCATAATGGAAGAAGATATAGTTAAATCGCATCAAAATTCAAAAGTCAAGAGCTTTGTAATAGTAAAATTCTCCTAAAATATATAATTGTTATGTTTTTAACGTGATCGTATTAAAATTTTACATAAATCTCAAAGCGTGGATATAGCCATTAAGCAAAAGTTTCAGGTTGCTTTAAATTACTTCATAAAGTGAGTATTTTATCTTAATGTTGTTTGAAATGAGCATAGTACGCCGTTATATCAAAATTAATAGGCAATAAAAGAGCTATATTCGGAGTTACTTGGTTGTGAAGTAAACAAATTAAATATTTAAAAAATAAAAAAAAATCTGTGTCGCCAGCATAATGTCCTTGGTTGGGTTACTAACATATATAAAAACACAAAGAGACACTAATTTTATTTGTACAGGTCTTGAACATAAAGAAGCAAAGTCAGAATCGAAAAGTGTTAAAAGTTTTATCAGTAGCAATAAATCTAAGCTTAATGTTTTAGAGATGGCATGTTAAGTATTTTAGTGTGGGGCTTTCCCGCGAAAAAACATTGTATTTTCCCTGTTTTAATCACTAATTTTTCTTTTACAAATATGATTATTTTCATTTGAATTGGTAGATTTATTGTTTAAGTCTATTCAGGTAGAAACACTTACGACCAGGTGATTAAGGATTAAGGGTCAATATTTTTTTCCTTTGGACCGACTGAACATTTTTTTTTATATTTATTGTTACTATGTTGAAAAACAGTGGCTTTTTAACTTTTTTACTTAATTCTATGGGTAAATTACGTGATAAATTTTTAACTTTTTATTTCAAAATACTAGATTGTGAAAAAGTCTTTAAAATAGAGAATATTCGTACTCAATAACCAACGTGACATTTGTTTGATTTCTCACTTATTATTTCCCAGGGCTCTTCTTACATATTTTTGAATGTTTATAATATAAAGTGATATGTCACCATCGATCAAATGAAGTGACATATTTTATTTAAATAATTCTATTCCATACTACTCTATATAATTCTATTCTACACACCATTCTATTTAAAATTTTATTATATTTAAAAATCGCGGTATCTACCTAACAGCACTAATGCTTTTATGGCAATTTGATCAGGTTTCAAGCCTTCATTCATAAGCATTTTACTGGATTATGTTGATACATGGATTTGGCTTGTCCCTTGTCACTCCAATATTAATTTTTATATAAATATAATGATTTTCGCTTCTTATTATTTTTTTTATCACAGCTTTGTGTTCGTTGTTTTCTAACATTGTGCTACAAATTAATTTTTTTAATGTTCTCGGTTTCACAACATAAAAATTCTACATTTTGTTTAAATATTTATAATTAATTATTGATACCGTTATCGATAAAGATTCTAAGATAGTTCTTCCGTTGTTTACAACTTTCTTCCGATTATATTTACGGTATAAAGGAATAAGAAACGTTATATCTTTGTAAATTCGAACAATATAATCACCTTATGTGATGAGCACGAGGAGCCCGTTACGAGCACGTTACGAGCATTCTTAGCTCCTCAAGACCATTGATCATTTTATACCATTGGGTGATGCGTAAACTGATGGTTTAAAAGTATTTTAATCTCAAAGCATTCAAGCATATGGATACATTATTATAAGATATTCAAAGCCAAACCAACAGGCCTAGAGGTTTTTTTATCTTAAAATGAACTTTTCCAATAGCACAAATATTTGTAATAAGACAAGTTTATTGTAAGCCCTAGAAAAGGTATTGCTCCTGCTTTAATTTATATATCAAATATATTCTAATTGGTTTTAGAAAGTATATATATATATATATATATATATATATATATATATATATATACATACATGTAAAGTTCAAAGAAAGTGAAAATGAAGGAATAGAATATTTTATTTTAAATTATACAAAACGTATTTCATTTTGCTAATTTGAAATTTTACTCCTTAATTTATTCCACATTTCTTGAAAAATATTATTAAAGAAGTACAACTTCTGTCTACAATGATGCAAGAATGTATTTAATTATTTACTAGAAAGTAGTATTAATTATTATTTAAATACTAGAAAATTGAATATATTTGGAGTTAATTTTGTAGAAATTCATTATTCACAATTAAATGAAACTACGTGATGTAGTATTATTTCTACTTTCTTTAATTTCTTTACCACGACCTAGGTTTCGTTGTATTACAACATCTTCAGGTAGGATATTAGCAAAGATTAATTATTATATGTAAGATATTAGCAATGAAGAATCTTTGCTAATATCCCACCTGAAGATGTAATACAACGAAACCTAGGTCATGGAAAAGAAATTAAAGAAAGTAGAAATAATACTACATCACGTAGTTTCATTTAATTGTAAATACTAGAAAGTAATATATTGGTATTATATTACGTTAAACATGCCATCTCAGTTCATTCTTAAACAGGCCGTCTCACCTCAGCTTTAAGTACGACCTCTCAGTTCAGCCTTAAATACACCACCTCAATTCATACTTAAATGCGTTATCTTTTTCAGCCTTAGACACACTATCTCAGTTCATCCTTAAATACGTCATATCAGTTCATCTTTAAGTATGCCATCTCGGTTAATCCTTAAATACGTCGTCTCAGTTAATTATTAACTACGCCGTTTTAAATTCAACCTTGAATACGCCGTGTCAGTAGGGCCTTAAATATATCATCTCAGTTCAGCCTTAAATATGCCATCTCGTTTCATCCTAAAATAAGTGATCTCAGTTCATTATTAAATACTCCATCTCAGTTCAGCCTTAAATACGTCATCTCAATTCATCCTTAAACACGCCGAAATCTTCCGCCATTATGCAGCCTAAAACAAGCCGTTTCAGTTCGATCTTAAATATGTCATTTCATATTTAAGGGTGATCATCAGTTCATCCTTAAATATGCCATCCCGATTCGATTCGATTCACTTTGCCTCCAAAGCATAAAGTTGTTTTTTTGTTATAGTTATGACAGTAGCTCTGCTAGATAACATTTCACTTACGTAACTTTTTTTATAGAAATATTCCAGGCTAACCACTTGGATGTGATTTTTTTATTATTTTTTCAATTATTAGACTTTCCACATTTATTTATATATTCAATCATTCTCGATTACCAAAATCACATAATCGTGGAACTAAACAAATTATTTAATGTACTGCGAGGGAAATATGATATAAGTAAAATGATAATGCAAATATATATATATATATATATATATATATATATATATATATATATATATATATATATATATATATATATATAACACCTACAATAATTAATAAATTAATAACTCACTAAATATCTTGGCAGAAGAACAAATTTAAATACTGAAAGTAATAGTAAAAGCAATAAGCACCGTTTTACTTTAACTAGCGAGTGAAAGGAAATTGAAATCAGGCTAAGAATGTTTTCATTTAAATACCTACAGAAGATTAAAGTTAACTTTTATGAAAAATTTGAATTGAAATTAACATCGATAACAAGCAGCATGAAAAATTTAAGTTAAAAAAATAATGTAAGCATACTTGTTTTATGAAATAATTATTTATTTTCTTAAATACAAATGTTATTTTATAAGTTCCATAATCGGTTAAGCTATAGCTGTCAAATCTATAATAATTGAATAAGGTGATATATATATGTGATTACACATTCTCTATACACTCTCTACTTTATTTTGAGGCAAGTAATATGTCTGGCATGCCTATCAGTAGCAATATTCTTTTCAATCTTTTTATAGTCTCAATTTCTTTGGTAATTTCCAGGAATTTTAAGAGTGTAACAGTTCCATGTGGTTTTTATGTCTAATGTGAAAAAACGGGCTAAGTTCTTCAAAAAGAATGTGCATTTGCTGGTCTCACTGATAAAGGAATTTAATTTATTTGCAGAAAAATATCTTTGTTCAAAACGAAAGGTATTTTTTTTAAATTTTGAATTTTTAATCTTTGTATTGTAAATAATACGCGCGTGAAAGCTTGCCAAAGTTTAAATGGTATGCAGTAATTTTTTTTCCTTTTGATCAATATTGTTTTTCTACAAGCTTTAAAGAATTATAAACGAAATTGATATTCATTTAGATTCTTCTGAAGACATAGCCAACAGGCTAGTTACACTTATTACCAATATTCGTACCTTTTAATATATATTTTTTATTTGGCGTCAGAATTTTTACAAAGTTTTATTACAATAAAATTTTACATTAATTATTATTTTTCTCTTTTACGTGATTCCCTTTTTTCCTCATTTGTTTTCTATATTTTCTTGCACAAATGAAATGTTAGAGCTCGTCTCCCACTTTTTTTGCGCTTATTACGTTTTTTGTTTATGTTTTGAAATATGGTAACATTTTGTTTTGTTCGAACAGATAATTGGCAGTTTTCCGGTTTTATACTTTAAGTGTGTCCGATGAAGTGACTATGAAAATTTAAATTTCTATGTCATAGAAGAAGTATAGGTTTTAATGAATGAGTTAAGGTTAATAATATAGCCTTATTTGGACATTAATATCTCAAGATTTCTTGTTACCTTTATAAAATTTAGGATTTTAGATAGTTTGAAACCCATTGGACCCAACAAGACGTTTGTCCATTACAAACAAAATTACAAATGAATACAATGTTTTAATTTTCTTTGTCAAAATGGTTCACAAAAATGTTGTCATTATCTGTCTTTTTTTCTTTTACACACATATCTGACACAGCTTCGTCAGTCTAGATAATTTTCCAGTATTTTTATGAGTATTAGTCATCATAGCCTAAAAGTGAGGGACTTGAGCTAGTAGCTTTGAATAATAATAGAAAGATTTACGTCCATAGAACTCAGCTGATCGACTGCCATTTGATATCACAGTAGTTTTCTTCAGTCTATTCATTTGAAGTGGCAAATAAATTTGGAGAAAATATTGTTGAATTGGTATCTTTGATGGAAGCGGTGACACGTAGTATGCTGGCTCTACAAGCCATAAATTGATCGAACATTACATAATGATAATTTATAAAAAGTAATGGACATAATTGAAACTAGCTTGTAAAGTTCATGTAATACTACTACTATACTTGGAACACCAGTGGAGATACATTTTTAGCGTGAAATAACTAACAACAACGTAAAAGGATTAAAATTGCTCTTTTCTGGATGACAGAATAATTTTATTGCAAATACTCTTACTTACTATAATATTTAGCTGAGTTTAATGTCCTAAATTTTCTTATTATCTACTTTTTGTGCTTACTGATACACGTACACAATATTTGTTGACAGATATACGCAAAACGTCACTTCACTAAACTTGGGCCGACAAAAATAAATGTCACAAGAAAGTGTCAGATTCGATTCTTTTTTATGCAAAGCCTTGTATCATTTTGCCTTGCCTTGTGTCACCCATTCGCCTAACATAAATAATACAAGGCCCATTCGGCTAACATGAATGACACAAGGCCCATTCGGCTAACATGAGAAAAAATTCCATTGTAAATTCGTATGCACTTTCCAAAACAAGAAGAAAAAGTAAAATAACTGAAAAGCACAAATTACATATATAGAAAGACTGCGAAATTCATAATATTATATACCCCAAGATAGTTTCTATATTATAACGAATCCAAAGACACCTCATTTTTTTAAATTACTTTAATAATTTCGTGAATATCAGAGAACAAACTTACATTCATACATGCATAGCATGTGAAATTCAAAACGTTATATATTTTAAGACACAATCTGGATTAAGACGAATCTAAGAATTCCTACTTTGTTGAAATGACTTTAAAAGTTTAGTCTAAACGAGGAATATACCCAGTACATAGCTGATGAAATTCATGACCCTTCCTCTGCCGTAGTCGGGTAATACCGAGTTCACGCGTCGTGCAGTTTTGAAACATTCTTGAAATTAATGCAGTTTTACCACCCATTAGCATACTTGGTTATTCCGGATATATTACATACCATTAAGAGTGCAGTTCTTACTTTAATTTATTGGAGTTCGAAGATGAGATACTCTAACACTTCAAATAAATATTAAATATTATGACAAATTTCTTGAAGCTACCACTGCTATAAGCAAGAATCAATTTATATTTTCAAGGCTGTAAACGAAAAACCGTGACTAATAGCAACATCTAGCATATTTTATAAGGAAATAAAAATTAAGAAGAACTTTGATAATTCTGTTAATATTATATAATAGATACACAAATTGACTATAGACAGATTGTTTTATAACCAAATTTTCTATATTTATTTTGATTGTTGTTTTAAATAAAATTACTTTATTTAATAAAAAATGTACAAATTACAAGAATTTGTTATTTTTTATAATAGGTAATGATTAAGTTACTGTTACAGAAGTTTCTATACAGAAGAGTTAAGTAGTAAAATTTAACTCGTTAAATAACTATTTACGATTTATAACAACTCTAGTGAACCGACTTGAACAATTTTACAAATATTGTATAACACTAATAAATTAGCCACTTTATCTAATTATGATGCTGGACATGTATTTTTTACCATTGTAATATAGCTAACCCGCAAATCGTGTCATACGTACCATCGTGTTATATAACTTTTCACACAAATTCAACATGAATAACAGTCTGTATGCAAAATATGTATGTAAATGTAGCTCATTGCTTTATGGAAAAAAATTGTTTTGAATCATCTAGTGTCAAATGACTAGTTATACTGTGCAGCTAAGCAACCCTTTTTTTTCAACTGACAAACTTAAATAAATTAAATATTACAAATTATTTGAAAAAAATTATCAACTAATTATGAAATACAACGCTTAATTAGAAGCAAGAGTTATTTAATTTATTTGTTGCATTATTTTGAGTATTTATACGCTATCAGCATCTGTAGTACATTTTCAAAAATGTAGAGTTAAAAAAATAAATTTCTGTTTTAATTTTCAACATACTCGCATTTCATGAAAATATTTTATATATTTTATTATGCTCTTGTATTATTTTGTCACGGATAAATGTGTATGAGTTTGTCAATAAAAACTATACATTGAACGATTTTCAAAGAATTGATCAAGATAATCTAGTTAATGTGTATTGGTGAAAATATTCTAAAGGTGTTCTCATGAAAATATAAATAATATTCATATTTTTATTAGTCGCGTATTGATATCTAATAATTAAGAAAATAACATAGTCGGTCTTGATAATTTAACTTTTTCATAGATATTATATCAAGGAAGATATTTAGATAGATAGATAGATATTTACACACACACACACACACACACACATATATATATGTATATATATATATATAAATACAGAAGACTATTACTTTTTTAAGTATTTAATAAATATACACATTAAATATTTTCTACCTTGTATAAAATTTAAACCAGTGTTAACATAATCGAACATTGAATATATTTGGCGTTAATTTTGTAGAAATTCATTATTCACAATTAAATGAAACTACGTGATGTAATATTATTTCTACTTTCTTTAAGTTCTTTACCACGACCTAGGTTTCGTTGTATTACAATACCTTCAGGTAGGTTATTAGCAACTCTTTATTACTCTTAATTACTCTTGCTGATCTTGAAGACCTTTGCTAATAGCCCACTTAAAGTTGTTGTAATACAACGAAACCTAGGTCGTGGTAAAAAACTTAAAGAAAGTAGAAATAATACTACATCACGTAGTTTCATTTAATTGTGAATAATCGAACATGCCAGTTTTGTAAAGCGATAAACAATTCACACAGTATTTATGTTTTATATGGAATTTAAGATATTTTCAAAATCATAATTATTTAATAAATCGGTTCTTGTTGGTAAATTTTAACCAATAATTTACCAACTCTGCTTCATTTTAAAAAAATACATTTACATAAAACTCTGACAAAGTTAAGCAATCAGTTTTTTTTACCATGAAACTTTGAAAATTCACATTTCTTAATTTGTGCCGTATTTCTTCAATTCGAGTTACTTAGACCAGGTGCTACGAAGGAGAAAGATACTTCAAGTCGATTTAAACAAAATTTTGTTAGCGGATTTCTTTGCTTTGTATTACTTTAATCAACCCAATGATAACAAAATAGCTAGTACTTATTATAATTATATAAATAATTATACAAATAAACTATTAAATTGCAGCAATTGATTATATTAAATGAAAAAACTGAATTAGGAACAAGAAACGTAATTTTACTGTTTGACAGCAGATGACCGAAAAGTTCTGGCTGGGAATTCAGTCAATTTCCTAATCAATAACTATGTATCTTCTATAATATTGATGCCATCAAATGCCTCATAAATATGCGCGCATCGGTTGAATTTAGTTCGCCTTAGTGCATGAAAGCATATTTGTTCATTTAAGACGTAGACAATTTTGCAACGTTATAAGTTTTCTCTGTAAACCTGTATAATTAATATATTGTATGTGTTTAACTGGCTATAAAATTTCAATTATAAATTTTGTCCCTGTCTTTTTTGACATTCCGTTTTTACGTGTGGGTCGTATATCATTATTTATTGTATCATTTACAGAAAGAAGTCTTTTTTACTTCGTGAAAAATGTAAAAATGGCAATACGGGCAATCCGTGAATATGGGCATCCAATAGTGTGTGTATGCATGCGCGTGTGCGTGTACCTGTATGTGCGCGCGGGTTGTTTTGTGAGCTTGTGTTTTTGTATGAACTTATCAATAATGCAAATCCAAAACATTTCTTTTGTTTTAATTAATCAATATCAGTCCTGTTTGATTTGTAGTAAGGGACAATAAAAAGACTTTTACCATACTAACTTAAAACTTGCTTACAATGGCCAAAAAATTCACCGGTATGTGAATTTTTAGTTGCAATAATTTTTTAATTGACTCCTTGCAATTTTCCTACAAAATTGCTCTCAATTTGACTGTATCAATTAATTTTATTGATATTATATATGACTGAATATAATAACCACAAATACAATTACCTAACTAGAACAAAGTTCCAAAGAGACGAGAAAATTATTTCACATGAAATTACCATGAAATTCGAATGTGAATCATAATAATACTATTGTCACATCTGAATAATTTTAATACGTAAAAATTACAAAATAAGAAGGAAAACATGGTTACTTGAATTACATATACTATATATGTACCACAACATCTAAATATGATGATAAAATTCATCGTGACGGTTTGTAATACAGCAAAAGCTAATCTTATGTATTTGTCATGTTCTTTGTAATTTGAAAAAATTGAGCGATGATAAATACGAAGGAAAAAAGTTGTCCTGTAAAAATTTAGTAGTAAAACCTAATACACCAATTATATCATAAAAACTTACTTTACGATATAGAAACAATTTCTAAATCGGATCATTATTTACAAAATTGAATTTTATGTAAATAATGTCTTTATTATACTGACCATGCATAAATTAGTGTACCTCGTATCACGCACACACACACATACACACACACGCACGCACACACACACATACACACATACACACATACACACATGTATGTGTATCACAAACTCTGTCGTACATTGTGATGCAAAAATGTCTATGATAGGGGCACGAGGATTCTAATACACACCCAAGAATGGTGAATAAAAGTGAAAATATGAATTAAATAATTTATCTGAATCCATCGTATAGAGTATCAAAAATAAGATTTAAAAACCAATTCACTTTTGAATTGGTTGTTTTTAAATCTTGTTTTTAAATCTTATCTGTAAAAAGAATGAAGAAATAATTCATAGAATTTCACACAAGAAAAAAATTGTTTCAAATTTGCTTTTAAAATTGTTATGATATGATAATCTTTTTTCTGTTAAGACGCATAAATTGTTCTCTTAAAAATAGTGTATTTATACTTGTCCCTTTTTGAAACGATTCAATATTTTTTTTAAAAACTTGTTCCTACCTTGCTTCCAGAAAGCTAAGTATTTTTGTTTTAATTTTAATCGTTTACAGCGTATTAAAAAGAAACCTAAAAAGTTTATTAAAAACAAGGGTTAATAAAAAAAATACTTTAGACTCGAATGTACGTATGTTCGTAGTATGCAAGCCTTCTGTCGGATTATCGCAAAATGGCTATTAATAGTTTTGAATAAAGAATTCATTTTTTCAAGATAAATAAAATTGTTGATCATCTCGGTACATTCCGTTCCATCTTTTTTTTGGAAACATTTTAACAAAAATGAGAAAAAATGATTTTGGAACCAACGAAGTTCAAAATACTAAGAGAATCGATGGGACGTAAAGACAATTGACCACTATATATATACGAGATTTAACCCCAAAACAAACACAATAGAAATATTCTACAGTAGTAAAAATGATGCCATAAATTCAGATTCTATCAATATTTTTCATCAAAAACTTCTTATAAAATTAAAAATAAGTAAATAAATCCGGTCAATAATTAACCTTAAAATTTAACGGTCATCAACCAACTACACAGGTGTAATAACAAAATCTGTTGATGCAAGCTTGATTAATCAAAATACTTGATTAATTAAATAAGTAGCTTAAGCTAACCTGGGATACGTAATCAGCCCAATCTGGGATAAGTATTAATTTCACATTATTCGACGTGATAACATCTATGGTATAGATGTCTTACAAAATGCTGATACAATTCTTATACGCCACCGATGTCCCACGGAACATTTTACAATCTACGGGATTGTCAGTTAGAAAGGTGTGTTCTAGATGTTAGTGTTGTCTATTTGTGTTGTCCACCTGTTTGTAATCGTTTTTACCTTAACCATGTAAAAACGATTATAAACAGTTTATTGAAAAATCACAATGATTTTTAGCCGATTGTTGAATGATTAAATTACTGATGTTAGATCTGTTTAATAGGATATATGTAAACGAATTACAAAAAATGTCTGGGAAGTTCTATATGAACAATCTTTTTAAGAAAAATATTATTTTAGCACCATAGTTGGTTTTGTCCGCAGTGGGCGAAATTCAATTCCACACCATCGAAAAGGTATCTTTTTTTTTAAATTAAATTTCCATAATATTATACTTCAATATATATTTATTCTTGCTCATTTAAACAATAAATGTACGCGTGTATTTGGTAGTGTCTGACGCACTATACATCTAGTTTGATGGCATTTTTCCACTTTAATTTTAGGTGATTCATTATCATAATACATATACTACAGTTCAGACCGCCGGTATTCTGGTCTAAAAATAACAAATAGTTTTTCTTTTTACCTTAAATTTTTCTTTTGTAGTTTACAAATAACTGGTCGCTAGCGATGTGCCACCTAAATCAAGAATTGTAGCTTGCCGAGGTTTGCGTGGCATTTGGATGGTTAAAAATAATATATTAGCGCTTCGATCGGGTAAATGATAATAAGCAAATAGAGCGCACTAAATAACCATCAGCAAATTTTATAGTTTCGACATTTATTAGATCGTTTTTAAGGAATAGCTTTATTAAATGACTGTTTATTTTGCGTGTTGCAAGTAAATATCAATGACGTATATCACTGAATTTTCATCTAATAGCGGAATATACTGAAAAATAAGATATCCTTATTTTAATTAACCGCGCTAATTGTTTTTATAAATTAATAGTAATAAGCGACTTTTCATAAATTCTAATTATGTCTACTATTAAAGAACTCTAAAACATAAGGATGTGCAAGTATGTGCGAATTTAAACTAAAAATACCAGAACTTTAATTGAGCTGGATTTTTTTTTACTTTCTTTTAAATAATTGTATATACATAGAGGATAGAGTAAACAAACCTATTTGGCCACCTTGGCCAATCCTTGGCATGACATCCGGCGGCTTCACTTGCAAGAGGCACTACGACAGAGCAAATTCATTCAGCCCTGTTCCAGTTCCGTTTGCAGTTCATTTCAGTTCCGGTTCAGTTTATAGTTCAGTTCGATTTCTAGTGATTGGCAGTTTAACGGTGATATTAAATTTCTTATACAGTATTTTAAATTGTCTTACAACCGGTGAGCAGTATTCATTGATAGTCTATCCAACAAGCTATTTGTAAACTTCATAATCAACGACGACATATCTGGTGAATGCCAATTCCTTCAATCCATAAATAGTCACGTGTGTGTCTACTGCCTGTCATGCCCACACAAAAAGGCGTGTTCACATTTTTTTTAATCAAGTGAGATGCTTGTGAACAGCCAGAGCCGCCCCTACAATTTGACCGCTCAGGGCAATGGCCCAATTGGCCCATATGTGAATATACTACTATGTGTGTGCTAATATTAAGGAAGGATATTTTGGAAGCAATTTTTACTGAACTGATTTTATATTATGAAATAAACCGGGTCATTTTAGACACTTTGTTAAATAGTACATAAACAACATAAAATCGCTGCGAATTTCGAATTCATCTAATGCAGTGACTTAATCATGAGACGCTGAAGTCAGATACTTTGGAAACCAGATGGAAAAATTACATCAAGATACGTGGTGACCTAGTTGACAAAGGAAAATAAATTTATAAACAACTCTATTTATTTTTCCATTTCAGAATGGACAAATTCTTTGTTTTTGCAAACGATTTTATTTCATTTATCGGAAATGTAGCGAATTGCAGACTATTATTTTATTACATTATTATCAAAGTCGTATAAGGTACAGTAAAACCATTATCCAAAAATAACTGAAAAAATACTTTTAAAATTTGATCATCATGAAATCGTTCGATGGGGTTGTTCGATTTGATTAATCAGTTTATAAAATATTTCAAGAGATTTTTAAAAAATAATTAGATTGATTTTAATGAAACTTTTATAAATTTGTATACAGGATACAGACTGATTATTTTGTTTTCATGTCTTTCAAAAATTTTCTCCTTAAAATTTTATTTTGTTTGAGTTAAAAGAGATTTTTTTATTTATATGCAAATTTTACTTTTGTTAAGACGAACTATGGGCACTGTGTTCTTCATTGCTAAAACCTTAACGTCCTTACTAATTTCACTAGTAAGTAAAGAATAAACTTGTAAACAAAACTAACATATATATAATAAGTTGGAAAATATTTCAAATATTTCGAATTGTTATTAAAGCTGCTAAATGGTTTTAAGTTTAAATTTTTACCTCGTCAAAATCGTATTGGCGATGCGCGAAAATTATCATATATAAATAAATATATACATTTCTATATATATACATATATATATATATATATATATAAATAAATATACACATTTATATATATATATATATATATATATATGTTTAATTGAAATATAGTATTATGGAAATTTAATTTCCTATCACGAAAGAGATATCTTTCCGATGGTGTGAAATTAAATTTCGGCCCAGCGCGAATAAAAAAAACTATGATACTAAAAAGTAATATATTTCTTAAAAAGGTTTTCCAAATCATTCCTTTTCATATAGAACTTCCCAAAAATTTAAAAAAATAAAAGTTCTTACTTTTTTAATTAATTTACGTATATCCTATTAAATAAATCAAACATCAGTAATTTAATCATTAAACAATCATATGTATATATAGACATATATATATATATATATATATATATATATATATATATATATATATACATATATAAACACATCAAAATTCATTAATTATCCATTTCGAGAATAATGAGGTCGGTCTCAATCCCCTTCGCTCTCTGTGCGTAGATGTGCTTCAGGTTAGAAACCCCTCTTGTGAAGACATATCACTCAAAACGATTAAAATGTATCGTTTATTTACTTTATGTTCAATATGTTTCGATTCACAAATGTATGAACAATCTTGGTGTATTTCAATAATCTAGAATATTATACCAGTGATTTTATTTTGTGTTCAGTATATTTTTTTAATATTTTGTGGGTAATTTTATTTACCAATAAATTTCGACTCTCTAAAATTAATAGAATTGTAAATAAATAAGTATATCAATAATTTTTTTTTTGTCTTTGGAATAGAGTTTATGTTTAGTTACAGAGAAATAGAGAAAGATTTTCTTAGACATGTGGTGAAGAAATTTGGTTTTAATTTTTCCTTATTTATTGTGCGGGTAGAAATTGGTTTTAAGGGCTTTTAGATAGGGATTAATTAAATATATCCTCTTTTTTAATGTAATTTTGCATTGGAATGATATTAATATTTTATAATTCAATAGAAGAATATTGTTTTTGTATATTTATAAACTTTTCTGAAACTATTCCAAAAATTCAATTTTAGGTGTATTAGTGAAAAAATTAATAAAGTGCGCAATATTTATCAATATTTTTGTTTAAGCTGTTTCTTAGTCAGTTTATTTGCCCATATGCCCCTTAAAAATTATATTCTAAACCTCTGAAAAAACTATAAGCGCCCACGAGATACTGAATTTTCAAATTACTGAAATTTTTATTTAAATTTTCTTTCTTTTATTTTTATATTTTAGTTAACAGGAGTTAAAAATAAAACACCTAATTTTGAGGAGACATTTCTAAATATATTTTATTGATGTAAATTAAACTTTAAGTCAGGCTGTCTTTTGAAATACTAAAAACACGTGCTTAAAATAGCTATTAAGGATCTGGCGATAGTGTGTCTTTAATTGTTTCGTATCTCTCGTCTACTGCGATTTACAATGTATTACATGCATATTTCAATTGTTACCCAAGAACTATCATGTAACTAAAATATGCCTTGCAGTACCTGAAAGGAAACAATGAATAATGGAAAAGACGTAAATTTTGCATCACAATTTTAATATTCTCTGATTTGTATTGAGAGATATAAGGGGCCGGCAAATATTTCTACTTTCTATTGTTAAATCACTTAACTAACTTAAAATTCCACTAAAAGTTTAGTAAATTATTTGCAAAATAGTCAAAAATTAATTAAAATGTCATAAAAATTAGGAGCCAGAGATTAAAGAAAAATAAACGCCGACGAAAAAAATAATAATAAAATCGGCGAAAAAAATAATAATGTATTAATAGTGATGGTCTCGCACACAAAAGTCGATAAGTTTCGCTTAACCTGTTACTGCGAAAAACACACGCAAATAAATATTCAAACAATTTCAATCTAACTTTGTACATAAGACGCCATTTACCAAATACAACTCCGGTACAAGTATATCATTCCAAGTGTCACCACTTTCCCAAGAAAATTAATAAAACCAGGGAAAGTTGTTTCAGCCATGTCAACGTAACGTCCTTGAGAGGGCTACAGGTGTATACCTGTATATAATTATGAATTTACAGAGAGATGGCTTAGTTCTAGATTATATAGAGATCAAACTTTGGGTGATATTCGAATAAATATAATCTTCAAAAATAATAATCCTTATCTAAGAAAAATATAACTCTACATAGATTATATAGAATAATTTACAGTAACATCAAATAATTTCTTTAAACTTCAAATTAACTATTGTAGAAAGTGCCGTTAAATAATTTATTTAATTTTGGTGCCAAAAAAGGATACAATTGAAATAATAAATGTTCTATTATGAAAAAAAACTGCCAAGAGCGAGACTGACTCACACATCGAAATTTCCGATATGGAGTTACTTTATTTGTCAGAAGTCATCGCTACTAGACTTATTGGTGCAATAAATATTTAATAAAATCTATAATTAAGTACTGTAAATAAGTAGTTTTTATTGTTCGTAGATTAAGTAGTTTTGGTAATGAGTGGGGGAGGGGGAGAAAAATCGACTTCTTCACATTTTTTGGTATATCTCTTAAGATATACCAAGTAAAATTATGAGAAAAATGTTTTTGATCTATTCCCAGTAGGAAAATAATTCCATATATTCAAAATACACAGTAGCAGATTAGTTCAGTGTGGAAAGTTACGACACAGTTGTGTTTTCATTTTTCATTTACTTTTTTTAAACTCTTTTATTTGTAAATCGGTAGTGCAACATTTTTTGACATTACTATGCCTTCAACGTGAAAAATTCGACGGTTACGAAATTTGTAGCAACTTATTTCAGAAAAAATGACGTAACGGTTTATTCGATTCGCATCGTGTTAATATAGTTACGTGATGATGATAAAAGTATATTATGTTCATCTGTCATCTCCTGTTCGAGCGCGCTGATATTCGAGGATTGAAATCTCGTAGTTAGTAGTGCATTTTAAGCGGTCATAACATGGATACATATGATTCGACGCAAAATCTGTAACATATTTTTACAAGTGGACTATAAACATACGTTTTCGTTATTATAAGATTTTTTCAGCGTTTATGACAAAAATATAAATAATTTCATGATCTCTCATTATATGTGGAAAATATATAATAAAAACTCGTCCATACGCACACAACCTGTTTGAATAACGAATCCAAACATATGCAACTTACTTCTAATTCAAATATACCTTTCTTTGAAAATTTGTAAATATTCATGGGTATTTGATATATATTAGAAAATAGTATGAAATATTTCTAAAATCATGATGATTGCAATTAAATGAAGTGCTGATTTTTCATTAATTTAAAAGAAAAAACATCGAAACGCGCAGTTCGTGTCAGCGCGAAAGATTTATCATGAAAACGTTGGAATGAAATCATAAGATGTGTTTTGTATTAATATGTAGTTTAATTGCCTCTGGTAACTGCGTTTCCTTACAGTTGGGTTCTCTACGCCCAGTAGATATGTATGTAATGCACTTAGCAATGGGAGTCGAGCAAAGCTGTAGCACACTGAGCCTCGATTGCACATACCGTTTCGTGCTTAATAACATGATAATCTACCGCAGCACCCTCCATTGATATACATGTATTGATGTATGGGCCTTGATGCACGACGTTGACAAAACGACGATTTTTGGTGATCGCAATACATATTCGTCGGGCGTTGTCACGTTGCCATCGATCCCTATATTATCACCGTTTTGCACATTGCTTTCCAACATTTGCACTAAATCCGTGAACGTTTGGACTATTGCTGGACGCAGTATATCTGATGGGTGATCACCTTGCGTTTTTTTTTCATTTTATTTTCAACCCTGCCGTAGCTCTCACATTTACTCGGCCTTAAATATTTTAGGTTTTTCGGATTCCTTTTGGTGTAAGTTTTTCTATGATTTGTATTTTCCAAAATTCTGAGCTTATTTTCGGTTCCTATGAGATGACATGTTTTATTTTGGTAATTTTTCATGATATCAATTTTTACTTATATTCGCGAATATTTTTATTGCCGCATTTTACTTCCTAGTACTGCTCCTCAAACTGTTCACAATGACAGCTAAATGAACATTCTAGCTAAACAAATTTTCACGCTATACTATTTTATAACTTTATACTACGCTAATTTGCAATAATCACGTGCATGCACCTACACTAGTTCAATAAGTTGAAAAGCGAAACAAGTGCACTACAAATACGGACAGATATGTTTTATCCGTTATAGGCTTAACTATTATTAACGTATTGGGTATAAATGCACTATACTACCAGGAACATTTCGACATTTTTTTTGAAATCATATGAAAGTATATACATTAAAAATTATATATCTGGAAAGAAATTCTGCAGCAGATGATTATTTATTATAAAAAAAATAATTTGAAAATTTTTGTACCTGACGACTTTGCTTGCGGGATAATATGTTTTAAACTTTATTTTTTCCACTTACTTTATTTTTTTTTATCACTAAGCACTTATTACACAATTGAAAGCAAAACTTAATTATAAATTATCATTTATAATAATTATAAATAAGTAAATTTAGTTATTTAATTAAAATGTTTTTTTAACCTGTCACTTTCACCACTACATTTTCTTTTTGTACCAACATTCAGAAAACGATAAAGTCTATTTGTCTATGGTTTATATTTCGAATCATAACATCTTTATTTTTATTTTTGATTATATGGCGTTTGTTCTCTCCAGAAGGAACTTTTGCCAATATCAAGTGTGGAAAAAAGGCTAAGTAACACTGATTAAGTCATATTTCGTATATTTGTCATTGTTCCTTGTTAACAAAAGAATGAACACTATAATAAAAATGAAATAAAAAGTTGGCTACAATTAAATAAAAAGAAGAAAATTAAATTATAATATAAAGATAGTATAAAATAAGTATATACAAATAAATATAAAAACAAAAATAAATAAGAATATAAATGCGAAAAATTTTATTTTTTGATGTCGTTCTTTCTTATGAACCGAATTATTAATCCTAAAATGGGTTTGTTTATTTAGCTGTTTATTTAAATTAAGTCCAGTTAGTATAGTTCAAGCTCAGCTCAGTCCGCCGGCGGGTCAGGCTGGGCTGGGATTTTGCTAAAAATTGTTAAAAGGTAATAAAATTAATAGGTTGGGTTGGGTTGGGTTGCGTTGGATTGGGTTGCGTTGGATTGGGTTGCGTTGGGTTGGGTTGCGTTGGGTTGGGTTGCGTTGCGTTGGGTTGCGTTGCGTTGGGTTGCGTTGCGTTGGGTTGCGTTGCGTTGGGTTGCGTTGCGTTGGGTTGCGTTGCGTTGCGTTGGGTTGGGTTGGGTTGGGTTGGGTTGGGTTGGGTTGGGTTGTGTTGGATTGGGTTGTGTTGGGTTGGGTTGTGTTGGGTTGGGTTGGGTTGGATTGGGTTGGGTTGGGTTGGGTTGGATTGGGTTGGGTTGGGTTGGGTTGTGTTGGGTTGGGTTGGGTTGGGTTGGGTTGGGTTGGGTTGGGTTGGGTTGGGTTGGGTTGGGTTGGGTTGGGTTGGGTTGGGTTGGGTTGGTTTGGTTTGGGTTGGGTTGGGTTGGGTTGGTTTGGGTTGGGTTGTGTTGGGTTGGGTTGGGTTGGGTTGGGTTTTTGTTGGGTTGGGTTGGGTTGAGTTGGGTTGTGTTGTGTTGGGTTGGGTTGGGTTGGGTTGGGTTGGGTTGGGTTTGGTTCGGTTCGGACAATATTTATTATTGATATTTAAATTCAGTTCAGGTCTGGCTGGGATTTTGTTTATATACTTACAATTAATTTTTTGTTTTGTATACTTACAATATTTTTTTTTTGAAAACATAATTTTTTTATGGAAGTTATTTATTAAACAATATTTTTTTAATACATTAGCCACGGCCGGTAATTATTTTAGTTACATTTATATGTATATATGTATATATACACAAATTAAAAACCATAATTATATTTATATAGCAATGGCAATTGGAAAACTAGATAGACATAAATTAAAAAAAAACTGTAAATAATAGATTCAAAGATAGTAAAACCTATTAAGTTGGTATAATTGATAATTTTTCTTATTTGACGTTTAAGGCTATTAAAAATTACATTGTTTTAACGTAATTTCAAAAATGTATTTTAAGCGATTTAATTTCATTAATTTCTTATTACTTTAAGTTTGTGTCAAATGTGTAGTGTCTAGTGATAAATTTATTGTGAATATAGCGAGAAATAACCATGTAATTTACAAATTTCGACATATTTCTGCTGAGCATTTTTTTTTGAAAATGGTTTTTTTATAATAAATAATCATCAGCTATAGAATTTCTGCCCTGATATATAGTTTTTAATGATTTAAAAAAAATGTCGAAATGTTCCTGGGTGTAAAGCGCATATGTTCCAGGTATTGCTAGTCTCGTAGTTTAAATCTGACGGTATTTGTAACTCAACAAAGTTTAATCAGCTATAGAATAGACGACAAAAGTTGTTTATTTCACATTATTTCACGACAAAAGTTGTTTACTATCAACCATCGCAGAAATAAATATATAATTAAGTTTTGAAAGATTTTACAAAATTTTGTCCCGTTTTATTACTCTTTCGTTCTACTTGAATATAGATTTGAATCGTAATAAATGATTTTAATGGGTTTTGAAATTGGTCGGGCTGACTGATGATGAAATTTAGATTAAATTGTGCATTTTCATTCCCACATTTTAACATCTACTAGTTTTATCATAAAAAATATTAGCGTTTTCACGATAGTACATAACAAAGGCGGCAGCTACAACATAAATGATTACCCTGGAAATATTATATCGCGCAAGGTTCACGTTGATTGTGAGGTATTTATGGATCCCTCAGGTACAACCGGTGGGGAATCGATTTAAAATTCATCTGTCTACTAATATTTCATCGAAAGATCCATTATTTTCAGTTTTTGTACACAAATCTGTAATACTTTACAGAATCTGCTTGTTTTCCAAAAATATAACATGGTATTTAGGATTCCGTATGCAAAGCATGCCAAATAAACCCTATTACTAAGCCACCGCCGTCCATCTGTCCATTCATCTGGCTGTCTATTACAAGACTATATCATTTGAACTGTAATGGGTAGACACTTGAAATTGTCACAAAACGCATGGCCTATATCAAGGAAAATAAGTTAAAAAGTCAATAAGTGATGTCGCAAGGGGAAGAAAATGAAATATAAACAAAAAATCTTAAATAAATGCATTTTTTCTATGTTTTTTGTTCTTGCGCCCCGCAAAAATATTAAACTTTTGCATACTCTACAATAAAACAACAAATAAAAAAATATGAAATTCTGAAAACTGATAACAAATCATAATAAAATATGAACTGGAATCTTTGATAATAGCCCACCGGAAGATGTTGTAATACAACGAAACTTAGATCGTGGTAAAGAACTTAAAGAAAATAGATATGATAATACATCACGTAGTTTCATTTAATTGTGAATAATGAATTTCTACAAAATTAACGCCAAATATATTAAATAAAATATGGGTAATTAAGCTTATATCTCAAAATATGAGTGGTAGACTCGCCAGGTGGCGTAGCGGTTGCTAATAAGGACGACTATTGTAGAAACACGAAAAAGTTTATTTGGAACAAAATATTAACATCATTCAATTATTATAGCCTAATCTGATAAATGATGAATTGTTTGCGACATAAATTCATACCTCTTGCAATACAAACAAAAGTTATTTGTATCTTGACTTTGATCACATTTACTTTCTACAAGTTTAAAGATAGAGAAAGACTCTCGTACTATTTACATGATCTAATGTAAATGTCAATGGAATTGTTTTAATTTTGGTAATAGAGTAAAATTAACCTACATGTTTTCTGGAATGAATATTTAACTTAAATTAATTACGATTATCGTATTTTTAAACGACTGAATAATGGAAATATTTATGTGATAACTAGTAGTGTTTAATCAAATAAATTATTTAAGTTAATTTAAAATTATTTATTTTAATATGCACATTAATAAGCTTTTTTAATAAACATTTAGACATTCGGACGTTGCTAAAGTGCTCTGAATCAACTTAACATCACATTCATTTAGAGGTAACGACTTAAGAAAAGTTGGATTTATAATGTGTTATTTATTTTAAAAAAGATTGGATACAAAGTCGGTAGCATAATATTCGTTTAAATGAGATAGGGCACTATTTTTTAATTAAATTGGATAATAATTTAATTAAAAAATAGTGCCCTCTAATTCGTTGAAACTTTAAGAATGCAATACCACAGAGACAGTTTAAAGTTCCATTACCACTCTTTTTTTAAAAGAAATAAACAATAAAACCTAAAATTCTTGGAGAACATTCAAATTACACTGTAAGAAAAGCAGCTTATATATTTCATAGAATCATTAATGCAGTTTGCTAAAAATTATGAACTAATGCAATTAGAAGTTATTCGTAATACACTTTCTTCATTAATAGTATTTCAATATTTTCATATTCACAATTCATTTAAACGAAACATTTTTGGTATGTAAAACTCTTTTCTACGTTGCTATTTCTCGTAATGTGTAATCGTGGACAAAAATCTTTTTTTCAATTTGTCCCTTCCTTCCGAATAAAACCCTTATCGTCAAATTATAAATAATCGACATTTATTTTAAAATTTTATTAATCTATAATGGTTACATTGCGTTATTTGATTTCAAGGCATTTGTCTTTGATATTAGAAACTGCTTAACCAACAATTCTTATTTATATTTGATAATTAAATTCTGTCATATTAACGATGTAGCCAATTTTATACAGTTTCTTCGTTTTCTCTAGTACTTTTTTATATTCCATCGAAAACCGTATTGTTTTAAAATAACATGTAACCTCATCTACTGAAAAAAATTATATTTTTTTATTATCATAACACGGGCTGTAACGCCGTGGATGAAGAAAAAATACTGTAATGAAAATATTTAGTTACGAAAATTTGGTCGACTAACGAATATTTTTGGGACGGGTGTAGCCTGTGGGGAAATTAATTTAAAAATGTATCCGTTCTGTATTCGTATTTATACTCATAAAGTTCTGTACTCGTTGAAATTAAATAGAAATGTAACGTTCAACTTTTGCTTAACTCTGTATCGAAGTAATAAATCTAAAACCTACGTATATATATCTCAGCCTATTATTATCATATATTCGTTTTAAATCTCTTTCAAAACATAGATTCTTACAGAGTTTTAATTTAAGGTTATTCCTTGGTTAATAAACATAATTTTTTAGGCTCTGCTGTTCTTTGTTAGGTTTTGCATAAAGATCACGTGTTTTCAGAGAGCAGTACTGAAAGTGGCCTTGACCAATTGTAAGAAATTAAAGGGTGAGAATATATAGCATCAATAGGAGTAAATTTTGTTAAAATAAAAAACTTGGGGAGGTTAAGTTCAATTATGTCATTATTATATTTTTTTCCTAAATTTGAGATATAATTTTATTAATCTTATCAGTTTTATTTTCTCGGACTCTTTCTAGTAACTCTATTTGAATTTAACCATTTCAATTTTCACAAATTATGTAACGTAAAATGCTATACAAAAACAGTGTTGAAATTATTATAACACGATATTTTATTTGACGTATGAAATGAGAAAAAGAAACACCATATATACACAACATTTAAAAGAAAATGACTTACATAATTTGCATCTTCTAAAATTGTTCTGTAAACATTTTAGAGTTTTGGCTATTAAGATACGTATACCTCGTTAATATGCTTTACTTTTTAATTTCAAACCAAGTTTCTGCATTAGAATGTCTTCGAGAGAAACGACTGACTAAGGACTGATATAAGGTTTTCGTCTTTTTCCTTATAAATACGGAGCACAAAAATGTTATTAATATCTAAAAACCAATTCTGATCATGATGTCGTATAACTTTATACTCTTTAAGATTTAATGAAAAGTGCATAAGAAACGTAACCCTGAAGAAAACTTAAATATTATTTGACTTTCAATGAAATTATTATTAAATAAAATATATGTTTAAGGTAATTTATCTAATCTCATGTCTAAATTATAAGCTAAGGTTATAAGCAAATGAAATATATAATTTAAAAATATTCAAACTTTTCCAAGTAAGCGTCAGCACTGTCAACCAAAATTGTGTTATCAGTTTACACCAATATTATAATCCTGGCGGTAAGAATTTATAAATAAACATTGCTTATTTTTTGTATATATACATATATATATATATATATATATATATATATATATATATATATATGTATATATATATATATATATATATAATAAATAATTTATTTTGAGTTGTTGCTATCTGGCAGGATTTTATTTCTTTTCACTTGCCCCAGTTTCGGGCATGTTGTATGGAGCCTTGAAGGATGTACCGGATAACATTCATATTCGGTCTGACCATATAGCCGAAAAAGGGCCCCTTTGTCTCTTTCAGTTTATTTTGCTCCTAGGAATAGTTTTTATAGTCTGTATTCTTTGCACAGAATTATTTGTGAGACTATTGTTTGTGGATAGTTTTGTCTTTGTTTCCAGATCTAGAAGAATAAACGTATTAGTTCATTTAATAGTCCAGGGTATCGGCAGCATTTTGCGTTAGCACTACATTTTTTATTATATATTGTATATTTGACATTTTACATTTCACATTTAATATTTTATTTTTTTTATTTTATATTTTATAGCAATTAGAGTATTTTTAATTTATTAGCAATTAGAGTAAGTTTACAATGTCTTCTTTACTTGCATAGTTTTTTATTATAGTGGTCCTAAGTTTCTTACTTACGGAGAAACTAATGTATTAGAGTAACCGTAAAGATTAGCGTAATGTTGAATTACTTGTGACTAAATTATACATATTCATTTATGTGATGTCGTAATTATTTCTGCAGTCATATCTATAGATTAGTATTTGAAGTAGCAGGAAATAATACTTACTTTAATTCGCTGTAATATTTTTTTACTATTTTGGGGTTTAAAGTGGTTTGTTAATTTTTAAATATTGAATTTGCGACTTGTGGGCATTAGCATAAAATTAATAGACCAATCAATGCTTGAAGAATGCTTGACTTTTACATGAAATTAATCTGTACGAAGATAAAATAATAAATGTTATATTTATTTAATAAAATAATTCAATAATAGGTGGGAAACGATCAGAAGAAAATTTACTAAAAATTACAAAAAGTTAGCAATATGGTAATTCTGATTGTTCTCAAATTTTGAGTCTTTCACATCCATCACCACGAGTTAAGAACTTTGCAAGGCTATTTGGTCACAAGTGGTTCAATTTCAAGTAATCTATAGTAATATATAATAAAATTCATTTAATAGAAAAATTCTCATTCATCTACTGTCTTCCATGAATTATATTAGGATATCACACCTATTATATGTATTACAGATTTGTATATTACTGACGTATAATATATGAAGAAATGTGGAAAAATATATAGCCATTTAGTGCTAACCATTTTAGTGATTATAAGCGTATAGTGATCTCGTTTTATTGTTAAATGTTTGATAGCTGAAATGTTCGTGAGGGTTGAACGCAGATGGGATTTTCTTTGGATAGACAATATTTTGAATAAAATATATATAACACTTCCGTGTCGTAAGGAGATGGACATTAACATTTATTTTGGCTTATTGAATGCAAAAATATGGATTTTCAAAGCGTATATCCAATAATTTATAATTAACGTCCATCCTCAATAAATTTCCTCGAGACCTTATACTCAGTAATTGTCAAAATTTAATGCGATCATAGATATTACATTAAAAATTGGTTAAAAGTTTACGTTGATTAAAATAGTTCCATGTTACATTAATTATTCAAAAACTAAAATCAGTGACAACCGTAATTAATTAGGCAAAAATATGGATTTTCAAAGAGTATATACAAGAATTTATAATTAACCTCCATCCTCAATAAATTTCCAGGAGACCTCATCTTCAGTAATTTTCAGAATATAATGCGATCATAAATATTACATTAAAAATTGATTAAAAATTAACGTGGATTAAAAGTTATCCATGTTACATTAATTACTCAATAATTAAAATTAATAATAACCGTAATTAATTAACGCAATTATTGAAGTGGTTTTCAGATTTAATATTTCATATTCATCACAGGTTCGTTCAAGAGCTCATGAAAATTTAAATTTATATATATTTATTTATTATCTAAATATAATATAATCCATGTTTTGCAAACGAGTTAACAAACTGAAGTATTGCCTGTGCTATAATAATCAAACTTTCCTGTGATTTATCAATTTTTAGATATCGTTATCAACCATATTCTTGCGTTGAAAGCAATGTTCGAAAGATTAGTTATTATTTCCTGAAGACTTCTTAATTAAATTCAAAACTGAAGAATGATAAACAAATTAAACTAGTTTTAGATTTTTCTTGTAATGCAACTTGCTTTGGAAGCATGAGATCGTGGGTATAGATAGATACTAAATAGATCCTTAAATTACAGTTATGGTCGATCGTATTAGAAGTTTCTTTCAATTCGTAAGTAAAGTTTTATAAATAAAAGGATATCCATGATGCGCTGGTAGCTTACTAGTAATAACTATTGGATACGTGCATTTGGGTACAAGTATATTCTCCTGAAAAATTTCAATACAATTTTAACCGTTTGTTTTTAATACAATTTTAATGTAACTAGATATGTGTTTCATGCGATATTATTTAATATGTATTAAGTTAACTTTAAGGAGAAAGTTTTCCAATCAGTTGATTCGTCATTATAAAATAATTATTAAATATTATATTTACTATTACAAAAAAATTAGAAAAAAACTTATTTTTGAAACTGATTTTTGTTTCATTATAATTTCAGAAATCCAATAACAATAATATATATATATATATATATATATATATATATATATATATATATATATATATATATATATATACATATATGTATATTTTTATTTATTTTTCTTAGTACTCATGTGCATGTTGATATATGATGTACAATTTAAAGTATGTTTAAAACTTTGTTATTAGTTTACATAAATTCTTTTTGAGACGTTTAGTTTTGATTTTATTTAACATTAATATTATTAATTAACACTTGTAAACTTTCACATCACAATTACTCAAACGATTTTCGTAAATTTATGTAAATTTACCCCAGGATAGAATTTATTTATAAGAACTTAATTCTTATTTATTACTTAAAGCTAATATTTTTCTATTTACAGACATAATTCACGAATAAACAAATTCATAGCAAAAATATGGTTAGTCAATTGAAGATATTTCCTCAAATATTTTTTGTCATGTGCAAATATCTTTCACAGTTGATTTTCCAATTTTTCGAAGTAAAAAAAATAAATAAAAATTGATGAGACTTTAAATTTTATATACTGTGAAAGATTTCACAACCGTATATTTAAATATAAATCTATGTATAAAATACTCGTATGTTATATTTTTACTTATTTTGAATTTATTTATACGAGTAATTTATTTATACTAGTAATAAATTGTCTACAATAGACGCATTTATACTTTCTTTAACATCATTTTAGTCTATTAATTTTTTAATACGTTATCAATACAAACTATTAAAAAATATTGAGTAACGTTTTCTAGTTTAATGCAGAAGAAAAAAAAAGAGTTATGTTTTGTCTTCATATTATACCAAGAAGTTGACAATAAAAGGAAAATATGATTCGCCAAGCACAAATTCAACTTCTTATCGCATGAATTGAATTATTGTTTTTTAAAGATATATCATTCAGGAAAGTGGTATGACATTCAGGAAAGTGGTTCAGATATATTTAATCTCGATTCATAATAGTATAAAATCAGTCAATCAGGTTTCATTTCAAACTTTTATCGATAGGTTGCATACAATATAAATTTTCCCTAGCGAATAACTATAATGTGAGATAGTATAAGCAACAACCTTGGATCATGTAACTTGCAACCCTTTGATATAAAACTTATAAACTATGAATTTTTTTCCGCAGATTAAATAAAAAAAGAAATATTTCATCTCCCAAAAATTTTCTAATTATTATTTAATGCTCTGCCAAATAAAAAGTTTCATAACAATTGCTCAGTTGTTGCAAAAAGTAAACTAGTTTGATTATTAGAAATAAATGAGTTTGGTCTCAAGTCGCGAGGTAAACTTTTGTCCGAATATAATTTTCTAATTGTTATTTGCCTTAATTAATGACAAAACATTTTTTTTATGAAGATCAGTAAAGCAAAATTTGCAAAAAATAAAATGAATATATATATATATATTTATATATATATATATATATATATATATATATATATATATATATGTATAGATTTAAATTGAAAAAATATTTTGATTTGTAATTCACGGAGCATTTTTTCGCATCGAAACATTGATAAAATTAACTATTTATTACTACAATGCTCACTTGCTCGCCTAACATTTTTTTTTGTTATACTTTTAATTATATTGTATTTAAAATCACCATTTAAAATGCATGTATGCCAATGAATACAAACTCCAATGCCTATAGGTTACTCGTTTCACCAAAAGATACTTATAAAAGTAGTTATATGAATTGACATATATTTTGTAATCGTTTTTAATTTTTCGTGTACTAGATGACTAAATCTATCATACCGTATCAGATATGGTTTGACGTACCTAAAAAACAGAATGGCTATGAAACCAATATATTTGAAATGTTTTTGAATTATGACAAGATAATATAGCCATTAATATTTAAAATACAGAACAAGAATTTGACATAAAAAATATAATATTAAATGAGATCATCAGTTCCGAAGTGATTTATTTTTTCGATACGATACATACATGTGTATAATCTTACCATTTATCCCGGCGTGATTCATGGCTGGTTTCTGAGAAAATTTTATAAAATAGATATCTATTTCACAACTTTTTTATATAAATAATTTCAAGTAAAAGAGTTATGGAATACATATCTATTCCACAAAAAGTACTCAGAAACTGGCCATCAGTAAAGCAAAAAATATCGCAAGAGACCACAGTTTAGAATTTCATGAGACATCATAAATCCTTGATAGATTATCAATAACATCAAGGACTCTTTTGTTATGATTAAAAAACGTTATAATAGAGGATTTTGCTGATTTCCAAACTCAGAATCAGTTTCTCTGTCATGATGTAGTGATGACATCATGTAAAACATTTTACGTAATTTACATACATAAGAAAATTTAGTAACGTCTTTTTGGAATCGAAATATTATTGTATTTACTTTGCCACTTTTTCTAAACTGGAGGAATGCAAGTTTTTTTAACACGAAAATTTCCAACAGCAGTGTGTTTATGATTATTTAACAAAATTTTCTGCTGCTTCATAACTTGTGAAAAATATTATCCATTGTAACTTTACATAAAGATTGTATATATCGATCAATTACATCAAACGGTTTAATACTGAGAGCATAAGGATTGTCTTCAAGTAATATCTTTATAAAAAATCGTTACAAGATAATCATTAGTAAATTTGTTCTTGTTTCTTCAATAAATTATTCGATGTTATTGAGTTATTATTCTGGTACCCGCATTTTGTGGCTTAATCTGATAAGTTAGTTTCGTGTTGCTTTGAGCGTTAGCTTCGTAGCTACTATTATATACATGTAATTAGTTTAACCTTGCTTAGGATCTTGGGTAAATCTAGAAGCCTAAAATGTTCTATTTTATTTACAGTACGTGAATATGTACAGCTTTTGTACTATTCCGTAACGAAATTGTTACGTTTTCATGGTTTGGTATTACAACTTTAAGAGTTTCTATATATGTATATATATATATATATATATATATATATATATATATATATATATGTGTGTGTAAACGAAGTGAGTGATACTTCATTCAGCATGAAGTTTGCATATGAGCTGTGCTAGCTGTCACTTGGACATGTCGCCACGCCACGATAGAAAAATAGGTTATGTTCTTAGAAACGATCAATGAATTATAATATGATATAGTATAATATTTTAATACTTAATTGATACAAACTAGTGAAGCAATAGCTTTAAATGTTGTTTCTCTTTTCAGGTGAGTTTGTGATTAATTAACGTTATAAATTGTCTCTAATTCTGAATTGTTTACACTCCTTATCTGATCGTTTTTTGTTCTATCATTATTTTTTATCTTAAACCAACATTGTGATTCGGGATGGTAACGTGTACCTTTATTTTCTTTTTCACAAATTTTACACGGACTAACCATGGGCCTTACATTTTTATCTTTAATTTTACTTTCGGAAGCTATTATCTTTTTATCAAATGTTTTTTTATTTACCATGTGCTCTAAACTTCTTATATTATTAAATAAATCTTGAGTTTCCTTTAAATTATTTCTATCAATTTTATCCGCAATGAAATTCGGTAATCCGGTGGCGATTAGATCAATTAGAGTATGTTTATCTATGGACCAATTTATTTCTAATAGCAGTTTCTCTTTTTTTAATGCATACTCCAGTAATGAGCCCTGTCTATATTTAAATAACATTGCATACCTGATCGGTGACCAACTCTTATCTGCATATGTCTCACTAAAGTTTTGTTTCCACATAGCCCATTCTGAATTTATTGTGTATTTAATCAGCATAGAATATATATATATATATATATATATATATATATATATATATATATATATATATACATATATATATATATATATATATATATATATATTATATATATATATATGTAAACGAAGTGAGTGATACTTCATTCAGCATGAAGTTTGCATATGAGCTGTGCTAGCTGTCACTTGGACACGTGTACACGTTACCATCCCGAATCACAATGTTGGTTTAAGATAAAAAATAATGATAGAACAAAAAACGATCAGATAAGGAGTGTAAACAATTCAGAATTAGAGACTGAACTAAATGAAATTAACCAAAAAAACCGGTAGTGCCGCCATTAATTAAAATTAAATTACTAATAAATGACATTTTAGAAACATCAGGAATCTATGATTCAGGATCCAATGTGTCCTTAATAAATTCAAGGTTATTATCTTTAAAAAAAATACCAACTCATTATAAAAAAGCAGGTTTGAAAACAATTAATGGCGTAAAAAAATCAATAGGAATGGTAACTTTAAAACTAAAAATTTTTGAAATTGAAAAACTTGTTGATATTTTTGTTATAGATGAAGAAAACTTCGACTATAATTTTCTAGTTGGATTAGATTGTATACAAAAATTTAAATTAACTCAAAATGAGAATTTAGAAATCATGCAAAATATCCACAACAATAACAATAAGATAAAATACATAAAAAACAAAGAAAAACAACCTATAATCACAAAACACTTTAATGAAAATATAAGGGTCAATGATTTTGATATTACGATAAATCATTTAGATCATAAAAAAATATCTGATATTGATCAATTGATATGCAAATATAATTCAATTTTCACTAAAGATAAATATGATATAGGTACAGTAAAAGGTTACGAAGCACATATTGATCTGTTGATAGATAAGTACTGCAGTAAGAGACCATATAGGTGCTCTATTGAGGACATGAAAGAAATTGAACATCAAATATCAAAACTACTAGAAAATAATTTAATCGAGGAATCTTATAGCCCTTTTGCGGCTCCGGTAACACTAGCATTTAAAAAAGAAGAAGGAAGAAGATCAAGGCTTTGCATAGATTTTCGAGAATTGAATAAGATTGTAGTTCCCCAATCGCAACCGTTTCCTCTAATCGATGATTTAATGATAAAAACGAGGAAATGTAAATTTTTTTCAACACTTGATGTGAACTCGGCGTTTTGGTCCATACCTCTTAAGATTGAAGATAGAAAAAAAAACTGCATTTGTTACCCAGAATGCACACTATCAGTGGACATGTTTACCTTTTGGCTTAAAAACTTCGCCCGCCATTTTTCAGAGAATCCTGAGTAGTATTATAAGAAAGCATAAATTGTCAGATTTTACTGTTAATTACATAGATGATATTTTAGTATTTTCAGAAACGTTTGAGAAACATATAGAACACTTATGCTTCTTATTGGAAGCAATCTTAAAAGAAGGTTTAAATTAAAATTCACGAAATGTAACTTTGCACAGGACTCGGTAAAATATCTAGGGCATATAATAAAAAACAACACGGTAACTCCGTTAAAGGATAATTTAATTGCCATAAAAGAATTTCCGATTCCAAAAACACAAAAAAACGTTCGTCAATTTTTGGGAAAAATAAATTTCTATGGAAAATATGTACCAAATATGTCAATAACGCTGGATCCATTACATAATTTATTAGGAAAAAGAGAAAAATTTGTCTGGTCCGATAAATGTCAAGAATCATTTGATACTATAAAAAAACTACTTTGCTCAAAACCAATCCTAGCAATCTTTGATACAGACTTACCAATCAATATCTATACAGATGCTAGCATACAAGGCATAGCTGCAATCTTAAAACAAATTCAACCCAATGGTGATGAAAAACCTTGCGCATATTTTTCCAAAAAATTAAACAATTCCCAAAAACAGAGAAAAACTATATATCTTGAGTGTCTGGCTATAAAAGAGGCGGTTAAATACTGGCAACATTGGCTTATAGGAAAAACATTCACGGTTTTTTCAGATCACAAACCCTTAGAAAAAATGAATATAAAAGCCAGAACGGATGAAGAACTGGGAGATCTTACGTTTTATTTGTCGCAATTCAATTTTAAAATAATATATTCTCCGGGAAAATATAATATAGAGGCAGATACCTTAAGCAGAAACCCAGTGTTAGAACCAGATGAAAATGAAGAAAGTGGTTTAAAAGTAGTTAATTTTATCAAAATAGAAGATATACAACAAGATCAAAATAAAAAGGAAGATATAAAAGAGAATATAAATAAAATTATTTATAAAAATAATATATATTATAAAAAGATTGGAAAACATGAAAAGATTATACTAACTGAAGACTTTAGTAAACATATTATAAAACAAGTTCATCACTACTATTGCCACATAGGAAAACAAAAAAAAAAAATTAAACCCTTTTACCAAGCTAAACATTTATTAGACAACATAAAAAAAATATGCGAAAACTGTGACGTTTGTATAAAAAATAAATCAAGAGGAGCATACAAGTTTGGACTAATGTCTCACTTAGGACCAGCCACACATCCGTTCGAAATAGTGTCTATAGATACCATAGGTGGATTTGGTGGTGCACGTTCAACAAAAACGAATTTACATCTTCTAGTAGATCACTTCACTCTTTACGTCTACATTTTGACATCGAAAACTCAGAATGCAAACGACTTTATAAAACTAGTCCAAAGAGTAACACAAGATTATAAAATAGACTTGATTCTGTCAGACCAATATCCGGGTATAAATTCAAAAGAATTTAAGTATTTTTTAGAAAAGGAAGGTATACCTATAGTGTTCACTGCAGTAAATGAACCTTTTACTAATGGATTGAACGAAAGATTAAACTAAACATTGGTTAATAAAATTCGTTGTAAAATTAATGAAAAAAGAGATAAGATCGCTTGGACTACCATTGCTCACGAATGCACAAACAAATATAACGAAACCGAACATAATGTGACAGGGTTCTCCCCAAAATATTTACTGCAGGGAAAAAGTGTGGACATTCTACCAAACGAACTGAAACAAAATAAATTACGGAATCAACATTTAATACGAGACCGGAAGATTGCCTTAGAAAATAGTATAAAATCACATAATTATAATAAAAAAGATTTGATAAAAACAGAAAAAATTATGAATTTGAAGTAGGAGATTTAGTATATGTTGAAAACGGAAATCGGTTAAACCGAAAAAAACTAGATGAATTGAAAATTGGTCCATATCAAAGTATAGAGAAAATATCTAATTCAATTTACAAAGTAAACACGGGACACAAAAAGGTACAGTCAAACCTTTTCCACATAACAAAACTCGTTCCAGTGGTAGTAATACGTTAAAATTTTGATAATTACCTATGGAGGGGCGGGAGATGTAAACGAAGTGAGTGACACTTCATTCAGCATGAAGTTTGCATATGAGCTGTGCTAGCTGTCACTTGGACATGTCGCCACGCCACGATAGAAAAATAGGTTATGTTCTTAGAAACGATCACATATGCAGGTGTCCATTGGAAAGTGCAGTTTTTTCTTTGGTAACAAAACTTTCTCCAAGAATGTCCTGCACGACTTCGTGATTTCGATTTTGTGTCGCTTTCAAGGCAGCTTTAGAAGTGCAGAAGATAACGAGTCCACTAGCTTCGTCATAATCACCTAGAGAAATATACTCTCGTAGGACCTCGAGAATTGTTTCTAGTTCGCAAATAAAATTGGAAGCGATGTTTACTGCTTCTATACTTTTTTGGACTTTTGTGCCATTTGTCAGGGTAATGTAAATGCCTGCAGAGAAGTCAGATAAACCAGTTAGTATTGTAGCGCGGACTTTTCCAGTGGTGGGGGTTCTGGTGCATCACAAAACAAAACACGAATATGTTTCTAGCACGTGACTAGTGGCGGAACTTGGGCTTCAAGCAAAGTAATGTACTTTACAAAATGCAAAGATTACAAGAATCAAACTATAAGAAACGCTGCTTGGCAAGGAATAGCTGAAATATTAAATGAACCAGATAAGTCAAAAAATTATTTTATGCTATTTGTTTATACATCAGGATCAGGTACATACACACTTTTAAAATTTATAAATACTGTTTGAAATTCATATCTACCCCAGCGGCTAATTTATACTTGCCGTCATAATTACCCTTCTTGCCTAATGAAATATTTCTTATATGTCTCTCTGATATAAACTGCGTCTCAGGAAGAGTTTCTCGATAAAGATTAAATATTGAGCAAATAGTCGACGTTGCTGTTATGCGTACTTGAATCCGTTAAATTTTCCTCAGAAATTACTATGACAGCAGGTAGCTAGCACAATCGTATCCACCATGTCTAGCTGTACTTGCATAAGCCCTTAAAATACTTGCAATCAAGTTCGTAAAATGCCGAAAGTATTTTCTATATCTCGGTATGTACGTGGTAGATAATAGTTAAATATATATTGCATCATTGTTAACTAGTTTGTCTTAGTGATAATGTTTTAACAAATATGTTTTCAGTGGGAATGCTGCGTCAGCTACCATAGCATGTGGCTTCGGTTGTGAATTTTGACGTGATGGTTTGTTTTGTAGAACATTCGATGCGTGTTGCTCAAACGATCTTCCCATCCTTGACTTCGTATATGCCACCGCCACTATTTCAGCCATATGCATATATATATATATATATATATATATATATATATATATATACATATATATATCCACCATAACTGTCCATGAGTACAAGTAATACTATCGAATATTATTGTTTATAATTTAAAAAAGTAGAACCGACGTTTATTGGACAAATTATGTTAACATGCTTGCCATCTAATGCGTCTGTGGAATTTGGAAAGTGGCAATAATGTTCAAAGTCTTTTGCAATGCCTTTTCATAACTGTTTCGTAGGTAGAGGTTTTACTAGAGGTTTCAAATTTTTTCAAATTGCTTTACACACTTGGTGTTCTAAAAACCTCAATGTGGAAAATCTCATACGATAGTTGAACACCAACAATTGAAAACTATTTCCAATGGCTAAAAATCAGAAAAGAAAAAAATTTCAATTATCAAATGCGTCAAATAAACAGATTAAAAAACCGATTTTTACGATTTAATGAAATCATCGCACGATTTCAGACTCCAAAAAAAACTTTACAGAAGATACGAATAAAGCTGATTTATTCTTTCTAAGCATGAGCAAAGCAGTGACAGTGCTACCAAAACTAGATCAAAAAAAAATAAAAGTAGGCTTACACGCAGGAATTTCTCAAACACAAATACGCTAATCGGAACATATTTTAGAATATTTTCAAAACTTCCATAACTATTTCACGATCTATTCCATCATCTACACACCAACCACCAATATACATTCAATCAACTTCACAGTATTAGTCACCAAATTACGTCCAGTCAATTACACAGGTTCAGTCACCAAATTACATTAAGTCAACTAAACGGTTTCAGTCACCAACGTACATCACATCAAGTACTTAGTATCAGTCATCAATATAAATGCTGTCATCGTCGCCTATAGACGTATCGTTACTACCATCTACCTCTAGCTCACAACAATCTGAAGCTGTTTCATTTAACTTAAAAACGTATTTTAGCAACACAAATTTTGATTACCGTAAAAATGATTGTTAAACTAAATTATAGATATATATATTTTTTTGATTTATTAAATAGATTATTTGTTAATTTTTTAATTTACTCTGGTTGTTAATTTTTAGTTAATGAATGTTAATTTTGGAGTAATTAATATTGTTTCAGAGCATTAATTTATGGAATTAATAAAACTTACCTTAATCATACCGCTAGTCTTTCTCTAGTACCTACAGGTTTGCGCAAATTAATATGTACTTTTTTACATCTTAAATTGGGGAATGATCTTCCTCAAATTGTATTTTGTTCATTTTTAAGTATAGAGGGAATCTATTTTATTCACTCTACAGTTATTTAAAGAGGCAATGAATTTTATCTTTATTCTGTTTCAGCCCATTGAAAGATTAACCCAGGTTCTTCTATTTTTTTTTGGTCTCGATGAATATTATCAGCTAGAAAAATTGAAGATTCTCGTCCAAATCATTCTCAGAATCCGAACAAAACATTATAAATGCAAAAGAACTGCAAAGGTACGTTTAGCACTATTCATAAATAACGCTAGAGTGTGCCCCGATGCGACACATAAGTGTGCACATCCACCGTCACGACAGAATGCGTCGCAATACACCGCAACACAATAGTATACTTCTACCTTCATTTCAGTGTTTCGTCGGACATAAAATAAAGTGTGTGCGTCTCAATTTTGTTACTGAACTGGAACTGGCCCCTTATTATTTATCTTCCCTGTACCCTTTCGCTTCCCTTTCCCCTTAGTTTGTTTTCTTTGACGAGGTATAGTTTTCGAGATATCGCACTTGTTTTACTTGTCTTTTTAATCACTTAGTTTTGCCTCACAAACAATTGTTTTGAATAAACAATTGTTTTTGAGCTTTTCTCTTCTTTTCATCTTGTCATCGGATAAGGTTACGGACAATATTTTATATTACATTTTTTAAATAGAGCCAGGGCAACCATATTTTATTTGATACAAATTGACGGGTTGAATTTACATAAATTCCTGTTAATAATTTCGATAATAAAATTTAACTGTGTCCCAAAATTATCTGTAATATTCGTAGTTTCGTTCATACATTTTTGCTAAATTTTTCAAATCTCTTTGAAATTAATTTATCTCACATATTGAAATTTTATAAAAAGTTTATTTATGAAAGTTTCTAGAGAGTTCAATTTCTAATATTGAGCTTGTCAATCCAAAATGTTCCTCACTAGAAAATTTGACAATGGAATGTAAAGCACTCATATAAGCGATTATATAAGTTTGTTATAATTTGTGACAAGAATGTTCAGTTGAATTTTCTACTAAGAAAACTTTTAACAACATTTGTAAATTATTGAATAGAATTAGGAGAAAGGGAAAAGTTGTAAAATAGCAGCACTAGTCTTTGAGTTTGTTTAGTTACAAGTATTTGTTTTTAGTACAATATCAGTCTGTACTTAAGAAAGTTATGAAGTATTGAACCAAATGAAATAACCTTATTGCTGGAAAATTATCAATGTTAAAATGGAAATAACAAACCTTCAATTGAAAATAAATTTTTAATGAGTCTATTGAACAGAATATATTTAATATTTACATACAATATATATATATATATATATATATATATATATATGTTTATATAAACGTGTACATACAGGGGATAAACCTGATCTATATTTCAGTCATCTTACCGATACTAAATTCTTTAATCTACTTTATAGACGACGACCAAATATATTTTTATATTGTCTCTCAGAAAGAAAAACACTAAAACAACGAATATAGTATTAACTGACCATTTCAGTAAGAAGTAGTTACTTCAGTCTCGAAAAAGTGAAATAATAAATTAAAAAGGACGAGGCGCGGCGTAATTTTTATTACAAATTTTACGTTCGTTTTATTGTCACCGGCAGGCAAATATGAGAGAAAAATTATGATAAAAGTTAAGCGTCTTTTTCTAAGAGAGCTTTTGCCGTGTCTGTTTTTTACATTTATTTGAATATTCATATCCACGACACTATCAAAGATAATTTTTATTCTTTTAAACGCAATTTTTAAGCTCTTCCTAGCGCTGGTCGCTCAGGCACCTCTGTTGCCTTAATGTAAATTGAGCTGTGATGCAATTTGAGTGCCTTGCATCACTCTGTTTATGCATTAGATTTATCTTTTCCACCCATACAGTGAGTTGTAATAAAACTAAAGGGTGAGACACTTACCTAAAAATAAATTCGCCTACTGTTTAGAACTAAAAGGTGCATGGAATTTGATTTCAAATATACGTTATTAAAGATCTGGAAACTTTAAACGAAACCCAATGATAATAACAATTATCTCCCAAAGTTTGCTTTCGTGAGATATATGTTATTGTCAAGTTCTGCACATTTTAAACGAAACCCCAATGATAATAATATCAATGCCAAAAATTGTTTCTTTTGAACATAATTTTTAAGGTATACCTAGAGTTGGTCGCCTAGCATCTTTGTTGTCTTAATGTAAATTGAGTTACAATACAAAAGTTTACTTGTGTGAAATATACGTTTTTGTCAAGATCTGATATTTTACACAAAACTCTAATGACAATAACATTTCTTACAAGAGTTCGCTTTTGTGAGATATATATTGATGATGTCTCACAAAAACAAACTTTCCAGATCTTTTGATCTCCTCAAAGTAATCAAAAAGGAATTTTGAAACCTTAAAAGATATTATAAACGCTAAAGTTAGTTGGTGAATTTATTTATGGATAGATGTTTGCCAGGTTATTATTTTCCTAAATTATGAGACAATCTAAAAGATACTATCCATCTTTTGCTATATTCATTAGATTTTTAATTAATCACGTTTTATTATCTTTGAGGAAAATTCTGTGAATTTAATTTTAGCTTACATTAATGAAACTGTGTGTCTTGAATTTCTAAATCCAAGCGTGGGCTCTATGGGGTAGCATATAAATTTATTTTTCTACTACTAGGTTACTATGGAAAGCAAACGGATTTTGAAAAAAAATTGGAACAGATATTATTTATTTCCCAAACTGCTAAATAGGCTATAAATAAAGTAGTCTATGCAAATGAAGTCACGGGAAGCAAATATTACTAATATATTCTACAATATAGTATAAGTTAAATAATATGCGATATTATTTGACACTATATTTTTATTTATATGCTTTAAAAAAATTGAAAATAAGCCATTTTATATAAAGCCTCATTGTGTACGAAAAAATTATATGACTGATTCCAGATACAAGACTAAACAAACTTCAAGTTACATTGACTGAGAAAGTGGCTTTCGCGCTCACCATATACTGCGACAGAAAATCTAGTTTTTGAGTTAAAAAAAATGGAAACGTTCTATTTATCTAGAAAATAAGTCAATACTGATGAAATAAGATGGAAGTTTCATTAGTTGCCAACATAATATTATAAGAGAGTGCATAAGAAATATTCACAGTTAAGTTAATTCGCTGAAAATAATATCTCAAAGCGGAAAAAAACTTTTGGAAAAATTCCCATTTTATTTTCTTGTTCAGTAAGTACGTTATCAAGCAGCGGTTCATAAAATTATGTAGTATTTTGTCTTACAATTGGTTAATTTAATAAATACAAACTGTAAAATAAATTAAATTATTTCCCTATTAAACAGGTTTATTAAAATTTTGAGCAATCTTCATTGAACACAATTTATTTCTATACCTCCAAAAGATGTAAAATTTGAAACATCTTGAATCGGAGTAATGGAATTGACTCTACTCTTTTATTTGTATTTCAATTATGTGGAAAAATTCATATTGACCATCAATATAAAAATTCAATTTTTTCGTTATAATACCGCTAGCTAAAACAATAGGGCTTTATTTTCATTCAAAGGGTTGTTAATTTTTAGGGTAAATGAAGCTCGAAAATTTTCCACTACATCATTGGCGGAATCTAATTAGACTGATTGTCATGTCAACCCAAGAAAAGCAACATTTGGAGGTTTCATTACTTTCATAAATTAGTCTTTGAAATACCACCCCTAAGGCGTGAAAAGTGTAAATGTGTTTTACCAGATATAAATATTCTCCCTGTATGAAAGGCCCTTACCCTGTATCCGTTTGAGTGTGCTGTTAACAGCAATATACTGCGGTGCGCCCTGTTGCTTCACGAGTATTTGTTACGATTTTTCTTCATTTATTTCGGTCAGTAGCTGCGATTTTTGCTTTATGAACCTTTTATCTAATTCTTTGATATATAATTTTCAGAAGGTGTGTATCTTCTATAATATAGGAACTCGTAACGATTTATTTTCTTAAAAGGTCAGCCCAAATGCGCAAAAGGAAAGTTACATGTTTTTTATTAATTTTATAATTATGATTTGAGAAGTATATATGTCATTTGGATGATGTTTTCGCGCATCTATTAAAACTGGTTTTCGAAGAGGTTAACATGGTAAACATATTTTTTTAAATAATATTATCTAAAATAAAGATATTGGGAATGTGAAATTGCTAAAAAGAGATGAAACGAATCAAGTTGTCATTATTCAGAAATGATTATTTATATAATGTTTTGTAATACATCAATTCTATATAAAAAATTCCATAGATAAGACACAAAAATTTAAGGCGCGTGTTTTTACCCACCACGTAACGTAGGATGTATATGCGTTTTGGGTAAGAGGTTGTTTGTTTATGTGTCCATGGGATGGATTTCATTTTTAAATGTCTTATATTATACGGGAACACTATTAATTTTATGACAACTAAACTCATAATTATCACGTGATTTTAGAGAAAAATTATAGTTTTACGGTTTTCTTTTCGAAAATTGGGTTTTTCATTTCTCTTTCTTTTAAGAGGAATTAAAAAGTACTTTTTTAAAAGATTTGTCAATAATTTCCTCCGCATTTCCGCATTTTAGTGCGCGATTTACCATTCGCAATGTCCTACATTCCCAACTCCTAGTAACAGCGGTTCATTATGGATAAGAAATAGTTTTTTCCAGTAAGAATGAATGTTTACTTTGTTGTCTTTTCTTTAAAAAAAATTGTTAGTCATAATCAATTTGAAGTAAACGTTATTTGGAATTTAACTTTTTATTATATATATATATATATATATATATATATATATATATATATATATATATATATATATATATATATACATTTCATAATTAGTTATTTTGCTCTTTTACCTTTATTCAAATATTTAGCGTATCATCTATTAAATTTGTTTCTAGTTCGTAATTTAATTCTTATAAGATATTTAGAAAAAACTGAAGGAAAAAATATAGAGCATTTAAAAAAACGTCAAAATTTGTGTAACTTGCTAATTTAATCTATTCGATTTTATGTAGCGAGCTATTGAAACTGCTTTCGATGTGAGAAATTCATTTAGATATTACATATCGTTCAAGTCCATTAATTAACATTAACACTGAGTAATTGTTTTTTTATTAATTTATTTTTAACAATCATATATATGCCTACACATTATTTTACGAAGGCGGTGCGCAGGGTCCGGCAACCATGACGTTGTGTAATATGACAATTGCATATTTATACAAATGTCATTCCTTTTTAAATATATTATACTTTTTCACTTATATTTTAAGTTTATATTTGATTAATTTTTTTTATCGGAGTCACTATTGCAATTATTCCACCTTTACCTCTAGGATAAAATCACTCTTAATATTTCGTTCATATATCTTGTTTTAAGATCCGTATAAATATATAAATTTATTATCAAATAAATTAAATAATATCATTTAGCAAAGTATTACCCATTTAGTGATATAAATTTGATTATCGCACTAAAAAATATGAAAATGTTGACGTCACAATTCTGAGAATGGATGAATATCATGAATTTCACATGGTACTTTCATGTAAAATGACGATTTCGGAAAAAAAATCATACCTAATTGGTAATTTATTTTTAAATTTTCTAAAAGTAAGTAAATCAATCTGTTTGAAATAATGTTGAAGTAAAGAGAATTTTGGAGAGATAACATAAAAGTGTGAATGGATAAGTCGGTGCTTTAGATGTATAAAATAATAACTGCTGCGTTGGTGACATGTGTTAATAAATTCATAACCAGTGGACTGCTTAATTTTTATGGTAACATAATTCCAACAGTTACGTATATTTTTTATAGATATTATTAAACAGACAAATTTATGTATCTATTCATAGGGTACAAAATTAAAAAATTTCAAATGAAATAACTTTTGAGAGAAAGTTTAAATTTATTATCGTTTCTTTCATGCCAAAGATTTAGCTTCTTGGTTATATGAATGCAAATTATTTAAGGATATTGTTTATTTACTACATAATTTTGTAATATTGGTAATCATTTTTAATAAAAATAATTAATATGGTCGTATATTTTATAAAATCAAAAATATTAAATTTACTATATATTATTTATGCTATAAAATATTTATGTTTTTAGTTTGGAATATATTTCCATAATTTATCAATATACAGAAAACTGTCAAGTAATAGGTATTATTTTTGCATATATTTTAGTAGGTATTATTTTTGCAGAGCTTACTAATTTTTGAAGGATTTCTCTTTTAAGATCAATTAACTATTATAATTTAATAATAGGATCGTCAAGTTAACGTTATCGGTTTATTTTAAACCATGCGTTGGTAGTACTGAAAATTTTAGGAATGGGTGGTTGTAATAATGGCTTAGTAAAAATCTATTCTGAAATTTGAAAATTGTCCATCGATATGAATTTAACACGAAACAATTTTCATCGGATAATTTTTTATGACTTCCGTTGCGGTTTCAATTAACAATAAAATTACAAAAGACTTGATTGGCATTATAACGAAGCCCTATACGTTTGCAACTGGTTTAACGGATTTTTAAGCGTTGTTGCGGTAACTTCAGTAATGATATGCGTAAAAGGCATCCCACAATAATATTATGTGGCTCATGATAAAGACTGACAAGAGAGTAGTTATTAAATGCTCTTGACCTGATTGTTTCGATTCTTTATTATACGCGGTTAAAAGTCAGGAGAGGTGGATACAGTCCTCAAGATTGTGAAGAAATTACAAGAGTTTCTTTTCCGTCAGAATGCCGAAAACCATCCAAATGTTGAGGATATTTTCATATAATCTTTGCCTAATCCGTATTTTAATATTATTATCGTAGTGTTTTGAGAATAAAGGGTGAAGCGTTATAGCAAACTGAAATAGCTTCAGAAGGAATATTTTTAAAATATCTTTTTTAGTTGCAAGGGTGTGTAATGAGAAGACATAATTTTTGAACCTTGACCTTGTAAGTCTTGAAAATTGTTAGAAAAAAGAGCAATTACGAATTATTTTTTAAATCTACTTTTTTATAAACTACATTAGCTACTGATCAGGTATAAACATTTATTCTTACGGAATATTCGAAAGAATATTTAAGGTTTTTGAGATTTTTCATTAAAAAATAAGTCTTTAAAATATAAATTTTCATAATTTGTTATTTATCAAATATAATTTTTATATAATTTCTTTAAAGTTGTAATTACCTAAAGATAATAAGCATTCAATGTAGTTAACTAATGTTGATTACTCGTATAGTGTTCAATAAAAATCATTAAAGAAACTTTAAAAAAAGCTTTGAAAAAATAAAATAAAAACAAACTTTACCCTCATTACTATCAATACTGCAACTAGGAGCCTTATCACAGTACTCATCAATTATGGTTAAAAATTTACAACGAAGAAATATGAAATATTTTTGAAATATGCCCTAACAGAAAATGTTTGGTACAAACCGTTAATTTATGTAGGTTACGAGAAAAACGTATTTAATTCGCACGTTCTTTAATTATATAATATGATTATATTATATTATTAATAATTATATAATATAATATAATCTCATACACCGTTCATAGCTCCAAGAATCACATGTATTTTCTTCCCATAATAAGTTCCCGTAACTGCAAACAATGTTTTGAAATTATTTCTCGGAGACCATTTTACTACGCTCCTCAATCGAGAACCTTAATTTTTTCGTCGAATCCTACGATTTTCCTCAAGTAATTGATGTTTCAACGTGTGTTTAAAAGTTAAGCGAAATCACAAAGTATCTTTTACTTCAGGGTAAAATGGACAAATATTTTAAATCTATGAACATCATGAAATCTCACTTTTATGACAAGTATTTTAAAAATAAAAGCTGGATGAAAAGTTTGTAATACTGAATCTTTTCTACAAACCCATATTTCGATATTTTAGTTATGCGTAAATGTAATAGATTTCAAAGCAACTTACAAATTACCGTTTGATAATAGAGGAAGTCATAAATGAGAATATGAACTTCCTTCGTGCAGTGAAAAATGGAAAATTTCAAAGAGACGCTCAGCCAAACACAATGGCGCAGGATATATTCAAAGTATTCAACGAAGCTTGAAGACTCGTTTGTAACAGCGTATGTGTGATAATAGCTTGAATTAAAATATGATTTTTAAGTCGGTCGTTAAGGTGGGAGAAGATAAGGAAATGTTCATAAACTCCCGTTGCAGTAGTAAATAGGAATATACATTAGGTTCAGGAAATATATAAATCTTTTCTCAGAAAAAATCTTTTAGTGAGAAGAGAAAAGGATAATATTGAGCCTTTATACACGTAATTATGAGTCAAAAGCAATGAATTGTAAATTATATTTTCATGCTTTGGTATTTGCAAATTTCAATAAATTAAAAAATTTACTGACTTTTGTGATAATTGGATTTCGTTAAAGTTTTTCTATTCGTGCAGAACATTATTTACGCCAAAAGGATTGCAAGAAGTAAAACGCTATTAACTTACTTAAATATTTCTTATCCAAAATTTGAGTTTTTTAGATATATGATGTGGATTGTTAAAAATGAAGGGGTTAAGAAATGTTCCCACCCACAAAAACCCACTGCAGAACACTTTGGAGATTCGTACCACACGAGACGCCTGCATTAAAAAGATTACTAAACATTTAGGGTTTTATTATATAAGACCCATTTTCTATAGTCTGTGAAAAAAAGTGCGAAGGAAAAGATCGATTTATGAGGGAGATGCACTTAGAATAAATATTTTTTTTTTATTTTCTAATAACATATTTTATTTTAACGTGATGTGAATATTAAATTTCAAGGAAGGGAAAGCTACGTTCAACAGTGGACGTCTTCGGTCTAATGATGATAATATAGAGATTTTGGTGGAATAAGGACATTCTATATTGTTATGATCTGTGAATTTTTGTTGAACTGTTTAAACTTAATACAGAATTTTAGTTTGTCTTGCAGTACTTATTGAGGTTTCTGAAATAGTTTGTAATGTATATATTTGTAAGGTGAAATTTTAATATTTTCGAGTGGAAACTGTCACGTAAAATGGTATAGTCTTTTACTCCAGAAATAGCGTATTCCTTCAGCATGAAATTCGTTGTTTTCAATTGTTTTACAAAATCTAATAGCAATAGAACAATTGGCATCACTTTATACGTTATTCCGTCACACGTGCTATACACAACCCAAAATTTCGTAACGATTTGTTCTTTGTCCATTTTCGGAAATATCGATAGCTCCTTATCAGTTTTGAAAGCTATTATTTGTTGTCCCTCCTAAGTGTTCTCCTTTATTTTTAGGTCTAAATATATGAAATCATATATAAAGTCAAATAATAGTATGAAAATTTATTATAAAGCGTGGGAGATATTAGTTATGTAGCATATGTCGAAGTTCATATTCAAAATCACTTTAATAAAATATCAGATGGGAAAAAGAAGGAAACAATAGAGTTAAAGTTCCTTCTGCGCAGTGTATAGATGTCGTAAAAATATCGTAAAAGGCATGGATATTGCTGGATTGTCTTACTGTGACGTTATATCCTCTATGATTTTCATTATAAAGTAAAGATTAAGCCGATATCCCATTTATCAAAATGTATTCTATCATTCGGTTTTTATGAAGGAATAAAGAATTCACGTACAAACTTTCTGACGTCATACATAAATAATTCCATATAACAACGGACTCTTTTTTGCTCAGTCATATAACAACAAAGGAGCCAAGTGTGCAAGTGACTTAAAGACGGGTATATGTGAGCTGTATTTATCATTAGTGATAGCATACAATTTTATTTGCACAAAAACCAATTTGCGTTTTAAGTACTGTCAGTGCGATCTAGTGTCTTTGTTGCTAAAAAGAATGATCGATCCCAAAAAAATACGAATACTGTTTTTACAGGTATTTACAAAAATAACTGTAATGTATGTGGCGTGGAAGGAAAGGTCAAATATGAGTATCAAAATCCTTCCCGTAAGTAGTAATCTTAATAAAGGAACTAAATCTATATCTCTTTGGGCATGATAATTAAAATAGTCTTTTTAAAATAAACTTCTAATTATGTTGCATCATTACCTTATTTTACAATTAAAGTATATTTGTTCATCTAATACATTACATAACACCTGTTAGTTTAATAGGTACACATACATTTAGTAAGACACCAGTCTGTAATGACCTATCGGAAAATCTGTTTTCACGTTATTCATTTAAGTAAAAATTTGGTAAAAAAATTATTCGGGAATGCATGTAGTTAATCACTATGGCAATGTTATAAATATGGAAATATTTTCATTTATTTGTTTGCTACCCAATAGCTCTGCAAATGACCAATGAATTGCTATCAAATTTGGTGTGCAAATAATTCGTATAGGCCAGTTAATTTTTACTTTATTCAGTTTAACTCTAGTAAAATACTAAAGTCTAGACAGATTTGTTGAAACTTAATAAAATGTAATTCCTGGTACGAATTCAAATAATGGCTGCTTTTCAACACAATATATAGTGTAACTTCTTCAGAAACAACCTCGTTTTTCAATCTGCTTTAAATATATCTTTCTAAAACCTGCTATAACGTAGCGTAAGGTGTGTGTTATATAAACTTCATTAGTTGTGGAGGGATTTTGGACATTTGACACCTTAAACTATCTATTGCCCTGTTTTGGTACTATATTTTTTTTTGAATAATTGCAGAATTGTGTAATCTATATATCAATACGTGAAGAGAACATTTTGTACTTCTTTTTAAGAATATTGCGCACGGAGTATTGCGAGATTTGATATAGATAAAGCTTATATGGAGAAGGAGTTCAGAAAACTAATAAATATGCCAAATTATATATTGAAAATATATTAAAAGTTAATTTTTTACGTTCGTGCTATCAATGTTAAATATATAATTGCCTGTGATCAATAGTCTCGCATAATAGAAATTGTCGCCAAAGAATTTCAGAATATCAGGTTGACTGAATGAGCTTCGAGTTGTGAATTTTGTGCCATTTCAAATGTTTCTTTCTCAGTTGTATGTGGATTATATATCAAGGCAAAACTGCTTTTATTTTATATTTTGTGTAATAGATATCTGTGTTTACATTAGTGAATTACAGTTTACTTAATATACACCTATGGCGAAAGGAAAAAATTATCAGCTTGCTTAAAATGTATAACCTTTCGCAAAAGGAAAATTTTGTAGCAGCAATCTGAATTGACTTACTCTCGCCTACTTATTAATGTCTTCAACAAAGCGAGTGGGTAAGCACATAGCCGTCAAATTTCGACCACTGGGTGACCATTAGCATCCATTATTCACAGAATGATGTGGCAATATTCTTGCTACAATGGGAGAAAATACTGCTCCAAAATCTATTTACTTGTTATTCTGCATACGAACTATTTTTATTCTTATGTCGTATTTTGGTGGTTATTTTTTAATTTATTGCACGGTTATTATGTAAAAATAAAAATATTTTCACATTTATATACGTAGAACTTAAACAGCACTTCAATATATATTCTGTCATTCATTATGGCCAACTTCAAGAATCATTTGAAGCTTATTAATTTAATACGATTACTGTTCACTTCTATTATGATTGAAAAAAAGCTTTAGGTCAACGTGACAACTAGGCAGGAATTTAATAAAACATGGACATTTGTAAGAAAAAAATATTATCATTTATTCACAAAATTAAAGACCATATAATTTCGTACCTGAAACTTTCACTCTTTAGATAAACGAAGGTGACCCGCTAGTTTCAACAAATTCTGCTAACGATTCTAAGAGCGCTTGAGAAATTTTAGTACGTCAAAGTCGACACGGAATGTGTTGGCTGTTTATTAATTTTAATTTTAATAAAACGAAGTGAGTATTTACTTAACGAGGGGAGCGGTAATCTTAACGATTTCACCTTAGTTAATTGCATTTGCTATATTTATTATTTCGTATTAAAATATACGTATGACTTATCATATAATTTTAAACCTTGGTTAGAAATTTAAATGATAGATCTGTTAACTCAAGAATACAAATTACATTTCTAAGTTAATAAGTCACGCTATGAACGTTAACTTAGAAATATTATTTGCACTTTTATCGTTAGTTCGTTTTTTGTGTTATTTTCATTTTGAACCTACATTTATAATTTTCTTCAGCTTAAACTAAAAGAAGCTGAAGCTACGCTGTTATACATTTTCATGTTATACAAATAATGATACCTATCGTATATTATGTTGATATAACACACAATAATATATTTCACGAATCAAGTAAGCAAAAATTTATTATTGGCTAAATATATTAATTTGATTTTTTGGCATATTTTTAGTTTGATTATTATTAACTTCCAAATTTATGACTTCTGAAGGTTACTTAGATTTGAGATTTTCAGATTTAAGGAAATGATTTCACCATAATGTGAATTATGAATAACCAATAATAGGGTTTCCTAATGGTATAGCGTTTGATTTGTGCCGTCCTACAAGAAATGATCAAAATTCGTTTCGTACAGTGGATAGGTGTCATTAAAATACCGCAAAAATAAACATAGACGTGGCCAGATGAAACTTATATACATATGTGAGATCTTAGTCTTAATCGTGCCACATCTTTTTCGTGCTATATCGTTAGGATATATTCAGACATCGAAGTAAAAGTGAAATTCATAACCGTGTAATGCGCACGCCAACTTTAACACGTCCATTAAACATTATTACATTTACGTGGTCATCAATCGATAAATAATGAAAATACGAAACAAAAAAAATCACATTTGCAACATAAAATACATATGAGAACTTCGTAATCATTTATGTACGATATGAGGAATTTATAACAATTTTAAGTGAAATAACTAAATTTTTACAGTAATAATTAATAATAGAAGATTTCCAAATCTCGCAGTTAAATAAACCAGGATTGAGAAATTAGAAACCAGATTTCAATAACAGAGTGTCTTCTTGATATCCACAACAGTAATTTAAAATAACAGATCCTTAAGTTTCACGATTTAAGCAGGTAGTACTCCTGGTAGTACATCAGCGTTCGTGGATCAGAAATGTTTAAGTCAATAACATCTATACATGTAACGTGAATCTAAATCATTTAAAAATATGGTTTAATCCTTTTGTACATACCAGTATATTACGAACCTACCTATTCAATTGCTAATTTTTTGCTATCTCAAGACAAGTTACTCCATATTACTGAAGAGTTAACACTTTCCACCGCTATCATTGTAAGGAGTATATTCACGTCACTCTTAATTCTGTTTTATTAGATTACAATTAGACTTGTATCATCCAAACTCGATTACGGGACCTGTGCAGTTTAAAGTTGAGGAATTTTACGATTAGATCTTAACCAAATGTTTATGGGGCCATACTGGGAGTATATCTTTTTAAATAAAAATTTCATCCAAATAGCTTGATTAATGCCGAAGATATGAGGTAAAATGCGCAAGTAAAAGTAGAGTCGAATGTAAATCTCCTCTTTTTTTAAGTTATTTAAAAATGTTTAAGAGGATTTTTTGAGGGGTCAATAAAATGCTCGAAGTTTGAGTATTTTTTAATTTCACGTATCATATCGGTTGAAAAAGAGGCTTAAAAGAATTCCAAAACTTTTGTCCGGAATTTTATATAAGATCCTTCTGAAGATATTGCTGAAATTGTCCACGAAAACTCGTACACTCTCATCATAGAAAGTCTAAATGATGAAAAAGCAGCGCTTTTACAAGTTTATATAAAGTTTATCAGATAACTACCGTGATATTTCTGAATCTTATAATGTTTGAGAAATTCGCTCTATGTATTTTGTTTATATTTTTATTATTCATGTTTTTTACTGTATTTAATTGGTAGTATATTTACACGCTGAAAGATACATATATATATATATATATATATATATATATATATATATATGTATATATATATATATATATATATATATATATATATACACACATATATATATATATATATATATGTATATATATAAGTAGTTTAATAATAATACTAAATGTTTATAGGTGTCAAAGTTCGGTATGTACGGGAATGTTTTGATACTAGTTCTAAGAGTTACTTAATAAGTTTTCTCTCTCAATTTTATCAAATGTTTTTATTTTAATTATTTCCATTACGATCAATTCTTAAATATTACTTGTAAGATTTTTATTTATGAATATATATTATTTAAAACTAATATGACCTAAATATAATAAGGTAAAGTATAAATTCAATTTAACTAATATTTCCTTTGTGATTGGACCTTAGATATGCATACATACTAAAGTAATACACAGATCATGTATCATAAGCCTATATTACTTCTACCTGCGTTCGATATGTTAACATATCTTTCAAAACTTGTAATTCAAGTGATGCATAAAAATAATTTATGGTTATTCAGTTGGAGGTATATAAATGATGTGAAAATACATTTCATTGCAAGGGAAATAGGTGGAGCTGCTTTCAACTTTATCAATGTTTATCTTTAATTATAGCAATATGTGTACATATACGTAAAACTTTTTCATAATTTTCAAATAATAAACATTTCACCACTCGGAAAACTATTGATGAAGGATAGTCGCGTTTTCTTATTCTTTACTTAGAGCTGAATTTTTCGAAACATACCTTATTGACCCTCTGGCTCTGGTTTTCCAATCAAACAATCATTGCCGATTGATAATTCCAAAATCAACAATGTATTTAACCAATTTTTAAAATAATAAATTCCTCGCCGACGCTATTTGAAAAACTGTGATGGCATTGAATAAATATTGAAGTTAATTGGCTTAAAATGCCGTTAATTTCCAATTAGTTTAATCACTTTTTTCGTATTTTTATCAATGCATTAATGAGACGTTATTCTTAAAAGTCACTGATAGTAAGCATTAGTTTGCATATAGTCAATAGGTTATGTCATATAAATAACGAAATCAATTTAATTTTATTGACTAATATAATAATAATAACCAAAGATGTGAACATTTACACGACATATTAACCAGAACACTATTTCCTCAAGACTCTGGAGAGTGAAAGAATTGATAGAAATTTTGGCATAGAAATGTATAGCAACGAACTTAAATTACGTTTTTTAATTGGAAACTCTTTTGAAGTGCAAATTGGTAATTTATAAGAAAAAAAATTATTTGTCAGCTATGTTTATATAAAACGTACATAAGTTTTGAAAATTATTATAAAAGCAAAAAAGTTTTTTTTTCTCACTGTCTCCAGTCCTAATTCGCATCTACCTCTGATATTCTAAAAATATAAGTGAAACACAATGTTATTAATTTTTTTGTATAATTTTCGATTTACAGTATCTTCTTTTGTAAAATTTTAAATCTGCTTATCGCAAGAACGTTACACCTTCAGATCGTTAAAAAAAACTAATTTGCAACTGCGATTTTCCAAAGCGATAAATATAAAAAAACAATGTTTGATTAGTGTTAACGCCATTGAGAATTAAAAAATTGTCATGTCTTCTGTCCAACAAACTTTTAAAGTTCAGATCCGATCTTATGTACATAACTAAATAATATTAATAAAATAACATAAGTTATAATTGCAATTCTCAGTATGACAGTTATGTCCGTGGTTTTACTCGTAAATATTATATATCTACTTTTGAAAACTTCTTCAAATAATATTTTAGAAATTAGGATTAAAAAATTGAACTATATTAGAACATAGTGCTTATATCAGATGACATTTCATCTAGTGATGTATTTCAATTTAAACTTAACTCAATTTTAGCTTATGTATTTTATCTCTAAGAGGTTATGTATTCTTATGTATTTTATCATAAATGGTTCCGTTCAGTTCATATATAGTTTGTTATCGTCATTTAATAAATATGAAGGGTTGCACCAATAATTAACTGCTTTTGTATTAAATTAATTTACTTAAATTATTTCTAAATAAAATCATTAAAGACTGTTAGAAATTAGCAAAGAAAGAAATATTATTATTTATAAATTTTCATTGCACTATAAAAAAATCTGTTATTGTCAAGACAGGGAGCTAAAATATATTTCTAAAAAAGGCAAAACAATAATTTTAAGAGATGCGCCATTTAAAGAAGTTATTCCATTAAAGGTGAATAAACACAATCTCAATCCAGCAACACAAATTCATTATTACGAATTTATAAAAGAAAAAGCGCAAAGAGTTTTTTTCATTTTAGGCTGCTAAATATGAAAGAAAGAGATAGACTTATTAAATTAAAATAATTTATCTCTACGATGGCTCTGCGAATACAAATGTCCATATAATGAAATTAAAAAAACTGCTTTCAATTAAATATTTTAACCAAAAAATTGTAAGAAAATTACGGCCTAAGTAAATAATTAGACTATATAATTCTTCTTAAATTAGCAGCATATTTGTACGACTATTTGCCATAAGACCCACAAAACACTGATCCTTTGTTCCTAACAAAGACTTTCGTTGCTGTTTATATCCTATAAGAAGCTCTTTTGAACAGAAAATAATTCAGTTTTCATAAAAAGTTTTTATTTATCATGCCAAACATGTATTCATTTTATTTTTAATTTTTCCAAATACACCGATGTCCTAATAACTAAAATTGAACACTGCAAATTAAGAAAGAAGATTAATGAAATTGGAAAAATCATATTTACATTAACTAATTACTAATGTTTCTTATCCAGAATATTCATAGCAAAGACGCTTTGTAAAACCTCTTTAATATTTTGTGTTTACATCTGTTTCTTAACCTAAATTTATAATTCATAAAGCAGAAAGCTTACAGCAAGTAGCAAATATTGTTCATGTAATTTTACTCAAGTAAAATAGAAATTCGTTGCCTAGCTTAGTACGAGAATGGAAAATGGTATTAGAAACAAAGAAAATTATTCAAGATGAAAACGAAGATTCTAATGAAGGAGCTTATGAACTTGGATTATTTTCCAAATGAAAATGAGGTCAGTAATTTGAATATGAAAATATAAAGAAAGGTCCCTGAATTTTTGATGCACTAACAAAATAAAAAAAAGACGCGTTCACGTTTGTTTAAACTTATGTTTTATTTAACAGAGCTAATTAATGTCGATATACGTACATACAAATTATAATAACCTAAACTTGATAAAATTTTCCAGGCTAGGTTCAGATAGAAATGTTTATATAATCTAATAACTTAACAATTTCAGTTACAATAGCTCTTGTTGTTTTTTTATTAATTCGAAAAAAATATGATTAAATCTCAATGGAGGAAAAAAGGTTGTAGGCGGAACTATGGGATGGTAGTAAATTACCTTTGTTCCACTCAGTTGTACCTACACAATGTATACTATAATTGTATACTACAATGTATACTATAATCATATACTGCAATATATATGATTATAGTTTACATTGTAGTATACAAATACAAAGATTTATATAATTAAAAGATTTATATAATTGTACCTGCACAATGTATATAAATCGTATACTATACAACAGACATATAGATAATCAGCTGAAAACTGTTCATGGGATCGAGCTAGGAACGAGGACGATCCATTTTATATTTGAAATTCTCTTAAGTTTAATTATTATTTTTTAATTTTCAGAAAGAAACAATAGTATCTTTATTTGCCCAATCATATCCATTCAAATTAACGGCGTACAGCTGAGAGCTAGTTTTGACTAAAACTGAAAACGACTGATAAAAACTACAATGTGTCCAACGTCATAATTTTCAAGTCAAATTTTTACGAATGAAATCTTTACGAATCAGCGAAACATTTTTTAAATTCATATATACCTGAAAAATACATACATACACGCAAATACATACAGGTACACACACATTGTATTTTAAAACTTTCCGACATTCTTTCGAGTTGTGCTATCGGTAGAAATATAGTGAAATTTTCCAAAATTGTCGACGTCACATTGGTTTCTATTGCATCATTTTCTTTATAGCGAATTTACTAAAGGACAAAGATTTGACATGAATTTTTTGTTCTTTTTTAACTTTTGATGTATGTAAAGCTAGTCCTTATTTTTATACTTCTAGACTTCTGATTTCAATTCAAAATTATAGTAGAATTTGTATTCATATATATGAAAAATATAGTTTCATTAGATTCAAAGCTATATGGACCAAAATTTCTCGGAATAAATGTAATACTAAAGGAAACATAACATTTCAGCTTGTAAACATAAAAAAAATTGAACTCAGAATTCCACTGAGGGATATGAGAATTGTAATTCGCAGTGTAGTATACGTCTCTCATTATAATTTTCGTCACATTTTTGTGTCAAAATATAAGGGATTTTTTCGAGATTTTCGTGATAAATTACAAAGCCCTGAGGCTATATTTGTTTGTCGAGCTGAGTTGAGTATTTTCGGCTTTGAACGATTTTTTACTTCGCTTCAAGAATATTACTAAGTTTCTTTTTTACTTCAAAGCAAATTCATAAATTACAATATTAGTGCTCCGAATATAATTTTGAGAATTCAACTTTGAGAATCTATTTGTAAAGGATTTGAATAAATTATGGAATCAGGCAATCTGAGATCAAAGGAGCCTCGTGTTGACTATTTTAAAAGTAATCCTCTTGCTTATTATTGTTAAGTAATTTACTTGAATTTATGATTACAAATTTGTTTTATTAACATATTTGAAAAAAGTTGAGATATTCCGTTATGAAAAAATATATTTTTTAAGAAAATAAACATCGAATTGCCCCTGAATTCAAAAATGTGTATCAATAGTTTTGGTAGACTTTTAATAAAGACTTTAATAAATTATTTAGAAATATTAAGGGAAAGGTGAAAAAATAATTTTGTCCTTTAATTTTGATATTTATATATTCAGTTGAGTTCTTCAAAATGGCGAGGCGCGTTATTAATAAGTGGCGCTTAATATTCTATAGAAATAATATGATAATATTGCAACTAATACTGCATGAATACATGAATTGACTATTCATGTCCTTAGGGCGACAAATTAATTTAATGGAAGACTTCGATTATATTATATATATATATATATTCATTTAGTACATACCGGAAGATGCATTGCCTATTTACCGTCCGCTAGGCAGACCGATGACCTGATAAAAATCGTAGAAAGCATTATATGGAAATAGAAGAAGATCTATTTTCGAGTAAATCAATGTACGTGTACGTCCATCAGATGATGATCATGATGATAATAAATACTGACTGCTAGGAGAGGGTGAGTCGATGACTGTGTAACGAAATGTAAGTAAAAATTAATTTCGATCAAGTCAAATATTTTTTTCAATATTATGTAATTTCTACGAGCAATAATAATATCATAAGGCGTCTCGTCATCGTCTTTTACGAAAAAATGCAAAACATCTTTAGATGGTGGCAAATTTTTTTTGGTCAGTTTGAGCGTTTCGCAATCTGGCTTTATAACTTTTCTAGACTTCATTATATGTGTTTTTTTATTATTACGAAAATAGGAACAGAAATAGATACTTGCATTAGAAAATCTAAAAAAAGTCTTATTCAATTTATAAATAAGAATTTTCTCATAATAACAGTGAGATGAAAGAGGCTGATGCATTTGTGATTTTACCGATACTTCTTATTTCATATAACCCATCAACTAAGCTATCATTTTTAATTTCAATATGCCTGGAGTAAGAATATATGTGTCTTTTGAAAAAATTATTTAAATTACGTTTCTATAAACTTAAGCATAACCGATATTACTTAGAAAATAGCAAAGTCGTTAACTATGTTTGCTCTACAAATATTCAATATGTTGTGGACGTTGCAACATACTTTCTCAATTAAAATATTACTTTCACGCAAATACTCAATTTCATGAGACGCAACACGCAAAACATTTTCATATTTTCACAGCTTGTTTAATTCAGGAAAACATCACGTCATTGACGTAAAATTTACCGCGGTATATAACTGATGATTACTTAATTTAATAATAACACTAAAATAAAATCCTATGATTAAGTCCACTGTCAATGGAGGAATTAATTTCAACTTAATCACAAAATCTCAACTCACACCCAAGTTCACACCAAGTAAACGTTACAACAAATAAAATTATAAACTTTTATCAAATTAAACTAATATTTTATGATATACACTACAGTAAATTATTCGTATAAAATTTGATATTGATTGTGAATTGTATTACTGTTTTTTAGAAATTAAATTGTAGAAACATATAAAACTGTCGTTTTGTAGATTGAAACATATGTCTTTTTGTGGTAAGTTTGTAAAAATTTACTGAAATTTTACACTATAAAGTACTTCCATTCCATTGTTTTCCTCTGTCATAGTATAAAAGTTCATATATATATATATATATATATATATATATAATTCAGCCAAAAATCGGAATATCTCTTTGTTTTATTTTCCATTATTATTCAAAATTAGAATTTAATTAATTATTTATTTATATTAAAATGCTAAAGACTGTCAAATGATGCTTTGACAAAAGTATACATAAAACGTATTAATATAAAGATATTGCGGTAATAATTGCCAATGTAAAACGAATAAACCGTAAAAAAATTACATAAAAAGTATTAAAATCACCAAAGTAAAACGAATAAACCGTAAAAACTTTTATAAGTTTATTAAAGACATTATTTAATGGTAGCTTATACAAACTTATAAGAGGTTTCGAGGCTAAGGAAGGTGAATATCTAAAATGATTCATATTTTTAAACTTTAATTAACTATTTATGAAATGGCTATGAAGGGTTAGTTTATTTATTAGTTGATATATTTCAATGTTAACGCCTGTGGAGTAATGGCGACTATTCAGTGTCAATTCTTCGATTATTAAAGTGGCGTGTAATTATTGTTGTTATTGTTACAATTGTTTATAAGTTCAAAGAACGAACTCGACGACGATAGTAGATAGGAATAATCAAAATTGAATTCAATGTTTTTTACACACTTAAATGAAACTACGTGATATAGTATTATTTCTACTTTCTTTAATTTCTTTACCACGACCTAGGTTTCGTTGTATTGCAACATATTCAGGTGGGATATTAGCAAAGATCTTATAAGTAAGTATCTTTGCTAATATCCCACCTGAAAATGTTGTAATACAACGAAACCTAGGTCATAGTAAAGAAATTAAAGAAAGTAGAAATAATACTACATCACGTAGTTTCATTTAAGTGTGAATAATGAATTTTTACAAAATTAACGCCAAATATATTCAATATTTCAATATTTTTTCATAACAAAACTTACCTACTCTACATTACATTTGTCTATTTTATTACAAAGCAAGAGAAATGACATTTTAATTTTTAAATTCTTGTGTGTATTTTTGCAAGATAAAAATGACTCGCTCTTATTTCAATTCACTTAATTTTTTTTAATTCGTTAACTGTCGATATCTATACACTATCATTAAAATAACTCTTGCGTTGACTTTAAGAACTTTCTTTAAATTTTCTCACTTGCTAAGTTATTCACAAAGAATATCTGTGAATTTCACATTAAACTTTAAATAATAATAAAAAATCAGCCAAGAGCGAGTAGGACTCGAACATGTAGGGGACCACCGCACAATATTAACTAATTCTTTAGTAAATAACAAGGTGGATACCGAAGCAATATTTGATTCGTAAAAATCGGTAAAATACTTGGCTATTAGATATATCACACATACCTTTGTGACGAAATACTGGTAAAATATTACAAGATATTTCATAGTCTATATTATTAAAATTATTAGTAATTAATATTTGCAAATAGATTAATTAGAAATACTATGTTATGTATCTTTAAATATTTATAAACGTTTAAATATGTCCTTGTAGTGCGAGGTCTACTCGCACTTGACATGTTTTATTACAAAGCATGTGTTGTCATGACATATATCTTGTTATTTACTAAATATTTAGTGTTAATATTGTGCTTTCGTGTAGATACCATACGTTTGCAAGTCCGACTCGCGCTTGGTCGCTTTTTTATTTGTTGTTATTTATTTGTTTGCCACGGTAACATGTTTTCTCTGAATTTTAAGTGTCTTTTTGTTAAAATTCGATATATGCAACCTTGTTACAGAGATACAGCCTTGTGACAGACATACAAACGAACGGCGGAAGCTTAGTAATAGGGTTCTGTTGGCACATTTTATGTAATAATCCTAAAATTGTCTAATTTATACAGAAGCAATCATCTTATATGTTCCTCAATTCTTACCATTTTCTAATTTAAAAGTCATTAAAAACCATAAAATTGTACCATTGAACGAATTTTATAAGATCAAAATATTTTATGATTAAGCTTGGAAATACATTCACTTCTTTAATTTTCATAATATCTGACTGCAGAAAAACAAGATCATGTTCGTAAAAGTATCTTGTAAAGTAATTGCACTAACATTTAATCAGCAAAGTTGTCATCCGTTGAAAATATTTATAATGAAAAATCATTTTAATATTAGAACCAGAATTTTTTTAGTGAAAAGTTTCCTCGACCAAATTAAAATTGAGTACAGTAAACACCCCGTTTGAATACATTTTATAACATGTGATTTAACCATTATTACTTTAAAAGTAAATTTTCAACGACCTAAATTTTCTTTGACTACACTTCTATAAACACAATTTCACCAGAAATTCTTACTCATAGGCTATAAATTGTTCATAGTTAAGATTTCAGGTTTTGTGTCTTATTCAGAGATAATTTATGCAGTCGTAATAAGTGCGCAGTGTAATTAAACGTTCTGACAAGGGTTTTCTTCTGTACCATGAAATATAAGTAAATTGGTTGTGGATCACGCTTTAGCCTGGAATATAAGTAAATGTCGTAAAAGTAGTTATCACAATAGTGCCTTAAAGTTTCTATAGCCATATATTTTATATCTACATATTTATTAATTGAATAATATCATTGCTGTTTTAGACATGAAGTAATTACTAAAATTAAACTCGATTATGGATACTATTATTCGAAACTAACAACATTTTATAGTCTCAACACAGTTCATACATATTTGAACCGACAATATTCAATATAATCGTCGTTGAGTTGTTGATACAAAGTCTCATTCTTCGGTTTTAAAAATAAAAATGTATTAACAATTTGTGTCTTCTTTACAGAAACTGATAACTATGGACAACATTAATTGAGTCATAAATCCAACATAATATATCCACGTTTGCCAGAAATGACTGAATTTTGGAAATAATTTTTAGAATTCTCTTTGATAGGCCATTATTTAGTAAGCAAGTTATTGATATTTATTTTAAAAGTGAAATGGATATTAAAAGATATTGTTAGTCAACAACATTGAACTTGTATATGTATGTACGATATTCCATAAAGTACATTATTTCATAATTCTATTTCCGTGATAATAACGTAAACGAATATAACAGAAGAGGTTCTTTCATTAATGGGGAACTCAAAGTTTAACTAGATGTCATGCCCCATTACATAATTATACAATTCAAAAACATGTCCTGTAGAAACAGGAAAATCGCTAACAATAATACGAATTTCCACCACACGCCGAAAAAACAGGAAATTTCAAAGAGGTGCTACACCATACTGAGTGACCCAGGATCCATCCACAATGTTTAACAAAGCATGAACACCCGTACCTAACACATAATGTTCGATAATGACCGGAAGTAAAATACGAATTTTGTAAGTCGAGATGTGGGAAGGAAAATGTTTGTTAACGATCTGTACATTACCAGTGCATACATTATACGTAGCGAAACTTCTCGCATAAAAAGAAAGTTTTTTAGAAGGGAAAATTTTTAAAATACGGAAAAGGAATATAAGTGGGTAGTTAAACGTGCAGTAATATTCCTGAAAGAAAAAAAATATAATGGAATATGACAGAAAATATTACACACACAAGAGGGCTGTCATTGTGAAAAAACATTGACATTCAAAGGTTGAAATGGGCTAATCATATTGTCTGAATAAAGCGCTTGAGAAATATAAAAATATTCTTTTGGATAAACTTTCGGCTAAAGATATGCACCTAACCTAAGATGTGTTGACTGCCTTCAGATAGAACTAGTATTAGTATAATTTAGTCGTAGGTAAAATATAAGTTATAATAAGCTTAAAGTGTGTTTCCTTTTTTATTTTATTATATATAAAGAGTGAAATCTCTCAAGTACAAGCTGTAGTTGCACAATGATCGTTTCATACCGTCAGCTCTCCAATTAAATGTTTAATATGAATACACTCCGACTATGTCTTTAACGGCATCTATCTGCAGTGCTACCTCCTGGCGACCGCACCAATGCCGCATCACAATACACATGCACTGAGCTGAGTGCGCAGTGTTTCTACAGAGTCAAGTTAACAGTTTAATCGTTTTTTCCCGGAAATGTATAAATAAATTCATGCAAAAAATATATCATAAATATTGTTGAGTTCGTGCTTCAACAAGTTTTCATTTAATTCCCGAATTATAACCCAGAATGTATGAATTTGATAGAATTTCTTTATTTCCCACTTTGCCAATTGAAATTATCCTCAAGGAGCAAAATTGAACTGTTTATATTTCACGTCTATAATTGAGTTACCATACTATATCTCTGTGAACAGCATAACTGCATTTGAGTATCTAAAGTAAGTAGAACCGGTTCCAATTTACTTATTTTCATTGCAGTTAAAATTTTTATCATAGTAGATAATGATAACAAAAATAATGTTTGGTCTAGCTTAAAAGCTACTTCATTTTTAGTTACACATACTATATTTACACAGATTATTTGAGTACTGGACGTTTTTTTGGAATTTCGGGTATTAATATATTATAATTATCAAAATAAAGCTGGTAACAAAAAAAATTATGTTTTGGAAAGCTTGAATTCTCTGGCACGTTCCATAGAACCGAGGTATAATTTTGTAGTAGATGTCATGTTGTAAGAAATGGTAAACGTTTTAAATACATAGCTGAAATAAAATGGCTTTTAATATAATTAGGGGTCAAATTTACCGAAGGAATTAAATAGAAGGTTTAAGCACCAAAATTATTAAAGGAGAATTATGTATTTTAGCGCAAATAATGAATATAACAAAAATAATCGATGATTTTATGGTTCGTTAATCATACACGGAACACTTAGACTTTGATAATATCCGTGTGTTTCCACCTGTCTGTTACATCTCTTCAGTTTCACACCTACGTATGTGATTTTTTTAGTTCTATGCTTCAGAAAAAGTTTTCATTTAATACGTAATAAATAATTTTCTTTCCAATTTTGAAGGAATATTTTTATTGTCACTCTGCATAACTATATGTATACTTTTTATTACCGTATCAAAACTAAACTCTTTTTAAAAAGTGGAAATAATAAAAAAAAACTAATCCTCTCAATTAGAGTGGAGTACTGATAGAGAAGTATTTTAAAATGGAGTTTAGTTTTCATTTGCCTCTTTCAGTTTTAAGCTCTATTTGCGGAAAATTAAGCTTTAATGAGGCGTGCAGTGTATGGTTACTCTACCCCCTACCTTCTAAATTTTCAACGTTGTGTCTGAAAAATTTGAAAAATCTTAATATATGCGAGCATCTCATTAACATTTTCAAATAAAATTATTTTATTTATACAGATATATAGGACAGATACGGAACTCTATATTATGCCGATCCCACAACACTACTTGTTCTGTTGTTTTACTAAGTTTAAGTAATATAACGTCGTAAATCAATTAAATATTGGAAACTATTAAGTAGTATATAGCAGAAATTCTAAGAACACACGATTAAAGTAACTGAAAATTAATTTAAGACATTTGAAATGAGACAAAGAAAATGAATAGAGTTCAAATCTAAAAATATGTGACAACAAAGAAAAAAAATTTAAAAAAATAATAATATCTAACCTTAAGTTAGGATTTTGTACTCCATCAGAACATAACCACTTCAACAAAGACTATGTTTGATACATCTTATGCAACCTCTACATATTTATTTAATAGATTTTAAATAACGTCGCTTTCGCATGAAAAAAATCTGGCGTGCATCCGTAGAAATGAACTAATTTAATACATTTTATTACAAATTCACGGTATTTAAGGGATTAGGGGTACATTAATAGCTGGACCAATCTTTAATTTTATAACTTAGGTTTGTTTTGGCACTTGGTTCTGTCAAATTTCCCGTCTTTATATAAAAATTATAATTAATTAACTGTATATATGAAAAATCCCTGTTTCATTATTTTCAACCATGATGTACACTAACGATTTATGCAGAAATTAAAAGTCATATAAGAATTTATTTCAAAAAAACCAGGGTGTGAAATCTAATGCCGTGGTAAATATAATAGGAAAAGTAGAGAGAAATTTCATATTTATACTTCTCCCAAACAAGGTTTTTTTCATTTATCAAGGAATAAATCAGTGACTCAATATTAGTACCCAATATTACCATATTTATTCATGTTTCAATAATTTTTTAATGACAATGTATTGTAAGTAACAGGGAGCAGATGGACCAAAGTACATAGTATATACGGCAAGATTATTTGATACTATTAATAGACATATTATGCCCCCGGAAATTTCATTTTGTTGTACGCCCCCAGACACTCCATTTAACAAGAGCACTTATGTACGAATATGGCATAGCTTGTTACATCCACCATGTTACTTCCGTTACAGTTCATGACACAACCGATATTTCCCTTCAGAAATATTGTATTACATTTTCAAATTCCCGTATCTGTTTTATGTAACACTAAGCTTTCAATTTTCCTGCCACAGTAAAAAGTGTGACCATCGCGTTATGACAAGTTATAACATTAGTACATATATAACAATATAGCCATTTCGCTATTGAGACTAAGTCAGAGAGACTTAAATATATGTAAGCCTAACAGGCTTTAATATACGTAATTTACGGACAAAATGTTTTCGGGATTACATGAATATAGCTTTGCTTAAGTAAAAATGAATTTCTTCATTATTGTTTTTAAATGTACACCCTATACGTCTATTTTAATAAAAATATATATCCAGATAGACCAGAAAACTTCAATTAATTTGATTAGTTATTTTCTTTACAAGAAAAGTTTGACGACCTTTTTTGTTAATCTCAAAAAACTGATTATTCGTATCGTTAACAAAATTAATTTACAACTAAGCAGAAGATGAAATATGTTCCATAACTTTAAATAAAAAAAAACTTACTAATAAATAACATAAATTTCGAGAAAATTAAACGAGACTAGAAAAGAAAAAGATGACTTTAATTAATAAAAGTTTCTTGAATCAGGTTTTAACAGTAACTTGATGAAAAGCGTACAGAAGAATTTTTAACGTTACTTTTTAAACCTTTTTTAAAACTTTTTATGTTAATTAAGCTGAACAAAGGTTCTCAGAACCGTTTCTAATTTTATTACCGTAAATAATTTTTATTGTCTAGTGCTTGAGTAAGTAATTATTAAATCATCATTTTCATCGATAATCATAGTGATTATAGAAACCAATTGTACACTATTTAAATCATCGTGATATTCAATTTTTGTTATATTGACAAATTAAATTAATTGTTTGGCATTAAATCTTGTTATCGTTGTCATATAAATTAGACAAGCATAATAACGACACTTCTACTATTTGCAAAAAGTAGTATTTCTGATAAAGAAATATGTCGCATGGTATTGAAGTAAAGAGGTGTCGTCATATAGGATTATGACTAAGAGTTCATTTCTATAATGCCCATCAAATATCTTCTTCGAGAATTAGCATGGCATTTCTATTCACTTAATATTAATTTGAGTAGGAAAATTATTTATTTACTTTAATATTTGCCCCGCTCTTTTACACCCAAATATTATACTCAAGAACAAACATAGCTTACACTAAAGCCCTTACTGAGTAGACAGAGAAAACAGGTTCGATAATTATTTCTTTTGTTTCTGTTTTAGTTATTTATACTATTAAGTTATTATTCCTTTTTTATGTTTTTATTTTATTTCATGAGTGTACATTTTTCTTAATTTCATAAAATTATTGAATTGTCATCACTTCTTGACACGTGTCTAAACTTTCAAAAAATTATTTTTAAATTTATTTTATGAAATTATTGTACAATTAACAGTTAATTTCGAGTCATCAGTGTTTCTGTTCCATATAATGCTTTTGTTTTACATGCAAAGCATATTATAGAATGCTTATGTTTTACACGCAATGCATATATTGGTGAGTCGGTGGTCAATAACGACTGAATTTTAGGGGCCAACTTGTAGCCACCTAATTCAAGATGCAGTGACTTTTTTATTTGCCCTACATTTGCCGTTTTTGTCAGTAAGTTTTCAATGGAATGCTCTCCACATTTCTCCGTTAGCACATTTTAACTTAATGTTCGGATCTGCAATAATTTTTCGCTATTGGTTTTGATATAGAAGGTCGGTTTTTTGTCAAACCTCTTTTTATTCAAAAATGCTTTGAATAATTAATATCCTATTTTTTCTTCGATTATTGTAAAACCGGTTTTTGTCGGTCATCTGTATTGCGCGCAATTTTCTTAATAATATATAAATCATTAGCATATATTATGAAATAATTTTACGATTGCAATTCTAAGATTATGCAGTCTTCTTATATATTTTTAAACTTATAAGTTTATTTATATTCAAAATGTAGGTACATAAAATAAAGTCCATTAAACTTTGAGCTATAGTCCAAAAACGTGATATCTTAAAGAAGATATGCAAATAAAATATTCTAGGATACTTTATTATAATTCTAAAGTACACATTATGTTTGCATAAAATAATGCACAATACATTATTTTAATATGGAAGTGGCAATCTTAATTATTTAATAAAATTTTTCCGATGAAACTAAGTTTGTGACATTTTTATAAAACTTTGTATTATGTTCATCATTAGGTTCAAATAAAAAACCAAACCATTTTTTTAGAATTACTATCTGTATATTTGACGAAATACCAATTTAAATGAAATATTTCCTACAATGATGCTTTTATACTTTGACTCGATTAAAAGAGTTCTAAATTTAATTATAAATATACATGCCGTCAGAATCCACTGCGCTGGTTCGAAATGTGTCACATTATAAAAAATTTACGGGACTGTGGAAATAATTTAATTTATGGCACTTCTGAGATGCAAATATTATAACCAGAAAATTATTCAGCTATATTGGTCAGAAATTTATACGAATACGTAGGCAAAAATGACATGTATATAAAGCAATGGCTTCTGGATTATCAAACGTTTTATCCAAACTTTTTGAAAGCGTTAACGATACTTGATGAATAACGAAAAAATGTATTGATGTGTTTGAAAATCGACGGCCACCGCATTCAATTGTATGTAAAAAGTAACCGTCGTAAGTAACTTATAAGTAGTTGCAGATTACGACATTTTTAGTCTTATTTTTCAGCGTTGATGTAAAGTGCGATTAAGAAAATATGACTGAAATTATAATCACACAAGTATTTGAATTACTTGTATAAGATTAGTTTAAGGTGATTACAAAAACAAAGAAATTGAGAAATTCTATGTATTAAATTCTCATTGATTTCCTGACTTATGTACGTCAAAGGTTTCTTCATATCAACCGACAGATACTTGCTTACTTTTTTTTGTGCTGTATATGTACATAGTACAGATAGGTCACGGAGAGTGAAGAGTAAAGAAAATAATAGTGAAGATTTTATTAAAATTTATTAAGTCGTTTTTGGGTTTGGCCCCTGCACACAATCGAACAAATTTGTCTATATGAAACTGATAATAATCTTAAAGCACGTAAACTTACGGACAGAGAATACTTGTACAAAAATTTAATAGAAAATATCTAAATCTCTAAATACTTTTGACCGGATGGTAATTTATATTTGGTGTCTTCGCGCCTAATAGCACGCAAGTAGCATATTTCAATAAGTTTCGTGTTCTTTAGGTAATTTAATAGTATTTCATATAACTTAATAAGTAAAGTATAAGATAAATGTCATATATCTCTTATTTTTGTTACAATAAGGTTCCTAACACATCTAAAATAGTAAAAAGGTGTCCAAAATGTTTATCCAGTTTTGTAAGTCCATTCATGCCTTTCAAATTTTCCACTTTCACTGACATGTTTAACCAGATTGTCATATAAACCTCTAAATTATGCAAACTTAATTAGTTTTTAATTATTCATAGCAAATCCTATTGATTTTATAAAGTTAAATAGTTGTGTGTAATAATTTAAATCCACTGTAAATAAAAAAAACGTGAACCCAATAGAATATGAAAATGTTTTAAATCACATTAACGAAATTATGATTTCATCACTGAATGTATTAAGAAAATGTGATGCCATACTGGATCGACAGTAACTTAAATAATAAAGCATTTCTTTTATTGCTTTTGTTAAGAATGTAAGTTGCAAAAAGACAAAGGTATTTTTTTAAAAATAATTTTTTTTAACAAATACATTTGACAATATTACAAATTATTTGTATCAATATATAAACAATTTGAACCATAATTTCCAACTCTATCAGTTTAAAAGTTATTAATGAAAAAGAGAATAAAGAAATATTTCTTGAAAATCAAAATATCTGTCACCTTATAGCTTGTATTTTTTCTTACTCCAGATTTTATTAGACTACCTGATTTTCGCGTATTAATAATTTCCACTTACAACTTAGTTGATGTATGGTTAAAACCAATTTTATCTTCTCGTACAATGAATTGTTTATATGCAGTATATATTTTGTATATCACAATAAGCAGTGATCTTTTTTGTCACAATTTAAACCCGTTCATTTTAAAATAACGAAGTCCCTTACTGAACCCGTTTTCACCTTTAATTAAAATCCAAATTTACTAAAGTTCGTTATTATAAAATTGTTAATTTGTCAAGGAAAAAACAAAATCAATATATAGAGAAAATTAAGCTTATTACAAAATTTTTCAATGAAATGTCATTGACGAAGAAACAATTTATCGAAATAATATAAAATTTAATGAAATTTGCGATAAAATTCGGTTGGAAGAAAAGCACCGGAGGTATTGTCTTGCGTATCAGATATTTTATTGAAATGCAATTATTATATTCGAGTTTTTTGTTGCTACTTATTTTGCTAATGATCACTTATTTTGCTAATGCAGATTTAAATCTTAAGAAATTTTTGAACACATTTATACAGTCAATAGTAAGCAAGAGGATAATAAGGAAATCGTGAGAAAAAAATACTTTGAAATATAATAAAAACTTTGAAACCCTTCATTGGAAATCTTGTAGAAAATTTATTTGCAAATATTAGGGTTATTAAAGAAAAAGCATAGAAAATTAATATATTTAATAAAATTGAAATACAAAGACCATACAGGTTTATCCTTACTTGAATAAGTCTAATTGACTTTTGGAAGAATATAAGGTTGATCCTAACTAATTCTTATTAATATTATAAACGTGAACGTTTAGATGGATGAGTGTTGAGTGGTCCTGAATTTCGTAATTTCTAAAAAGCTCACAAAGTGCGGTATGTTTATTATGTGGCATGTATTAGGTTATACGGATGGATTAATACACATGTTGCTTTTCATGTCGAAATATGAAGCAGTTCTTGAGATATAGTTCTGTTTGATAAACTAGTATTGTCTCTAAATTCTGCAAGTTTAGTTTTTGAAAATAGTGACTCACACTGTATATCCTGAATTCCCAAATGTGAGCATAGTTTTCGTGGGACAATACAAAAAAATTTTTCCATTGTATAATTCTATCGTGAAGTAAATATAGAACGTGGGTGGATTTAAAAAAAAATTGGATCAGAGCTAAGTTATAGCCACAATTGACGCCTAGGTTCTATTATGTCCATATAGACGAAAGTGCGAGCAGAAACTAAAGTATAAAACAAAATAATTCATAGCGATGTTCAGGCCGACTTTTGTGGTGAGACGCCTTATTAAAATGCTTGGCTTCCCTTAACAGAAAATGGGAAATTATTACATGACGATAAAAATATATTTATTTTAATCTTCATTATATAGAAGATATTATTTTCAAATATAACTTTGAAACTTCATTTCATACAATTTACGATTTAAAAAAATGGGGTACTTATTTTGATTTTTAATCTTTCTAAACGAATTTTTTTGACTTTTAATGAAATTTTTGAGATATATGCGAGTTAATACGTTTTATTACATTGTGCGGTAAAAACGACCGTGACAGACGGGACAAAGAAACGATACAAAACGTGAGTTCGGTTTTTCTTTTGATGAACGAAATGCCAAAGACAATTTAAACGGAACTTTTTAAAGTGGGAAAATTATAACTTGAAATTTTTTTTTGTATTCTGCCGGATATTATTTAAATGAGCTCGTAAAACAAATTCTTATTAAAACTATTTATATCAGAATTTTATAAAAAATTATATGTGGGAAAATCCTACAAAAAAAATCAAAATTATGATAAATTAATAATTAGAATTAACTTAAAGTTTATCAGAAAACTTTGGAAACCATTCTGAAGAATTAGTAGGAATATTATGTACTTTGAAATATTTATATGTATCTGAATGTACGAGTATATAAAACCCTCGCAGTGCGACAAAAAATCGAATATTCCGCAAATTACTATCAAATAGATTTGATTAAGTAAAATTTTTCGGCCGTAAATTAATTGATTTATCAAAGAAGGGGCTACTTTTTATATTTTGTTCATAGTTAAAATTTTGATTAAAATCTTTTTCGAGACTCACGCAGTTAAATACAAAGCATCCACATATTCATTCTTCTGCAGTCCCTTTTAATGAATTGTTTATCTGAGTAATTTTCAGCTCTCGATCCATTTCTGACAATACTTTCCAAATAGTAGACATTGCACTTTACGTTTCAACTCTAGAAAAAAGACCTTCATCGATTCGTCTAGTAATAAGATAAGCGTTTTAGACTATTTAATAAAGATCAATTATAAACTAACGGAACTTACCTAAAATTCTAAAAACAAAAGAAGAAGCGAGCCAAAAAATTACGCCTGACTTGTATATTCAAATTAAAAGGGGGAACAAGTTTTGAATGAACAATTATTGTAAAAATAATCATGAAAACTAATCATTTCAAATCTCATTTTCACATTATAATTATTGTGTCAATGTATTTAGCAGCACAATTTTTGCGAAGCGTCTAAGAGCTGACTTTGAAAAAAAAACTATTGGCTAAAATTTGAAAAAAAAACTATATTGTTGACTAAATGTGTTGGACATTTATTGGAAAATTGTATTTAAGTATACTGACTACTGTATTATTGACTAAACATGTAGAATATTTATTGGGGAAATGTATTGTAAGTACATTGAATACTTTATTATTGACTATGCGCGTTGAATATTTTTTGACCAAGTATATTCTAAACTTCCTAAAAACTAATTGAATAAATTTTGATAACCGTTTGTGGTTTCCGCAGCTAACTGTTTCATCTTATTGCATGTAGTGTGCATCTAGTCTGAAACCGATGATGGGACTGGATTAGCCTACTACTAAAGCTAACAGCAAGTAAAGGCCGTAAACTATATTAAATTATACATGTCTTATATCAGTTGCATTGCAAGGAGCTAAAGGCCTGAATATTCTTTTATCATATCTGATCCAGTTCATACCATAAATAGTTTTAGCTCTAATAATTGTAAATATAAAATTGATCGAATTATTTTGTGAACTAACGTTTTTTGCCTCCGTTATAGAATACTGTAGTAATTTTTTTTCGACCGTACTGCCAATATCTTTAGAAATTATCGTTGAATAAGCTAGGACTTTTTATGTGGTAATTAAATATTTCTCTTTAGTTTTATCTATCGCGTGGAATACCATTTTAAAGGGCTTAAAAATATTTTATAAAAGATTTTAAACAACATCCCTTCCAAGAAGTTCTCCCTTATCTTTAAAATGTAATTGGATTTAATTATATAAATTTTAATTTCCCGGTAAAATAAAATGAATTGTTCTATGTTAATAACAAAACTTTAAAAAATATAGAGATCTGAATAAATGTGTTTCATCCAAATTCATTTTATCTTATACACCGGCCTCTAGCTATAGACAATTTTAACATAATAAATCCGCTTTTACAAATCTTCACACAATAATGAATCGTGAGTAAGTTAACATCTAATATCTTCTTATCATTTAATAATAAATTGCATATGTATGAAATTCTTACTAGAAGAAAATTGATATTTGAGACCATGTTAATGGTATCTTCAATAGTCCCTCTCCTCAACGTATTTCAAATTTTGTTGCCGATAATTATAAAATAGTGACTCGAGGACATTATTTGTAAGATACGGGGGTACACATAATAATAATTGAATGCTTGATACCAGATAACTATGTTAATATCACAATATTATAATTACTGTTATTTAGACATATTACCAACGGTGGATTGTTTATAACCATAGAACATATCTTCAACGATTGTAATCTAACAAACATTTATTCGGCAGGGAGGAATGTAAAATCTCTTTCAATAATTTCATTTCTGTTTATTATCAAAGTAAGCCGCCCGGGTTTCAATCAATATAATTGCTTCTTCATAAATAAACGATTTTATTTTATTGAAGAGTAAAGCGTTGGCAGAAACAAAGGTCTAAATTAAATTGACATAAATTGGTTGCACTATTTTTAATTTGATCCTTTTGATGAAATATTAATTGTAATCGTCAAGTGTAAAAAAATAATCTTTAATGTATTTTTATTTAATGCATATATTAGCTTGCGTGGATTAAGTTTTTTTGGAATAAGGGGCAGTTACCCTTTTCTATTTTCATAACTCGGGCTATGTGTATGCTAAATGTTATGATCGGTTGTACCGTGAAAACTGTTAAAACTTAACAATCTTAACTACTGTGAAAACTGTGAAAACCTAACATAACCCGCTTTCTCATTTATAATATCGGTTAGGTTAATTTAGAAAAAAATATATAAAAATATTGACATATACCTCCTAGCAGTACGACGCGTCCTTATGGGAATCCTGCAAACCGAACTTGGTCTATTTACCCATGCTAGGAAATGTTAACGTAACATGAATAGTACTACCACTACATACCTGTCCGTCTCAAAATTAAAAAAAAAATTGACATGTAAGTTTATATTCTTATTAATGCTTTACACCATATTTTGTTTTAAATAACGTTCTTCGGAATTTTAGAGTGTGACCTAAACCATATAACCAGGGGGCCTATATCTCACTTACAACGCGACGCAAAACCGAACAACAACAAAAATCAGTTCCGCTGCTGAAAATTTTGAAGTTTTATCCTGCATCTTCTATCTTGCCATCGTGAAGCACTGTAAGGGAAACTGCAGTAAGCTGCATTCAAACGGGATGTAATTGGAATCAATGCGTTGCTTTGCACAAAATTTGTTTCTCCCTGAGAAAATCCAGTCACAAAGCGGCTTTAACTAAATTGCGATGTGGAGCTCCGACTTTTAAACCTGGTTTTATTAGATAGTTTAACGGCTTCAAATTTCTGAGCAGCATCCCACGCAATAAAATATTAGAACCGAACAAGACGATGGAATATTAGGAGAAGAACATATCCACAGTTTACATTTTTTATTTCAAGGCAAGGCAAGGCACGAAAGACAATATTTTATGAATTATAATTGATCATTATTCGAATTACGCCCCCGCAATAATTTACTCCTTTCTCGTAATGTCTGCGTTGTCTGATCTATCCTTTATACCGCGGCGAACACTTAGTATTTCGAAATTATGCAACACATAACAAATTTATTACTAAATAGCTTGAGTAATAAATTTATTTATGTGCGGTTAGACTTAAAATCAGTGACTCAAATTGATAATAAGAATTATAGAATAATAAAAAGTAAATCTTTTCTTGCAAACTAATTTTTTCGGCATTTTTTTATTATATACTTATAATAAAAATACCTTGTTTGTCTCCCTCTCTCGCGTTTAAAATAAATTCCAAAGTTACTACATCAATTCCGACAATTTTTAATAAACTTGTACTATTTTAGGAAAAAAATAGTCCAAACTGCTTGATATAAAGGCTCTTTGATCATTATAAAATTACGTACTTTTGAAGTTTTTTTCTAACATGAAGATACAGGAAAATATTAAAAACAAAATTTTAGAATATAAATGTCACATAATCGAAAGCGGCAATATAGTGAGAAGGATAAACTTGTGTCAAAGTAACTCACGTTATTAGTACGCCATTTGTATATGAACAAAACATTGCAATAGGAAACCGTGAAAACATCTAATCATATTACGCAGTTAAGAAATGTAGTACATATTATTTTAACTTATATAAATCCGGTTACATAATTATTCATTCAAAAAGAACCATTGCGGTTTGATACACATTTATAAAGAAATATTCGCAATAAAAATATTGATATTCATTTCCACTAAAATTTCGCATATAAAGTAGCAATTTCTTGTAAACGACATATTAATGCGTCATGAAACTTTTTTCAAATAGAATTTTAAATGATCAGTGTCATTGTATTGCAACATCTTCAGGCGGGTTATTAGCAAAGAGTAACTCTTAGGAACTTCCAACAGCATTTATATATTTCAAAAAACAATAGGTTTGTGTAGGTTTTTCCACTACTTACGTTAGTTACCTTATTGTAGGGGAGCGGTGTAGGTTTTACCTTTTTTTTTTTAATTTTGCTAAATAATCACTGACCAATATAAAATTTATATTTACACTTCACGTCACATCCAGATATTTTCTCATGCTTTGGCGTATATTATGAAGGTGATGGCTTAGATATATGCGGAAAATGGACTATTATCATTGCGAAAGTGGATGCTTATCACATGGCCAAGTATTTTCCTTTGTAAAGTATTTGCTTATACACACAAACACAAAAGCTTACATGTGAACGCATACACATACATAGGTGCGTATCCGCTTGTGCTGGAGCGCAGTCTCGCACTCTTTAATTTACAAACACAACATGTGTGAGTAAGCACACATGTTATAATTTCACAATTTATATTTCCTTTCTGCCTTAATTACTTACAAATTATATCGAACAACTGATAGGGCCTAGCGGAAGAGATTTTTATAATAAATGGTCCTTTATTATTAAGTATTAAAGAAACACTGATCATTTAAAATTCTATTTGAAAAAAGTTTTATGACGCATTAATATGTCGTTTACAAGAAATTGCTACTTTATATGCGAAATTTTAGTGGAAATGAATATCAATATTTTTATTGCGAATATTTCTTTATAAATGTGTATCAAACCGCAATGGTTCTTTTTGAATGAATAATTATGTAACCGGATTTATATAAGTTAAAATAATATGTACTACATTTCTTAACTGCGTAATATGATTAGATGTTTTCACGGTTTCCTATTGCAATGTTTTTGTTCATGTACAAATGGCGTACTAATAACGTGAGTTACTTTGACACAAGTTTATCCTTCTCATTATCTTGCCGCTTTCGATTATGTGACATTTATATTCTAAAATTTTGTTTTTAATATTTTCCTGTATCTTCATGTTAGGAAAAAACTTCAAATGTACGTAATTTTATAATGATCAAAGAGCCTTTATATCAAGCAGTTTGGATTAATTTTTTCCTAAAATAGTACAAGTTTATTAAAAATAGTCGGAATTGATGTAGTAACTTTGGAATTTATTTTAAACGCGAGGGAGGGAGACAAACAAGGTATTTTTATTATAAGTATATAATAAAAAAATGCCGAAAAAATTAGTTTGCAAGAAAAGATTTACTTTTTATTATTCTATAATTCTTATTATCAATTTGAGTCACTGATTTTGAGTGTAACCGCACATAAATAAATTTATTACTCAAACTATTTAGTAATAAATTTGTTATGTGTTGCATAATTTCGAAATACTAAGTGTTCGCCGCGGTATAAAAGATAGATCAGACAACGCAGACATTACGAGAAAGGAGTAAATTATTGCGGGGGCGTAATTCGAATAATGATCAATTATAATTCATAAAATGTTGTCTTTCGTGCCTTGCCTTGCCTTGAAATAAAAAATGTAAACTGTGGATATGTTCTTCTCCTAATATTCCATCGTCTTGTTCGGTTCTAATATTTTATTGCGTGAGATGCTGCTCAGAAATTCGAAGCCGTTAAACTATCTAATAAAACCAGGTTTAAAAGTCGGAGCTCTACATCGAAATTTAGTTAAAGCCGCTTTGTGACTGGATTTTCTCAGCGAGAAACAAATTTTGTGCAAAGCAACGCATTGATTCCAATTACATCCCGTTTGAATGCAGCTTACTGCAGTTTCCCTTCCAGTGCTTCACGATGGCAAGAAAGAAGATGCAGGTTAAAACTTCAAAATTTTCAGCAGCGGAACTGTTTTTTTTTTGTTGTTCGGTTTTGCGTCGCGTTGTAAGTGAGATATAGGCCCCCTGGTTATATGGTTTAGGTCACACTCTAAAATTCTGAAGAACGTTATTTAAAACAAAATGTGGTGTAAAGCATTAATAAGAATATAAACTTACATGTCAATTTTTTTTTTAATTTTGAGACGGACAGGTATGTAGTGGTAGTACTATTCATTTTACGTTAACATTACCTAGCATGGGTAAATAGACCAAGTTCGGTTTGCAGGATTCCCATAAGGACGCGTCGTACTGCTAGGAGGTATATGTCAATATTTTTATATATTTTTTTTCTAAATTAACCTAACCGATATTATAAATGAGAAAGCGGGTTATGTTAGGTTTTCACAGTATTCACAGTAGTTAAGATTGTTAAGTTTTAACAGTTTCCACGGTACAACCGATCATAACATTTAGCATACACATAGCCTGCGTTATGAAAATAAAAAAGGTAACTGCCCCTTATTCCAAAAAAACTTAATCCACGCAAGCTAATATATACATTAAATAAAAATATATTAAACATTATTTTAGTCAATAGAAGTTAACATTTTTGAAGAGGGCAACTTCAAAAATATAATTTACCCTAACCTATCATAAATTACTTTATAGTTTTGATATTGTGACTTTCATAGTTTTGATACTCAATAAAATATAAAACTAAAATATAAAACGGTTGTGGCATAGTTTTCATTTAGATTATATTATTAAACTAAGTATTCAAGTTTTTTTTTTTTCAATTACATTTAATATTTCATTAAAAGGATCAAATTAAAAATAGTGCAACCAATTTATGTCAATTTAATTTAGACCTTTGTTTCTGCCAACGCTTTACTCTTCGATAAAATAAAATCGTTTATTTATGAAGAAGCAATTATATTGATTGAAACCCGGGCGGCTTACTTTGATAATAAACAGAAATGAAATTATTGAAAGAGATTTTACATTCCTCCCTGCCGAATATATGTTTGTTAGATTACAATCGTTGAAGATATGTTCTATGGTTATAAACAATCCACCGTTGGTAATATGTCTAAATAACAGTAATTATAATATTGTGATATTAGCATAGTTATCTGGTATCAAGCATTCAATTGTTATTATGTGTAACCCCGTATCTTACAAATAATGTCCTCGAGTCACTATTTTATAATTATCGGCAACAAAATTTGAAATACGTTGAGGAGAGGGACTATTGAAGATACCATTAACATGGTCTCAAATATCAATTTTCTTCTAGTAAGAATTTCATACATATGCAATTTATTATTAAATGAGAAGAAGATATTAGATGTTAACTTACTCACGATTCATTATTGTGTGAAGATTTGTAAAAGCGGTTTTATTATGTTAAAATTGTCTATAGCTAGAGGCCGGTGTATAAGATAAAATGAATTTGGATGAAACACATTTATTCAGAGCTCTATATTTTTTAATGTTTTGTTATTAACATAGAACAATTCATTTTATTTTACCGGGAAATTAAAATTTATATAATTAAATCCAATTACATTTTAAAGATAAGGGAGAACTTCTTGGAAGGGATGTTGTTTAAAATCTTTTATAAAATATTTTTAAGCCCTTTAAAACGATATCCCACGCGATAGATAAAACTAAAGAGAAATATAAGAGAATAATAGGTTAGGTTAGGTTAGGTTAGGTTAGGTTAGGTTCGGTTAGGTTCGGTTAGGTTCGGTTAGGTTCGGTTCGGTTAGGTTCGGTTAGGTTCGGTTAGGTTAGGTTAGGTTAGGTTAGGTTAGGTTAGGTTAGGTTAGGTTAGGTTAGGTTAGGTTAGGTTAGGTTAGGTTAGGTTAGGTTAGGTTAGGTTAGGTTAGGTTAGGTTAGGTTAGGTTAGGTTAGGTTAGGTTAGGTTAGGTTAGGTTAGGTTAGGTTAGGTTAGGTTAGGTTAGGTTAGGTTAGGTTAGGTTAGGTTAGGTTAGGTTAGGTTAGGTTAGGTTAGGTTAGGTTAGGTTAGGTTAGGTTAGGTTAGGTTAGGTTAGGTTAGGTTAGGTTAGGTTAGGTTAGGTTAGGTTAGGTTAGGTTAGGTTAGGTTAGGTTAGGTTAGGTTAGGTTAGGTTAGGTTAGGTTAGGTTAGGTTAGGTTAGGTTAGGTTAGGTTAGGTTAGGTTAGGTTAGGTTAGGTTAGGTTAGGTTAGGTTAGGTTAGGTTAGGTTAGGTTAGGTTAGGTTAGGTTAGGTTAGGTTAGGTTAGGTTAGGTTAGGTTAGGTTAGGTTAGGTTAGGTTAGGTTAGGTTAGGTTAGGTTAGGTTAGGTTAGGTTAGGTTAGGTTAGGTTAGGTTAGGTTAGGTTAGGTTAGGTTAGGTTAGGTTAGGTTAGGTTAGGTTAGGTTAGGTTAGGTTAGGTTAGGTTAGGTTAGGTTAGGTTAGGTTAGGGTAGGTTAGGTTAGGTTAGGTTAGGTTAGGTTAGGTTAGATTAGGTTAGGTTAGGTTAGATTAGGTTAGGTTAGGTTAGGTTAGGTTAAGTTAGGTTAGGTTTGGTTAGGTTAGTTTAGGTTATGTGAAGGTAGGTTAGGTTAGGTTAAGTTAAGTTAGGTTAGGTTAGGTTAGGTTAGTGTAGGTCTGCAATATAAATTCAAATATATACATAAAACTACTATACTCGATCCGGTGAACTTAGTTGAATTAGCCCGTGCAGCCTTTTACCGGATGTAAGCCGGTGACATCATGAATCCGACTCACTGACCGTACGTAATTTTGTTATGGGCATTTTATTTTCATTTTGTCGTTGAAATGATCGCTTTTAGTAGATTGGACGTTCCGGTTACTACGAATGTGAAAAAATGTTTGTGGGAATGTGGAAAATCGACTCTTAATCCCTCTTCCAATTGTCATAGACAAGTCTTTTAAATTTTATGCTTACATATTTTGGTTTTATTTTAATTATGTAACCTGAATTTAAAAAAAAACATTTATTTATATCATACTTTAGGAAAATAAATTCATGTCGTGAATTGTCGTGTTTAACTAATTAATTGAATACAGCTATTTACATTTTCATGAAAATACATTTTTGGTTAGCTAATTATGTGAAAAGATATTTCAATGTTAACAGAATAAAGCTCGTATTCAACTTGCTGAAGGTTTCCAATATATTTTTCTTTAAAATATCATTCCGTATTCCTTTAAATTTTTTTCGAAAATTGAATTGTTGCGTATCAGTGCAAAAATATATATAATTATACGAACAATTGATAAATATTTTTTGTCTAATTCATTTCGATGGAAGTTTTTCATATATATTCTTAATAATTGTTTTATAAGTCACTTTTTGTTTCTACTTTAAGAAAATAAACATCATAAATACTGTCTATTATAATAAAATAGCGCTTTAAACAGGTAAAAAATCCACATTAATACCTTATTTGTAATTAAACATTATTTATTTATTTGGATGTATGGTATGTTATGCTAAATTTATTGGCTTAGAAATTCAACCACTTGTTCGATGTAATAATGAAGAAAGTTCGAGTTTTAAACAAAATCAGAAAAATATCACAATTTTACGACTGAAAAGTGTTTTGAATAAATTCAATAAAATATAACATATTAGGAATCCGCACTTGCAACGAAAAGGTACATTATAGGGTAGACAAAGTAACTGTCTAAAATGTTTTTATTTAACGTAAACCGCCAGATGACAAAACAAACAATCTAAGTTACTCACTCCTCATCGTCCCCTATACTCCCTCTCGCAGCGCGAATACCGAAAGTAATTAAAATGCATATATTTAATTTTGAAAAACTTTTCGTTTCTTTTAAACCGTTAATACCAATTTTAAAGGGTTGCATTTTATCTATTGGGAATGCTTAAAATAGCTATATTATTATTTTATTGAAATTTAATAAATTGACCAAATATCTCGATTTTGTCCCATGCACTTTTTAACTTAAAACAAATACCGTTGCTTTCATATAAAAAAAGAGAGCGAGAAACCTTTACACGCGGTTAAAAATAAAATTGTTAACGTTTGCGGCAGGTAATAACAATTTAGAGTAAGTAACAAATAAATTAACATTGAGTTAATTTATTTGTTAGTAATATTTTCATAATTTAAATATGAAACTAGAGATTTATAAAAACTAAGCGGTTTACAAAACGTAAATCTGTTCTGAATTTTTTTTTAAATTTATTGAAAAAATCCCATCAAGTGTTGTATCAAGTCTCATTGTTGCTTGAAATGTGGTAGGTTTGCCAGAAATTTTTACCTAAATTGTTCTCAATAGAACTCATCATCAAACTCTGACCTAGTTGGTGGTGCAGTTATTTTGCAAAATATTAAAACTACTGATAGCCAAAATATTAAATTACGGCTGATTTATTACTACTAGTTAAGGAATTACATTGTTCACCTGCAGAACTTACCTTCAGGCCCTCATTTGTTTGATGGTGAAGTTGAATCACATTTGATTTACTACAATCCTCAAAGGAGTTTCATTGTTCATCTCCCAAACTCATCATCAGATACTAACCTGGTCGATATTGTAATTATTTTGCAAAGTAACAACTACCAGTAGAATTATCTAGAATGATGGTTAATTTACTACGATCCGTAAGGGAATTCCATTGTTCATCTTAAAAATTCATCATCAGATCCTGAACTGGTCGATGATGAAGTTATTATGCAAAGTAACAACCTCCAGTAGCTAATATATCACGTTTAAATTATTAGCATTCGCTAAGGAGTTCCATTGTCCTTCTCAAAAAATCATCATAAGATCTTCACCATACTTATATAGAATTACCTTGTTAGTATACTATTTTAAATACCATAAACTGCGTATGCGAACTACTATAAACTTTACTGATAATTATATTTGATCGAAAAATATCTGCTACCTTTGTGTCGCGCCAAAGAAATTGCACTCGAAAAATTTTTAACATACTTTTCTTTAGACTTTTTAAGAGCTACATTCCCCGTACATAGTACTAGTGTTTAAGTATTTTTTTGATAGCGTTCTTCACGAAAGAATCCAATTAAACGACATGTGTACGTACTATGAAGCTAAGTACAACCTGGAAACAGTAAGCTTTCATAATGTGAAACCTGTATGTCTATGAGGCTAGTATTGCTTATGTGTTTCCGTAAAGAAAAACAAAAATGCACACTTTATGACATTGATAGAATAGTATATAATAATATATATAAGTATATAATAAAGAATATATAATGGAAGGGGATCAAGAAATAGAATAGTTTATGCACATAAATTAAGTAAAATACACTTTTCTGATCACATTTTTAAAGTTCTTATCGACAATAAACTTTTCTTTAAATATTGCAAATAAAGGAGCCTGTGCTAATCAGCTATATACTCGCCTGTTTGTTACTAATAATGCTATTTGTAGAGTATTATAGTTCAAACAGGACGTTATATTATAAGACATATTTCTATTGCGCTGTGCAACATTAGAATACGTTCTTAAATTAGCGTAAATTTAATGTTTCTAACACTTTTTTCTATAGCTGAAATACATAAAATTCAAAATAACAAAAATATAGTGGTGACATCTAGAAATCTATTTCATTAATACATATTAAATAGAAAAATGGTTCCAAAGTTTTTCATAATTTAACAATCCATCTCATAATTGTGGTTAAATATCAATTACATGTTATTTTAATAACTTCTGTATAATATATTTATTTGTTTATACAGCTGTGACTTGCAATTTTTTTTAGGATTTCCTTTATTCTAAATAAAATTTTCATCAATTTGAGACATTTGAAATCTAGACCCGAGATATTTGCATCAAAACCTTAATCAGTTATCAAAAGGTTGAATATGTCTTGAAAACAAAAATGAAAATTTTTTTAAGACTGACATATTTTAAAATAATTTTAACGTTTTTTAAGCACTTTCTAAATTTCCACAATTTTATTTAACAACCGTAGGTTTTATAATTATTATTGAATAATAACCTAAAATATCAAATAAAAAGTTGATAATTTTTAAATTAAATTTAAATTACTTAAGATTTCAAAGATAATTTAAAATTAGTTTTATTAATTCTTTATAAACTCAAATATATAAAATAATCTATGATTTCCGTTATTTATAGTTATCGTTTCATTAATTAACATTTACTCAATTATCTTTATACGTTTCACATTATTCTGGTGTTCATATTAGTTTGGTACTTTCCACTTACATTTCCCTAATAAATTCGTTCTTACTAGCTAGCGATAACAAAATTTACGACAACTGATATCAAGTACCCCACACTTTTTTACAAATAGGTTAATTTTTCATTTGTCATTTTCTTTTTATTTTAGGCTATAAAAGCTGAACTCTGGTATTCGTGTTATTCTTGCATATACTTATATTTTTCTAATAAATCTATTCTTGCTAAATAGCGATAAAAAATTAACGGCAACTGATATTAAGTATCCCACGCTTTTTTACAATTAAGTTAATTTCTTTCCGTCATTTTCTTTTTAATTTAGGCTTTTAATTATACCGAGTATTTAGACATTCTTTCCCTCTTGAGTAAAATCTTTATATTTAAAGATACTTTTATATTTTTCAGTTTATATTGCTACGAAAGAGCATTTTTTTGGTCTTATCAAACTATACAAATTTTTGTTTTAATATTAAAGAACATTTTTGAGATTTTTTTACCATAATTTTATTTTTTTTATTATTGTAGTGTCATCGGTTTTTGATAAGCGTGCAACATTTTAATTAACTCTGGTGCCTAGAAGTAGGTGAAAAATTATTTAAAACGTTCCATTACATTCATAATATTCAAACATATATGCAAGTGAAGTTAATAAAAACGCGTTAAAAATCATGTTTCACCATATCAAGCAAGTCAACATTTTTAAACTTGGACGTATGCTAACATTTAAATTGCCTCATTAGGAAAAATATATACTTTAATGTTCACAAATAAATAAAAAAATATTCAATGTGTATAGAGTACAGGAGTCTATGCTAATATTCGATGCCCGGTATACACTACCTAAATCCCGTATTACCATTGTTTACTACCGAGATATAGATATTTAAGCAGGCGGAAACAACAGAAGGCAATATCGACCGAAAGCAATGGCAATTATCAGCCAGACGTTGGGATTGGTCCTGTAAATTTATTCGATTTTTTCGAGTAAACTTAATCAATTAATTTACCAATAGAACTGTCCCATATCGGTTTTTGTGTGCTTCGTATACACTTTGTTCGTGAATATGTCGTCTGTGTGACTCAGAGTAATATTCGTTGAATTATGTAACTAATAGTAACCAAAGACATGACTAAAGCAGATGTATTAACAATTCTCATATATTAAATATATTTGGCGTTAATTTTGTAGAAATTCATTATCAAAGATATAATCTTTGCTAATAGCCCACCTGAAAATGTTGTAATACAACGAAACCTAGGTCGTGGTAAGGAACTTAAAGAAAGTAGAAATAATACTGCATCACGTAGTTTCATTTAATTGTGAATTCTCATATATTTAAATATAGTGGCAGTATTAGGAAATGACTCCCCAGATATATTTCGTTAAAACACATTAAATTTAGAAATCGATAACGTTCCAAATATTTATTTTGCTTAAGTTTTTGTTGAGTTAAGACTAGAAAATGTGAGTAAGATATTTTAATAACGAATGTATTGTTTAAATATCAACTTTCAATGCAAAATACAAGCAGTTAGTGGATAGTTATTAATGTGTTAAACATTGATTTATTCATTTGATTTTATTATTTACTCGAAACAAATTTTGATATTTTATGGAATCAGTTATGTAAAATTTTATACAAAGTCAATTTTCTTGTCATATAATTTCCTTCGCCTTCTTCGTCTCTTATCAAATAACCTGTTTACGTAAAGTAATTTAATTGCTACGAAAGATATCATAATATTGGAAGTGTTTTTAAAGGCAAATTTGCATAATTCTCATTGGAATTTCTTATTTCGTCGACTTTTTATTTTACGTTTATATAAAAACGTTGTTTTCGCCTGTTTTATTTCGTAGCTCCTAAATATTGAAAAGACATTAATATTAGTAATATTTGTAATAATTGGAACACAAATTGCTTGGAATATTCATGGAAATGATTCAAAAATATCTATTGCAATGAGAGAAAAAATTCTAAGATCTATGTAATGGTCATCAATTAAATGGCATTAGATGGTTTAATTTGGATTACACATGACAACGAAAATAATGACTAAAATACTTTTTATACTCCGTTTATGACTTAAATCCAAGGAAATATTAAATGTAAAAGGTAAAACTGAAACGGGAAATTGAATGCACTGTTGCAACTAAGTAATAGTAATCTGGAAAATATTAGTAACAATAATGTATTTTTACTTCCATTTCTCATTACGGATTATTTATTTACAAACTTTTATGTATAATACATATGGCGGACTTATTGCTACATGAGTAATCTCTTCCAGTCAACCATAACAATTTGTATTGAAATTTAGTTGGTAGATTATAAAATATATTACAATAAAACTTTTTTAGTGTAAAGTAAAAAAAAAACTATCGATATTATTTGGGATGGGAAAGACAGGAATGGACAAGAATACAAAGGAAACGGTTTCAACAAAGGTAGGACTTTTTCACTCGATCTTTGAAAATATTTAGAGATGTGATTTTCCAGATGCCAGGATCCAGGTGATTCCAAATTTTTGTTGCTTGGACAGTGAAGAATTGTTCGTCAGGGGTAGAGGTATGTTTAGGAATAAGTAGGGTGAGTGAACTTTCAGATCGTAGCCCAAGGCCGTGAGCAAACAAATCTTTAAATATTCTACTAAGATAATTTGGGATATGAGGATTTTTTAATACATTAAAAAGAGGTGTAAGTATGTGAAGTTGACGTCGATCACAGATCTTCAGCCATTTGAGAAGTGACCTGTATTCAGAAATATGAGCAATCATTCTTATAAATCAGAAATATGATTATCACATTCACGCCAAAATTAAAATTTCTTGACGTTAACCATACATAAGAGTTTATCAACTATGAAATGATTATATATAAGCTGATTTTCCCAAGATCTATTAAAATGATTGATATTTAGGATTAAGTTAATAAAAAAAAAATAAAGCATAAATAAAAATCGTACTACGGTGGTTTCGTACACATTTGGGTACTTATAAATATTTAAGCGTATATAGTGTTTCTATTAAACCATTTACAAATATTAATTTATCAAATGTTAATACATTGCAAAGTATTGTATAAAATTCTTTCTCACGAATAAACTATGGCGCATTTTTCAATAATTATAAGATCTACCACGATCGGTTTACTTTTCTTACAACCTTCTAGTTAAATTTTACCAACACTGTTTTTTATGATCACTGACTTAGTAGTTTCGGAAATAAGGTAGCGGAACGCTGTACTTATGCATAGTTTTTTAGAATATCTCTTTAAATATTAAATTTAAAATTATGAAAAAAATACTACAGTATTGCTCATATCAAGCCTTTTGAAGTGATATTTTTCATGACATAAAATACGAGAAAAAAACTTTAAATGTTCTCATTTATCCCTCCTTTAATTTTCATATAGGAGAAGGAAAATTGGTTAAAATTTTTTGGTATAATATGTAGGTTAATAAGAATGATACGTCAATTTTCAAGTTTGTATGCTGCATGAATACTGAGAAAAAACGGCTTCGAAAATAGCCTATTATATTAGCCTCCTGTATAATGAGCTATTATATTTTTATTTTTCTCACAAATTTATACGTTTTCTAGAATAACTAAAAACAGTTGCGACATACTTTCATAACTTTGTCGTTTGTTGTCAAGGTAATGCCACACGAAAATACAAGTTCTAAGCGACAGCCTTACTAAGAAATTACATTTAGAGTGGCTATATCAAACTAAACTGTGTACCTTCGAGCATGATGTGGTATATTTTGCCTTTTACGTTTTTACGTATTCTACGAGTATGAATCTATGGGGATATGAGATTGGAAAATTCGACAGACAATTTTTCTATCTTACCACATCGTTCCGCATGGAAGTTGCGCTTTATTCACCGGGGATAATTTTATTTTATATCTTCTCATAAAGAGCGATTTTAATGCCGAATTACTCACAATTAAATGAACCTACGTGATATAGTGTTATTTTTGCTTTCTTTAAGTTCTTTACCACGACCTAGGTTTCGGTGTATTACAACATCTTCAGGAAAGATCTTTGCTAATAGCCCACCTGAAAATGTTGTAATACGATGAAACCCAATACTACATCATGTAGTTAGTGTAGTTCATTTAATTGTAAATAATGAATTCCTACAAAACTAACGCCAAATATATTCAATAATTGCCGAATTACTTTTAAATTCAAATATTCTGGAACATAGGTTATATGATAAATTAGTCTACCCTTTTCATAAATATATCCTTTATATTTTGTTATACACAGTGAGTTAAGTTTTTAAAATCAGTGATAATAAAAATTCACCTAATCTTATATTTGAATAGTCAATATAGCCTAGTAGGATCCCGTAGTAACAACGGAATGTAAAACAATAAATTGTTAAAATTGCAATATCATATGATTTCATTTTGTTTATTTATTTTAGTGAAGCCCAAATAAATACGATAGTTTACGTACACATGTATTAATTATTATTATACAACAAATTATTAAGAACAATTGTTTTAATATGATGACTGCAATGGATGTTGTTTACAAGTATAAAGTAAAAAGTTAAAAATAATATAAAATTTATATAAATTTTGGCATTTTGCAGCTTGAAAGACTGAAACAGGAAGGTGGAAATACTAGTTGTCTTGAAAACTTAATTGAAAGATGAGTGTCCGTATTTCACATTATATAATTTTTTTTTGTTTTTAAAGGTAAAATAATAGAATAATGTAAATTTATAATGTAATCATTGTGATTACGCTATGGAATTATATTCCAAGAACCTTCTTATTGGTATTGTGTGAGCGACATAAGGAGGTATAGAAATATTAAAATAATACTTTAATTTCTGTCCTAATAACAATAGGATAGAAATGAAAATTAATCAACACATACTAAAATGTTATCAAGGCCACCAGATAAAACAGAAATTCGTACCAGTTAAAGAAAATATTTCATCACTATTAGACCATTGTGATTTTAATAGAAGCTTTATTTATATGCAACTTAAAATATATTCTAACTATATATTTATTTAATTCAAAGTCATTATCAAAATCATTTAATAGAGTCCAACCTAAAAATAGACACATGGGGACGCAAAAACAAATTCATATTTATCTTTGATATAAGAGGCATAAATTTTATCACCCATATTTAGTATATAAGCTAACATGGCACTTATTCGCATGGTTGCTACACATTCGTGTCGCCCGCAGTATCTTTTTTTTATTTTATTTTTTTTTCCAAGTAGGACTATTAAAGTCTCTTTTGACATATCACGATTTAACTTCTAATTATTATGAATAAATATCCTTATTGTCTATACGTATTTATACAAATAATTAATCAGTCCCTTCGAATAAGGGTCAGAATGTCCATTATACACTATACCATCCACTATAATGACCACCACACATCTTTACCTTCAATATAATCCCTGACGCTAAATAGGCCTTTCAGATAAGCAGGTCTTTAATATGTGTTTTAAAATTTGCTGTAGGACGGCTTATTATATCCTCAGGTATCCTATTAAAGAAGCGAACACCATTATCCAGGAAAGACTTCTTAGTAATTAGTAATCTAAATTTATGATTATGAATTTTATTTTTATTTCCAGTATTACGAGTATGGATATAAGACCCTTAACATACAAATTTAAATTATTTTTAATATACAATAGGTTCTCATAGATATATAATGACGGCAAGATCAGAATATTTGCATCTTTAAATAGATCTTTTACTGATTCTCGAGATTTCATATTATATATGGCTCGGACTGCTCTCTTTTGCAGAATTAAAATGCTTTTAATACCATACACAGCATAATACCATAAGACGCAATGCTGTGAAAATATGCAAAATAAACTAACCTAGTCGTCGCTGCATCAGTCAGCTGCCTAATTTTTCTAACTGCAGACACAGCTGAGCTTAATTTACTAGCTAGGGTATGTATATTAGCAGCCCATTGTAGCTTATTATCTAGAGTTATATTCAGGAAAGTGGCAGTGTTAACCAATTCTAGTACTTTGTTATTCAAAATTACACTGTCATTAACCTGAGGTATGCTAGGCGGTGAAAATTAAATACATTTTGTTTTCTCCGCATTTAAAGACAAGTTATTGACAGAAAACCATTTATGTACTTTATTTAGAGTTTCATTAACTTTTCTTAGGTCTATTTTTTCCTATGCTGTTTGAAAATTAAGGAGGTGTCATTAGCAAAAAAACAATATCGCACAAATTTCTTCCTATGAATAGTAAGTCATTAATATAGACAAGGAAAAATAACGGACCCAATATAGATTCCAATTTCATAATAGATCCTTTCGACATAGTACCATTGATTTCAACTCGTGGTTCCCGATTTGCATTATGATCCAAGCAATCAAAAGCCTCTGAGAGATCACAGAATACCTCTATAGTATCCTGAGAATCCTCCTAGGCTGCCTAGATATTCTTAATGAGATGAATTCCAGCATCTTGCCTAGATTTTCCTCTGGTAAATCCAAACTGTAAATTATGAAAGATCCTATGTTTATTAAAATGACCGAGATGTTGCTTTAATATTAGTTTTTCAAAAAAATTATTGAAAGCGGGTAACACTGAGATTCGACGATAATTCACACCGTAGCTCGTACATCCCGCATTAAAAATATGAACTAGTTTACAGTGTTTCGGCAAATCGGGAAATTTGCCTTTGTCAATACATATATTAAATAAAAGTGTGTAGAGTTGGAGCAATTTTTAAAATAACAGACCCAATGGCTTTAAATAACAACCCCCCATGAGTCTTCAGACTTTTTTACATTTAGCGATTTAAAGGTTTTTATAATATCTCTACATGTCACATGATTAAAATTAAATTTAGACACATTCAGTTTGACATTTTGCTTTAAGAGTCGATAAGAGGATCATCCGCTCTTTCACACTAAGAAAAAAATTATTTTGTGTAAAGACAATAATTATATAATATACATTGTTATCAATAAATTATGACATATGTCACAGAGATGTTAAATTATTTCTGGTAAGCCACGGTTTAATATTCCAAACAATATTTATTAAAAATTATTGTGCCTGACGTAAACACAATTTTTAAAATTTCTATGTTCATAAAAATGGCAAATTGGGAATGTGTTGAAAATACTGGCAGTATTTTTAATCAGAGTTGTTTTTTGAAATGAAATTTGTGAAATGAAAATTTCCCGTACAAGGGACAAAATTCAGCAGCAGCAATAATTTTTAAAGTTTATTCCCTTACTTCTAACCGACGAAGTTAAGATATTAATCTACCCATTTCAAAGGCTAATAAATGTAGGCCGATATGAATTTAATACAAAGATTAATTGAAACTCATGTGACATTGGCAGGTATGTAAAAAACATATTCTTTACACGAATTTTTTTTAATAAATGTATCAACCATTGCCTCAAATTATTTAATCGAATTACACATGCATAAAAGTGTATGTATATATTTTGCATAAAATATTGATTTTTCTTTCAGTCGTATACTATTTAAAAGATCCCCAACAAACCATGTTATGCTAAACTGTTAACGAAATTTATCTAAACGAATTTACATCAGCGGTTAATAATAATTAGTGAAATAATAATATGTAATTTTATCCTCACACTCAATCTAATTCTACCGCGTTTGTTTAAATAATGATTACATGAAGGATTATTGAGGAATCAGCTTTATAGGTAGTAACACAGGTAGCAATAAATAATATACTGATTTTTCTTGTCAGTCGTATATTATTTAAAATATCCCCAACAAATCATGTTATGCCATGAAATAAACGAAATTTATGTTTATTTCAGCGGTTGATAATAAATTGTGAAATAATACTAGTTAATTTTATCCCCACACTCAATTTACCCCGTTTATTTAAATAATGATTACACGAACGATTATTGAGTGATCAGCTTCACATGTAGTAATATATATAAGAGTTAAATCAATTTAACCTGAAAAAGAAATACAACTCAAATTCTTATGAGAAATATTATACCGTTTATGTATTTACATAGCATTCAAATCCCTCCGTACAGAAATTATTTGTAATTTTTTCGTCTTCCCATGTGGCTTCATCAGAAAGTCGTGTAAATTTAATTGAAGGATATATCACTTTTTAAATTTGATTACGAATTCAAAAATGGAGTTATTTGTAGCAAATCTGAGCAGGCATGTACAGTTAGATGTAATTATTGAATATTGATGATTAGCTTATGAACTTCTCGAGGTATTAATTTCAGTCGTTAATTTATTTTAGACCATACGGTTAGCAAACGCTTTTAAAAAATTTTCCAGCGCAAATCTAACAATCAAGCAAGAAAATTAGTTTAACAATTAATTGTAAATATGTCCCCGGAAATTTTATATTAAATCAAGAGCATTGAAAACACTAATTATACACTAATTTTTGTATCAATTATACTAATTTTAGTAAAGTTTAGTAAAAAGTAGGAGATAATAAATTTACAATTTCCAGCCTTGAGATAGAATTTTTATAATTTTTCTGAAAAAGGTGCAAAATAAAGAAAATAATTTAGAAATAAAGTAATTTTTCAACCATTAAAATGATTATGGAGTAGAAAAAATGTTCTAGAAGTAAAGAAAAACTAGTGCCAAACATTTTTTGTCTACCTTTCTCCTACTAGATAATTTCTTGTTAAGAAGAAAACTAGAAATTATAAATAAATAGAGACAATAATACAAAAATAAAGTAATGAGCGTAATGTGTGGAGTCTGATTATTGAATTTCAGTTCTATATTGAATTAAGTCAGCAATTCGAAATTATGAAGTTAGATGACCGTTAGTTATCCGGAAGTCGTATCGTTAATAGTGTAATGATAATGAACATATTATATGTGAACATATTTTAGTTAAAAATATATAAATTTAAAGATCAGAATTTATTTTGCCAAAATAGTTTAAGCGAATATTATATGAACTTTTTTTCCCTCACAAGCAAGTTTACAGACATAAAAATGCTTTACCAATCTTCTATTTCTTGAAAAACATATACGGAGCTCTATTTGCTATATTTAATTATTATGATACGACTAGAGCTAAACATGGTTTAAGGACATCGGAGTAAATTCATTTAACTTGAGCTTATTCGTGTGCGTTGTCAAGCGATAAATATATTTTACCAAGAGGGATGTAAATTCTGTACCACTTTTCTAATAAAAATAAAAAAATACAAGTTAAATTTAAAAAAAAATTACTTGCTCCAGGTAATATAAATTATTTTTATTCACCATTACTCCTAAACGAAATATAAAATTAAAGAACAATTTTAAAACAAAAATCTTTTTGTGAAGTGATAAAACAAAAATTAAATATTTATTAATACACTAATATTTATAAATTTTAAATTGTAAATTTATTATATTACATTATATTTATTGTTATACTTTAATATTTTTATAATGTCACTTGGTATTTCATACAGCCAATTAGGATACAGCGTTCGACGTCTCTGTCAGCAGCCTATACGCGCTTCCTCTCATACTAACACCTCCCCATCACGCTTCTCACTTGCACTCAAGTAGAGTATAAATCATCTGACAGGTACATAAAACTACCAAAACGATCTGTCTGTAGTTATCATTTATAAAAAACACTTTAAATATTCTATTAAAATTTTTATTTACCTCAAAATAAATATTTCCCAAAATTTTCTAAATACAATTTTAATAAGCCTGGTGGTAATTTGAAATCAACCTAACAACCTCGCTTTTCTTTAGTTTAATAAAATATGAAATTTCAAACAATAAAAATTTAAAATTGCCTCAAGAATACGTTTTGCAAACCGCTTTTTATAAATTAAAAAACCGATACGTCAATTAAAAATGGCAAACTTTCAGCCAAATATGCCCGTCGACTACTAAGTCTCGGATTTTAATAACTCAGAGTACGTTAATCGAATATTTTCTGAAAAAAAATTGAACTAATTTGAATTAACAAAATTAAAATATCTATTTTTTCAACTTACACTTAATGAAAATAAAAAAAATATAATTAACATCCAGAAACCTCTAACGTAAACTGTAATATTATTAAAAAGTGCCTTCATGTTCCAAGCAAGGTGAAGTAAATTATAATATAATTAATTTATAGTTTCAAAACATCTTTTGTGCATTCTTCGCGACATATTTTATTCCATTATGCTTATTAATAATACTCATACTTTAAGCGTAATACCCAAAGTATTTACAAAAGTTTAAGTTATTGATAGCTCCATTATCTAAAAAAAATTAAACAATTTTCTTAATTATTAAATTGGCTATGTATTAAATAAATTAGAAATAAACATATTATCTTTTTCATTTTATGACAAGCCCAACTCTTAAGTTTTATATAATTTTGGCACTAGATTAATGAAGAGCTGATCTGAGATATTTTTTTGTGCTCAAGTAGCGAAAGTATTTTAATTTGTAACTTATTATTTTTATTCAATTAGGTTGACAACATATATCGCTAGATCTGGGCAAACATGACGTAGAGTCTGTTCAAATCGAACTTCTCTTAAGTGTTTATTTTTAATTATCCAAAGATACACACCTATAACAGAAAATAAAGACGGGAGAGGTTAATATGGTTCTGGACTTTCAGATATTTAATGAGTAACGAATGTGACAAATGACCTTTTCTGTCCCCATATTTAACACATATAATAAATTTAAAAAACATTCAGTTTACAATTTAAATACTCTAAAATGTCATTTGTGAAAGGGGATCTAATGATATTCAGATATTTGAATAAAACAGTACTGAACTAAGAGGAGATCGAGCAGGTCGATTTATGATGAAAGTTAAACTCCACTTATAAATCTAATTGCAAATTAAAAGTTGGTTATAATTGTTTATTTACATTTTTACTGTGATTTATAGAGAGCCACAGTAACCATATCAGTGTCTTGTGATAGTCTGATTTATGTTACTGGAGATGCTTTATTTCTATTTAATTCTAGGCTTTTAGAATCTTTGAAAGTCGTAAATAGATCTGCGATAAATGTGAGAATATTTTATTAAGTAGTAAAAAGTTTGACAGTCGGACGCGACTAGGAATAAATGGGTTGAATGATTTATTTTTTTTCGCAAATTCAAGGCTTTTTTTAATGAGAGTTAAATAGATGTGGAAATGTAACTGCTAGATAGTAAGCCTAATATCATTAGAGACAATGAGCGACGGCTGCGACTAATTATTTGTAAATATTGTGTTTTGCGTATGTAAAATAAAAAAGCATTGTTAATAACGTGAACAAATATGAACGAAGAATTAAAACTAAGCAAATCAGAGAGAGAGAGAGAGCTTTATTTAAGTTAATATCTATGCCTTGCCTAAGTAAATTATAACCTAGAAAATATACAACCACCTCTGCTGTTACCGCAGTACTAAAAAAATTGTTACGCAAATACAACGCGAGAGGTACAACGCGTATTCTCCAAAACACACGCCATTTTATGTATTAGGTATAATTTTCTTACTATCTTGTAAATCTTAGAATCGATCTGACGATTTAGAATTACAGTTACAAATGCCTGTTCAATTATGTAATGTTATGAACTAGAGTATCATTTAAGTTTATGTAAATATAACAAGAAATTAAAAATTATTATTAGACGGTAAAGAGAAAATGGACATTATTTAACAAAATAAAAATTATATAAATGAAGTGGGAAACATATTATTCATCGGTACAAATTTCGCCAAAAATATTAATTCAACATTTGTGTGTTTACAAACATTATTATCAGCACATTTACACAAAACAATTAAGTTTCATCATTAGTATCGCCGCTTCTTATATTAAATAACTGTAACATAACCGTGTTGAATACATAAAATGACTATTTGCTACAACTTAAACCATAGGATAATTTTATAGTTTTTAAAATGATCGAGCTGAAGTAAGTAACGTGAAATGTATCTGGCAATGATTTATTCTAGTTTAAAATATTTTCTAACTACACCCATTAATATTTGCTATAATATTTCATTTCATCGTTTGTTTATACGCTCAATACCCGATACCTGTCAAAAATCTCGCAACTCAAGCTTCATTACCGCAAAAATATTTTCATCAATTATACTACAACACTACAATACATATAAATATATTAATTTTGTTGAAATTACATAAATAAGGCGTTTGCTTATTCTCACGTAGATAAATTAGTAGATTAGTTATTTATGTCGGTGTATTAATAAATGTATAGATACCTTTCCGTTTTATTTTTTCATACTTGATAATTTTATTCCTACGCAATATATTGAAAAAATTTATAGAATGGAAAATCCATAAAATATTGCTTGATTAATTTCACTTTACGGTAATTGCACATCTGGGACTGAATACTGAAGTTCGATTACGTCTTCAGGGGATATTTGTTTGGGGTATGGCTCCTCAAAGTATTGGAACATTGCCCGAATACTGAGTTTAATGATAGTACCCACATTGATATTTCAACTATTTTCTTATGAAAGAATGAACATTTTAATGTTTTCTTAAAATTTTTAATGTATTTTAAAATTGGTTATTATTAAGTTAAAATATTTTAAGTTACAAGATTTTTATATTATATGATAACGTAACTTAATTGAAATAATTTTTTTTATAATATATTTATAATGTAGTGAACGGCGTCAACACTGAACGGCAAATGTCGATTCTGACTAGAACGACCTTTCAAAATATAGCCTATTGATGAAAAGTAATTTCGTTTTAGACGATAAGATAAGAGATTTTGTAAATAATTAATAATTGTATACTTTCATTCCCAGCAAAAGTGGAAGTGGTTTCCATGGGATGTAACTTGAAAGTAGCAACTTACTTGAAAACGTTACTTGTGTAACTAATTTGTTTGAAATATGTTTGTACATACCGTATTGAATATTACCTCACCCTGTTGTTTATTGCAACTTCAGCAAATAAGTGATTAAGAATTTCAGTTATTCTACTTAAATAACCTAACTAAGCATAACAATTGCTATTTAAATAGTATTAATATTGTTATTATTGTTTAATGTAGTTAACAAAGACCATATCCAAGATAGTATTAGGATACATAGATAAATTTACATCGGAAGGAATTATAACCAAACTCTGAAATAAAAATCATTTAGCTTATAGACAAAATTAAATTCTTAATCATATTTATATTCATTGGTGTCTAGATATGTTATTAAATTCCCTTTCAGTATATATTGTTTTTCGTATTTTTTAGAAAATTTCAAAAACTAAGCTGTAGAAAGACAGTTGCATAAAGTTTTCATCAACATTTATTAAAGAAAGAAACACGGAAAATATTAAATATTTTAAGAGTAAAATGATGTGTTGTCTCTTAGAAGAGTTTGATCTTAGACATAAAGTGTGAACGTTCTGTAGAGGTCGATGACTGGATTGCTTGCAAAATTACTTGACAACAAAGAAAACGCAGAAAACAGAATAGCGACCTATGATTTTCAGCTCATTCGTTAGAATACTGAGGAATGTTTTTGAGAAATAGTTGCTGCAAACAAAAACGGACGGTCTATAAAACCTTCAGTATCGGTTTCTGAAGAAAGCTTGCCTTTGAAGAAGATTTTATTATCTATTGAACGGGATCCTGGTGGATAATTTAATGATAGATCTTACCATTTAATAAAATGTTGACTAAGTCCCGTCGCACTTCATAATTTCTCAAGCAACACTGTCATTGGCCTCTGCACAATATTCACAGTTTGTGTTTAAGATCAAACTCGTCTGAGTATTATTATTTTTAAGTGTAATATGATGTATTGTCATATGTCATATTATACTTAAAAAATTATATTTTCCATGTTTCTTTTTTTTATTAATTTTGATGGAAACTTTACGCAATTATCTTTCTATAGCTTAGTTTGAAAATGTTCTAAAAAATACTGGGAACAGAATATACTGAAAGGGGATTTAATTACATTACATTTATAGACACAAATAATAAAACTGGTGTAATTGCGTGCACTTAGCGACATACGCCATTCACAACGTTTCATTTATATTGGCAATCAAAATGAATGTACAAAGTGCATAGGCAGACACTCAGCGGTTAAGTGCGTTAATTTGCATATTACTTTGTTGCACATACCTTTCACCGCGCTCGGGGTCATGCACCGCAGAGTTCCTTTCACTCGCGTGGGCTTCCTATATAAGATGTATACGGAGCTGTAGATTTCATCAGTCACTTCTCGTATGTCGAGGGACATGCAAGACAGCACTAACAAGTTTCGTCACCTACACATCAACACAACCAACGAGGAGGTAAAAAATTATTTACCTTTAATAAACTGTTATCCATCCATATGGGATCTATTGAGGAAAAACAACGAAAAAGACGTCGCAGAAGCAGTATAAGTTTTCGGCAAGGACGACGACAGCTTCAGCAGTGAAGACGAAGCAAATAGGGGATATCAACCGGCAAAGTTGAACAAGAGGGAGAGCAAGAAAAGATGAATTTAATTTGAAAATTAGAGAACCAATTCGAGAGAGAACGAGAAACGTCGACGCACCCATCATCGCCGACGACAGACAACCACACCAGGATGGGGGTAGAGGAGTAACGGGCAACAATTTCAAGGTGGTGGGGGACGACGACAAGGGACCCGACGTCGCAAGTGTTGTGTGAGAGTGCGCAGAATCGCGAAAAAATAATTGCGGTTAACGTAACGCAGGCGATGGGACTTCCTAAGAGCATAGAGGAGATGGGGGTGGATGTGATGATGGAGGAAGATTTGAATGCGGAATACGGCGGGGAAAGCAGTACGTCGTGTGGAGACACGGAAATTTGAAAGAGCGTCGATACTCTGATGGAGGAGGAAGCGCAGAAAAACTTTTCGGAAAGGACGGTCTCACAGTATCTACACTACCTGGAGTCGGAACGTATGTCTCACAGTATAGCAAGAATAGTAAAAGGATTTACGATGGTCCTTGGAAGATTGCAGTTGCGCATCACGGAACGAAAAGACTTCACCAGTCTTGGGCGAACTATTAGTGCCCAGCCATACAAATGCATATCAATTGCGTGCCTTGCTTGCCTTCATCTCTATCTTTATTCGGGCAATGGTTGCAAAGTAGCTATATGTATGTATAAGTAGCTATATGCAGGATATATTTCTTCGCGCCGGATCTTTCACAACCCCAGTGGTTCTACCGGTTGAGTTCAGGATATTATGTTAGGAAAAACGAAAACGTGACAGACTGGACGGAGGTAGCGTGGGACCTAACCAAGCCGGTAGACCAGCTTGGTGGTATTCAGTCGTGAAGGATGACTCATGCGACCGGTCTTGTAAGGTCGTCTGGTCGGTGACTCACGCGATTGTGTTTTTCAAGTTGTATGACCGGTGACTCACGCGACCGGTTTTTCAAGATCGTCTGGTACGATGACTCGTGTCACCGGGTTTGTCGAGGTCTAAGAAAACAAAGTGATTGGAATTATAATCTTTATTTGTTATATATTCGGCCGGTTTTCTTACGGTGTTTATCTGTCTCCAGAACGGGTCGTTTTCGGGCGGTGCAAATTCTCCGTCGTTTTTCGGAATGGCGTATTGAAAATTCTGCTGCGGTATGATCGTGACTATCGTCCGGCCGCTCTCTGTGCTACCAAACACGCCCTTCGCATGGCCAGATTGTCCGTGAACACTTTCTTTCTCATCTCCTCGATCTTCCGTCCGATTATACGTCTTTGACCTGGTATGTTGCGTGGCTACGATGGACTGTCCGCCCACACCGTACATGTCTTGGAACTTTCTCTTGTGCGTCTTGAAGCCGATCGTGTAAGTTTTCGGTTGCGGATAAGCGTTCTCTCCCATAAGGACGTTCGTTCCGTGCGACGAGGTCTCTGTGTCGAAATTCGTCTCGAGCAAGAAATTGAATACAGCGTTCTATACGGTCTCGTCTTGATTGAGGAGCGGTACTATTCCCACTCCAAAAGACGATGCGAACGATGTCCCATCAAAGTGGCGAATATGACGTCTATCATGGTCGTTTAATATTCGGCCTGCGTGAGGACTCCCGACTTCGACTCATTCACCGCTCGTATGGTGCCTATGTCTTGCTGTAGGTTGTGCGGCGGTCACGCATTTTTCATCTGTACGCCTTCCATGTGCCACGCGTTGTTGAATACGTGTATGCGACCTTCTTGCGGCGTGTATTCTTTTGTGTAAATCGGCCCTATGCTGTTTGTCGCATTGTATAAAATCGTCGCGTTTATAACGAGCGACGGTATGTAAAAGATCGTATTGTTCGTCAGCACCAAATGCTCTCCTTCGAGACGTGCGAGAGTTACGACGAAGACGGCACTGTTGTCGATGTTCTTCGCTTCCGCCGTCGGGCTGTAATCTGCATTCGGTATGTTCTGCTTGCACCAGCGCGATATCCTTCCATTGATGCCCGTACAGAATATTGGGAGTGATGTTTTTTCCGAACATGAGCAGTCCCAACGATTCCTAATTTTCCGATATTCCGATCCTCGTTTGGGAATTAGTGTTGGCGTAACGCACTCTTTGCCCCGAAGTCACGAACGGTGTTTTGTTGCTCAAGTTTACGATTTTTATGCGCACTTCCTTCATGCGAGCGCTGTGATGCATTCGCTTAATATCTGCATATTCTTTTCCGGTAAGATAAAAATATACACATCGCCATGGCAGTGTATGCATGATTTTTTTCAAAAACAACATATGATAACTTTTCTTGAATTTTTCTAAATTTATGCGCCTATTTGTGCGATCTTACGTTGAAATGAAACTTTTTCGTAAACGAATAATTATGCACGTTTACTGGATTTTCCACTCCCTTTTCTATCACGGCGTTGAATGCGTGCGGCAAGTCTTGAGATCCGTCCATATCGGTCGTCTCGTTACAACTGATTTTTTTTTTTCATTATGTATTTTATACGCTAAGTTACAATTATAAACTCTATCCGTAATCGGCATAGACAGCTTCCATCATTTGTATGTAGCAAGCTGCTAAAATTAAAGGAACTACCCAGCGTGAGACCCATCAGGTGCGTAAAATGATAGTGCAACTGCGCGAGTGTGTCCATAACCATGGTCTTTCCCGTCGAAGATGGCCCAAAAAAATAGGTTGTTCTTTTTGCCCAACTGTCTCGTAAAGTGCTTAAAGGTCATCTCGATGAACGTCTTTACGCAAATGTTATTCTTGCGCAAGAGATAAATCATATGCCGAGAGCTTTTCGATGTTTTCCTCGTCGGCTATGGTCGGATCGGTCGCCAACTCGTACTTTCGTTCGTTTTCTAATCATTGTTTCTATTTTCTTGAAATACCAGAATTCTGCTGACGTAAACCACTATTTGGATCTGTTCACCGGCTCGGTATCGAAACATGAAGTCGATCCCCTCAACCCTCTTTGATAAAACTCACGTTGCTTCTTTCTCGTTAAAAGCGCGGTTTTCGCATAAAAGCAGAATGAGTTCTTCAGCTCCGAAAGCAGTTAACCTATTTGTTCTGGTGTTAGTTCTCCAGCGGCCCGTCGGCGTTTCCGATTTTCTCCCAAGTGAAATGATTCTCTGTTCATGCTCCATATTTCGCCCTCACCTCTCACCAGATACACTTGCATAGGTTTCGCTATCTGATGTAGCCACCGAAACGTTCTCCAAGGGAAGTGTTCTGCCTTCCTCGAGAGGTACTGAATTTCCCTACGCATCCCATTCACCTCCTTTAAATATTCATAAAACGGTTTTCGGGCTTTATTTTGGTCCATTGTATGTAAAAACTTTTTGAAATTCGCTGAGTAAATACGGGGAATAAAAGTGATGTGTTTAAAAACTTCTGTACTGTGGCACTGAATAGTATAAAACTGTTTTTTCTATTTTCACTGCTGGGAAATTTCATCATCTCCACATAATTTTTGATCGTGTTTAAGGCTTTTGTCCTTGAATTTCTAACACTTGCACTTCTTAATTTTATATTAAAACGTAATATAACCATTTAATATTTTATTGCCTTTATGTACAACCAAGGAAAATTATTTAAATGTATTCCTAGATATTATATTTTTTTTGCCGAAAGTACAATAAAAACAATGCGCCAAATTAAGAAAGAATAATTGTCTAATCTTTGATTTATTATTTGACAGGATATTCTATATTCGGAATTAATTTGCAGTGAGAATGTGTAGTTTTTTGTTTATTAAATACTAGTTGCTCTTCCTACCTTTGCCCGAGGATAAAAAGGAACATTGTGTGTTAATAATGTTTTCTTAGAATTATTCTCAACAGATAAGTTATTTTTCTCCACTTTAATTGAGTACGGAACTATACTATCCGGCCTGGTAACATAAAAACGAGTATTACAAGCAATTTATAATATTGAAGCATCCTTTTTTGTTAATATCATTGTCGTGTAAAATTATTAAAAACATTATTTTAATATAACTATATTATTTTAGTGACTTCAACATCAAGAAATCTATTGACTATAGCTTATTTTACAATAGAAAACATAAATTATTTCAGGTTTTTGAATGTACATCAACATTTTTGAAAGTTACCATTATAGTCATAAACAAATTTTTTGAAGTCTTTAGATACCTATTCTAAGTGGATGGATCTGTCAGCCAGTATGCCTACAAGTGGTCCATTCTTCACTGATTTTTTCAATATTCGAACGAAAATGGAATCAGATAGAAGGAAGAGGATTCCATGATTCAATAATACCGAGGCTTTAGTGGGATATTAAAGCCGGTCAACTGACGTAAAATATTTTTTTTACAAAACGAGCGCTGCTTACATGTGTCCCTACGAGGCAGTGTTTTCGCTAAAAAGCTTAACTTAGCTAAAAAGCAGCTACGGGATATATGTGGAAATCAGAAATCTTTATGAAGAAATTGGTTAGCTATTACGTAGAAAACAGGGCCATCAATGATTTTCCAGGCCTAGACTCAACACATGCCATTACAGCAAAGGGGAACTAGGCGATAATTGACATTTTTGGGAGGCACCCTACGTACTCAATATGAAAAGCGCAGAGGTTATAAACTTAACTATTCTTATGTAATACTATTTCTTTGTATGTCCTTACTTCCAGATAAATGATGTAGTGGCATCATTTTGAAGAAATAATCGTAAACGAAAATTCAAATACAACTCCAGCTTCAAAGCCGTGTTCATCTACAGTTGATTGATATCCAGGAAACTTAGGTGTCATATTCAATGTATACAAATTAATATTGAATGAATTATAGTTTATCTCTAATTCATTCAATATTCATAAGTTATACTCTATCATCCACGACAGTCCTTAGCGTATCAAACCAAAGCTAAAAGGAAAGAAAAGCTGTGGAAAAGTTAAGCTTTAAACATCCTTTAGATGCTATTTGATAACCCACTAATAATAACGTGTACATATATACTTAATGTTTATACATATATCTATATTTTTCTCACTACCTCATTATTACGAAGAGCGGACAGTGATATTTTGTGGACAATGATACCTTATTTTTCATAGTGATATATTCGTTCAAGAGTTTATCAACTCCTAAAGTCAGCTGTCCTTACATTTTTTTTTATAAACACATACAAAAATGGAGTCAATCAATAAATAAATTTTCTTCAGCTATGAAATGATGAATCTGAACCACATTGCTTATTTTACATTATTCTAGGAATAGATATTATTATCCTAATTGCTAATTTAGAAGATATATTGTGTAAAGGTACATAATGTTTTGTGGTAAGCATATTGTTCTACGATTCAAAAAATCCTTTTCCAAAAAGAATACCTTCATATATATATATATATATATATATATATATATATATATATATATATATATATATATATATTGAATTTTACATATCCGATATTAAGTAATAAAACTACGAAAATATCTCTGGCAGATCTGGGATAGAAGCAAGGCAATTCAATGAATTCCAAAGGAAGCACATCCAATATTACATTTGCCAATGTACGAAATATTAAATTATAGTTTACGACTGGTTTAGAATGCAAAACAGTGGTATGTTTCATACATATTAGAGGAGAGAATTAAAATATCTCATTTTTCAGTTATGGCTGGATATTATAATTCAACAGATAATATTTCTAATGTTAAACTAAATCATCTAATTCTTATTAGCTTACATATAACTGATGATCATATCCAAATGAGAATATTTCAACATGGTTAATCAATATTAATTTGACATGCGTTTAATAATTATATATGAATTACTACGTATCTGAAATCAAGTTGAACCGCGGCCTTTTTAAAAACACTAATCAGTATAAATGTGAATATTAGGACATCTGATGGTAAGTTTAGTATAATCGGTGACAAAAATTTAAGCTTTGTGATGGTAAGTTCAAATATTTATAATAAGTTAGATCATATCATATAACAGACAATAAAATCAATGTTCTTAGAGTTCAGTAACAGGTTCGTAATAAATTTGAATTCGAAGATTTCGAGACATGAGAAAATCACTGAGCAAATCGGCGCGTTGTCCAGACTTATCGACACGGAAACGTTCAGCTGGATTAGGAATGCTGTGTATAAATTGGAAAAGAATTTTAAAATTTGCATCCACACCAAGCAAAACATCCATTTTAAAAAGCAGCTAGCAAACTATTTAGCAAATTACTTATTTTGACAAGTAGCTGTGGATTGAAAATAAACAAATAACAATTCCCCGGTACTAATAGACACGCTATATATATATATTATATATATATATATATATATATATATATATATATATATATATTTAGAATTGGCTAACTAGAACGAAAATTATTACCAGTGTCTATCTGCATTCATACTGTTTAATATTAAATCAGTTATAAATCGTAGATATGACTAAATCTCAGTGACTTGTAAACTTGTATCTAAATTTCAAACTTTATTCTTCTCTAGTTTTTGTGATGAGTATAACTTTGTCTTTGATTTCACCTCTGTCTTCACGTACATGTTGATTTTCATAAAAAAAATGATATGAATTGTTGCCATCGACTTGTTCTCATGTCTTACATTCAGTAATTGTCGAATCACTTAAAATGAAAAGAAATTGAAATAGTGCAAAAACCTTTAAGAATATTTAATGCTTTAAATATGCCTCTGAAAACACTTTGGAATATATCAGTTCATTAAGTATATTATTATTTACACTTTCAAAATATAATAATATTTCTTTTGGAACTAGATGCTGCAAAAACTACATTTTTGCACTTAAATGTTGCAATTTGTTTTTTGGTTTTCCGTTTATCTGTGGAATGAACATGAGGAATTAGAACACATTTTTTCAAGTGATTGGTTGAACATATTAATATACATTCTACACGCGTGGTAATTGATCAATGGTATTTTGGTGATGGTCATCCTATTTAAAATCTTTAATCAAAAGGAAAAATTAACATTTGTTAAAAATTATATTTGGTAATCTCAGTAAGACAGTAATTCAAACATTTAAAAATATCATAACATAACTTCACGTTTATTTAGTTATTAATAAAAGTGCATAATAAAATTAACGACCCAAAAATCATCCAATGTGATAATCTTGTTTCGTATCCTTTCCGGAAATAATATTGCCTTATTAAATACGAGGAGAACTAAGAGTTTCCGTTACTTTTATACTACGAAGTTTCCCACTACGAGCATTTCCTGAACTCCTTACTACTAACTACTTATAAATAATAACACTGTTTTCACTATATAAACATATTGCCTAGTACATATTTCAAAAGTGAAAGTTGAAAAAGTATTGAAATAATTTTGAATATTTAATAAATATTCTTTTTTCCCGTTTTTTATTCTATTATGAGAGACGATGACGATACGGCACAACATTTCGAAAGTATTAAAAAATAATGCTGGGCACTTTTATTGAATTTTAAAATACCTTTTCAATGACATCTCAATAGTGTTTGTGAAAAAAATACGACATTAAATTTGAATTACGTTTTTCAAATAAATTAAATTAAAATCGTTTAATTGCACTTGTCTATTTAATGATTCAACTACCTATGTCTTCTTCTAAAATTATTTTTAAAAATGAAGTTCGATTTATTATTAGTAAAAACATACCATAGACTATGTACATACACCCCTTTAAAGCAAAGTGACGTAGATCGTTTAACCTATTATCGAAATATTTGAAGGGAATTGCTTGTTTGTTACAAATTAAAACAAAATATGTTATTGAACCCGTTTGATACAGAATTCTACCTGAATTTAAATCTACAGCTATATTTCATCATGATATTCCCACACTTCAGTTTCCACTCAGTCTCCTAAATCAATCATAGATCTATCAATTGCATGACATAAAGTAAATCGTTTTATATCTTAAAACAACCTAACCTACCTTTATGACCTATACGAACTATCAGTCACATATATCATTTGCCAGTAACGAGAGCCGACCTTAGCTGTCAGACCGCCTCTGTACATTGAATAATGGGAGTCATTAGGATCTCCTCAACTTCGTTCCCTGGAAAGAAGGCGCGAAATGGGCGAAGTGGCAACAAAATTACGAGTTGAACAAATTGTTTTTTTTTTTACATCAAAAAGGTTACTCTGAAGATATTGTCTAAGATTTATTGCCTGAAAATTATGATTGTTGCAGAATACGGCAACTCACTTATTTGCGTTGTTCTTTGTGAATTTATTAAAACATGTTACAATTACATGACATTAATTTATAAATAAGGAATTGTATGCTATACATAATCTGTACCGTTTAGTACTTTTAAGATAGTATGTTTTAAAGGCATTATATTATAATAATTTAAATATGTGCTACTGGCTCCTAATATACGTTAAATCAATTCTTCCTCACCAGAAACGTAACAGTCTCAAAGTAATAATAAATTCAAAAGATTGCATATATATGTGTGTATGTGTGTATGTTTGAATATATGTATATATATCGTTCCAATATTTTTATATTTTTAAAAACTGCTGAGATATTGAAAAACGTGGGTGCATATTTACGTATTATCTAATTTTATTACAATTTATAAATTTAGAGACAAAATAATCATAAGCTGACATAGAAATTAAGGAAAAATACGATTATTTTGTGTAGGTAACATTTTTATTACATCTTGACCGTCCTGTTGGTCACTAAATGATAAAACCGTTTATAAAAAATATTTTAGCACATAAAAACCATAGCCACACAATGAAAACGTATGTGATCTCCCATTCAGTTGAAGAGTTATTGTGTAAAATAAGTACAATAACTTTACATTGTGCAGGGCATGGCTTAATCATATTTCGATCGCCCGCTTACCAATTTGTCTATTATGGCCGAATTTGGAGAGCCGTGGGTTGAGATAGACTGTATATGAAATAGTACGCTATATACACTAGTAGTAGAGTGAAGTTATGGAACATATTTTCGATAATCATGAAATAATAATTAGCAAAATTATTGATATTATGGACTCATTAATTAATGAGGAAATCGTTTCCGTCTAAATTTATATTGAGAGGTATTTCTGGTGTCACGTAATACCTCTAGTGTTATATATAACTAATATATTAATGACGGAAGTGTGGATGTTTATTACTATATTATATTACAAGCAAGCAACGAATCACTGCCAAATTTGGCATGAACCATAAGAATAAATGAAAGATTAAACATTTTTTATGGATGGACGTCGTGATGACCTCCTTAGGTTTGAGATAAATTTCGTCAAATTCATGATACAGTTAGGAAAAATCTGGTGCTACATATTTTTAAGCTACATCACATCATTGGCTGCATTTTGTAAGTAGACGTGTTTTCTGTATGAAATAGTACTCAATAACTGTGTTAATCGTTGTAGTACGATGTAATTAAATGGTCTTCCAACGTCTATCTTTTAAGTCGATGTTAATTTTAAATAGATAAATAAAAAGAGTTTAAAAAATATTTTAAAAACCGGCCAAATAAAAATACGCACGACTTAAAGTTCCGTAGTTGCCAATATTTTTTCAAATTATCGACAAAATGTGGTCAAATTTTACAGAAAAATCAAATTATATATATATGTATATATATATATATATATATATATATATATATATATATATATATATATATATATTTATAACTAAATGAAATTCAGTTAGTTTCAGTAGATTATATAAATATAATAATAGATTATTCATTAAAAATACATTATCAGCAAATTTACTTTTTTCCAAATTTAATAGCTTAATCTAATAAATATTCGTGTATGTTATTTTAATATCCATGGTTTTCCAGTTTTTCCAAGGATGCAAAAAATAAGGAAATATGAATTGATGATATTGCAAAGTTGTTTGGTTTCCGTTAAAAAGGCGTTCAGAGTGTTCGGAATATTTTGAAAATAAGTTCACGACTAGACAAAAAATCGTCGCTAACTACTGTCAAATGCAGTACCGATGATAGAGCTAATGGTTTACTCATTTTTTAAGTCGAGTATATCTATATCCACAAGTTCATCTCATTATGTATATGTGTGTGCGTGTGTACGTGTGCGTGTGCGCGTGTGTGTGAGTGTGCGTGTGTATGTGTACATATGCATGTGCGTGTCCGTGTGAGCGTACGAGAGCGCGTGTATGCGCGTGTGTGTGTGTGAATGTGTCAAGAAATTCATATTTTAATATTCTACTGTTGTTTTCGAAATATAAGCTTTAGCTGTCATGCGGTATTAAACAATACATTAAAGAAAGTGCAGAAATTTGCAATTAAACGATATTTTGTTCAGGTTGGCCCAGAGAACAGCATAAATTGGTCGGAAAATACTTAAAGAACGACTGATAATGTAGTTCATAGCTATCCCTTCCCTTTACTTCGAATGTCATCGAAGAAATGATTCCCCGAAAATAAAACAAATGTCTGTCATCAAACCTTTCAAAAATGTATATGAAGACAGGCGCTTAAAAATAAAACATCTTCAAAGAAGTAATCGTTTTCTTAAATGTATAATTAAAAAAAAATACAAAAATTTGGAGCACGAATTTAAAATTTTGAAAAATAAATCGTTTAACTTTGACAACGAAACAGAGTTATTAAAATATATCAACTAACTGCATCCAAAATATTTAAACGTCAAATTGAAAAATTGAAGAGCCTACCTTTAAAGGAAAAAAACATTCCTTTGCATTGCAAACGTTTGCCGTAATTTTGAACTATTATTCTCCAAAAAGGTATAATTATGTATATAGTTCATGCCAAGTTTGTTTCCTCATATCAATCCTTTATCTCGATGATATTGCAGAGCTGATGGCTACCCAGGTTTTACCGATGAAGTATTTGTTGTCATATGCCATAGAGCAAAAGCTTCTAATAATATTAAAATATCTTTTACTTATCTTACTTTTTAAGCGAGTTATGTTTTTGAAGGAAGTATCCCCTTTATTTCAAAGGGTTCCTTTAAAATAAAGGGGATACTTCTTTAAGAAAAAAGACTCTAAAATTTGGCTTCCATAATTTGACCTGGAATAAGTTTACATAGCTTAAACATGTGTTGTGGCAATAGATGGACGCATTCCCAAAATGTTGAACCACCGAAAGCCACTTTGTTTTTCATATATCGCCTTTGCGTACAAATATCCGCTTGTGATACTCGATTATTCGTGCGTTTTTTTTTACTCAATCTTGTACGAGAAGTAGTGTACTACGCTCAGAGCAAATTTGACGTGATTAATCCTTTTCGATCCATAACTTTTGGGTTATGATATTGGAATGTGTGGTTTGTTTGTAATTAATTAATTAATTAATTTTAAAATACTATTGATAAAATTAATATATTTTATGTAAATATATTAATTTTATCAATAGTATATTACAAATAATTTTATATAATGTTTTATATAATTTCTCTTTGCACGTACTTTCTTATATGTTTTCTATACATTTTGTTTGATTATATTAGTGTTGGCGTTAATTATTTTATTAAATTTTCTTGACATATTTTATTACAGAACTTCTTTCCCTATGCCCTATGATAAATTATTTTTAAAATGTTTTCATTTTACATTCATCCGACACTTAAATAAACTAAATAAGCACTAGCTCACTATATACAATAGGTGGTACATTGTGTTGCTGTATTCGATGTGAACAACGAAATGTGGAGCATTTAATTTCAACTTACCACTATGAGTTTTGATTTTCGCACTCATAGTAAAAACAGGCCGTAATTAAACCGCGAAATTAATTTTTATTGCGTTTCAATTCATTTATGGGTTAAATATTTTCATTACCTATTGATTTTATTCTTTTTAAATACATCCCATTTGTAGATTTAGTATTATTAGACTCCATAAATACAATCTTTACGTGATATATATATATATATATATATATATATATATATATATATATATATATATATATAATACATCCAGTGGCAGATTTCAATGTTTGAAAAATTGTAAAAAAAAACTACACCTCTAATACAAAGTAGGTTTATTTTAACTTTATAAAAACAAATACGAATTTTATTTTTTAAAAAACAAGGTTTTCCAAATGGTGGCCATCGAGTCTGACACTCTCTTCGAGTCTAGCACGCATGTTTTCAAAAACGCATTTGCAGAGCGACTGAGGTATCCTACTGACTTCGGCTCGAATATTTTCTTTAAGTTGTGTCACAGTGCTCGGGTTTGTTTTGTAAACAACGGATTTTAAGTAAGAAAAAGAAAAAGTTACATGGGCTTAAATCTGGTGACCTAGGTGGCCACGGTACGGTATCGTTTCGGGATATGTTTTTTTCTGGAAATAACTGCCGCACTGCATTCATGGACCCATTAGCAGTATGAGCTGTGGCCCTGTCCTGCTAGAACCATGTGTTTTGGTTGAAGGATGGACTATTCTGTAGTTCTACTTTGAAAAAGTCATTTAACATCTGGGCATATCTCTCCGAATTCACAGTTACAGTTTGGCCACGTTGATTTTCAAAGAAATAAGGCCCTATGATTGCAGATGCAGACATGGCACACCGGCTCTTGATGCATTTGTCTTGGGTTGTGGATATCCCAGTAATGAAAGTTCTGCTTATTCACATATCCTCCAATGTGAAAGTGAGCTTCGTCATTAAAGAATATTTTGCCCATCCGGGTAGCAGTACGAAATCTCAACAACATCACCTCCGCGTAAGTTTTTCTTAATTCAAAGTCAGAATCGTGTAAATCTTGAACAATTTGAATTTTATATGGATGGAACTTGAGCTTTTTTTGCATTATTACCTGTAAAGTTGATTTCGGAATTCCCAATATCGATGAACGTGTACGCAGTGATAAACGGGGATTTTCAACGACAGAAACCATAACACGCTCGACATTTTCATCCGTGGCTACCAATGGTGTAGGTCCTGGCCTGGGCCTATTTAATGTTGATCCTGTAGCTCTGAACCTTGCTACCCATGACTGAATGAGGTTGATCTATGGTCCATCACGTAATCGACGAATACTGTAACGATTATTAAATCGACGGCTTGCTACAGACAGCGAAAATCCACTCGAAATGTACGCCTCGACGGCAAAAGCGCGGTGCTCTCCACTCCACTGTTCCATGGCTACTAAAACATCCGCACCGCTTGCGCATCCGCACCGATGCCCCCCGCGCCCCTCTTATGTGTTGTGTTCAGAAACTATATTTGTTCAAACTTTGAAATTTGCCACTAGACATCCTGTAGAACTCCACTATTGGTCTGTGTGTATGTTTAGAGTATTCACGGAAGAAATTGAGTGGGCATAAGAAAAGCCATAAAAACACTGTTTTTGGAATTCTTACATGCTTGTGTGAGAGCCAGTTTATTACAGGTATTCTTATATATTTAGTTAAATATTATGTTTTTTGGTTTAATTCAATTTTCGACGAACTTTTCTCAAGAATGAGGAAAGAAATGAAAAGCTCGTCATGGTGAGTGTCAAACAAATACTTAACAAAATGGAAGTTCAGAAGTATATAATACGTTTCATTAATATAATATTTAAACCAAATTCCGCAAAATCTTCTTAAATAAGTTTCTTCCTCACACACATATACTCAAAATAATGCAGAAAAATATTTTTTACGTATACTTACATGCACAACTTTTGTTGTCGAGTGTCACTTATCACCATCACAAGTAGTCTGTTATTCACTCATATTTTCATGTCCTTATATAATTTTTCCTTTTTATATATTTTAAAAATATGCAAACTTATTTATCTCTTGAATATATAAAATTAACTTCAAAAATAAAATTATTCTCGGTTCGCCTTAAACTAAGCTTGAAGAAACTGGTTTCTCTTTATTACGTCTTTGCAATTTACTTATATTCCAATGTCTAAAGCAAAACTGTAACAATCGGAAAGTATAAAATCCCAACGATTAGGATTGGTTTCGGCGTTGAGACATTTTTATGTCGCATTATATTAATTCCTCATTGTGAAATTTTAATTAGTGCCTCCAGTAGAGTATAATTAAGAGCCTATTCAAAACCATAAATAGCAACTCATTGATGGTAGCTTCTATAAATTTTATAACTCAAGGACTCCGCGTATATTATTATTCTTTCACATTTTTAATTAAAATTTAATCCTTTTGAATAATGTTATTTTTAAAGGTGTGTAAATTACCATAAAAATATTTTTGAATTAATCAAATTTCGTTTGTTTTAGTATTCTGTAAACATTAGTTTAAAAATATTAACATAAAAAAATACTATTTGAAAGCATTTATAATATTTCACTTTAAACACTTCTGAATATCGAAAAACGTGCTAAAGATACAGCTTTCTATTTACATATTTTATATTTTCCTTTTGTTATAGGCGCAGTAAGGCATCCTTTCTTATATAAAATACAAAATCTACATTTCCGTAAAAAAACCTTAAAGTGGTTAATTTTATGTATACTGGAGAATAAAAGTCTTTACATTATATTTGCAGTTAGTAAAAACATGTTGAAATTGAGATATTGAAATGAAATAAAGTGAAATTATACATTTTTTAGCAAAATTACTTCACGGACATTCCTTTTTTCTCAACCAACATAGTGTTTGCTGATACAATTTGCTTGCACAAAATGTATCGATATCTATTCTTTCCGGGTGCAGTTTTGTACCCACTTTGTAATATCGATTATCCATATTAATAAATTCGAGTCAATTTTAATTCTGTTTAAATCCTGAATTTTATTCTACCTCTATTTTCCTCTTTTTATTCCGGACATTTATCATGAGGTAAGATTTTAACTTTCAAGTGCTATACCCGAATGACGAAGATGGATCCTCTATAATTTCGTCGAGCAGAACTCATAAAATATAAAAGTCCATACTTAGTATCGATTAAAACCAACTTGAAGGCTTGACGTTTTCATTAACCAAGGCCCAAGTAGTATTTTGTACCTTAAAGTACTTTAGAATTTCTTGCCCGAAATGATCTTGCCCAAAAACTCGTAACTTTAAAATATTGGACAACCTAATATTATACGGCAACTTATAATTTTTTAAATCTTTTTCTTTTATGTAAATATTATGCATTGATTAAGGAGGTATGACGTAATTGAAATATAATTTAAATATTGTTTTACCTTAGATCGGATGAAAAGATATGACGTAACTAAATTATGGCTTTGCCTTGGAAATATTTAGCGCTAATCTTCGGAAGATAGTCACATAGCATTAAGATATTTTTTCATTTTTTTGTGCAGTTCCCTCATAATATTTTTATACAATATTCATTATAGATTATATAATATTATTGAAAAAAACATTCTAGGAATATGCTATCGTTAATGACGTCACTAATGACCCTTTACTGATGATAATTGCTTTGACACATAGGCTTGTATGGTATGGTTGCGAAAAAATAAAATATTAAAAAGTTAAGTTCTAATAGTCAGATCATCACACTAAATACAATAAACCATAATTAGAAACACTTAAGTAATAATAAATTCCTTAAAGGATATTTCACTCACTTAACTGGTATTGATAACATATGTATGCGTCTAACACTTGTTTATTGTGTTTCTATAATAATATAATGAACAAAATATGACGTGTGTAAATAATTCATTTGATGTTTCTACTATCCGTGAATCTTGTTTACAACATACTGCACATCGTAATAAGTCACTACACATTATGGTGCATTTACATTCATCTGGCGACTGTATGCGGCTGTGATCATTCTAGGCTAAATCGGATTAGTGTAAATTAATTTTCGTTTGTGGCTCGTTCATATTATTTCAAACAATAATATTTATAACTATTTCTATTATTCACAAAATATTATAATAATTTATATATTAGCGTACTTGTCGAGAGGTGAAAAAACGAATAAACAAGAAAATTGGATTTTACTTAGGATATCATTACATTTATATTTTTTTCATGACAATATTGTCGTAATTATCAATTTTGTTTTTAGTAGTTATTATTTTGCATACAAAGACAACTTTCGTGTGTCACTTTCAATATGTTATAACATTTTGTGACGTAAATTGTTACTGATTCTCATTCTTGTAACAAAAACAGTTATAATTATGAGTATATCATAATCGCGAAACATTTCACATATACGTGCCGGAATCATTGAGGTATCATTTGCATACAAACGCCATACGCGTTCGAACCATGAGCAAACGAACTGAAGTCCAGTGATCCCAGTTGCATTGCGCATGCAAACATGTTTTAGAGATTTATGGTGACATTCAGAAATGCCAACACTATATTACGATGCTGTACATATTAAGCTAGAAAAGAATCAAAAAGCTATAGAGGACTATTGGAACTAAATTAATTATTTATTTCGCTTCTGAAATAAAATTTATTTTATTGACAATAATGATTATTATCCATAATAATGCTGTAACATTCAACCCTGCCCGTATTTACTGATCAATGCGAAAGTTAAATACTAAATGATTCTTCGCTTTCCCATGTGAGTTAACCAGAGATACAAAGCCTCGCTATAAATGGTTGAAAAATACGATGATTGCTGGATAATTAGTTGTAACACAATTGAAAATCGATATTGTTTGTAATGTCTTGTCTTTGCAAATAATACCTCAATAGTCGGAACAAGCATAATAGATACGTAATTGTTTACATTTCTTTATATCGATAACGAAAGTTAACCGAAGTAATTTTATTTTAAATTCTGGTTAACTACTAGTAACCGATTTTTTTTCAATCTATAGTTAAAAATTGGGTAGACTCTTTCCACATTACTTTTAAGCTTAATATTTGCAAACTGTTTGCTATGACACCACACTTAATGTAATGTGCGTACAAGTAAATTTGCTCCCAACTCTGTATATGTGGCGATGTGCATTAGTATTATTTAAAGTTTACTAGATAATCATTGAGATCAGGAAGTTTGCTAGAAATCATTTACTTCTAACATTCATAAAAATAGCTTTAAAACTACAAAATTTCTGAAGCTTTGATAAACCGACGGACATAACAAAATTTTAAGACTCCAAGAAATAAATGTCTTCATTTCCAACGAATGTTACAATAGAGCTTCTAAACTTTTAATATAAAGTATTTAATGCTGTAATATGTTGGGTTTAATGTGTAATTACATAGTATTTGTGGTGAGATCTCATGTAGATGATATATATCAACTTTATAGTGTAATATATATTTTGAACATAATTGATAAAATTATTTCTCTCAAAAATTTATTATCATGTTAAAAAATTATTATCATGTAAAAAAATTATTATAATGACTTTCAAAAATGTTAAGAATCCATGGTAATATCTGGTTTTATGTAAAAAACCAAACTATTAAAGCCTACTGTACGAATCGAGATTTAGGACGCAGCAAACGATTCAATCGCTTTAATGAAGTCACGTTTTGAAAATATTTAATCATAACATATTTCTAATCATCTTCACTGCTTTATTCTGTTAATAATAATTCATTAATCTTTACACGATAAATAATACTAAAAATTAAAACTAAACAAGAAATAGCCGCAGTCGACAAAATTCTTGACCGTTGATTAATAATTCAACTTTATCACCGGTTACTTTTGTTAGCAAGTATAACAAAAGTAACCGCTGATAATATTTATTTTCGTATTATAATCGTATATCCATTACATATTAAAAAATATCGGTCTTTCATATGTTCACTTATTTCAAATGAATAAACTAAATAATTTTTACGCGCTTTATTTAAATGATGAAAAAAATTAAAATTGTCAGCAAGGAGCTCCGTAAAATATTTTTGTATTCAACTTGATCAAAAATATAAAATAATCGTATTAAATTTTCAGACTTAATTTGATAAATTAATTTCTTTCGCGACGAGTAAAAACTAAATTAATTTCAAGAAGCTTTCATAGATTCTTGTTTGATGGAAATACATTACATGATGGGTTTAATTTTAAAAAGGTTTAAATAAAAATTTAATGTATTTTCTGAAGCTGGATATCTTATAATATTGGTAAACGGCACTGACGAGACCGCGTTTTGTAAATCGTCATTTATAACATGACAGAACATTTGGAATATCATTTTGTGTATTTAGGATGGGAAAGATGATGTGGAAATTGGTTGCTTATTTTTGGTTTTAATGAAATGATGGAATTGAAATATAATTTTTAATTGCAAGGAAGACAAATTTTCTCTTACTGGATTCCCTTTAGCATTGGATTATATCATGTTTGAGAAAACATGTGTTGTTTTAAAAATGTTGCTATTTCAAAAATATTGCTCATAAATTTGAAGCCGTTAAAACTATCTAAAGGCATCGATTTGTGAGCCAAAATTATACTTGCCAAAGTATTCGAAGAATACATAATATTTATCGAAATCAATAAAATTTTTACTAAAAATAATAATGTTATTCATGATATAATTAATACAATTTCAATGTTCAAATATTTTTTGAAAGAAGTTTTCTGTCTTTTTTTTCAATGAGACTAGGAACCATCATAGTTTTATCATATTGATCTGTCTCTCTGCCCATATGTATGTAACAGCTCTTTTACTCACAGACTATTAATGATATAAATCTGAAATTTAGCATGGTTATATATATTTATAACATCTAAAAAATTATGAAATAAAACCTTAAAAAAGTTTTTTAAGGTACTGCCTTACATGTAAAATTGGAGTGAATTTTCCGCATACCCCGTTGTATAAGATATCGTTTAATAAGCCTTTAAAAATAACTAGGTTATGTCAGGAATACTTTTTGGATACCGGGATCCATTTATACTAAGCTTAAATATATTAATTTTTATTAGTTGCTTGTTTCCACCACCTAACACTTAACTAGCTTTTTTTACATATACAGAAAGTATTCATAACGATAACGGTATATATAACTAAATTAAAAGGAAAATTATCATAGCTAAGCAGGCTTTATTAGTTCATGAGAAATAGTCCACCAACTTATGGCATGTAATTTGGTCTTTAAAAAATCTGTAGTAACTGCATACAAGTGACTTAAATCTACTGTCAAAATAAATTTGTCTACTAAAATATAAATTTTTTCTTACCGAGACTTATTAGGCAATTTACTAATTTATTTACGTACATGCTGGCAAATAATATAATATAAATATGCGCCATATTTTTACCCCTACGAAAGATGCAATAAAAACAAATTTAAGTTCTAAAAAAATAATATTTGTGTACAGTTAAGTAACGGAAACACTATGTATCCTTAAATATTTGTAAGCGCATAAATGTACACGGAACCGTCCTTGAGGGAGTTCTACTCATGCTTGACAGTCTTTTTAGTAATAAGTCTTTCACCTTACGACAATCCTTGTCGTAAGATGAAAGTTTTGTTCCACTTAATCGAGCGCGTTTTGTTATAAGATACGTCGGGATTTTTAATTTTTAATAATTTTGATATAAAGTTGTCTACGTATTATCGTGCACTTAACCGACCCTAATAGACAGGATATGACGTAATGAAGTACGTATTTGTTTTGAGATAAAATAATGGGCATTTAATTAATTTTTTTTTTATATTTTTTTAATTAAATCTTTTCGTCAATTATACCTTCTGTAGACCGCGCGCTGTGACTAATATATATTCTAAACTCATTTCCGTTTAAAACTGTAGCTGAACATAAGTGAGGCAGCCAAAATCTAAGTGTGTGAGGACTTTGGCATTACAGACAGAAATTCTGTATAACGGGAAATAATAAGGAACTGAAGAATATAGACGCGTACTCGACCGACCCAAAGTACACAAACGTAAATTAATTTTGCTCAATATCCGTATATTTTTAGTAAGATTTACACTTTTATTTTAAGGCTTTAAGGCTATTGTATATACAAGGGAATAGTTATCAAAATTAATTATCTTGAAATTACGAAATCGGTACTTATCAATGTCTTTTCACCACAATATCACATAATAATAATTATTAGATCAATTTCCCCATTTATTATGACCATTTTTCACTTTGCGGAAAATAAAAACTCGTAGCGCCTTGTCTCGCAAATGAGAATTCTTTCACATTATATTAAGTGAAATATTAAGTAAAACGAATCCTAATCATACAGAATTAATATTTAATTACTTGCAACTTTCCAATGCTCCTACATTTCCACAGTATTTTAGAACGAAATGAATGGTTGAAACGTCTACGTCTGTTTGACATCCTAATTTAAATAATCCAAACAATTTTAATTTATTCAATTATTCAAGGTTCGGCAGGAATAATATTTCGCATTAAGATAAAGAATTGTTGCGACATTTAAATAAAAAAAAATTCTTTATGTGTTTAAGGTTGAAATGGAATGAATAATGTAACACCATTTTAGATCTCCTTCCTTCTCGTCCGATACTTGGAAAGTCTCGAGGCGAATCGTTTATTACTCAGGGACGTGACTGAGTAAAATCAAACGTCGATCTTAGAGCGTTGAGTAATAGAGACATTTTCATAGCGTAATAATAGCGGTATACTTAGTGCCTCCAGATAGGGATGACAAATATATTCAATATTGTTGTTCGTGAATAAGCATGTCTATATTCATATCATAAAATGAAATAATCCAAAATCTAGCGTTTTCAAAAGTTTTTGGACTTATATTTCTTTAGGCGCGTTATGAAAAAAATGATGAGAGCGAAATATTACGATGCGCGCATGCGTACTCATGATGCAACAAAAATCGATGGGATGATGCAACAAAAATCGACAGGGTGACGTTTCTCACTGAACATATGTTTACATGCGTATAGTGACTGATGCTATTGAGGTATTTCTAAATACACAACCCGTGTTTTATATTGATACAATTTTAAATTATCTGTGCTTTTAAATATTATTTTTATTAATTGAAATTTAAAAGTGGTCGATGTAATAAAAAATATTTATTTATTGTTAATATTCGTGACAGAATAGTAAGTATAAAAAACTTATAGACATAAGCTTTTTAAAACATGTTTTAAATGTATTTCTCTAAGTAAAGATAAGTGTCGGTATGTATTTACATTATATATTATTACTTTTTAATTTATTTAATATTTAAAATTAATGAACTGTAATAAACTTTTTGGATAATCAATAATTTTTTTTTATTAATTAATTAAAAGTTTTAAAGTAAATAAATTTAATTTAAATAACGTAATAAAACAATTAAATTAAGGAATAAGAATTAGTAAATAACAATATTATCAATGTATTATAATATTTATTATCATTATTTTTATTATTAAATCCATTTCTCTCAGCCAGGATAAGTTTAGATCTATTTGCATTTTAAATCACAAATTGTAATTTCCTCATTTATTAAATACATTAAGCTAATCAATTACAATAATTTTTTAGCAAGTTCATTCATTTTCATTTCAAATTTAGCTTTTGTTAGATTGGTTAAGTAAATTTACCAATTCATTTTAAGTAGTTTAATTTTTAAAATTTAATTATCAGAATGAATTTTGATTTTACAAACTGTATTTATTATCACAGTAGTCCCTATAGTAGTTTATTTCCTTTAATTATATGCTTGCTAAATTAGGTTACTCTTGTATTATGCCAAATACGTATAGATTCTAACGCGCGTACATATGGAAACACACACATTAATGTGCTTTTTAATGTAGTTGAAAACCTCTCAACGTTTAAGATGTGTGGCTCAAAAATCAAATTAAGAAACTTAGTCCTCAGATATAAATGATGATAATCATTTGACTTCTGAATAAATTACGAAATATCTTAGCACATCGGTCATTTCAAGTATTCAATGGCTACAAAATACGAGAGTTTGCTTAAATAGAGAGTGAGCGTGATTAACACTTACTTAGTTTCCTGAGAATATGTGAAAGAAAATTACTAAGGAACAACTAATAGATAGAACTCAATTGTTAACATACGTCGAAATAAATTTAAGTAACCACACTTTTGCATAGTTTATACAGTATAAATTTATATTTGTAAATTAAAATTAAATACGGCTGATAAATCTCAATGAGTATCAAACGAAGAAGTTATTTTAATTAATTAAATAATAATTAATTTTTCCACCTATTTGGAGAGAGGCGCCATAATATTTAAATATATATGATCTTACCTATGTCAGCTATAGTGTCATCCAGTTGCAGAATTAACATACATACATAAAAGAGTAAATCACATAATTTTTTTATATAAAATCATTTCTAATCATAAATGTATTAAAAATGTAATTCTGTTTCCTTTAATTATTTTTCTGTCCGACGAGATGCTTTATATCTTGTTCATTCGTTAGACATTCTTTATTCAATTTTCCATAATATTGAAGTAAATTTTCTGTAGTAAACATATATAACATAAGAATTCAAGACCGATACAATTACAATGCAATCAGATAAAATAAAAAATATTTTGCAAATTTCACCATTCATAAAAGCAACTAAATTGACAATATGAATTTCAATAGAAATTGTGTAAATAACACTTGTGTTTGAATAAACTTATTTGCATATACAATCTTTCTAAATGGTCCAAAATATACGGAAATAATGATACAATGGTACTTGAATACATTAAATTTGGTTATGAAGTGTAAGATCCAAGTTACTAAAAGTAAAATTTAATTAACACCTATAAACTGAATCGAGCCTTCAATAAAATAGTTCACCACTCTTTTCAGAGCTTCAATGAAAGCTTTTTCTCGAAAACTAGCAATTGATTTATTTCACAATTTTTCAGTAGAAAAAGGAAGGAAGGAAGGAAAAAGTGTTTTCTAATTATCTCTTGTTTTACGATATGCATACCTAACAGAAATTTACTGGAAAATTGTGCAAAATAGATATTTAAAGTTTTATATTTACATTTACGAAGTATGTTTTCGTGGTAAAAGATTTAATTTTATTTCTAAAACCTTTCATTGGAATAAAACTTTGTCATATTAGTTAAATACTTCATAGATTTGCTATTTTAACCAGCAAAATTATGGGTTTACAATTGCAACAGCCGTAGATACAATTCTTTGTATCTAAATATGCTTTTTCAAAGATACGAACGTCATCAAGGTAACGATGGTGTTAGAGTCAAAAAACTCTTGAAAAAATTGATAAGAAATTTTTAGGTTAATTTAAATTTCACCAAATACTATTTCATACATCGATATGTTGATACAACATTCAACATGTAAACAATATAAAGTAATATTTAAATCCAATATGTGCATGTAGACATAAACCAATATTTTGTACAGCGGAGACTTTGGCTTATCACATCCAAAGTGAAGAACATGCTTCTATTTTCCTTTAATCGGAATAAGTTGAACGAAAAGAAGGTGAAACGATTATTTCAAACCTTTCCCTTAATTTAATGGAAGGCGCCTGTGTGTGATAAAATAATCGAAATTGGAAACTTTGCATTGTCAGTCTATTTAATGAGATTGTTGCAAAGTTTTCTATTTATATTTTCCGTTCTCCCATTGTTTGATTAAACCGCTCGCAAAATAATTGTATGTTTTCATCTTCAGGTGAAATGAATCGACGCTTGAATTACAATGCTTTTTCATTTAAATGGTCGCCTGAATAAAAACTAATTCTAATTTGGTTGTCTTTGGATTTTTCGTTGAATTACTCGAAATTAATGATTACCTTTTATTTTCTTGTTTTAAATGTAGACTTAGAAATTCGAGAAAAATCCGGTTGGAAAAATTTTAAATATTGGCATAAGTTATTTCCATCGTATCTATATAATGATATAATACGATGTTGTTTCCTGTGGGGTCACTTTCCAAGTATATTATGATCATTATTTAATGCATTCAGAGGATATATTAATGACGAGTGAAGATTATAAGATCTTATTAATCTCACTCGTTTGTCTATTAATTTTTTTCCTTCTTTCTTACCAACACAAGCAGTATGCTTTAAAAGGTAATAGAAGAATCAGTAATTTCAAGTTACATGAATCATATCAGCAAATCTTTATTATAACGACTAATATATAATAGAAATTTAGCACATTTAGTCATAGTAGGAGGTTCACGTTTATTGCACTAAAAATATTTTATAAGTATTACCATAGTACTCATGTTCGATTCTAAAATTGAGCATTTTAGGTATTTCATTAATTTTTGGTATTTTTTGCCGATATTATCGACTAATAATTTTTAGTATGCTTTCAATTCTCCGCGGTTTATGAATTTAATTGAAAATAACTACCTAAATAATCCTGTTCGGATTTAAATAACCTACACTACATTTAAAATATATTTCATGTTTTCCTTAACTAAGATTTCATACGAACAATTTCATTACGGCAAGTAATTTCTAATAGACGTTTTAAAAAAAATTGAAAAATTAAGCTTCTAGATTCGCGTGAACCAATTAGCCTTTATATAAAAAGAGAAACCATGTTTGCTTTTCACGACTGAAATTATTTTGTCATAAAAATCAAGTCAAACTATATTAACTTTTAAAATCAACCGCAATAAATGACCATGATATTATTAGATCTCATGAGTTTTTTTAATCTTTCCTTTTACATCTTACATAATCTTATTCATTTTCAAGAACTAAAGATTCGTAGAGTTCATATCCCTATATTTTTAAAACACAGAATTTATTTATAAAACAAAAATCACTGGAAACATTTTGATTTATGAAATATGTTTTTGAAGAAGGTGATATGCTCCGTGTTGATTTATTACATGAATCGGACAATGCTATCGGACATTGCTGCGTTAAGAGTAGATATAGCAATATAAAGGTACTGAACTAGTATACTTAAAGGTATTTTATAAAACTTTATACATTCAAGAGTTCACAATATTCTTTTAAAATTTTTATAAAAATTTATATAAATTTTCACTTCATAAATATGTAGTAGTGTATCATTTACGTAAGTAAAATTATTTAGTAACATTTTACTGTACTTACTAAATCCGTGTTCTTGATTTTTTCAGATCCTTGTCATAAATATGTTAACCTATTAAAGGTTAAACGGTCTCACTCATACTCTACACAACATTTTGGAGGCCCATATCTCACAGAAACCTCAAATCAAGGAGAGTTAGGCCAATTCAACTAGTAAATTAATAGAGCAATTGTTGCTTAAATATTTTTTAAACTAAAATTTTAATCAACATCAATTCTTTTATGTTTTTGCATGAATCAGACTTTGTTTTTAGTTATGAAAATTATGATTTTCCTCGGTTTTTTAACATAGTTTCCTACTGGTAAAGTAATTTCAAAATAAATCACAACTTATTAAGTGACCTGAATGTGTGGACATATTATCAGTATGATGGGATATGATGGCTAATTTTATAAAATCATATAGCCATATATAAAAATGTGTGTTATGTGCATGTTTTTACACAAACATGATAAATAATCTGATTTCACTTCTCATCATTTAACCATGGCCGTTAATCGTGCCTCTTTTATTGTCGATATACGTTAGAGAGAAATTATAGGAAAAACAGAGAATCGAAAGATTTATCAAGTCCTGGCTCTGTGACTCATATATACTTAATTATATGAGTCAAAGAGCCAATTAGGTTTGGGACAGTTTTAAAACAATCCCAAATTGACTACGTTACTAACAACTTAGTTTTGATATAAGTCCATTTTATCACCAAATATCCGATAATATGTTGAACAGTAAGATTGTACGAAATAAGTTATATTTCCAATGTAATTATATTTCTAGTTTCGATAGGTCTTAGCCCATAAAGATGACTAAATTTAGATTAAGTATATAAATAAGGATTAATAAGCCATATAATGGCTTATTAAATCTACAAAATTGTTTCCAAAAATATATATATCCGCGTATTCTAATTTACAATACTAGACTTTTTTTATTGCATTAAAATAGCACCTTACTGACACTTACCATGACGGTATCCGAGATAATTAAGAAAATTCATTCCCTAATGTTTCTCCAGTTCGTTACGTCCTCCCCATATACTTTAACTTTTTCTTTCTTTACTTATTTTTTCCGCAATTTGAAAATATCATTAATTAAGATTGAAGATTAATAAACGTAACACCATCCATCATAATAATTACGAACATAATTTTTTTAAAAGAGTACACTTTGTAGGGATATGTCAAATTGCCGTATCCTTTTTTAATGATCGATTGCTATAACACTAAGCCTATATTTTACCCCAAACCTAAACAATTCACCAGTAAAAACTTAATTGAAATGCTTTTAGCCACTCATGCTTGTGCGCAAACGAAAAAACAGGCTCACAAACAAACATTCAAAGAATAATATTTGTAGTTGTATAGCTTTCTTAATGTACCTCTAAATAACTTTTTCGCAAATAACTTCAAAGCATAGACACGCCAATTTCACAATTTTATTATAAATAAACTTAGTCTAAAATATTCATTATTAACATAAAATAGAATAAGGCTGGACTTTGTCAATATTTTGCTCATCATTTTATTTTATTATTCAGTTACTATTATTATTTCAGCAATTTTTCGTCCCAATTTGTTGTTTGTAGGTGTATTTGGATACAGGCAAGATATTTAATTATTGTTTGATCTTATGTCGAAATTAATAATTAATAAAGTTACAAGGTGGGCGAAACAAACTTTCCATTAAATCCTATTTTAGGAATTTAAAGTATTAAATTGGTTTAAAAATAGATTGTTATATAGGCTAATTTTATAATTACAATTAAATGAGCTGTAAATTTATTAACATTACTCCATTCAAATTAATTATTTTTACTTACACGCGCTCTTTTCGTTTAGGTTAATTTTTACTATATTTAAATTAAAAGAAGATACTTAAGTAATTGCTTGTAATAAAGCAGCTATGTTAGTAGCACTTTATAAGAGTATTTTATGTAAACTTTCGCAATGGACTGGCAGTGACTAATTATGTTATCCTGAAAGGTAAATTCTTCCAAAAATAGTCTTTACTTAAATTATGGAATTACATAAAGAATTTATGTATGATATATTTCCATGTTCTCATATTATACAGGCTCAATTACCTTTAAGGTAGTTGTATGACTGGAAGATCCAAAAATTATCAGAAGATTTTTTATAAAAAACAGTTTCTTATTAGTTTAACAAACAGTTAATATAACATCTTTTAACAGTTTGTAAGAAAAAAACGTTTATTACGTAGAAATTGATTGCATTTTCTTAAATAAAATGAGATTTGCGAAAAAAGCTAATCGTTTAATATCTGAGAGCGATTTTTGCTTAAATAATTTTTAAATTTAAATATACGTTAGATATTTATAGTTTGATTAATATTTCAAAAAGCCAGTAAACTACGTCAACAACGCATTTTACACAACAGTTATCTTAATATTATTTATGTAAGACCTGGTGGATTTTTCATGTATGCTTCTTTAGCTTCCAAACATTTATTCTGTTATATATGTCTAAGGTAAAGATTACAGTCGAAAGTTTCTGACAAATTAGTAATTACAAATTTGTGATTTAAAGTTAGTGATTATATTTATAATTATAATAATTTATTATTTTACGTAAAACAAATTTAAATAAAACGCTGTAATTTCTGCCACTGTTTCGCGGCTAAGCAAAATTATTGATCTTTCAACGTAGGTAACGTTCACGTAGTGAATATGCACATGCAGTGTCTTGTGAAATAGTATTATATATATATTAAAAGAAGGTACTGGAAAGTAAAAAATAATTAACTCAAAATAGGTTTCTACTTACTCCCAATAAAAAACTGGGTTACTTATTTTTGAAATCGATGCCAGCACTATCGACTAACTTAGCAAAATTAATAATTTAATTTAATTCGTAATTAAAATTGAAAACGTTAACTTCTAATGTCTCACAAAACGAAATAGATTGACATATACTCGCAATACGAAGGCGTATTTCATTATAATGTAAAATTTTACATTTGTTTAAGTTGATCGGCAGTGCTGACATCGATTACAAAAATAAGTAACTTAGTCATTTAATGAGAATAAGCAGGAACCTATTTTGATTTAATTATTTTTTACTTATTTGTATTTTTTTAGTATTTACTTTTTTTCTTTTAAAAAAACTATTTTTTTGAAGTCGGTGTTTTAAAAGATATTCCAATTTAGAATTTCTAGTGATTTATAATATTAATAATTTCACTATAACATTTAATTATTTTCCCTCTTAGAATATTGTAAAATTATTAAAAGTCATGGGCTAAAGCTAGTATATAGATAATTTCCTCTCTGCATAAAGTTGCTTATCAACAACAGACAAAAATGAAGTGTCGGTAATAGCCGCTAGTGGTCAGCTGTCAGCCGTTGAGGAGTTCCATTCTTCACATCTGAAGTCCAATATCAGATTTTTAAAAATAACAAATACCATTTGAAAAGTTCTGTTTTCCATATACGAAATCCCATATCAGATTTTGTCAAATAATAACTAAAGTAGCAGCTAATCAGTAGCAAATACATTGAATCTCTATTGACTTACTACCATCCGTTAAGGAGTCGTATAATTCATCTTCAGAACTTATCATCAGACCCAGACTTAGTTGATGGTGCAGTTATTTTGCAAAGTAAAAACTACCAGTAGGAAATACCTTGAGTTAAGTTTTATTTAATACCATCCGATAAGGGGTTCCATTGTTCATCTCTAGAACGCATCATCAGACTAACATGGTCGATGGTATGGTTATTTTGCAAAGTAACAACTACAAAGGACAAAAATATCTTGAATCACGTTTAATTTATTACCGCCCGTTAAGGAGTTCAATTGTTCATTCTCAAAACTCCACCTCAGTCCCTGACCTGATCGACGGTGTAGTTATTTTGCATAGTAACAACTACTAGTAGCAAATTTGTTTAATTTGCTACCAGAATCCGTTAAGGAGTTCCAGTGTTCATCTCCAAATCTTATCATCAGATCCTGCTTTGGTAAATAGTATTGTTATTTTGCAAAATAACAACTATCCGTATCAAATGTATAGTATCCTCTATCAAATAAAAAAATGAATCACCGAAATTGGTCCACTCAGTAAATAATTACCGCTATACGTATATAATAAAAAGATTCCGACGAAATGAGAACTTCTTCCTTTTTTGAAGTAGGTTAAAAAAGTTTCGTAGGTAATGTTCTTTGCTATCCAGTCATTAACCAGTGATTTTGGTTTTGGAGTATTTTTTCATAATACTAATTTGAAGGAGCATTTGCAACGAAGAACAAAATACGTAAATAACTTGTATATTCAACCCTCTCATGATAGTTTCCTTGATAAAAAGAAATTATCATGAGAAGGCTGAGCCACAAATACCAATGAATAAGAAAGGTCACGTACGAGTAATGCCTAACGCACTGCTGAATGAAATATCTCCACTGTAGTACTTATTTTGAACTTAATGGAGCTTCTGTAATGGAGAATTACGTAGACATTATTGTCTACGTAATTCTCCAATAGCACTTATAAAATATTAAAATAAAAATTAAAATTAGCACTTGCAAAAAATTAAAATTAGCACTTATAAAATAATTTTATTGCATTGCAATTTTTGTTATGACATACGTTATAATCCTAAGTTTTTAGAGTGGGTAAATAAAACAAAAGAAATATTTCAAATTTGCCCCATTTCTTGACATCATCGTAGAATTTAATTGTAGTTGTTACTACATTAAGGTAAAATAATTCTGCGTTTAACAAAAATTATGCCAAAAGACATGTTTTAAGTTGAATAGTTTAATAGGAGGACTTGTAAGTAATAACTTTAATTTATGGTTCCAAATTACAATAATATTAACGTTATTCAAAAATAGAATTAGCATTCTGGTAAAAATATTGAAAGCTTTCGGTTATTTATAGAAATTATACTAATTTCAGTACGCATTATAATAATTATATATCCTTTATATTTAATTAACGATTTTTTTCCTGTGTGATGTGATTAACAATACACCTCTATTTGGAGGTACCGGAAAGGGATAACTTGCAACGTGTTGTTACGTTCATCGTGACATGTGAATTATTGTGAAATTTTTAAAAAAATATTGGTTAAATGATTGGTTAAATTTAAAAATTACTGCTTTCGTTTCAGAACACTGTAAGTATTGAGTTAAGTAAATTTTAGCTCACAAACGAAGAAAGAATATAGGTGTTACCTTATTCCGACCTACTTAAATACCGACCTACTTAATCACCTGTGTGACAGATGATAAACTTCAACAAGGAATGAAATTTATTTTAAAAGCATTGGTGGTTAAATTGAAAAAGTGGAAGGTGGTTAATTGTTTATTAATATTTTGATCTAATTTTTTGGAACATTCCACTTCAGATCAAGATTATCTAACTTTTTCTATTTAATTTTTGCTCTTATCCCACCTTTACTTACCTGCCACCTTTAAACATTGTCAGAGAGAGAGTTAAATGCTGTTCGTGTCAATGCAATTTTTATGAGCGAAAGTTAAAGTTTTTGTATGCACTTTGTCCCATCTCATAGCTGTTACGAAAAAGTAACGTATTTTTAATAATTTTTTGTTTAGTATGGTGTTACTTTTTAATTTTTATGAATAAACTATTACTTTCTAATCATATTGATTAGCAACCTTTTTTTAATTATTAAAGTTAGTACGTTATTCTATAAATGTTCATTGTTTAATTATTCTATCAAATTACTACTTTATTTTTATTTCGTAACAAGTATCTTACGAATGATTCCAAATTAAAAAAAAAAATTATACCTTTTTATGCTATTTTAGGCTTAACTAATTCGTACATAAAGATTTTAAATAATATTTCAACGTAAAATTAAAATATTTAACTGACATTGATATTTTACCTCCCTTTCGAACATCGATTCATTTTATACAATTTTAGACTATTACGAAGGAAATAAAAAAAATCTACAAAACAAACAAGACCCAGCCTGGGTTTAAAAAAACTAGTGTGACTACGAATTGGAAAATAGTAAAGACAAGAAGGGAGAAGAACTGGACATTAGGACAGATCGGATTTTTTAAAAAATTTTTAGAGAAATTTCACGGTTCTAAATTTCGGTTCGGTTCTGAATTCATTTTGAAATTATGGATCCTGCGCAGAAAAGGACTTATCGTATTGTATTTAGACTAAGGATGTAATATATGCATAAAGTTTAATTACGCGTAAGTAATAGTAAAAGCTAAAGTAAGTAAATAAATAGTAAAGCAAAATCTAAGAAATTAAAAAAAAGAAATTCGCCAATATCTGAAGGGTTGTTTCCAACGCTTAAAAAGGTGTAAATAAAAAATTAAAATCCAAACAATACATTACTTTCCATGCCAACATCAATCTTACATAGTTCCTTAAGCTGGACCAGAGCCTCTCCATTCCAAGCCATTCGCATCTGTTCTGAACTGTCCGCATCCACGGCCTTGTGCTGCTTTCACGATTTCGTTAACCTTTCTGCCCGTTGTTGGCCGATGTCTTAGTATCTAATCCTTGCTTGCCTCTCCAGGAATCTACAGCATCATATAACCTCCCTGGGACAAGTATGACCAGCCAGAGTTTAAGCAAACCAATTATAGGTTTAAGCGAAAAGAATTTAAATTCTAGTAATTTTGAAATAATAGTTTCCAAGGTAATTCATTTCGCTATAGTTAGAGGGAGATAAATTTATTATGAGGAAGTTTATATTTTATAAGAAGTAATATAGCAGCCTGAATAAAACATGGCATACATCATGGTATTACACCAAATAGTGTAATATATATATATATATATATATATATATATATATATATATATATATATGTATGTGTATATATATATTTATATATATATATATATATATATATGTATATATATACATATATATATATATATATATATATATGTGTGTGTGTGTGTGTGCGTGTGTGTGTGTGTGTTTGTGTGTGTAACTACAAAGAGGAGTACAAAATATGATTTTTGCTTATCTACTTTGACATAAATGTACTTTGACATAAATCCGCCATATTTTTAAATTTACAGTTAAAATTTACAACAGTGAAAAGAAATTAAGACAACTTTTATGTGATTAAAACTTAATTTTCCATCGAGCTCTAATACAAAATATGCCATTAAAATATAAAGCAAAAACTTTTCAAATACACAATTGAATTCTAAAATGTTTGGATTGGTAGATTTAAACAAATTTATTCGATTGTTTTTATAGTTGTGAACTGTCTTGCATGTATTTATTATTGAAAATATATCATAAGACTCAAAGGAAATAAAAATATATCTAAAGACATGTTAAATCATTATTTAAATTTATTTATTGTTCTTTCTATTGTAAAAGTGGTACCTCAGTAGATTACCACAGACGGATACAAGTATCTGGGTATAGCCAATTCCATTACAATAATCTTAGGTAAAACGTATACACAAATAATACAGAAAAGCCTCATATTGATTACAATGGCAGTTCAAAAATTTCGGTAGAATACAAATAATAATAAAAATATGTCGAAAATACTACATTTAAATTCGGTATAATAACGTTTAACATGAAAACATATTGATTACAGGATTAAAATACATTTAAATGAGTAAATAACAGATATTATCAGACACAGAATTGATAGGTTTAAATTAAACGCTTCACATTTCGCTGTCTGCTCTAATAATAATGAACGCTGTGTAGAATTCACTCTAAATCGGAACTCGTTAACTCTAAAACGCTTTACCTACTAGTATGATTATTTACATAGCGGCTTAAAATTAAATGGAAACTTTCTTGAAAATTGGTTTATTGACAAACATAGCACGTTGTATTCGCATATTTTAGCTTATGTACTAAATAGCGTCGTTCGTCTTCACAAGAATACGAATGATGTTACTTAATATGCAATTATATTTTTACCATTTGTTCATTGGGTTTTAAAATTCTGTGCATTAATTTTGCAGCCATAAAATTAGCTTTTATATTTATAATCTCGATTAAATAGCTAACAGGGCTGCACTGCATAATAGCATATAAAGAATATTTAACTCGGACCATAAGTAATTTTAACTTCATAGAAAACTAATTTTATTTTGAAAACTTAACTAGAATCTTGCCGTGGGCTATTGTCTGTAGGTATGATGGGCGAAAATTCATCTGATTGTTTATTCTCTTGTTTGAATTATGCCTTATTGTAGTTCGTTGTGGCCTGCATCATAATTTCGTTATCTCATAACATATACTTGGCGCACTTATAATGGTTGACTTTTAATTTATTAAATTACTTTCCTACCAATAACTCATCAATTAATATTATCCGTAAACCTATCACTAATCAATAAAGATTAATGTAGAAAAAACAGTAGGAGAATCTCAAAATTGTCACATTTTATAATTTATAATTATCTAAGGCAAATCCATTCTTTAGCAAAATATGTTGTATTCGATATCATATATTTCTTTCACAATGGTATACAAATTTTTTAATAAAGGAAATGAAAAACATGTTTATTTATATTCAATCCCATTCATTTAGAAAAATTATTAAGAATTAAAAAAATAATTTTTTGTGCAAAATTCGAACGGTTTTCATATGTCGGAGAACTTATGTGGATATAACTATCTCTGTATTTAATGTTTACCTTTGTGAAACATTGAGTTTCAAAGTGATCAAGAATATTTGTCCTGTCAAATATTTACCTGGGAGTTTAAAAATTTGTTTAAAAATAATTTCAGTTAACGTGCATCAACAATTCAAAATATATGGACAACTATGGAATACTACTTTACGTTTATTCCGATACACCACATGTATTTTTAGCCAACGTATATTAGAACGCGTATGATTTTGTATTCGAAACAGGTAATCAATAATTTCCATGCAATTTATAACCTTTCATCATAAACCGGAACAGCTTAAAAGGAATCGAGTTCAAAGGTGAGCATAATACAGCAGCGAGTATAATGTTAAGGGTCACGTATTGCGATACACGTAACGCTTAATGTTGCAATTTTGCTGACGCGCTTCGCCCCATTTCACGCATCTCAAAGCACTGCTTTATTTTCATCATTTACGGAATTCATTCCTGTTATTACCAAAATATTTTTCACATTTTTTTTATGCCCAGGAAATATAATAAAGTTAAATTTTTATTGTGCGAAGTTATAATATTCTCTTTTCTATTTTCCTTGTCCACTTGTAGATGGAGTGTTTTATGTTTGATATTACATATTTCTTTGATATAAGTATTTAGGTATCGATTTACTGAACTCGCATAATTGTGCCTAAATATTTGAATAATTGCCAATTTAAATTTTTATACTTAAGTTAGTATGATCCTGGATTGTTTTTGGGTTCCGTAAATCAAAAAGAAAAAACGAAACTCAAATAAGGTCCGAGTCTCCACTTATTAAATTCGTTTTTCTCAGAAACGTTTTATTATCGATACTTCATTTTGGGGTTTAGATAAATCGTATCAACCTTCACATGTTGCAAAAAATAAAACTCAGAAATATTTCTACGCAAATTTATGAGAAGTCAAAGGACCTACTCCAAAATTTTCTTTTCTACTTACGGTTATCGTTGTAGTATCATTTGAAATAACAAATAACAACGGTTCCGAAATTTTTAATACTGAAATTTACTGTCATAGTGCGAGTTCCACTCGCACTTAATACGTTTTAATAAAGAAATTTAAACAAAATATCATTGAAATTAAAGTATGTATTAAATAAAACAATACAAATTTCCAATATAATAATGTATATTAATGTATGGCAAGTTTTTGTTTATAATAAACGATATATTTTTTCATCTTATAAAGTTATGGACTAGTCCCAATACCTCTTTGTAAAAAAATATTAACAGGCATAGACCAACAGAAAAATTTAGTTAAGTTAGAAAAAAATATTGAACACGAGACAAAGTTAAATAGCGAAATGGGGGTGTTTTTCAGGGGTTGAAAGGGTTTTTTGCGATTTTTGGCGAAACGTTACCTCAGCAAAAAAACTCCTACAAAAATGTTAGATATTAAAAAAGTCTAAAATTTTCCAGTACCGCATTTTACAACATAACCTCAAATTTTTAGGGAAAATGGTGAAAACCGATATTTTGTTTTTTTATTGTATCTTTCGTAAAAATAACTCGTTTTATTTGAAATTTAGTGAAAGTATACCTTTCTTGCATTGAATAGGCATAACTTTTGGAAATAAGTAGTTTCCGAGACACATATATTTTTTTTAAAAAGGTACCAAAATTTTCCGCACAGAACTTTATTCATGCTTTTTTATTTCGATATACAATACGGATAAATTTTATTCATTGAAATATCTACTTTAATATGGTGTATTTATATCCGTAGTTTTTTAATAAAGTCGCTTAAAATAGACAATAACCGAAAACAATTACTTTTCGAATAAAATAATTTGAATACATTATTATCAGGTAGAACCATTAATTATTTTTTTACTAATTTTGACTCGCTTCATTTTATTTAGGTAGTTTTTACTTGCACACGTACATATCTACGTGTGTGTAACACAAACACAAAAAAGTTCAACAGGTGCCGCGTAGTATCAAAACTGGACAAGGATATTCAGCGGAGCATGAACGTAATTTTCCGGTGCGTATTTTTTGGTAATGCCATGAAATATGGTTTTCAGTATAGCTTTATCATTAAAAAAACGACCGTATAACAACTAGCATATTAGATACTGTACATATTTGCTGTGAAAAAATATCGTTTTTAGTTCGAAATATTTTTATAATATGAAATTTAATATTAATGAAATTATCATTTATAGCAAGTATTAAGTGCTTCTTCATTTGGATACTTAATTGTTTGAGAATATTGAGAAAACATCTGAGGGGTATTAAAAACCTTACTAACCTAATGGTAATTGAAGATAATGAAATCAACCAGCTGATAAATGTAATGACATAAAGGTCGAATAATAAATTAATGGTAGAAATATTTTAAAATTTCTACTTTTTATGCTTTAAAATATCGCGGATAACTTAAAAATTATGAGGTTTTAAGTCGTTGCTATATATAATTCTTCGCTAAACGTTAAGTAAACTTCTGGTGACATTTTATTTTTCATTAAAATTAATTTCAGAAATTTTGGAGATGGAGAATTGTGAACATATCGCTTGTTTCTTCAGAAATATTTCTAATTTTTAAAAAATATATTTTCGTTAAAACGATTTTTGTTCCTTATCATTTTTCTCTTTCCTTCTGAAGCATGGGAACCTTGAAAGCTAGCACAAGTAGAAATCTCACTGGAAGTGCAAACCTATTTTTCGATTTTATTTATTTATTGATATTTTTAGCCATTACGCATATTCATACTAGGACACTCAATCTTGCACGTGTTTGCTGATCGGCATAAAGTTAAACACCACTTCCTTCCTCGCTTCTTCATGTCAGTTAACGTGAAATAAAAAAGCCTTCATGGAAATAACCGAAAAATAGTACAATTGTTGAATGATTAGTTGTAACACCATTTTAAGTTAATATTGCTTGAAATATGTTTTCTACACAAGTAATATTTAATCCGTCGGAACACGCGAAGTAGAGTGACTTAATTGTTACGTAACTCTACGGTTGAAAGATAACTAAAGTAATTTTACTCGAAATTCTGATCAAATGCTGCTAGCATTAAAACAATACAATTTATCAATCTGATACTAAACCCGTCAAAATGATACAGTTACAAATATTTACAATTAACCAAGATGATAAAATAAAGTAAGCTTATGACGAATGCATACAACATCGTAAAATTTTATTATGTTCAGAAGACAACTGACAACGATGTCTGCTCCCATGGATCTGCCCGCTTTCTCAATCATCTACGTTTTCCGCACCACTGCATGCTTCAAATCTAGCCATACCCAAAGTGGGTTAATATTTAAATATCCGGGTGGAAAACTTCATTACGCGATACGCATATAGGTACCCTACACACGGAAAACTTCATTGCGCCATCTATTGAAATGCGTAGGTACGCTTTACATTTCTGTGATTACTACGCATCGGTTACCGTTATCAGTTTATATTTATTTACAGTTGGTGGCTATACTAATGCAGTGTAAATGAACTTTAAGGATATTAAATTTACATATCATCGAATGAAGTAAATCAATGGCAATGAAATAAAAACTAAATATCGCTCTACGTAATTCATGCATCCTAAAAACACCAACAAATTGGTTCAGTATTATTCACGTGATGTGTGCATAAACAAATACACAGACACACAGAGACAACAATTTTAAAAATAGTAAATTTAAAATAATAGTGTGTTATTATTGTTAATATATTTCCCTGAATATTTTTTTTCGTAAACGTTTTTAATGTACAGGCGATAGTTTTACTATATATTAATATTGTAAGACTCTTCCAGTTGCTTTCGGAAAAACATCATACCTGTTAATACGTTATGTAAAAACACGGGAATGTAGTGAAACCATACCAATGAGTGGAAACACTTCGGAATAAATCTGAAGTGATAGAATAAACCTCTCTAGTAGATATATGAAATTCAATCACTCATTCAATCACTTTAAATATGTTTATGTATGTCTTTAATAACTCAGGTTCTGCTAGTTGGAATTTACATAACTAGTTAGTTTATGTTAATTTTTTCACTGTGTACACATATACATATATAAATATGTACTTATATCTTATGTACTTATATCTTATGTACTTATATCCATATATACATATATAATTGATCTTCTTTATTCGTCCGCGCGTCATGCAAAACAGATAAAAGGATTTTGATAACATTTTTGGTATTAGATTCTATTGACTCTAGTGTAACATAGATTAAGTTTTACCACAATTGATCAACTAAACATAAGATATGGTAATTTAAACTTTCAATGCAAAGTGTACTTGTTTAAAAAAGTTTATTTTTATAAGTTCCATGAATTAATTTTACTAAATGTAAAATTAACTTAATATTATGTTCAGAAGATTCACTTCTTTCTTAGCTGATACTAGCTATGCAAAGTGTAGCTAGTATTAGATAAGAAAGAAATAAAATTGTTGGGAATGGATAAAAATAGACGAATGAAAATTTTCTAACGCTCATAAAAAAATCAAGAAAATTTAAATACTTTCTAAGGGTGAAAGAAACTTTATATACTAAATTCACAAATTAAAGGGCATTTTTATTATCAAAGAGAAAAGCCAAAAAAATTCGTAAGATAAATTTTCCCTTGAATAATTTTGTAATAAACAGTTCTATATTTATAGTTCTTGAGCACTAATTTCTTTCTAAAATAAGTTATTAAATTTATGAATTAAAATAATTCGATTAAACACCATGGTCAATTTTTCTTATGTACTATACTAACTAACCCGACTTTTCAAATGACATTGAGTGATGAATTATTAGCAGGCTTTAGCAAACCTCAGTTCAAATTTATAATTGATGCGAATTCTGAAAGAATTCTTATTAGATTCATTTTGATAGAATTACTGCTTTTTGCTAATTTCAGAAAATAAGAAAGTCATTTGTCAGCATATAATTTTATAATTTGCTTGATATTTATAACAGAATAGCAACGAAATATAGCATCAATAGTAACACCGAAGCTTCCTTAAAATTGTGTTGATATCACGCTATCACTAAAATTGCATATCTACGATCGAATAAGAACTTAAGTATGAAAGCATATACAAAAATATAAATTAAACTTTTTATTTTATTCGGTAAATATTAATTTCATAAACATAAATATTTGTCAAATATATGATATGTATGAACGTAACGACCTAAATTTTAATAGAATACACTTAGCAATATTTCATGTTGTTGCGTAAGCGTTACGCAACGAGTAAACTAAACAGAAGTTGTTAAATTATATAATAAGTGGGAAGAAAATCCTTTATCTGTTGGGAAACTGAAAGTAAATGATGAAAAGTGTTGTCGCCAATTCAACCAGTTACGTGGTAATGCAAGATTTTAGCATGTGCCGAATTTTTGATGAATTTGAAAAAAAAGTTCCATTTATTTTAAATAAACAAATAAAAAAATAAACAAGAAACTGGAATTAAAAACAAAACACAGGGGAGAATAAATAATAAACACGTTGTGCAAATTACAATATATCTCAGTTCTCAGTTGTGAAGTTAAAGATATCTATTCTAAATATTGAACGATGATCAATAATTCTAAATATCATTCTAAATATTGTAATGAGATAAACGAGATGCTCAAACCTGATCCATTCCTGGACGGCACAAACCTGATTCATATTTCAGTCATCTTACCGAAATTATATTCTTTAATCTACTCTGTAGACGGCAACCAAATCTTTTTTTTATATTTTCCGTAGGAAAGAAAAACACTAAAACGATGAATAAAGTATTTGGTAGCCATTTTAATAAGAAGTAGTTACTTCGATCTTGAAAGAAGTGAATAATTAAATTATAAAAGGACCAGGCACTGCGTAATTTTTATTACAAATTTTAAGTTCATTATATTGTCATGGACAAGCAAAATTGAGAGAAAATTTATAATATAAATTAAGTGTTTTCCTCTAAGAGAGCTTTTGCCTTGTTTGTCTTTTAGCTTTATTTGAATATTACACGACATTATCAAGGATAATTTTCATTTTTAAACGCAATTTTTAAGCTTTGCCTAAAGCTGGTCGCCTAGTATCTTTGTTGCTTTAATGTAAACTGAACTGTGATGCAATTTGCGCGCCTGAATCAATTTGTTCTTTTCGACCACACAGTGGGTCGTAACATAATATATACACACACACACATATATATATATATATGTATATATATATATATATATATATATATATAAATATATATATATATCTCCTCCTAGTATAAATAATTTTGAAACGCTAAATAATATTACAATGCGAAAATTAATTGGTGAATATATTTATGGATAGATGTTTGCGAGGTCATTATTATCCCGAATTATGAGATAATGCAAAAAATTGTATCTATCTTTTGCTATATTCATTAGATTCTTACTTAATCACATTGTATTATCTCTGAGGAAATTCCTGTTAATTTTAGCTTGCATTAATTCAAGCAGTACGTCCTGATTTCCAAATCCGGGTCTGGATTCTGTGGGGTCTCATATCAATTTATGTGTCTTATAACATTATCACTATGTTACTACCTTCTTGAAAAAATATTGGAAACGAGACTAATTATAGCCTGGATTGACAAGTAGGACATAATAAAGTAGTCTACGCTAATGAAGGGTTGGGTAGCAGATATTATTAATATATTCTACAGTAGAGCATAAATTCAATAGTATGCAATGTTATTTGACGTCATCTTTGTGTTAATAAATTTAAAAAAAAAATTAAAAGAAGTTATGTTATATTAGGCCTAGTCATAGACGAAAAAGTAATGTAACTGATCCCAGATACAAGGATTGATTTGTCTGACGAAACAATTCATACGCAATTAAAATTCAAAATGATCATTTGAAAAAAACAGTGGAAATATTTTATTTATATAATAAATAAGTCAATATTAATGAAATCACACAGAAAGTTCATTAGTTGCCTACGTAATATTATACGAGGGTAGAAAAGAAATATTCACAGTTACTAAATGCAATATCTTTAATTGCCCAAAATATTTGAGAAAATTCTTATTTTTTTTACAAGTTTAAGAGTACGTCATCGAGAACCGATTTATACAATTATGTAATGTTTTGTTTTACAATTGAATCATTTAATAAATAATAACTGTAAAACAAATTAGATTATTTCTCTATTAAAAAAGTTTATTAAAATTTTGAGCAATATTCATTCAGTTAAATTTATTTCCATACTTCCAAAAGATGTAAAAGTTGAAATATTTTAAATCGGAATAATGACATTGACTCAGTTCAATTTACACTTCAATTATTTGGAAACATTTATTTATGAAAATAAAATTTTATATTTTATAATACTATTAGCTAACACAATACATCTTTAGTATCATTTCAAAGTATCGTTAATTTTTAGTGAAAATAATGCTCTTGTGGTTTGAAAATGTTTCACTACATCTTTGGCCAAATCTACTTTGACTTGTTGTCATATCAACCCTAGAAAACAACATAGGTTTCGTTGCTTTTTTAACTTACATATTCCATGATACAGATTTTTTGAAATTCCACCTCTAAAGGGGTGAAAAGATGTGAAAGAATGATGTGTTTTAGCAGATGTAAATATTTCCTTTTGATGAATGTCCTTACCCTATATCTGATTGAGGACGAAATAAAAGGCATTATGCTGTAATGAGTTCCGCTGGTTTACAAGTTTTCTTTATGATTTTTCTTCATTTCTTCCAGTCAGTAGTTGTAACTTTTGCTTCATGAACCTTTTTATCTAATTTTACTAAAAAAAATAAATGGTTACAAATTCCTACTTACAGAAAATATATACCCTATGAAACATAATTTTCACAGGGTATATATTTTCTATAAAGTAAGAACTTGTAACCATTTATTTTTTTAAAAGGTCGGCCTAAATGCGCAAAGGTAAGATTATTTGTTTTTAATTAATTTTATAAATACATACGTAATTTGGATAATATTTTCATATATCTTTTAAAAGTGGTTTTCGAAGGTGTCCACATTGTAAATATATTTTTTAAATAATGCTATCCAAAATACGGATATTAGGAAAGTCAAATTTCTAGAAAAGAAGATGTAATAAATTAAGTTGTTATTATTTAGAAATTATGTTTTAGATGATGTTTCGTGATAGAAAGAATTATATATAAATTCTATTCAAAAAGAAGTACTATAGATGAAACACAAGAAGGCGCATTATTTTGATTAATTTATTCCAACAACCATATTCCTAATCGCGATAATTTTTCAATGTATACCGGGTTCCTGTAAATTTGCAGTATACCGGGATTCCATTTTTTAGTCCCATTCGAAGCAAGACTATCTGTAATGAATCTCGTGGGATTTGTGGATTACGAAGCAGCATAAGAACGTCACTGGTAAATACATGAACTTTAGGTATATTTGCCTCTCTGGTAGAGAGTCCACTAGCGATTAAGCCGAAAGAGCTTTCTCTACTGTAGGCTATTTAGCTTTAGTATTTATAGCAGTTTGTCAGATCTTGGGGTAGACATCCTGCTTTTTCATCGGGAGTACTTTTAGCAAAAATGACTTGGCTTAGCCTTAGACATAGATTATTAGATTATTTATCTTTATACTTAAACAAGTTGCAAGACAAATGTACCTAATACAAGTTCTGTTATTGTATGCAGATTTTTATTTTCGCGGTTATTATCAAATGTGGGACAGAGATATCGCAAATCGGTAAATAGCAAATGCCAACATCGCAAGATGGCTGTATAGAATAGACCTGTGTAGAATAGAAGTCTTAATATACCATGCATATATAAGTATGGGTAAGTTTATTTCAGAATCATGGGTTTTATCGAGTTTGGTAACGTTATTTGGTAACATGGTATTAATATTGGTACCTTTAATTTTTACGACTGATTATATATTAGTTTTTGAATACTCAAACACAATTTTTGCACAAATATTTAATTTCACGAAAAAATAAAATACTTGCGTTATCTCTGTTGTATTACGTCTTCAAATTACGAATACTGGCCTACATTCGAATCTTTTGTCGCTGTCTTATCCAAAATAAAAAAATACAGGTATCCAGTGGCAGATTTCAAAGTTTGAACAAACATAGTTTCTGAACGCAATACATAGAGGGGCGCGGGGGGCATCGTTAGAAGCGCAAGCGGTGCGGATGTTTTAGTAGCCATGGAACAGTAGAGTGGAGAGCACCGCGCTTTTGCCGTCGAGGCGTACATTTCGAGTGGATTTTCGCTGTCCGTAGCACGCCGTCGATTTAATAATCGTTACAGTATTCGTCGATTACGTGATGGACCATCGATCAACCTCATTCAGTCATGGGTAGCAAGGTTCAGAGCTACAGGATCAACATTAAATAGGCACAGGCCAGGACCTACTTCATTGGTAGCCACGGATGAAAATGTCGAGCGTGTTATGGTTTCTGTCGTTGAAAATACCCGTTTATCACTGTGTACACGTTGATCGATATTGGGAATTCCGAAATCAACTTTACAGGTTGAATTTTTTATGCAAAAAAACTTCAAGTTCCATCCATACAAAATTCAAATTGTTCAAGATTTACACGATTCTGACTTTGAATTAAGAAAAACTTAAGCGGAGGTGATGTTGTTGAGATTTCGTACTGCTACCCGGATGGGCAACATATTCTTTAGTGACGAAGCTCACTTTCACATTGGAGGATATGTGAATAAGCAGAACTTTCGTTACTGGGATGTCCACAACCCAAGACAAATGCATCAAGAGCCTTTACATAAGCCTAAAGTAACAGTCTGGTATGCCATGTCTGCATCTGCAATCATAGGGCCTTATTTCATTGAAAATCAACATGGCCAAAATGTAACTGTGAATTCGGAGAGATATGCCTAGATGTTAAATTACTTTTTCAGAGTAGAACTACAGAATATTCCATCCTTCAACCAAAACACATGGTTCCAGCAGGACGGGGCCACAGTTCATACTGCTAATGTGTCCATGAATGCAGTGCGGCAGTTATTTCCAGAAAAAAACATATCCGGAAACGGTAACGTACCCCAGTCGCTCTGCAAACGCGTTTTTGAAAACATGCGTGCTAGACTCGAAGAGTGTATCAGACACAATGGCAGCCATTTGGAAAACGTGGTTTTTAAAAATGAAATCCGTATTTGTTGTTATAAAGTTAAAATAAACCTACTTTGTATTAGAGGTGTAGTATTTTTTACAATTTTTCAAATATTGAAATCTGCCACTGGATAACCTGTATAATATTTATTTCTGAAATAACTCAAAAGTTTGACTTTCGTATGTTTTAAGCCTCTGGTTAATTCTCTGATGAGTAAAAACGTAAAAAGGTGTTTGCTTAAAATTTTTCAGACGTTTTCAATTTCTTTTTGCTGCTATGTTATTATATTTGTTTGGTCTAGAAATTTTACTAATTTTGAGATCTCCATTATTTAAAGTTAATTAAAAAGAACGATACACTTCTAGAATAGCAAATAAATACAGATCTATACAGCTGTATCTGCCAAATTTTGTCCACTAATAGATCCTATCATGCATTGACATAAAACATTTTTTATTCCACACAAAGTGGTATTTAAGGAATAAAAGCAGCTATATATTTTTTTTATTCTGTTATTATTTATTTTGTTATTCTTCGTTTCGATTTCCGCAATGTAGAATTTTGATATGAACTTTTATTAAACCTATATTGGAACAGATATATATATATATATATATATATATTACATATCTCCGTAGTCTATATATATGTATATAACTATTATAATATTATTGTATCGAGATGGAAAACTAACGCCAGGCCGCGAACATTTTAATACGAATTTATGGGTCATTTTATATTTCTGCTAGCGAAATATTAACACTTTCGAGCTGCAAATTAGCTATATTTTTCTATTTTGGAAAAGCATCGTCGTGTTTGTCTAATACTTTTAATTTACACATTTAGTAAAATGGCATATTTTCCTTGAACATATAATAATTTCCATGGCATATTTTCTTTAAACAGTTGCATAATGCTTTATTTCAATGCATATTCACATATTCATACGTGATGAGATTTGCTTTCCTTATAAATGTGTTACTTCCCACTCATATCTTCACTACAGGCTGACTACATAAAATAGAAGGGATTTTGTTCGGACTTTTGGCCTCAAACTATTTCAATCTACCCAGTCCTCTTTCTTAAAAAGTTTCTATATATATATATATATATATATATATATATATATATATATATATATATATATACACAATTATTATATATATTTTATACAATGCATGTGCATGTATTATTCACTCACCAGTTTAGTAATACACTGGTCTTTAACGAATGTATAAAATAGTTACTAATGATCCTTATATAAACATTATATAGTTATACAATGCTTATAAACCATGTATAGTATAGACATACGAAGGTGCCAACTTATTAAAACATCGAAGTGCACACGAAACAAAACTTGCAAGAACATCTGACTTATATATAACAGTAATTTTGCGTTAATTTCTTTTTATTGGCTACCTCACAATTGGCGCGCTTTGATTGATGTTTCGACCATACGAAATTGATAGCTGTTTTATAAAACAAAACCTGCAAGAACATCCGACTTATATATGGCAGTAATTTTGCGTTAATTTCTTTTTATTGGCTACCTCACAATTGGCGCGCTTTGATTGATGTTTCGACCATACAACGCTCGAACACAACTTTTTACTAAATGAACTTATTTGTAAGTTTTTATTGCTTTTTTAATTATTTTTACTTTTGGGCATTTACTATTTTTTATATATTTCACTTTGTAATTTAATATATAATAACAATGAGTCTAAAGAGATCGAAAGCACCAAACTTGGAGAAGAAGGAGAAAGTACTTATTATTCCTTTACAACAATGATAATAAAAAAAACCTTTTTTTTAACACATAATTGCATAAAAAAAATTAAATACTTCGTGCATGTAATAGAGAATAAAAATGTGCACGCAAATATGGATAACTCTAAAGTACTATTACTTGGAGGAAAACACATGAAATGTAAGTCGAAATGTTGATCACGTTAATATATTTTCATCTAGCAATGCAATATTCCTAAATATATCTTATACTACTTGTGTTCAGATTTGATGAACTAAATGATAGGAAAAGAAGTATCGCCGAACTGAATTAACAGTGACGATCAATAAAAATGGAGGAGAAAAATATTTTTTCTATGCATCTTCGCGATTTAATTTGGACCAGGAAGCTAGCTAGACCATCAACTCCTAGTCCAGAAATTACTGATATAATAGAAAGGCTTCCTCAGGAATTTGAAGATGTCAACGTTTTATATATTGACGGCACACCAACTACGGTAGGTACCGGTATATGTACAATGATAACCTATTACATAAGTAATATAATGTTTTCAGGATGTAGTAAAATACTGAATTTATTTTATTATTACAGAGAACACCAAATGCAAAGCAGCAGTGGAAGGATTATATATATATGATATATATATATATATATATATATATATATATATATATATATATATATATATATTGAGTATATTTAACATTGGTCAGACGAATAGACTGTCTACTTTCCCATCTCCAACAAATGTTAGACCATCCACTTACATAAATGCAACACACTTCGAGCCGTTATTATCTCAGTCAGCAAAGAAGATGATAAATGTGCCAAAAGAAATTGGCAAACCTAACATACACTTTTGTCTTAATTGTAAACAGTTTATGCCTTGCTACGTTCTATTTGTAACAACTAATGTTTAATTTCACTTTAAATAAGTACTCTGTAGTAATATGTTCTGTAATACTGAACACATATTTGTAAAATTTATTTTCATTATATTACTAACTTATTTCACTAGCAGATAGCATACTTCAGACCATCTAAATTTCTAACATATTTACCAGTTACAGGAACTAAAAATATTTGAAACTGTGCTTGTAACTTTATAATTTCACATATAACGTTTTTATTGGTGTATAGCTAAGACCTCGCACTTAATATTTTAATTTTTATACATATAATTTTAACGTTCTATAAGATATTAAGTCCACATATCAACCAATTAGTCTAATTAATTTCTGAATAACAATTCTGAAAAAAATTAATTTAAATTATAAAATAACAGTTTAACTTTCATTGACAGATTGAAGAAAAAGAGCAAAATAGATTCGTCACGGAATAAATAAGGCGTAATATGAAATGAAAATGAAATATGAGCAGCGACAGCATGAAGTTATGGAGGAGCAGAAAAAATAATGGATATATAATTTAAAAAATTACTACTATTTCATTCAATATTATTTTTATTTGGCAATTGCATAATAATGTTTATTATAACTACCATAATAACAAACATTTTTTCTTTAGTTTTTTTAAAAGTAAACTGAGAAATAATTATTATAAAAAATGCTCTAGCGACTAGACCTGGTACAGTATTAGACCACAGGGGAATTTAATGACTTCACTGTAATGTCCTTTATAACATGTTGATTTGGATCACTTACCAAAACTTCGTTCACATCTTTGGCAACATTGTGTAAAACTGCCGAAGCCACTATGCAAATTTTTATATTTTCTAAGTTACCCGTAAAATCTTGGAGTAAACATCTAAATTGTTCCTTCCATGCTCCAAAGCATTTTCCCACCACATTTCGTGTTTGTGCACGCTTGTAGTTATAAGACTTCTCTTTCTGGCTATGGGGATTCCGAACGAGAGTAAAAAGGTAATTAATGCATCCGCAATCTAAATCCCCAAGAAGTCTACCCAAATTTTTTTTCCTTTAAATCTTCACCGTATCCGTCTATGACAAAAAAATTATATGTCATGAATGCTACCCTTCCAGTGAGCCCCAATGTCTCTAATATGGAGCGATGTATCACACAGTAAATGTAACAATAAAATGATAGTAATTTAATTTTTAGAGCACACACCAAATTGTCTAAATGTGAAAGCTAGGAGCGCACAATAAATACATTTGTTAATTTTTGCCCCATAAGTGTTAATAATTTATTCAGGATAATTTTAATAACTGATAAACATTTATGACTGGTTGTTGAAGATCTAGGAAGTCATGATTGAAAGAAATGTCAGGAATATTTAAGGTAGCCATGTAATTAATATTCACAATGAGAGTATATGGCTATATGAGGAACGATTAGGTGTGTTAAGATAGGTGAATATGGCATTTTATCATTACTGTTTTCTCTGTTTTGATGGAGAATTAGCGTTACAATGCCCCATACTTTTCCCATCAATGAAAGTAATTTATTTTCCATCTATATTTTTAAAAGAGACCAATAGCTTGAATGACTTAATATTACTTACTCGAACATTCAGTGAATAGTTACCCTTTACGATTCACATAAAGATGCGTTGATGAACCAGATATTTCCTTTATTCTTATGTGGATGCAATGAATCGCTCTACTTAGACCTAGAAAATCACATATTAGTGGAAACTTTGCTATTGCTTCAGGTTGCTATTCATTTGTGGCATTTTGATAATTATTTGGGATCGTCTAACTAATGCAATCGCAATCCTGCGGCAGGTATTTCTGATTGATTGTCGACTCAATCCATGAATATCCGCAGTCGTCTTGAATGTATAAAATAATACATTCATATATATATATATATATATATATATATATATATACATATATATATATATATATATATATATATATATATGTATATACATATATATATATATATATATATATATATATATTTATTAGACTATTTAGTATGATTCCATGAATATATTCAATGTTAGCGGAAATTCAGATAAAATGGCAAGATACTATTCATTAGGTAAATATGTTTGCTTGCAATTGGTATAGTAATTGATAGCACTTCCGCATTTATCAACCAGAAAGTCGCCTTTGAAAATATTTGTTACGCACCTTACATATTCTTTACTAAATCTGCAAAATATGCATTTTAATTTAAACTCTTTTTCGCCTAATTAAAAAGAGTCTATTCTGTTTTTGAACATCTTATTGCGAGGGGAAGATTAGCAAATGTTTGAATATCCATATTATTTATTAAATTGAGTATATCCATAGTGTCTATGTTGTTAAATAATTTTAATTATACTAAATAAAACACTAAACAATATAAAAACCAAACAACACCAAAATTATTCACTTGTACACTTGTCAGAACAATACGTCAATATTGATCAACTGATGACGCAAGCGGCCAGTTTAAGCCCGTATGCTCTCTTCAAATAAGAGCCTGTAAGTATATAAGCGATTGTATGGATAGTTTATACACTACTTATATAGTGCTCGCCTTATAAATCGTTTATTAGTAAACGTTTTTTGAAATCAGTTTTATACGTCATGTATAATACTTATACAACGTTTTCTACTAAGGAGGATAATTAATTATATGTTATTTTGGTCACTACTTTTATTTGTAAGGGTAAACACGATATCATTTCAGGTGTTTTTGTAAAATCTGATCACTTACTAAAACAGCTATAAAGATAGATAATCGACACATATTAAATAGTTTACAAAACAACAAAAACACATTACAAAGTTCATTTAAAATTTGAAGGAAATAACCAATAATATCAAAGCAAATTCAAACAAGTTTTCAGAATATCACTAGTAGGCAGAAAAATATACAAAAATATATCATAAATTACTCGTAGAATATGAAAGCAAATGCAAGATCTATCTTCATTTTACCATTAATTGCAGAATATAATGGGGTTATTATTCATACTTATTAAGGGCTTATTGTATATTCATTGCCTTCATAATTATTTTCAGTCCAATAGTCAAATTGATTATAATACCTCAACTGTACTGGTCAATATTATTTAGTAACATTCTTATGTCATATTATGTCGGTTCTTTTAAATTAATTAATTAATTTGCTCATCTAAAAACGATACAAATATAAATGGTGTGGTTTTCTAAACAATTGCGGCAGAAATTCAAACCGCCGTATGCTTGATTACACTGACATACTCGTAATCGTAATTGGCTACTGTTGTTTGTCGCTATCGTCGATTCACACTATTTACTCATCGCAAAAATATTATGCTGATTCATCCCAACTGACTTAAAAAACAAAAGGATTGTGTTGAAATATGAAATGACGTTGTACACTTTTGTACGTTTTGTCTTACACTGCTTTAGTTTTGCGTTAAATTTTAATGTATCTGAAAATTTGTTAATACCAAATAAATATACTTTTGAACATGCATCTAACAAAGCCATAGAAAGTGTAATTGTGCTTATAGAAAGTTCATTGACACATCCCGGAATATAACAATGAAACACTTGATAAATATTCAAGTCGGATTAATTAATGGATCCACTCAATGCGACTATCAATTATTTTTGCTTGAATATTTCAATTATGAATCAAGAAAAAGAAGATAATGGAACTTTATCGCTCAAAAAGTTTGAAATCCTGCACTGCCCAGAGCAATATACTGGCTTCCAAATTAGCAAATGTCAGAGCCATATTACAATTAAAATTTGTACTATTTACTTATTGATTTAAACTCTTTAACGACTTCTCATTTTCTTTCTTTTATTTTACACAAGCACAAGCGTATACACGTTCGCACACACGCATTCACTATTTACAATTAAATGACTTTAAATGTTTATGTTGTGAGTATCATATATTTTATCATATGTTACTATTATATTTTACTTTAGAAATATATTATCTAATATTTAATCCACAGGCATAGAAATAATTCATTGCAAATATCTCTTTTATTTGGTAATTCAAATTAGCCAAAATAAACTTCCATTGATGTGTTTCAATAAATGCCGTTATCTAGTGTTTTTGGATATATTTTTCCTGTATTAAGAAAGGGGACATATTTTGGTACTTTGAGAGACTTATATTCTACGAAGGAGACACAGTAACAAAAAATACATGTAACATTTTCGTTGCATTTTGAAAGACTTTTCCTATAAGACGCTGTTTGATGGGGCTGCAAAAAATATTTTTCATCCCTAAGTTTGAATAAAAATTAAAAGTTTAAAATTTAATTTGAGACATTCTTCAATCAAAACATTTATGATCCTGTGACAGACAGATAGACAGATATATATGTCGAAATTATAAAGGCATTTGGCTGCGGAACATTAAAAAAGTGAACTCAATATCGAGAAGAAATTTTTAACTACCCCTAAAGGATAATTTATTTCAAGTCCTGCCCTGAAATTATATACATATTTGATATATAACGTAAAAAATAGATATAAATTTAACCGAAGTTGTCGAGTATAACCAAGCACATTGTCGGTATAGCTTGCCTGATATGCTAGTGACATTGGATTGATGTGACCAGATAACTATTGACACAGACGAACTGTGTAAACATATCTCTAATACTTACAAGCTAATAAATTAAAAAACTATTTTGAATAATAACTTGGTCCTTAAATATTGTGAAACCAAACGATTGAAAATTATGCAAATTAATTATGCATTTTAGTCCAGTAATCTATAAAACGTTTTTCTGTATTTTATAATTTTTCGTGAAAGCTCATGAAGAAGCCCCTCAAATTGGGTATTTGTCAACCTGATATATAATGATGATAAACTTATTAATGTGCCACTATTTAAGTAACTATCTTAAAGAGGGACCCATAACAGTCTCAGATTAATAATAAAATTAACTTGACATTTATTCAAACTGAGTTTAAATTCAATTTATAAGCAGGTAATAAATGAGATCAAATCCTATCAGGAAATCAGCGACCTGCATCAACAGTGACATTTTCGTAAATCCTGAGTAATTAGGGTTAGTCTTCTAACTTCAGAAAGTTTCATAAAGGTTTAAATACAAAGTAAAACGGAGACAGGTAAACTCTCAAAGGAGCGGGGAGTTGTTGTTTGTATATGATTTGTTGGTTCGCGTTTTAAATGATGAAATCTTAAATATTTTGTTTACCTTTCGTTTAAAGCTTCTTGAAGGTTTTACGATTAATGGAATAAAAGTCATTGTTTTCATTTTCTTACTTCTAAAATACATATTTTATACTTTTTCGCAGGGAAAATGATAGTCAATCAAATTAACTAGTTTGATTTCTTTTATTTCTGTACATACTATTTACACACACACACACATATATATATATATATATATATATATATATATATATATGTATATATACACACACACACACACACACATATATATATATATATATATATATATATATATATATATATATATATGTATATATATCGCGTGCGTGCGAGCGAACGTGCCTGCGTGCGTGCATGCATGCGTGCGAGCGTGCGTGCGTGCGTAGTGCTATTTTCTGTAGTTGATTTTTGTCGTTTTCTAAGTTTCTTTAACATGAACTCCATTTGCAATAGGTATAGGCGGAAATACATTTCCGTTATGTAATAAAATCGCTTTCAAACCTATTTTCCATTAATTAATACATAATCTTCACTGCTCAAGTGAGTACGTAGAAAACATGTTTGTCACATTTTTAAAATATAATAGATGTTTTGTTTTGTTTTTTTAAAAATCTACTACACTACCATACCGTTTCTAGTTAACATTATCCCTTGTGTCTGGATGCAATAAATTCCTTTCGTTTAGTCTAGAAACTATGAACTCTGATTTATCTTTTGGCAAATCAAGATCACGAATCAAATCATTTAGTTCACTTAAGTTATCATTTGTGGTCCTGTGAATGGCGGTTCGTTGCTCTCGTCGTCTAGATTGGTGTGGTTAAAAGCGAAAACATCATTATTTTTTTCCAAACCACTACTTTCACGAGAAGGTGACGGTTCTTCAAAAGTTGTGGCCGCTGGATGTTGAAGTGGAAGTATATCATCCTCATACGGAACCGACTTTGACACAGACGACATGTCCGGGTATTTTATATTTTTTTGACTTATACTTCATTCCAGTCATTTTGTTAAACACAAATAACAATCATTTACATAATTCTGCTGCTCTCACCATATAACTGGGATAGTAAAGTGCATTGATGGGTGAATAACTCAAAGCCATTCTGCAAGGTAACGTCTTAAGCACAAATATTCTAATTCCAAGGTTTAATTAATTGATTTAAAAATATAAACAATATGCTTTCACCAGTCGTGACGTGAACTTCATCAAATTTGAACGTGGTGTAAAGTTTCGATACACAAAACAAAATTAATCTGGCGAATTTACAAGCTTTGAAAATATTATTTTAAACGATTGAATTAAAAAACAAAGTAACATAGTAAGATGTGTACGAGTTAACAACTTAAATGCAAAGTGATAAAAAATAGTCCAACTTTGGCGGTACTTTCCGTGATCAAAACGAAAGCTGTCATACTTATTAATCAAATAGTTTAGTACAATATATTGTATTAATCTACCCACATTCTTATCAATAACTATGCTAATAAATTATACTTATCCATTAGCTATTTATTCGTGCCTTGGGTATACTCAAAGCATGAATAAATAACTATTGGATACGATATACGATATGTAAATATAAAGAAATTTATTTTTATAGTGAACAACAGAACATCTTTATTTTTTGTCAAATATCATATTATCCCATTCAGATCTGATAGAGTTTTTAAATATTTTTCTAAGGATATTTTTACTAATAGAAACCAAAATATATAAGTTTTACCCCAGAGCAAAAACCAGAGTTGACTAATGATTAATAATAATATATAAAAAATTCAAACTGTGATATGAAAATATAGTATATAGTAGCCCAAGAGAATATTTCCGCTTCCTTCCCAATGCATAATTTGTTCCCATACGGGAGCAAGAGAGTTGCTTTATCAAATAACAAAAACTTGACTTGTGATATATGTTAGTAAGCTTTCCATTTTTCTATATTTAATGGACGAGTTTGTCATGGATGAGAATTATTGCGTAGATCAAAATTTAACCAATACTTTGTTAGGTTATAGGGGAGTACACTTTCATGTACCACATATTTGTTTACGTTTTGCATGTATTGTATATCATTTCATACGCTTTTCGTCTTAAATGGGTCTTTCATGAAGTAAGAACACTATAATTTCTCGTCTTGAAATTCATATTTTATTTGTTCTTTTTTGCTAAAACTCATTTGCTAAAAGAACAGAAAACAGAATGTCACATTTTACATACACTATAAGAGATATTAGAGACGTTTGAAAAATATTCCAGGACACTTTAGTTTAAACCAATGGGTTTATTAGCTGCTGAGCTTAATACATGAAAGTACATAATACAATTTTAATAAATTTCATTGCGTGGATATTAAATATTGCTTTAAGCATCAACTTTAACAACATTCAACTTTACTGGTTTATTTCAATTAAATTATGGCTATTGATACTATATATGAATAACATTTATTTACGGTGATATTGTACATATTATTTTACAAAATATTTCTGCTATACAAATCTTTGAAAAACTGGATTAAAAGGTCAATAAATTTTGATAAAAAATTTATCAATATAATTGAGGCATGGAAACCTATCTTCTTCAAAATCTCCTTATAGGAAACAGTCCAAGTTATAGGAAACTGTAAAATAAAGATTCAGAAAGAAAAAAAATTGTACCAAATTCACGCAATCTTTGAAATGCCATTTGTAATATTCGATTTATCTCAAAATTATATGGTATTAGACGCAATTTTTTATTTTATTTTGTGTTTAAAGAATTGCTGCGTACTAAAATACGCTCTTTAATTAGTTATTTTGCTCTTTTTCAGTGTTTGTAGCGTGTCGTCGTTAGTCAAATTTTATTTCAGTTCCGTATCTGTTTCTTTGATGAATATTGAAAAAAATTAAAACACAAAAAAATATAATTGTGAAACTATATAATATATATAATTGTAAATTTAACACGTCTTTGTTTTATGTAACGAGCTATTCAAAGATCATTCAGTATGAGAGATTCATTCAGACATTTTATATAGTTAAAGTCAACTAAATGACGCTAATATTGAGCATTCGTTAGTATTTTAAATTCCACTTTAGCCTATTTTAGTAGGCGATGCGCAGACATAAAGTAAGGTAAACACAATTTTCTAATGGCACACTTTCACATTTGGGAACCTTTTTTTCTGGAAAAAAAACATTTTCATATGACATGGTACACATTCTGTCTAATGGAAATTCTGAATTATAAAATGTAATTTTATTCAGGCGAGTAACAATAGTAATATGAAATACACTCTACGATTTTTTTGCGCATTCAACGTTTGTCTAGTTGCTGTCGTATGTGATAGAGGACAGGAAATTTCGACAGGACAAATATTCTGAAACTTTTTATGTGAAATTGTAAATGGGTTAATTTTTAAACGTTTTGAATGTTTATGACACCATTTTCATTTGTTTATAATTATTATAACTTTCAATAAATCATTCTTGAGTTAAAGTAATTAAATGTGCAATACCATTTACTTATTAATATTCAGAGGTAAATTAGGGCGGACCTTGTTTTAAAAACTAAGTTATTTTAATTGAACTTTCCATATTTAATCATTTACTTACACTGCATATACATTTTATTAATTCTTTTTATGTTAGGATTACCATTGCCATAAATCCACTTTTGCCTCTGGGATATCGCTATCGCCTTACATAACTCAGCATTTTTTAAGTGTTATGTCTTGGCATTTGTACTGATAAGTAAATGAATTGTTCAATGTACTAAATTAGATAATTTTATATTTATTGCGTAGCTTTGCGAGATTAAAGCATATTTAAAATTTGCTATTTAGCGACAGAAGTTTGATTCAGTGACATAAGTTTTATTATTTCACTCAAATACATAAACATTTTTAGCAATATAAATTTTTAGAATATAAGTGGATGAAAGTTTTAAGAATTTTACATATCATTCGAAAATTGTATGCAAAATTATCTGAAAACAATAAAAATAATTAATCAACCCGTTGAGATACATCATGGTATGGAGAGACAACGTAAAGATATTAAAGAAAAAAATTGATTTGTTAGATGTAAGAAATGGTGGCGGATGCGTCGATGACTTACTTTAATAAATTTATAACTAGTTGACTGCTTCATTTTGGTGTTAATATGATTTCAGCATTGATTATGTAGATTCCTTATACATACAATTAACCAGACAAATATATGGTACATAGGCAAAAACCTTTCAAACGAAATACCCGCTGAGTGAAGGCATAAATTTCGTTTCTTCGTGCTAAAGAGATAACTTAAATACCAATTTACTATTTTGACTATGTGAATACTAATTATTTAAAAACAATGTTTATTCGCTACGTTATTATAGAATATTTGATAATCTTTTTATACAAAAAATAACAAAAAAAGTAATCTTAGCGACGCAAATTTCTTATATTTTTTGTGATAATCCGGAGTTTAATTACGCAGCTACTGACAAACCGTATTTCATGTGATTTTATGCTTTAAAAAGTGTTAGTTTGTCAGTTCGAATATTTTTCCGCCATATTTCTGTACCTCACTAATATGCGGAAAGCGATCACCTAATTAAATACTATTATTTTTGCATGGCTTACCGACTTTTGAAGGATTTCATACTCGGACTCGATCAATTATTATCTTTAATAACATTATTATTATGTTACATTGTGAAAGGCTTATTTTAATATTGGTTTAAAAAAATTATTTCTAGAATCGAATCGAGAATCGAATTATTCTGTAAACAATTCAAGTGCGTTGATTGAAACTGTGATGTTTTTTTATAAATCGACGGCAATTTGCGAATTCAAGATAAATTTAATACAAAACAATTTTTATTCGACAACGTTTTATGACTTTACTTGTGGTTTCAATAAACAACAAAATTACGATAAACTTTGGTTTGCATTATGATGAAACCCCATCCGTTTCTGTTTTCAAACATGATTATGCCAACGTCAGTAATGATATGCATGAACCAACAGTAACAACTGAAGATAATATTAATGCTGTAGCCTCATTATAAAGATAAATAATAGAGTAACTTATCAAAAATATCGAGCAAATTTAGTCATACCTATAACTCAGGTACAGAAAATTGTACATAAAAATTTAGTTAACTTTGTACTTGGCGGGTATCGGAGATTTAAAAAAACGTGGCGATAATTGGTAATGCAAAATGTTAAGAAAATTCGAAGGACATCAATCAAATTCTACATCTGGAATGCAATGTTTGATTGATCTCCCTGACTAGATGATGTCAATCAAATATTGCATCATGAATAAAATATTTGATTTACATCATCAAGTATGATGAAAACTAGATACACTCCTACCAATCCAAAACGAAAAGGCAATTTGAGCAGCGGATTTTTCTCTCCACAGAATTGATGAAGAAAGGACGACGTGCTGAAAAAAATGGTCGCCTATTTCTACGAACCGACTATCATGCATGAATTATTGTGGAAAATTTGAGTTACTACAAACTGATAATCGTTTATCTATTTCTGGTAAAGGTTTGAGAGGGATTTTTCACAATTGAGCTCTTCTTTTTGGCAGTTCTCAGCCAAACAAATGGAAGAAGATTTTGTGTAAAAATTATGTGCCATAATTGACATTATTTACTCGCACGTGAAACGATTCTCGGATAGCAAAGAAGCGATGACTGTCTTCGAAAAGACCTTGGAAGAGACGTCCAAGGAAGAATGGACTATTTGTTTCTCCTAGCAATTTCATCTAATTAAACGATGCATAGAATGTTACGGAAATTATTTTGGAAAACAATATTTTTAATTGGTTCATTTTTGATATCCTACGGACTTTTATTGTTACCTCTTACGTACACCTATTTATTAAATTTATTAAATTAACAATAAATTTGATCGATGACTTGAAATTTTAGTTCAGATATAATGAAACAGGATCATAATGAGTCAATACGGATATTCTTTACAAGTTGTAAATGTTTTAAATTAAATATTTAAAAAAATCGACTCAATCGATAAATCAAGGATATATTTTGGTTTGCATTATGATGAAAGCCCTTCCGTTGGTGTTTTCAAACATGATCTTGCCAACGTCAGTAAAACGTAAAATCGACGATAATCATGTAAACGAAAAATACATCAAATAAAGTATATTTACCGAGTTGTCTGTATATCTTTTGCAATAATCGATTCAAGTAAAACGGTATTAATTTTAACTGACAGTTAAAATCAACATTAGTACTTACATTTTTCTCCTTTTTATTTACTTAGGTTCAAAATTGTAGAAATATGAAGTTCTGACATGCAGGTGGATAGACGAATGGTTATTGAGGAATAATAATATGGAGAAACCCTTAATTTTTTACTGTCTTATTGTCTCACTTCAAAACCTTAGAAAAGGAACAAAAGATGAAATATTTAGATGTGCATAGTATTTACATAAAAATATTATAAATGTTGATAAAATTGGTCATTCTATTAATATACTACCTGGAATACTTTTTACAAGGGAAGACTAAAAATTAATTGCCTACCTCTTTAACTTGCTAATGCAACTTAACAAAGATTGTCTTGCATTGAATTACTTATGAAATGCCGTTGATCTGATATTTTTCTTAATTTTTTTATACGATGTAGAAACTTAAAAGAAAAATTAGATATACTTTACAATATTGTGGAGATCCATATCTCACTTAAGAAACGACGTATTAAAAATTACTAATGGAAGTTTGTGATTGAATTTGTTTGATAGGATCTAAAAGAAAAAAAAGTGATACACGACTTGAATACGGTCTTCAAGAAAAATAATTTATTTCCAAGTTCAGTGTGTTAAAAAAAATCAATAAGAGGTTTTTATATGCATTTACGTAATTCAACTAAGCCTTTTTATAAAATTTCACCACAATCACTTTTAAATTAAAAAATAAAATTATGATGCTATGACATGTTAATGAACAGGCGGCATGACAAATTTATAAGAGATTCATTTTTGTTACGGAACCCTGAAAATTAACTGAATGCTAAACGTATTTCCATGTAATCTTCTTAGCTTGGTATTTTATTATTTTCTTGTCTTGCGTTAAGAATAAAGGATCCAGCGTTATATAATAGTAAAATAGCTCTCCAAGAGATGTCTTAAAAATTGTTTTGAATATGTGAGGGTATGTAATGAGAAGATAATACATATAGTTTTTGAATCATGACTTCGAACCGTCCTTGAAATTGTTAGAACAAGTGGGATAACGAATGATATAATTTTGGAACCTGGTATAAGCATTTAAATAGACGGAATGCTTGAAAAAATATTTAGTATTATTTTGAGGTTTTTTATAAAAATAATATCTATTAAAATATGATTTTTCCATTTACATATTTCCCAAACATATCTCTTAGACAATTTTCTTATAGCCGTCGTCACCAAAAAAAATAATAAGTGAGAACATAGTTAACTTTTAATAACTATTTATATGATGTTTCATCAAAAATAAATATAGAAAAATTGGTGCGACAAAATAAAATAAAAACCAATATATGCTTTGCACCTCTTACTATTAACACTACAATTAGTGGTCCCATTGCAGTACCTTTTCATTCTGATCAAAATTTACGACGAACTTCTTATTGCGTGCTTAAATAGATGCCTTAAAATGCGCTAAAACGAAGCATTCACACTCCCCCATTTTTTTAAATCTACTAAACGAAAAACCAGAAAAAATAGGATTTGTGAGATCTGACTGGAAGATTACAGCAAAGATGCAGCGATTATTACAGCTCCTATAATTTTTTAAACAACCACCGTACTTATACGCCTGTGAAAAATGTAGAAGGAAATACATTTACGTTTTTTGAAATCTTTCCTAACAGAAAATATTTGGTTGAAATTCTTGTATTACATAGTTTATGAAGAAAAAAGTGTTTAAATCGCATGTTCTGTATTTATGTCAAAGATCGTTCAACGTCAAAGTCTAAGAATTATATATATTTTCTTCTCGAATTAAGTCATCGTGTTTTGAAATTATTTCTTGGAGGCCATTTTACTACACTTATCAACCAAAAACCTTTAATTTTCCTTAGAATTCAATGATTTTCCTCAAGTAATCTATACATGTGATATATGTATCGATGTGCGTTTTAAAATTAAATGAATATCACAATATATTCTTTGTGTGATATTAAAATTGAGGAATCCTTTAACTGTGTGATCATACTAAAATATAACTGACTTTTTATGATAATTATATTCAAATAACAAGGTGGATGAAACGAACATAATACTCAATCTTTTTCAACCAATTACTATTTAGATATCCTAGATAAGTCAAAATTACAAAGCCGTTCACAAGATACCGTTTGAGAACGGGAGAAATCATAAATGAGGAAATGAACTTCCTGCATGCAGCGAAAAACGGGAAATTTCAAAGAAACGCTAAGTCGAACAAAATGGCTGAGGATATATTCAAGTGTTCAACGAAGCTTGAATACTCGTTTGTAACACCGTGTGTGTGATAATGGGTTGAATTAAAATACGATTTTTAAGTCGGTTGGTAAGGTATCTGATGGAAATGTTTATAAACTCCTTGTACATTAGTATGTAGAAATACACATTACATACAGGAAGTACATAAATCACAGAAAAAATCTTTTAGCGATAGAAAAAAGGAATGATATTGAGGCCTTGTAAAAAGGAATTTTATCTACTCTTATATAACGTAATTACGATTATATAACGTAATTAATGTAATTACGATTAGTTTTAACTCCTAATTACGTATACAATGTAATTACAAACTAATGAATTATAAACGAAATTTTAACATTTTAGAATTTACCTGTCCAAGTAAATTTACATTTTTATCAACTTGTTTGATAATTGGATTTCATTTAGGTTTTTTATTCATGCAGGACACAACTTATGCATTTATTTGTATGGTATTATATAATTACTTCAATGCAAAATTACGTAATATTTGAGCATTTAAAACATACATAGCTTTTCAATTTGTCGCATTAGTGTATTTTTAATTTCTAAAATGTTAAAATTTAGTGATATTCAAATTAATTTGGAATTTACGTAGTGATATACTTAACAATTAGAATATCGTCTGTCACAACCTTACAATATCCACGGTTTTAGAATGTGTGTATAGAACTTTTTTATGTATATGTTAATGTCGCATGTAGAGGTCTCGAGGATAAAGCAAAACATTTAAAAAGGATTGATTTATAGGGACACAATAAAATGGTGGGCACATATGATTTTTGCGTATCCCATCATTGAAGAGTTTTTTTTTAATTGAGGATCAATTTATATTTTTTCACACTTTGAGTAAATAAAGGTTTCCTTTACACATCACTTAGGATCTTATATTTAATATTTTAGAAGAAATAAGAGTTATTTTGTGTATTTCATCAATGAATAAAAAACTACAAAGTATTAAAAACGTAGACAGCGTGAGAAAATAAGCGCCCAAAATGACTACAAGAAATTAAAAAGCTTACTACTACTTATTTGGATCATTAATTCAGATTATAGAAAACCAAGTAGGTATGGAATGGATTAAAATATTTGCTCTCCATATTTTGATTGTTTTCAGATATTTAATATACCTGGTTAAAAATAAAGGGGTTAAGTTTTTTCGAATTCCATTGCTAAATTGGAGATTCACATAACGCGAAGGAAACGCCTGTGCTAAAAATGTTTCTAAACATTTTCGATCATATTTTAAAAACCTGATAAATATGCGGTCTGGAAGAAAAATATTAATCCCCAAGTTCGATTAATGAAGAAGAGATATCTAAAAAAATATAAAATAATTTTTTTATTTATTTTAATAAGTCAATAATATCATCTGGTCATATTCATCAGAATTGGTCTTAAACTAGGGAAATTATATGGTGAATGTATGGAATGGAATGTAACGAAATTAAAGCATTACTTTTTCATTTCATTCCGGATTCTAGAAACAAATTTTATAATTATAACAAAATTAACTGTTTCTTTTTATATTTTATTTATAAGAAGATATTGTCAACGTGTAGAGGAATGAATGATTGACTCAGAAAAAGACTTGCTATGTTGTAACAAGAATGTTCAATAGAAGAGGAGAGATGCCAGGAAGAGTAGGCATTTATTGCTGTTTAATCTAGAAATTGAAAATTGTATAAAGGAAATGTTTGACGTTGAATATGTTATATTAAAGAAAATTATTTCAATCACGTGTTTTATTTATGTAGATTATATTAAACATACAACCTTCATAAGATAAAGTTGATCACATAAGTACTTTTATTAAAATTTTATGTAGGAAAAGATGGTGATAAAAAAACTTTTAGCTAACAATTTATCATGACCGAATTATTTTAATATTAATGGTCAGTAATTTTGATATATGAATTGTTTTTACTATATTTCATTGAACAAGTGTTGCGCCAAAATTGAACCTGATTTTTTAAGTTCGTATATTCCTTTCCCAGTTTTTAAGTAATCTATATATATTTTTACAATCTACCACTTATATGTCCCATGGAAGTTATCAATAAAATGCCCAAAAGGTAATCGTAATCTACTGATGTTATATTAATTTTTACTGTAATATTCCCACGATTTTAGAATACATAAACTAGTTATAAATCAAAATGTTTTTAGTCATGTTATGAAGTTATAGAAACGTATAAAATAGAAAAAATAGTCCTGCTTTTTATTAGCCGAACCCACGAAAAACTTCAAAACAGAGTAATAGTACTTTCACAGCCTGTAATAATTGATTGCATCTCATTGAGTAATGAATTAATTTCTTTTATCGATTTATGGAATATATTAGAGTAAATTATTAAAAATAAAAGGAAAAGAAAAAAATTATCTCCCTGGCATAAAAATACAAATCTTTCGACTCTTATCCATTCTACTACTTATATCAACAATTTCAATGTTTTCTCCGTAGTCAACTAATTATATATGTGTGTGTATTTATATATATATATATATATATATATATATATATATATATATATATATACATGTATATATATATATATATATATATAGTATATATACTTTGACGCTAATAAATTCCTGAATTTACTTAAACCTCCATTAGAGTGCTGCAACAAGATATATACTCAAAGCGTATGATTGCGGAGATTGACTTAATATTTTCTTATTGAAAATTCAGTAGAGACTATAATACACATATTTTGTAGAATTGTAAAATGTTGCTTGGAAAATTATATTTAAAAGTTTGTCACCGAACTTGAAGTCTGAGAAATTAACCTTCTTTTTGTGATTTGAGTGTTTTAATACGGTCGTATTTTTGGTTTTTCAAGAATTATTTTATTTTAATATAATATGGGCATCAAATTCCATGGAGCGGGAACCTATTTTCAATAGTAGGTATTTTCTAGGTGATGATGATATTAAAGAAGTCATTACAGAATAAAAACACACATTCCATTATGTTATAATTTGTGAACTTTTGTTAAACTGTTAAAAAATAGAACCGGCTTTAATTCGTCTAGTAGTAATCATAGTTTTCTGAGATATAGTTTGACTTGTATAGTATTATGAGTATTGAGATTATTTTATTCTATTTGAGCAGAATACGTCACAAAAATCCGTTTAGACTTCAACTTCTTACTGACATTTTTAACTCCAGAAATAGTATATTTCCGTTAATATGAAACTCGTCGCTTTCACTTACTTTTCAAAAATATTATTCGAATTTCTAATGGTTTTCAAATAAATGATTAAGTTAAGATTTTACTTTTACAAATACCCACTAATTCGTGATGGAAAAGAAACTAAATTGAAATTTTAAGATTCACATTACGTAATTATTTCTGGGAAATATGGTAGGTGAACAAAAGGTTAATAATTTTTGTTAAAACAAAAAGAAACGACTGCTAAAATCATAAAAACTAAATTATTATCTCGCGACCCAAAATCCAGTTAAAAATCGCATCGAAACTTAAATATGAGTATAGGCACAAAAAGACCATTATAATTTTAACGATGAAACTATTTTGGTATTGTCCAAATGCAGTATAACATTTTTAGCAATTTTTACATATTTGCTATAAGTGGAAATTGCTCATAGTCTGAGAATTCTTAGAATGAATCATTGCTAAGAATGAATCATTGCCATTATTATATAAAAATGCTCAGAAAATATTTTTCACTCTTCAACCTTTTTTTCATCGAGAAGTGAATGATTGTGTCAAAAAGGTAACGAATTTTAGCTTTTTCGGGCCCATAAAAGGAAAAAACGAAGCCCTTATAATATAATTCACCTGTCAGCTGGTCTATGTGTCAGCCGTTTTGCTCAGAAACATTCGACGTCGTCTAAGTTGTCTTTAAATTAAACATATTAACTATCACGTGTCTCAATATTTAATACAAAACTGTTACATGGAAATATTACAGGGATTAAATTAAATTTTGACCAATTCTTTTTTAATTTCATCACGTAGTTATTTAATTAATCACGTAGTAATTTAATCACGTAGGTTTCAACTGAGAAGGCGAATAATATTAATTTCAAAATTAAATTTGTTGAATTGTATGTGACATAGTTTTAAAAACATTACTGTACCCTATATGTATTTAGAAAATATAATTATAAAATATATTTAGAAAATATAATATTGTTTATCTGTATGCTACAGTATATGCTGGATAAATTGATGATAGTTGATTATGGCTTACCACACGTGATTAAGAGAGAGGTATATATTGGTAGAGAGTTGGTTACAGTACAAACAATTTTTTAATTACTTTAATCTTTTAAGACTACCAGTGTCAAGCCTAGAAAAGGTATGAGAGCATTGTTGTTGATATTATCATAAGTTATTTTATATTCTCAAATGGTTCAGAACGCTTCACCTTATTTATTTCAATTTCCATTACACATAAAATGTAACCTATATAATCTAATTTACTTATGTATATAGTGTATATGTGAACATAGATAAAAAATTATATTTTTAATCACTTATACCAAATAAATCAGTAGCAGCTTCAGTAGCTTTCGAATTCAAGTTTTTCATACAAACTGAAAAACAGATAGACAGATATATTTTTTAACAACGGACTTGTTCTAGTGATCGAATACGCAAGTAAAAAAAGTATTTAAAGGATAAAAATTTAAAAAATACAGAGGGATTTCTGTTTCATTGATCTGTATTGATTCTTCAGATTATAAGGTGTGCCAAAAATGACAGATGTAACAGGTATCAAGTGTTACATTTTACTGTCAATAACAATATGTCGCAAAGTGGAATATGGACTACTATATAAATATTAAGTAGTGCGAGAACAATTTACCATTAAATATAACGACGTATTATAATTTCTTTAGTCAACTTTGTGCTCATAATATTATTAGCATCATATTAATGAAGATAACATGGTTTCATATCACTTTTATATTCCCTTCGGTATTATACTTTAAAATAAGAATTATTAAACTTTTCTAGTTTCTTTTTTAGCGTCTATTCATTGGTATATTTTAATTTCTGGCGTCATTGCAGATCCACCACGAAACTGCCTGAACTCAGCCTTCACATGATTTTATATGTGACAAAGATAATCTTTTTTTTTATTTCGTTTTAAAAGGTTACTATCGCGTACGTAAGACACTTAATGTATTTTATTTCAAAATAATTCCTAAATATTAAAAATTTCATCATCAATAATTTTAAAATAATTGTTGGAAAATATAGATTGTTATTATAACACATATATCATTATATTCTAGTGAATTAATAACCACCGTCGCGGTTGTATAGGACAACCCTGACTAACCACAATACGCAAAAAGTAAGCTGTTAACACCGCATGCAACGTACAAAGCTTTCAAGCCTAATAGTGTTTTCCGGAAGCAAGGAAGAAACAAATTTCGAGGTATTTCATATCTACTAAAAGGTTTCCTTTTTCAAAAGCATTTGTTGTGGTGGATGCTTAATTAATTCGAATTGTTGGGTAAGTATTACAGCCGCAATGAAATTTTGCCTCACATTAACTCGGAAGTTTTATACTGTTCAAATGAAAATAGTAACTTTTAAATAACAGCTGTCATAAATTATTTAAAATATTTAGGTTACTACAGATAATATTTTGGTAAGGACAGAACTCATATAGAAAATAACTCAGTTTTTTGGTTAGAGTAATTATGATTTTTACAGATAACTTTTAAGACAACATAAAAATAATATTTTTAAAACCAACATTTAAACTACAAACCAAAATAGAAATAACCAATGTCAGGCTACATTTTAAAAATTATCTGTCATATACGTTTTTAGTAAAATCAAAGTATGGTAGTACCTGCCTAAGTTTACATCACAATAACAAATTAAGCGCTGGACTACGCTGGTGCTAGTTACGGTCACTTTTGCCTTTTGTGAATTCTGCTGATTTACTCTTTATGTCGGTTACGAGAATTAGACCCCTAAGTCTAATATAGAGAGAACAAAATCAAAGTTTAGTTAACAAAAGTATTTTTTAAGTGCAAAACAAAATAATTTTAGTTTTGTTTTTTTAGACATAATTTCGTGGTAGTATAATGTTACACTTCTTGAGTTATCATATGTATACGCCTTAATTCTGTGGTATTACATTTCAATAAAAATTCTAAAATAGGTTTACCGGAAGTGTTTTATTAATAACCTAGGTTACTAACCAAGCAAAACAGATCATTAATAAATTCGGATTGGAACCGACGTTGGATTCGAATTAGCTTTGTAATAAAAGATAACTACTTAAGCTTAAATAGCTAGGAAGAAAGTAGCGTACGTTTTTCAATTTACGGTAAGCGAGGATATGGTGTTATGAAATACCACCCAGTAATCTTTTTATATACATTTTACTATTAATATTTCGAACATACTCCGAGGGAAATTTTAATCACACTTGGTTGATGACGATTTAAGCAAAGACTAAAAAGTTCATTGTTTGATGATATATATTAAATGTTATATGAGTTAACTTTTTCTATTTGGTGATGAAGTTGCTTTATAGCTTATAATTGATTATTGGCTTATTAAATATAAATTTAAATTACTGTGTTCTTGACTATATTTTACAGTCTAGAACAGTTTGTCTTCGTGGTAGTTGTCTAATGCGTTAGGTCAGTCTGTAAGTTAGGCACGGCATTTTTAAGGTATAAAAGAAAATACATGAATATTTAACAATCCTTCAATTACTCCAAAGGAGAATTTACAATGCTCAAAATCGTGTGATATGCTATTGATATTAAACTTTTCCAATAATTATCCATAAAAATTTTTAGACTCCTCAAGCAGTCGATATCGACCGAATATCATCATAACCTTCGTCTCTCAACTATTCGATATCTACGACCGCTGTTATCAAATACGGTTAATCTACACTTGTTACAAAGAAACAAAATAACTTTTTTTTCTTGGGAATTCAACAAATGTAATCTCTCCATATAAACCGGAACGAAGACATTTGCTTCCAGCGTTCGACTGATATCGTCCAGTTGAGAGACGAACGTTGTCTCTAAACTTGACGATATCAGTCGAACTCTGAAAGCAAATACGGATAATATATATTTATTATCATTACTTCATTGCAGCGTTTGGATAAATGTTTGTTGCAAAGGAAACCGAATGTTTTTTTTTCAAGCGATTATCGATCTTTCAGTTTAATATATTATTTTTTCTACTATTCCAAGCTTGGGAAGGTCCTGTTCTTTCAATACGGGAGCATTAAAATTGTTCTTGACGAAATAACAAACAAAGCTTATTACCTACTCATAATTTATTGTTACAAGAATAGTATAGTTTCGGAGAATATGCATTTCATTCAGAAGTATATAATTAAATATATCGCTTGTTATTAAGGAATGAATTATTCGTTCTTTTATGTGGGTTTTTGTAGTCAAACTTTTATTTTTCTATTTTGATGACGAGAGTATCCGTTGTCAACAAAAGTCTCTTGGCTGTCACAAAATTATTTATAATTTTTTTATCGTTTACTGTTTTTTATACATATGTATATATAAATAAATTATAGATTTGTAATTTCCTTTCATTTACGTAACCAGTAACGTTTATTATTTCGAAGATATTTATCTTATAATTCGTGATATATGAATGGAATTAACACCACGGAATAGAAATTTATTTTCTCTATACACCATTGCGGTTTAATGCTAAGAAAATAGGAGGTTTTCAGAAATTAATCTTATTAAAAAAGAGTTTAAATATCTGCAATTAAAATAATTATCATAAAAATTTGACGTATTTTTAACAAATTAAACTTGTATAAGATCTGTTCCCTTACATTTTATATAGTCATTAGTACCGTAACATCCACTATCAAATATGTTGATCACCTTTTTTTCAAAGATGGCACACATAAATATTGATATCAAAGAAGAAGTATTTCAAACATAGATAATGAATTTTTGAACGCAAAATTTTGAATTCGTACGCAAAGTCCATGTTAAGCCCATATTGAATTCAGCTAAAACTGAAATTACATTTGATTCTAAATATTTAGTTAAACAAACTGTTTATAAGGTTAACTAATAAAAAATCATTAAATAATTTTAACGCCTATAAACATCACTGACGCTTCGCGCCGTGTAAGGCATATATTCATAATTTGCGGTTACACGGAGGGAGAAAATTTAATTATTCCATGAACGTTAAAAGGTTTGCCATTACCGCAAACTGTTCTGCAGTATAACTAATTATTCTTGTTTGCAGAATAAATACATGTTAAATACGAATATAATGAGCAGCTGTACGATATTAAAGTGAAATTCGAGAGCGTTCTTGTGTTTCTCCACTGTCGTAAATCATATGTTAATTTTACAATAACAAAGTTTATATATATACAAGTACCTTGTATTACCAATGACAACTTGATCTACATCCTCGGACAACTTGACTCAACTTCATTTAATACATATTCAAATATAAACATTTTTGGGTCAAATATTGTACATGTGTAAAATATTTTCGTCACTAAAATCGAATAATTAAACCTGTGTCTTCAGAACTGTAGCCAAGTAGCGTACCCAAACTACGGAAACATTTGATTTGTGTAGAAAATATTTGATAAGCGTGCCAATATTTATTTTTTTCGAAAAACACATGCTAATTTTGATATTCGTGCAATTTCGTGATTATATGTATGAAACAAATCTTGTGTCAAGGATCGACTCCTCTCTTTGTTACTTTAAGTATAACAATCTCAAATTTAAAATTTAAATGCAATAACCTTGTAGTGTGATTTCTTACGAGTAAAGGATTTATTTTGCTTGTTAACAAGTTTTCTCCCATTGCTTTTTAAATTATAAACGAGGCATCATGCTTCATTCTGCAATCTGAATATTTATACACTTCATTTGCTTATTTAATTACAATGTGTTACGAATTGCTTGGTGACTATAAAAGATTCGTTAATGTTCCATTTACAAGGTTCTGACATCTTCTTCTAATAGTTTATGGATTTTTCATCGGTTGCTATCGATAAATCGTAACACTATTTGTTTATTGAATATATATGGCGTTAATTTATGTAATTTATGTTAATGTATGTATGTAATAAAATTAACTGGAAGTTATTCTCAGTAATATATTTAAACAAAAGCAAGGATGTCCAAAAGTTAGAACAAGGTTATACCACTAATTATACATATCTCCGGTTTTATTTATTCATATATTTATTTCTTTATTTATTTATATATTTATTTATTAATATTTTTATATACTTATATTTATGTGTATCTGGGCTGAAACAATTTTAAGAGTACTGGAGTATCAATGTTTTCTAATATCTTCTAAACATAATACAATTAGACAAAAAGTCATTGTTTCGCTTTTAAATATATTTAAACAAAATTTCGCAACTGGCTTAACGAGTTTTCAAGCATTGTCGTGCCAACCGCAGTAAAGATATGCGTGAAGGGCATCCCCCAGCAGCAATAACTGAAGATAACTGTAATGCTATGTAGCTCATGATAAATACCGACAAGAAAGTAACATATCAGCAGAGTTGAGCAAGTTTAGGCAATGGTGTAATTCAGGGATAAATAATTCTACATAAATATTTAGGCATCAGGAAGCTTTGTACTAAATGGATATTGGATAATTAAAAATACCGTCGCGTTGATTGGTGTGAAAAGTTAGGAAAAATTTAAGGAGATAACTGAAGTGTTGTATTTGAGATCATCAAGTGTAGCGAAAACTGAATAAATTTTACAAAATCCAAAACTAAGAGGTAATGTGCCCAATGAGTTTTTCTTCCGAAGAATACACAAAGGTGAAGAAAGGATTAAGTTCTCGAATAAAAACGGTCGCTTCCTTCTTTGGATGGTATATTATGTATCAATTAGTGTGGAAAGTAAAAAAACAGTTACCACAAATTAATAAACCAGTAATTGTTTGCCCGTTTTTTTTAGAAATGATTCGTTAGTTCGCAATAAAATCCTCCTTTTGACAGTACTCAGTCAGAGGACAGTACTCACTCATAGGTATGAGTAATTTTGATTACGTTCTGTGGAAATAATGTGCTCGCACCATTTGATTTCTATTTATTCTCAGGAATAAAATATAAACTACGAGGAATTCGTTTCTTGGATAGTAAAGAAGCAGTGACTGCCTTCGTAAATACTTTAGAAAGCTCAAAGGAAAAATGGACCATGTGCTTCTCTCAGTAGCTCCATCCAATTAAATTATGTATAAAGTATCACAGCGATTGCTGTGAAAAACTATAAAGAAATTTATTAATTTTGTTAATTGGTTCATTTTTGAAACTCTAAGAACTTTTATTGTTTCTTTTTATTGTCTTGATTGAGTTTAACAAAATAACATTCTGTATTAGAAAGGGATTACTTGAAATTTAAGTCCAGATATAATCAAAAAGAAACACATTGCGTCAATATGAGTATTTTAAATAAGTCCCTAAAATTTTTTATTAAAATATTTGATGAAATCGGCTTAGCACATGTTGGAATTATCACATAATTGAAAAATATGTCGAATAAAGTCAGTTTACGTAGTTGCGTATATACTTATTGAAATTGTTGACAAAAGTAAAACTGAAATGATTTTAATTGAAAATTATAGTCAGATGTTGGCATTTAGAAATTTTTAGAATCTGTAAGGCAGTGACAAGGGAGTGCACGGAAAATTTGACATTACTTAATAATAAGTGTAAAAAAACCCATAATAATTCTTTACCTCATTGTTTTACTTCAAAACCTTAGAAAAGGACAAAAGCATTCTATGAAACTATTAAAAATAATGATAAAATATTCATTATGTTAATATATTTTCTGGACGACCTTTCACAAGCGTAAGGCTAATAATTGATTGCCTGTATCTCTTTATATTGGTAACGCAACATGACAAACATTTTGCTTTAAAGTACTTATTAAATGCTCTTAACCTGATTTTTTCAAACTTTTCTTATACGCGGATAAAACATTAGGGAGAGTTGCGCATACTCCGCAATATTGTGGAAAAATTATAATTCATTTGAATGGAGATATTACGGTTTAATTATTGTCACAGAACCCTGAAAACTGAATGCTAAACATATTTTCATATAGTCTTTGTCTAATTTGTATTTCAATACTTTCTCGTCGTGTCTGAGAATAAAGGGTCTAGCATTACAGCATATCGAAACAAATTCACCAGGAAAATATTAAAATATTTTTTTGTAGTTACGAGTGTGTGTAACGAAAAGATAAAATATATAGTTTCTTAGGTTTAAATTTACTTTTTCATAAACTATATTAGCTAGAGATCAAGTATAACTATTTATTCTTAGGGAATGTTTGAAAGAATATTTCGTAATTTTTGAGGTTTTTCATTAATAAACATGTACTGACATACAAATTTCCACAATTTTTTATTTTTCAAATATAACTTTCTACAATTTCTTCAAAGTTGCAATCATCTATAGAGAGTAGGCATTTAAAGTAGTTAACCATCCATGACCACTTATATTGTGTTAAATAAAAATCATTAAAAGAAAATTGGCGCAACAATGTGAAAGAATAAAAATAAAAGCAAAATTTGCCTCCATTACTACCAACACTGCAACTAGGGGCTAGAGTACTTGTCCATTATGGTCAATAGTTTGCGATGAAGAAATATGAAATATATTTGAAATATGTCCTAACAGAAAATATTTGGATGATACAGTTAGCTTAAATAGTTTACGAGAAAAACGTGTTTAACTCGCATATTCTTTAATTATCACAAAAACGGTTCAAAGACTTATGTGTATTGTCTCCTCATAATAAGTTATCATACCTGCAAACAATGTATTTAAATTATTTCCCAAAGGTCATTTTACTACGCCTCTCACTCCAGAACCTTTAATTTTTCTTAGAATTCTACAATTTTTCTCAAGCATTATTTATGGTAAAAGATATACTAAGATATACTTTAGAAATGAACCATATAATACAATGTATTTTTTTATGAGGGTTGTATAAAGTAATACTTTAAATATATAAATATCTTAAAAGATAACTTAATTTTTAAGATAAACATATTAAAATTAAAAGGTGGATGAAACGAATGTGATACTGAATCCTTTTACACAAACCCTTAGTTGAATAACTTAATTATTTGTAAGTGTAATGGATTTCAAACCAACTTACAAATTACAGTTTGATAACAGAGAAATTTATAAATAAGGATATGAAGGAATAAGGGATGATATCTATTGCAGTGAAAAAGAGGAAATATCAACGAGACGCTAAACTGTACACAATGGAGTAGAATATATTCATAGTATTCAATGAAGCTTGAAGAATTGTTTGCTATACCGTATGTGATAATAGCTTGAATTAAAATACGATTTTTAAGTCGGTCGTTAAGTTGTGTGACGGAAATGTTCATAAACTTCCGGTGCATTAGTATGTAAGAATATACATTAGATTCAGGAAGTATATAAATCTCAGAAGAAATCTTTTACTGAGAAGAAAGAGATGGTTAATATTGAATATATTTGGCGTTAATTTTGGAGAATTTCATTATTCCCAATAAAATAAAACTACATGATGTAGTATTATTTCTACTTTTTTTAAGTTCTTTACCAAAGAATTATTTGTTAATTCTTAATCAAAGAATTATTTGTTAATAGCACAAATGAAGATGTTGTAATACAATGAAACCACCTAGTTTTATTACATTGTGAGAATGATAATATTAAGGCTTTGTACACATAATTATGAGTCAAAAGTAATGAATTTTAAATAATGTAATAACTTTCTTTTATTAACCAATTTAAATCTTTACTAACTTTTGTAAAAATTGAATTTCGTTAAAGTTTTTCTAATCATGTAGGACTGCGAGGGAAAAAAGAGGGAACAATGTACTTAAAGTTCTTTCTGCCCAGTGAATAGATGCCGTTAAAACACCGTAAGATAAAAGACATGCATATTGCTAGATTCTCTTGCTGTAACGTTATATCGGCAATGATATTCAATTTAAAGTAAAGATTAAAACGATATCTCATTTATCTAAATGTATTCCATCGCTCGGTTTCTACGAGGGAATAAAAAACGCAATATGATCACAATATGTTTTTTCTTAATCACAATATGTTTTTTTTTGTTCAAGCGTGTAATAAAAAAGAAGCCAAGTGCACAAGTAACTAAAATACGAATGTATGTGAGCTCATCTATCATTCGTAAGAACATATAATTTTATTTGTAAAAGAAAACAAATTGCGATTTAAGTGCTGCCAGTGTGACCTAAAGTTTTGGTGTTAAACAGAATTATGGATTCCAAAAAAAATACAAATACTGTTTTTTATAGCTAGTTACAAAAATGACTATAACATTTATGGCGTGGAAGAAAAGGTGAAATAAGAGGATTGAAAATCCTTGACGTAAGTAATAAGCTCATAAAGAAACTAAAACTATACCTCTTTCCATATAAAATTTAAATTGACTTTGAAATATACTTCTTATTTCGTTGCATCATTACTTTATTTTATAATTAAAGTATGTTTATTCCTCAACTATATTACACTATATGTGTTAATTTAATAGGTACATATACATTTAGTAGCACACCAATATGTGATGATCTAAGCAACAATATTTTTTCTCTCTACAAATTTATGCAGTCAGGTTAAAATATTAATTAGGAATTGATGCAGATAATCCCTGTGGTAATAATACAAACATAAACATGTTTTATTTATTTATTTGTTAATTAATAACTCTGTAAAATAAGCAATGAATCGCTACCAAATTTGGTGTGTATATAATTCGTATGGTCCTAAAACTAACCTTTATCCTAGGCTTTGCTCTGATGTAAAACTAATACCACAATAAGTTTATTTGAATTTTCATCACTCAGTCAAGCCTAAATTTCTAAACAGATTTTTATTTAAATATAAAAGAGAATACAACTGTGAATACGGATTTAAAGTTTTTTTAAAACAAATTTGTTTTTTTAATCTGCTATGAAAGCATCGTAATTAAACATACCGTTGGATCGTTTAACGTGTAAGTTACATAATTTGCATTATTTATAAAGTGATTTGTGTATTTTATACCTTATGCCATCTATTGATAGCTTTTAGTACCACTATTTGTAGTATTATAAATTTATGTAATCTATATATTAATGCATGAGAAAATGTGTTCTCCTTTTTAAGCATATTGCCCGCACGGAGTAGGGTGAGATTTGACACAGTTCAAGTTTATATGGAAAAGGAAGCTAAAATTTATATGGAGCAGAAAGCTAAAATTTATATACAATATGTGTCACAAATACATTAAAGGATTCGTTGCTTGCTCTCAAGAATAAAAGATTGATTATTTACGTTCATTAAATACACAGTACTTTCGTAACAAATAAATCACTTCACCATTTATATTCGTAGGAATTAAATAGTGCTACAACGTACTACATCTCTCTGTTGTAGATTCTCTTAAACTTCCAGAATTATTTAAAGCTTATTAATTCAATACGATTAATGTTCACCTCAATTACGTAAAATAAGCTTTCGATCGATGTGATAACAAGGTATTGAATTTACGAGAAAACCTAAATAAAATAAGAAACTAAAACCTGTCAAGCACGAATGGAACTCATACTAAGAAGGTTCCATACATATTTAGGCGTTTATAAAATATTAATGATACATAATATTCATATTAAACTATTTACAGAATTTTAATTTTTTAAAAGGAAAATATATTATCTATTATATCTTTCGCAGGCCCCTATTAAAAAAAAATGTGATGTGATATAACTTCATAAAAACGATTTTAAAAATGTTTCCTTTACTTGTGCTGTGAGACTTATTTCTTGCCAAATTTCATGATTCTAGCGCACGAGAAACAAGGATTTGATTTGTGAACGTGAAACTAGGATTTGATTTTTTTGCGAGTGTCAAAATATGCAGCTTATATAAATTAATTTTTTGATTCTGTTAACATAGAAGTTTAATTTTTTTACAGCTCCAAAAGACCTTAGCTCCAATTAGTTGACATTAATTTCAACTTGATACCTCCAAGCGTTCCTGAGAAAAAGGGTCTTGACAGATAGACAGACGGATAATGGCATGATCATAATCCATGATATAAAGGTTCCTTTTCTCTTTTTGAGTAAAAAACCATAAAAACAAAATAATTTGTTCACAAAATTAAAGACCATATAATTTCATCAAAATCACTCTGAAGCTTTCTAGCCTTAAACAAGCAAAGTCGGTTGACCCCTTGTTTAAATAAATTGTGTTAGTGTTTTTAAGAGCGCTTGTTATTTCAATATGTCAAGGTCGAAACGAAATGCGTTGGAAGATTGTTGATTTTAATTTTACTTAAACGGAGTGTATATTTACTAAACGAGTTAAGTTGTAACCTTGATGGTTTCGCATTAGTTAATTACATGTGTATGAATATATTCATTACTTTAAGTTACTTTAAAATACGCGTATGTCATGTTATTTTGCACCTTTAAAAGATGACCGTATTATAAATACAATTAATATTAACTTAGAAATCTGTTGTGTTTTTATTTGCATTATTTTTGTCGTGAATTTACATTTCAAATTTTCTTTGTCCTAGACTAAATGAAGCTGAAGCGACCCTGTTATACATTTTAGTGTCATACAAATAAAAATACCTACTGTACATTATGTGGACCTAAAATATAATAATGTATTTTACCTAAATAATCATCTAGTTATCAAAAAATTTCATATCTAAATATATGATTTCAGTCATAGTGTTAATTAGGAGTAAACAAGAATTTTCCTAATAATAGATCTTATGACGTATGCCGTGTCAAATGTTATTTCATTCAAATATGTGCGGTTTCCATGTGAAAGAAATTATGAAAATTAATTTCGTCTAATGAATAAATATCGTTAAGATACAACAAAAGTAAACATGGACGTGGTCAGATGAAACATACGAATGGTACGTATTAGCCTCCATTGGGCCACATCGTTTTCGTGGTATATCGTTAGGTCACATCAAAGTATATGTGAAATTCGTACCATTCACATATAATGCGCATGCAAATTTTCAAAGCGTTCCTGTAAAACAGTGTTAAATTTACGTGGTCATAATTTGATAAAAAATAAACTAAACAAAAAACGATCACATCATTTGCAATGTAATATAAATATGAAGAATATGAGGAATTTATAATAATTTTATTAGAAATAACTGAATTTTTGACAGTAACAATTAATAATAGCAGGTTATCTAATCTCATAGCTTAGATAAGCAGTACACTTTCGGCAACAGAATTAAAAAGTAGGAATCAAGATTTCAGTGAGAGAGTCTCTGCTTGATATCCACAACACTAATTTAAAACAGCAGATCTTCAAGTCTCATGATTTAAGCAAGCAGTACACGAGGAGAATGAATACTTATGAATCAAAAAGACTAGAATCCGCAACGTCTACAGATAGAATGTGAATCTAAATCTTCTTTAGTGAATCGTTCCTGTCACCACCTTTCACCATCATCACTGTACCCTAATTTTGACAAAGAAAAAATGTTATGTCGCCCTTAATTGCATCTTATAAGTTTACATTTAGACCTGTAATGTATCATCCAAACTCGATCACGGAACCTCTGCTGTTCAACTTTGAGGAATTAAATGCTGTATCTTTAATTACTATGGCAGATTCTAACCAAATTTTTGCGGCACCATACGGGGAGTATATCTTTCTAAATGAAAAAGAATTGTCCAAGTTAGTGGATTATTACCGGAGATATATGGTAAAATTGCAAAAAAATACTGTCGAATTGAAAATATTGTTCTTTTATCAAAATGGTTAAAAAGCTGTGGGAGATAAATAGAATACTCGAACATGGTTGTTTTTATTAATTTCGTATAGTATATTATTTAAAATAGAGCCTTATTTGAATTCTAAAACTGTTTTCAGAATCAGAATCAAGAATAAGATCTGTATAAATATTTTGCTGAAAAGTTAATAATAATACGGTCTCTCCTAACATCGAAAGTTTTAATAATGAAAAAGCAGCTCTACTAGAAAATTACATAAAATTTATCATATAGCTATATAGCGATGATTGTGAATCTTACAGTTTTTGGCAAATATATATATATATATACACACACACACATATATATATATATATATATATATATATATATATATATATATATATGCATTACAATAAAAATATAATAAATTTTGGAACTGCTCATTGCAAGAATATATACGGTCGTCAAGAAAAAAACTAATTTGCAACTGCGATTTTCGACAGCGACATATGTTAAAAAGAAATACTATTTTATTAGTGTAGTAGCTATTGAGATTTAAAAAAATTTCATATCTTCTGTTCAACAAACTTTTAAAGGTTGACTCGAATCGGGTACCCAATAAAATAATATTAAACAAATAAACTATTTTATAGATGTAATTCTCGGTATGATAGTTATGCCCGTTGCTCTACTGGCGGATATTATATTTCTCCTTATGAAAACTTCTCCAAATAATATTTTGGAAATTAGGATTAAAAAATTATATTATGTTAGGAAAGAGTGTTTATTTCAGATGACATAACATTAAGTGATATATTTCATATAAAACTTTACTCAATTTTAGTTTGTCTTTACCTTTAAGAGGTTCTTAACTTAGAGGTACTTTTATCAACTTAGAGGTATTTTTTACTTTTCGTGTTAAGATTTTCTGAATATTTTTCCGACTTATGTAGACAGATTGCCAATGAAATATGCTTATGTGGTTCGGAAATTCGCTGTGTAAATGATAGATTCAAGTGTATATAATTTGTAATCGTTCTTAAACAAATATGAAGGATTGTGCCAATGACTAACCGCATTTGAATTCCATTAATGTACTTAAATTACTTCTAAATTAAATAATTAAATACTTTTGGAATTAAGGAAAGAAAGAAAATATTATTTACAAATTTTCGTTCAACTAAAATCTAATTATCAAGACAGAGTTAAAATATATTTCTTAAAAAGGAAAAAAATAATTTCATGAGATACGCCATTTGAAGAAGTTATTTAATTAGGGATGAATGAAAAAAAAACGTTGGAAGAGTTTTCTATTTTAGGCTGCTAACTATGAAGACTGATCTATTAAATTAAAATGTGTTATTTCTACGATGGATCTGCGATTAAAAATATTAACTAGCTGAAATTAAAACATTGCTCCAATTTATATATTTTAAATAACATAAAATCATAAGGAAATTAAGATCTAAGCAAATAATTAGAATATATAATTCTTTTCAAATATGCAGTACATACAAACATCTATTTACCATGAGTTCAATAAAATATTCATCCTTTTAATTAACAATGGATTTCGTTGTACTTTAGATACTGAGTTAACATTCAAATAACCCAATTTCCTAATAACTAAAATTGGACACAGCAGATAAAGAAGAAATAAGAATGAAATTCGATATAATCCTATTTATATAAATATTTCGTATTGCGTCTTCCAGATTTTCGTGTACTAATGGTTCGTATCAAAGGTCTTTACAGCAACGACACTATGTAAAGCCACTTTAATATTCCGTGTCTACGTTTGTTTTTTAACCTAAATTTATAATTCACAAAAGCAGCAAGCAACAGCCAGTAGCAAATATTGTTCACAAAATTTTACTCAAATAAAATAGAAACTAGGTGTCCAGCTTAGTACCAGAAGGAAAAATGGTATTGGAGAAGAAGAAAATTATTCAAGATGAAAACGAAGATTTTCATGAAGGAACATACAAATTTGCTTTATTCTCCAAATGAAAATGAGATCACTCATTTCAATATGAAAATATTAATAAAGGTCACTGAATTTTTGATGCACTAACAAAATAATATGTGAACGAAAGACACTTTCACGTTTTTTGAAACTTAAATTTTTTAACAGAGCGAATTACTGACGGTATATGCACATGAGAACTATAGTAACCTAAACTAGACAAAATTTTTTTAAATTTTGCTGAAAATAAATTTTTACATAATGTAATAATTTAGCAAGTTTAATTATAATTGTTGTCATTAATTTACGAAAAAAAGTATCCACAATTAAATGAAACTACGTGATGTAGTATTATTTCCACTTTCCTTAATTTCTTTACCACGACCTTGGTTTCGTTGTATTACAATATCTTCAGGTATAATACACCCACCTGCAGATGTAATACAACGAAACCTAGGTCGTGGTAAAGAAATGAAAGAACGTAGAAATAATACTACATCACATATTTTCATTTAATTGTGAATAATGAATTTCTACAAAACTAACTAAACTACTACTAAATTAACGCCAAATATATTCAATGTATGAAAAAAGTATGTAAAAAAGTTTTCAGGCGGTACAGTGGGATGGTAGCAAATTACCTTTGTTTCGCACAATCGTGTCTACACAATGATGTACGAGTATATTTCATGAACATATAGATAATCAGCTGAAAACTGTTCATCTGATCGGGCTAGGACTTATTGCGATCAATTTTGTATTTTAAATTTCTTTAAGTTTAACTATTATGTTTTAAACTTCAGAATGAAACATTAGTTGCGAATTTATGAAATTGTTATTTAAATTCAGATATTTTCTTTTGCCTGATTGTATCCATTCGATACCATGCTGTAGTTTTAATTTTTACGAATCAGCGAAAATTGTTTAGATACATAAAAATCTATTTATACATAATAAATACATACATAAATAAATAATACATATGTACATAATCAGCTGAAAACTGTTCACCGGATCGAGCTAGACCTGCAGAAATCAATTTTATAATTGAAATTCCCTTAAGTTTAACTATTATTTTTTAAACTTCAGAAAGAAATAATAGTTGCGAATTTATGAAATTGTTATTAAAAATCAGATACTTTCCTTTGCCCGATTGCTCTCATTTGATATAACAATATAAAACTAAGAACTATTTTCGGCCAAGATTGAAAACGACTGGTAAAAAGTAAAATGTGTCAAACATTATAGTTTTTAACTTAATTTTTTACAAATCAGCGAAATTTTTTAGATACATAAAAATCCGTATATACATAATACATACATACATACTTATACACACATACATACACGTACACACACATTGTGCATGTAAAATTTCGGACCTTCCATTCTTTCAAATATTGCTATTAGTAGAAACATAGTGAATTTTTTAAATATAACCGATATCACATTGACTTCTATCGCATCACTTACTTTATAGAAACATGGCTAAAAATGAAATATTTAGCTTAAATTCTTCGTTCTTTGTTTGGTAAATAATATATCTAATACTAGACATAGTATTGTAGTTTAGTTTTAGATTTCTGACTTTAATATTACATATAATTGAATTTGTATCCAAATTTATAGAAGGAAAACCGTTTCATTAGGATCAAAATTATATTAACCTCAAAAAATCTGTCTGTCAAAGTAATACTAACTGAAACACAAGATTTCAGCGCGTAAATATTAAAAATTGAGCTCATAATTCCATTGAGGGATATTAAAACTTTAATTCGCTGTTGTCTACATCTTCCATTACGACTTCAATTACATTTTTGTAACAATAAAAAGGGATGTTTCTGAGACTTTTGTGATAAATTACAAAGCCTTGAGGCCTTAATTGCTTTACGAGCTGAATTGAATATTTTTTGCTTTCAACATTTTTTTTTAATTCGCTTCAAAAATATCACTTACTTTCTTTGCAACTTCAAAGCAAATTCATAAATTATAATATTAGTACTCCAAATGTATTTTAATTCAAATTTTGAGAATCTGTTTGTGAAAGGATTTGAGTAAATTTTAGGATCGGGAAACTTAAGATTAAAAGATCTTCTTGTTGACTATTTTAAAAGCAATCATCTTGCTTATTCTTGCTAAGAAATTTATTTGAGTTTATAATATCAAATTAATTTTTTTGATGAATCAACATATAAGGTTCTATGCAAAGAATAAGGAAGGGTAAACTGTTTAAAGATTTGCAGAGAAAATTAAGAGTTCCTTAAAAATCTTTGTTCATTTAGAGATACAAAATATTATAGCTTTATATATATATATATATATATATATATATATATATATATATATATATATATATAAATATATATAATTTTGAAACAACTTTAAATATCTCAATATAAACAAAATACAATGCTTAATAAACAATCGAATTTTAAAAATTTTGATCCATAATTCTGATAAATTTTTAATAAATTATTTAAAAACTTAAGTGCCCCTGATTTATTTGAAAGCATTAAGGAGAAACGTGACAAAATTCATTTTTGTTTTTTTTTTTTAATTTTGAAGCTTACCAATTTAATTGAGTTCTTTAGAATTGTGGAGCGTGGTATAAATATGAGATGCCCTATATTCCATAGAAATAATTAAATAAAATTCAAAAGTAATATTGTACTAATTACCTATCCATGTCCTCAGGACAACATATAAATTTAAAGGCAGCCTCCTGTCATTTATTGATAACAATTTACCATTCATATTGTTATTTGTTACATTCAAGAAATTTTGAATTTTTCTTTCCAGTATTTTAAATGCCATTCCGTGTATACTTAGATTTTGTTTGACGTTGAGATGAAAATGTGTTGCGAAAATTTCAAGGAATTAAATGTTGGGTTGGAAATTTTGAATTAGGTATATATATATATATATATATATATATATATATATATATATATATATATATATATATATATATATATATAGTGCGAATTTTTTTTGCAGTTTGCGTATGTTCAAAGGTTTCACAAATGTTTATAGATTTCATATTTTTCTAAATAATAATTCTGAGTTACCGGAAATCTGAAAGTATAACGACCCTCCGCTAGGCGAACTAATGACCTGTTATAAAGCATTGGAAACAAATAAAGTTCTTAATTTAATACCACGTCATGCACATTTCTAGATGTTTATTTAAATAACATTTATATAAACGATAGGTATTCACAATAGAATCACTAATGTTACTTCGCGGCTAGCAGAATCGTTAGCTATGTTTACTTATGCCAGTATTCAACGAAAGTAATATGTTATAGATTTAGCAATATACTTTCTCATTTAAAATGCTACTTTCACGCGAATACTCAATTTTCATGGTACGCAGCAATGCAAAATATTTTAAAATTTTCATAGCCCGTTTAATTTAGGGAAAATAACACTTATTTTAGATATGAGTGACAAACAATTTATTGGTGAATATAATGCAATCATTGCTTAAATGGATTATAACATTAATATCAAATGTTATGATTAACTCCACATTTCATGGGGGAGGCAACTTCAAGTTAAACATCTTATTTAATATTCTCATATGATTACAAGCGGGCATTACTACTCTACTAAATGATTATTTTGTGATATTTATTAAGTATAAAATACTTCTTCAAACTTTATGAAAACCATAAAATCTTAATTTACATCCATATTCATAACAAGTAAAATTTACAATGAACGAGAAAATCCATAATTTTTTATAATTAAATTCACTAATATTTTACCATTTACCCTACAGTAAACTCGTTTAAAATTTGGTTTTGATTTTGGATTTTGTTATTGTATTATAGAAAATAAATTGTTGAAGGATATGATACTACTAATTTTGTAGAATGGAACTTTGATATTTTTGTGGTAAGTTTGTAATTCCTTACTGAAATGTAGTTATACAGACTTTGTACTTCCCGACAAATTATTTCTGTTATAGTACAAAAGTCAAGGCGAAAGTTATATAATTGAACGGTATTTTATGAATATCATACTGCAATCACCGTATCTTGGATATTTCAATAGGTGACGCTTGTAAAAACGAGGAAAGGAAATTTTATTTAAAATCCATTAACTTTTATTGAATATATATATGCTTTGATCTAGTAACCATGCTTTGATCTAGTGATCTAGTAAGCAAGCCAAAGTTAAAAAAGAAAAATATTTTGTTATCATAATATAAGTTTTGTCTTAATGATGATCTGAATATAATTTAATTTGGGCTAAATTTAACAATATTTTAAACATTAAACAATACCTATAATGAAAATTAGTAATATAAATATTTATCGAAACAGCTGTAAACTAATGGTGAAATTTTCTCTTTTTTTAGCTTGACTTATAAATTTTAACATTTAGGCTTAGTTTAAACAAATCTAATTTAAAACTACTTCCATATAAAATAAGACTTTTTCTCGTTTTACATTTTTAGTCGAAATTACAGTCTAAAAAATTAATTGATTTGACAAAAATATACATAAAAATATTAATATAATGGAATTATGATAATACTCGTCAATGTAATGCAGGTACACCGCAAATATTAATCTAAGCTTATTTAAAAAAATATTTAATTGTAGGTTAAATAAATTTATATGACTGATAATTAAGGAAGCTAGAAGGCCTAAAAGAAGCTATATTTTGAAACTTTAATTATCTATATGTAAAAAGGCTGCGAACGGGTAATATATTTATTTATTAACGTCCTTCAATGTCATCGTTTGCTTCGCAAATGTCGATATCCTATGCCAATTCTTCGATTGTCAAAAATTGCAAATAAGTTATGTACGGTTGTTTACAAGTTCACAGAACGAACTCGATGACAGAGAGAGATATGCAATTGTTTAGAAGTTCACAAAACGAATTCGATGACAGGTTGGTAGGATTTTTTTTTTTCAATTTACAATAAATTACCTATTCTATATTACATTTATATATTTGATTTTAAAGGAGCAGAATTCATTGCTTTCCTTCATTCTTTCTCCTTTTCCTTCATTCCTTCATTCATTTTAAGACTCAAATTATTGCTATGACATATATCTTGTTATTTATCAAAGAATTATCGTTAATATTTTGCGGGCTGCAAAAACCTTCGTGCGCGAGTTCGACTACCACTTCGCTTTTGTATTCTTATTTAAAATAACAGAGGCTATATTCTGTGAAAATTGTAAATATCTACCTATTACGGGTCAAAAGATATAAATCTGTGACAGGTAAACATACGAAAGGCGGAGGCATAATAATGGGGCCATTCTTACAATCATTCATTGACTAAAACACACATATTTATCACCAGTTTAAATGGTTGAATCTATGCGGAAGGATTCATTTATTCCCTTCAATTTTACCATTATCCTTTGAAATAGTATAATAGCTACAGAATCACTTATTTCTACTTGTTCCTTCATTGTTACTATTGCCCATTGCCTAAAAATACATATATCCATCACCAGTTGAAATTCTACTTGTTTATTTATACATACAATTGCCTAATTTAAACATTATTAAAAAAACTGTAAAGTTGTACCCTTGAAAGAATTTTATAGGATCAGAATATATATGTTGTGAAGTTGCTGATACAACTAGTGTTAAATTAGAAAAATTGGCATGTGTTGAATCAGTCATCTTAATATTTGAACCACAATTTCTTTAGAGAAAAGGTTCCTTGACCAAACTAAATTTGAGTTCAGTAAATACACCGTTTAAATGCATTTTAAAACAACATGTTATTTAACAACATGTACTTTAAAAGTATACTTTCAACAACCTAAATTTACTTTCATTTTATTTTGATAAAGGCAATTTCACCAGAGTTTTTCATATAGCCCGCACATTGCCATAATTTAGATTTCGAGTTACTACAGGCTGATATAGAGTTTAATTATGCAGTCGTAATAAGTGCGCAGTGCAATTAAACATTTTGGCTAAGGATGCCTGCTCTATTGCATTAGCTTGGAATATAAGCAAATGTTGGAAAATTATTTACCACAATAGTTTCTTCAAGTTGTCCTAGCCATATATTTTATAGCTATACATTTATTAATTGAATAATGTCAATGCTATTTTATACATATAGTAATGACTAAAACTTAACTCGGTTATGGATTATATCGTTCGATACTTAGACAAAATTTAATAGTTTCATTAAAATCACACATAATATTTCAACTAACTCTGTTCAATATTATTGTTGTTGAGCTGTTGATGCACAGTCCCGATTTTCAGTTTAAAAATAAAATTATACCAATAATTATAGGTATTTTATATACAGAAACAGGTACATTGTCTACGTGAGTTTTATATGTGGTATTATTTATCCAATTTTGTCATAAATGGCTGAATTTTGTAAATAATTTTTAGAATTCTCCTTGAAAAACGGTGCGTGATTTTCAACTTTTGAATATTTTTTTTAAAAACAAAATGGGTATTAAATTATTTGACTCGTCAAAATTCGAGATAATATTATCGAGTACAATAAACTTATATACGCCTGTATGATAATTCCACTTCAGTAATGATAACATAAATGCATATAACAAAACAATTTCTTTGAGTAATGACGTAATCATATCTTAATTAGGTGTAAACATGGCCTACTACATAATCACACGACTCAAAAACATGTTCCGTAGAAACAAAGAAAATCGCGAAATCCTCTATACGCCAACACAACAAGAAATTTCAAAGAGGTACTACAGAGGTAATCCATCCAAAATGTTTAACAAAACATGAACACCCATACTAACACATAAATGTGTGATAATGGCCGGAAGTAAAGTAAGAATTTACAAGTTGAGGTGTGTGAAGGAAAATGTCCGTTAACGACGAGTACATTACAAGTAAGTCCACTGTACGTAGTGAATACTTTTCGCATAACCTGAAATTCTTATAGATAGGGGAGTGTTTGGAACACAAAAAGGGAAGAGCAATGCCTAATAATATCATACAGTAATACTCTTGAAAAAAAAATAAAAATGTAATGAAATATGACAGTTTATTTTTCAAAGCCCTTCCATCTGTGTATTAGTTTTAGCCTCACCGAATAGCTCAGATCCAAATTCTAGGAAGAGCTAGCTTTTACACGTTTTTTATTAAATATAGCAAATACCTGGCAAAAATCATGGATTGTTCGTATTCTATTTTTTAATGTGTTCCACAAAATAAAAACATGACCTTCCTATTAGCCACAAAAATAATAATGCAGGGACCACAAGCAAAAACGGAATCTTGCAAACCCCTAGAATAGAGAGAGAGAATTTGGAATTTAAGTTTTAAAGACAGTTAAACACACAATATATTCATTATACAGGTATATAGAGAATACCTAATGGGTTGTAAAATTTATCAATGTAGGCGCTTTTAAACATTAAGGCGAACTCGGTTCAACACATGAGCGAGTAGTTCTAATATATTTGAAAGGCAACAAAGGTTAAGAAGATTAATGTTTATTGAATAGGAAATTGATTGAATTCCCCGACAGAACGTTTGAATTATTGTCTGCCGTCAAACGGTATAATTAGGTTTCTCTTTCCTAATTCAGTTTTTCAAGTAATATTGGTTACATTAATTGCGGCATTTAAGTTTAATTTGTGTTATAATAAGCGCTGGTATTTAATACCAGAGGTCTGCCTAAAGTGATATATGGGGAAGAAAATTCGCCAATAAAACTTTGTTCGAATCAATTTGATGTATCTTTCTCTTTCGTGGCACCTGGATTGATGTACTCAAATTGAAGAAATACCGCACAAATAAAGAAATGTGTGTTTCTAAACGATTGAGAAAAAAAGGTGTTTGCTTAACTTCGCCAGAATTTCGTATAAACTTATAATTTGTTGGAATGAAGCTGAGTTAACAAATTTTAATCAACCCTTTTAGGAAGTACCACTTTATTAATTACTAAGAATCGTATAAATATCCTGAATTTGATGTAGAACGTAAATATGGCGTGAATTGTTGATCATTATGCAGAACCTTGCCATATTTGATCATCCTAGGGCTGGCTCAGATTCTATAGAGGTTAAAAATTATTTTATGTATGACGTTAAATTGGTGTGTGGATTTATTAAATATTTAAAGAGATAAATATACATCAGCCAGTATAGTGAGTCACTAAACATGTAAGTGCAGATATCAAAGTAAAAATCAAAATAGATGTACTTGGTATATCCATGTGGATATAATATCGGTGAAAACGTCAGAGTATTAATACCAACTCTGTTTCTTTGTTATTATTAAATGTCAGTATACGACTAATAAAACTGTATTTATTATTTGTATTCTCATAAAAAAATAGTTTAGTATATTTTCACCAAGACACATTAAATAGGCCATCTTGATCTATTGCTTCAAAATCGTTCAGGGTAAAGTTTTTAATGACGATCTTATATGCACTTAACCGGGACGAAATAATACAATAATATAATACATGTCATGATATTTTTTCATGAGGTAGGTTGAAAATTGAATAGAAATTCATATGTTTTTTAATTTAAAATTACTGAAAAAATACTATAGAAACAAAAAGCCCTTATAAATTGGTGATAGAGGAGATAAAGCAAAAGATAAATTAAATAACATTTCGTTCTAAATAAGCATTATATTTCAAAACAAGTTTATGACTTTTTTTAAATGTAATATTTAATTTCTTTAAGTCTGTCATAATAAAAAAAACGGCTAACTTAGGTATATAGATTAAATAAATAGTAATTTGGCACCGATGAATAAAAAAAAATGCCATAAAGTAATGACCAACCAACCAAATGTTATATAGTCGTTTGCAGACAAGCTATTATTGATGTTACATTTGTGTAAAAAGTTACATAATACTACATTACGTATGAGATATTTTATGGGTTAGGTATGGTACAATAGTAAACAGCACACGTTTATAATTAGGTATCATAATTTGATAAAGCGGCTAATTTATTAAGATTATATAATACTGGTAAAATAGCTAAAACCGTCTGAGTAGAGTTATTATAGAGCGTAACTTGTTATTTATCGAATTAAATTTTACTAATTAGCTATTTTATAGAGAAATCAGGCAACATGTTAAAATATCGCTGTTGTATTACTAGCTCTACTTTTTATCGAAACGGGACAGTGACTGGACCATTTTGTTTCAAGGAAGGAATAATATCGTATTATTGGATTTTTAAAATATTTTTGATTAGTCAAAGGGATTCTATGTAATACAAAATAAATGTAGGAAAATTAGATTATAGAGCGATGGCTCTATTCTTTACATCACAAAAAAATAAATTTCTCTGTGCTAAATTTTAGTATCTAGAAATATTAAAAGAATAATTAAGGTTTTTTTTATTTTTATTTCCTACTTACTTTTACTTTCTATTATTAGTTGAAAATTAATAACCATCAAAAACCGATCACATTAAACAATTATTACATGTCAGACAGGGATTCGGAGAGGATAAAACATAATTTTTTTTTAATGACTAAAACCCGAAAAAAAATGTATACATCTGTTTATTTGGTAACAAAAAATAACGATATATATTTGCATATAAAGGTAACTTTGAGGGTAATTGTATTAAATTATGAAAAGTAAAAATATTGTCTCTTGCCTCAAAACTCTTTAACAGCGTGCCTTTGCGTTATGTAAAATAACGTATATAATTATATAACAGTTTCTAAGATATTATTTTTGTAACATATTTAAAATTATTTTGTAATGTTTCTTATCATTATAGTTTGATTTCAGAGACATTTCCATTTGCCGGAAGTATCAGAAAACTGTTTAGCGAATTATTATAATTTCCGCTACCAATGAATTTCATATGATTCTCGCCCGAAGTGAGGCTACATCCGACATCCTCATTATTTACTATCCTTATGTTATTTCTTTATTTCACTCTTCGTGTAGCAATGTGCGTGGGACCGAAAGATATATTAATATACCGAACACAAGAAGACGTAATTGAGGAAATAGATACGTGCTGCGCCTGATGTAGGTGTATATGAAGATATCAGCGCAAGGAAATTACAAATTACATTCACTCTATCCAGTATTAATGTTTCACTTTTAAAATTTTCTCTTATATTTCAACCATGATTCAAAACATGATTCTAGCTTATAGCAGTGGTAACTTCATGAAATTTGTCATATTAATAAATATTTATTTAAAATGGTAGAGCGTATCTTCAGCCGCCAACAAATTAAGTTATAAGTAAGAATTTAACTCGAAATAATAGGTGCTGAATCACCAAGTATACCATCTGGTGACAAAACTGTATTGATTTCAATAAAGTTTCAAAATTGTACGACGTGTGAACTCGATATTTTTGCCCCACTACGGCAGAAGAAAAGTTATAAACTAATAATGTGATTTCAGCAAGTGAGGTATTGTTAGATTCGTCTTTATGTAGTGTTTTGAATTTAACAGGGTACTGTATAAGGGAACAAACTTACTATATTTGCACATGTGTAAGTTTGTTTCCTTATACCGACTAAAGTACTAAAGTAATTTTATCATCTGATATTATTTTAGATTCTTCACGATCCAGGGAATGTCATGAAATATATAATATGATACGATATGTATTTTCATCTTGTTTTGGAAAGTGTGTAGGAATTTATAAGGGAAATTTTTTCTCATGTTAGCCGAATGGGTTTTGTGTCATTGCATAGAAAAGCAGCATGTATCACTTTCTTGTGACAGGCATTTTTGTTGGCCGCAATTTAGTGAAGTGACCTTTTGCATATATGTGTCAATCGATATCGTATATATGTGTCAGTAAGGTCACAAGTTTTTACGAGTTAAATTTATTAAACGATGTCTAGATTTTGCTAATGATTAGGTCGTTCTGAAAATATTCATTTTTAAAAGTAAGGTATAGTCCAGAAAACCTCGACAATATATAGGCCAAAAAATGCAAACAAACAACAAATTTTTGTACTCATTGATAGTTTGTTCACTCATTTATTATTTAGATATTTACTAATTAAATTTATTTTCAATTCGTTAAGTGAGCAAATGCCATTATGAATTTACATTAGCACGGAGAAGAAGTAAGGAAATTAATTTATCGCCCGGCGAGAAAATCATATTTAAAACGAATAGACTTTATTAAAGATACTGGTGATTTAAACAAGATTTAAACAATACACTCCAAACAAAAATAACACGCCTAATTCATGTTCAAAAATTCTAGAGAAATTTGTCAAATTTTGTTCGTGTCATAATGAAAATCAAAGTTGCAATAAAATATAGATGAACTCGCGTCCTTTTACAGTTAAATTTCTCGACTTCGATAATGGACTTCGATAACGAGTTCATATTCTGTCCATCAGCAAACATTAGGTGTGGGTTTGTCTATATTAGTGATTTTAACCTAATTATTATAAATTAAATTTGATGGAATCTTCATAATATAGCGATAATATTTATTATAAACGTTTTGAGACCTTTTTTATATGTTAACGTTAAGATTAAATATCTGAAGCTAAATATTAGTTTAATCAATGGTTCATTTCAATAATATATATATATATATATATATATATATATATATATTTATTTTTTTTTTTTTTTCAATTTGCTTCTTTTGTCTTTCTATTATAATATTTTATGGGATAACTTTATTGATATTGGGATATTGTTGTTTTTTATTTATAAATTTGGGTTTACATACTGTGACAAAAATTTTTTGGGCGTCGATATTTTCATATATAACATTTAAAATACGAAATAATTATCACACAATATAATATTCCAAGTACAGGCTTAAATATAATAATATTTTCCGGAAGAAAAATAAACGTGAAAACTGGAAATTCTTATCTTTAATGAGTGCTAACGGACTAGCCCGGATTCGCGGGTATCTTTTTTTAGACAAAGATTAATTTTAAATTATTTTTTTTGAACAACACGTTAACAGTTTTATCTCCAATTGCCAGAATAAAGAGATGCAGAAAATACCCGTATAAAATCTAAAGTATTCACTCAAATTTCATCCAAATAAATTGTTGTCTAAATTAAATTGATAAAGATTTCATTTTTCCTACCTAATCCACTTCCTCCTATTTTTAGCACCTATTTTTCGATAGTGCGGTTTAACCTTAATGCAAAGTTAGTTCAACTTTTCTATGGAATTATTTCAGATAAATAATCGTGCTTAAAATAGTTTTTATGTATCTTTGACGGTTAACGCAGCCCATATAAAGAAATTTCCCTGATGGTCGTTTTTTTCGCGACTTCAATGTAAAATTTACGAAAAATATTCAGAAGTTGCTATATTTCCAATCGCCAGAATAAACTACTGAACCTTCCTCGATGCCTTTATTGATAAAAATAAACTAAAAAAAATAAATTACTGAACCTTCCTCGATTCATTTATTGATAAAAATAAAGAATTCTTTCAAATGTTTCTGAGATTAATTGTACAGAGAGATTAACAAACAGACACGAAAAAAGACCTTTTTGATAACAATTACTTTAATATATCACTCATGCAGAGTTTATTTCCGTATCAATAAAATATATTGTTTGTTGAAAGCGATATATGTACTGCAGTATATTGCCCATCGATGGAAATAATATATAGTTTTGTACACAGATAAATATAGACACGATAGATGACTTCACCATAATCACTTTATTTCTCCCGAAAAATTTCAATTAAACGCTTATAACCCATTATACACTTCATGAAACAAAATGACAAAAATAAAATTTTAATTTTTTTTTTCCATTTTTTGGTTAGATATTATGGCAGTTTACATCGCGTTTCTCTATGGACTTTAAAATACTTTTATTTATTAATATTACGTATAGTTATGAGTTAATCTCGTAATCACCATTGGTTTGATTTGCTGTTGTCATAATTAAAAATTTCATTTATATTTAATTTTTAAGTAAAGTTCTTAATACATCTGCAAACGTCAATGATCGTATTATATTCTGACCGTATTATGTATTATTTGTCGTAGTAGGTAATTATGTAAATTATATGAAACAATTATAAGAATTAGAAAAACTATTGTTACAGGTTATCTCAAAACTTCACATGGGGTTTTTTCTAGCGTTTAAATGCTCCAATGGTAATAAAGTGGCTGGCTTCTTTCCAAACATTATTCCACAAAAGTTCTATAGAAATAAGTTAATATGAAAACTTAAGAAGAATATTTTATCGATTCATTAAGTGAAAAAGGAACAACAATGAAAACACGCAATAACTCGTTTCGACTTAACCGTAAATTGAATAGAACCATTTAGAAATTACAGAGACTTGTTCATTATTTGTCACGGCATAGAAATCACTGTGTGCCTGAACTTTAAGTTTAATAAATAGAAGTTTCGTACTTTCCACGACAAAAGCTTTGTCAAAACAATTCAATCGATCCGTCTCAACACTCAAAATAAACAGAATAGGGGAAGACCTTATTAGTATGCTCTAGATACTCAGCTCAGTTCACACAAGGCTTTTAGTTTAATTGGGTAAAGGTGACGAAACGATTGAGTTTATAATTACGCACTGAGTTCACTGACCGACCTAACATATTAACTGAACAAGTACCCAACTTTATTAGGCTAATTTTAGTAGTAATTTAAAGTCTTTTTTTCGTCATTTTGTTGTATCTGAACGATTCAAAAATTGTTTAATTTCAACAAACTTTTCTCGCCATTAAATGAAAAATACTGGTATATCGTATAACTCTCGGAAACATAACAAAAACTACACGCCTCCCCTACAATAAACTTACTAACATAAGCAGTGGGAAAACCTACAAAAATCCGGTTTCCGCTATGGTGTTTGAAACATATAAGTGCTGTTGGATGTTTCCAAGAGTTAATCTTTGCTAATAGCCCACCTGAAGATGTAATACAACGAAACCTAGGTAGTGGTTAAGAACTTAAAGAAAGTAGAAATAATACTACATCCCGTAGTTTCATTTAATGGTGATAATAATTAATTTCTACAAAATTAACCCCAAATATATTCAATATTTGAAAACTTTTCTCGATTACGTCTTGACTATCAAAAGGAATTTATTTACTTTCTCCGACCTAATTTTAATTAAGTTTTAATTTAAATTAGGACTATTTAATTTTATTTTTTTTCAGATTTAGTGAAATTTAGAATATTGGTTAATAAAAATTAAAAACGCAGATTACATTTGAAGCGTGTTTCTGTAAAATTAAATAATTTTTTAATTATAGACGCAATTTTGACACTGATATTTTTTATGAAAAACATTGAGAATAGTCACTTATTTCTATAATATTTTCTATTTAATTTGGCATACATAATCACCTGTATGGATAATGGATGGCTTTGTTTCACCTGTAAATTATCTTTTTTAACTGGAACGATATAAATATATTTATAAATAACAGAAAGCTAATATAAAAATGGAAAAAAGGGTGCGTAAATTTGTTAAAGTAAAAGTCCAAAATGTATACGTTGATATAACATTCTTTTACAAATACATTAATTCGTAATTACATTAATGTAAACGTTGGTTTACATTTTATATAGAAGTTTTATCAAAAAAGGTGCAAACCCACAATATAATTCACTTAATTATTAAGATAATGTAAGTAAAACTGATGTAATTATCAATGGCTTATCATTAAACATTATGGCTTATCATCAGCAAATTCCATTTATTTATTGCAAACAAATATAGGACCCAGAACACACTGGGAATGGATCGCATATACTTAAGGCAGGATAATATTAAATCTATCAATTTTAGTTACTTGTTTGGCTAATATAACGTATTTAAATAAATATTAAAGCAAATTCGTAACTACTAAATAGCTGTTTTCGTAAGTAATATAAATAGCAAAACAGGTTTATAAGTTTACTTTTATACAAGTTTGTATTTAAAACCCTTTAACCTTCAAAACGACGTATTTGAAAACCTTAAACCTTCAAACCATCAATTTACATTCAGCTCAACGATAAAATCAAAGATAAAATTAAAGAGGTAAAACGACCATTTATCTTGAAAGACTTTCTCATTTCTGTCGTTATTAAATGCTCAGTAAGTCTTTGAATGTATTATTTATTAAAGAAAAACGCAAACGAGCGAATGAGCACATAAGAACACATGTATCGTGTATCATCGCTCCTCGTGTTCATCACAGAAGGATAAATTAGGAACATTTTCAAAGGCTCTTTGATACGGTGTTAGCCAATTATTTTAAAACAAATGATTTGCAAATTAGGTTTTATAATTTATTATTTCAAAAGCATCACATTTTCAAAGAGAGGTATATTAAGATATTTCCAACCGGTTTTACTTATTATTTTACAGTAGTAGTATAGTCAGTCCTGTTTATAAATAAAGTTTATCAGGTTGAAGTGTATACGAATAGTTCAGCGATCTTGAAAAGTTGGTATAATGATAAGTTACATTTTAGTTATTATAATATACAAAGTGCTTATATAAAATCCAAAACGATGTAATTGTCATCGTTTCGCATAAAACATCGATCTATTTCATTCATAAAATTTACTGTTATCAAATTTCCTGATTCGAGGAAAATACGTCTAATTTTTCCTATAGTCAATCGGCTGACAATGAGAGATGTATCGGCATTTGGAGGAAGTGCAATATATCTCCTGCTTTTGAATTTTTAAAAAAAATTAAGATAAAATCAGTGCAAGAAAACGAAAACGCGAAATAGATCAGCCAAAAGTTTAGAGAAGAGGGTGAATGGAAATAAAATTCTAAACTTCCGCTTTTCTTTTGTGTAGTACTTCAAAATAATATTTTATCTAGTGGTTTTGAATGGGATTAGGTACTGATGCTTACTTTAATGCTAATGTAGTTATTCACAATTAAATGGAACTACGTGAGGTAGTATTATTTCTACGATGTTGTAATAAAGCGAAACCTAGGCCGTGGTAAAGAATTTAAAGAAAGTAGAAATAATATTACATCACGTAGTTTCATTTAATTGTGAATAATGACTTTCTACAAAATTAGCGCCAAATATATTCAGTAGTTATTTACGTTTGAATGGAACAAACGAATGACGACTTTTCTCAAAAAGTAAATCAGTGAAGCAAAGCTAATATGACAATATTTTGGTAGTGTACTGGCAATAATACCAGCACTAAGTTGCAATCGATAGGAGTTTTGGGGTCTTATATTAAGAACTAAATTTCAAGAGATATTATATGATACCTGTTTTTAAGTACTCTTATGGATAAAGTAATCGATCAATAGGTACCAAGTACAAAAGTGTCGACACAGAAAAAATGTATTGATACTTTTTCATTTTCCCCAATCACGCATTAGTGACAGTATAATGTAACTAAATAATTTAAGTATGTTTAGTTTAATGTCTATTGCGGAAATGCAGTTTATTTTTCAATTTAAAATTGATATACTCTAATGATTGAAATACAAAAATATATTATTCCACAACTGAATAATCCATTTTCAATCGATATTTTTTGGTTATATATCGATAAATGATAGATTTTCAATATATCTACAAAATGTAATAATATAAAGGCTTTCAAGATGAACTAACAAGAATCGAAGTATTCCGTTAAAATTTTCACATAATTATAAGTGAAAAGGTTTATGTTAATATTTACGTATAAACTGATATTTTGTTATCATTTATAAAATTATCTACTAATCTTTGAGACCATCTTGTAAAATATAAATATCTTGTATCGATAATTAATTATATAATTTTGTTTATATAATTTTCTTATATAATATATAATTTTCTTAATTAATTTTATATGAATTAATTTATATAATTTTCGCTTAATTGAATTCCTGTGAACTAAAGACAGATTACGGTGAATTTGCAAGTATGAAAATTAAACATTAAATTTGAATGATAAACAAGACAACCAAAATAAGAACACGCTATAACTTATCTCCACTTACCAAATTGTGTCCATTGCTTGTTGTCTTAAAACGACTTAGAAGTTACAAAGATTATCATTGTAAATCGCATACTAGTAATTTGAAACACGTGATCATTTGATATATATTTATTAAATATATGTATATATATATATATATATATATATATATATATATATATATATATATATACATATATATATATATATATATATATATTTGATGAATAGAAGCTGTCTATTACCCGTAGTAAACCTCTTATTAAAACCGTTCAACAAATCCATCTTAATACGAAAAATCAATAGTGAAGTGCCCGTTAGTACGCTCTCAATATCGGCATTAGTTGATATAAGGTTTTTAGTTTAATCGGTTAAATGTAATGAAATGTTTAACTAGTTTCAAATTTTTAATTAAACCGTGTGTATATAAAGTGGCCTAATGCGTCTAAGAGGCATTCAATTTTACAATTAAAACTTAGCAAATTTTTGTGTTGTTCTCTTAATTTTGATTTCTGGGCCTCTGTAGATTTTTTCAGTTTTGACAACCCTGTTTAATACGAACTTATTTTTATTTTGTTAAAGCTTTTCGAATAGGAAATTAATCTTGTCAATTAAGACACATGTATTTAAGATATGTATTACACACACAATATATATAAATACATAAACTTATGATAGATTTACAATGTAATAATAGCAAATAAAAGTGCGTAACTAAACTTAACTTGTTATTTGAAAGTTAAAATATTATAACGATGCGTTATTTATAGTGCACTACATAGAAAATACGCATTTATATTTTACATAGCAGTTTAGCTTACATAAAATTTAATGAAAATACAAACTTTATTAACATGTTCAAACCAAATTACCTTTTTGGCTGACTGGACTTACTTCATTTAATGGAAGGTGGCAACTAAAAAAATTGAGTCAATAAATAAAAAACTACCTAATTTGTCAATTTGGATTATATCCTTTCTATAAAAACTAGTAGATTTAAACTTTGAATTTTATGTTGTCGACAGACCAAAAGGGTTCAGAAAATTGACTTTTGTAATCTCTTTCTTTTGTTAGTTAATTTACTTTTGTTCTCTTTTCGCTCTCTATTAATGATATTTTAATGATTTTACGAAATTAAATTCTAATTCAAAGTTATGTGGTGAATGACTTCTTTGCTTTGTTAAATATTTAATAATCTGATGTTGCCCGAGAAAACTTTATATATATATATATATATATTCGTTAATAAAATGAATAAGAAGAAATAATTTCCTTATAAATGTTTTGAATTTGGTATTGAAGTTATTATGACCACACCACAAATATCAGTTTTGCCTAACAACTGTACTACGTATTAGTGATTGAGATTGTTGCTATTTTAAATTATTATTTTTGTTTTTATTTTTAAATATAAGCTTACTTAGCATTGATTTCCTGGGAAAAATAGTAGAAATTACTTTTTTTAATTTTATTACATAACATGGAGAAAATCATATTAAAAAAATCAACTTGCACAAGAGATGAATACATTCTGCAATAACGAATGCCAGAAATACAATAAATGATTCTCTAAAACTATATACTCGCATTAAGTTTTTGTATATTTGTCACTTCAAAAGTGCCCGACAATTTTGAACTGCACTTCTCAAATTATTTTGAATATTGTATGTAATTTTCAGTTATTTTAGAACTGCAGAACGTAGTTTATTATCCATGCGATACAAAAAATGTCATAGGTACATGAAGCTTGGATAAAAGTTTCAGGTACATGTGACATTTTTGGTTATTAATTTATTTCAATGCGGCTATTGGTAAAATATTGCTTGCAAAATATAAAAGTTTTCTTGATTATCGTTGTAACGTAGCGGAATTTGCAATGTTCAACAATTCACAATTTCGACATAAAAACTGAATGGGATAAAAATTTTAATGGTAAAAGAACAATAATTAATTATACACACAATTATTTCGCGAATACTTATTTTTTTACTTCTTACCGTAAAATTATGGTAAGTAACCTTATCATTAATTCTTTGTCAAATGTTGGTGAAAATAGATCAGATACTAGGAATTTTCTATCAAGTTAAGTTATAAATAGATTCCAATATCACAAATATGACATCAAATTATAAAAAAAACCAATCCAGCAAAACTCCGAAATAATTTTTTTTTCTTATTTTTTATCTGTTCAACTACACTATATCCTTAATTGTTGAAATTATTTTTTAGTTAATTAGAAGATATTGTTCTAATTAACTAAAAAATCATTTCTGGGTGGACATCTAAATTAATCGCTAAAATGATTTGATATTAATTATAATTTTCATCTAAATTAAATGCATGATTTGAAAAACGTATTCCATAAGGATTTCATATTTTTAAACCTGTTCCCCAATAGAGTGATTTAACCACATTATTGAGAAACAGGTAGTAAATATCCTTTTATGGTAACGTGATTTTCCTTAGAATTATTTGGGGTGAACAATTTTGTCATATATTATTTTGGAGTGTTTATAATAGTTCGAGAAATCTCCTCGACGCTTAGTATTTTCCCCACTTTATCATCTTAAGTCTGCTAATTTGTAAACAATACTTGTTAATTAAATGCAATATATCCACGGATGAAAAACAAAATTCATTCATATTTAAATTAGCACCCACAGACAGAGATGCGACGTGGACTTCGTTTCATTGATGTGTATGTGTGTACGAGTGCGCGTGCATGTGTTCGTGTGCGTACGCGTGTGTTCGTGCATGTGCGTGTGCGTTTATCTCTGCGTGTGCGTATGTGTGCGTGTGCATGAGTGTGTGCGTGAGCTTATTCGTGTGCATGTGGGTGTGCAAATGCCCGTGCACGAACGCATTTGCTTGCACGGATGCGTGGGCAGGCGCGTGGGCAAGCGCGTGCGCGTGCGTATGCGCATGCATGTGCTTGTGCGTGTGCGTGTGCGTTTGTGTGTGTGCGTGTGTGTGTGCGCCCATGTATATGTGTGTGAGCGCGTGGGTGCGCGTGTGTGCGCGTATGTGCGCATATGTGCACGGATGTAAGCATATGTTTTCGTGTGTGCGCGTGTACGCTTGCGTGCGTGTGTGAATTTTAATATTCTGATGCACATCTTTTATGTATAATAGAATGTTTTATGTGCACCGGAATATTAAAATGCACATTTTCTATGCATAAAATAAACAAGCTGTACTCAATAATTATCTATCAAAATGATCCGTGATCTTTTAGGTCGGCTAGGTATCTAGCACACATACACAAAAGAGAACCTTAAAGAGTAACTTACGCTTTCAACTTGTAGATACGTAGTGCCACCACTAACCATTTTTCTTAAATCCTGATTTAAGAAACTAATTTGTAAATACAAGTATTTAAACTATCGATTTAAATATATCAAGTTATGCATTGGAATACGAGTGGAAAGATCTTTATGTTTTATCTATTATCTTATTTTTTTTATTACAAATATTTTTTTAATAGTCTTATATTTCAATTAAATTTATTTGTTACTTAAAACTTTGTCTTCAGGATAAAATTATTAAAAAATTAAATTGCATTTCAAATATTTTTCAATCTTTTCATACTGTTTTTTTTGCAGAATACTTTTAGATATATTCATATCACTCGTTTGCGAATAAAAAAAATTAATCTTCTTTAAATAGTGAGATTTATTTTTATTTCAATCGTGCATTTTTAAAATATGTTTGTTTAATATATATGCACGGCCCAAACGTATTTCACAATTTTTCTTCATTTAAATATCTCACCCAATTTAGACAGTTGAATGACACGTTGGATACGATTATAAAATTATATAATAGTCGTATTCGAATTAGATAATGATTATCATTACAGAACAAAGGTAAATAAATACACTTGAATCACATTGTGAATTATTTTAAACGGAAATGGACGTATTGCCCCATATTACCAATGAAAGTTGTCATTCTTATAAATTTTTTAAATAGGCCATGAATTGTATGATGTGGATAATAATATAGATTATATCTATGGAGTAAAATTCTTTGTTATTTATAAAACACAAACTTTTACAAAAAAAATTTGGAGTAAAGTTCTTTATATGAAATTAGCCTTTCCAATACACCTACTTCTTTAGGTTATCCATCTTTATTGCTATTTTATTATATGGATACCATCAATGAATTTGTATTCAAAAGTACTCTTCTATAAAATGGGGAACTTAAACAAAGGCGATCGTCAACCTCGAAAAGACATATTTTCTAATATTAACTAAAATTGATGATAGAGATTTTGAATGCATCCCAATCGATATATGTATATATATATATATATATATATATATATATATATATAAATATGGTCATTTAAATAATTTTCTGGTAATTAAAATATGAAGAACCAAATCAAGTTAAGTTATTCAAACTTTTCAGGCAAATTAAGATAGAATATGGAATTTATTTCAAAGTGATTTAGTAAAAACTTACAAGCTCGTCAAAAATTCATAAAATCGTCTTCACACAATAACGGGAACTTCATAAAACTAGGCAAGTAATGTACCTGTTATAAAAATGTTGCAATTAAAAAACTTATTCCCGGTGAGATAACAAAATGTAAGTGATTTTTCTCATAAAATTCTTGCCTTCGTTGAAGTGTTTCAAAACGGGAAACTTTTAAAATTAAGTTTTGTATTGTTTTTTAATGAACGTCGCTTTTTATTTCCTTACTTCGTTATTAAGATTTCATGTGCTGAAGCACATGACTTTCGCAAGACAGTCTTAAAGTATAATTTAGAAGCATAGAGTGCTTTCATATTCATTTCTGATGTGGTGTGCTCTTCTAAATATGAAGTTAGGAAGAAGGCAGCTCAGTTTTGCCGAATATGTAATAAAACAATAATGGGCGTATTATGTTAACATTCGAATTTACAACAAGTTTTATGGAATTTTTGTATTCAAACACTGCAGCAAAAAAATTATTTAAAAATTTTTCCATTCTTAAAAATAAGAACAAAATATATCCTTAGTTTAACGAGATCATATAAGTGAGAATGTTTTATTTCATACGATTAAAATGAAGTCTTTTGTTTAAATATTTGGTACCAAATAAAAGTTAAAATAAGAAAAGAAAAAAAAATTTAATTTCGTTGCACTATTCCTATGTGGAATCAATGTTCATCACCAGTTAGTTGCAAATTATTTGGGATAGGAAAAAATTATATATAAATTCATTTTCACCGACCCAAAAAGACATATGATATTTCCGCTTACGAAATATTAAGTATTGTCACTTTGGACAGATAAAATTCTGCAATAATATAACTATTGACAATAGTTTCATAAACAAAAGCAGACTTCTCGAATTTGCTTGTAATGTCGCCTCGCTGTAAATATAAGTATGGTTTCCTCAATCGGCTTTGAATATTTAAGTTTTATATGTATACTTGCACGTTTGCCCACTTTGCTGCACCTCGACGATTATTTTCGCTACTCTTGATTATCTTCGCTACTTGATGTTATAGAATTATGTTAGAAATCAGCGTTCTCTTCCAAGACCTTCTACTTTCAAAGAAAATCCATGAATATTGCTTTAATATGGCTTTATTACAGCAAACCAATGCTCTGTTAAGAACCATCGATAGTTAATGAATTAAAAAATCTTTCCATTTAAATTTTCGGCCCCATAGTTATTGCCACATAATATAAAGTTAAAATAAAATGATAAAATTTACGAAATATGTTTATTTTAATCAATAGATTATAATGAAAAAAATAAACTTTCACTGCAAATATAATGACAATTTTTTTTTAAATTAAGTAAAAAAAATATCGAAATTTATATATTTTTTTGGAAGCACCAGTTCTGTAAAAAAAATTCGACCCGACATATTTCAGTAGATTTTTTCTACAATAAAAATATCTAATAAGTAAATAAATAAGTTTTCTTAAGTAAATTTTCAATTAATAAGGTTGGGTAGTCATGACGGGTATTCTATAGCTAATAAGCTATGCTATGAAATCGGCTATGTCGTAACGTATATGACGTATTCCGATTACTGGCTTAAATTGTCATTATTGAGCAAATAAAATTGTTAAAATTTCTAAAGCCCGATTTGGTTCCTTGTACCATAATTCCTTACTTGTGCTCGTACTAATAGCCGTTTTTATGCTTTCTTAAAATGTAAAGCAGTCGTGTTGTTACTATGTCCACCCCGGACTGAGGAAAGAAAAAGTTGTACTTGGAGAGAGTTCGAGTTGGTCTTGATTAATATTATAAATAGGTAATTATAGTAAGAAAATTGTTTGTTTACAAGTCTTACGGACTGTCGAGAGCACTTTTCTTACCAATAAAAATAATCCAGTTGTCCTATCAGATTCTATTGCAAGCTCTCCTGTTCCCTTTATATCTTTTAAGTAATTTGAAATGTCATTGGAAATAATTAATCTTTGCTATATTTTGAGGAACGATAGCTTTTTCTACCCTGGTGGTAGTTTTGAATGACTATAAAGAACATAGAAAATAATATTATTTTTTTAAATGAACGATTACACAGCAATTCTGAAAATATACCAATTTCAGCAAATCTTTACAAAAAGAGAAAATATCTGCAAGAGAATTAATCATTGACTCAGCCTCTTATCTGACTTTTATGTCTTGAGGCAACCAATTAATATCAGCTGGTCTGATTATATTATCCTGAAATAAACCGCCATTTTCCTGTAAATACAACAAGAATTGAATATATCTATAAGGAATTATAGGAAATACAGGTGTTAGACAGGGCTGTATATTATATCCTCTTCTCTTTAACATATACACAGAATACCTAATGCGTATAGTTCTTGAAGATTGGAATAAGGGAATATCGGTGGGGGGTCGGAAGATATCAAACTTGAGATACGCAGATGACACCACCCTCCTAGCGTCAACAAAAGATGAAATCGAGTCTCTCCTACAACGACTGGAGACCACAGCATTGGAGTTTGAGCTTACAATCAATCGCGATAAGATTAAAATGATGATTGTAGATCGTGCTAACAATAACCAACCGAATATCCAAAATATAGCAGGATGCCAGGTAGTGAAGAGCTACGTTTATCTGTGCTCCACTATCGCTAATGATGGAGGTTGCGAGGATGAGTTTCGAAGACGTTGTGCCGTGACGAGATCATCAGTAGAAAAACTCACAAAGATCTGGAAAGACCGCAGAATAACCAGAAACACAAAGATTCGACTTATGAAATGCCTGGTCTTTCCGATTTTTCTATATGGAGCTGAGACGTGGACGCTGAGGATGCAAGACCACCACAAAATTGACGCGCTGGAAATGTGGTGCTGGAGGCGTTTGCTTAGGATCCCATGGACCGCGCACCGAACCAACGTTTCGATCCTCAAGGAACTTAACATCAAAGAGAGACATGTCACCCGCAACGAGGACTCCATGGAACGACTGGTAGTGCAAGGCAAAGTCGAAGGCAAACGATCCCGCGGACGCGCTCCGACACGGTGGACAGACCTAATAAAATCTGCGACGCACTGCGTCGTAAATGACTGCTCTCACTCCGCAAAACACCGAACTACATGGCGTCACATCGCGAGGGCGGCAGTGGCGAAGGAACCAGCCGAATCATAATCACGACCACTCTGTCAAGAGTGCACGACTAAGAAGAAGAAGATAAGGAATTATTCCGTTATCCTTGTTTGTAAGTTGTTTTTTTTCACCAAATGTGTTTTCAATCATTTTTCCCACATGATAAAAGTCATGAAAATAGTAATAATTTTATTATTAAAATTAAATTGCAATTTAGAACTAAGTATTTCTGCATTGCCTATATTAGCAGAAGCCCCACCTTTTGCTACCAATCATCGTTTCTTTTAATATTTATAGAAAAGAAGTAATCATTTATAGGAGAGAAGTAACTTTACATGTATTAAAAAACAAACAACTGAAAACTTCCATACCTCATTCATCAAAGTTAATAAAATACAAGGTATTTTGTAGTAAAGATTCGACGACGATACGAAAATAAGATTCTGAATTATGTTCAATATCTATTCGACCTATATATTTTTGGGTTGATGCATTCCATTGCAAATACTTTCTAACCGATAGATCATTAATGATAAGAGTGTAGGTAACATTCGTATTTGACATCGCTTTTTTCCATGTTAAAAATGTCACCTGCATTACTTTCCTTAATCATAATATCGTAATTTGTAACTTTTTTAATTACACATACATAGCCGCTCCTTCAATGCCTTGATCTGAATTTTTAATTCGTAACATTCTTGATCTGATTGGTGGCATTGGCGTTTAAGCAAACCCTGAGTTGAAGTAGAAGGTGTAGAATATTTTAAACCTACATTACGTATATTTATTAGCATATATTTTTTCTAGCAAAGATTGTGATAAATGAGTTATGGCCCTGAGTAACGGTTAGATATTTAAGCTGATAAGTAAAGCATTATGATAAAATTAAATTGATAACCATTGATATGACCATTACAAAATTTTATTGGTTAATTTATTGTTGCTGTTGACATTGGTTTAGTAAAAATCTGTTCTATAATTTGTTTTCCTTTCTATCAAACTTTTCAGTCATTTACGTAAAGTTTAATACTTCAAATGTTACAAACGTATTTGTTTTGGGTACACTGATGCATGAATATAATTGCATTATTTATTTTCTTAGTTTTCACCATTCATTTTGTTTTCCAAAATTTTAGAAATATTGATATTAGCAATTGGTATACAATAAATACATTTTTTTCGTTTTAAATGACTTTATATGTGCTATGCGATTCTTACTATCCTTTTATTCTGTTATTATTTTTGATATTTAAATTTTAAGTAGCGTTTGAGTATACTTACAAAACACATCTTTCCTCAATTATTACCTTATAGCGTGTTGATTTTTCAAGTTTCTAAGCAAAAAATTAACAGAATGTAATACTACGTACGTTTATTGTATTAAACTAGCAATTTAAGTAGAAACAGATCAATTTAATAGAATTTAAATTAAAATCCAAAAAACAGTTCGCGTCATCAATTATAAAGTAAGCATCCTGTCCCTACTGGAGTTAAAACACCTGTAAAACTAATTAAGTTTTAGTTTTAATTGGAAGCGTAGATGTAAATACTGGTTTCATTTATATAATTTGATAAATTATTATTGATAAATAAGGTACAACATGATATTTGCGTGTTCTATGGTGACTTGGAAGGAAATAGTTATTGAAATAACATTATGTATAAACATTATACCAATGCGGAGAGAAATACCATGACGACCGATAATTAAATAGGAGTACTTCTCCTCTAAAAGCTGTCGAACGCAATCTTCTAGAATATTTTTCCCATGAGTGACGTCTACGGTAAAAACATTCTAGAAGGTTGCGTTCCACAGCTTTTAGAGGAGAAGTAATATTATATTATTGAATATATTTGGCGTTAATTTTGTAGAAATTCATTATTCGCAATTAAATGAAACTACGTGAATAAAGATAGTAGAAATAATACTACATCACGTAGTTTCATTTAATTGCTAATATTATATTACTTAAGCAATTATGACTTACCCATTTTATTGTTATGTCTCGTCGATGCTTCATATTCTCTCTTCTTTAGATAATTTTGTGTTATATAACTATAATTAATTCAAATCGTATCTTGAAAAAAAATTAGAATATTATTCTCCATTGATCCGGTAAAAGTGCATAGTCCTAAAAATATTCAAGCCAAATACGGATAAAATATTACGAAGCGATTTATTATATAACTTATACACACACGCGCATACCTACATTCACACGCTCAAGCACGTGTACATGCGCACCTAACGCGCATATACACACACATACACACATAGATATAAAACACTCTATTCCATTCAAAAACACATACGTAGATATGAAACCGTTGTTCTATCGTCGTTTTATTCGCTTCAAAAACTTCTTTTACTTCTTTTTTAAATTTATTTCTTAGCCTGTGTAACCTTCATCAGCTACAAAAAATAACATTTTGGTCATATGGGTGCTATTTTGATAGGATTTGTACTGGTGAACTTTAAAGATGTACAACATTTCCATTATTGTGTACGTAACACAGGAAAGGAAGTGTTAGAGGACCATGTATTCAAGAACGGTAATGTTTGCTCAATTAATAAGGAACCCACAAACGATACTCGCTTGATGCTTTAAAGAAGGAAACACATATTATTTTTATCACTTACTATTTTTATCTAACTCATGTAAGGCTTAAACTGTATAATGTTATCAAGTTTTGGTTGGCTTTCAACCATTAAGTGACCTCAACCTTTTTTGCTAAAATCATTTAATTTGATCTCATGTTGGTACTTTTAAGTTTGATATAGGTGACACTACCTAAACCATTGACTTTATTTATTACATTCGAATAAAAATGAGCTATCATCATAAATTGTCTTTGAACGGTTGTTTGAAATCGAAGTTTACTGTTAGGTAATTTCGCATGTTTTGGGTGCATGTTTTGACAAATTACTAAAGCTAGTATACGTTTTTCTAGTCGCAATATTTGTATCTCTATATGGTTCTAAAGTTTAAACCCACACATCAACGCATCTGACTTATTTATAATCTAGACAAAATATATTCAATCTTAGCCGGTAATGGCCAGGCCAGACCAGAGCCCGGCGCTGGTCCAAATATTAATTTGATGCTAGAAGAAATAGTTGTTTTTTTAAAATTATGTGTTAATTTATAGGGAAAAATGTTACAGTCAGCAAAATCATATATATTAATTTACTATTTTATCGCCACTTTCTTTAAAGAATTTTTGATGTTTTCAGGCTAGGAATAACATGAACATCTAGGTTAAGGATTATTTGGGAACAGAATAAAATTTAAAAAGAAAGTCATTCTCCACCAATTCAATTGCTAAAAATTAATAAATGACAGACAGTTAAAGAAGCGTTTCAAGAGTCTCTCTAATTTTTGATGATAGGCCAATTACGCAAGTGAAGCTAAAGGAGCCTCAGTTTTGGTCAACAGGGGCTTTACGATTATAGCATATGTGCTACATCAACGCAGGCATATTTTATTAAAAATTATTAGCGTGAGGTAAAACAACCAAGAAACAATCCTATCTTTACGGACTGATTTGGAAAGAGATATCAGTTAACATCAAAGTTTCGGGTTTATATTATCACGTGGTTATCTGTATTTAAAGCTAATCTTCTTAGATATTATTTTATTTTCTGGCTGCCGAATAATTAGCAAAGGTTAATAATTATTTGTTATATACATTTTATTATCACAAATTTTTATATGCAAAAAGTGCTTAATAGAAAAATAATTTATTTAACATTTATAAGTCATTATTTACTTGTCTTCGTAAAAAGTTATGCTCAAAAAACTATTTAATAACTTTTTAATAAATATTGGCTTTCTGAAACAATACACATTTTTCATTAAGTTTTTCACAATTATCTTTAGGATATAATACTTCATACACAGGTTTCAAAATCTGCGTATATTATATAAAATAGTCCTTTTTTCCATACATCTACGAACATATAAAATTCAATGGTAAGTCCATAAGGCGAGACACTTGTCACTTAAAATAACACCAGATTGGATTAGGTTTTTTATTCGTGAGACTTCATCTCTTAAAATATTTTCTAATAATTTTTTTCCTTGAATAGAAGTAGTTTCTTTAAATTTCATGACTCCATATATTGCGTTTTGTGGAAAGTTGTCTTCTGTTTTGCGTTGAACTACTTTCGTGCATTTTTGAGGTTGCATTTTAAGCCGCTCACAGAATATTTTAAATACAAATTAGAAAATATTTAAACTATAATAGCTTAAAGATATCTTAACTCTTATCAGTCAATTCCTCCAAAATGTTATGAATTTCTTGACATCGAGACAGGCACAGCTTTATTAAAACAGCATATTAGCTGATAAATAGATGTTTTTCCTACTCTTTTTCTATATGATGTGTAGCAAGAGCGAATACTGTTTATGAGATTGACAAAGCTTTGGTACTATTTTATTCAAAACACTCCATTTTATTGTCGATGACTTAATGCTATGACCCAAAACCTTCAGCCTTAGTTGTATTTTTTGCTGTATTGATACCTGTAACAAAATTACAAAATACCGGCATATTTCAAGAATCCATACAGTAAAAAAAATTATTTTTTACCTAAAAGGTTTCATTTTTTTCTAAAACACTTGATAAAAGATATTAATGATTACTCGCTTCAACGACACAAACACACTAGAAATGCTATGGAAGGTTTACAGACCAATTTGCTGAAAATATAATCTTCACATTATTCACAAAAACAACATTAAGACAACAAGATAACATTTTATACATGTGAAATGATTTTAACTAGTCTGATATAGGTGACATAGGAATGGAAGTAAACCATGTAATGAATCATACAGAGGTAATATATTGTGAAAGGTTTAATACACCTGATACATATTTCAACTTAGCTACTGCACAATAGTATCAATGGTAATTTTTGTTGCATATGTTCTTGAAAACGACTTACCTCGTAATGATAACCGTTTTTTACGTCAAATTTTTTTATAACTTAAAACATTTAATACCGTTGATACGCCGTCTTACTTAAATTCCTATTTGAGGCAAAAAGTTTATATATTGCACATTGATCTTTTAACTTAACTTAAAAGTTAAGTTAAAAGATTAATGTGCAATATATAAATCAAGTCATTTACACATGATAAAAGTTAAGTTGTTATTAATAGGTTAAATACTTACTTTCATAATTTTACTGATCGCATGATAGCGGCTACGAAATTGTTATGGGTTGAAAAAGGGGGAAACCTCATCTATTTGAAGTGCCAATTCCTTCAACTTTTATAATTATTATAAACCCTATAACACTGTATTGCCAAACAAATGATCGTTATAAAAGTAGTCGAAAATCACGTAACTAGCTAGACAACTGTTACAGAGAGTATAGGCTGTTGTAATATGACGTCATGCAACAAGCGCGCGTCCGCGCGAAAAATTTTACGTTTGTCGAGGGTATTAACTTCGACAAACGTCAATTTTTTTGCGCAAATAAAGTTGAAAATGAATTGGTCTATTTGAATAAAATAAGAGCCGGTGTCTTGCTAGACATTTAAACTTCATTGTAACAGATTCAACGGATTTGACGGCCAACTGATATTCTTCATTTAATTTACCCATACTAACAATAAACCATTTTCCAATATTTGTTTTAACCTAATAAAATAAGTTTGTCAAAAGTTGTAGTAAATCTTTGAACATTATATTTGCCGAAGAGAAACGTGACTAAGCGCAACATGTGGAGTTAATGATGTGCAAGTAACGATTACCTGATTCATATTCGCAATAAAAATCTCTCGGCGTTTGATGAAAGCGGTATTTTGAAGGATTACCAGGTCTTATTAAACATTTGCTGGTCTAACGATAAATTACTTATAAACTAAGTAGCTTGGCTTTATTTAAATTAAAGGTACATTTACGTAGATTTATTGCAATTTCGAAATCATAAATTCTTGCAACGCCGGTTAATGGTATATTATAATAAATTGGTGTATTTCATATTCCAAATTTTACAATATTTTTTTTAATTTCATTTTTATTGTGTCTAATACAATCACTGTAGATATAATAATGTATTTTTTTATAATTAAAACAAACCTGCACGATATCCATAGTTTATACGGAAATACAAGGCATGTTTCGAAAATATATAACAATTAAAAAATGAAAATATTTCCTTTATTTCTTAAAACACGAAACTGATTATTAATTTGACAGATCGTATATATATAACAATTAAAAAACGAAAATATTTCTTTAATTTCTTAAAATACAAAACTGATTATTAATTTAACTAGCTCTAGATCTGAAAGAAGTAACTAGAAGAATTCAAGTCATTTCTGAATGAAATGTGTGAAATTAAATACAGACAGGACAGCTCCATATTTAAAATCTGAGGCCAAGGGAAACGAATTATGTAAAAAAAGGTTATATTAAAGGATATTACACTTAAAAAACACCCCTTTTATACGTTGTCGAATCGAATTCATGACTCTCCCAAATGACAATGAAGTGTAACTTCAGAAGCGTGCTAGAAATATTAAATCAGTAAGCGGCCTGAAATATTTATTTGCCAAATATTACTTAACTAAAATAATAAATCTACGCATAAAACAAAAATTATATTGATTTTCTGTCGTTATCCAAATTAAATTCATATAGGCCAAACTTTAGGCATGTTGGAAATTCCATTCATGCTTTATTAAAGTGTCTTTTTAAATGAGAATATAATAGAGGTGGAGTTTCCTCACTCACGTCCTTCGCTACATTCCCATTAAAGAATATTAAAAATGTGTGCACATGAATGCTGGTAATTAGAATTATTAAAAGCTTTTTTAACTTACCTTGTCTGTCTCTACTACAGATATTGAAGTCAATAATTAACCTACTTCCCGGTAGGCTAAAGATCCGAAACTTAGTATTCATACTTGTTTATATTTCGTTAGAGCATATAATCATGATAATGGTATCAATTACATGTCTAGAGAGACGTTGGGTTTAGTTTAATTCAAATCGGTAGTCCAAGTAATTATGTTAATAACTTCGACCAAAGTTGTATTATTCACGCGCTAGTTGTCGGATATCTGCCGTCTGACATTATGCTCGTCCCATTTGTCTTAATAATTTCTTTTTATTCATTGACTGATAACATGTTTAAAATGAATGTATTATTACAAAAAATATTCAGTATTTAGCAATTAAGGTATATTTGTCAACGCAAATGTACTTGAGAAAAGTTAGATGAATTAGAAAATGAGGAACGTGCAAGCACACATAAGCACCGCGCATACTCGCCCTCACGCGTCCTTAAACACGCTCTCTCTTGCATATGCATGAAGAGTCATGATACTTGTGCAAAGAATCTACGACATAACATAAAAAGATCTCAGAAAAAGAATAAGGGGAGATATACGTGGGGACACGTGTAGTTTCATAATATTTTAAATCTGTTTTGAAAACAAAGTTTCGGAAGATGTGTTAACATATATATTAATAAGCGTTACAATACATCCAAGCTTCATCCCGCCATTTCGGCTTTTCACGGATTATCTACATTTTTCGTTATCACCTTTTGAATTATTCCATAACAAATCGAATAACATTTTGTTTTTCTGGAAAGTATTGTAAACTGACGTCTTCCATTTTTAACAATACGTGTTAAGAATGTTGCAAAAGTTAATAATTTAAAAAAATATATTTTTAGCTTATTGTCAAATTTTTTAACGCTCAAAAAGGATCAATATCATTTTGTAATCATGCAAAAAAATATAGGCGCTTTTGTTTTTGCAGGATTTAAAAATCGTAATTGTTACCACATTGGTACCAAAAATATATTTTTAACACATCGCTCAAAAAATATTACGCTTAATAGCTAGTTTAAAATTTTAAAAATGTCGTATCTTGGACAAAGAGGTTCATGAACAGAAAATTTTTACATGATTACATGACAGCAAAGACACTTAAAAACTTACAATTCTTCTTACTCTCAATCGTTTCGAGCCCTTCTGTAAGTACATTTAGGACTCATGAAACCAATTTCTTTCAATATCGAAGATAATAAGCATATAGTATTGAAGTCCGCTTCAGAGATTAAAATATAATTTTCGTATCTCAATATTAAATAATTCTAAGTTTATATATTAATTGCATCTACAAACAGATTACGATATACATTTTATTTAAGTATACCTTAACATGTTCACGATATTTGTGTTTAAAATAATTCTGAATCCTAAATTATTTTTAATGTAAATACATGGAATTTTCTTGAGTTTTTCATTACTGACATATCTCGTGCTTTATGATTCGTTAGGAAATCTGATTACAGTACTAAAAATGTTTATTGTTTGAATTTTTATTTACAAGTATAATATTTTTTAATAAAAAGTTACCTTCTTTGATACTTTTTGGTTTAATTTTTACAATTCCAACTTTGTAAATTAGTATAAGGGATCACTTTCACAACAGTTTATTAGTATATTATTTCTGTGCTTCGTAGTGTCTTTCCTAGTGAACAGTAAATTTTTGTAAATAGTTAATTATTTTTTATATGTATATGTATATGAGTGGGTGTATATATATATATATATATATATATATATATATATATATATATATATATATATATATATATAATTCATATAAACGATAATAACATTGCCTTATCCTGTATTAATCATTAACTACGACTATTCATCTGAAAGATTTCACACACACTCTTTATTACTCTCAGTAGTATTCTTAACGATCAATGTATGATTAAATTTGACATACATTTTATCCTAGTGAAATATACCCAAAATCCCTAAAGATAAAACAATATTATACTTAAAAATTGTGAGTAAAGATAATTGAAATAGCTACAATTATTAATATCCTATAACTTCGAGGAAATCTCTTTAATTTATCGATGACAAATAATGACAACAAAAACAAATTCAAACCGCTCAGGGTAAAATTAAGGCAGAAACTTAAGTTAATCGTTAAATCTCGCTTATCTTTCCAGCTAACTTATCCCATTTAAAAGGAACTTTAAATAAATGTGCTACTATCAACAAACTTTTCAGTAAACAAAGGGTATTTGTCGAAAGACGACGAGGCAATTTGTCTTGTACCATTTATCGATATAAATTTGTATAAGTATCGATGTTTTCCATTATCTGAAATTCTTGGAAAATTTTCTTAATTGGTCTTTTTACTGATTCTTTAATTGATTATACCCAAATAACATAAAACTGGCATATACGATGCCGGTGTTTTCTTGGCGTGTTAAATAACACTGTTAAATAACTTTTTTCACTTTAGTTGATGAAATAAAAAGTATTTAAATAATACATATATTCGAATGATCTATAAAGATTGGGATGACGATATGTAACAAAATATTTTTGCCCAAAATTGATATATTTAACATTGACATTTTTGAGAAAACTACTTGTAATAAAATCACTCCACGATTTATAGTAAAAGAAACGCCAAAAATCACATAATCATGGACAGTGAACACTTTTCTGATTCTATAAATTCATTATTTAAGTTTTTTTATGAAAATTTAAATAATTATTTTTGTTTATCTTTTAGCCAGGAGCACCTGTATCTTACTAATGAAATACACAACAATTTCAAGTATCATTCCATATCGAACCTTATTATGGCTTATGAACTTTTGTTTCTTTTATTTCAAATTATTCAGAATGATGAAAATATACAATAAGAAATTATCTATAAATTAAAATAGGGTATTGATACTGAATTCTAGTAATATTGAAATTTTTATTTTTAATGTATCGTGATGTCCTGGCATGTGTGCTTATATCTGGTGGCTGCATTAATTTTAATATAAACTCTTACCATGATCATTTACAAAATAGAAGAGCTTGGTTCGTTTCAATTCAAACATGCTAATTTTAATCAGGCTTTGGTTTGAAATGGATAAAAATAAAATCTTGTAAATTTATAAAGAACAATATTTATAATAGAGTTATTATTAAAAATAAAAATAAAGTGTCTAAATTTTAGAGTAATTATAATTAGAATCGTACTTATACTTCTCCTCTTTTTGATATATAATGAATTGTCTATTCATCTCAAAGAATACTAAAATAATAAGGAACACGTTGAAGATAAAATAGTACATTGAATGAAATCGTTTTCCTAAAGTAATAATTTAACAAGAAAAACCAACACGAGACTATCGCCAAGGATAAATTAAATACAATAAGCTTTGAATATATTATTTCACTGTTAAGTATTAATCACTGTGTAGCACTCTGGTAAGAAGACAATTTATAACATTTTTATTCTAGCAGATTGAAGTTCTCGGATGTATTTAAATCAATCTGTCATGAAAATACAGTAAAAGGTTAGTATTTTCTGTGCATTGATTTATTGACGCTTGTAATATTTCAGGATAGCCACGACATAGATTAATGTTAAATTTATGAAACCGAATAAGTTTTTAGGTTCATCGTAAATCAAATTTAATTAATATGTTTTTAGGTTCATCATAAAACAAATTTAATTTATTGAGTAAAAGTATCGTCCTATTATTTGGAAATCTATTATTACCTATATGCAAAATATTTAAACTTCCTGTTTCAAGGTGTATTTTTTAATATTTCTTTTAACGCAAAAAGCGCATTTTACGGAATAAAATATGTTTTGTCTCCAGTAATATTTTTGATGACTGGCTCTGTCAATTAAATTACCAATTGTATAGATGTAGAAAGATCACCTTTGATCCTATTCCTAGTATTCTATTTCCCAGTGCGTTTGAAAGCATTTTGAAATCAATCTGTATTATAATACATTCACAAAATATTCTGTTGCTATATTTAGCTAGTTTTGATTTTATATCTACTCAATTAATATTTGCCTCTAAATAGATTCGATATTTTCTCAATGGTCAGATATTCTTAACAACTATAATTATTTGATAATTTTGACATGAATTGTAAAAGCGCATCACTTTTGTCCGATTTTCCGTAATTTGATGGTTGGTATAGTTGCATGTATACAAATATAATCATTAGTAATGTAAAAAACTCGATTGGAATCATTTCGACTTTAGATTCAGTTGGACATGTCAGACCAGGTATTTGACTCTTTATATAAATTTTTGTTATAATAGCTCGACTGTCTATACACGGAAAAATCGTTTTCTTTATCTTATGTACTAATTTCAAAAACTTAAGAAAAAAATTCTCATCACGGCCAGAAATGTCAATGATTGGAAATAATTTGTTAAGCTGGAGGATACAATTTTTTATTAATTTCATTATCAGTAAATTAATTTCCTGAGTCACTATCAGCATCCAAAATATTTTGAATAGTTTTATTACGCGATTATTCGATCCAATTTGTTTAACTTTTTTGAATTAAAAAAGACTAAAATTATGATAAATTTATTTATAACTGACTAGTACTCTGTGGATGTTTCAGTCCTTAGCATACGATACTTAAACGCTATAGCATCACACATATAACACTCATTGTATTTCAAGATCTAATGCGGTAAGTTAAAATAGCGGATATGTACGGCAATACGTATTTTGCAAGAAGTAGTCAAATCTTACTCCTAGTTTCGTTCTGATAGAATTACACGAATAAAATTTTTAACAAGGTTTTTTAGCATTTTCTTAAAATTCATCCATCAATCCAGGATTAGAACATCCATATCACGTTTATACAAAAAGTAATAAATTTGTCTACTTTTATTTTTGATGGAAAATTTTTTTGCCACATTTTTTTTCTTTTATTATGAGAGAAATTTATATCTTTCCCGATTGTGATAGATTACTATTTAATAAAATACTTTAAAAAGGCCGATAATTTTTGTACGTGCTCAAAGAATACATGTTAAGTTTTCGAAAATATCGATTATAGTCAAACTTTATGATAATTTTTGATGGATATTTTTGAAACTAAGATCGTAACTATTTATTCAGAATTTCAGTCAGTTAAATTCAAATGCCTGCTTAACAAAATCGAAAAGGAAACAAGTAAACTAAGATGTCGTTCATATATTTCAAAATGAATATATGAGAATATAGGTTACTTTAAAATACTTAGTACATGGTATTCTTCCGTAAGTGACATCATGGGCAAAATTTTCTTCAAAATTTATTCTCTTATCAATCTTAAAAATATCAACATCAATGAAAACTACATATTTCTAAAATTCTTCTTTCGCGTGTTATAAGTAATGAAGCTGTGTCTGATTCATCATTAAAAAAAATGAACATCTATCCTGCTTATATATTATTACTCCTTAAATGTATTTAAACACATATTCACACATATTCCACACTTATGCTAAGTTTTAATTACTTTTTAAACTTAAAAATATTCCTGTTCCCTTAGCTCTTACATGGATAGCAAGAAAAGTCTCTTACAGTTCATATCATCAACTTACGATAGTAACTGAATATTATTATAAAACAGGAGTCGAATTGCTTGTATCTAAGTCGCCTGAAGTCAAATTTAGAAGCCCTAGAAGCTTACTTCGGTTAAACATGTTCTTTACACTTCTTTCCTTATTGTCTCTATATTCATTTCATTTATCTACATTTGTTTCGTGCATAGCCATATACAGGTAAAATGTATACTTAAAAGAAATACTATTAACTCGGAAAAGCTTATGAAAACTGTACTTGTTTTAAAAGAGGCACGTTGAAAGTTTAAATCATAATGATATGAATCCGTTCAAAGTACTTATCCGTCTTACTACCGAATGGTTAGCTGAAAATTGAGAAGTAAATTTTCAGAACCTTCTTATCACCAAACCGTGTTTTTAAAATATTTTTAATGCATAGACCTTTTACCATTTTTATTTTATCGATTGATTAGATTTCAGTTAAATTAAAAAAATCAGTAGCCTGACAAAAAAAATATTTATATATGTCCAAAATATTCGATAAAATTGTTTATATAGGTAGTCTATATAATTTACAATCAAAACATTTGACCTTCTCTTCTCCCTGACAGTAACTTATATACAATTGATGTATTAAATCAAATTAAATAGGTAGAGAACTGAAGTAATCCAAAAGGTAACTTTTATAACCATTTTCTTTTTCATAATCGAATGTTCGATACGAATTTCCAAATGTAATTGTTTATTAAATAGGAACGTGAATAAGCGAAGTATGAAAGACTACGAGCGCTTGATGAGAGGGCACGAAAAACTATTTTTCTTATACTATATGATGTTCTCTATTATTTTAGATATGCCCGTGTAGAACATACTGCTGTTCAAATGAGAGCTACATCGCGTCTTACGTTTTTTGAACCAGTCCCTTGTCATACTTAATCTATTATTCGCCTTCCTTTGTTCCTATGTTACTTTATCTGTCGCTTTCAAGAATAGATATTTGCTTTTCCAGTACATATTCGCATATAATCTTCCAATATACCGGTTTTAATGTTATTAGTCTCCATGCACTAGCATGTTTGGATTAATTGATAGCATGTTTGGATTTGTATTTGAATATCGTGCAATAAAAAAATTATTTCTTCGAATGTTAAATCGAAATTCTGTTTACTTAGCGTATTTTCAAGTTCTTTTTTCATGGAAATTCCGTTTATGATAACTAAGCTTCTAATGTTATTTTTATCGAGGCTGTTGAAAGTAACAAAGCAAAAATACACAATTAAATGAAACTACGTGATGTAGTATTATTTCTACTTTCTTTAATTTCTTTACCACGACCCAGGTTTCGTTGTATTACATCTTCAGGTGGGATATTAGCAAAGATAATAATATGCTAATATCCCACCTGAAGATGTTGTAATACAACGAAACCTAGGTCGTGGTAAAGAAATTAAAGAAAGTAGAAATAATACTACATCACGTAGTTTCATTTAATTGTGAATAATGAATTTCTACAAAATTAACGTCAAATATATTCAATAAAAGCAAAAATACTAAAAAAAATTAATAAATTTTTAATTTAAAAATTTAAACATTTTTCCAGAGAAATAAATATGTCAGAGACAATTTTAATAAAAAATAAAGTCTTGCTACATTAGTCCATAAATAGCTCATATTCAGAGGATTTCTTTTAAAGAAGAGTTTTATTCCCTTCGCCACAGATTTGTCTCTACTGAAAAGCCTCCTTACTTTGAATAACGATCTCATTTTTAATCGCAGTATTTCGTGAAATGAAGTGAAAAGTTTCCAACCGAAATATATTTCAATACTACTAACAAAAAAAAAACCACTGTGGATATTTTTCTCATAGGATTACCTTTTTGATTTTATTAATTAGACGTTTAGCTGTCTAATTATTCTCACACAAATGCATGCTAATGTACACGTAATAATAAGAGACAAATATTTTGATGTTTTATATACAATTTACCTACAGTAATTTTAAAGTAGACACCGTATAGAGATTCAATATATATATATATATATATATATATATATATATATATATATATATATATACGTTCATGTCGCTTTTTACAAAAATAAGGAAGGCAGCGAGAATGAAAGTCTAAGGACTCCTTTCTTGTGGAACGTGACATGCAGGAAGATCAGCTTCTCCCCTGTGTTGTTGCGACGCGTACGAATTATATTAAGCATGTCCCATTTCACGCGTGATTGTAGGCTTAGAATATTGATGTAAGGTTTTTAAGTTACATAAAATTTATGTAAAATTTCACGAAATAATACAATGCGACCAGCATTGTATTAAAAGATACAATGGCTGTCTACTAATTTATTTGACTTTAAGTTATGAGATAAGGAGGAAATGAGTAAGTTTGGAAATTATGTGTTCGGTACTGAGATTTTATTATAGATTTTATTAATTTCATTTCATTTGTTTCTAGTGTCAGGATCTAATTGACTGAAAAGTTTTGCAGCTTAGTTAGTGCAGGATTTTTTGTAATAAACACGCGCTTGAGAGTAAATAGGGTGAATAAGGTTTTAAGGTGTAATCTAAGGCTATGAGCAGAAAAATGTATAAATTTATCGGTAAGTTATTTTGGATTCTAAGAATTTTTTTTATATAGTGGAGAAAAATATAAGTACATTCCTTTAGCGTTGATTGCGAGATTTTCAATCATTTCAAACATATTGTTATATTTTCTGAGACCCAAGACATATAAGACGCATAAATTTTGAAAGTCAACAAAATATTTGTCATTAAGATCACCTCAGCACACATATCAATAGTCAGTTACTTCATCTGTTTATTTCCTAAAAAAGGAAAATACCAAATTTAATAATATTCAAAACGTAAAATAAGATAAATCTAAAAATTCAATACGTAACTAGTTTGTCTCGTTAATTCGGGATTATATGATAAAATTTAATCAGCTCTAAATTAAATAATTTAAAAATAATTATAATAATCAATCGAGAGTTCTGACTATACATTTATCCTTGAATGCATCGCACGAACTTTGTTCATCACGATCACATCCGTCGGAGTAACGCTCTGACGTCGGCATTTCTCGGCGCGTTTTGAACACGGAATAAGGAACCATTACGAGTTGTACGTTTATGTATGCGAATTGTTATTTGACTCGATAAAGATATATATCATAGTACTGAGGGAGATGTTACAAAGAATACTTAAATCTAACAATTATCGTCAATGCTTGAGGGTATCGTACTTATGCTTTTGCAGTAAAGTATTCTAAGATAGTTTAGAACCCACGGTACAATAACATAAAACTCTTGTAAATCATTTTTGTTTGCTATTAATATTGTTAGAATGATTAAAGTGTCCCCTACACTTTAATCATTCTCAATTCAAGACAATAGCTTATTGGTGTTGTGATTATAACAGAATATTGTATAAAATAAAATCTTTTTAAATTTTTTACATCCGATGGAACGGAGGAGGTATGTGCGTTTAGGGTGAGAGGTTGCTTGTTTGTATGTGCAATACAACGTTCCCATTTATCTTCAGAACGGTTTAAACCATTTAGATTCAGTTTGCTGTAAAACGTGTATGATTTATTGGCAATTGTTCTTAGATGCTTGTTACAATAGTTACTCACCAGGGGGCGCTCCAATAAACATTTGGTTGCAAATGAATGTTCCCATTTATCTCTCAAACGTTTTGACCGATTTAACTATAGTTTTTTGCAAAATATTTGTAATTAATTGGCAATGTTTCTTAGATAGGTATTATGTTGTTAGCTCATCAGGGGACATTGTAATATTTTGTAGTACACGAATGTTTTATCTCCAAAATGTTTTCGCTAATTTAGACCCTGTTTCTGTAAAATATTTGGGGCTAATCGGGGATGATTCTCAGAAAAGTATTATGATGTTAGCTCACCAGGGGCGCTACAACATTTTGTTGTAGACGAAAGTCCCATTTATCTCCAAACTGGTTTGATCTATTTAGACACGGCTTTTTCCAAAATATTCGTGACTAATAGGCAATGGTTCTTAGATATGTTTTATAACACTATAAAGTTTGCCAGTGGGTGCTGTCATATTTTATTATAAACCGATGCTCCCATTTTTTCCCAAAATCATTTGATATACTTCGATACGGTTTTCGGTAAAAATTTTGTGATTTAGCGGCCAAGTTTATTAGTCAGGTGTTATGTTGTTAGCTCGTCATGTAGCGCTCTAATAAATATTTTGGTTAATCTAGATTAACTACTTTGTGGCCTTTCTTCGGCTTCGTCGGTGTTTGATCTACGTGACATGTTTCTCAAGCATTCTAATTCTTCCAATGCTACGCTATTGTGCGGATTGTTGAAGTGTTTTCTTTGATATAGAACAGTTATTACTACGCTGTCTAAAAATCATACTCTGCTAAGGAATTTTTCATTATTAAGAATAATAATAACAGGCAAAATTAAAATTTTGATTGGACTCGCGACAGATGTAAACGTTTTAATCGAAAAAGTAAAAAATAAAAAGCAAAATAAAAATTTTCAAAAAACCCATCACTAATTGAAAGTAAGAACCTATTAATATAATTACAAACCCAAAAAAATCCGTCGGGGCTACCCTGCTCTGCCTATACCTAAAATTTAGCAGTTTTATTAGTTCGTGATTAATTGAATTATTCTTAGGTGCGTTTCTATATTGTTACAATCATGTTTGTTATGATATGTCATAATCATGTACAAATCATATAATTCCGGAAGCGATAGTGTACCATACAAGTTCCAACTAAATACTTGTATTGCCAACATTTTACACTTTTCAGTGTATTTGTTTTTTGATAGCCATTTGAAGTCTGTTAAATTTCCTTATTAAAATGTTTTATTAACATTCAACATGGTAAATTCTGAATGTGGCACCATAGGGATAGCAGTGGATGCTAGTTCCATATTTATCGCTGTGTTACACATTTTGTCATGTGCCATTATTGGTAGAAAGACATTTTTATTCTTGATTGTTCCACCATTTGACGGTTTTATTTTTTATTGTCTTCGTATGTAAATTTATTCCTGGATAGACTTAATTTACTATTTTGTTCTATGGCTTTTTGCGCGCAATCATAGTTTATTTTTTCTAAAAGATCTAATATTATTTCGGGTTATTCTGCTCATTCTTTTAATTAACGATTTAAAATATCTAAGTTTTTGATTTGATCTCAGGTTTTATCACCTGAACAAATTGTTAAGCTGCTGGACGATTTTCAATAAACTTCACTTTTTCATCAATTATACGTTTTGAAAACTCCTGAAATGTCCAGTCGTGTGATCTCGTTGAATTTTCCTTTATTCTTTGTAAAGAAAAGTAAATATAATTATTTCGGAAAAATGCGAATAATTTCTTTAAATCGAACAGAAAATTAACCTAAAAATATCAAACAGGTACAGTTTTAAGGAATAACTGTCCATAGTTGTAATATAATACGCAGTGGATAACAGGATAAGCAGTAATTAACGCCTTAATTAATAACATTTTAATTGAATATCTCTTTTCCTTGAAATCAACCTAATTAATGTAGCCCGAGTTATCAACATTGATATTAAATATTTCATCACTGGACAAAACAATAACATTTAAGTTATATTCACGAACAAAATGCAAATAATATAATTGACGAAATCCTAATCTACCCAACTCAATTTAAGAAAAATTATGACAAACTGTTCTAAAGACAACTGCAATAAAACCATTGGTAAAGAAGGAGAGAAACAAAGAAATGCAAGGTTTAACACAACCGAATTTCGATTGACAACAGACTGTCACTTTCATATAACGTGATATGTATTTAGGTAGTTAAATTAAATGCAATGACTTACCTAACCTGTGTGGCCTAAATAAAAGGCATCAAAAAATTGTGGAACGCATCGGTCCCTCGAAGAGGAGTAAAACAAAGGATTTACGGGGAGAAGTACTTGAGCATACTTTAGAGCATAATCATCAAATGAGTTTACGAGCGATGGGAAAAGAAACACAACGGTTATGTAAAATAATTGGTGCAATATTTTCCAGAGGTGACCAAGATTCGATATATAACAACCAATGCATAACAGGAATAAAGCAGAATAATTGGACGTTTGGAAATAATATATTAATTGTCTTAAAGCATGAAAGTCGTCCAGACTTGAAGAGGTTAACATTTCAAAAGAAACGCATGTCCAAACGTTTATCCCTATTATTTTCTATTGTAAAAAGCAAAAAAGATTGTTATCCAAAAAGAGAGGTATAATGCGTGACTAATTTACGTGTGAAATTAGTCTGCAAGCTCAGTTAGATCTTATTTCATTACGCCAGTGCCAGTATCTCGATAACGGTTTTCAAAAGATTCCCAAGGAGATAGGAAGGATTTCCTTTTGATATAGAAGTGTGATTATAATAGTTACCAGTATCTTAAAAAATTGATGATGACAACGTTAGCGAGGCAAGTATATTTAAAAGTTCCTTCGTGCCAATCTTAAATTGGTGAATAATGATAGACTTATTTCGTAAAATACAACGCTCTCAAGTTCTCAATGTTATCGCCCAGTAAGAATAAAAGTTTTTCATGCAAAAGCGATATAATAAAACAATAAATTAGGTGCGTCGAAGGAAAAACTAACGTACCAAAAGAATACAAAAATAACACCGTCACGTATTGGAACGATCAAGTATTAATGTTCATTTTTACCTGTGGCAACAATGTTTGTTTCAACAAGGGCAAATGTTAAAAGGTGCCACAGAGTAAAAGATACAGCATCCGTTATCCGCTGCTGTGTCTATTGTACCATATTCAAATAATTTTACATATTGAGTGTAAATAAAACATTTTAATAACAAAATTTAACCTACTTCAAATAGTCACCGAATATCAAGTTAACTGAAATATATAAAATAATGAAAATGCGAACGCGTAGTTGGGGCTTCTACGATAGACTTCCGTTTCTGGAAACAAGTGAATTTTCAAAATACTGCTTGAGATTTTTGGAACATATTGGTCTCTTTACGTATTATTAATCTACTTGGTCTATTTATATTGCAGATAAGGATAAGGTTCCTTAGGATAAGGTACCTTAGGGTAACTTTTACAAACTGAACGCCAATTATGTTCAAATCAGAACATAAGGATAACGCGATGAAATCACGAAACAGGAGGAATTAAAAAGTAAGAACTGGAAAAGGAAAACAGACAGAACACAAAATTACGAGACGAACACCAGTAGCTAAATGATAACTGTCCATAAATATCGGCCTCACGTATTTCGGTAAATGACATCCATTATTGGTATCCATTGAAAAATATTTTCATTTGGATACAAACCACGACAAAATAATACTGTCATAGAAATATCGATGTACAAATATTACATTATAAAAGTATCAGGAAACCCAATGAAGATAACTTCTAAAATTTGTTTAATAATATTTAACAGGGTTTTTTTTCAATAAGAATCCTTGTCCCCGAAATATTAGTCTCCTAAATAATTTCCCCAAAATAAGTTGTTATAAAAAATTATTTATCCCAATCAAACGACAACCTAACATGTTGTTTTATAAATTTATATTGTTACGTTTTTATTTATTGATGTTATTGTTATTTTTTTTTCTAATTACATTCATTGCCATTAGAATATTGACCACTCATTGGAATATTGACTACTAAGAAATTATTCGTTTTATACATAAATTAATTACGTAATATAAAAAACGTAATGAAAGTAATTAATTAAAATTTGTTTCCTTTATTTAGAATAATGTTTTATATTCTTAAAATATTTTTCCAAACTGCAACTAATTTATCCGTTACATTTCATCAGCAGATCAGATTCAACTTTCTTTGATTAGTCAAAATTTCTAAGTATGTGTTATATTTATAATCACATGTATTATAATCACATGTTATATTTATAATCACATGTATTTATATAATCGTATTAAACCATTTTCTACTATAGGAAAACCGTTCAATGTCATTTGTTAGTAATACCTTACAATATTAATCGTCAAAGTATTGAATCATAAATACATTTTTATTTTCAATTAAAAATACTATTCCCCATTAATGCAAATAATGTTGCCACCTGAGATAATTTTTAACATCATTTTATGTATATAGCGAAAAAGAATTTTAACAGCAACCACATTATTTAAAACCTTATTGTAAAAATTTTGTCAGCGTGCAAGTAAAAATTGTCACATATACCAATTTTCAGAAAAAGTTAGATTTAAACTTCAAAATATTCAAATTTCTTGTGACATATAAAAATGTTTATTCAATGGTACTCGATAATTACATCAATTATAATACAAATGAAATGAAAATTTTAGCATTTATAGTTTATCCTAATATAAACAGCATGTGCTGTTCCTCCGTTAACCCAAAACCCGGTTTGTCATAACTTTTTAAATGAAACTGTAATCAATCATTGATGGTATTGAATTGATCACACTCCGATCATTACGATCTGAAAGCCTCGTACTCATTATAAACGTTGAATGGGAAGAGGATCAAATTAAGAATATTTTGGTTCTAATTAATACATATTAAAATTATCAATGAACAAGAGCTCAATGTAATTATGTTTACATGACAGTATAATACGCAGGGCATTAAAACAAATATGAAGATTTTGATTTTACGTCCGAGGTAAATCGAAATATAAGCATATTATGAGTGTAATAATGACATTTAATTAAATGCAATTGCTTGCTGTAAATTGAAAATTAGCTCGCCTAATTAATCTCTATAACTAATTATTTTTATCCCTTTGTTGGTGAAAATGTTGAAGTTTATTCAAGCCTGCGAGCTCTTGTGCAGTCATTCTTTTCATTTCCAATATTTGAAAAGCCTAGGAAAATTAGAATAAATTACAAATAAATTCTAATATCAAAATAATTTTTCAAATTTTCAATTCGTGTTTAGATTTGATTACACGTATGTTAATAATTTGTTCGTAGATATAGAAGTAGAGCGAAAAATAACTATCCAGACTTTAAAAAAGAAATTCCTTACGACGCTAAATAACTAAGTCGACGATATATCTGTACTTGCTCCTAATTAAGCAAAAATAAAAATTGAGTATTTTTTTTCACAACAAACTTAGAGTTAAACATCTTAGAACGGGCTTTACTAAAACTATTCAAATATTTCATAATATACTAATTATATATTCCGATTAGGATCAATTCGGTGGTTTCATATTTGATGTTTAGAAATTTTTACTGACAATGGTTGAAATTTTACTGACAATTATAAAACTGTGTACAGGGCTTTTTAGGGATACATTTGAAATTAAACCGCTCATTGTTTAACTTAGTTAAGGTGTTTATAATAGTTTAAAACCATAACGTTTACTCAAATCAATAAAAATATATCACATTTGTTTTAAAGTATAAAAGGTGATATTGTGAGAAGAATGTGTATCAGAAACTATATTTATTTTGACAATTTTCAACGTTTTGTCGACTAATAATGCTAATAAATGTTGTGAAACTGGGAAAATTAGCATTTTGGCTTAGATTTTCTTATTATTGACACTACTATACCGTGTTTATTTAAGTGTGATGTAATATAATAGTATGTATTTAATAACACTTTACGATTAACTCAACGGGATTCAAAGTTAGCCGTTTCAAGCAACTGTTAGTGGCCTTAGTAATGTTCATTGTAACAGTTAATGGCCTTAGAAATGTTCATAAGGTGGTAAAAAAAGGAAATTTTTGTTTATTTGCTATTAAAAAGCTATTCTAGATTATGTTTAATTGGCTATTTTACATTTGATTAAAATTGTAATTCACTCCCTTTTGTCCTGGGCTTCGCTCTCATGTTGTCACGAATATATAACACTTTTTTTTTTCAATGAAATATATATATATATATATATATATATATATATATATATATATATGTATGTATATATATATGGACTTCTGTTGGGCCAATTACGTATTTGCCAGGTAAGTATTAATTCCAATATAATTTGTGCGGCATACCACGTGAACTGCACGATGGTAGTTTGAAATAGTCCAGGATTGCCATGTTAAACGAAACACATTGTTAATGTCGTGAAGTAATTAATCCAGGATTTGCCGTGTTAAATAAAACACATTATACTTCTTTCAAAAGTTCAATTAATTGGAGCGTATTAAGTTTTTCGGGCATGTATTTTTAACGTTTATATTTACGGGTTTACTGTACATTTATATTTACGGATTTACTATATATTTATAAATAATAGTCTTATTAAAAATAACTTAATTATACATAGTCTGCATTTTTATCTAAAATAAATATAGCAAATTTGCCAAATTTAATTGAAGTTCGTTAATCCGTTTAAGTTTGAAGGAAAGCAAGAAATAATTAAACTGGTAACATTTAACTTTCATTGTATTAGTAGAGATAAGAAATTGAAATAATGGCACGTGCAGAATATTCTTATTTCTGGATAATTTTTAAATATATTTCATAGAATTTCCATTTTGAAAAGCCAAACGTTTATAAATTTAAGGTCAATTTAAAAATTCGGAGTGTCATGCCGCTAGAATTTTTTTTCCAACTTGAACTAGAATAATTTTAAAAAAGAACGTCACTAATTTAGATACACATGAATATTATTCATCAGTTGTTCGAGAAAATTATAATATTTATTAAACATGCTTTAATTATCTGTGTATTTATAAACATGTATATAAATACACCTTATCGTGACTACGGATTTTTATATACAGAAATAACAACTTCTAACGTGCTCTAATAAAGTTGTGTGATGAAAAATTACAGCCAACAAATTTACCTTATACAAATTTACCAAATTAAAGTTATAAAAAAATATTACATTGTATAATAAAACTTTTGTCATTTCCTTAAATTATTCAATAAATCGTGAAAGTTTTCAACTTGTACATGAAAATTTGTTGTGTGCGTATGAAAAACTCAATTTAAACATTCAGCGGAAAAGAATTTCTAACATTAGCGGAATGGTTTCAACTGAAACTTGTTTTTACTTTCACGGCTTCTGTATTAACAAGAATATATTGAAATTAGTTAAGAAAAAATTACATTTTGTTGTTGTTGTGAATATTACATTTTTCTTCGCTAATTTTTTCTCGCAACTTGGTTTTTGGATGTTCTTGTGTTCGCGTGGTCGACTTTTTCTCGCAACTTTACCTTGATTCGATTTTCTTTTTTTATCATTTTGTTTGCCATGTAAATTGGTTTGAAATCATATTTTTAATTCTTGTTTTTGAATAAATATAACAAGACAAAATTCTAATCTTCAAACTTAATATGCTGAACAGAATAATATCATACAAGTTGTTTACTAATTTCAAATAGTATCGCCTGTGGCTGAAATTCAACCATTTGTGTCTGTAAAGTAACAAAATTTCCACTTGTTTTTTACAGAACGAATTTGTACGCATATTCATAATCCTTACCTTATCGCTATGAGAAAAATAGTGAAAAAGGACGGAGAGAAAGCAATATAATGATCCTTTTATATTAATAATCATTCTTACATTAAATTTAAAACTTCATTGCAAAAAACATTTTTCGTAAATACAATTTCATCTTTTGCCAAATGACCTTGTTCGCAATGAATCCCTAAAACATGTCAAACTACAAAAATATCGAACTCTACTTAATGCGACATATAACTGGTCATGTGTAAAAGTTGGTTGCATTAACAAAATTCCAACTTTTTCAAATGATTATCCCTGTAATTGATCAACTGTAATTGCAAATTCAGGAATAAATAGCAATTTCCTTTCAAACTCGAGTGATAAAATTATACTAACATAAGACAAATTTATACGCGGAATAAAAATTCACATATTAGTGCAATTCCAGTTAATCACATATAGACAGAAAATTCAAAAACTTTACTGGATAATTATTGATTTCATAATAATTAACACAAATAACTTGATTATAATTCACAATTAAATGAAACTATGTTTATTTCTACTTTCATTAATTTCTTTACCACGACCTAGGTTTCTGATTTAAGATGAAAGATTTTCTGATGAAAGATTAACTCTTAGGAACATCCAACAGCATTTATATGTCTCAAATACAATAGCGGAAGCCGGGTTTGTGCGGGTTTTTGTTATACAATATATCAGTATTTTAGTGAGGGTAATAAATTCAATTGTTGTTATTATGTGAGGTTGTAAAATGCAAATGTTCCGGGGTATGTAATAAAATCAAATGGAAGTTATTATCGGTAATATATTTATACAAAAGCAAGGGTATTTGAAAGTGAGGACAAGGTAATACCACTAATGCTACATATCTCCGGTTTTGTTTATTCATATATTTATTTATTTATTTTAATTTTTTTTCCTACATTTATATTTATATTTATATGTGTATTTGGGCTGAAACAATTTCAAGAGTACTGTAGTATCAATTTTGTTCAATGTTTGATTATAATTATAATAAATTGTTGCTTTATCTGGAATACTATTGTGTATATTTATATTTATTAAACATAAATTTTAATTTTATGATGCTAAAACAACGGAATTTAAAATGCGTTATATTAAAAGTTACCTGCAATGTTGCAACAACTATAATAAATTGTGTTATTGTGATCGCCAACTAATTGCTGCCGTATTTTAATAATATCATTGCTAAACTATGGGATTTACCTTGCTTTGCTGTTACCAATTTATATAAAATAATTAATAAATCCTAATTCGCGTGTTAAAACTTAATTTTTTTTTGTCATACTTGACATGTAACAAACTCGTTTCATCCTGTAACGCAATTCCAAGTAGTGTCGCACGTGATGCACGTGGAACTAATTGTAAAATTAATAAACGATCTGCGCATAAGACTATAGTTTACCGAAACAATTTATCTTTATTAGCTTCATCCGTGCAGAAATATCTACATTATCTGCCTGGAAATTTCGATACTTGAAGTGGACACATGGAAAATTAATCAGTGAAGATGAACTAATGTATTGGTCATAGTTACTATTTGCTGAAATATTGGCCACTAAACTTTGCAAAATAATGGAATGGGTAACTTAAACGTAAATATATATCGCGATCATAATAATATATGTAATAATCGTGTAAGGTTCCACCTTCAATTAAAAGAGTTGAAGCTATACCACTATAGTAAGCAACGAAGATTAAATGAATTCGATTTTTGGCTAATCACAGTTTGCATGAGTTTTTTTTCACATGTCTTATTAGTAAATAAGCAGAGCCAGTGTCATTATACTAAACTTTACGAATAACGCGGTCATTTATAGGATGCTGTTCTGAGTTCGATCCTTCGGAAATTAAATTGTAATTATTGTAGTCCTTCGAAAATTGTAATTCTTATTTGAATCCAAAGTATAAGCTTCAACAAATTCTACAATTCTACTAATTTGACATGTTTCACATGTCAAATTATGGTCATTCACAATGCCTTAAATTTCTAATAGCGTTCTTTTAAAATAAATTTTCCCATTGAATTTCCTTGGGAAATATTCTCAAAAAATATTTTGAACATTCCTAATAAAATTTTAAATTTATTGATTCTCGTGTCACTCAATTAAAATTTTTAGATAATTTTTTCTGCATCTCTCATACAAAGAGAATTTTGATTAAGTGCATTACATGGACCACGCATCACATGTTTTGCAACATATTCCTGTAATTGAGCAACATATTCACATAATTTGGTGTGTTAGAATATCTAGAATTTTCGCACAAATGACCCTATACCAATACCAACAATTCCAACTCTTTTATCATTCGCGTACAAATAGTTTAAAATGCGGGCACGTGGAAACATTCTTTTCGAAATTATATTGTTTAAATGATTATCTCAATTTAAGTATAAATATATTTCTTTATTAATAATTGAATTAATATTTTCATTTAGCCTTAAATACACGTACTTAAATTTTTAAACGAAAATTAGCAGATTTATCTTAATTAAAGTTTTTAATAATTGCCGGCCAACTAGGATTGCAAATGAGTGTAACAGATAAAATAACGTTTCCTAAAATATTGAATAATGGACATTGCGTCTATATAATATCGATGCATATTTCTTAGAAAACCATTAAATCAAGCCGGAAAAATAATTCTTCTTTCGACATTGACAGTATCATTCGGGATCAATTCTAAATGATCAGTTAAGTTATTATGCATTACTGTCTTTAGAGCAGAGTGATTTCGTCTCATAAAATGAAGTCTTGTACCCTCAATACATATATATATATATATATATATATATATATATATATATATATATATATATATATATATATCAACAATCCACGGTAAAATAATTTCTATGACTGAAGTAAAAGGTTAAAATTATCCCTAATTTAAAACCGATAGCAGGTAAGATAGTAATTTTATTTCTGGGCAATTTCACAGTGAACGTAGGACATACATTAGGAAATAACAACGGATATGCTAATGGATTCAATGGCAAATGTGAAACCGAGATGTTGTTGACTGTATCAATTGATTTATAAAAGAAAATCATATTTTGTTCGAATGGCGGCTCACCATCAAGTGTGCTAAAAATGCGCAACGTCAGTTTAAAATACATCATTATAACTTCACAGGTTAACATTTTGATTAACTGTGATAAGCGTACGAATTTGTATATATATATATATATATATATATATATATATATATGATAATTTTTATTCCAGTAAAAGAATGTACAGAATTATTAATACATTTCAATTGAATATAAATGTAACGCATTTTTTAATTGTGAGCTCTTAAACGATATTTTTTTATTACAGTAAAAGAATGTACAGAATTATTAATGCATTTCAATTGAATATTAATGTCACGCATTTTTTAATTGTGAGCTCTTAAACGATATTTTTTTATTACAGTAAAAGAATGTACTGAATTATTAATGCATTTCAATTGAATATAAATGTCACGCATTTTTTAATTGTGAGCTCTTAAACGATATTTTTTTATTACAGTAAAAGAATGCACAGAATGATTAATGCGTTTCAATTGAATACAAATGTCACGCATTTCATTGTTATTTATTTGATTGTTCAGCAGTCTACAGTTAACGGTAGTGTCAATATCATACAAATATAAATGCGTATAACATAGTGGATACCCATACGTAGAAGTCATTGCCCTGCTTTATGATAAAAAAATATCGTATATCTAAAAATTATACACTCCGCGCAAAACTGTGTCTGAAATTTTAGCTTCAGAACTGATCATAGCAAACGATATATTGTAGTTACGAATACCGTCGAAATAATTATTTGATTTTTTTATGGTTCATTCAGTTAAAGTAAGTCTTTTATACAGTGTATTAAAAATAAATTTGGTGTTATTGGCTGTAAATACACTTTTCCGTTGTATTATATTATTATTTTTTATTATTATTATTATTATATAAAATTGGTGTTTATATTTCAGAATTATGTTTTTTAAGATTAATTTACAAATTAACTTTTATTATTGTTAAAATCTAATAATATTTCATGCTGTGTGTACAATATATAAGATAGTTTTATTACATTAGATTAAAAATGTTCGTCTACGACTATGGGAAAATGTAACATAGTTCTAACTGTATTTTACACATATGATAGATTTTTACATTTTACTATCTTGTGTCCGCGGCTTCAGCTATAACGCCTTTGATTAAGGTAATGGAATTTTCAAGAAAATTTAGGGATCTTGAGATACGTAAGCAACCTTTGCGTTCTTGTATTGGTACATTGTAGTAACAAATTTTGATTTTACTTTAGTAAAAAATACGAGTTTCATCTCTTACGAATTGTGCTATCCCTCAAAGTAAATTTATATTTTATGTTAATATGAATCATGAACTATTTTTTACCAAGTTTATAGGCGTTATTAATTAACAAACATCGAAACATATTTTGCGCGATGTTATATTTTCACACGAGCGCAACTGCATTACTCCGCCATACAAATTCGTATTGAAAATTTGGTAGCAATTGGCAAATGAATAGATAAATCACTTTTCCCATTTGCATAATTAGACAGGATTGCATAATATTTTGGGTATTGTTTTTATTCCGTTACTTTTATTTGGTGATTTGTGTGATTATGTGAGTAATTCTTAAAATTCGATAGCAATTGTTTCGTTTAAGCATTATTTTAAATTATTTGCTCCCTATGCTCCCGCTAGTGTGATTTTATAACTTGAAATTATCTAAATACAAATGTTATTTCACCTACATATATAATAATAGTTATTATAAGATCAAAGATACTCGCTATTTCTAATTTACTGTCGTAAATATTGGAAAAGGAGGCAACCTTGACTTTCGTTTTATTCCATTAAACTTTTGGAGTTAGGTAATTATTAACGATAGGTTCTGTTAAGCAAATGCAATTCCCATCTATATTGTCTGTGATTTTGTAAATAAGGTAATGTAGAACATTTAATCCGTGATTTATGGCATATTTGGGTTATATCACGAAAACATCATATATCATATGAACATATCACAAACAGAGTGCCTGCACAAAAATAAATAACCATTTTTTCCAAATGCCACCGAATAATGTGAAGTATCATTAAAGTTTGGCTTTGCAAGAAACAATATAGAATATAAAAAGAACGTTTGACAAAGCACGAACGAATGTGCTCAGCACGCATTGTTTGATAAAGTCGAGTCATGAAATCCTTATGGAATGCGGGTAGAGTTGGACGGTGCTAAAAAAATAACTGAAAAGTCAGTACGCTGTTATTATATTTCATATATACTTTGTGTATGGACGTTAAATGAAACTAATGTAAGTCTAGAGTATTTTTACGATATTTATACCGTATATAAAAGTGCACACATTGCTTTATCTGTCACTTTTATTTATAATAACTATAGGTTTGCATCCCTAAATAAGCCTTCATTTGTTCAGTCCCCTATTAGACCTGATTAGTTATGTTAACGTGATTTATTCGATTTCTGACACGAAGATTAAGATCTCTTTCCAGTTATCCCAAACTGCTTATTTAAAAATTATTTATTTACGTTATACTTCGTTCCTTTGTTCTTTCTTAAGTTTTTAACCTTCGGATATATCACTTATATATAAGATTAATTTGTATTGCAATGCATTAAGTTATATTTGCCTATCAGTATTTTGTACACAATTAGAAAATGCGTTCTGAGAGTTGATATTTATCACCTATCAGATTGTTGATATTTATTATGAAAATTAAGTAAAAACCTATGCGAAATGAAAGTGTAGGAAAAATGTATTAAAAGGAATTTCTGTATTTAATAATTAAATTTGGGTAATAAAACCTTGTAACGTTTCGTAAATTCCAATTTTCCCGTAATATTACATTTTTTAAATAGTTAATGTCAATTAATAAAATATGTAAAACTATCAATACTTCCTTGTATTATGAAACTCTTAGTATATCTTCAAACTTCATTAAAAACCTCGGTGTATGGTATAATTAAATTAATCGTTAATATGTTATAAATATAGAAATAAATATACTAATATATCGATTTTAATTCAATACACGTTCTCCGTACTTATTTTTATCTTCATGGCAATTTCGACACAGAAAATATATATTTGAAAAAAGTAAAGTTACCATGGAACCTCATAAATAATAGCAAAATTAAAATGTATGTTAACAAGGTAGATTTCATCTAAAGGCGTATGATGTGAAACGGTATAAAGTATCTGTAGTTAAAATAATACTTTTCTGAAAACAAAATAATACTTGAATTTTGTAGTTAGTATTCAACTAATGGTTGTTGGGCGATTGATGGGATTAACTATTATTTTCAAGATATTTTCAAGTAACTCTCTTTCTATGATCGGTTCTCAAACACATACACTAAAGATGAAAATTTTAACTTAGCTACGTTTAGTTGTTTAAAACGTACAATATAAAAAATAGCTAATTTAATTATTTCAACTTTAGGAATGATTGCGGCACCCCATTAAATTACATGGAAAAGCCCGTTTGGCATCGGTGTATGTGTTAGTAACGTACGTTACGTACTTCTTTTTCGTCATCTTCCCTTTTTTGAGTTATTTATGTTGTATAACAATTTTATTTATATTTAAAATGTTGTCGTTTTGAAATTTTAATTCCATATAATAATAATAAAGAAGTTTTGTAATCCTATATGTATATTACATGTGAATATCTCGCTCATATGTTGCATTAATTTATCGACTTACTTGCGACATAAATAAATTTTCCTTATTTTCCCACTTGGAAAATTCATTGGTTTAGATTATTTAAAGACAAGATCTGAATAACTAGAGTTATAATAATTTGTCTTTAGTGAAGTGAAATGTTGAATTGACAGCTGAAAAATGGGAAACGTCGAATGGAAAATAAAATATTTGGAAGATTTTCCTAAATTTTTAAAAACTTTCTGGATACATGCTACTTAAGAATATAAATAAATTCTAAGATTCTTTTAAAATAACTTTTTTGGACTAGAATATAACCTAATCGACATATATGCATAATTAAAAAAGTCAAGTAATATAAAACTTCCTCCATAAAACTTCCATTTAAACATTTTTGAGTGTAATTATTAGAATATTTGCGAGTTAACAAGCTTTATTACTATACTATGTTTCAATTTTCTACTTTAAAATGTTAAGACCTTTTAGGGTTCCGTTTCCATGCATGCATTTAGAAGACTTAACAGAACAAATATTATTTATAACCAAAACGTCGTCCTAACATCTGGCATTCACGACCAGATGACGTACCTAATTTGAGTTATTGGAATAATGTGTGTCATTAAGATGAATTATGCAAATAGGTGACAAATAATGTAAATAAATAAATTAGTGGGGATCGGATCGGCGGTTATTTGTGATTGATGTGACTCAACATCTGATCAAATAGGAAAAGAAATGGTCTATTAAGTATAGATGCATTCCATCAACTGTTTTAGCTACCGCGCGATTTTAATTGTAACTTAAATGACTTTCGTTTGGTAGTACAGAAATAGAATAAAGTTTTCAGTCGTTACTTGTCCAAAATATTGATTAATCAGTGTGTATCGAATAAAACTATTCATTAAAAACAATGCAATATAAATCTGTTTTAACATTTGAATTTTTTGGGGGTTGTGAAATTGTAATTCCTTATAATATAATAAAAGGAAAGACAGGAAAAAAAGGTTTGGGTAGATAAAAAATTATGTTATTTTTTAAATTTATTGTAACAAGATTTATCCGAATTAATTAAAATCATAATAATAGCACATATCACATGGGTTTAAAAAAAAGTGTGTAACTAGCACTGATAAATTCGAGGTCAGTGCTACAAACCTAATTTTACGGGAGAGTTAAAATAAATTATAACTCTTATATTTATTGTTATATTAATAAACAACTTTTTGGTCCAGAACTGTGGCTTTCCATTGGTTGATTCTTCAATCAGCCAACTGGTAGGAGTGCCCTTGTGGGAAACCTCAATTTGGCTACTTTTATATTTTACGCAGTGTGAACTAATATTTCTTACGCGTTATCACACTATACCCGACGATATGATAAATAAAAAAACACATAGATATAATCTGAGTGGAAAGAGTTATTTTAACATTATGCAGAGTATTGTAACTATATTCTCAACAAAATGCCGTATTTCAGTAAAATTTATTATAACTGTTACTCTTGACTAAACTGGACATAAACCACAAAAAAAGTTGGAATCCAAATTATCTTTACAATAAATTAATCTATATCTGCTATTATACTAAAATTTTCAAAATATGGACAAAAATAATTCGTATCAAATTTAAAGGACTTAGCATACTCAAATACACAGAGGGTGATTTTCTTTCAATTAGGGCAAAATAATTTGTTTAAAAATTTTACTTTTGAAGCAACGAGTTGTACTTTTATGGGTCGTGTTTTTTCAGTGTTGACTTAATTAACTACAAATGAAATTGAGTTCACTAGCGTTTACTTAGTGAGAGTTTGTGTCGTGAAATAATAAAACTAATACATGCCAACTCTTTATTTTAGGATATATTTGTTTATTAATGATTATGTTGGGTGTACTGATGTTATTTTCATGATTAGTGACATGTTTGATGGGATTATTTTAAGTTTTATTTGGAATAATCGGATCCGATTAAGATTTTTATTAATATATCTAATAGAAACATTAGGCTATTACAATTGTTTGAGAAATAACTTTATTATATTCAATTAATTGTCATATAAATAACTCCCGTTTTTTCAAATTAGTGCTGCGTTTTACTAAACGGGAAAACAGTAATTATATTTCAACTGAACATTTTTCTCTACAACTTAATTACTATTTATTTTATACACTATAATTTATCTACACGATCTATAAAAATAACGTCCTCCATTACTTTTAATCTACAATATTCAAAATTGATTGCAATTGGTACATTAGCAAATTGTTCAGAAAAGTAAGAATTTCTTTCAGTGAGTAAAATAAAGACCTCAACAATGGATCTATGAAAAATAGGGATGTAGGAAAAATATCCCAAATCTCCTCTTTGCGCTTGCACTAAAATTAATCGAATCCCCGAATATTCTGCACACAAATACTGATTTTACCTTATGTTAAAGTATAAAAGAACACTTCGTTCTTTGTTACGATAAAACTTAAAACATATATTTTTAATTCCTGCATTAAAAGGAATTGAAATATTTCTTCACAAATTCCCAGTAATTTGTTCTCAAAACGACAAAAACTTCTTTTGGTGGATCCCAAAGAATGTCTTACCGTCATTTGATATTATTATGATTATTGAAGTGGCAAAACTAGTGACAAATTTCAGGTTCCTCTACCGTTTGATTAAATAGCTCCTAACTCGCTTTTTTTTCATTAATTTTTTACTACCAGTTTTGAATTAATCTATGCTTCATATAATTTCACCAAAATTATTAAATTGAGTTGTAGATAAATAACCTATTTAGTAAACGACCCGCCTAAAATTTAAATTTCTGTTGCCACTATCAGATACTAAATTTTTAGGAATTCTACTTGTTTTTTTAAATGTCTATTTGATATTATAGACCTGTTTAAAATGTTAATTAAAATTTAAAACAATCAAATCAATTATAACTGTTTCATCATTCATTAAATAAAAAGATGTATGTTATACCTTTTAAAAAACCCAAATTTTGAAAATAATGAGGAAACAAATTTACTCGAATGGAGAGGAAACCAACTTTATATATGCATTTCTAAAGGGTAATCACCATAATTTAACCACTCAATTATGAGCTTTTAAAAATCATAAGTATCTGAGTTACATTCTCAGGTCAAAGCTACTTATGAATTGAAATGTTAAATGCATTAAAAATTAATTTACTCCGGTGGCTCCGGAATTATTGTTCAAGTGTGGTAAATAACTTCTCCTAAGCACACATTACGTGACCGTAGCTTGACAAATGAGATGAAATATTCATATTAATATTTCCTAAAACTAAAATTAATGAAAGTTTCAAACTCGTATGCAAATTGTATAAAGGATAAATCATAGTCGTCACTACGATCACTGCATTCCGAGCAATATGAATAAAATAATATAAGAATGAAATAATATTTCTAAGTAGAAAAGTGTGTGCTAATCGTACTTGGCTTTGGAAGAAAATTGCTACAATTAAGTCTACAGTTATCCTTAAGTCGATTTGTCATGCAATGCAAAAATAATGTAAAATGAAAGTATGCTTGTTACTTTAAATTTACTTATTTTAGTATTCTTTTTTTTTAATTCGGTATCCATAATAGTGACATATGATTTTGCAAAACTCACGTTTCCCCAACGTATGAAACCTTTCTCTATAAATACAAGACACAAAAAATTAAGGGCTTTGCAGCTCTATGAAAGGTTCAAGTGATGTGATTATATTAAGTTATGTGCAAAAATTCAATCCAATTTAGTCTGCGTAAAAAAGTTTTGTGAGGAAAATCCAATTTTTCCTTTAATTACTATTACAGTTAAATGAAACTACGTAGCAAAATTTCGAACATAATTAAATATTTAAGGGTGGAATATATATATATATATATATATATATATATATATATATATATATATATCTATATATATATATCTATATCTATATATATATATCTATATCTATATATATATATATATATATCTATATAGTACAGTAGATTCTGTTAAAGGTGTAACGTTATTATTAACATTTTTTAAATACTTGTAACATAATATAAAATATTAGGAAAAAATATGCTCTAAAAATATTGCTGGATTGAAATTGTAGCAACATTTTTTCAAGAAAGATATAATAAATATTTTCGAGTAGGGTTCCAGAAAATCCGTTGCTTTCCATATACATAGTCGCATCTTTCTCTATACCCGGTCAAATGCAGGATTTTTTTAAACACTAGCATTGTAATCTATACTACTGTCATAGAATTTTGTTAAACAGCCAGAAAAAAATTAAATTTTGAATAAAGTGAAGGAAAGAATATTTTCATCGATATAACCTCAATTAGAAATAATTATATTGACTACACTGCTAAATCTAATTCTGTAATACTGTAATAGTATTGAATATATTTGGCGTTAATTTTGTAGAAATTCATTATTCACAATTAAATGAAACTACGTGATGTAGTATTATTTCTACTTTCTTTAATTTCTTTACCACGACCTAGGTTTCGTTGTATTACAACATCTTTAGTTGGGATATTAGCAAAGATATATCCCACCTGAAGATGTTGTAGAGAGAATCTTTGCTAATATCCCACCTGAAGATGTTGTAATACAACGAAACCTAGGTCGTGGTAAAGAAATTAAAGAAAGTAGAAATAATACTACATCACGTAGTTTCATTTAATTGTGAATAATGAATTTCTACAAAATTAACGCCAAATATATTCAATACTATTACAGTATTAATAGGGTGAAGATTAATAAAAGATCATACACTATTTTTCTTACTTTCCGGTAAGATCAGAGTTTTTCCATGTATTATAACCCTAAAATATATATAGCCTTAAAACCTTCTTTTAAACTTGAGTATAATTTGAAGTAAAACCATTTTTTTACCATATATTCAAAAGATTCTAGCAAACATTTATAGTTTCTTATAAATTATTAAAAAGGACATATTTTAAAACATGTCACCAATAATTATTATAAATTATTAACTAATATGAACCGCTAACAAAATTGTCACATTTTCCATGAGCGTGGGCTGGTGAGGGGTCACTTTTTTTTTAATATCCCTATGATATTTAGTGATAATATATTAATTTAAATAGTGAGATTTTAAAATTTTAGTGAAATATAAACGTTCAAAATTAATTAACAAAAATATTTGGTACAAAACTATTTGATCACGAAACACTGTCGCATCTTCTCCTCACGTGGAAGAAAGCAAGATTTTTTTAGTAATCTCCATCTAAACCCTAATAGTCTATAGTAAATATAATCAAATAGGTTATTCCTATTTTCAATAAAAATTTTGAACATAAAAAGATAAAAAAATTATAATTTAATACACTTCATTACCGTAAAAGAGCTTGTTACTGTATTCAACATACAAATCTCAATACATTTATCGACATCAGAAGGAAACAAAAGCATATTTCATTATGAAAATGTTACCGAACCCTCGTCGCTCGTTAAAACTTTTGCAAATTTGTAGTCAATTGACTATCTTCAGTATAGAGTTTCGAACATGTTAATTGTTTCATTGCGGCTAAAGAGAATCATTGTAATTCTATTTGATTAGGGATAAAATGGTAATTGAATTTGGAAAATGAAATATGAATTAAGAAAATGTTTGATTTGGTAAACGTTTTAGAATAAAGTTATACACTCGCAATCAGAAACAATTTAATATTTTAGGCAAATTTATAATAGATAGCAAATGACTTTTTGTCATTGCATTGCATACAGTATTTTCTTACGATGTCTCTAAACGTGTCGATGAAATATTTTATTGTTGATTTTATCTTTAAGAAATAGTTGTTAATATTTTTTGTCATAAATCGAATAGAAATTGAAAATTATAACTTGCATATATCCTATTCTAATTATAATGTGTAAATGTATTCGTGAATATTTCAGACTACAATACAAAAGTAGCAGATATAGCGCTTGCCTCTTTCACAATCGCAAAATAAAATTATTGTTAGGTAGCAAAATTTCGAACATAATTAAATATTTAAGGGTGGAATATATATATATATATATATATATATATATATATATATATATATATATATATATCTATATCTATATAGTACAGTAGATTCTGTTAAAGGTGTAACGTTATTATTAACATTTTTTAAATACTTGTAACATAATATAAAATATTAGGAAAAAATATGCTCTAAAAATATTGCTGGATTGAAATTGTAGCAAAATTTTTTCAAGTTGAAAATAAAGAAAGATATAATAAATATTTTCGAGTAGGGTTCCAGAAAATCCGTTGCTTTCCATATACATAGTCGCATCTTTCTCTATACCCGGTCAAATGCAGGATTTTTTTAAACACTAGCATTGTAATCTATACTACTGTCATAGAATTTTGTTAAACAGCCAGAAAAAAATTAAATTTTGAATAAAGTGAAGGAAAGAATATTTTCATCGATATAACCTCAATTAGAAATAATTATATTGACTACACTGCTAAATCTAATTCAGCTGGCAAAGTTTTAAATATTTCCAGTCACTTCTTTAGAGTTAGACCTTAAGGAAAAATGTAACCCTTATAAAATCACTCACCTTCTGTCCATATCTCCATAAGAGCCGTTTTATTCAGAAACCGCTTGACGTAAAACTTGAAATTTGGCACAGTAATAAAACTTATTAACCCACACATGTTCAAAAAGTGTGTCCAATAAATTAATGAAATGAATTGGAAATTCGTACACATAAATAAGAGTAACTCCTAATGTGATTTACTTGGAGCCATCAGTAATAAAATATTTATGTATAATATAAGTATTTATTAACCTTAATATTATAAAATGAACAGTAATATTATAAGCAGGAACGTACGATTACTAGGTACTTCGCAGGACAACGATAAACAATATTTGATTAACTCCGCTTTGGTCTAATTGCACCTCTGAGACCAAATATCGGAGTACGAGTACATTCTCTGGGGGGGTATTTGTTTGCCGCATAACTCCTCGCAGTATCGGTACGTCACTCGAATGCTGTGTAACGACTATATCTGTACTGGTATATCTGCTATCTTTTTACGAATAAGCACAATTCAAGTGGTTAATATAACTTAAGATTTATTAACATTAGGCTAAAATAACTTTATTGCAATCACGCGAATAAGTTTTTCATATTGTATATGTTTACGCTATGTTTTTATTAATTTAGATTTTTATAAGAAACAACATTTATTTATTTTATTTATTTAACATTTTATCTAGATCTTATATTAGCACAAAACCACTATCAATTTAAATCCACCGTTAAGTATCGAACAAAACGACAATACAAGAAACATTTGTAAAATCTGAGAAAAAAGTAGGTGTTTGAATGTTATTCATATACGGGGAATGCTTTTTATGTATGTAAAATTATAGTCCACTATATTACAGGCTGAATCATTATTTTAAATTGCATATGTTTTGAACTGCTGAACTGCAAAAGGCCTATGCTGACTAAGATGATCTCTCAAGTTAGCAAGGTCACATGTCTATATCAAATGATTCGTCTGTTTATTGTTTTTTAAAGCATATTGATTCTTTGTTTGCTAAAGCATATTGACAAAATACGTTATTGTGTTGTTAACACTAAGCTAGATTAGATTTTGTTGAAGACTAATTATTGTATACCTTTATATTTAGCAAATGGTTTAAAAGTAAGTTGAAAGCTATAATTTTCTTGAAAATAGTACTTTCGTTTGGAAATTTCTTTGAATATGTTGTATTGAATATAGCTTCTCTTATAAATAAATTATTAATTATTTTAGTTATTCTATTTCAAGGTATTGATGAAGTAACAATTTTGATATTACAATGGTATTACCTCTGCTATTCGTTTTTAATTTACTATAGCCAGACCACATCCGAGATATTATCAGGAAATACTAAGATAAATTTATATGGGAAGAAATAATAACCGACTTCAAAAATATAAACTACGTGTCTTATAAACAAAATTAAACAGTATGTAGAAATATTATTGAAATATATCTTGCAAAAATTAAACAGTATGTAGAAATATTATTGAAATATCTATTGAAATTATCTCGTTGCCCGTAGTGTCTAGAAAAGTCTGTGAAATAAACTACAAAGTTGATCATTGCTTATATGTTAGAATACTAATGGTTGGTTAGAATACCATGGTATTTACGGAGAAAATGTGTTAATAGATTGAACATGTCAGTCATTTTTGTACTTTCAAAACGAGGAAGGGGATAAAAAAATCACCAACGGTAGCAGTTAGAGATCGGATTTTAAACAGACGGAATCACATTAAGGGGAAGTGTGGGTAGAGAATTTTTATAAAGTTGGATTACAACATTTCTCCGCATTTACTTTTAAAAATAAAAACCATGAAGTACGAATATACGCACCACGAAGGTTCGAACGAACGTCCGCACCCCGAAGGTTCTAAAGGTACACATATAGGCACTTATAAACATTTCAGAGTACATTGCATATCTATTAAATTCTTTACGAAGATTAATTTTTCACAAAATATTTTACCTTCCTTAAGCGTAAAATCATGATGCATATTTCAAAGATTATGTGATCTTGGATAATCGCTTACTTCTCCTCTTATCTTGCAGTCTGGTTTTATAAACTGTTTTTTTTTGTAATTTATGGGTGAGTTTTTTTGGAAGTAACGAGGCGGGGAGGGAATTCCCTATTTTCGCATATTTTTGAGAATAACTTTTCAACGATGTAATACAAAATTACGGTTTTTGTATTCGACATGTTATGTGTTATGTCTTTAAAATAACCATATAATACATAAGATTATAAAAAAAACATTTGGTGTTTTATTTACTCCCTATTCAATTCTTATATATTTAAAAAAAAGAGCTAGTACAAAATATGTGGATTGAGATGTCAAGTTTGTACGTCGGATGGTTTCTAAGAAAGTCAGCTGTGATATATAGGTAGACAGACACGTGGGTGCCCTTGTAACAGTTTGGTTTTCTTTTTTTATTTCTGGGTAGGGAACCCTAATAAGGTCACAGAGGATATAAAATAGCGACGTTCGGTTTCTCCCTCACTCGTTATAATGCTAAAGGATTTTTTCAATGGATAGTTACCTGAGACGAAAAGTGAGCAGTAAATAAACACATACAACAACAAATAGTCTGCAATAGCGAACAATCATCAGTATTGGCTTCTGTCTAAGAAAAATGTTTCCATGAATATATGGGCATGTAGCTTTCATCATAATGGTAAGAGGCCATATATAGCTGTGGTCACCATGCCAAATTAAACAAAATTTCTTGGTAATTTTTATCACATCAGCATTAATCTTTGAATCTTGCTTCCACAGACTATCATTTATTCCTTTGTCTTGGAAACATGAAAATAAAGAGCGATATGGAATAAACTATAAGAAATTAATTAAAACATGACTCAAATGTTCTTTGAAATAGTCTCACCGAATGCGTTACATTTTTTTGTGCAATTGGTAAAATAAATTTTAATAGTTCAAGAAATATCCCTTTGAATATCTATAATGTATTACGAAGCGCATCTATTTGCAAAGAAATATACCATTAATAAATTATTGTAGGAAGAAATTTGTCTTCCTTCAGACCACTTTATCTATATATTATGTTTTTTTTTTCTCTATATTTTATCATAGCACTGGATAAGCAGCAAAGAAACTTGTTTCTCGATAAGCCATATGTGCCGCATTCCCAATGTGCAAAAAATGAACTTGCTAATGGAGCAATAATTTGAACTAACAAGTAATACCGCCCACGAGCCATACAATCGCGGATTTACCCGCTATTGCTTAAGGAGTTAAAGAGAAAAAAATTCTTCAAATTAATTCTATATTTTATAAGTAAGCTAATAAATATATCAATATCTTAGAGAACATTGGCACAAAAACGAAATGAGTCTGTCTTCATTTGACCTCTCTTATTAAATAGGTATATGTTTTAAAATTTGTAGACCTACCCTAAGATTTTACATGCTTTATAAAATGAATGAAATAAGTAGTTGGAATAAAAATGCATGTTTTTTTTTTATTTTTCCATATTTTTTTAATTTAGACTATCAAATTCTATGAAAAAAATAAGTTCTGACTTCTTATTAAAGTAAATATTAGAAAAATCAACTAACCATATTATTAAAGAAACAAATTACTTTTCACCACATTTACTTTATGCTTTACAAAAAATTATTACAAAAATAAATAAAATGTTCATTGCACAATAATTTTGCATATAAATTTTTCCTTCTCCCTTTCGGCCCTTTTTTCGTTCTCCTGTTTTTCTTAGAAAGATACATGGCGAACATATCTTCTAGCTCTAATGGAGTATAACCACTCGTAAACTAAATATACCTTTAAATGTATTTACTCAATGGAGTGTTATGTATTTAATTCTGGATATCCAAAATGTACAATTCTAAATCGGTGATGAAATTTATGCCGAATTCAATACAGTTCGTTATATTTTTTACTCTTTTTAATTACTCTTGTTTTATTTATACCCTGACGAACGTCAAAAACAAATGAATTACAAAATTACTTTGGCCACTATAATAATAATTATTAAATTCCATGATAATAATAACTATTATCATGGATTTTTGATAAAGGTACAACATATATATAATCCGGCCCAGCTAACTCGAGGGAATCTGCATTCATACAATGTGATGTTAAATTAGTTGTGAATGGTAGCGGGAGCTAATGCTTAGTGATATGTAAACGTACATCTAGTTTTAAGTACTTATATTTCTACAGATTTCCTGACGAGTCAGTGAATGAAACGGCTTAATATATATATATATATATATATATATATATATATATATATGTGCGTGCGTGCGAGCGCGCGTGTGCGTGTGTATAGAGGGACATACGTAACCATTGCCGGAAAATATCTATAATAAGAGACGAAAATGAAATAGGCATACAATAACCTTTAACAATTTTTAATAACTTAAAGTATATATTTATTTTGAAACTAGATGCTAATAGAAACCATATCTATGGACGTATATATTGAAATGTATTTTTGTATGGTTATTATTTACATCAGGGAATGAAAACATTTTCTCCAAATAATTATTTGTAGGATTGAACACATATACTTTAGGCGTTGAAGTGGATAACATTTATGATGATTCTATTTAAAAAAAACCAATATTTTATATATTTATAATATAAAGCAATTTATGAATACTTTTTATAGTAATACAATCCCTCCGTGTTTCAATTTACTTAAATTACATAAAAAACTGAAGGATACTGAAAAATTCATTCCTTTTCAAAATCTTACACTGTACATTTTGAGCAAAAATAAATCCATTAAATAAGAGTGAAATTCAGAGGTTCACTATATTTGTACTATGATGGTCCCGATTACGGGATTCTCACGACGATAATTTGTCTTAATTCGTATTGTTTACTATTTATAAGGGCTGTTGTTATTTTTCACAATTAAAATATATTGCGAATCTAACACAAATATACTTAATTGCCTATATGTATGGATCAAAATAAATTTGCATCATGTTTTTACTAACTACTGTTATCCTCTCTTCTTTGCCGATTTTGTTATATGTTGTTGCAAAATGAGGGACTAGAACGGCACTGCATAACGCTTTGGAGACATCTAGCGAAGAAGACGCCTAATCATAAAATATAACCAGACATTACTTCTTGAATTTTAAAATACTTCTTCAATGATACCCCATTCAATATAGTCTGGGAAAAAAACAATTCGTATCCCCGTCGTTATCATCGTTTCGATGCGTGGAGAGGTATTTAAAAAAGTTTTTTCTTATTAAAATAAACTAAAAAACGTAATTCTTTGTAAATCTTTTGTAAAATTTAAATATAGTCAGATATGAAAAAATTATAAGGTTTTTTTTATTAAGTTATAGTATATCAAAAACCCGTTAGGGTTTGATTTTTTGATATCCTATTGGTTATTATAAAAATGAATCAGTCGAACACTGGTATAAAAATTATTTTCTCTAAATAGATTATATTTAAATTGAATCTAAAATTACCGTATAAAAATTATCATGTTTAATTTTCATTTTCATTGTTTTTAACAAGTTCCGCTTCCAAATTTACCCGTAGCTGGAGATATTCTCACATCGAGATGAAATGAAACACGAGATGAAACTATATTTTTACAAGTTAGCTTTTACACCTGAATTTTTATTTCTAAATATATTGAAATTTGAAATTATCATACCTTGATTTCCAATTATGGCCTGAATCAATCATAGGTATATCAATTGCATAACATTCTGTTAATCGTTTTGTATTTTTATACACCCTTGCCTACTTCTGTGGTCAATAAGAAACATCAAGCACACGTATCATTTGTGAGTAACGAGAGCCGACCGCAGCTGTCAAGTGGCCTCTGAATATTGAATAATGGGAGTCATTAGGAGTCACCTCTTTAATTGATAACAGATATATAAAGGCGTTTCAAAAATCTTCTACTTGATTTATCAATAATAAAATTTGCCATATACCGCAGACTATATACACACACCTCTTTAATATATTCCAGGTGATGTACATATGTTAAATTATGGTTGGAATATACGATCGATATTGCCAAATAGCTATTAAATAAAAAAAAAAGGTTTTTGTCTTGAACGAGTTTGGTATATTTCACTTTGAAATAAAAGCACCTTGGTTTGCACTAATGGCCTAAATCAATCATAAGTCTATCAATTGAATGATATACAGTAAATCCTTTTGTATTTTTATACATCCTTGCGTACTTGTATGACCGATAAGAATCATCAATCACACGTATCAGTTGTGAGTAACGAGAGCCGATCCCAGCTGTCAAGTCGCCTTTGAACATTGAAAAATGAAAGTCATTAGGAACTTCTCAATGTCATCCTTTCATAATGCGGCGTGAATTGGGAGAAGCGGTAAGATAATTGCGAGTTGAGTAAACTGTTATTATTTTAACATAAGAAAAGTGCTGTGAAGCTATTGTTTAAGATCTTACCTGTGTTTTACAAGAGAGATTTATTGGCGTGAACTTTAGATCGCTGCGGAAAAACACAAATCATTTACTTGCGTTATTTTTTTTTAAATTAATTAAGACGATAAAATTATTTGTGTGATATTATTTTATATACGTATAACAATACATCGGTATTTACATGCAATATATATTTTGTATTGTTTAGTACTCTGACGCGGTTTATCTTCCTTACAGTCATGAATCGTTATTATTTTCTATACGCGTATTAGTTTTTATAGTTAAATTATGCCAAATTTTAATACGATGGAGCGGAAATACAGGCTTGCTGTCGATATCACTAATTTTAACGGTTTATATTTTGCTTTTCAAGTAGATAACAAACCAGGTAAATATATGCGTCCCATCTCGTATATGAATCCCATATTGTCGAAAGATCTTTCGAAAGGTGAATATAGAATCGAATGCTTTGGAGATGTCAAGGAACGCTGCTAGGCAGTCATCATTTGAATTTTTTGTTCAATTATATATTCATCCCATATTAATTCAATCCATTTCTCGTACAATTTTTCGTCTATAAAATTATATTAAATCACATTTTACTTCCAAACAGCATGGCTGTTTGCCAAAAAAGCCTACGTCAATATGTTTGGATACGTAATAGATGTGGCTAATGCTTTAAATAAACGAAGGTAAGTCGATTCTTTTTACACTGATATCAATAAATTTTTAATAAAGTAAGTCAAGAAATTTTAATATATAAATTGTAAGTATCATATGATGACTTGCTGTGATGGATTCAACCATGTTTGGCACAAAAGGAAGTATGGCGTTATAATTAATGGGTTCTCATCTAGCGAACGTGAGTCAGAGTCTGGCGTCTCACAGGGCTCTCACCTAGGACCACTATTATCCGGTATTTCTGTAAATTACTTAATAAAGGAACACTTTCATGTTAACCATCTGATGCTCACAGACGATTTTAAAATTTAAAACCAATAGAAAATTATTAAGATATTTTAAGACTCAAAAAGATCTCGGCTTTTTTTCACTATGGTGTTTTAGGGACAAAATAAAATTAAATGCTAATAAATGTTCCCATGGAGAATTTTCCACTCGTTATCAAACATTTAATAGCAGTATAAAATTGATTCAACAAGTGGCCACTAAAGGTCTAGAAATAATTGTAGATGATAAACGAGAATACAAACAGTGTTTAAATTTTGCTTTGTAAAATTCACTTATGTAGTTAGCTCTAATACCAGTAAATGTCGTGGAACCAAATTTTAAGAAATATTCTAACCGAATCAAGAGTTCAAAATTCACTTTTGTACCGCATCCACTACGGAGTAGGATCGACAATAATATTTAAATGAAACACTCTACCCCAACAAAGAAATCGTAATGACTGCATATTCCTCTATAAGCTTATCAGTAGTGCAGTTGAAATCATTTCATTTCATCAGTACTTTCAATTTAAGATTTCATGCAATAACTTTAGACCGCGTGAATATCGTCCGTTCTCTGTATAAAGTATTGAATCAATATAGGGCTTTGTACTACATTAAATATACTAAACAGAACTCTAAATAAACTTATATCAACTGTGAATTTTTTTGAGTCCTCAACCTCAGCAATTAAAAATAAACTTATTTAGAACGACAAAAACAAGTAATTTCGAGAACGGACAAAGTAGTATTTATAATACTTCAATCTAATACATTTATCAACTTCAATTGTTTTATTCTAAATTATTGACTGTGTGTGTTATTGATTAATTTTTTTCTTGATTATTGGTTTAATTTACTTTAATTAAAACAACATTTTACTGCACATTTTATTAACCAACTTCATTATTGATTATTTATAACATTCATTCTAATTAGTTGAGATTTATCTTTTTTGGAATAATCTTATATAATGAAGGTAACACTTAATTAGTGACGCTCTTCCACTGTTTTTGTTGTTGTAACACAAAAATTATATATATTAAATTTTATCTTCTTAAATAAAATTTCTGCCATTGTGCCATTATTATTTGCATAAAAATAATAAATAATTAAATATTTATAATACATAGAGCATGATGTGCTCTTCTCTGTCTCAAAAAGGCAAATTATATGTAAATTTTCTTTGACTTTAAAACTTTGGTCAGTCCCCTTTTTCTACAGATCGGTCAAACCGTATTCTGCAGAAAACGTTAAGCAAAGATACAAATCAGTATCTGTTAGGGAATCTTGTGTAACCTTCTTTAAATATTGGTACGATGCTTACTTCCTTAAACCGGGTAGAGAAAAAACCGGTTCGTATATTTATATCGTAAATATGTTGCAATATCATTGTTCATTGATTTAAAAAAAGTGTGTCAGTTACTCTCGATGTAAATTTCCGTATGTCTCAAGTACAGTTTTCACTACCTCAGTGGTGTCATCTATAGTAAAGATATGAACAACATTTCGAGCATAGCTAAATTTGGTGATGAGATCTTCTTTCTTTTTTGCATGTCCTTTATTGCTTATTTGTTAGCATTCTACTTATAGCTGCAAAGTTTTTGTTAATTGTTTTTCTATATCAGTCCGATATGTAAATACTTGTGTATGTCTTTTTATAAGATTTTTTTCTTTAACCACAATGTCATTGGTTTTATTGTTCTTATGATCGTCAACAATTTAATTTTTTGAGCAAATATTCTTTAGATACTTCATTACCTTATTGCAATCGTTTTTGCATTTTTTCATAGTTATATAAAGTCAAATTTGACATATATTTCGTAGCTAGTTTGTGGATATGATCACGTTTATATATGCAACTTATCAGAGAATTAGTAGTTCGCATTTCATATTTTGTTTGCTTTTGGTTTATATAAATTTTCGTGGTGTTGGCATCTTTTAAGTTGTGTAGTAACATACAGTAAATTAAGTAATTCATTAACGTCAGTTAAATCTCATACCCAATTTCAGTCCCGCAAATGTTCTTTGGATTTAATTTCATTGAAATCATGGCTGAAATATTTTACTTTTTATACATAACAACACGTGACGTATCATATTTTACATAATATTATTCTGTAGTTTCCAGTTATCGTTGATTTGATTACGGCAATTTAGATTTATATATATATATATATATATATATATATATATATATATATATATATATATATATATATATATGACGATTTTGTTAGCTAACACTAGTACTTTTGTTTCATTTAACACGATATTTTGTCGAAACTTAATTAGCAATGCAAATAATAAAGTAAGAGGTAACTGTGACTATTGGTCGAAAGGCAACATATAATGAGTTATCTGAACGTGAATGACCTCAACTAAGAGTCATAAAATGAAATTATAAAAGCAGATGAATATTTTAGTCCTTTATTTTTTTATATTGAAAAAATTCAGAAAACATTTTTAATTCCTGCATTATAAGGAATCAAAATAATTGTTCAAAATTTTAATAATTTAAATTTAATTAGGGAATTAAAAAAAATATTGATAAATCTAAAAAATTGACCAAGTTGTAAAAGTGTATACATTACAATTGAACAAAAACTAACATTCTGGCTTACAACGATATTTGTATAATGATTTTAGTATATCTATCGTATATTAGAATAACTTTCAGATTCAAACATACCAGCCGGTTCCAATGAATTTAAAAATTCAATTGGATAATTCATTGCCTCATCTTGATTCATAACACTGTCAATTGATTTATATGTCGTGACTACACCTGGCAGTTTTGCTTGAATTTGAAAATTAATGGCATTGATATGAATGTTCTTCAGTGCTAAAATGGCGCGTTCTCTCAACCAATCATGATTTCTGTAATTCTGAAGAATATTCGGAAAAAACACATTCAATCAATAGATCTATCGATTGCGCACTTGTACAAAAACTGTTCGGTACAGCGATCAATCCGTTGGTACTGTCGATTTGTATTTTGCCATCACCAATTTCTAACAATTGTTTTGAAAACTCGTGGGCAGCTGGATCATTTTGTAGGTGAATACCACAAAATATAATACCATATTAATGTTCAGTGTCAATTTTTGTATATATCTCCAAAGAACTGATGACTTCAAACAGGCATTTATTTTATCAGCAGGAGTTGATCGAGGAATGACAGGCAATGTTTGTCGAAAATCCCCTGACAGTAATATTAAAGCACCAAAAGCTGTTGATCATGTAAATCTTGCATTGTTCGATTAAATGCTTCTATTGATTTCTTATTCGCTATTGTGCACTCATTCCATAAAATAATTGCCGTTAATCGCAGAGCTTTTGCCATAGCAGAATTTCTCGAAATATTGCAAGTTGGAGTTTCAATCACAATTTTAATGCAGAGTGTGCGGTCCGACCACTTTCTAATAATGTAGCAGCAATTCCCGAAGATGCAAGTGCCAATGCAAGTTTCTGTTCCGATCGAATAGTCGCTAAAATTAATGATATAACGAACGTTTTACCTGTACCACCAGGTGCATCCAAGAAATATAATCTACCTGCGTTATTGGAAACGGCATGCATGATTGTGTTATATACATGTTTTTGCTGAATATTCATTTTGGTTATATTCGATTTTACAAATAAACGCAAATCATTAGAATTGAATTCCTGCTCACGTTGAAATTCATGATCAAACAAACCATGCATCTCACGATTTGGTGAGGTCATACCCAATTGTAATAATGCTTTATTTACAATCGTCCAACACATATCTTCAATTATTATCAAAGCTTCGTTGTACATTTCCAAGGTAATCAACAAATCAGGATTTCTTGCATGATGACGCATACGAATTAAAATATCTTCTACCATATAATGTTTATATTTGTTCCATAATTCAAGTGGATGTGACGGCATACATGTTGATAATATAATGGCAAATAGCATTCGTATTTGTTGTGGATGAGCTGAAGTAGATGCATCTTGAAGTGTTGAATCCCAATGTGCATCATCCTCCAACAAATGCAAGAGTTGACATGCTTCACGATATGTTTGACACAAATGTCCGTTGACTGTTCTCAATTCTTGAAATGATTTTGGGCTATTGACGTTAACTAATAACAATCTCAAATAAAAACACTCAGCATTGTTTGGATGTACTGTATATATTCTCCCAATTGCATCTGTTTGGAAAATGCCAGGATGCCCATGGACTGCCGTTCCTTGTTTACGTCTTTGAAATTTTTTCGAAGACACATTCCATGTGTAATACTGAAGCACTTCAGAATATAACAAATTTATCCCAAAAGTATCAGTTTTGCATAATTTGGAAAAAGCTGTCAACGTATTCGTGATCGCCGTGCAAGATTCAGTACAGGTACAGGGTCAACAGATCTATTTCGTACATTACCTTCACGCTGCTTGTGCGGGTTCATCTGCAGTCTGTGATCGTCTTAGTAATGCCACATCATTTGCATTACGCGTTCGGTGACCTATATTTGCTCGTCTTGCTCATGGCATTTTTCCTTCAATTAAAAAAGAATAAATCAAATTAAAAAAATATTTGCTACATTAATAGTGGTACACAATATGTTTTTTTCAAATAAAGAAACACACATGCATACATGTAATTCACTTCAACAGTTCAAATCTTACCGTTTGTGTAAATGCGTTTGACAATTTAATTCATAGTACATTTGAACAAAAAATATAAACACAAAGCAATAATTATCGCTGACAATTTGCTTTAATCGAACCACGTCCAACATGTTTTTACTGTTAACACTGAAAAAAGTTTCAATTTGACAGCACAATCGCCATCTGAAAAAAAGTTAAATTTGACAGCAAAATCCCCATTTACAAAATGATCCGCCATTTATTGAATTCAGTTGTTACAAAAAATGTGATAAATGAAGAAGCATTCTACCGATTTTGTGCAAACTTCACATAAACCATCTACTAAATAGTCCGAACAAAGCCTAAACATTTGGTTTGGATAGGTGAGCCCGTTGTTGAGTTATAAAATTACAACGAAAAGTGGCATTGATTTTTATATATATATAGATTGTTGAATAGAAAATATTAAACGACATATGTTTAAATACTCTAAAATATTGTAAAATATCTTGTTAATAAATTATATTCAACATATAAATCTCATTACATTTATCAATATTAACAGGAAACAAAGCGTAATCCGTCATTAAGCGAGAACAGACGGATGGATGAAAAGATTACCGGACCCACGTCGCTCATTAAATCTTTTATAAATTGGGATTTAAGGACGATTGAACATCTTCCGTGTAGAGTTTCGCGTATGTTAATTATTTCGTTGCGGTAGGAGGGCAATGATTGTAATTCGATTTGATTAGGGATAAAACGGTAATTTAATATTGAGTTTCGTAATCTGTTCAACTTGAAAAATGGAACATTATTTATAGAAATAGTAAACATGATAAACCTTTCAGGATAAATATTTACACTCCCACTTAGGAACTTATTATTTTAGGAGATTAAATAGTTGATAGCAAATGATAAAAACATCACATTTGAATATTCTCCCATGATATTTTTAAACATGTGGCTGTAATATTTTGTTGTTCATTTTTAATTTTTGGGAATCAGCTTTCAATATGTTTCTGTTATAATACAAATAGAAATCAAAAAGTAACTTGCGTATTTGTGAATATTTCAGACTACAATATAAAAGTACAAATGAACTTATTATTAGATAGCAACATTGTGAAATAAAGTTTTTTCACGATAACCTTTTAAATATCTCCTCTTTTTCTCTGCCAACAAATAAATTATTTAAGGAGAAATATATATATATATATATATATATATATATATATATATATATATATATATATATATCCACATAAAAGTCGTACCGTTATTATTAACACTTAATATTTTTTTAAAAACTTATGACATAATGCAAAATACAAGGCCCACCTAACTTAAAAGTTGAATGTTCGATTTAATTAATAATAAAAACACATGAAATTATGTCTTACGAAAGATTTATTTATCAAAGAAATTCAAACTTAAATCAATTCCTATAAGAGATCAATAATAAAAGAAATATTAAAGTTTTTAAAAATTTCTTTAATGGGCCTTATTAAAATACCACAGTATAATAAGGCCCGTAAAAAGAAATAATTTTTTCTGAAAATAATCAACTTAATCTGTCCCTAGAAATATATTTAACATAAAACAATCAACATACAATACCTTCTAAAGTAATTCTCATAATAAAAAACATTTGGGCCTTATTGCTCGCTTGGCTTTATACAGACAGCAATTGTAAATAGTCATACTCTTTTCAAACATAACTAAATATAATAAAGTAAAATCAATCTTCATTATCATAAACTATAAAAAAACAGTAATTATCGTCAAGTATACAATACTTATTCAGAAACTTTGGGGTAATTTAAAAGAATATAAACTTTTAACGGATCAAATCGCCATTCTATTTGTGATATTTCTTTACCTAAGGAATTAGTAGGGACGTCATAGTCAACAACCTGTTTAGAAATTGGAGTAGGTGTAACATCTATCTGAGGTTCTAGCTGGTCCTGAGGGGCACACTGACAGCTTTCTTTTAAAATTGGTGGTGACACGGCAATGTTTTGTGGCTGAAGTTCTGTTGATTGATTGGTATTTTCATCTTCCGAATTATCAGCATCTGAAATATCAGTAATAAAGAATTGTACTTGAGATCTGCAGTGCGGTTCATCGCCGTAGCTTTGAGTAGTTGTAGGTAGTTTAGAAGGTGGCCTTTCAGTTAAAATAGATGGCGCAAATGCTTCATGCGATAGTATATTCGGATTGAAAGGGAACTAATCTGCAGCTCGAAAGCCATTTACAATATTTTCATAACTTATACATTTTGACCAAACTTTGGAAAAAATGGCACTAAAACTAGTTTTCGTGATGCGTCTCTCAGGATTTTGATAAACATATATTAGGATTTCCTGATCTCAATAATGTTCAAACGACTTGTTTATGGACTCCTCGAGAAGTTGAAGTTCGTGAGTCTTATTGCTTTTCAGACAGTAAAGGATAATATGGTGTTTCTCAGTCTCTTCAATAATCTCGTAATCCAAGTGTGACGATGCCACATCGAAAATCAACAACGATTTTTCTCGTGATTTGTATTATATAAGTGCTTTTTATATTCAATAAATAAATATGTGGTCACAATGCCCTTCAGAGCTTCAGGCTTTTATTTATATATTCAGGCTTTTGTCTCTTTACTTTAAAAATTAACATCGGCGGTATGGCAGTTCCGACAGTGTTCACACACATCGCAATTATGACATTGTCGGCGTGTTCAGGTGCACTCAAATGAACATGTCGAGCTCCTATTTGTTCCAGTACAGTTTGCTGATGGTAAACTGTTAGGCGACAGCTCTTTTCATCAATATTATAGAGACTCTCTGGATTAACAATGTCTATTAATTTTTGAGCATGTGCAGAATTCATAAATTGCGCCTTCCTTTTGGCAATGTCAGGATTCCTTTTCAAGAACATTTTTAACCAGTCTTTTCCGGCAAGACCAAAATCTTTATTAAAGTTGTGTTTTAAATTATACCCTTTACCAAAAATAAAAGCTTGCTTACGTATGGTTTAGGGTGTAGTCGTTTCCCAATATTTGCTAGTCTTATAATCCTCCTCTTGTTGTCTTCTTCCTGTTCTTTGGTTATGAAGAACGTCCCAAACGTTTCACAATGCTGTCCGACTGCAAGTGGTTGCTTAGTATCCATCGTGGTATCTTATGATGATCTGCAGCATCGCGTTGCGTTAATTGACCTCGTTCTACAGCTGCCATATCTGCACATGAACTTTCTTCCGATAAATTCCTTTCTTCCAATAAATTACGATAAATTCCACCAATAACATCATTTTCCCGTACTCAAACCAAGCAAAGCCTATACTATGTTACCAGTCAATGGATTACCTAACATAAATACCACAGGTTCAAATTCCCTACAATACGACATTCCTAATGATGCAATCATCAGTTTAATAACAACAAGTCAACAGATTTGACTAAATATTATAAAATAAAATCATTGGTACATGCCCTATCAAAATTGGCTTGGTAGGGTAATAAGGCCCAGAGTCAGTTCTCGTGGGCCATATTATCCACGTAACCTGATCTCAAAAAACTCCTAATATTTAATTTTAAAAGCGTCCAAGAAGGAACTAAATTTCAAAATATTTAAGAATAATAATAAGTTCTAATATTTTACTAATTAATTTAAGTACAAAACAATAATTAAACAAAAAAATGAAATTTTCATAATCCACGTAAACGCACTCCTCCTTGTGAGGTTGGGCTCGTTACTGTTAAAATGGCGGCGCCAGCGACGGCAGCGCCACGCGAACCTGTTTATGTCAAGTGTATCTATGTGTACGTAAATTTATATTCTATTTCAAATAATTTAGACGCAAGTTTTCGAATGTGGGCCTTATTACACCGCGGGCCTTATTTGCCGCATGTACCTTATGCTGCAAAAATATTGCAATTTAAAATTGTGGCCAAATTATTGTACGTAGAAAATAATACTCAAATATTTATGGTACATTACTTAATGTACCATAAATATTTGAGCAGGTTTCTGAAAAAAATTGTGTGGAAATTCATTGCTTTCCAGTTACAGAGTCACATCTTTTTCTAAACTCAAAATTTTTCTTAATCTGTTAATAATAATTTACTCTATCTTTCTAAACTACCCTAACTTTTGCAGAATTTTGTTAAATAACCAAGAAAAATTTTAAATTTTAAATAAGACGGAAGGGAGAATATTTTCATCAAATTGAAAATATTCTCCCTTCGGTAATTGGAAATGGTAATAGTACACTGTTCAACTTAATTTAAGTAGCAATGATTCAAACTTTTTCAGTCACTTTTTAGAGTTCTGCACCAAGCTGTCCGTTTTTCTTTGAAAAAGTTTGACGTAAAATTTTAAATTTGGCAGGCTAATAAAACTTATCAACGCACACATGTCAAAAAAACATGTTCAATAAATTAAGTGAAACAAATTGGAACTTTAGATATGTAAATACAAGTAAGTCCTGATATTATTTACTTGGAGCCATCAGCTCACGTCCCTCCCATTTGGGGTGTGCCAGTTCCGCCTTTTGCGTTACATCTCCAGCAGTAAAAAAACTAAAATTTTAAACACTAATAAAATTGAATAATTTATTAACAGTAAAATAATAAAATGAAGTGTAATATTATAAACTGGAATACTGCAAGAACTAGATACTTCCCAGGGCATCGATAAAACAACGATTGATAAATTTCGTTTTACGCTAATTGCACCTCCGAGACTGAATACCGGAGTGCGAGTGTGTCCCCTGGGATATTTATTTGCGGCCTAAATTCTCAGGGGTTTGGAGCATTGTCCGAATGCTATATTTAACGTCTGTATCTGCATTGGTGTATCTGCTATCTTATTGTAATAGAATGGCAATTAAATACTATTAAAGTCGTTCATAAAATTTATCACGTTTAATGTCACGTTAAAATAATTTCATTGCAAACTTGCGAATAAGTTTTTCATATTGTATATGTTTATGCTATGTTCTTATTAATTGAGATTTTTAAACGAAACATACTTTTTTTAATTGACACTTTCTCTGTATTTTATATCAGAGTAAAGAAACTTTGCTATCAATTAAAAAAAGTGGATGTTTGAATGATGTTCCTATGAAAAATTATACAGTATTACAGCTACGTTCCTGCTACAGGGAATTATTTTCGTCACTATTTTGAACTGGTTATGTTTTGAACTGCTCAGCCGAAAATTCTCTGTGCTGACCAGAATGACCTCTAAAGTTGGTAAGGACATAAATATTACCAGGATGCGACCATTGTTGTCCGGTTGTTAAAATAATTATCTTTGTTTGTTAAAGCATATTGACAAAATAAATATCGATTAAAACTAAATAGTTAGTTTTAATCGATAAGTTACAGTAGATTTTGTGAGGAACTAGTTATTGCATAACTCCATATTTAGCGAAAGGTTAAGATATAACTTGAAAGCGATAATTTATTTGAAAATATTATTTCCTTTGGAAATTTCTTTAAACATTTAGTATTAAATATTGCTACACCCTGTTAAATATTGTTACTCCGATCAATAAATTATTAATTATTTCAGTTACTCTATTTTAAAAACGTATTTAAGAACTGACAATGCCTTTGTTATTCTTTTTTAATATGCTACACCTAGACCACATCCGATATGTTACCAGTAATTACTGCAATAAATTTACGTGGAAAAAAATAAGAACAAATTTGAAAAATATAAACTACGCGATTAATTAACAATATTAAATAGGGTGTAGAATTATTGAAATATCCCATGCAGCATATTTTGTTGCCCGTGGTATCTGGACTATTCTGCAAAAAAAGAAACTGAACAAAATGAATGGTTGCTTAATAAAATATTCTAAGTTTGTTAGAATATCATAGTATCAATGAAGAAAATATGTTAATCGATAGAACACGTCAGAAATTTTTGTGCTTTTAAAATGAAGGCAGGGATCAAAAATTGCTAGTGGCGAAACTAGAGGTGTGATTTCAAATTTACAGGGTAACATTAGTGAGAAGCATGCGTTGGGATTTTCTGTAAAGTTGGATGACTAGATTGCTTGAAAATTTCCTTTAAAAAATAAAACTTACCAAGTACGAATATAAATCGCACCATAAAGGTTCCGTACACATTTATACAAACATTTACTAGTGCTTTATATATATATTAACTACTTACGAATATTAATTTTTTACAACGTATTTTATCTTCTGTAAGCGTGAAACCGTGATGTATATTTCAAAGATTATGCGATCTTGGATAATCACTTTAGTTAACCTCTGATCTTGTGGTCAGGTTTTATAAACTGGCTTTTTTTATAATTCAAGGTTGAGTTTTTTCGAAACTAAGGCGGTGGGGTGGGAATTTCCTATTTTAGCATATTTTTTGGAACATCTTTTCATATATGTAATTTAAAATTATGGAAAATGTTTTTCTATTCCTCAGAAAAATTCCTTTTTAATGGTTACCCACGCGACACGTAAGATTTGCAAAAAAATATTGTTTGTTTTATTTACCCCTATTTAATTCTTATATGAATATTTAAAAAAATTAGCTAGTACAACACAGATGTGGTACAAATATGTGGGTTAACAAAATGTACGCGAAATGTCAAGTTTCTATATCGCATAGTTTTTGAGAACAGTGGGAATAGTGTCGTATAGTTTTTGAGAACTGTAACAGACAGACAGACAGACAGGTTAATAATTTTATACTATTTCGGTTTTTTTTATTGTAAGGTAAGGTAAGGTGGAAGCATAAAAAAGTCACAAAAATACAGAACAGCGATCTACGGTTTCTACCTCAGTCGTTAGGGTTCTGAAGGATTCTTAGACAGATAGTTACTTGAGCGAGAAATTGGCTAGAAATAAACACATACAACTACAAATAGTCTGCAACAGCGAACAGTCATCAGTATTGGCTTCTAAAGAAGGCTTGCATGCAGAATTTATATATTTGGTGGAATTCACGTGAAATAATTTATTTGTAATTCCTAATACTCATTTCTTTGTTGAGTGCACACTTGTACTATGAGAAGTAAAAATATTTCCATGAAGATATAGAAGTGTAGCTTTCATATTAATTGTAAGAGGCCATATACATCTGCGGTTAACACGCGCAAGTTAAAAAAAAATTCTGGGTAACCTTTACCAAATCATCCGAAATCTTTGGGTCTTGCTCCAACTGATTTCGATCTATTCCCCTGTATTGAAAACATGGAAGCAAAAAGCAGTATGGTATAAAATACAAGAAATTAATTAAGTTATGAATATAACTGAAATATTGAAATTGTGAAAAAAATATTTAAAATAGGAATATTAATTTCAAATATTCGCAAAGGGAAATAATCTCACTGAACACGGTACATTCTTTTTGTGCAATTAAAAAAATATTTAATAGGTCTAGAAACCTTCCTTTAGACATCTTGAAGTTTACTAACTTAAAGATGTTCATCTGATTCCATAACAAGGTACATTAATACATTAACAGATTTTGTAATAACACTGATAAAGAGCTGTTCTTGGATAAGCTATATATATTGCCTGATCGATGTGCAAAAACATCAGTTCAACTCACCAATATAGCACTAAGCTGAGTCAATAAGTAATACCACCAACGAGCAATACAATCGTGTGCTTACTCGTAATTGCATAAGGAGCTAGAGAGAAAAATTAAAAAATTCTTCAAACGAAATTACGTACTTTTACAAGTAAGAAAGAAATATAACAATTTCTTTGAGACAATTGGTACAAAAACAAAATGTGTATATGGAATTTCGCCTCCCTGAATATATAATTCTATATTTTAAAATTTGTAGACCTTTTTCAAAATTTTGCATGTTCTATAAAATTAATAAAATGAGCAGTTAAGCTGAAAATATTTTCTTTTTAAACTTTGCGTAATTTTCAAATTCTTTAGACAAAATCCTAATTTCTACTTAAAACAAACGTTACAAAAATCAAATACAACCATACTATTAGAAAAAACAAACATTTCGTTACCATTACTGCTCACATTATAAAAAATAAACTCAAATTCAAGCAAAATGTTCATTGCACATTAATTCAGCATATAAATTGCGTCTTTCTTCTTTCTTCTATTTATTTCGAAGGACACATGGCGCATATATATTCTGATTCTAACAGAGAATAAACATTTGAAATTTCAACTCTTTGAATTTTTAAATGTCTCAATTCTGGATCTTCCAAATATATAATTCTAAATCGATGACGAAATTTATGCCACAATAATCTAAAAGGACGTTATATGAGCTTATATTCTGCTCTATTTATTTTTAACCATTTCGTAAAATTATTTTTACCTATGTAATTAAAAGCCCTGTCGTGCGGTAAGTAATGTACTTCTTGATCTGTTTTTTCCTAAACTTATTTTATTGGTATCGCTTTGGTGTTCACTGTATTTACTCTCAGTAGCTAATGTCATTATTTTCAAAAATAGTACAGCAAATCATAGTGTTTTATCGATGCGGTAAAAAAGTGATAATTTTATTCACATATATTTTCAAATATAATAAGTGATTTTCATATGTACATATATTACAAACGCATATCGGTTATTTCATATTAATAACTAAATCTATATTTCTAGAAACCAAACAAAGTATTTAAATAAGTGCCTAGTTGTAAAAAGCCATAAAACGGCTTTCTAACACATACTGTGGGCCACTGATTTGACGAAATTTTGAGTTTCGCTTTTGAAACGAGTGGGTAAATTTATTTATGTGTTTCAGATTACAATGTTTTTATTTAAAAATCAATCATTAGATTATATGCCCAGGACTATGCCAGGATATTGCGCATTATCCAAATTCAATCTCCAATTATCTCTGACTTAATTCTTCATCACGGGAAGTAGCTTTGCTCGAATGTTTTTCTTCAAGTTTGGAAACAGACCGATCAGAGCTTTACGGTGAGTGATTAATTTCTTGGATAATCATAGATAAGAACCCCGATGAATTACCAACATCTCTTTGAGGATAATTTTTTGACTTTTTCTAACTTAGCAAACAATACAATCATAGCTCGATGTTCAAGTATTTTCAATATTGTTGATGTAGACTTATAGCAGTCCTTAGCGTTTGTGGATTACAAGAAATCTATTATAGGTAATTACTAAATTTTTTGTACTCATACCCTCAATAAATGTTAAAAACTAATGCATTACAAAATTACATTCGTCCGTAGTTCATAACAAGGAGAGCGACAACTTAGGGAAGACCTGTCGTACACGGTTTTAGATACAGACTCTAGGAAGTTTCTAGTTTAATTATATTTATTGATAAGGAAACAAAACTATTGAAACCGCTAAAAATAAATTTATTGAAGGATAAAGTTTTAATAATTTTATAATCGAGATATTAGTTATAAACTTCAAACCTTTACATAATTGTTACTTAATAAAATGCTCACCGTTCTTATTAATGATTATGTAGTTTAAAAACATGTTAGAAATCAATTCAAAAACATTTCATTTCAACTCAAGTTCACCACGGATATAATTTGTTCGGTTGCAGTTCCTAGTCATCAATCTTTAAATAAAACATTATAGGTCAAAATAGAATAAAATGGATATTAAGTGGATAAAATTGTTACAATGGATATAAATACAGTAAAACAGACTAAACAAATGCAGCATTTTCAATCTTCACATCTGAAATATCAGTATATGCTTCGGTAAACATATTCTTGTCAAATTCAATATTTTTTGCCAAGACACGGTATCTTAATGCTTTTATCACAATGAGAAAATTGTTTGATTTCGATCGGTAGTGAATTTATTTTTACTTAGTTATATATATGATGCGAAAAATGTTACATTTAAATAATAAGAAAGAACAATCACGAACCAGAAAGAATAGTACATAGAAGAATATGAAAGTGCAATTTTCACTATAGACAGACGGTATTGAAAGTTTCAACGTTTCTTAAGATATATAAAAATGTCAGAGGATTTTAATATGATCAGTGGAACCTTTATAATCATATGGGTGATATTTTGTATATGATGGTAAAAATCACCATATAGCATAAAAAACATCAAAGTTGGGTGTCTCATCAATACCGCATTACTGAGAAGTGCGTGGAAAACTTGTGAGCACTCCAGAATATTTCTATATAATCTAAGCAGATCAAAAAAATAACGACTTTTGCCTTTTATAAAACAGTCCAGACCAAAGGGGTTATCAAAATAATAATTTACTAACTAAAAAGAAAATGAATGAGAAACAGCTGTTCTCGTCAGAGTTGAAGAAAATTACATTCCACAATGCCTATTATTATATCTGACAAAAACAACAAATATCATATATTCTTTTATTTAAAAGAAATTACAGTAACTGCTTGGTTGCTAGTACTTGGGTAGGGTATGAAGATCGGGAGGAGGAGGGAGGGTAAGGGTTAATATAAATGTACTTGTATTGACAAATTGGAGTTTTACATTATTGTAATATCATGAGGAAATTAAAATTTTAATAATTAAAAAGCATATAAGTTATAAAGTTTTAAACTATACTATTTTAAATAACTTTATTTCATTTTCGATTAAATATTTTAAAACGGTTCCATTGAATATTCACAATATGTTTTTTTCTGAACAACTTTTCAAAGTTCGTCGAGTAAAAATACGTGTTTTAAAATGTTGAACTTTTCAATTGGCTTTAAAGCTTTTTTTGTATGTTTCCTAACAGTAACATTTCTCAATCCGTACGAAATAGAGCATTATATTTTAATTATTTATTGAATTCACTGACATTTAATAAAAACTATTTTTCAAGTTATTTCACATGTTTCTTCTTAAAAATAATTTTAAAAGACTTGACTCTGTATAAAAGGCATAATTGCATGTTATTTCCATTTAGATTCCTTGTCCATCGTTAATTTTAATGTAACTTTTATGTACTTCAGCCGTAGTTTGATTAATAAGAACTATTTAATTAAAGCATCTATTTGATTGTAGAGATGGTTTCAGATATAACATTCCCCATTTTATAGATTAATTAACAATGACGTAACTATTTTCAATACTTTGTTTCAGAAAATGTATAGATGTCTTGAGAATCGTATGCTAATTATTATACTTAAAACTTTGTAAGTACATATTAGCATAAAACAAAGTAGTTTTTATAATACGATAAAATAACAATACAATCATTAAAATTAATGGGTTACCAAATTAAATAATAAATGGTATTTAGGAGAAGATCTAATGTAAACATTTCTTTGATTTATTTATGTTACTAAATTAGAAAAGGTGTTAGATTGGATCGATATTATATTTATCATATAGAAGACAAGTTACAAGTATATAAAACATTTTTTTAATTTTATTCCACTAGGAAAACATTTTAAAAGTATGAATACCTCATGTGATACTATTTTGAGTTTCCTATCTTTTCTTATAGATAGTATACATACGAAAATTATCCTGAAGGAATAATCTAAAATAAACACAAAATTCAGTTACAAATCAAATTTAAAAGCGGCTTTCATCTCCCTTACACTGATATCTAAATGACGTAGGTCTAGTATTCAAGTGGCACAAAACAATATTCAACAAAATACTATTTATCGATATTCTGCTCCCTTATCCACATAGCTCTTGGACGTACAGAATCAAAGCTTTGTTTTTTGAAAAATTTTAACCTAAAGTTGTACATAAAGATTTAGTTTTACAAGCAAAAACCAATAACCATAAAAGGCTCATTTCAATGTAATAGGCGGAAGCGCAAGGATAAAAAGTTTTCAGTCAATACTCCCTGATTTTTTTTATTAAGAAGTGTAGGTAATCGAATAGGAGATGTATTATTAAAGGACAATTGTTTATTAAAAATACGAGGATACTTTCCATGGATGTACCGATGTTAAAAAAAGATAAGGCCTCCAGAGATTACCTAAGGAACACGTCAAAAGATGAAAGTATAAGACCTTTCGGAAATTCCTGATATCAAACAGTTTGAGCGATTTAGACTTATTTTTATAAGCACTTTATTCACAGATGGTCTTCATAGCCTGATAACAGAGCTCGAAAGTATGCAAAACATTACCAAAGTAAAAAGTAGATTTATCAATTTGGACTTATTTAACTTGCTTTGACGAGTTTATGGATCATGAACAGTTACAAGTATTTGACCATAAAGCCGGAAGTTGGTGTCAGAACTCTTCAGTGGCGACAAGTAGATTCATGATGAATTACATACGTTTATATGCTTTTCTTGTGAGGTACCAAATTATGGTCACTACTCGTGATCTAAAACCACAAGTAGTGACCAGAATTTGATAATGGAGTCGAAAGGTGAGGAGAATACTTTCAAATAGTGAGAAGTAGTTTTATTGAGTTAAGGATAGTTAACTTATTTTGAAGAGTCTTTTGTTCAAAAAGAGAATCAAAGCTCTGATAATGGAGCCAGAAGATTATGACACGAAATTTTCAGTGGTAAGGAATATGGTTATTGAGTTTGGGCTCTTCTACTCGTCTTGCTTAGAAAGTAAGGCTTATATATTATCGATGCCTCTCTCTCTCTTGCTTTATTTCGTTTACATGCACAACAAGATGATATGAAAGCATACTCGTTTTTGGCTTATATTAAAAGAGATTCAGTGATAATTACTGACGCCTCTCTCCCTGTTACCTCTAAATGTACATTAAAGTTAGCGCCTACTCAAGAAATTTCTAACACTAGCAATGTTTTATATATTTATGCATGTTTGGAGACTATTTTTCAATCGCAAACGTATCAAATAAATATTCATAATTTTATTAATAAAAATTTATAACAGTCTAAATATTTTGCAAATTTATTAATTTACCTGAATAATATTTTACTGTAAAAGTTCCAATTATCACTAGTACTTTTAATTGTATCCCGCGTGTTTCTTCTACGGTTTATTTGAAGTCGAATGAATGTTTTTTAGAGTTTTATGTTTGTAAAGGCATCCATATATTTTTCATTACGAACACTGGAGAAGAAAAATGTGGTGACCATATTTTAATTGCATGATCTTCTATTTATTTTTGAAATAAAATTCTTGAAAATGTTCGAACATTTGTTTTAGACACATGCGTAAAATGAAATTAATCAATAAATATACATATGTCAGTTTCGTAGTGACGAATCTGGACAAGATTACTGGTTTTACATATGTTTAAGAATACATATTATTACTCTAATTACTAATTTAGAGAAGACATTGGGTATATGTAATTTTATTAAGAAATACTTTTTGCGTTGAACACATGACTGCGTTTTGCATTATTTCGGAAAACTGCCCTTACGAAAAAAAATATATTCTCTTGTCTGTAATGGAATAAACAATTTGTCGATGCCAGTAATATTAAAAAATGTTTAAAAGATTTTTCTTGAAAAAAAAACATAGAGATACTCTTCTAATTTCTTTCTTTCAGATTTTATTATTGGCAAGGTCGGAAGTACTTCAACTCTGACAGAAATGCTTTTTATCAAATAATTATGCCGATAACCCCTCGGCCTTGAGTTTGGTGGTATTTTATACACCTGACTTATATTAGCAGGTGGAATCATTTTATTTCATCTGCTTAGAGCGGCTATGAATATGCAGAAGACCTACAAGTTTTTCACTCACTTACGTTGAATGACGCGATATTGATAGGGACGCCCAATAATGATATTTTTTTCTGCAATATTGACTATTTCAGGAATGAGGTTATGGATTTGCTTGGTAGTTATGTATGATAGTTTTATGTATAATTTGAATTAATGTATATTTTTTGTTTCATTAATTATTACTTATGTCATTGAGTACCGTAGACTGTTGTACTTTGTATGCCTGCACATATCAAACGCTTTGGGGTAACCTGTGACTTGTGTAACTTGGTCACAGGTTTTTCATGAATAAAAAACTTTATAACAAAATTTTTTAAAACTGGGTTGACTTTCTAAAAAGGTATATTATTTTAAATTAATTAAAAATTTATTGAGATTATATAAAATTGTATTTAGAGTCACTAGATGAAATTGGCAGTAAATTAGAGAAAAATAATCGCGAGGAGGTTTTTGAGCAGGAAGGCAATCATAAATTCACGCAGACGTACATCGTGAATATCATATACAAATTTAAAGAGAATTTTAAAATTCTAACCTGAACTAGATGCAATTGATTAAGGAAATAAAGCCAATGATTTATTCTTGATGACGTGTTTGTCGAACAAATATTGGATCAATAATTTTAATATTTCATTTCTAAATAAAACTTATCTCAATAAATTAAATTTCCAATACAAGGAAAGGCTAAAGAGAAATCTTTAGAATTTCGAATTCTTTTCCAAACCTGTTTTTATCAATTTTATAAAACGATGAAATGGTATCACATTCAGTTAGTGCAAGTAGAATTAAAATATGATTTATACACTTTGGTGATATTTAATCAAGGCTTCTGTTAGAATCAACTTTTGTGAATATCGTCCCTTTACTGGTTTCAAAAAATATATTTATTAGCGGGTGTTAAGCTCTTAATAAAACTTTTAAAAAAAGGTCTTTCACAAAAATAAAATGTTTAAATTCTATATTAATTTAAGCTTGTGTGATTAATGTATCAGCATCACCTTCTGTGTGACATTATAAAAAAATTATCTGCCAGTTTTTCCTTAATATTTCGATCAATTTACTTTTGTTATTACCATTTGCTAGAAATATTTCTTGATTAATTATTAGATACATATTTTCAACAACAATTAAATCTGTTGAGGCTTCAATGATCCACGATATCATTCAGCTGATTTATGGTAATTTATGTCACGAAATCCATAAAAAACGACAAACGTAATTCTCTCTTAATTATTTTTTTAATGTCGGATACCATAATTGCATATTTTTACGAACTTACGAAGTATAGACCATTTGCAGCAAACCATTTCGCTATCAATGATATACTGAAATATATTAAAGTCGTTAACAATAATATTGAGCTAATTTTAATAAACTGCTTATAATTACGCAATAAATGTAACAAAGTGAATTAAGTAGAAAAAGTTTAAACATGTTGCGGCGTAAAGAAAATCATCCAAGTACGATATTTTGTAAATCAATATTTTTATAATAAGTAATCGGAATCTGCAATATATTTTTTTGAATAAGTTCTGTTTATTGTATGATATTTTAAATTATATCAAAAGAATTGTCAAAACATTACTGGTACAAAACTGCATTCATACCAAAATGTTAAGCAAATAAAAATGTATAAATATTATGTAGCATTTACGAAGGCACAAAAATAATTTCTCACACCCAAATTTAATATTATTACTGTGGTGACAAAGAGTGCTTCTATCGAATCTATAGCGAATATAATCTATAATTTTGAAAAACACTTGCGCAAAAGTATATTTAAAATAACATATTTCATGTACACAACATGTTTCACTGCTCTGAAAATAGTTTATTTTCCGCAAAGAAAACTGTCCTTGGAGCAGATAAATTATCTGCCACTTGACCTTTATCCGCCACACTCCACGCTCCACCAACCTTTTTCGATAACTGAAATAGTTCAATACTTATTTTGTACCGACGTTTACTATACCTATTGTGTTGCCTAGGAAATATGAAATTATTTTCTAAGAGGAAATACGTGTTATTTGTTGAAAAAATACAATACATCTTAAAAAACTTCATTTCTGTGAGAGTATATAAAATAAAAATAGAAAAAAATCGAAAACATAAAGTTTAAATAACTAAAATGTTTACTATTGATTTCTAGGTATAAACATAAATGAACTGGACTCTAATTAAAATTGAAAACTGTCATAACTGAAATATAGTATATGGTTTCGTTTACATTAGCGTAAAATATGAAGTCTCGAAAATTAGTTTTAGATTTATAACCATATTTCGAAGAAAGCTGCTCTTCAAATCAATTTACTAAATATATATCAAGTTGCCATTGGTTATCGATGTTCAGATATCTATATTTGGACATGTAAGCTAGTAAATACTAGTTGATTAACTAACTAGAAATGAAAAAAATAGTTTAACATCGGAATCATTTTCTGGTGGATTTTCATCCCGAGTTATTACAAAAAAATTAGGCCTACGTGTTCTAATATCAATTCGATTTTTGTTATATATTCCGGTTTTTTTTCCTGTAGAAACAATGAGATTTAACTCTATTTTATATTCGAAATAAGTAATAAATTATAATTTCTTCTTAAACCAGAGTAGCATATAAATAATTAACAAAGATCAGTGAGTACAATGTCACGTATGTGGACACTCTTCTATTTCTGGTACTCAATAATAGTGCTCCGTTTCTTTAATATATATGAAATTTTTTGCTGATATTCTTGAGGTATTTTACTCAGCGTAATAAATAATACGGAAGTCTATATGGTAGAAGAATATCTTTATTTGCAATAATGCCACAGTATCTTTTGTTTGTTAGTCCATTTTTATTAAACAAAATTGGACTAATTATATTAACTAAATTTATTTTAGTTTGCTACATTATGTTTTGTATTGTACCCTCTTTTATTCTGAAATCATTATAATAATATTTAGAATAGAATTATATTTTTTGCATAAAGATATTTTTAAATTTCCAAAACAAATTTTGCAAAATTTGTTTTAAATTTTTAAAGAATTAATGTAATATAATTTTTAGGAAGATAATCCAGTGTCAAATAATTTTATTATATGTATTATTAGTTATTTGTTCATAAAAAAGTCATGTCCCCATTCCTAAAGCAGTAGATGCAGAAGAAATAAATATCAATGTTGGTTGCCTCTCGCAATATAGCGTTGTTCAACATATATGAAAAAGTGTTGAGCGCTGCCGAATGTTTGTACGCGCTCTGGGCAGAAAACATAAGCTGATCCCACCCTCGTAATTATTTGACAATTTAAAAGAAATTGAATTGAAGGAAATTACTTTCGACCATGTCAATCAAAAAGGCTGAAGGAAAGAAATGCGGATAGTAATTTCTTTTTTTTTTTTATGTAAAACTATTTTAATTTTTGTAATTTTAAAATAATTAACGAAACAAACAAATACATATTAATTCAATTTAAACAAATTATTATTATTACAAAAATTAAAACAAGATTTTGTCCAGTACTTAGACCTTTGGTTCTTAATTGACACTAAACGTATTGTAAGATCGCTCATGTGTCCGTACACCCTTCTGTCTATCATGACCGTTTATCTCCAAAACCATTTGAAAAAAAAACTTCAAATTTGTACCAATATAAAACATGGTAATTTCCATATATTTTATCACTTGAAGAAACTTTACAAGAAAAACTAATTTAATTAAGTGAATACAGAGAAAGAAAAAATATTTTAATATTTTTTTTTTTCGAAATTCCGCTCCGTACATGAAATTTGGAAATTACTCTTTTTTTCAATTGAAGCGTTTTTTAAGAAGTATCTGTACCTTTTTACTTCCATATGTTTTTGTAAAAATCCTGAGCAAAACATGATTCATAAAAAACTGGTGAAAGGTTATAGTTTAGGCCTATGTTGTCGATTTATTGGTGTTAGTAGGCTAAATAAAAATAAATTGTTTATTTTCATTTAGCAGACTAACAGCTTCTTTTAAAACCGTTACCTGTCTCCTAAGATTTAAAGTTTTGCCTTATAAAAATTATCACAATTTAAAAAAATGGAAATTAATTGAAGCCCCAATAGTGACAGTAATTCCTGGAATGTGGCACAATAACTGAGGAAAAAACTATTAACCACTTTCGACTACTCAATTACAAGCAAGAAACTTGTGCAAAGTCACTTATAGACTATAATCGTATGTGTATATTACCTGACTTAAGACAATTAGAATATCACCCTGTACTTATTCCGGCTGATTTTCTGTTCAGTTTTCTATATTGTTTGAATGCCATTGTGATGAATGTTTGTAATTTTTGTACAACATTCACTTTTCGTCACAGATAATGATTCATTTCAAAAACTCTTCCTTTTTGAGTCGACAAATGCATCAAGATGTGTATAGCTCTCTTGAAATAATATTTTTTAAGTCAATTATATTTTCAACTAAGAGCTCGATTTCATTTTGACAACAAACCCTACCACTTGTCCAAACAAAGTCACTAATTGAAGACAAGAACCTGCTTCGCTCAGTAACGTCACTTTATCATTGTAAACTGTAATTGTCAAGTGTCCACGAACAAAACTAATTAAAGTAATTCAATACGCCATAGTTTATCCATATTTATCATACAGACTTTGTTGAGAAAAAATATAGAAAAAATATAGTATGTAATAAGAAAAGTGTATTAATATTTTTTAGATAGCCTCTTCCCGTGAGATATGGTCCCCGAATCGTTTCACAATGTTTTCCCTCTAACTTCGGGAAAACAATCAGAATAAGAGCTTCAATGGAGATTATTTCAATAATTAAAAAAGCTCCCATTATTTTCCTTATGCTTATGAAAAATGCATCAAATAAAAAAATACCGCAAGATTGTTTAGAGTTTCATAGAAATATTTACCCTCATATATTTATATATTTACATGTACCTAAGTGTGTACGGAGCGCTCATAATGCGAGTTTTACTCTTACTTTCCATAAGTGTACTGTTTTTTTACATTTTTGTGAGGCATATTAAATAGCTATCAGCTTAATGTGCCTCACAAAAATGTAAAAAACAATACTCTTATGGAATCATTTCGGTCACTTCGCCAATATATATATTTTATGTCAGAAAAACTTGAGTAAAAAAACTGTCTTACAAAAACTTGTTGTTGCTCAAAAAGTAATGGAAAAGAAGATGGTAGGAATTTCCTTAAAGTGTCGTAAAACAAATAAGTGGGGTCGTAGACAAAGTAAGGTTGCTGACAATTTCAAGAGAGTGGTGAAACTTAAGTGGCAGTAGATTGGTCACGTCACTCGAAATTCGGACTTGTGGTTAAAAGTTTCCTTGGGATGGAGACCTCGGAAGTTTAAGAGGTAATCTGGGCGGCCGCAAATCCCATGGTAAGGTCAAATGAACTGAATGACGGGCACAAACTTGTATTCGTATAAATCCGTATTTTCTATGCTCCCATATCGAGATGAAATGAAAGACGAGGAGAAATTATATCTTTACACGATAGCTTGCAAAAATTTATCTATTGCCCCCACCTTCCTTCTCCGAGCTTTCTTTGATGTAAATGAATTCAAGTTGCTTCCATTTTTTCTTTGAGTCTTTAGTATCTATTTCTTTTTTCAATTCTCAAATAAAAACATATTTTCTAAACTTTATAATACAAACTAAAAAAATATTAAGAAATTAAAAAAGGAAATTCGGATCTTCCAACTGCAATATTATAATAAATTGCTCTCTGGTTAATAATAGAAGGTGGAGGTGTTTCAAGAATCATCTGATTGATTTATTACTAGTAGAAATTGTCATGTATTATAGACTATGTAGAAATACCTCTATAATATTTACCAAGCGATGTAAATCTGTTAAATTATTGAAATATGCGATTGATATTTCCAATTAGCTATTGATTTAAAAAAATGGTGCTTTATTGAACGCGTATTATACATGGTTAAACCTGAATTTATGTTTCTAAATATATTTAATTTTGTAATTTACACACCTTGGTTTCAACTAGTGGCCTAAATAATCATAGGTCTGTCAATTGCATGACATATAGTAAAGCGTTTTGTATTTTTATATTTCCTTGCCCACCTCTACGATCAATAAGTATCATTAATCACACGTATCGGTTGTGAGTAACGAGAGCCGATCCCAGCTGTCAAGTTGTCTTTGAACTTGAATAATGGGAGTCATTAGAAATTTTATAAGGCGAGAGAAGCGGTAAGATAATTACGGGTTGAGTAAATTGTTATTATTTTAACATAAGAAAAGTGTTGTGAAGGTATTATTTAAAATTATATCTGTGTTGTACAAGAGAGATTTATTGAAGTGAACTTAAAATGGCTGCGGAATCGTTATGATTTTCTTTACGAGTATTAGTTTTGAGAGTTAAATTATGCCAAATTTTTATTTGGCGGAAGAACTTGCTATTAGTCTGTTTATAGTTTTGCTACCTATATCATTCGTTTTAACAGTTGTTATCCTGTTTTTCAAGTAGATGATAAACCAGATCAGTATATGCATTCTATTTCCTACATGTATTTAATTTTGTCAAAAGATTTTTCGAAAGGTGGATATAAAATCGAACGCTTTGGAAATGTCGAGGAACGTTGCAGGAATGTTGCACGAAGGGCAGTAATAATTTGAATTTATTTGTTCAAGTATATGGTCATCTCAAATCAATTCTATCCATTTTTGGTAATATTTTTCTATTATAAAATTATTTACTGGCATATTAAACTACATTCTTTATCCAACCAGAATAGCTAGTTACCAAAAAAGCTAATGTCGACAAATATGTTTGCATACATAACTTGATAAGATATCGCTAATGTCATAAGTAAACGAATGTAAGTTTACGCTTTTTCCACTGACATCAGTAAATTTATCAATAAAATAAGTCAAGAAATTTTAATATATAACTTCCAAGTCACCATGCTGACTTCTTCAGATGAAATGAATCACATTTGGCACAAAGGAATTATGGCGGTATAATTAATGGGTTCTCGTCTAGCGAACTTGAATCAAAGGCTGGGGTACTATTCGGGTTCTAACTTCGGACCACTATTATCCGCATTTCCATAAATTACTTAAGAAAGGAATTCTGATATGCTAACCATGTGATGCTCGTACATAATTTTAAATTTTAAAAATAATAGAAAATTATTTAGATATTTTAAGACTCAAAAAGATCTCGGCATCCTTCAGTATCATGTTCTAGGAACAAAGTAAAATTAAATTCGAATAAATTTTCCTACGTAAAATTTTCTCTTCTTGCCAAACTTCTAATACGCAGTATTTCGTAGGCAATGTAAAATTTATTCAATATATTTCGATTAAGGATCTAGAAATAATTGCAGACGACAAGCATGGATTTAAAAAATGTTCAAACTTTGCTTTCTTTACCCAATTCACTTGTATGCAGTCAGCTCGAATCTAAGTATGTAATGTAGAACCCAATAATAAGAAATATTTTGACAGTAAATACAGAACATACTTTGTACCGCATCATATACAGAGCAGGATAATATAAAGATTACTCAATCACGGAGTACGTCTTCTACATTTGAATTAAGAACTCTGGCCCAACGAAGAAAACGTACAGATATTCTTTCGTAAGTATGTCAGAGGTGCAATTAATAATGCTCAACTTTCATAGCATTTTCAATTTAAAATTTCACGCAATAATATTTTTTATGTCAAATACACGCAATAATCTTTTTTATGTCAAAGTTTTCCACAAGTACAGGGTTTTTTGCTCCATTAAATAGACTAAACCCTACTTTCAATGAATTTACTATGGATTTCTGTGGGTCCTCAACTTTATCAATTAAACATAAACTTATTGAGAATGACAAGAATAACTCAATTCGACGTAGAAAAACAATGATATAATTATTCAATATAATTCTTTATAACTTCTGATTCCTTTTCTGATTGATTGCTGGCTTAACTCACTATATTTTACTCAAAATTTAACTGCACATATTATTGACTAACTTCATTATTGTTAATTTAATTCATTATAATTAATTGTAGTATATATTGTTTGGATTAATATTACATAATATTGATGATACCTAATTAATCACGCTGTAACTGTTGTTTTGGAATTGTCACGGGAAGTTACGTATATTAAATGTTATATTCTTGAATTAAATTGTTATAATTGTGACACTAGTCTTTATTATTGCCTCAACTAATTATTTGCCAATAATAAATAAATGAACAGATAAAATGTATCCAGCATCATGTACTCTTCTCTGTTTCTTAAAGACACATTGTCTGCAAATTTTGGTTGGCCCTTAAAATTTTGACTAGTCCACTATTTATAATTTGGTCTACTGTTTAGCTAAAAATGTTTAGCAACGATATAAATCAGTAGTTTCTTGGGTAAGTTATGTAACCTTCTTTAAATATTGGTACGATGCCCGCTTCTTTAAATCGGGTAGTGGAAATACGGGTACATATGCTCGTATTGTAAGTATACAATATCATCATATATTGATTTAAAAGAAGTACATTTAGAAGAAGAATTACATCACAAAGAAGTAAATTTACATCGAGAGTATCTGATGCATTTCCGATATAATTTTTTGCATGTCTCTGATATTTTTTTCACTATTTCAGTTGTGATTTCATTTATGGTAAAGATATGATCATTTGAATTATAGCTAAATTTGTTGATGCCATATTCTTATCTCTTTTGCACTTCCGTTGGTAGCTTATTTGCTACCATTACACATAGCTGCACTCTTTGTTAAGGATTTTTCTTATATTAGTCTGAGATGTAAAAATTTGTTTGTGTAAGGCAATCAGTATGTTTTCGTTGTTTTATTTTTTATATAATTTATTTCTTTAAACACTATCCACATGGATTCATCAACTTTTTTTTCTATTACAAATATTTGTGTATTTTTCTTAATATTGAAATAATTCAAACATATTTCATATTTAGTTAATGGACCTGGTTTCAAATATTACATTATATTATTTGTATTTTATTTTAACCTTTCTATAGTTAGTATCTAAGTCTAAATGTAGTAATTATGTCTAGTGTCTATCTATAAAGTTGATTATGTTGCATACAAAGTAAATTAGGAGATTTATTGACGTCGGTCAAATAAAGTAAACCATTTCAATCATGCAAATATTTATTTGTATTTTAATTCATTGAGATAAGTTCTGAAGTAACTGTTATCATTTTCTATATTTATCTAAACGTGTCATATTTTACATATCATTAGTCACTAGTTATCAGTTAATATAGAGTTAGTTACAGCAATTCAGAATTTATATTTACTACGCATGTGTATATGATTCAAACAGCTAAACGTTTCGTATCGTAGTTCGCGTAGAATAAGAGGCGTCATTTTAATAATCATTTTGATTAGTCATTTTCTGTAAGAATTTACAAAAAATCTTTAAAATTGTTTGATTAGCAAGATGGCGGAGAAGGAAATAAAATGTCTAATATTAACATTAGACATAAACATTTGACTACTGGAACGAGTCTTTTTATTTCATTTCTTTTAATAAACACGACGACAAAATTACGTAAAAATTCAAGATGAGAGTGATTACTTAATTAAGTATTGTAACACAGCTAACAGTTGACATAAGCCTTAAAATCAATATGAAGCTATTATTGAAACTCACATAGTAACTCGAAACCTCGGTGGGAACTTCTCGACATTATTTCTGAAAATGATTTTACGCCTCTTGTAACTTTTGACAAATTCACCAGCAAACGTTTTCATACATGTGATAAAATGGAAGGAGAAATCAACATGTTCCTTCGTTAAATATGCGAAGTGATTAGTAAGTTTTTATGGTAAATAATCTTAATTATCTTAAAATCATAAATATACACTATATATATATATATATATATATATATATATATATATATATATGTATATATATATATATATATATATATACATATATATATATATATGTAATTGTCTAAGTTTTCAAAATATGAACATTGTGACTCCTCGACGTTATTATACAACATCAATGTCCATTCATATTTATAGCATACGTGGACTAATAGAGCTAATATAAATTTATATTAGAAAAAAAGTCTGTTTCTCTTAGATCGAAAGCCATAATTTCATATGACTTTGATTAAAATGCTTTCATTTAGGTGTTACGTATTAAAACGAAGTCATGTTTGTATCCGAGGAATCCATTCCTTTTATTTCGTAAACTAAAATTAGAAATTTCAGTTATCTATTCGAATATAAACTGAGTGGGCGCTTAATTGTCTCTGTAAGATACAGAAGAAGAGATATTTTAAATTTTCGGCGATATTTTTTGGAATTCCATAATGAAAAGTATTGTTAATATATTTCGATTAACGCACGTCACCCATTTGTAATGCCCTTCGAACGAAGTCACACGATCTTCTTTGAAGTTCTTACATAAAAACCTTTTTGAGAAAAACGTTTATGACAGGCAACAGATGAGCGAATACGTGAGTAATTTCATGAGGATTTTGTTTTTTTTTCTTTTGTAGTTCGAAAACATAAAAAGGTATTAAAATAAAATACATTAGATTAATGCTTGGAGTTGTGGAAATATTTTCTTCTCTGTAGGATTTTTTAAAAATCTTAGTTACAAACGGAGCATTCATGAAAAGTTCACGTAAGTTTCCGTTCATATTTAAAGCCGAATGAATTCAGAAAAGTATTAAAAGTATTAAATAGAGAATAAAATGGTGAGGACGGACAATGATATCGGCAAAGCAAATTGAGAGATACGTAAAAGACAGAAGACAAAATGTTAGAAAATAAGCTTTTATGCACGTTGTAACATGCATAGGATAGTGTCATTCATTCTTAAAGTAGTTACCGGTACACCCATGAAAGAGTTTTGTAGCGTTAGATTCATAGGTATTAGGTTAAAAAAACATATATTATTAAAATCGCTCCCATACGATGATTGACTTTTCATTTCAAAAACTAAATTAAAAATGTAAGACGCTAGATGATAGACGTAATTATGGGATAAAATAAAAAAAAGGTATTGAAAATATTTTAGTAAATCCTAACTTGTACTTCAAATTATCAAAATGTGAACAGTTTGCAAAGGTAACTTGAAACAAAATGAAGAAGGGTAACGATTTTAGATAAGTGGAGTTATACTACAATGAAAATAAAAAAAAAACTGGGTTTACTTCGACACGTCAAATATTTATTGTGGGTAATGGTAAATATTTCGAGACGTCAAATATTTATTGAGATATTAAATTTATTAGCTATTTATATATTTTATTAGCTATGTATGCGAAGCGGCATCAGCGCTTTCTAACTACGACGTTCGCACCATCCGTTACGCGCTTTCGTTCACACCATGAAAATAATATTGTTCACACCATGAAAATAATACAAAAATCAATTTGAATAAAGTACTTACTTTATTCAAATTGATTTTTGTATTATTTTCATGTTGATAATGACGTAGAAACCTACATAAAGCATAAATTGATCTGAGGTGGAATAAAATTAAAAAAAAATGATTATGGTATTAGTAATTCGCAGTTTGTATGCGTCAACCGAGAAGAAGTCGTTTTCACCGAGAGAAACTTTAAGTATATCGGACATATGCTGAATCAACACCAATATGGTCAGACCTCCTAGAGTTAGTACTCAACTAAAACTGACCAAGAAATAAACCCTAGAAACAAAACATTTCAGTGTTACAGATTTGTTAATCTGTAATAATGTATGTTTCAGTGATGCAGATTTGTTAGTAGAAAGAGCTGTCAACTGAATGCAAAGTTTCGGGTTAATGTTGCCGCACGTTTGTATAGATGTGAAGCAAATTGATTTACTTGATTCTATTATAGTTTTTGTGTATTAAGTAACTAAAAAGAACTTAATTGTTTATTGCTCCATACATTTCAATATCACAAAATTTTACGTACAAAAAGGATTAATAAAACAGTAATTTATGTAACTTTCATTTATATTCATTTCATTTTCTTTGGAAAAACTTATATCAACAAAATCATATCAGTTTTTCATTATATTGTCATTCCAAATTATATATATTTACCAAAAAGATATTCAGAATACCACTTAACATTTAGTAGGTACTTATAAACATCTAACTTTTCGCAAAGTTTCAAAGTCCACAATAACGTCCGTTTATTTCTTTCGGACATGTGCATTTGTATTTGCATCTGAGCATGATATTTCTCGCCTAGTTTCCTACTATTAAAATATAGATTTAATGTTCTTCTTAAATGGATTTTTATCTCTATAACATAGTCAGAAGTAAGTCCACCAGACGAGACACCAAACATCAGTTATTTGTGGCTAAAACAAGGCCAGGCTGCATTTTCGTTAATTTTTTACTCGTGAGACGTATTTCTAACATCGTCTTTTAATAAATTTTTTCCATTAGCAGCAGCAATTATTTTTCAAATTTTAAGGCTTCAAATACTTCTTCAACTACAAAGCTATTTTTGTTTTCTGCTGAACTATATGATGCACTTTTAAGACTGTAAGTCATCCCTATGTATCTGGAACATATATTAGAATTTTCTCGGGCAATAGTAACTCCTTTTATTTGACGTCGACGAAGACGTCTTGACTCTGTCATTTTAATCTTGCAAACTGCTATAAATTTAACGACATCAAAGTCCGCACAGCTTTTCTTAGAATTGCACATTAGATAAGAAATAAACGTTTTTCCTACTTTCTTTTCTAAGAAATGTAATGCAATTCTTTATGAAATCCACGATGTTTTGGTTCTTTTTTATTAAAAAAATCTGCGACGTTTTTTATCAACAACTTCATAAATTAAACCAAAATCTTTAGACTTAGTAAATTTTTTTATAGTTCCAATACTTAAGAAAAAAAATGTAAATTGTCCATATATTCTGAGATTTCATACGATAAAATAATTAAAAAAGATTCCATTCTTACCGGAAATATTTAATTTTTTTTTAAAATACTTCATCAAAATCATTGATAGCTCCCCGCTTCAACGATTCAAACAAACTAGAAATTCTACAACTCGTTTATCCACCGTTTAGCCACCTTTTCCGACAGCACAATCTTCTCATAATATATCCAAAATCTCTCCCTCCTTTTCATTCCATTCCAAATTGCAATAATATGGTTGTGTACATACGCAAGGTTCAGGATTGATTCTATATTTAACGGCACATATATCGCCATCTCTTTTTCATTTCAACATAGCCACATGTCGTATGTTTAAATTTAGTACACCTATTAGCTACTGTATAATATGTCAATCATTTTAGCTGCTATAGTCTTTCAAATGGTTAAATCTTTATAAGAACCTACTTTTGAAGTCAATATTTTATAAAATTGGAAAGGTTTAGTACCTGTGAAACACACGCAATCTTACTTAGCTACCAATCATAATTAAATAATAAAACCATAATGAAATAATAAATAATTCAAAATACGTTCATGATAAACGCACATGATAAAAAGTCAGGTCTGTAATAAATGGGTTAAGTTTTTAATTTTGCTTACTTCTCATCGCAATTTGGTGACTTCGAAGTTGCAATTTTTTGAAAAAGAGTGAGCAAAGATAAATCCATCTCTTTTACGTAGCTGCAAATTTCTTACCTATTGAATTATAACAAACACTACTACAGTTTATTATCAAATAAACCTTAATTACAAATGCGGTCGAACAGAACAAAACTACATGTAACAGCGACCAGCCATTACAGCAAGTGCAAAGTGTTGTAAATAGACATTAAGAATTTCCCATTGGTCGAATTTATTAACATAAATTCAAAACTGCTTGGTTTACTTAAATGAAAAATGAACAGATATTTCCTAGATATTTAAGGTCCATTGTAAAAAAAATTCAAACGATTTTATGTACATATTGATATTCTGAATTTAATTTAACCATAAATTCTTTTCCAATACTATATTTGCTTTTGACTATATAAAAAAAGTTTCAGTAAAACCAAAAAAAATGTTGCTCTCCTTCAATGCTCGCTTCTAGCGCCTTACTATAAAAAGCTCAGTAAATCTTTGAGCATAAAGCTTGCTAAAGAGAATCGTGACTAAGCGAAACACCCGGAGCTAAAGACGCGAGCACCTCTTACCTGGTACATATTTGCAATAAAAAGCTCTAAGTTTTAAAGAAAGCGGGATTTTAAAGGATTTCTAAGTGTTCACCACAAATTTACTGAACTAACTATAAATGATTTATACATCACTTAACTTGGTTTTATTTAAATTGGATGAATAATTACATAGTTTGTTCACAGTTTCAAAATTGTCAATTCTTGTAATGATCTTGTGTTCATTTTGTTTTTATATGTAGAATATTTGAAAAAATATTTAAAATTTGATAACTTTTTTTAGATATTTTCAATTTTTATGGTGTCTGATACTATGACTGAAGCTATGATAATGTACCTTATTTTAGAAGTAAAAAACCCGCATGTAATTTTACGGAAATGCATATTGCGAAAATAAGTTTGACCAATTCATTGTAATTGCAGAAACTAACTTAATCAAAGTTTGAAGATCTATGGATAAGAATAAATGACTAAAATACTTGTTTATTACCTTAAAAGGTACCATTGAGTACGAATTTGAAAAGAGATACGTAGCAAGTGCTAAATCTAAAAGTGACTAGGATAATAATTCAAATAATTCATTAATTCGGCTTGTCATATGCAAAAGTTCATTGGTTTTTCTATGCAGTTGTAATGATTTGAGGAAACAATTTTTTATATATACTTAATTAAGGAAAATTACACCTTTTATTTAAATTGATTTAAAATATTTTGATCATCAAAATTGTCCATTACCACCTACTTGATAATGTAGTAGTGTATCCTCAAGTATGTGTGCGAAATATTAAATCGGTAAACATTATGAAATATTAATTTCCCATATCTCACTTACCGAAATAATAAATAACGGAAATTGATAAAATCGATACAGATTTTTAAGATTTTGTAACAACACAAGATGATGATAATTGTATTAGGAGCTGATAATGAAGACATAATGTGGGCAATTGAATTTCTATGGTGTATGATAGAACCATGGACTTGAAGTTCATTGCATTTGTGTTGCTAGCATCTTTTTATTCTTGAAGTCATAGTGTTTTTAAAATAAACGCTTTTATTAGAAACAAAATTCTATAAAATATTTCATTATTTTATTTGAATTTTTCAAGAAAAATGTATTAGGGATAAATTAGAAAAAATATAAATTATACATAAGGAATGCTCACGCGCTCTCAAGTGCATACTCCACTACTCAGAAGTAATTATCATATATCACACAGTTCGTCAAACAAGGGGAAAAATATACAAACACATAAAATTTCGGAATATTTTACATCTGTAAAATAAAAGTTTAAAAAAAAATGCCTTTACCTATTACGCCGCAAGAATATTTTCTTGAATTTAGTTTTTGGCATCAAGTAAAAAGAGGTCTGTAAATAAAAGGAGATAATATTATTTCAAATAAAGGTATTTATTTTTGTCAAAAAAAAATATGGTACGCAAATTGCATCATGGCGTGAAAAGATATTAAAAGTAAGGAAGTATGAAGGAATGAAAACAGTTATTATCCTTGTTAAAATACAAATCCACGTCACATTTTTCACATTTCTATTTTTTTTCAACTTTGCATCCTAACCTTTTTCAGTCTATACAGGCCAGTGCCCCACGTGGTCCAAACTGACGTATTTTCGTGGGATATTAATTATATGATATTAAAGTCTCAGCAATTTATGTTCGGATTTCAGCAAATTTTTGAGCTTTTCATATTTCTTTTACATAATAACCAAGCATTACTCAAAATTATATCAAGGAAATGATAATAGAGTCGTATGAATCAAAGTTCACTGCGGAGTCCAATTTTAAAATGCGCCATTACACAGTCCATTTTGTCTATACAACCCATATGATGATTGTTTTCTGGCAAAATCAAAAGTCGTTCTACAGTAATGGTTGCTTTTGCGTCTTATCGAATCTAGTTACAAAAAATGTGGGGCTTTGCCAGCAGAGTTGGAGACTGGGTTGAAAATCTTATTACGTCTCCAGGCCGCTATAGAAATGTCAATTTTCTTATAGCTTGAGATCTATTCGACTGATGTCCCTCTAAATGATTTTTCTTCTGAGAGTTAAATGTAAGGAATGTGACTGCTAAAATACCATGGCATGATAAAAAATCAATCAAGGGTAAAGAAGTATGGTAGTTATGAAAGAATAGACGATACTTTTGGTTGACAGGTATTTCTCTGGCAAATTGAACATTAGATAACGCATCTAATTGAGGTGCACTATCTGCTCATATGTTCTCTTGCTATTGTCAACCAGAAACTTGTAACCATATCAATTTACACCACAATTCACGAAGAGTTTGAAGCTCTATTTGTGATATTTGTCGGGCAAATATTGCTTTATAGTACTTCTGGTTTTAGTAGAATACATTTTTTCATCTACAGACAAATTTTATTCAAAGGGTAGTCTTGAAAAGTTACAGCTCCGTTTCTCAATCACCGGTCGTATTTTATACAACCGACCAGAATTTGACCACAGTTATTATTGAAGTATGTCTACGAAATTCGTAATGTTGTAGCGTCATGGTGTCATGTATTTGAGCATAGTCATATTTCTCTGACAAGTACATTAAAAAATTAGGCGTATTAAATTTTAACATGAAATAAATAATTTCAATGAACTGTCTCATTTCTTAGTATGTAATATCTATAGTTTTACCGGTATCTCTTTGCACGTTTACAGTTTTGTTAGTCTCTTCAATAATATCGTTCGCATTTACTAACAAGAAAATATCTCATAAGATGTTTGTAATTCTGGTGTTCCACTTGGTAAGTTGGAATATCCTCGGAACCGTATTTCGTTTTCGTAAAGTTGACTTTAAATTTTTAGTTTTTTTAAATTATATTTACCTTAAAAATACGTATGCTGTCTAAAATGATTGCGGAAGTAGTACAGGATCTTGGAGCGGCAGGTTTCTCATATGGATGAACCGTAGTGCTGGTTTGGCTCTCAGAGTTTGGTGATAAAATGTCTCTTTCCTGATCTCTTGGATCTTCTTCTACATCTTGTTTTTCATTCAAGTTATGACGTGAAATCTGATCAGTCAGTTTCATGTTCAATGGATTATCATCGTCTGAATTGTTTAAGCCATCCTCACAATCGTCCCATAGCCCCAGAATATTCTCCAATTCCTCAGAAATCGCAGGTCACAATCACAGTTCTGGAAAAAAATGAACGTATTCGGAAGAAAGTAATTTGTTATGATAATAATAAAAAATAATAATAAAAATAATAAAAAATATTTGAATCAATAAAAATCAATATTTTATATTTATTCCACAGCAATTGCAGGTCAATATTTTCAGAATTACTAATAAAAGAAAACAAATAAAATTACGTGCAAACTACACAAATTAGTTGTGATAGGTTTGTAAATTCAAGTACGCAATAAAATAAACAGGTAGCGCCATCTAGCATAAAAGTGTGTAACTATTTCAATAGAAATAATTTGCTGTCGACAGGTGTTGCTGCGTTATAAAGCTCTTGGTTATTTGTTTGAATTAATTCCCGAATACAAATGGTACGAGGCAGGACTTTAATTCGGCGCCATAACGGTTATATATAGATAATATTTAGCATTTTGATCTTCAGAAATTATCAATATTTTTAGTTAGCACGTTCCAAAATATTAGATGACAAATCGAATTTATTTTTGTAATAATTCAAAGTATTGCAAAGTCAGATCTTAATCGAGTTCAGAACAGTTTTGGTACTCATTTCAACAAAACTTGTTAGGCATGTCGCAAAAATTAACAATATGTAGCAATGATTGCAAATGCTACAACGTTTAGAATCTTAAAAACAAATTTGCAAAATAATTATATTGCCAAAAAAATTATATTTAAAAGCCAGTATAAAATTAAAATATTAAATATTTTCGGAAAGGAGGTACCTTCAATTTAGTTGATAACAAAGGCAATTAAAAATTTACATTTCTTATTATCAGCAATCTTTGCAAGCAATACCCATGCGTAAATTAATAACTCTCAAAACTTGGGTCTTTATAATTTCGGTTTTGTATCCATAAACATTATGATTTCGGTTATAATTCTAATTCTACAAAAAATCGAAAGGACTCAAAACTGCAACTGAGGAGGTGATCTGAATATTTTAAATTTAATATTCTCTCGGTATTTTGTATTGAATATCAATGAATAGATTTTCAAACACAATTATAGCCATATGGTATTGAAGTTAGTTTCAAAGACTAAAATTTACTTGTAGTAGCTTAAGATTACGGAATTCTATATTGAGATATTAAATAGTTCTGTAAGCAGACTGAGACATCAAATTTATTTAAGTATACCTAAAGCGTTAAGGACATTTGTATTTAAAAGTAATTTAAAATTTTAATTATGTTTCATATTTTTCTGAAAAATGCTTCCATACATGTATATTTTTTGTGTTTTCGATTCCTGATGTATATCATACTTCATAATAATAGATGTATATCATACTTCATGATAATAGGAAGTCTGATTACACTTAAGAATATTTATTGTGGCACATATTTGTATGCATATAAACATTGTGTGTGTGTATGTGAGTATGTGTATGCGGGATGCGCATGTGCGTGAGTGCGCGTATGCGCGTGTCTTCGTGTGAATTATCCCATATTCATCATCAACCACGACCATTCATTTACAAAATTTCACACAAAAAATCCCTGAATCTTTCAAACGTTTTCTTTATCTACTGACATATGCATGTTTATATTTTACATATACCAATTATCCTAAAGTTTTAAACTCACGATTCATAATGCTTAAACGATTGGGTCATATAATGACAGCAACATCGTGTATAAATGTCATTTAAATCGTTACAATGAGTAACGTTCCATAATTTCAAGGATATCTCTTTCGTTTATCGATGCCGAATAATGAGAACAAAAACAAACTCTAACCCCCGAGAGTTAAATTAGAGCAAAAACTTAATTAAAACGTTTAATCTTACTTACCTTTCCTTGTAGCTAAACTCATTTTAATGTAACTTTAAGTAAATTCACAACTACCAACAAACTTTTCATTAAATGAAAGATATTTATATAAGACGATGAAACAATTGGCCTATTTCGCTTTATTAAAATAAATTTCTACCAATGAAAACTGAATTAAATGTAATATTAATGTTTTCACTTACCTTAAACCGTTGGGAAAATTCCTTTCATGATGTTTCAACAATTTTACTGATATTTTAGTTCAAAATATTCCAATGATATCAAACTCTTACATACGGTATCAGTAACATACACGGTATGCATCAGTGTACACCGAGTTTCAATATACGGTATATAGTTTTACCTCACCGACATTGGTTCATGTTACGTACGATGTACACGACGTCAGTGTGACAAGTAAATTAATCTTTTTCACGTTAGCTAATAGAATTAAAACGTAGAAAAATTATGCAAGGAAGTACTTATGAAATGTATATACTCAAAGGGTCTACAAAGGTTGCAATGAAAATATATAAAAAATTATTTTGCACAACTTATATATTTGATGAATATACTTGTTTTTATTTCTAATATTAATTTATGAAATTCTTATTTTAGAACTTATATTTTAGTTAAAAGCTTACTATTAATTTTTGACAAAACTGCAAGTATTTGTATTACAGTCTTTTATTAATTTATAACAAAGAAATCCAAAAACTATATAATCAGTGGATTACTAAAGTTTTTCGACATTTCGATTGTACGTGACATTATTAAATATTTGAAAAGTATTTGGTACTCTAATATATCAGTTTCTAGATTTTATTGAAAAATGTATAGTGGTACTTCTAGGAAAGTACTTTCCAGGGGTTCCAAGTTCACTAATAATACATATCGAGATGATCTCCAAATCGTGTTGGCTTAAAGAAACTACTGCAAAAATACAAAACAGGCAAAATTATAAGTTACATATTTTTTACATACTTTTTATGTATTTATAGGTTATAATAATTGTATTATAATTTTAATTTTGAATTTTCATATACGTTATGATGAGATTTCCTAGGCTGAAATGTAGCCCCTATCGTTTCTTGGCCCGTCAAATTTCTTTGTGAACAAAATCACGTCAATATGTTGCTCCATTGCGACATATCGACGTGAAGGGGAACTAACATATTTCCGAATTTTTAATATTTGTTGGGATCGTTATATTAATTGAGTTGAAAATTTCCGGCTTAAAAAGAACGCTATATCATTTAGTGGTCTATAAATTAACTGAATATAGAAAAACACTTTGATCTGTTGCTTCGTTACGACGTGAAAGAAGGACAAACAAACACTTTTGAATTTATAATATAAGTTGGGATTTTTGTTTTGGTTAGGAAAATATTTCCAAGGTTGAAAAGTATCTTACGTTTTTCCTAGACCGCCAACCATCCCTGTGCAAAAAGTTATGTCGATCTGTTGCTTCGTTGTGGCGTAAAAAAAGGACAACATACCTTCGAATTTTAAAATTTATTGGGCTTTTAACATTAGTTGCGAAGAGATTTCTTGAATTGGCAATTAACATATGTCATTTCCTTGCCTGTCAACTATTTCCATGCAGAAAGAAACTTCGATCTTTTACTCTATTGCATCATGAAAGAAGAATAAACAAACAGACTTAAAAATTTGTAATATTGGTTTTTATTATCGTTTTAGAAAATTTAAATTTTACTGGTTGGAAAGAAGACCATTTTATTTCTTGGCCGCCAATTAGCTCTGTGCTGTAAATCACGCCGATCTTTTGCTCCATTACGAAGTAAAAGAAAGATAAACAAACCTAAATTTGTATTATCCGTTGAAGTTGTCATATTAGGTATGATAAAATTTCCCGAGTTTACAAGTAGCCTACGTTATATCCTAGCCCGCCAGCTATATATATGTGCCGAATGTCACGTTTATTTTATGCTCCATTAAAACTTAAAAGAAATACAAATAAATATACTTTTGCATTCATTATATTAGTTAGGATTATAATATTACTCAGAATGAGCTGTTTTGGAACGAAATATAGCCTATTTTTTTTCCTGATATACCAATCACCATCGTATAAAGTTTGTAAACACAAAAACGAATTGATATAAAAAAATTAATTCAAAAATAAAAAAGTTTAATATGCAAAAAAGGTCGTGTAAAAATATAAATGCAAATACGAATTGATATGAAAAAAAAATTATATGATTTTTGTTAGTATTTATTTTCCAAACTGCATTCCAAAAACTAAATCCTTATTTCAGCGCTGTAAATTTTGGTGCACTTCCGCAAAAATTATTCTGTTCTTGTCTTTTTGAAAGATATTTGTATTATCTGCCTAACAAAAAACTGTTTTTAATCACATAATTCACATGATATATAGAATTGATTTTATCAACATTGTTTTAAGCTAATTTTGTTAATAAAATATAAAAATTAACCATTTTAATCCGTGGTGTGGTGTGGTTTTCTTTTATATTGATTTACGACTAATTGTATAATTACACTTTTATATAATGGGTAATTTTACATGCGAATATATAACATTTCTTTTTGTGCCAAGGGAACGGTTATTTTGAAATAATTCTTTTCCAACATAAATTATTTGTGATTTGCAATAAACATTGATTCCATACAGGAATATTTTAAGTTTTTTGAATTTAATTTCTGTTTTCTATTATGACCTTTATTTTATAGAGGATATTCAAATAAAATACTTAATTTCAATTGTATAAAAAAATACGAATACAGTTCTGACATAATGTATTGTTAAAGTGATATGGGCTTGAAAAAAGTTAATATATATTTCTTTGAATTTGAAATAAAGTAATATAATTAATTATTAAAAATAAATAAAATGTCGATCTTGCTTCAGTGTCTGAATATAACATTTACATTACTTGTTAAAAATAAAAATAAAAACAGAGTATATATATAATTTTTTATCATGTTCTTTGCAATACCGAGCTGCCTCCTTTCCAAAATAACAATTTTTTTGAAAGGAAACTACTTCACAAATAAACGCTAAAGCGCTCCACACTGTTAAGTAAAATTTTAAGTCGAAACGTGTATATAATACATTTCTGGTGAGAAAGTAACACGTTTCAGCATATAAAAAATTAAGGACTAAGTAACTAGGGGCAATGCGATTTGCCTTAAGAAACTAACGTAAAGCTAAGTAAATAATAGTTCCTTTTCTTAAAACACTTCACCGAAGGTAAGAATTTTATGAAAAAAATCACTTATATCTATAAACTAAATACTATTACTGAATACTCTAAATCTATATTCTCATTGGGAAAAAGTTTTTTAATCGCTCCGTTTTTATATCACGTAAATTATTTGCCCAGTATAAAAAGTTTCATTTCTGGGAGAAATTTATTTCGTGAATTTTCGACAAGTCTGAAAATTTTTACAAAGTATTTGGTGCGCACTTTCAAGTTAATTTCATATTCTCTCTTAATTTGCCTTAAATCTTTAAATAACCTAAATTGATCAGGATCTTTTTATTTTCATTTCAGAAATTTATTAAAATTGCTTCTATATAAAATTAGGTCAGGGTTATTATGTAGTAATTATATAATTGAATATTTCTCCCTTAAATGTTAATTGATACATTAATAATGTTTTTAAGTGTGGCGGTTTTCCTTGCTTAACTTTTTAGCAGCAATACTTCAGAACAAAACTCATTGTTATTATCCATAAAATAATATATCACTAATTATGATAACGTGAAGAAGTAAATTCTTGAAGTTTAATTTTTTATTTATGTGAATTTGTTTTCTGTTCTCATTTAAATTTGAAGTGAGTTTGTATTTTATAAATAATAAAGTGTTCTACTTTACAAATATATTTTGTGTTATTCTTCTAATTAATTGATCTAGTGTTATTTCAAAATCTATAGGAATGAAAAAAGTTTAATACATAAGCTCAAGCGCTTTTTCATATGTTTAAATTATTCGCGACGTTGTATTCCAAGAGCAGTTATTTTTCTTTGCTTTATCTAATCGTGATCTTACATGATTATGTCTATTATGTAAATGTGTAATAATATCCAAAGTCTTACTAAATGCCCTCAGCGTGGTAAGATATTTAAACGAAGACCACTTTATAAAATGTCTTCTAATATATTTTAACGTTTCACGTCGAACTATTTTCAAACATCAAAATATTTTCTTCAGCTTTGATAAAGGAATGTGCTGATTATGTTAGAAATTATATTTATATAATAATTCAAACCCAATATTATTCGTTTTCATAGCTCAGTGGTTATCACGTGTACTTCACATGCACAAAGCCCTCGGTTCGATCTCGGGCGAAAGCAAAATATTTTTAAGATATATTCTTTCTATTTAATTTGTTTTCAATGTTAACTCGTTATTAATACAGAAATATCAAAATTCAAAACATCGTCATATATATAGTTAAAAGATTGTCCCCTTCGCATTCATCTATATGTAAAGACAAATTCCAAAATGAAAAAATATTTCCTGCTTTTCACCAAAGATTTTGTTGAATATAATTTATAAATATTTTATGTAAATTAGCCGACCTACAATGAAGAAATTGCTAAAAGACCAAACGTCCCATCGGGAAGATTTCATGGGGTAAGGTAGGTTTACCACTAGAGAAACTTAGAAACAACACACACTATTGAAACACATTATCAAAAACATTTTCCGTTACATGCATTTAATTAATTTAGATGAAAATTATAGACAATTAAATGAAACTACGTGATGTAGTATTATTTCTACTTTCTTTAAATTCTTTACCACGACCAAGGTTTCTTTGTATTACAACATCTTCAGGTAGGATGACGAATGTTGTAATACAACGAACTGAAGATGTTGTAATACAACGAAACCTAGGTCGTGGTAAAGAAATTAAAGAAAGTAGAAATAATACTACATCACGTAGTTTCATTTAATTGTGAATAATGAATTTCTACAAAATTAACGCCAAATATATTCAATATTTGAAAATTATAGCTCAAACGAAAATTATCTTATTTCCATGAATTGCTTAGATTTCACAAATGTGTTTTTGTGTAATCGTAACAAACTTGCGCCATTAGTTCAGAAAGACGATTTTATTGACTTATCTTTCCTAATGAAACAGTTCCAGTTTCTTATAAAATTATTGTTTTCCATGAGCTTTAACACATCAATGTATCTAAATTAAACGTTACTTATTTAGAATAACATTCCAGCTTTCACTTATGGTTAGTATTACGTGGCCCTATAATATGTAACATCTAAACTTGTTTTGGCTCATTGTGGAAATATTTTAAATATTATCTACATATGCACTAAAATTGATTCTTTTTAAGCTGGGCACTATTGCCAGTTTCAATAAATTAAATGTATGGCTTATTTTTGTATATATCAAGTATCTAAAGCTAAGTGATAAAAGACTAAAAGAGTTTTTGTGTAGATATTCTTCAAAAGAAAAGATCTTATTTTCGTTTGTAGGAAATAATTTCTATAATTTGGATTAAGATTATCATCATATTTTACGTATAAGAACATAAATAGAGGGTATATATTACTGTAAGATAATCTCTTCTGGTCAACCAAAGAAAGATCATTTTTAGCAATTATTGATGGGGTTGATAGTGGGGATATCTGTAACAAATAATAAAGTTTTCGTTTAAGATACTAAAAAAGACACACGCAAAAAAAGCAACACACGTGTATACTTATTTTATACACACCATATTTGTAAATAACATAAGTAACCTTGGACTACCAATTAAATCTGAACTAATTGGAAAAATTCATTTGTATTCAGGCGATGTTTCGAATTTTAACTTTCGATTTACACGGTAACGACATTAAACTTACACAGGGGTGTTTTATTTTATGAAAGTCTTTAAGGGTTCGGATTTTTTGTGTTTCGGGTGTGGAGTTTTAAATTTTAGAACGTCGAAATAAATGACTTCAGTTACAGATTTATTCTGCTTTCGATAGACGCCTTATCATAAGCCCACAAAATTTTAAATGATCCAGACATCTAGAAGTGGGTGAACATTTAATCATTTAATCGAAGATTCCGTTAAATCGATACCTATATGTACATAAAATATACATGCTTTATATTAGTTCACTTTAATGTACTATGCCCATAAAAGTGAAATAAAGCGTGTAATAAATACAGAATTTTGAATTTGTAATATTTGGCTTAGGACTGGAATATATACCTTTTTACCCGAAGAATAATTTAGCTTACTAATATTAAGAATGGAAAATTTTAATATCTGTTACTTAATCACGCAAAAATGGCTACAGAAATTTTCACGAAACTTGATGCAAAAGCAAGAAGCTACTACTAATATTTATAGGCAGGTAAATATGTATAGATATGAAAAAAATCTGAGGTAAATAAAATATTGCTATGTGAGTTTGTACAGATATGTACAAAGGTATGATCTACTGACTACAGTAAAAGCAAAAGAGAGAAATGCTATTTATATGTCGTATGTTGTTATTACCTGTTAATGTTCAATTTTGTAACGCTTTATTCATAAACATTTTAATAAATGAATGTTTTGTATGCATGTTTTGTTTTTTGGACAGATTGTGACCCTTTTAATAAAACACGCGGCTCCAGGTTGAGAAAGGATAGTGTTTGGCGCAAATTATATTAATTTATTACCAGCGTTTCTAAGCAACAATCAGTCAAACGCCACGCTTTAAATGTTTCGTGTCGCTTTTAAATTTACATCCAAGGTATTTAGATTTTCCGGAGTATTAGCGTGTGTTTTTTTATAACAATTATTTTTTATAACTGTAGACATTATGTATATTGTGCGCTATTACAATTTGACATATTATGACATACTGATGTGTTTAGGTGCATGCGATTTTAATGCTCGACCGAGAAGTTTTCAGCACAGATGGCATTTAAAGATATGGAAGAGAATTTTGGACACTCAGCTTGTAGGTCCGTTTTTCCTACCTACCAGAATAAAATCGAACAATTATTTATATTTTTTGCATAATGAAGTGGAAGACTTTATTCCAAATTTGCCTTTAAGCGTAAGCAAAGATATGTGGTGGACCTGGGTCCTAGCCTCGAGATCACCAGATTTAACAGCACTCGATTTTATTTCTTTGGAGTACAAGCAAATTTTAAAACGAACTTCCTTTTATCCAATTCTGCTAATGATACTGCTTGATGAAATCTATGTCTTTAGAAAGGACAACCACTTTTTAATTATGTGCCACGTTAAAAAAATATCTGCGAATGTTTACATCCACAGGAAAGAAGGATCAAAAAATTAATCCGTTATTTATGTAATTAAGCTACGATCATGTTCCTAATACATCGAATTGAATAAGCTATGTACGGCGTAGAATTTAATCACATCAATGCATTTAATTTCAAGATTTTATTCGGTGAATTGTTTAACGCTTTATTTTTGAAACTAACTGATAATACCGGAACTACATACCGGTTTGGCATAATGTAAGCTGGATAAGTACATTACCAGTAAATTTTATAATTCTAGTTCTTAAGACATATAAATATGAAAAATTGTAATTAATTGAAAGAAAATATTAACAAAAATCTAACACGCATGCTTTGGAGATATATCGTAATGACATAATTCAAATAAATTCAAAACACAACCACGTAAAGTGTTGTTCTAAGATACTTGCTGTCTCATTTTACTTCATGCCCCTCCCACGTTGATCCATCTAAACAATATTCCATTATTATTTTCCGTATTTAAAAAATATGCAGATGAGCACACCCTCTAAGAAATAGCAGGAAGAGAAGAAGATGCAAGGACCTTATTAAAGGATCGTTTATAAATCATTTGTATTTACCAAGCGATACATAACATTTTGTAATTAAATACGCAAATGATGGATGTAAATATTCGGACTGTATGATGTCTCGTTTTTAATTAAAAAGAAACTAATAGTTAATAAGCGAAATAAATCGTTTACTTGTGCAGAAGTCACAATACAAGATTATCCCACTTAAATATATAATTTCCGATTTTCACCCTTAAACTAATAAAGGGAGGTTCCGATCTTTGATACAACAATTTGCTTCAAACTCGATATAACCACGAAATTGTAGCACGAAATTCGAATTTAAAATTTCGATATTGGCATATTTATCAAACATTTTCTACACAAGTGTTTCCATAGCCTGGAGACGCTACTTGGCTGTAATTCTGAAAGCAAAAGTTTAATTATTTAATTTCAGTATGGAGATTATTTTACACATGTACATCATTTGACGTATCAATTTTTATATTTTAATCCGTAATAAATAAAGTTGAGTCATAATTACCGGGGAAATTTTAAATTTCAGATATATCTTTGATAACGTGGAGAGCTTAAATTAAAGTTAAACCAAATTGAAACAAATTAACAAATATAGAACATAAATAAGCCAAATTAATCGAATCGTAATCATAATAAGACGTCAGACTCTATACTAATAGCTCAGACTTAATCAAGTTTTTTTTTGTTTTATTTAATTTAAAATATATTATATTCTGAAATATAAAAACGCAAAATAATGAGTAAAACTTCTGTTCCATTTTAATGCCGTCGATGTTCCGTCGTATATATGTGTATAATACAAACACAATAGATTGTTCCAAGATGTCAGAAATAATGCAAGGTACCATGTGCACAGTAAATCTTGTTATTGTAAAATTAACGTATGATTGGTGTTAGTGAAGAAACACAAGAACGCTCTCTAATTTCGCTTTAATATCGTACAACTGCTCATTATATTCGTATATAACACGTGTTTATTCGGTAAACGAAAATAATTAGTTATGCTGCAGAACAGTTTGCGGTAATGGCAAACCTTTTAACGTTCATGGAATAATTAAATTTTCTCCCTCCGTGTAACCGCAAATTATGACTACGCATATATGCTTTACACGGTGCGAAGCGTTAATGATGAATTTTGTCGTTGAGGTTATCTAATATTTTTATTAATATTTAGATTCAAATGTAATTGCAGTTTTAGCTGAAGCTCATATGGACTTAACATAGTGGGCTTTATATACGTATAGAAGAAAGTTAAACGATTTACAAACTATTTATGTTTTTGTGACATCTACGATACGTGTAAAAATAAAAGTTTTATTACGAAAACCCACGTCAAGAAACGTATAATTCATCCCTTAATAACGGGCTATATACTATATTCTATACTACTGAATAAAATTCATGTTCTACGCGACTATATTACGTTCTTAAAATAATGCATCGTGAAAAGGTAATAAGCTTTATTTATTTAGTCAAGAAAAATTGTTATGTCTCGTATTAAAATACAGAAGATTCCTAGCTTAAAAAAGTAGATAACAATAATATAATAAAGTGACAGACCGATAGATAATATTTGCAGGGTCACTTGAAAAAAAATTTAATTTTCTGTCCTTTGCAAAGAATGTTTGTTTAAATGCTGTATTGAAATAACAATTACAAAACAGATTATCCGTATGTGATTACGGCATTCAACTAGACGAAGGTTAAGATGACATCCGGTTTATATGACAAGATAAGATTTTTTTGGATCACCGAGATAAAAGGTTATTTTTTTCCTTTGCAACAAGTGTAGATTATCTGCATTTGATTACAGCGCTCGACTGATATCGGCTGAATCGATAACAACTCTAACAAACTCTTTGGAACACTCGAAGGAACGGTAATTATTTATACATATTCTTTTATATCTTAAAAACGCCGTGCCTAATTTACAGATTGATCTAAAGCAATAGACAAGTACCATAAAGATAAACTACTCTATGCTACAAAACATAGTGAAAAACAGAGTAATTTAAATTTAAATTTAATAAACTAGTGATCAGTCGTGAACTACCAAGCAACTCCCTCTTATTATCCCACTTATGTCTTCAAAAAAAGAACTTATTTTAGTCTTTGCTTTAGACGCTGAATTCAACTTCCCTCAGAGCATATCTGCGATAGTAATAATAAAATGTATATAAAAATATTGTTGGGTGATATTTCATGACACCCTATCTTCAGTAGTTCCATTATCATAAATTAAAGGAAATACGTTCATTTCTTCCCAGCTATTTCAGCTTAAGTATTTATGATCCATCACAAAGTTAAATCCGAATCCGACATCGGTTACAATGCGAATTTACTAATGATCCTTTTTGCTTGCTTTGGTCATTAGTTAAATTTAAATTTTTCGGTAAATCTATTGCAGATTATGATGTAGTGCTATAGAGTTATACACATCAAAACTTAGGAAGTGTAATATTGTTCTGCCACGAAATTATGACCAAAAAGAAAAAGAATTGAAATTTTTTTTTGTTGGATGTAAAAAAATCCTTTAGTTACCAAATTTTGATTTTGTTCTCTATATATTAAATTGAGAGATCTTATTATCATAACCTACAAAAATAGTAGGTCAGCAGAATTTATAAAAGCAAAGTGACAGTATTTTGCGTACGAGATGCGCCATTGTAATACAAAATTTGGCAGGTACCCCACATTTTGGTTTTATTAAAGACGTAAACAACAGAACACTTTTAAGATATAGCCTGATATAGGTTATTACTATTTCGGTTACTGGTATACAGGTTTGTTTTAAAAATATTATTTTTCTGTTACCTTAATAATTAACCATAAAAATATTTTAATAATAGTAGTCTCCAAAATATTTAAGTAATTTATACCAGCTGTTATTTGACAGTTACAGTTTTCATTACGGCACTAAACATTGCGCCGGTGATATTTGTCCAAAAATTTTACTTAATTATTCACCACAACAAATGGTTCCAGAAAATGTAAACATTTTAGTAGACATGCACATCGTAATTTGTTTCTTCCTTGCTTCCGGAAAATAGTATTACGCTTGAAAGCTTTGTACGTTGAATGCGATTTTAACGGCTTATATTTTGTACATTGTGCTTAGTTAGGTTTTCCTTACCCAACCGCAAGCATCGCTATGTATTCACTATAATATAGTGTTATATCTGTAATAATAATAATTATGTCTTTCCAACAAATTATTTTAAAAATAAAAAAAAACCAAAATTGTTTATTTCAAATATTGCTCATATTTGAAATTAAAAATTTTGGTAAGATCTGCTTTTTAATATTTGAAAATTATATTTAATTTGTGTCTCCTACCAGTGCAAGCGTAACCAACTTAGCGTAGCGTAACCGTAAGCGTAGCGTAACCAATCGTTAGAACGAAATGAAAGTGAACAATAATATCCTTGTGAAATACAAAATCATGTGGTCACTTTAGAAAAAAAAGGAAATAATTTTGTGATATCCTGAAATACAATTTGTCAAAAATTATTCTGATACATTTTGAAGAGATGATTTCTATTTTTGACGTGAATACGTCTTTGAATTTGCTACCATACGGGGGCAATCCAAAAAACCTAATGATAACAAAATCGGGGGATACAGTTTGGCGTTGCAGTTTCTAATCTATCCTCTACGTCAAAAATTATTATACATTATATTTATAAATTAATTACACCACTGGATAGCTAAAGGATAAAAGAATTCATTACGATAAGCGAGAACAGAGACACGTCGCGCGCGGTGGAAGGGGTAGCGCCGCCATTTTGAGGTAATTTTGCTGCGTATCGAGATTTGCAATTAGGATAACTTTTGTTTCGGAAAAGCTAGAATGTTCGTATAATCGATTGTATATAAAACATTAGTTTAAAATAGTGACAGTGAATATAATAAAAAAGGAAAGGTCATCTCAAGAACAATCGAATGGTCATAATAAAATACCATATGACCGAGTCAAGCAGTGCCGGGAACGTAAAAGAATGAATGCGGCCGAGCGGATCAACAACGGTGCCAGTATATGTGCGGCTGGGGCGGTTGAAATTATGCGTTACATAGACGTATTCAAGTACAACATACGGCTGCGTCCATGACACAGCCACGCCCCATTTTTTTTATTTTAGTTTTGAATAGCGTATGAAATGTTTGACTGATAAAGCGATATCTTACTCACAGTAGTTATGAAGAGATTTAGAAAAAAATAAGCTCGCGGTGAGATGTTGTCATGTCGACGAATTGACCTGATTAATCTTCACCTGAATAATATAATATATCTGTCATCTTAATTCTTTTAACAAATAGTACGATAAATGCAATTAATTATATGTATATATATATATATATATATATATATATATGTATATATATATATATCTAGTATGTGCTTTTATGTGACTAATATATCACAAAACCTAGAAAGCTAATTAGTGAATTTTGAAAATTACTCATTTTTTCTTCCTAACCAAATTTAATTTCAAATATACATTTAATTCGATTTTGACGAACGTATTGCATTTTATAATCTAAAGATAAAGTGGACATTGAAATATTAACATATTTGTCTGACGTAAGTAATTATTATAATTACTTATAATTAACAATATAATAAAATTTGCATATATATGTATATAAATATATATATATATATATATATATATATATATATATATATATATATATATATATATATACGTACCTATTAGTAGTGCAACTTTGCTTCTGCTGTTTTTTGGTAGGAGATCCCATTTCAACGTTTCCAAGTATGTCTTGACCATTTGCGCAATATGGGGTCGGGCATAGTCATGCTGTATCATTTAACCGTGTCTGTCGTCGCGTTGGGGCTGTTTGTCTTTTAAACGCATCAGTTGCATTCGATATCGATTGCCTGTGATTTTTTCAGTCGGTTTTAACAGCCCATAATTAAATACGGCGAGCGGGTTCCACCCAATACCCAGCATGACTTTGGAGCCGTGAATTTTCGGTTTGTTCGTCGACGCGGAAGCATGCCCGGGAACTTTTAATGGTTTTTTGTACTTAAGGTTATCGTAATGAATCTATTTTTTGCCTGCGGTTACAATGTGATGCAGAAATATTTTTCGTTTTTGGCTTCAACCTTGTTCTTCCTCCGCTATGCAAATTTTCGACGTCACAATCACCTTTATTGAAGTATTAAAACATTCACTACATGTTCTTTTACTGATAGCGACCTCACCATATGAATTTAAAAGAATTCTATGAGCCTCTGCTGCAAGTTTTTGATGTTGAAACAGAAAATTAAACTTCCCGCAAATGACCAGAATTTAGCTTGTACACTGACATTTTAAATTGAGAAAAACTTTATAAAATAGTCACAAATCGATTAATGTGTCAATGAAGTTATTTAATTCGTTCCCAAATTTATTGTATGACTTCTATGTCCTATTTATTTCGATAATCACTTACCGCTGAAATCATTTATACAAAAGCGGCGGAAGCAAAATTGTACACCGACGTTAAATATAAGTACTAAAATTTATTTTTTCTTTACTTAATATTATTTCACTTCACTTAGGAAAAAGTTAAGGAATTTAATTAAAATTTGATGAAATACAATATAATAACACTACACATAGACATTGGCATAGTCAGCATTTTTTGTGGGAAGGGCTGGCAGAAGCCGGCGCAGCCAAAAAAAATGATTATGTTCACAATTATCTAATTTTTTAAATTTAAATAGGGTAACAAACTATTTGCTTTATCCATGGGTCACTATTAATATGCATCAACATTAATATTCAACTACTTATCTATCAATATAACTTGAATTACTTTGGATAGATTTTTTTTTGGAAAATATGCCACACTGCCAAACACTGGCTACGCCCATATATATAAAATAAAAATACTACATCTAAATTGAAAAAATATCTGATTTGACCACTCGACAGTTTCAAGTATAACGGATGCCGGAAATATTTACTCTACTCTCAATTTCATCACATAAGGTCTCTATAATCTATAAATAAGTTTCCAAAAAGTTAGGTTCAGATTGATGAAATATTTCAATTATGAACATAATGTAATCAAATTATAATATCTGATTTTCTGTTATATTTAAAACACTTTAAGAACTAATTAACAACTTTACAGAAAAACCAACTGTAGTTGCAACAACTGTATTCATCAATAATTTCCAATGCTAATACTTCTATTAAAAATTTTAAATTGTCCACATGTGACAAATCTGTTCTATATCTGAGGCTGGTTGGATGCGGGCCTCATGAGCCATATTGCTGCTGATATTTCCTAAAGCTGTTAGAGTCTGGAACATAAAAAAAATTACTATTCATATGAGTCAATTAATAATTTGGGAGATAAACAACAGTAGATAACAATACAATCTAAAGGATATTTTTAACAAGAGAGATTTAAAAAAAAAACATTAAGTTAGGTATCATAATTCCAATCAAATTCTCTTTTTCTTTCTTAGCATTGGAAAAAAATGTATAACAAACAATGTTTTAACTACATATAAATGCAACTCACAACATTATTCAGTAACAAATTCAATTTTGAAAACCAATTTACTGCCCTGCGAATACACCCAACAAGTCTGAAAATTACTACTCACTAATTTAATGGAGTTTTCTAGCAAGAAAAAACTTCGTCACGAAACTGTAAATTGTGTGATAATATTTTCAAAATCAATTTCTTTTTATTTATGTCATAATCGGCGCCTATAACTAAGTAAAACATCTTTTAGTGCAAGTTTTCTTTCAAACAAAACAGTAAAAATTCGTTTTGACCAGAATGCACTTCTTGCATAGAATATTATTTTTATATTCGTGTTATTTGAAAATATAATAAGTTAATCACAACATTACAAGTGTTAATACTAACGTACCATAATACTTTGGAATTCTTACACCAATTGCTTTACGCCGTTGGTGTATAAAATTTATATTAATTTCTGAAAGGTTATATAATAAGCAATAATGAATAACACCGGCTTTCGTTACGAGGCAGGAAAAAAATGACAATTTTGTTCTTTGTTCTATGTAGGAATTACACCCCAGAACAAGTACATACATACAAAATAAAACAAATATAATAATATACAGCAAAACAAAATAACAAAGATCTAAACATATAACATCACAATAGCTACAACACCCTTTTTACTTAATTAATATGCAAAAGTTATAATATTAAATATGTGAATTATGTTTTTGTGCAGTAATGATTTTTTAGTTGTTTCAAACAGGCTCAGTGTTGACCGGATTCTGTCTGAGTTTTCTAGTGTATTCGTAGCGGCTTTTGCATAGCGATACATAACTGTCGCTAAAGGTCGCTATACACATTACATTTTACTGCCAATTTTATGACGAGATGCTGTCACCAAATCTAAAACCCGTTTGACCACCCCCTGCTCCAAATATTACGAGCACCATATATATATATCTATATATATATATCTAAATATATATATATATATATATATACATATATATATATATATATATACATGTATATATATATATATATATATATATATATATATATATATAATGCGTTTGGAGGAAACATTCATAAAATATTTTTAAATGAAAAAAAACTACCTACACTCGGCAAGATTCTTATGGAAGTGTACAGTGAAAAGGCCTTACCTAGGCTTCAAGAGGACGACTCTAAAGTAATTAAAAAATACTGAAAATTTGTTTAATTACTTTATTAATTTTTTTTTATTTTTTCATAAGAATGTTATAATACAAGACATTAAGAATGTTATAAGAACCTTTCAATTAACATTACTAGTGTGATGTTGTGATTAACGGATTATGTTTTGAGATAACACGATTATAAAAATAATATTCTATGCAACAAGTACCTTCTGGTCAAAATTAATTTTTACTGTTTTGTTTGAAATAAAACTTGCATTAAAAGATATTTTACTTAGTTGTAGGCGCCGATTACGACATAAATAAAAAAAATAGATTTTAAAAATATTACCATACAATTTACAGTTTGATTTACCATTTTCTCAATGTTTTAAATTAATAAAATCACATTTCTCTAATAGATACAGGCAGGAAATGCAATAAAACTTTATTAGAGATGGTAATCTTCAATACAATAGAAACAGAGTGTAGCTTCAGTATGTTCTAGAACATGAACAAAGTAAATCGTTATCATTACGTGCACATGCATGTCAGACATTAATGTAGGTGATTTTTTACATTACACTTGCTCATTAGGTTAAACTTTAAATATAGTCCAAGATGGTTCTGTTTTGTAAATAATGCTTATGAAATATACTTTCATATATTGTTACGGATTGAAAATAAAAAAAAATCACATAATTAACCAATTTCGCGATTATGTAAATTTCCTCTTGTTCCGTAACCTTTCAATTAACAGAAGCTGAAAAGAAATTAATCATCATTTTTTTTATTATAATATTGTTTCCAAAGCAGTTTAAAAATGTGGGAGAATGGAATGAAAGTATCTTAAAATATACATGAGATGAGAGAAATTATCGCTGTTCATAAGTGTATATTTCCAATTGAAAACGTTATATTAAAATTATAATTAATTTTCTTTTTTGCAAAATTTACTTAATTCAAATTATGTTTAAGTTTGAAAAAAAAAGTTGATCTTATGTATCTAAAAGGTCATTATGTAAATAGTACTAGAGAGGACTATAATATTGAATTGATTGCCTGAACTGAGATAATAACAAGGATTTAGTTGGATAAAAGTTTTCTTGATAGCTTATTGTAAGATTAGTCAATACTTTTTACGAAAAGCTTGGATCGATGTTTCTAGTGTTTGAAAGACTTTGCATATAATACAAGGCATTAAGAATATTATTATTTTTAAAATATTTTGGCAATTTGAGAATGAAAGAACATATTTATTTACAACGTAATAGACGAACCTCGTAGCGTTGATATTATTATTATATATATATATATATATATATATATATATATATATATATATATATATATTTATTAGTAATTATAGATGCAAAGTTAATATCACGAGTATTTTATTTTATAAAAATATTTTCGTTTATACAACAGAGTAGTGGAGCTGGGTACGGTTGTCTCACGGGTTGGTTTTCACAACGACCATCACGAAAAATTGAACGTATGAATTTATCGAACGGCCTTAAGTGATCACGTGAGTAACACCTCGTTCCCTACTTCAGTCCGCTCCCAAATCCCATGACAGAGATACGTGTAATTGTTTTTTTCGTACAATAAAAATCATTTTGAGTCATTGGGGCCGAGTCCTGTAAGCATACTTCATTTTTAATTATTAATATACCTTTTCTTTTACATAAGACGGTAGACATTTGTTTTATGAATTTGCAAAATTATTTTTTACAAAAACATGGAATGAAATTCATTTTCGGAGGTTATATTCTAAAATCTACTTTCCAGCAGATTGGCTCAAAATTCTCGGGAGTTGGTATATGTAACAACTAGCTACCAGCATGTGTGCTATCTTTTTTGTTGATTTTTTAAAGTTTTGCATAAAATATAAAAGTTTGTTTGTTTTAGATCTAGTCATAAAAATTCAATTTACTACCAAAGAGATAAGTAATACGATCATGTCCACGGTATCTACAAAAATAGGCTACCGAAGGTATCGAAAAACTTTAAGCGATAAATAAGAAATAATTATATTTATTTTCTTCAATTACCTGATCAAAATATCTCTCATATTTGCGTTCAAATAATTCTGAGTTTTGCAAAATTTGGGAATTTGTGAATTCTAAAATAATTTTAATTCCTATTTTTAAGATCTATCGGGTTTTCCATGTTCATAACTTTATTTTTATTTTTTTTTAAATAAAAACTTAATTCATACAAAATATATTTTTATACGTATATCATATTGAATTGAAATTATGTGCTTGCTTATTAATGAATGAAAGCAATAGTTAACGTTTCGAATGGAATTTTGCACATTATACTTCATAATATTAACATTGAAATAAAGTATAAATAAAGACGAAAGCTTATAATATGCACAGCGATACTCGACCTTGCGTTTTTCCATATTTCGCACAATAATGTCTTCCTTTAAAAAAATATTAATAAATAAAAAAAATATAAAAAAATATAAAAAAAATAAATAAAATCTAATCTTCAGACTCTAAAATGATCCAGTGATAAACAGAACGGGAAAAGAAAAAGAAAAGTGTTAAATTAATAATTTCATTTGAACCTTAAGTTGGAAGAGAATTTTCTATTACTTAAATATCGCAGAAATTCTGTATCCTTTCTTCGACGAATTTTTTTGCGTTTAAGGAAAAGAACAACTATTTTAATTAAAATTGGAAGGAATTTAAAAAAAATACTCCATATAATCACGAAGCTAATGTATTCCTTACGGTCAATATATCATGTTTTTATTTTAATAGATATTATTTTTTTAAACTTAAAATATTTTTTTAATGTTAGTTGAAATGTATATTACACACAATGTTTTAACTACGTCAGATTACAATGTAAATCCTACGTGAAATTATATAATAAAACTGCTATGCTACTGTATTCAAAATGTTATGTTAGAAATTAATTTAAATAATACTGTTATAATATTCAAAGAACAAGAAAGCAACTAGTTTTTGGAGTGTCCTTTTTTAAAGTTCCACAATGAAATCAATAACCCCCCCCAATTTTGTTATGTTCATCTGTTTATCAAAGCTTCACAAACGCTATCCTTTTAGAGCAATGTGCATGAATTTTTTAAGTGGACGATTCGGACGGTGATTTCAATAACTCTCAAGCAAACTTTAGAGGATTTTATGCCCCCCGTCATACATTCGGATTTGGGAGCGAATTTCTTTATTCACATATTCCATTGAGTGAGGTATTATAGCAAATATTTATCAAAGCAACGTGGAAAGTGTAGGCCACACCATTTTTTGAAATATGGATTTGAAAAACCAAAAAGAACTATCAAGATACTGTCATTTCATTGCAATGTTCTTGTAACGTTACTTCAGTTAACTTGCAGTAACAATTTAAGGTGATAAAGACAACAATATGACCATATTTTGTCCGTGTTTCAATACGCTCTAGACTGATTTTTCGTATTTATGATATAACTTAACAATTTTGTGAACGAGAATCTGAAATTTGATGTCACAAAAGTGTTGAAATATATAAAAGATAATGGATATCTTCGATTAAAAAGAAATACTACTTAAAAGCTTTACTAATAATTATTAAGTATCGTAATCTAATAGTAAAAATAAAAAATAGCGATGCATTTAGCCAAACTCAATTTCCTCTTGCACTATCCGTTTGATATTAAAAACGCTATTAAATAAAATTTTAATATAATTTACAGATCTAAATAATAATTACAAATATTATTGCTTGAAATTATATTGACGAGCCATAACCAGAGACTAATTTATGCTAGTCTAGTTGAACTGCATATAATCGCAGCTGTATATGGTCGTAGGAATAATATAAATACGCCCCAAAATGTTGCAACCATCAATTTAGTTATGATAGCAAATTCTTTCCAGGACTTTAAACCGTGTAAAAAGTTTAACATCCTTTTTTCAAAGAATTCATTAGTATTATTGTACATGAAGATTTTGGTGAGAATCACATACTTATATAATTATATATTTTTTTCATTTTCTATTTTACTAATTATTTAAGTCATAATATATAATGACATAATTATAACTAAGTCTTCTTTATGTAATCTATTTGGTCTGGTTATATAAATATTAAAGCTTAATTTTTTTTTTTTAAATATACTGTATTGTTTTTTTTCCTTAAAATTTTGCTGTACTCTTTTTTCCTTCAAAAGGCAAACTAAATAAAGATATAACCAAATTTTCAAATAATATTAGAACTTTTCTTATAACTGCTGTCCGTAATATAATAAGAGCTATTTTAGATTTTTTTTTATAATTGTACTGGTATTATATACCACTTTCAAATTGACAAGAAAATTATAGTTATTTTATAAATAAAACTTGTATCTCTAAAAATAACATTTTACAATTAAGTATTTAACAGATACATAAACTTTATAAAACTTATTATTAGATGGTTATTTTTTCCCTTTAACCTTAATAATAAATATATATTAATCGTTTAAAGTAATAGAGATTTCTACGAGTAAATAAAAGATGTAAATTCGGAAAAATTGTCTTAAATAGGAAATTATTTGAAATTTTGATATGAAGAAAAATTTTACTCCAACTAATTATTGTCTATATGTTTATACTTTCATACTCCTCACTAATAGGGTTATTATTGACGCTGATGCAATGTAGAACCCATTTTGCGCTGATGTAACGTAGAACCCTTTTTTGAGACGCAACGTACAAAGCGTGCGGCCTATTTACTTCTCTAGAGGACATGCGACATTCTTAATTGCTAAAGAAAATTGAAACATTCACCCAATATATTTAGTTCAAATGGAAAATGCTCTTAAAAAAAATAACTGTACGAGATTGTCCATTTTCCAAAGGTATGATTTTGTAAGATGAAACATTAAAATAAAAAAACGAGTGTGCTTTAGACCACACTACTGAAGTAATACTTCAAATTCACGAAATATGAACTTTAAAAGTAATATAAAATTTTATTCACTTTCAACGTAGAATATTTAATGCATTGAACAAAATAATAATTTATAAAATTGTTCAAGAACGAAGTTAAATTACAAAATAATCAAAAAATCACGGTTCGCGTAATGCTAGCAAACTCGCATATATATATATATATATATATATATATATATATATATACATATATATATATATATATATATATATATATATATTTCATGCACTGGCTATGAGAGGAAGATAGAAAGAAAATGTGTGCTCGCACCTCTCTCTCTCTTGTCCCTATAGTAATATACGAAACGTAACTCTCTCTCAGTCTGTCTTCACTAACTTATATCTCTCTCTCAACTTCCGTTCGCCTCGCTCGATCACACTTTTCATAACGCTCTCGTCACGAATTCACCAGCTTACTCCCCAAGTCAAGCGTGCGTAAAGAAGTTTCACTTCAAAAATACACTGTATTTCTGTTTCGACTACGAACACTAGCAACTAATAAGTGGGATTTAGTTGTCCGATTGTAGAACTACGTATTCGTGGAAGCGCATTCGTGGAAGCGCGTATTCGTAGAAGCACATTAAATTGAACTATAATTTTTATTGACCTTAATAATTCTCAAGGTTCTATCGTTTTCTTTTATTTGAATATTAAATTTTCATCTTCATTCACTGTAGATAAACTATTTTTAATATGTTATAAATTATGTGTATTTACTGAGAATATAAGCATGATAACACTTCATTTGTATTTACAATATGTCGAAAGTTTCAGATTTTTAAAAATGACGCACGAACGTACTAGCAGTAAAATGAAAGGTTGTCTGCCCACTTCGTTATGATATTTGTGTATAGAGTTTTTGTTATTTATTAATTGATTCACTTAGCCATTTATTCATTTATGATATATTTTGTAATGTGAACTCCCAGTTTCTAGTCAAAGTAAATGCGCTTTAATAATAATATAATTAACGGAAATACATTCACATAGTTGGTTTTATAAAATTGATATTTTGAAAAATGTAGTCCATGGTGACCGAATTGCAAAAAAATCTGAATCCTTTCTATTTTCTCAAGAAAAGAGTCATAAGTATTTCTATGATTAAATAGTATATTAATTATATCGTAATTTTAGCCGAAGAGGAATATTTAACCCCAATTTCCCAACTTTTGTAGAAAGGTTTTTGACATTTCCAGCAAACTTCAAGGTGTGTAAAACAAAGTGTGTTTTTATTATATCAGAGCCGAGCCTGCAGGCAGATTTCATTTAATGTCAAATATGAACTCTTTTATTTAATGTATTTAATGTGTTGTATTAGGTTAGAAGGCAAAAACGCTTTAGAAAACAAACCATTTTCCGTACAAGTTGTCGAATTCGAGAAGTACAAGGATTAGGATATGTAATTGAAGAGGATCCTCGGATACTTACAAAATTGGCTAAGAAGTTCAATTGCATTCAATGCATTCAATTGTAGTTCAATGCAAAATTTCCCAAATGGGATTTTGGATACTCGATAAGAGAAAGTCAGAGTTAAAATTTAAGTAAACACAGTACATAATATTGAGTATATTATAGCAAATAAGGTAGATTATGTGAATGAAATTCTGAGCAATAAGTATGTTTTACAAAATAAAATAAAATCATCCTTTTAGTAAAAGCTGGCTAGAAAAAAACAACTCAATTTTCGTAATATTTATAGGTAAATTCATCCAAACGTGACTTTTATTTGTATATATATATATATATATATATATGTATATATATATATATATATATGTATATATATATATATATATATATATATATATATATATATATATAATTTTCGCGAATTCAACAACACAATGCAAGAATTTAGACATAATAATAATGCCTCATATAAGATTTTTATAACAAAATACATTAAATGTGGGGAAAAGGATGCGCGGTACGCCTCCGGATTCATATTCTCGCATGCAGACGGCGAAGTACTGTAGCCTTGATTTATTTATATCACGCTCGGTATTTATATTTAACTACAGTGGGACAAAATTACAAGATGCTTTATATATTGCGTGAAGTGTGGCCGATTACAATATAAACATGTGGTTGAATCTAAATTTCCATACTGTTTGATGAAGACATAAGTTGACAAAGAGGTTTTGCTTAGTGAAGCCAATGTGCACGTACAATAAAATGTATTTCGGTTTATTTGTTATAGCAGATTGTTATAACAACTTTGAATTCAAGTACTTAACGTCTACGGCTATTTTTTCCCATTTTTAATAAACGTGAATTTTTATTTTTGAATCTGATTCTAAACGACGATCTGAAGAAAATATCGTAAGAGGAAATATTAAAACTGTTTTTTTGCTTTCTCAATTTTTTTTAATAATACCTCACTGGATGGGATTCATGAGAAACAAAAATCATTCCCGCGTACGATGCACGAGATTTTTCGATTTTATAACTTTATATAGTATGATACTTTACAGTACCATAGAAATAAAAATTAAATTAGTATATATAGTTACAATAAATTTCGAGAACTAAACCGAATGAAACTCGTTTCGAATCGATTAAAACAGATGATGAATATGTACCCATAATAATTATTAAAAATTATTTATTTCCCGTTGACTTTGATAAATTCGTTTTATTTCAACATCTTGTTGCTGAATTGAAATGTAATATAAACATTATATTTACGTTTAATAAAAATATTTTGAAAGTCATAAAAAGTTGGCGATTTTCAAGTTCTTACCGTAAAACGCGGATGTTTTATTATTCTAAATATTTTATTCTAAATGCTAAAAAAACTTGTTCCTTTAACAAGAAAAAATTGGACATATCCTGTAAAAATGAGAGAATTATATAATATATAACAAATAGAATGTTTTGCGACTGAGCTTATAGTAAATATAAAAAATAAATATCTATAGAAACAACTGCATACTTATGCTCATTTTGCCATATTCTAAGTGTATAAACTGAAAAATCATGTGTGTTTTTAAATACTATATCTTGGTGCTAAAATTATTTAGATAATTCCGTTAATAAAACCATAATTTACGAAATGCCAAATGAAACGAAATTTTATTAACTGAAAAACCCTTTATATGGAAATTTACATGTATATACCTAGCAATAACATTATTGAAAGAGGTTAATTTTAATTAGACGGCAAATATGAGAGGCATCTTATTATAGGTTAAATTTTTTAGTTATAAAGTTAACGGCTAACGTTTTAATTATAAAATTCGTTATTTATGGTCTTTAATAAATCCTTATCCTTTAAATACTCGCGTAGGGTTTATTTTACCTTACTGCATTTTTGAAGCATTATAACTCCGCTATTTTTTTTAATTTAAGGTAAAGGAGTTCCAGCAGTAACTGCTTATCTCTCCCTGCCTCCTACCAGAGTGTCACTCCGCACTGTGTGGTTGTGGTAGGAGATCGTATCTAGGGTATATAGTGCTCCACGCGAGTGTTAGTGCGACTTTTTTTAACTAGTGAGTATTACCACCGGGCGTTTTTTATTATAAGTAATAATGGTTAGAAACGTTGTATTTTTTGCTTATCCTTAATTATATGTATTTTTTTCGGTTAGAAAGACGATAATGGTACGTCAGTGGCCATTTAACCACCAAATCATCATAGACTGTTCTGACGAAGACAAAGTTGATGCTGAAGTGATTCAAAGCGAACACGACTCAGAATCTCAAGAAAGTGCCAATTAATTGGACTCGGAATAGAGTAATAATATTGCCGACATTTAATCATATATTTAATCATATAATCAATTTTACATATCAAACAATAAAAACACAAATTGGGTAAAGGAGCTGCCGGGTACCAACGTCCGAATTTGTAGTCACACTATTATGAGGGAAACATCCGAGCCTAAGGGAAAAGCCAGAGCAATTAGTACAATATCATATTATAATATTATCATTATAATATTATATATTATAATTTATATATCGCACTACACCAAAAATTCCATAAAATAAATTCAAGGAAAGTTTCAACGCGAGCGTGATTGTAAAATATTAGAGTATGAAGAACTTCTAGCTTACTTGGGTTTGCTTTATATGTATAGTTTGCTGCGTTCTTCTCACTTGAATTTCAAAGATCTATGGGTTTACCGACAGAACGGGCATCAAGTTTTGTTCAAAATACGATGTCATTTAACAAATGTTTTTTTATAATAGGACGTATTCGCTTTAACAATAAAAATACTAGAATAGAAAGAAAACTGACAATTAATTGGCAGCAGTAAGAGAGTTTACTTATATGATGAATAATAATTTCGGCTCATATTATTCTACATCTAAAAATGTCACCCTGGATGAATAACCTTTAACCTGCATTTAGAGGCAGATTGCTGCTGCTGTTTATATGCGTAATAAGCCAACCAAGTATGTATAAAGCATTACGTATTCATCGATTCGGAAATATTTTATCAATTGAAATTCTATTTTTAGGTTGGAGTACAGCCCGAAGGTCCGCAACGAATGGCTAATGATACAGTGAATCTGGTGAAGTGAAGGATCGAACCTATCTGGGGTACAGGGCAAAATATTACGATGGGCAATTGGGTTACTACCGTTACTCTTGAAAATACACTATGGTTGAAACTATTTTTAGGAACAACCCAGAAATTCCACCTTGTTTGTGCCCAAACGAACACGAGTTGAGCAATGCAGTTTGTTTGAATTTCAAGAAGACGTAACTATTTGCTCTTACGTTCCCAAAAAAAAATCCAAGGCTGTACTGCTGATTCTGTCTATGCGTCATGATAATGCTATGGTCGAAAGTAAAAAGAATGAACCAGATAATATTTTGTATTATAACCACTTAAAATGTGGGGTAGATACTAACGACCAAACAAGTGCTAACTGTAACATCGGTCGGCGCACAAAAATATAGCCAACGGTTATATTTTATCACATTCTCAACGTTGCTGGTATCAAAATTTGTATCATTTACAAAAACAAAATTAATCACAAAATATCGAGATGGAAGTCTCTCAAACATCTTGCTGTTGGTTTGATAAAAGCACACTAACAAACTCGATCTTTAATACCACGACTACCTCAAGCCATACAAAAACATCTCAAGAGAAGTGCTGATCTTCAAAATGTTGGTTTCACGTCCAGAGGCGGTCCACCTACTAATTGTAAAAGATGTCATATCTGCCCAAGGTCGAAAAATAAAAAAAATAAATTTGTGTGAGGTAAATCCCAGCAGCACATCTGTCATGGGGAGTCACTAATTATTGGGGAAACCGGCGCCTACTAACAAGGCGCCGGCCAAAGACCTTGCTCGCCGATATTGTGGGAAAATGAAGACACAATTATCAATGCACATCTGCCATGATCACTACATCATATGTGTTGAAGGTACTGATTAAAAAGTTCCTAAATATATCGATTTATCTTTTTACTAGTTTAATCAAAATGTTAATTTTGAAGACTATAACTCTTGAGTACTGCGTTTATACTGCTTATTTTTAATAATTAATGTAATACAAAATTATTAAGAGTGTTTTCTATTTTACCTTTAAAATTAGGGTTTCATATATCTCACGCGAGCATAAGTATAACTTTGTTGACGCGAATAATTAAGGGTTAATTATACGCTAACGGGGAAACTAATTGAAATTTCACAATCATGAATTAATATAATGCGACATTAAGAAGGCCAAATGCCAACACCAACCCTCTTCGTCGGGGTTTCGTAACTTCCGATGCTAACACTATTTCTTTAGACATTGGAATATAAAGTAAGTTAAAGTAACTTAGTAACGAGATATTGGTTTTTGTACATAGCTTAGTGTGAACAGGGAGTAAATTTAAGTTTGAAAATATATTTATTAAAAAGATAAATTAGGTTATATTTGTTCACAAATATGAAATGAAGATTATATAAATACACAAGACTATAGGTGAATACCAGATCACTAGTTTATAGTGTCACTAATCAATAAATCTGTAGTGTTTTTCTTAACTGGGACAGTATATTGGAATCCAAAACCATAGCAGATACTGGAAAACTGTTTTAGGTACCCTTTATTGTTTTTTTATAGAAACAATTTCGGCTTAGTCAAATTCTTGGTGAAGCCTGAGCTTTCTATAAAAATGAAAAAATACACACTTTTTGTTGTTTTATGTGCGGGTCGTTGCAGTTTCATAATAGTATAATTTCGGTGTTTGATAAGAAAAAATCTGGGCAGCAAAAGTTGGTCAGATTTAATTTAATATGTCGAAATAATAATAAATAATTTCAACTATGACGCATGCCAATAACTTTGAAAACACTACGAATATAGAAAAGATGAAGTGCAATATAAAAGTGAAGTTTAATATTTTGTCTATTTAGGAATAGCACAAATTAGATGAAACAGTGAACCTTTTATCCAGAATATTAAAGAGCAGAATCTATTGTTTGAACTCACCGGTCTTCCTAGCGACCTGAAATTTCTAGTTCGTTCAGAAGATATTTTATTATTTGATACTTTGTAATGGGTTAAAATTAGATAAATTAAAAGGATACTCGGTAACATAATTTAGGAAAAATTACTTGAAATATGAAAGGAAATCATAAGTCATTCAAATTTAAAATGCTACAAAGTAAGTAAAAATGGAATCGAGTTTTTAATTATGAAAAAATTAAAGATAATTTTACATACTAATTTGTTTCCATTTAATGATATTTTTAAAATGTATTGTGATATTATCCTGCTTTGATTAAAATATATTTGAAACGATTTTTTCAATATATGTTTGTTGTAGAACGAGATACATTTTTATAAATATATATAAATGAAATGTATTACTATAACTACTATATGTAAAACACCAATTTTTCTCCCTACTTTTTGGTGAATGCTATTTATCAAGACACTTGTGTACTGCCAATTTATTCATGCAATAAAAACGGGGCCGAAACATTATGTTTTATAACGTTTTAAAAATTTTGGAAGAATACATATGTGCTGTTCTATTGAAATTGATAATAAACTACCCTATGAAAAGTCAACAGGAATATTATCATCGGAGTATAAGTAAGCGGTAGAAATAAAAAAGATATTACAATATTAAATTTGAATGAACTTAGTTGCTTCTAAATATATCATACTGTACTATTTTTTAACGCTAAGTTTACTTTATCGCACGCCATTCGGGATGTTTAAGTAAGTCAGTATTATGTGCATATAAATTAATATAATGGTTCTTTAGTTTTATAAGCGTAGTGAAATGCCCATTGATTCCAACAAGCAAAGTGATTTAAAAAAAAACTTGTACACATAATAGTAAGTATATCGCATGATATTACTTTTAAATTATGGAAAAATAATATAGTAAACATTTTACTACAGAGCTTCCATTTGAAAAGTCAATGTATTTCAGAATTCTAATAAATTAGGTAAGTGATGAAAATACATTTCACATAACACATCTAACATGCGCTCAATTCAGTTACCTACGTAGTTAATTACTGTTTGTTTTATTATTATAATAACGATCATAGTGATGCCAGCACGACTCTCCATGTTTTACTTTTCATATTAAACTTTGTTTTTGAATTAAATTGTTACAATTGTGATACTACTCTTTGGTAGAACTAATTATTTGCCAATAATAAATATATGAACAGATAAAATAAATTGAGAATCATGTCTCTGTTTCTTAAAGAGATATTATCTTCAAATGGTAAGTCCACCATTTCTAGTTCGGTCAAGTATTTTGCTGAAAACATTTAGCATAAATGAGAGTCAGTAGTTGCTTGGCTAAGTTATGTAACCTTCTTTAAATATTGGTACGATGCTGACTTCCTTAAATCTGGTAGAGAATGTACGCGTTCGTTCCCAACTCAGTCGTCATGTCATTTTTGGTAAATTTATGATCATTAGAATTATAGCTAAATTTGTTGACAAGATTTTCTTCCCTTTTTCGCAAATTCGTTAGTAGCTTATTTGCTAGAATTTTATACATAGCTGCAGCCTTTATTAAGATTTTTTGCTATATTAGTCTGAGATATAAAAAATTGTTTATTATGAGGCAATCAGTAAGTCTTCATCGGTTTACTTTTTTACATAATTTATTTATTTTAATCACCATCCACATGGATTTATTGTTGTTATGATTGTCATCAACTTCCTTTTTCTACATTGAAGTAAAGTAAAATTTGATGTATGTTTCATAGTTAGTTGATGTAGATAATCTCGTTTATGTACACAACTTACCAGCGCATTAGTAGTTCAAACCTTATCTTTTGCATGTTTAGGGTTTATTTTAACCTTTCTGGCATTGGTATCTATTAAGTTGTATATAGTGTCCATTTATGCAATTTATTAAGTTGCTATAGGAACTAATTAAGTTGTTTAAGGAACATTTGCATTCCAGTTTGCATTCCACGCAAGTGTTCCTTTGGATTTTATTTCATTGAGATAAGTCCTGAAGTAAGCGTAATTATTTTGTACATTTATCTTCACGGGTCATATTCTATATAACATGCCTGTTGGTTGTTATTGAATGTAGATTTAATTACAGCAATTAAGAATTTATATTTACAACGAACGTGTATATGATTCAAACAGCTAAACGTGTTGTATCGCAGTTCGTGTAGAACAAGAGGCCTTATTTGAATAATCATTTTGAATAATAATTTACTGCAAGGATTCATAAAAAATCGTCATAAGTAGAAATATTTTAAATTTTTTTGATTAACAAGATGGCAGAGAAGGAAATAAAATGTCTAATAAACACGCGTGCTCTCCATTTGATGACTAAAGCATACCTTTTCATTCATTTTTTTTAAAAAACACGATGACAAAATTACCAAAAAACTCATGACGACAATGATCATTTATTTAGATGTGGTAACAAAGCTAACAGTTGATATAAACCAAAAAAATAATATGGAGCTATTATTGAAACTCACAAAGTAATCTCGAAATCTCGGGAAAGTTCTGGACTTTATTTCTGAAAATGATTTTACGCCTCTTGTAACTTTTAACAAATTTGGCAGTAAACTTTTTTTGCATGTTTGGTGAGAAATCAACATGCTCCTTTGTTAAATATGCAGTTATTAGCGAGTTTCTAGGGCAAATAATTTCAATTATATCAAAATGTTAAATATAATCGAAACCGTATTCTTTTCAAATAAGGTAAAGTAAATGTGTTTATTTCATTTTCAATCATAATTAGTTTCAAATATTGAATAATTTGTTTATAATATTAAATTGTAGCATATATGTAATCTTTATAATATTTTGACCCAAAGTTGTGAATATATATAATTTTATATTTGATATTAGGTTTTAAGTGAAGCAACAAAGTGTTTTGATAATTATTGATTCTGTTGCCGAATTGATAATTATTATTTATAATTACAATTCTTAGAATCGCGTTTGATTTCAATTTAAGATTAGACTATTAATCTCATACGTTTCACAACAGATAAATATATTTGTATGTTGCTAACCTGAAATTAGTAGAACAAAAGAAGGTGGCAGAGATTTTAATAGTTCCTTTTATACTATATTAATCGAAGTTTTGTCGTTTTACATTCGATATTACAATTAACCAAAATTTTTATATTAATATCGCTACTTAATTTCTTAACAAAATTCATATACAGTATAATTTGTGGTACGAGAAATTATAAATAAATATCCTATTTTAACATTTTGAATCTTACGATAATTCTTTAATTGTTAATAGCGACAAGAAATTATACTTAATTAATCTGGGTATGAAAAAAATGAACGATTTAGACTTAGTTTTATTAATACATATTCGAAAAATTATGAATGCCAAAAGCATCAATTATAGAAGATTCCTTGCAAAGTCTATATTTTCGTTGTTTTTCAGCCGTTTCAGTGTTTTCCGGTGTTGTCGTATTTTCCGTGTTTTCCGGCGTATTAAAATATGGCAAAATTTAACTGCCAAAACTAATACTCAATCATAACGATTCATTACTCAAAGGAAGATAAGCCGCGTCAGAGTACTAAACAATAAAAAATATGTATCGCATGTAAATACCAGAAAATTGTTACCTTTATAAAGTAATATGACATAAAGAATGTTTTCGCTTTAATTAATTAAAAAAGAAACAAAGCAAATATATTGTCTTGTTCCGCAGCAATCTTAAGTTGACGCCAATAAATCTCTTTTATAAAACACAAATAGGATCTTAAACAATACCTTCACACCACTTTTCTTATGTTAAAATAATAACAGGTTTCTCAACTCGCAATTATCTTACGGATTCTCCCAATTCACGCCGCCTCATGAAAGGATGACATTGAGGAGTTCCTAATGACTCCCATTATTCAATGTTCAGAGGGACTTGACAGCTGGGGTCGGCTCTCGTTACTCACAACTGATACGTGTGATTGATGATTCTTATCGGTCATACAAGTAGGCAAGGATGTATAAAAATACAAAAGAATTTACTGTATGTCATACAATTGATAGACTTATGATTGATTTAGGTCATTATTGGAAACCAAGGTGCGTTCATTTCAAAGTGAAATATAACAAACTCGTCCAATAAAATACCATTTTTTAAAATTTAATAGCTATTGGTAATATCAGTCGTATATTTCAACCATAATTTAACATATTTACATCACCTGGCATATATTAAAGAAGTCTGCGTATGTAGTCTGTGGTATATGGCACATTTTATTATTAATAAATAAAATAGAAGCCTCTTTATGAACGAAAGAGCAATGTTACCTTAAGGTGGCACTTGGAAGATGTGAATTATCTTTTTCAATTTTTTAATATTTTTTTCAATTTGTAGTAGAAAGTTTAAAAATACTTTTTTTATGAATACGGCATACAGTGCTATACGCATTTTATAATTGAAATAATAAGTCTATCCAAAGGACACAAAGAAAGAATGTAAATAAGGTGGATTGATTTACACGAAATAGAACTCGAAGAAGGGATGCAATAGATTATTTTTTTACCAGTGATAAATGCTAGCTTGTAAATATATAATTTCACCTCGCCTTTCATTTCATTTTGATGTAAGATTATATTCAGTGATAAATGCTAGCTTGTAAATATATAATTTCACCTCGCCTTTCATTTTATTTTGATGTAAGGTTATATTCAGTGATAAATGCTAGCTTGTAAATATATAATTTCACCTCGCATTTCATTTTGATGTAAGATTATATTCAGTGATAAATGCTAGCTTGTAAATATATAATTTCACCTCGCCTTTCATTTTATTTTAATGTAAGATTATATTCAGTGATAAATGCTAGCTTGTAAATATATAATTTCATCTCGCCTTTCATTTCATTTTGATGTAAGATTATATTCAGTGATAAATGCTATCTTGTAAATGTATAATTTCACCTCGCCTTTCATTTCATTTTGATGTAAGATTATATTCAGTGATAAATGCTAGCTTGTAAATATATAATTTCACCTCGCCTTTCATTTCATTTTGATGTAAGATTATATTCAGTGATAAATGCTAGCTTGTAAATATATAATTTCACCTCATCTTTCATTTCATTTTGATGTAAGATTATATTCAGTGATAAATGCTAGCTGGTAAATATATAATTTCACCTCGCCTTTCATTTCATTTTAATGTAAGATTATATTCAGCTACAGCTAAACTTGAAAGTAGAACTTGTTAAAAACAAACTAGAATTATTAATTAAAAATTAAACGTGCTAATTTCTATACAGTAATTTTGGAATCAATTTCAATATAATCGATTTAGAGAAAATTATTTTCATACCAGCGTTCGACTTATTCATTGTTATAATAGTTCAGGGCTTAATTTTTTTAAATACTCTAAGTCAATGAGAAAAACCTTTTAATTTTGTAGTATATATCTGACTATGTTTAAATTTTACAAAAACATGTAAGCAGAGTTGTGTTAAAAACCCAACTCTGAACCCAATTAAATAAATTCAATTGCGTTTTTTAATTTATTTTAATAAGAAATAACTTCTTGAAACTTTTTTATATACATCTCATACTTTTTTCCACACATCGAAACCAGGGATCGTAATTGTTTTTATTTTTGTCCCAGACTATATTAAATAGGGTGTCATTAAAGAAGTACATTAAAATTCAGGAAGAAATATCTAGTTATATTTTATGATAAGGCGTCTTCTTCGCAAGATGTCTCCAAAGTTTTGTGTAGAGCCATCCTAGTCCCTCATTTTGCAATAACTTATAACAAAATCGGCAAAAAGAAAGGATAACGGTCGTTAGTAAAAACGCGATGCACATTTATTTCTATTTATACATATAAGCTACTAAATTTATTTGTATTACACTCGTAATATATATTAACTGTGAAACACAATAGCAGTATTTATTAAAGGTAAACAGTAAGTAATAACCCAAATTCTCGTCGTGCGAATTCCGTGATTGGAACCGTCACAGTGCAAACTATAGTGAAACTTCTAAACTTTACACTTATTTAATAGGTTTGTTTTTCCTCAAAGCATATAAGATTTTAAATTAGAATAAATTTTCAGTATTATTACATTTTTATGTAACTTAAGTAAACTGAAATACGGTGGACTTATATCACCATAAAAAGTATGCAACATAAATTGCTTTATTGTAAAAATGCTAATGTAATCATTTTATTATAATTTTTCTACAAATAATTATTTGGATAAAATGTTTTCCATCCCTGATGTAGATAATAAGTTTACAAAAATACGTTTCTTTATATACGTCCATATGGTCTCTCTCTCTCTCTCTCTCTCTCTATATATATATATATATATATATATATATATATATATATATATATATTTACACCCACACACACAGGTATAAGGCAATTTCACTCACCGACTCATCACTAAATCTGCAGAACTATATATACTTAAGACTAGATATAGGTTTACATATCACGAAGCTTTAACTCCCGCTATGATTCACAACTGATTTAATATTAAATTAAATGAATGCAGATGCGAAAAAATATGCGTTTGAATTGGCTGGGTCTTAGGGTATATTACACCGTGTAACGATTACTCTCATCAAATTTTTATTTGCGTATTTATTTTCACACTACAGCTTGTTGCTAATATATATTTTCGTGTTGCAGGTAATATGGTTTTATAGCCTGCAATTAATGGTATAAACATCGATTGCTCTGCCACTAGTGGGAGAAGATATAATAATTTTAGTTTAAAATATTCATATTGATTTTATGTATGAAAGTCAAAGAACACATATTACCTGACTGACCGTCCTCACCACGAAATTTGAAAAGCCTGGAAACTTGAAATTTATCTCACCCTATATTTCATTAGGTTTCCGAGTGCTAAAGTAATTTTTTTTTTCGAATTCGACTCCTGGAACTATAAACATGGTAGTGAGAAATTTTATCAGAAATTCGTAATAAACACAAATAATTTGCGTTTATACTCTCTGATAGGAATCTAACTAAAGACATGAACTAAGAAAATTACCTAAAGATTATCACAAAAATTCCATACATATTAAAGAAATGGGAAGTCATTCTAGAGTGTCTGAAATAGAAGAGTCTCTCTTCTATTTCTAATAACTGAAATTCCAAATATAATTACGTCAATTATTGCTTTAACCAATGTACGTGACATTTCCCATTGTACTCAGTGATTTTTGTTAACTTTTTACATGCTGTTCTGGTTCATGAAAAAATTATAATTTATCACTTGTTTCGAATAGGTCCCCTCATTGTTACCTATTCATTTAAAATAGATAACTTCATTGTTATTAAAGGAAATAAGTGGAATATATAACAAAAATCTAATAAAAATTAGAAAATGTTCACCTATTTTTTTAATAATAACTCGCGATGGAAATCAACCAGGAAATGATTCCGATGTTAAACTTTCTTTTATTTTTTATTTCTTTTTAGTTAATCAACCAGTATTTACTAGCTTACAAATCATATACAGATATATGGACATGGATAACCAATAGTAACTTGATATTTATTTAGTAAATTGATTTGAATAGCAGCTTCTTTTAAATACGGTTATAAATCTAAAATTGAATATCGGGACTTCATGGTTTATGTTAATCCAAACGGGAAAATAAACTGCAATTCGGTTAAGATAGTTTTAAATGTTAATTAGATAGTCCAGTTCATTTATGTGTATACCTAAAAATCAATAGGTTGATTTTTAATTTTTTAATTAGTTTTTTATACCAGAAAATAAAAATTAAAACTTTCTGCTTTTATTTTGTTATTTTTATTTTGCATGCTCCTATACAACTGAATTTTCTGGAGGTATATTGTATTTTTTCAACAACTAACGCGCATTTTTTCTTAGAAAATAATTTAATATTTACCTAGACAATAAAAGAGGTGTAGTAAACGTCCTTAGAAAGTATTGAACTATTTCTCTTGCAGAAAAAGGTCGGTGTAGTGTGGTGCGAGGCAGATAAAGGCCAAGTGGCAGATGATTTATCTGTTCTGAAAACAGTTTTCTTTGCCGAAAATAAACTATTTTCAGAGCAATGAAACATATTGTGTACATGAAATATGTTATTTTAAATATTTTTTGTAAGTTTTTTTTCAAAATTATATATTATATTCACTATCGATTCGATAGAAGCAGTGTGTGTCACCACAGTAATAATATTAAATTTGAGTGTGAGAATTTATTTTTGTCTCTTCGTAACTGCTACATGACATTTATAAATTTTTATTTGCTTAACATTTTTGGTATGAATGCAGTTTAGTACCAGCAACGTTATGACAATTCTTTTGATATGATTATGATATGATTACACATTAATTCAAATTATACGTAAAACTAACTACCACACCTGAACTACCAAGAAAATCCATAACCCCATTCCTGAAGTAGTCAGTATAGGAGAAAGAAATATCAATATTGGGCGCCCCTATCAATAAAGCATTATTCAACGTACGTGCGCGAAAAACTTGTGGGTCTACGAAAAATTTGTGGATCATGCGCACTCTAGGCAGATGAAATAAACTGATTCCGTCTGCTAATATAACAGTAAGGAGTATAACGCCTTACCAAAAGCAAGGCCGAGCAGTTCTCGACATAATTATTTGATAAAAACAATTCTGTTAGAGTTGAAAGGAATTGCTTTCAACCATGGCAATAATAAAATCTGAAGGAAAGAAATAAGAAAAGTACCCGTATATTTTTTCAAGTAATCTTTTAATTTTTTTTTTTAAGTATTATTGGCCTAAACAACTGATTTACTCCATTATAGACAGAGAATTTCATTTCTTTTCGTAAAGGTAGTTTTCCGAAATAGTGGACAAAACAGCCGTGTTCAAAGTAAAATTATTTAAAAAAAAAACTGCATGTACCCAATGTTTTCTCTAAATTAGTAATTATGGTAATAATATATATCCTTTAATATATGTAAAATCAGTAATCTTGCCCAGATTCGTCATTACAAAACTGAGATAGGTATATTTATTGATTAATTTTCTTATACGTATGTGTCAAAAGTAAATGTTCGACCATTTTCAAGAATTTTATATCAAAAATAAATAGACTCCATTGTCACACCTTGGATTCTCTTTTCGACCAAAGGACTCCTAAAAATAAATAAAACAAAAAAAAAGAAAGCATTCTCTTCACCTTTCGGCTCCATGATCAAATTCTGGTCACTACTTTTGATTTTCGATCACGAGTAGTGATCAAAATTTGAAACCCCACAAGAAAAGTATGTAAACATGATGAATCTACTTGTCGCCACTGAGAAGTTCCGACACCAACTTCCGGCTTTATTATCAGACACTTGTAACCTCGTCAAAGCAAGTTAAATAAGCCCAAATTTATAAATCCACTTTTTACTTGGATTGTGTTTTCAATACTTTCGAGCTCTTTCATCAGACTCTGACGACTATTTATAACTAAAGTGCTTATAAAAATGTGTCCAATGAGCTCAAACTTTGGGTATCAGGTATTTCCAAAGGGTCTTGTACTTTCATCTTTGATGTTTTCCTTAGGGGATTTCTGCGGCCCATTATAATTTTTTAACATCGGTACATAAACTTCTTGATAAAAAAAATCAGGAAGCATTGACTGAAAACTTTTTATTCTTCCGCTTCCCCTATTACATTAAAATGAGCCTTTTAAGGTTATTGGTTATTGCTTATAAAGCCATATCTTCATATATAGCTTTAAGTTTAAAAAAGAAAGCTTTGATTCTATACGTTCAAGAGTTTTGAAAAACAGTATTGCTTTGTGACCCCTGAATAGGAGACCTACGTCATCTGGATATCAGTGTAAGGGAGATGCAAGCGGCTTTTAAAATGTGATTTGTAACTGAATTTTGTGTTTTACATTATCTCTTCAAGATTATTCTCGTAAGTATGCTGTCTCTAAGTAATGATATGAATCTATAAAAGATATAAATACTATTTATAATTTAATTCAGTAGTCCATTACTTTAAATGATTGTATTGTTTTTGTGTATTAAAAAAAATACTCTGTTTTATGCCTATATGTACTTACAAAATTTTAAGTATTATAATTAGCGTATGGTTTTCAAATTGTCTTCTCATTTTCTAAAACAGAGTATTTGAAAATAGTTACGTCATTTTTAATTAATCTTTAATACCGGGACACTTATATCTGAAACCACCTCTATGATCAAATGGACACTTTAATTAAAACTTCCTATTCATGAGTATTCGTAGGCTAGTAAGTACTTCGTATTCTTCATATTCGTATTCGTAGACTTAAGTACATAAAATTGACATTAAAATTAGTGATGGACAATGTTACCTAAAAATTTTAAGTTTTTCTCTAATGTTTCAATATTGATAAATAAATAAGTTTACATGGCCTTCACAAATTAATACTGGCATGAATAGTATTAAATAAGATATTGAGTAGTAATAATGGTTCAAAGTAAATATATATATATATATAGGATTAACTTCATAAATAAAGATTGGTACGCATTGAAATAAACACTTTTGACATGACAGTTTCGTTAATGAATATTGGAAAAACGGTGAAGGGAGAGGCTTCCAGGGCGCATAAACTGATAGATCCATCTACTTAGAATATGTATATTAATGAAAATAAAACACAATTATGTGACACCTTTAATATTATTTTGAAGAACAAAAAAATGTTAAATAACTAGAAAAATAGCTTTTTTTAGGTATCAATGAAGGCAATGAATTACTAAAATATAATACTTTATTTCGTATAAACTTGAAAAGTGTTACTGCTAGAAAACTTATAAAAAAGTTTTAAAAAACTGTATGAAGATGAAAATTTGAAACAACCAGAAGAGAAAAAAGAAATTTTATAAATTTTCAATGCCACAGTTGAAAAGTTCAACATTTTAAAAACACGTATTTTTACTCGACGAACTTGAAAAGCTCAAAAAAAAAACATTTTGTGAATATTCAACGGGGCCGTTATATTTGAAATAAATTATGTGTCAGTATGTTGGGGAGTTTCAATTTTTAAAAAGCTTTATGTTTCCTACTTTTACTTTTTATTATTTGTTTATGATCCAGGGCGGAATTGGTCATAAATCTAGGTAGAGTCGTAAAAACATAATTTATATTAGATGTTTTTATGCTCCAAGTCAACTGTTATAAGATATTTAAAAGTTATTAGTTTTAGTTTGCTCTAGACGATGTTCCTACGAAACGATGGACCATATCTTTCAAATGAAATAATATCAGTCAACTCGACGGAGATATAGATGGACAATTACAGAACCCCACGTTGTGCGTATTCCCACACACACTTTACGGGATATGTTCATTTCTTTTTACTATAACACAGAAATAATGTTTGTCATATATTGAATCTGGAATGAAATAAAGTTATTAAAATAATGTAGTTTAACTTTATAACTTATAGTGCATTTAATTTGTTAAAAATTTAATTTAATTACGATTTTACGATAATGAAAAATACTAATTTGTCAATAAACGTACATTTATATTTGTCAAATATTTTCTTCACAGAAAATTAATATTCAAAAGCTAATTTCCGAATACTCTCTAATTTTTAGTTCAATATTATTATATTCCTGTCTGTTAATTTTACTGCCTTACATAAAATGTTCTCCAGAAACAACGATGGCAGTTTTTTATTTTTAAATATTTTCGTACTTTAAAAGACAAATAAATCTTATCTTTCCACAATTAGATAGACCATATTACCTTCAAACTGAACTTGACATATTGAACTGGGCACTAATTGTAAATTTTAATTGCAAACTAATTGCAAACTAATTGTAGTTATCGGCTGTAAAACGCTTAACTATTAAAAAAAAACTACAATAAACAAGTTAAACGTGATATGACAGCCCCATATGGCACGTATGGAAAAATATGGAAGCCAACATTAAGTCTGCCTCGAGAATATTTTGTACGCTCGTGAGATGCAAGCACTCAGATAGGCGCCTTTCTGTGACTTTGATGTGCGATGGGATTTACGTATTCGGCTGAGATTGCGGCAAACGATTTTGCTGCGTATTTTAAATGAATGAGAAGCAAAATGCTAATATTCATGACGCTCTGTTGCATATCGTAAGAGAAAACTACTCTGAAGTCAAGCGCGCATGTAGAAAACCCCCCCCACCTTAGACCCCCTCCCCTCCCGTTTTATATAAAAGAATATACGGATACTCCCCTTCGTTGTTTCCATCAGATATTATAATATGCATAGTGGGATGTAATTCTCTTCAACTCTGACGATAACAGCTGTTTATCATGCATTTTTTAGTAAGTAAATTATTATTTTGATAACCCCTTGGTCTTGGATTTGGTAATGCTTTATGCTCCTGACTGTTTTATGAAAAGCAGAATGAATTATTTTTTTGATTTTCTCAGATGATATAAAACATTCTGCAGTGCTCACAACATCTCCACGCACTTCTCATGATTAATGCGGTATTGAAGAGACGCCCAACCTTGATGTTTTTCTGTGCCATTGAGCGGTTTAGAAACATGATTATGGAGATGGTCGTAGTTCATGTATGGTAATTAGTAAATTTTAAGTTTAATTTGTATTAATATATATTGTTTTTAATTTATTAATTATTACTTCCGTTATTATGTATACTGAATACTATTGAAATTCTTGTGATAATACAGGCCTAGAACTTTAGGGTAACCTATAAATTGGACATACGCAGCAATGAGAGGCATAGTAAAATTTATAAATGTATTTTAGCCCTGATCAAGTAACTGAAAATTTTATAACACAATATTGATAATAATTTAAATGTTTTAAAAAGTAATGGGTGACCGAAAAAATAGCCATCGTATAGAAAATATCACTAAACGTGGATATAAAGGTTCCATTGATCATATTAAAAATCAATTGACATTTTTATATATCTTAAGTTGTTAACGTTGACATTTTCAACACTGTATGTATTTTGTGAAAATTTTTTTAATTTCTTATTCTTCTATGTATTATTTCTGGTTCGTCACTGTTCTTTCTTATTATTTGAATGTAATATTTTTTGCATCATTTATATAATTAAGTGAAAATAAATTCACCACTGATCGAAATCACCGACTGATTTTCCGATCTGAGTAATGAACGAGTCATTGTTATTCATTGAAATAAATGAACAGCGTTTTCGTAAAATATATCGTTAAAAACATATTTTGGCACCCCATATACGGATGCTCCACATAAAAGTGAAACCTACCCCTCGATAAAAGAGATTATGAATATAAGTTTTCACTAGAAAATTATATAAAATCGTAATTCAACAAATAATGCCGAATTTGACAATGTTTACTGAAACACATACTGACATTTCCATTGTAAAGTTTGAAAATGCCGCATGAACAAATATTTACTTGTATCAGTTAGGGAAAAAGTCAATAAGGAAATTTGTTTAGTCTACTTTAGTGTATTTAAACCAATTGTACCACTTTTATCCGGTTAATATCCATTTTGGCCTATTTAAACCCATAATGTCTTATTTAAAAGTAACCCGGGAACCGCAACCGAACAAATTATATATGTGATGAACTTGAGTTGAAATGAAATGAGAAAATTCTAACATGTTTTTAAATCATTAACAAGAGCGATGAGCATTTTATTAAGTAACAGTTATGTAAATATTGAAAGTTTATAACTAATATCTTGATTATAAAAGTTTATAAACTTTGTCTTTGAGCAAATTTATTTTTAACAGTTACATTTTCTGGTCGCAATATGGTCATTTTACATATGACATTAGAAGATTAATGAATAGACCAAATAGTTTTGTTTCTTTGCCAATAAATATAATTAAGATTTAATCTAGAATTTTTCTAGAGTCTGTATCTGAAACCGTGTACGACGGGTCTTCATTAAATTATCGCTCTCCCTGTTATTAACTACTGACGAAAGTAATTTTGTAATGCATTAGTTTATCACAGTTCATCACCTGTATTAGATTTTTTGTTATACTCAAAGACTAAGAACTTTAATAAGCATATCAACAATATTGAAAACACTTGAATATTGAGTTTTGATTACATTGCTTTCTAAATCAGAAAAAGTAACAAAATTATCCTCAAAGAGATGTTTATTATCCAGCGGGGCTCTTCAAAGATATGTTTATTATCCATCGGGTATCTTATTAAAGAAATTAGCCACCCACCGTAAAACTCTGATCGGGTCTAATAACCACTATCTGTTTCCAAACTTGAAGAAAGACATTCGTGCAAACCGACTTTCCCGTGATGAAGAATTAAGTCGGAGATAATTGGAGATTGGCTTTGGAAAAGGCGCAATAATCTGGCATAAAATCTGATGATTGATTTTTAAATAAAAACATAATAACCTAAAACACAAATAAATTCTACCCAATCGTTTCCTTAGTGGCCCACATTATATGTTAGGAAGCGGTTTTATAGCTTTTTTGCAACTGAGCACTTATTTAAATATTTTGTTTGATTTCTAGAAATATTGTTTTAGTTATTAATATAAATGATATATGCGTTTGTGGTAAAATATGAAAATTACTTGTTATGTTTAAATATTTATGTAAATAAAATTATCACTTTTAAACCACATCGATAAAATACTATGATTCACTTTCCTTATGACTCGTCGTGAAGTAAATAATGGATAAATTACTGTTTAGATTGGAGGCAGAAAGTTGTCTGTGATTTTTAAAATAAAGATATCTGTATTATATTGAGGGTAAACACAGTGAGCACCAAAGCGATGCCGGCAAAAATAAGATGACGAAAAAACAGTTCAAGAAGCATATTACTAACTGCACGGCAGAAACTTTACTTACATAGGTAAAAATGATTCTACGAAATGGTTGAGAATGAAACGAGCAGAATATGAGCTCAAAGTAACGTCGTTTTACATTAGCGTGACATAAATCTCTTCCATGTCAGAGATCCAGAGTTGAGACACTTAACACTCCGTTGCAAGATTTCAAATTCGGAATATATATATATATATATATATATATATATATGTATATATATATATATATATATGTATATATATATATATATATATGTATATATATATATATATATATATATATATATATATATATATATATATATATATATATATATGCCTTGCAATCAAAATATACATGCGTCTATGTTCTTCGAGAAAAGACGCAATTTATATGCTAAATTAATGTGCAGTGAACATTTTGCTTACATTTGCGTTTATTTTTTATAGAGTTTGCAGTAACAGTGATGAAAAGTAGTTTATTTTTCTAATAATATAGTTGTATTTTATTTTTATAACGTTTGTTTTAATTAGAAATTAGAATTTTATTTGTCTAAAGAGTTTGAAAATTATTAAAAGTACGCAAAATTTAAAAAAATATTTACTCATTTTATTAATTTTAAAAAACATGAAAAGAGAAATTTATATATTTTGTAGCTTACTTATAAAAGTACAGAATTTCATTTGAAGAATATTTACTTTAATCTTTTTCTCTTACGTCTTCTTAAGAAGATAGCCTTATGTAATAGTGAGTAAGCTGAGTAAGCAATTGTAAGACTCTTTATTATTATTACTTATTAACTCAGCTTAGTGCTATATTAGCGAGTTGAACTGACGTTTTTTGCACATCGGCAGTACATATAGCTTCCAGAAGCAGATTTCTCTGCTCTTTAATAGTGTTATTACAAAACCTGGAGAAGAAGAAAAGCTACTTTAAAATGTGGATAAGGCGGTCTGAAGAAAAGACAGTTTTCTTCCCACATTAATGTATTAATTGAACTTTCTTTGGAATTAGGTCAGTTTGTTATAATTTACAGAAGTCCAAAGGTATGTTTCTAGAGCTATTAAATATTATTTTACCAATTTGGGTTATCATTTAAAAGAGATTGTTGTGAGGAATACAAAAAATATTTTCCATAATGTTAAATTACATATTTTGAAAACAGACTCTAAAAAATATGCGAAAATAGAGAATTTCCTCCCCGTCACCTTATTTCTTTCTGTTAAAACTCAACCACAAATTATAAAAAAAAACTATTTATAAAACCTGACTACAAGATCAGAGGAAATCTAAACTGATTATCCTAGATCGCATCATCTTTGATACATGCATCATGATTTTACGCTTACGGAAGATAGAATATGCTGTGAAAAATTAATATTTGTAAATATTTTAATAGATATACTATGTACTCTTGAATATTTATAAGTACACAAATGTATACGGAACCTCCGTGGTGCGATTTATATTCGTACTTGATAGATTTTATTTTTTAAAGTAAGGTTGCAAGGAATCTAGTTATCCAACTTTATGAAAAATCCCCACGCATTCTTTTCCTTTATGTTAGTTACCCTGCCGATTTGAAATCTCATTTCCAGTTTTGCAGCGGATACCGTTAGCGATTTTTGATTCCTGTCTTTATTTTGAAAGTTAAATTTCTGACTTGTTTTATCTACTAATATATTTTCTCCATATATACTATGGTATTCCAACAAACCTGCAGTATTCTATCAAATAACCATTAACTTTGTTCAGTGTCTTTTTTTGCAGAATTGCCCAGATACCATATATAGATAAAATATATTGCAAGAGATATTTCAATATTTCTACATGCTATTTAATTTTGTTTACAAATCGCGTAGTTTATATTTTCGAAGTTTCAGTATTTACTAATAATATCTCAGATTGGATCTAGGTACGTTACTTTAAAAAAGAGTAACAAAGGCCTTTTCAGTTCCTAAATACGTTGTTGATATAAAATAACTTAAATAATTAATAATTCATTCATCGGAGAAGCAACTTTTAGCAGGGTAAAGCAACATTTAATACTATATGTTTTAAGAAGTTTCCAAAGGAAATAATATTTTCAATTAAAGCAATATTTAATCCTACATGTAGCAGGGTAAAGCAATATTTAATACTACATGTTTTAAGAAGTTTTCAAAGGAAATAATATTTTCAATTAAAACAATATTTAATCCTACATGTAGAAGGATAAAGCAATATTTAATACTACCTGTTTTAAGAAGTTTCCAAAGAAAATAATATTTTCAATTAAAGCAATATTTAATCCTACATGTAGCAGGGTAAATCAATATTTAATACTACATGTTTTAAGAAATTTCCACAGGAAATAATATTATCAATTAAATGATCGCTTTCAAGTTACGTCTAAACATTTCGTTAATTATGGAGGTGTACAATAATAAGTTTCTCACAAAATCCACTGTAGCTTATCGTTTAAAACCAAATTTTTTTTTCGTTAACATGCTTTATTAAACCAAGATTATTATTCTAAAAACCTGACAAGAATATTTGCATCATTTGATATATTTTTAACTTGAGAGGTCATTCTCGTCAGCATAGGCAATTTACGGTTAAGGAGTTCAAAACATACGCAGTTCAAAATAATGATTGAGTCTGTACTGCAGCGGTATATAATTTTACAGATATGAGAATCATTCTCTGTAGCTGGAACACAGCTGTGAGACAGTATAATTTTTAATGGGAATAACATTCAAACACCCACTTTTTCCCAGATTTTACAAATGCTTTTTGTAATTATCATTTTGTTCGTTACGTAACTACGGGTCTGAATTGATAGCAACGTTGCTTTGCGCTAATATAAGATATAGAGAAGATATCAACTAAAATATATTTGTTTCGTTTAAAAATATCAATTAGTAAGAACATAGTTTAAACATACACGATATGAATAATTTATTCGCATGTTTGCAATGAATTTATTTTAGCGCGATATTAAAAATGATAAATTTTATTAACGACTTGAATTGTATTTAATTGTCATTGTTTTATAATAAGATAGCAGATACACTTTTCCACATATAGCAGATACACTTTTCCACGATAGCAGATAGCAGATACACTTCTTTTACAATTTTCCAGGGGACAAACTCGCGCTCCGGTGGTCGGTCTCGGGGGTGCAATTAGCGTAAAACGAAATTAGTCAATCGTTGTTTTATCGATGCCCCGGAAAATATTTAGTAATTGTGTGTTCCGGTTTATAATATTACTCTTCATTTTATAATATTATTGTAGATAACTTACTCTCTAGTGCTACTGTTTCTAAATTTAGTTGTTTCCTGCTGGAGATGTAAGGCAAAACGCGGAACTAGCACACCCCAAATGGAAGGGACTTGAACGAATGGCTCCAAGTAAATAATATCAGGACTTGCCTGTATTTACGTGTATGAAGTTCCAATTCATTACATTCAATTTGTTAAACATGTTTTTTGACATGTGTAGGTTAATAAGGTTTACTTGCGTGCCAAATTTCAAATTTCTCATAAAACAGTTTCGAAGGAAAATGACGGATATACGAACTGATGCGTGAGTGATTTCATGAGGGTTATATTTTTCCTTTTAAAGTGCAGAACTCTGAAAAGTAACAAAAAGCGTTTGAATCTTTGCCACTTGAATGAGATTGACCAGTGTAGTTACTATTCCCATTTCCAATTGCCGTAATATTGAAGAAAATATTCTTCCCTTCCCTCGTATTTAAAATTTAAAATTTTTGGTAGTAGTTTAGAAAGATTAGTTAATTGTTATTAATAGGTTAAAAAAAGTTTTGCATTTTACCGAGTTTTGAAATGGATGTGACTGTGTAACTGGAATGCAATGGAATTTGACCACATTATTTTTTTTAGAACCTTACTCAAATATTTATGGTACATTACTCTGATTTCTACTTATACTAATTCTGCCACAATTCCATTTTGGCTATATTTTTATAGCATATTATATTTTTTTAATTTTAAAAAAAACAATAAGTGTTAATAATAACGATATGGTTTTATACGAACATACATATTTCTCCCTGAAATAATTTACTTGTGTCCATGGAAAAAATACAGGGTATCGTAAAAGAACTTTATTTGAAATTTTTGAACAGATTACAAACTTCAGTATTCAATTACCGTTTTATCCCTAATAAAATCAAATTAAATCATTTCCCTCCTACCGAAATGAAACATTAACATGCCCGAATCTCTACACCGAAGATGCTCCATCGCCCTTACCAATTTATAAAAGGTTTAATGAGCGACGTGGGTTCGGTAATCTTTTCATCCTTCCCTCTGTTCTCGCTTAATGACGGATTACGCTTTGTTTCCTGTTAATATTGATAAATGTAATGAGATTTATGTGTTGAATATGATTTATTAACATGGTATTCTACTATATTTTAGAAAATTTAAAATATGTCGTTTTATCTTTTCTGTTCAAAAATTTCATTTAAATTAGGAAAAAATTTATTTGATTTTAAGTACAGTAAATTGTTACGTTTCGGATGGTAAATATGAATCAAAAAATTACTTTCTTTCGCATGCAGAAACGATGCGAGAGTGTTAAATAATCGGAGAGTTATTAATATTAATAATTGCTGCAACCAATTTATGAAATTTAACGATTTTAGTGTAAAAGTATAATAGACATAAAAATATCACTATCTAAAATAAGATGTGATAATTTGATATCATAGGGGGAAAAAACTCTCACCTACACTAGCTTACAGAAGAAGTTAAAGTTTTTGAATCGTTCAACGTGAAGGGCTAATAATTCATAAAAATTATCTATTTACAATTTATTAATTTTTAGCAACACGCTATGAATTTTAACTAGAAATTATTGAACACATTGTAAATGATGTGGTGGAAAAGCGCTAGTCATGACAAAAGAAAAAAAACAATATGTGACTAAATGGGGTTGAATTTTCGCACAGACTATAATATAACCTCATAACTCGTACCTTTTATAGAGTTACCGCATTTCTAATTTTTGTCTTTCTTATATTTATATCTTAAGAAAATGTGGGTATCAAAAAAAGTGGAGATTTCTGGAAAATAATGCAAAATTTTATCACTGTTGTTGACAATAAGTTTAAAAAAACTAATAACGTGCTTGTTACTTTAAATTTACATAGTGTTTCGCGGTGCATAGGAAAATAATTAAAGGGTATATATACTTGCAGTTATCTGCTATGATTGCTATATCTGCACCAAGTGCCATAAAACGTTTCAGAATTGTTTTTCAATGTTTATAATAAAATTATCGTTACCTTTAATGTATAATGCACTAGCCAAATTATATAATTACAGCGATTTTTTCCAAAAGCTTAGCATGCTTAGCACACACTATTTCCTACTTAGTAATATTATTTTATAATAAATAGGCAAGTATTGCTTGAAATGGAATACTTGCCTATTTATATCGGTCGTCGTGACAACAATCCGTTTTCTTTTGCACAATTTATATATGATTTTATATGATTTTATATATAAAATTGGTTCGCGTATTTTTTTCCTCATTGTTCCTTTTTGTTTTTTTATTAATTCCGAATTATATCTGATTTTAAAATTTTACGTTTTCATTTTTTTTACCTTTCTAACCAAATCTGTAATGCTAATAATATATTTAAAAAAACAAATATGTATTTTAAGAATTTACTACTTGGAGAATTTTAAACTTATTTACAAAATAGGGAAGTTACCTACTATTAAATTTGTTATTTTTAGTCAAAAAGTAAGAAACACATTAATTCAAAACCAGTAGTAAAAATTTATAAAAGTTGATCGAAAAATAAGCGACTTACGGGGGATTAAATTGATTGGTAGGGTGTGTAACCCTGTTTCATTAACTCTTCTAATATAACGATAGGTATACTAAAGAGATTATAAAAAATATAATTGTTAACCAGAATTTTCATTTTTACTTAAATCTTAAGTGTATACTTTACAATTTGATAAAATTTTAAGTTTTATGAAGATTTTTTTCCATTTCCTTGATTAAATTTAAGTAAGTAAACTTTTGAAGAATTATTTTGTTTCCTGATAATGCAGAAATTAAAAAATATGTTATGAATTTTGTCACAATAAAGAACTAAATTATTCTTTTGCATTTATAATACAAAACAAAAGTGCTAGTGTTAGCTAAAGAAATCAGTGTATTTATAAAAAATCTAAATTCAATTACTATAATCGTAATAAATATATAAATTTCTGTAATCAAATCAACAATTGATAACTACAGAACGATATTATGTAAAATATAATAAGTTTTTTGTTGTCATATATAAAATAATATACTTCAGCAATGGTTTCAATAAAATAACATTCAAAGAATGGGTTACTACATTTAACTGACGTTAATAAATCCCTTAATTTACTCTATGATACTATAGACAACTTAAAAGATGCTAAAATCATGAAGGTTTTTTACAAACCAAAAGCAGCTCTGATCAGTTGCGTACATAAACGTAATCATAGCCGTTGGTAGCTATGAAATATATACAGGTTGTCCAGTGGCAGATATCAATGTTTGAAAAATTGTAAAAAAAAACTACACCTCTAATATGAAGTAGGACTTTATAACAACAAATGCGAATTTCATTTTTTAAAAACCACGTTTTCCAAATGGCGGCCATCGTGTCCGACACACTCTTCGAGTCTAGCACGCATGTTTTCAAAAACGCGTTTGCAGAGCGACTGGGGTATCCTACTGACTTCGGCTCGAATATTTTCTTTAAGTTGTGTCACAGTGCTCGGATTTGTTTTGTAAACAACGGATTTTAAGTATCCCCATAAGAAAAAGTCACATGGGCTTAAATCGGGTAAAGTACCGTTTCGGGATATGTTTTTTTCTGGAAATAACTGCCGCACTGCATTCATGGACACATTAGCAGTGTGAGCTGTGGCCCGTCCTACTGGAACCATATGTTTTGGTTGAAGGATGGACTATTCTGTAGTTCTACTCTGAAAAAGTAATTTAACTCATATCTCTCCGAATTCACAGTTACAGTTTGGCCACGTTGATTTTCAAAGAAATAAGGCCCTATGATTGCAGATGCAGACATGGCACACCAGACTGTTACTTTAGGCTTATCTAAAGGCTCTTGATGCATTTGTATTGGATTGTGGACATCTCAGTTACGAAAGTTCTGCTTATTCACATATCCTCCAATGTGGAAGTGAGCTTCGTCACTAAAGAATATGTTGCCCATCCGGATAGCAGTACGAAATCTCAACAACATCACCTCCGCATAAGTTTTTCTTAATTTAAAGTCGGAATCGTGTAAATCTTGAATAATTTGAATTTTATATGAATGGAACTTGAGCTTTTTTCGCATTATTACCTGTTAAGTTGATTTCGGAATTCCCAATATCGATGAACGTGTACGCAGTGATAAACGGGGATTTTCAACGACAGAAACCATAACACGCTCGACATTTTCATCCGTGGCTACCAATGGTATAGGTCCTGGCCTGGGCCTATTTAATGTTGATCTTGTAGCTCTGAACCTTGCTACCCATGACTGAATGAGGTTGATCGATGATCCATCACGTAATCGACGAATACTGTAACGATTATTAAGTCGACGGCGTGCTACAGACAGCGAAAATCCACTCGAAATGTACGCCTCGACGGCAAAAGCGCGGTGCTCTCCACTCCACTGTTCCATGGCTACTAAAACATCCGCACCGCTTGCGCTTCTAACGCGGCCCCCCTCGCGCCCCTCTTATGTGTTGCGTTCAGAAACTATGTTTGTTCAAACTTTGAAATCTGCCACTATATATAAAATTTGACGATCCATTACGAAAATGCAGAAATGCAGTAAGGTTAAAAGTACCCAAAGAATAGTAACTAAAAATTAAATTGATGACGATCATAAAAACAATAAAATAATTAAGATGGTGGTTAAAGAAATAAATTGTATAAAAAGTATGTGGCAATCCAACATTTCCTGTGCATTTCCGTATACAAAAGTATAAGGAAATGCACAGGTAACATGTAAGTTTATTTAAATTCCGTAATTGAAAACATCATAGCGCAAATATAGTTAACCTTTAAATTTTACTCTTATTTAATTGGTTTACTTTTTCTCAAACATGCAGTATAAAATTTTGAAAGAGGATGAATTTTTCAGGAACCTTAAATGTTTTATGTAATTTAAGTAAACTGAAACGCGGTGGGATTTTACCACTATACAAAATATACATCATAAATTGCTTTATTGTATAAATAAATAAATTATTGTTTTTTTTTGTAATTATAATTTTTTCAACAGAATCAGAATCATAAATGTTATCCACTTCAACGCCTAAAGAATCTGTGTTCGATTCTACAAATAATTATTTGGAGAAGATGGTTTCAAGCCCTGATGTATATAATAAATATACAAAAATATATTTCAATATATACGTCCATAAATATGGTTTCTATTAGCATCTAGTTTCAAAATAAATATTATATTTTTGAAATATCAATAATTACATAGATGGAGGCCATATACTTTAAAATGACATTCTAAAAGTTTGAAAAGCGATGCTAAGTTATTAAAAATTGTTAAAGGCTTTTGTAGAATTTTCGTTTCATTTTATAGATACGTTCCGGCAATTGTTCGGCAATATATATGCACGCACACACGCATGCACGCTAGTACGCATGCACGCATGTACGCTCGCACGCACGTACGCACGCACGCACGCACGCACTCGCTCACGCACTTACGCACGCACGCCCGCACTTACGCATGCACGCACGCACTCGCGCACGCACATATGCTCGCACGCATGCACGCACGCACGTACGCACGCACGCGCGCACGAGCGCATGCATGCCCTCGAGTTAGCTGGGCCGGATTATATACATGTTGTAACTTATATCGATTATAATTAAAATTCCAAGATAATAATAATTATTATCGTGGAATTTTAATATGCGTGTTTGTTTTTATACTGCAGCTAGTTGTTAGTACATATTTTAATACCGCGGATGAGATTGTTCTTTGGCCTCCAGTTAATGGTAAAAATATCTATTGCTCTCTGCCATGGTGGAAAAAGATACAATAATTTTAGTTTAAAATATTTATATTGGTTTTAGGAAAAAAAGTCAAAGAGCACATATTGACTGACTCATCCCCACCAGGAAATTTTCAAAATTGTAAAGCCTTAAAAACTTGATATTTATCTTTAAATTATTTATGTTTTATGATTTCCGTATGCTCGCTAAAATATTTTTTTTTTTGGAATTCGACGTAGTTGTAAAAATGGGGGTGAAAAATTTTATAAGAAATTCGTAATATTTAAAGTCTGATACGTAAGAATTTGGGTTCCTACTCCCAGATAAAAGTAAAGAAACACATATTCGAGCTTTTTTTAAAGCTCCGACTGTAAGTAGTCCTATTAAAAATAAATAATTACACACACACACACACACACATATATGAAGAAAAAATTCATTTTCAAAACATGTATTTTTATTCAACGAACATTGAAAAGTTTTTCGGGAAAAACATTTTGTGAATATTCAACGGGCCCGTTACGCTTGAAATAAATTACGTGTCAGTTTATTGAGGAGTTTTAATTTTGAAGTTGATTTATGTTTCCGACTTTTAATTTCTGGCATGTTTTGAATTTGTCGTAAATCTAGGTAGAGTCGTAAAAACATAATTTGAGTCACCTCGCGTCAACAATTTAAAGAGATATAGACAATTACAGAACCCTACGTTTTGAGTGTTCCCAAAAAGACTTGACCGGCTATGTTCATTCCTTATTACTGTTGTGAATAAATAGTATTTTTCGTATATCCAATCGAGTAACCAAAATACTAATTTGTTCATTCAAGTAAATTTATGTCAGCCAAATATTTTCTTCAAGTAAAATTAATACACAAAACCTAATTTTCAAATATTTTCTCATTTTTAATTCAACATTAACAAAATCTTGACTCTGCACAATTCGATTTCTGCCCTATTACCTTCAAATTTTAATTATTTTTTTGGTCAATTAATTGTTAGCCTACCCATATACTTAATTATGGCCTGCACAGACCTTTTCATCAAACCTTTTATATTTATATAAAAACTTTCCCTATATTTCGAAATTTATCCATTCCTTTGGAAGATTTGTTCCAAATTAAATTATTCATTTCTCAAATCCGGAATTAGGTCTGGTTCCAAGTCTGGTGAAAACAAATCATAACCTTCTAGTAGTGTTAGCTATATTTACTAGTGTTTCAAAACGTTTTACATCGCATCGCATCTATTCTCAAGTTCAGCGATAGCTGATGGGCTGTCAGCACGGTTTTCATTCTAAGCGGCCTATCATCCCTAATCTCAATAATGTCATGGGTTATATAAATAGGGAGTTAGAAGGTTGACATCATGTAGATGTGGGTAATTTTATGAAGATATTTGATCAAGTTGATGGTAATATACTCATCATCGCTTGAAATAACTCATGTTGGACAAAATAGTAAAAATATTTAATCATTTTCAAATAAAAGAATTTACAGATACTATCCTTCGTTGTTTCCGTCAGATATTATAATAGACATAGTGAAACGTAATTCTCTTCAACTCTGAATGCGAATGCATTTCATAATGCATTTTTTTATTAAATTTTTATATTGACAACCCCTCAGTTTTGGGTTTGGTAACGCGTTATGCTCCTGACTTTTTCATGAAAGGAAGAAGTAATTATTTTTTTCATTAGCTTAGAGTACACACAAATATTCTACAGTACTCACGAGTTGTCACGCATTTATCTGGATTTACTCAGAGATGCTTTAGAAATACGATTACAGAGATGTTTGGTAGTTCACATATGGTAAATAGTCAGTTTTATGTTTAATTTGAATTAATATGTATAATTTTTATTTCATTAATTATTATTTATGTTATTATGTATAGGATATATTATTGAATTTCTTGTGATGGTATATGCCTAGGTCTTTGGGGTCACCTATAAGTTCGACATGACTTTTTGATAAGTAAATATCAGTCAACAGTTCATAACATCGATACACAGCGATGAGAGACATACTAAAATCGATTTACTTTAGCCTTGATCAAGTCACTAAAAATTTTACAATACAATGTAGATAACAATTTAAACCTTTTATATTGTAATAAGGGTATAAAAAAATCGCCATCATATAAAAATTATCATCCACAGGGATACAAAAGTTTTGTTGGTTATATTAAAAATCCTCTAACATTTTTATATACCTTAAGAAACGTGGATACTTCCTACACTATTTGCATTTAGTGGAACATTTTTCCACTTTCATATTCTTCTGTGCACTGTTCTTCCTGATTCGTGGCTGTTTTTTCTTATTATTTACATGTAACATTGTTTCTTTAGTGTATTTCAGTACCGTTTGTAAAAATAACGGAAAATAGATTCACTGCGGAAAAAATTAAATAATTCTGGCCTTCGTAACCTATTCCGATCTAAGTAACAAACAAGTTATTTATTAAAATAAATGAATAGCGTTTTTATAAAATATATTGATAAAAATATATTTTGATGCATCAGATACGCATACTCCGCAAAAAAGTAAACACCATCGTCTGATTAAAGAGAATATGAATATAAATTTTTACTAGAAAGTGTCGAAATATCAAAATTCAGCAATATGTCGTGCCTTTGCATATAATACTGAGTTTGACAAAAGTAAGTTAACCAAAGTAAAAACTGATATTTCCGGCGTGAAGTAGGTAAATGCCGCGTAAACTAATATTTACTTGCGTTAGTTAAGAAAAAGAGTTTATGGGGAAATTTGTATAGTCTACCATATCACCTGTGGTGAACTTGAGATAAAATGAGATGATAAAATGCTAATATACTTTTAAAGCAAGAGTCATTAAAAGGGGTGAGCATTTTATTAAGTAACAGTTATACTAAAATTTAAGGTTCAAGACTAATATTTTGAGCGTACAAGTTATTAATACGTTGTTCTAGAGTAAATTAATATATAACAGTTACATTTTTAGGTGGCAATATGTTCATTCGACGTGTGATATGAGAAGGTTTATGAATAAAATAAATAGTTTTGTTCATTTACCTATAAATATAATTATTATTCAAATTAGATATTTCCTAGAGTTCGTATCTTAAACCATGCACGAGAGAGGCCTTCATTAAGTTTTTGCTGTGATTAATTTCCCTGTGATTAACTAGTAGCGAAAGTAATTTTGTAATGCAGTTGTTTTTGATGTTCATCAGGGCATTAATAATAAAATCAGTAATTATTATATTTCTCGTAATCCTCAAAGTATTGAGCGTATCGACAATGTTAAAAAAAATGGACATCTTGCTTTGATTTACTTGCTTGCTAAGTAAGAAAAAGTCAAAAAATTATCCTCTAAAAAATGGCGATTATTAATTGGGGCTCCCATCTGTGATTACTAAATAAATTCACCACCCACCCCAAAATTTTGATTGGATCTAGTGACTACTATATCTTTTCAAACTTGAAAAAAGGAATTTGAGCAAGACGACTTTCTCGTGATGAAAAATTTACACGATCATAATTGGAGATTGGTTCCAGAAAAGGCACAGTATGGGCATTTGGCAACGTAGCACCAACCCTGATGATTTTTTTAAACAGGCACACCATAACTAATAAATAGCCCATAAATAAATGTTGTCCAATTGTTTCAAAAGCGACACTCGAAATTTTGTCATATCTGTGTAAAACAATACGGGGTAGGACGTGAGTTTAAGGCTTTTGCAATTTGGCACTTACTTAAGTACTTTGTTTGATTTCTAGAAATATTGTTTCACTTTTTAATATAATGGCCCCTAAATACTTTTATAGTGATATGTCAAAATTGTTTCTTATATTATAGTTTCAATGTGACAAGGAAAGAAATATCAATAAAATTATCACTTTTACACCATATAGATAAGATATTATGAAAGGCTTTCAATATGACTTTTCGTTAACTAAATAAAAGGCAAATTGCTATTTGGATGGAGAAGGAAAATTATCTGTACTACCTTTAAAAATACATACATCTGTAATATACTGAAAATAAACATAGCGAACGCCAAGGCGACACCGGCAAAAATAGGACGAAAAAGATACAGATCAATTAGCACGCTACCCGCTGTACAGCAGGGCTTTTACTTATATAAGTAAAGATAACACTACGAAATGGTTGAGAGTGAATGGAGCAGAATACTTGCTCAAAGTAACGTCGTATTATATTGGCGTGGCATACATCTCGTCACCAATTTAGAATTGTATATCTTGGATATCCAGAATTAAAATACTTAACGCTTCCTTGCGAAAATACATTTAAAGCTATTAAAAAAGGAGAAAAAAGGACTCAATTTACAGGCTAAATTATTATGCAGTTTATTACTTATTGTTGTATTGATTTTTTAAGCACAAAGTAAGGATAGTGAAAAATAGTTTATTTCTTTAATAACATCATTTCTTTTATTTTTCTAATATTTATTTTAACAAGAAGTCAGAATTTAATTTATCCACTCAATTTGATCATGTCTAAATTAAAAACAATATGCAAAAATAAAAAAATAAACATTTATATTCTTATTCTAACTCCTTATTTATTTAATGAAACATGTAAAATCTTAAAATGGGTTTACAAATTTTGAAACATAGATCTATTAATCAGGAAAGACAAATGCAGGCATATATATTCTGTTTTTTAACCAATGTTTTCAAAGAAATTTGTATATTTATTAGCTTATTTATAAAAGTACAGAAATTTTTCCTCTCTCGGCTCGTTGGCGGTATTACATTTTGGCTTAGCTTAATATTCCATTGGCGAGTTAAACGGTAAATTTTTATACATCGGCAAGGCAGTATATATGGCTTATCTAGAAACAGGTTTCTCTACAACTTAGTAATGTTATTATAAAATCTGGAGAAGAAAAAATATTGTATTATGTGGATAAAATGGTGTAGAGAAAAGTTATTTCCCACATCAGTTTTTTAATGGTATCTTTTTTGGAATTAGACGAGTTCCGTATTATCATATAGATGTCCAAAATTATATTTCTAAAACTATTAAAAATTATTTTACTAATTGCAAAAAGAAATTTACCGCGTTCAGTGAGGCTATTTCTCCTTGGGGACATTTGAGTTTAACATTCCCCTTAAATAGATTTTACAATTTAAACATTGCAGTTATATTCATATCGTAATTAATTTCTTGTTGTTTATTCCATATTATTCTTTATATCCATGTTTCCAAGAGAAAAGGATAGATGGTAATCTGTTGGAACAATATTCAATGATTACGGTTGGTGTGGTAAAGGTTACCAAGAAATTTTGTTTGATTTGCACATGGCGACCACAGCTATACATGAGCTCTCACCATTATAGTGAATGCTATATGCCCATATTTTCATAGAAATACTTTTACTTCTGATAGTACAAGTGTACAGTTAACACGAAGTGAGTGCTAGAAATTATAAATAAATTTTTTCACATGGATCCCACCAAATATATAATGAAAATTTCTGCGCATGCAAGCCTCCTTTAATAGACAATACTGACGATTGTTAACCTTTACCAGACTGTTTGGTCGCTGTACGAGTATGTATATATTTACAGCTCACTTTTCGTCTCATGTACCTATCCCTTGAAAAAATCCTTCAGTATTATAACGAGTGAAGTAGAAACCATGCGTCGCTATTCTGCATTCCTTGTCTGTTATTAGGGTTTTGTACCTTAAAATAAAAAAAAAGAAAACCGAACTGTTATAAGATCACTCACGTGTCTGTCTATCGGTCTGTCACAGCTGACTTTTCCAGAAACTATGCGAGGTTAGAACTTAACAATTCCCATACATCTTATTAACTCACATATTTTGTTCTCGCTAATTTTATTTTAAACATTCATATAAGAATTGAAAAGGAAATAAATAAAACAGAATATTTTATTTTAATCATATGTATAATATGGATTATAATTTAAAAGATTGTTATTAGGAATACCAAACACATTTTCCATTATATTTAAAAAAAATATTCGAAAATACAGATTTCCCTCCCCGCCGCCTTATTTTCGAAAAACTCAACCACAAATTGTAAAAATAAAACAGTTTATAAAACCTTTCTACGAGATAAGAAGATTACTAAAGCGATTATCCATGATCGTATAATCTTTCAAACATTACGATTTTACGCTTGCGGAAAATAAAACAGGTTTTGAAAAATTAATATTCGTAAATAGTTTAATAGATGTACTATGTCCATTTAGGTGCCTAAAGGTGCACGGAACCATTGTGATGGGATTTATATTCATACTTGATAGGTTTTAGTTTTAAAGTCAATTTGCGAGCAATCTAGTCATCCAACTTTATAAAAAAATCTCAACGCATTCTTCTCCCTAGTTACCCTGCCAATTTGAAATCTCATCTCCAGATTTGCAGCCTATACCGTTAGCGATTTTTGATCCCGTTCTTCATTTTGAAAGTTAAATTACTGACTTGTTCTATTAACATATTTTCTCCATAGATACTATGGTATTCTAACATACCTGCAGTATTCTATTAAACTACAATAAACTTTGTTCAGTGCCTTTTCTTGCAGAATTGTCCAGACATCCCGGGCAACAAAATATACTGCAAGGGATATTGCAATATTTCTATATGCTATTTAATTTTGTTTATAAATAGCTGAGTTTATTTTTTAAAGTTAGTTATTATTTATTCCTATGTTAATTTATTTCAGTAATTGCTGATAACATCTCGGATATGGTCTAAGTATGGCACATAACACAGAATAATAAAAATATTGTCCATTCCTAAATACGTTGTTGATATAAAATAACTTAAATAACTAATAATTCATTCATCGGAGCAGCAATCTTTAACAGGGTAAAGCAATATTTAATACTACTTGTTTTAAGAAATTTCCAAAGGGAATAATATTTTCGATTAATTTATCGCTTTCAAGTTACATCTAAACATTTCGCTAATTATGCAGGTATACAATAATTAGATTCTCATAAGATCTGTTATAGCTCATTGTATAAAATCAAATAATTTCTATACAATATGCTTTAGCAAACGAAGGTAATAATTTTAACAACCGGACAAGAATGGTTGCATAATTTATGTATTTATATCCTTGCCAACTTGAGAGGTCGTTCTGGTTGGCACAGGCAATTTACGGATTAACAGTCCAAAATATACACAGTTCAAAATAATGATCGAGTCTGTATTGCAGCGGTATATAATTTTACAAACATAAAAATCATTCCCTGTAACAGAAACATACCTGTTTAATTTTTAATAGGAATAATATTCAAACACCAACTTTTTCCGTATTATTTTGTTCTTATTATTTGTTCGTTACGTAACTATGGGTTTGCATTGAGAGCAACTTTGCTTTGCGATAATAAAAGATATAGAGAAGGTAAAAATTAAAAAAAATTGTTTCGTTTAAAAATCTCAATTAATAAGAACATCGTTTAAACATATACAGTATGAAACATTTTCGCATGTTGCATCGTGAAATTATTTTAGCGTAACGTTAAAAATCATAAATCTTATTACCGGCTTGAATTGTATTTGATTGTCATTGTTTATAAGAAGATAGCAGATACACCAATGCAGATACAGACGTTAAATACAAAATTCGGGCCATGCCCCAATACCCTGAGAATTTATGCCGCAAACAAATAACCCAATGGATATACTCGCACTTCGGTGTTCGGTCTCGGAGGTACAATTAGGTAAAACGAAATTATCAATCGTTGTGTTATCGATGCCCTGCGAAATATCTAGTAATTATACATTCTAGTTTGTAATATTACTCTTCATTTTAAAATATTATTTATTAATAAATTACTCTCTTGTATTACTGTTAAATTTGGTTTTTATCTCCTGGAGATGTAATGATATGCGGAATAAACGCAGAATTGGCACAACTCTAATGGGAGGGACATGAGTTGATGGCTCCAAGTAATTTTATATTATTTTTAATAAATTACTCTACTGCATTACCGTTTATGAATTTAGTTGTTTTTTTTCTGCTGGATATGTGACTCACAACGCGAAATTGGTACACCCTATATGGGAGTGACGTAAGCTGATAGTTCGAAGTAAATCATATCAAGACTTGCTCGTATTTACGTGTATGAAGTTCCAATTTGTCCCATTTAATTTATTGAACATTCTTTTTTGATATTTGTGAGTTAATAAATTTTATTTGCGTGCCAAATTTCAAATTTCACGTCAAACGGTTTCAAAGAAAAACGGACAGCTTTGGCGGATATACGGACAGATGCTTGAGTGATTTAATAAGGGGTTATATTTTTTTCCTTTTAAAGTGCAGAACCCTAAAAAATAACTGAAAAAATTTGAATCTCTGCCACTTGAATTAGATTGAGCAGTGTAGTTACCATTATCATTTCCATTTGCCGTAATATTGATAAAAATATTCGTCGTTTCCCTCTTATTTAAAATTTAACATTTTTGTTGATTCTTTCACATATCCTTCAAAAGTTAGAGTAGTTTAGAATAACAGAGTAAATTATTATCAACGAATTAAAAAAAAATTCGTTTTACCGGGTTTAGAAAAAAGATGTGACTGTTAACTGGAAAGCGATTAATTTAGTATATATAATTTTTTTCTTGAACCGTACTGAAATATTTATGGTACCTTACTTTAATTTCTACTTCCAATAGTTCTGCAACCATTCTACTCCGGCAATGTTTTACATCATATTTTAATTTTTTTCTAACATTTTACATTGGATATACGCAAGTTATAATTTTGGATTTACGACAAAAAATATTGGAAATTATTTCTTAGCTATGAAAATCCACAGTACAATATTTCAACGACACGTTTCGAGACATCGCACATTCTAATTGCGAGTGTATATCTTTATACTTAAAGTTTTACCAAATCAAACAGTTCCGTAAATCATATTTCATTTTTCAAATTGAACAGATCACAAAACCCAATATCCAATTACTAATCAAATCGAATTACAATCATTGCCCTTTAGCTACAATGAAACAATTAACTTGCACGAAACTCTACACAGAAGATAATCAATGCCCTGTACAAATTTGGTAAAGGTTTAACGAGCAGCGAGGGTTTGGTAACCTTTTCATCATTACATCTCTTTCGTGCAATAACGAATTATGCTCTTGTTTCCATCTGATGTCGATAAATGTATTGAGATTTATACGTTGAACACAATATGACAACAAGATATTTAACGGTATTGAAGTATATTAAAATTATATCAATTTTATCTTTTTTTGTTCAAAAATGGGAATTAGATTAGGTTTTAGACATAAATTATTAAAAAAACTTGCTTTTTTCCAAGATGCGACAGTGTTTAGTGATCAGATAGTTTTATAGCAATTATCTATATTAATTAATTCTGAAAGTTTAAGTTTTATGAACATGGGAAAACTTAATCTCACTATCCAAATTAATATGTGATTACTGAATATCACAAGGATATTTTAAAAAAATTGAAAAATATGTCACCCGCCACCTGCACACCTCACGGAAGAAATGACAAACATTTCATGTTAGTTAATAATTTTTAATAATTATTGGTGACATCTTTTCAAATTCGTCCCTTTGATGTTATTGTGATAAAAACAGTATTTTAAACAATTTGTAGTAATACACTTTATAAAGTTTTGATAGAATATATTGAATAAGTGGTGAAGAAATTGCTTTACCCCAAATTTTAATCAAGATTGAAAAAGGTTTTATAGCCATAAAAATTTTAGGGCCATAATGTGTAGAAAAACTCTGGTCATACCAGAAGGAAAGACAGACAGTTTATGGTCTTCAATTAATCTTTACTCTATTATTGCTCTACTAGTAAAAGAAGAAAAATTATTCACTTTTTGGATTTTATTCACAAAATTTCTTCACACAGACTAAACAAGATTGAATTTTCGAATACACCACAGTATAACAACATTACTTGCAACTTTCATAGAGTTGCAAAACACTTAATTTTTCTGTCCCTTATATTTATAGAGAAAGGTGTTATAAGTTAGAGATAAAATGCAATTAGTGAAGATTTCTTGATATAATGCAAAATTAGGTCACTATTGTGGATACCAAATTTAAAGAAAGAAAACTAAAATAAGTGAATTGAAAGTAACAAGCATACTTACGCTTTAAATTCTTTTCACATTGCATGACAAATCAATTTAAGGGTAACTGTACTTGCTGTACTTGCAGTAACTTGCAGTTATATGCTACGAAAGCCATTTCTACTTCGAGTACCATCAAAACTTTTATGGCTTTTTTTCAATATTTATAAAAAAAAAATGCGTCACATTTATAAAATTTCTCGTATTTTTATCAAATTGGCTAAACTATCCGAAGGAAATAGAATCGTAGCCATTTTCGTCCAAAGCCAAGCACGATTAGCATGCATTTGCCACTTATTTTATTCCGAGCAATACGTGCCTAACGTATTGCTCGGAATGCATTAATCGTAGTGACGACTACGAATTATTCTTTACACAATTTGTATACGAGTTTGAAACTTTCATGAATATTATTATTAGCAAATATTAATATGTTATCCGAATGGTTACGTAATGTGTTGAAGTTATTTACCACGCCGGAACAATAATTCCGGAGGAAATTAATTTTTTCAATGAATTTAAAATGTCCATTCTTCAGTAGCTTTGATCTGAGAATTTAATTCGGGTACTTATAATTGTAAAACGCTCAGGATTGAGCGGCAAAATAATGGTGGCTACTTATTAGAAATGCATATATTAAATTGGTTTCCTCACCATTCGCATACATTTTCTTCCTCATTATTTTTCACATTTCGGTTCTTTTATGTTACACCTTTTTATTTAATCAATAGAAAATAATATTCGATTTTATTAACTTTTTAAGCACGTCTATAATATAAGGTATACATTTACAAAAATAAGTAGATTTCTGAAAATTTAGTATCTGATGGTGGCGGTAGAAAAGGTAGTTTAAACTTTGGGCGGGTTCTTTACAAATAAGGTTAATTATATACAACTTAATTTGCTAGTTTTAGTAAAATTATATGAAAAACGGATTATTTCAAATCCGACGTTAAACAATTATAAAACTTATTGGAAGACCGGCAAGTTAGAAGCTACTTAATGGCGAAGGACTCCTATTCCATTAGCTCTACTAATATAACGACATGTATACTAACAGTATTATTAAAAATATTATATTCAGTATTTTCGTCTTTATCTAAATTTTAAGTGTAAACTTTAAAACTGGGTCAAGTTTCAAAATGTGTCAATATATTTTCCACTTAATTAATTATAATGATATCAAATGGCAGTAAGACATTCTTTGGGATCCTCCAAAAGGAGTTTTTACGGTTTTGAGAAAAAATTACTGTGAATTTGTGAAGAAATATCTTAATTGCTTATAATACAGGAATTATACTTTAATTCCAAACATAACAAAGATTAAGTGTTCTTTTATATTTTTGTCCATTGTAAATCCGTATTTATGTGCATATCATTCGGGGATTTGATTATTTTTGGTGTAAGCGGAAACATGAGATGTGGGCTACTTTTCATACATCCCTATTTTCCATAGATCCATAACTAAGGTCGTTATTTTCTTCATTGAAAGAATTTCTTACTTCTCTGAACATCTTGCAAATATACCAATTGCAATTAATTTTGAATGTTGTAGGTTAAAAGTAATCGAGGACGGTATTTTCATAAATCGTTATGATAAATTATGTTTGATGCAATAAGTAGTGTTTAAGTTGTACAGAAAAAAATGTTCAGTCGAAATATAATTACTGTTTTCACGTTTAGGAAAACGCAGTACTAATTTGTAAAAGCAGTATAAGTTTATATAAGATAACTAACTGAACATAATAAAGTTATTTCTCAAACAATTGCAAACTGTGTATTTGTTCCTTCCAATTTGACAATAATTATTTTTGACCATAATTTGAAACTTTGAATATAGTGGCAGATATAAATTTATTTATTGTAAAGATAATTTGGATTCAAACTTTTCATTTGTTTTATATCCACTTTAATCAATATTAACAATGTTAAATGTCAATATGATCAATGTTAAAAAAAATCTTTCTATTCACATTAAATCTATATGTTTTATTTTTCATACCATCGAGGATAGTGTGACAATGCGTAAGAGGCATTTGTATACACTGCATAAAAGACAAAAGTAGCCAAATTGAAATTTCCCACAAGTGCATTCCTACCTTTTATTGGCATCCGACCAGTTCGTTGATTTAAAAATGAACCAATGGAAAACCACGATTTTGAACCACGATTTTTTGTTTATTTATATGACAATGAACGTAAGATATATTATTTTTTAATTCTCCCGTAAAATTAGGTTTGTAGCAGTAACTTCAAATTTACCGGCGCTAGTTACCAGCTTTTGTATTACCCCAGGTCATATGTGCTAATATTATATTAAATAATTCGGATAAATCTTGTTATAAAAAATTAAATAAAATTACACTTAATCGTATATCAAACGTATAACCTTTTTCCTATCTTTTCTTTCCTTATATTATAAGCAGGAAGGAAAAAGGAGGGGTAAAAGTTTACGTACATATTATAATTTCATTATTACACAATCCCCAAAAAATTCAAATGTTAAGTAAAACCGACCCTAATACATTTTATTATTTCTAATGTATAGTTTTATTCGATAAGAAATAGAACAAAGTTGTCAGTCTTTACTCGTCCAATATATTGATTAATCAGTGTAATTAATCAATATATTGGACGAGTAAAGACTGACAACTTTGTTCTATTTCTTTCAATAAAAATCGCGTGGCAGATGAAACAGTTAATGTAATGCGTCTATATTTAGTAGACCATTTCATTTCTTATTTAGATCGATCATGGGACCGATTCCCACTCATTATTTGTCTTCTATTTGAATAATTAATTTTAATGAGACACATTATTCCAATAACTCAAATTAGGTACGTCATCTGGTCGTGAATGCCAGATATGAGGACAACATTTTGGTTACGCGTAAGATTTGTGATGTTAAGTCTTCCTCCAGAGATTTAAGTCTTCTAGATTTTAAGTCTTCTAGTAATATTCCCAAGCATGGATGCAGAATTCAATGACTGCTAACTCCTTAGGATTCTGCATCTCAAAATGAAATAGAAAAGAGGATTATAGTAAGTTTTATTTTAAATTTTCTACCTTAGTTTAAATTTTCTACCTCACAGATTAAGGATTTAAAGCTGTGAGGTAGAAAATTTAAACTAAGGTAGAAAATTTAAAATAAAACTTACTATAATGTTAAAGCTTATTCTAAAAGTTACAATAAAGAATGTTTAAATAGAAGTTTCATAGACGACTGTTAAATTACTTGACTTTTTTAATTATGCTCATTATGGTGTCCCAGGTTATAAGGGCAATTTTTTTTCGAAATTAGATACGCATACCCTCTATCTTTATTTTATTTGACCTCAAAAGCCTAAATAATAAATATTACTGTGATTAATTAATGTTAACACGTGCCGACTTAACTTCAAAGTTATGAATCAAGAATTTGTATGGAAATATTATGTCACTTAGTTTAATTCTAGTTTGGTAAACAGAATAACTTAGAATTTTATAAAATAAATGTATTAAATGATATTGTTACATATTAACAACCTTATATATACTTCCTTTTCAAAGTTTGCTTTTTGCAATCGAGGTAAATTTTATGTTGTTTTTGTACACAATGTAACAAAAATTGCTTTTGTTCCTCTTCAATTGTGATTAACCAATGAAAGTCTTGCATCAATTTTACCGCTTTTCAGCAGTATCATTTACTGCTTTCAGTGCTGAAAGTTTCATTTTTGCTTTAAGGAACGAATAATTATTAGACCATGAAGGAGGAATTTCCTGGAGAAAACTGTCATCAATTTTCAGACGAGGAAAAAAAGAATTGCTTGAGGCTGATATAAAATTGTCAATGTTTTTCTCATACAACAGTCCACTTAATTCTTCTTTTGAAGGTACGTAGCGTTTTTCTTGAGACAAGTTTGATATTATTTTAATTTACTTTCATGGTTCACCTCATAGTCAAGTAGCGACAAGATAGATACTTCCTCTGTCAAATACCATAAATGCTGAATAAACTTTTTCCGTACCGCTTTTGATACATTTTTATCGATATTTTTGTAAGCTTTCATGGTTTTCAAAAAGGAAAATGTACGGTGATTTGACTGCCAAAATGCACTGAATCCATTGCTTGACAAAGGATGAAACGATGAACAGGCATACATCCAACAGAGCTATCTTGTTTTTGCTAGCAATTTTAAATTGAGAGCTAATTATATAAGCTATATAAGCTATTAATATTCTTAGGGAATGAATAGCTCTAGTCATCCATCGATCTTGGTGCATGGCACCCGGGGGTCGGATTTTAATCTCATTTCCTCATCTCCGGCTAAAAATATAATTGAGAGCTCTATTAACTCACGATAGTCGCCTCTGACAATTGTTTTGATCAGTTCAGAGCGAGTAAAATGAAATCAGGTTCTCGATTTTGCTTAGTCAGGCATGATTAAGTTTTCTTTCGATAATTTTAAATTTTAGTACTATCGACATTTTTTTCCAATTGTCTCGGAGTTTTTTAAATAGGATAATATCTGGGCTTGTTATTACCTGGCTAATTTTTACTTCGAAAGCTGCTTTGAGTATCAATTCAACATGATTAAACGTGATGGCGGCAAGCAAAAATAAGTAGTTCTCTGTTGAATTTTTGCTCCAAAAGTACATAAACTCCGTTGAAAAGACCAGTGTTTGAAGCTGTGGTATCACAGCAAAGAATTTGTTCAAAGTCCTTTGTCCTTCAAGGTTCCAGTCTACTATCGTGATCCAAACAGCTTGCGCTTGTTCACTTCCAGTAGAACTCCCAAATATGGCACAGATATAAGTTGCTCCTTATCTTCATAAAAAATAACTATTGGAAGACGTTCTTCTTTCGATTTTCGAGCGTCTAAACCTGGCAATAGTTTTCGGTCCAAGGAAACTGTCACATCTGGCACCTTGTTTTGAAAGTCGATTTTTATAGCTTCCCCACGCTCTTTTCGTTTTTCCGTTCTAGTTCTTTGGATGGAGAATTTGCTGTCGATATTATGTCCTAACGCCGCAATAATAGCTTCTAGAATGAACACAGAATCTCTCATAGTCTACTGACATCGGTCCAATGCTGTAACTAATTTTGGAGTAATGAAATCCTTCCGCACTAATTTACAAGTTTCAGATTGTATGGTTTCGTTGAGCAGGGTTTTGGACCTTTCTTGCAAAAGCCTCGCAATTGCTAGAATCTGGAGACAAATCCAAAGGTTCGTTAAATGCTGACGAAGTCGACGCAGCTAAATATTTAGCACGTGCGATTTTTTTCCTCAAAAGCTCTGAGGCGCGCCCTGTCATCTTCATTTGTTAACTTTTTGTCGACACCAGTTAGATGGCCCGGTCGACTAGGCTCTCTCTGATACCGCAGGAAGATCTTGGCTTCAACTATTTTTATCATAGTCAACGCATCGGCTTGTGCAATATCAAATATATTATCCAAACTGGTAACAAACTCTTCTTGACGCCGTTTAGACTTCACATCTGACACACCTTGTGTTTTCTTTGCATTCTCTTGCAAATCTCTCCAAATTTTACTCAAATTTACAAGTTTCTTTATATATTTAGGGAATGATTTGGTAGGTATTCGCGCATTTTCCCAAAAAAATAATACACTCACGTTTCGTAAGATTTGCACTCTCATTTGCTTTTAAATTCACTTCGCGGATATTATAAAACAATACTGCTAAAACTTGTACATTAGAAGGAAGCTTTGAACCTGCTATTTGATGTTTTACGTTATTAATTAAATAAATTTAACTCTTTTTGGAACTGCGCAATTCGACTGACATGTTAACTTATTGACAACAATGCGATAAATGATGAAAAAACTAAGAACAACACGCACTGAAGTATGCAAATCTTTGCGCAGTTAGGATTCAAGTACTGACATGATTCGATGCAAGTCGGCAAGGGTTGCTGTTATGCGAAGTACGTGAAATTTATTTTAGTCATTTTAGCACCAAACAAAAAAAGTAGAGGGTATGGGTTGAAAAAAAATCACTTTGATTTTTTGTGACACTAATGTACATACGTCAATTATAATATATTCTGTTCCAAAAAGGCTATTTATTTTTACATTACCTTATTTACAAAATCACAGACAATATAGATGTGAATCACAATTGTTTAATAGAACCTTGACAAATGATATATTGTTAATGATAATTACATAACTCCAAAAATTTATTAGAATAAAACGAAAGTCAAGGTTTCCCTTTCCAACACCAACGACAGTAAATTTAAAAGCGCGAGTGCCCTTGATGTTATAATGACTATAGGTATATGTGTAGGCAACATAAACCTTTCTATTTACATAATTTAAAGTCATGAAAACACACTAGCGGTAACTCAAATAATCATACAAATCACAAAATAAAGAGAACGAAATAAGAGTAATATCTAAAACACTATGCAATAATTTCTTAATATGCAAATTGGAAAAGTGATTTATCTATTGATTTGCAAATTGCTACCAAATTTTCAATGCAAATTTGTATGTCGTAGTAATGCAGTTGCGCTTGTGTGAAAATATAACATCGCACAAAATGTTTTTTATTTTCGGATGTTTGTTATATAATAACGCCGACATGATTAAATAATTTTCTGTGAAACTTGGTAAAAATAGATTTCATGATTCATATTAATAAATAGTACAGTTTTACATTGAGGGATAGCATAATTCGTATAAGATGAAACTCGGGTTTCTTACAAAATATGAATTCAAATTAGACTGGAAAAATTAGATTAAAAGTAGATTGCTTACGTATCTCAAGAGATCTAAATTTTCTTGAAAACTCCATTACCTTAATAAAAGGCATCGTAGGTGAAGCCACGAACAAAATGTAGTAAATTGTAAAAATTTATCATATGTGCAAAGTATACTTAGAGCAATTTTAAATTGTCCCGTAGTGTAGACGAAAATTCTTAATATGTGGTAAAAAAACTATGTCTTATATATTGTATACGTAGCATGAAATACTATTACATTGTACCAATAATGAGGTTGTTATTAAAAACGAATAATAATAATCAAAATTGTCTAATTAATAACAACCAAAATTACTTTAAATTACTCTTACCGTGCAGTTGAGTGCAAGTCGAACAGAAAAATCTAAAAAATATTTGCAAATAAAGTAATAGAAACTATGAGTCTAAGGCATACTTACTATTGCAACCAGTTCAAATTAATTATAAAATAACAAAGGGATGAATATCTATGCAATAATATAACCGCTCTCTACATTTCTTTTCTGAAACAAAAATAACCAAAATATCAAATATGTATTAAGCTTAGACTTAAAAGCTTCGAAATATTAAAAAATGGTTTTCATGGCAAAAAAAACGATAACTTTCAAAAGACTTAACGGAAAACCAATAGCGCTGCTACAGTGTGTAATAAGTAGTAGTATATATTATTTAGTCAAAAACTACAATTAGTTTTCAAATTTTAAGTATAATAGTTTTACATACTTTGATAAGAAATAAACTGAAAATTGTATGACAGGTCAGTAAATAAGCGTCGAACGTATACCATTCAAAGTACTACTAGGAAATACTGGAAATAACGAAATCGTAAACCCAGGATCGGAAAGTTAAATTGTAAATTAATCTTAAAGAAAGTAATTCTAAAATATAAAAACCGATTTTCAGCGGTTCGGTTACAGTGCAGTATTTAAATAACCTAATATGTTTAGACAGACTCGAATAAAATATAATAGAAACATTTGCAATCTAGTCATGAAGCCTTTACTTAGTTTTTCATATTTTATTGAAACTTTTCTTATGAAATCAACGTTACAAAATACTCCATGGTTAAAAAAAATTATTAAACTTAACAAACTAAAATTTATTAAAAACTGCGTTAACTTTTTAACATTTCCTAAATTAATTTACTTTCAAAGCCTAATAGTTTTATTTAATTAAATGAGACACATATTTTTAATATCAAACTATAAAGCAAAAAAACTACGACCCGCGTACTAGATTTTATAAATTATGACTAATTGTCAGCAATCTACGATAATTAAATAATTAGGAATGCGTGACGAAATTGCAGTTATACTGAGATTGCCATTTCAAAAAGGACCAGGCACTTTACTGTTTATGAAAAATTATACATAATTAATCATACGATCCAGTGGCAAGTAAAAGGGGCAACTTTTAACATTTTGGTGATGGTAAAATTTTTCTTTCTTGTGAATTATACATTTTTCGACATAATTATTATTTTAATTTAAACAATATTTTCTCTTTTAAAGCATAATTACGTAATAGATTCTCTATATTACTAAATCCCAATTTGTTTTCAAATTTTATATTGCTAAATATAATAGTTAAGGAAAATATATAATTTCACGTTGAGTGTACTTTCGCAAATAGCGTTTCCTCATATTTAATATGTTAATAAATTTTATTTGCAAAATAATTTTGTTTATTTATAATAAATAAACAAAATTATTTTGCAAATAAAATTTTTCTAATGAAATTGAGATAGACCAACTAAGGAAAAAAAGAAATCTGGTACATAAGCAATGAAAATTCGATTAAGGGAAATCCAAAGGAACGTCGAGTTCTAATGGTTCTAGTTTTATTAAATACTTGATATTCTTATCTTTTGATCAAGTGCGACTATTGATTGAGGTTACTAATGAAATAAAGTATATGGATCTGTATATTAATACAAGAGCATCTAAAATTTGCGTTTCTTATTTTTCCTATTAATTACAAAAGGAGCAGAATGAAACTTATTCATTCAAAGGGCATTGTCATAGATTTGCACAAAAATCATATGTGTATGTTACCTATGAGACAGTTGAAATAAAGTGAAGATACACAAATGATTTTCCCACAATAAAACTCTTTAATCAATTAAATGAATGCATTCTGGTCATATTCGTGGTGGTTTAAGCTTAGATTCCTTTACCGAATATTGCATAATATTGCAAAAGAATTGGATAATATTGCAAATGAAGTTATAATATTGCAAATGAAGTTATAAAGTTAGAATTGGATACAAATGAAGTTGGATAATATTGAAGTTAACAAATGAATGGCATTATTTCCATTTCCTTCTAGTTAAAATTTTATTTTTCTTCATTTGCTTTTAATATTATTCTAGCGTTTAAATATTTAGTTCTAAATAATTTTATACGTTTGCTAAATTTTCGTCATTAATTCTCGCATGCTTCTCCTTTGCCCGTTTCCATTCTTTTTCTCCTAGTGTGAGGTGAAAATTAAGAATTTTCTTAAAAATGGATAGGATTGTTTCTCTCACTCTTTATTTTTTGTCATCGTTCAAAAGCATAGAAATATCATATTATTTTTGTTCAAAAAATACATTTTGCTTTCAATTGCAGTGTTTTTATTGAGACATTTTTGTTGTAATCGATAGTTTTTATGCTTAATAATGACAATTTAAGAAAGTTTAAAACTTTAAGTTTATTCATTTTGAATTACAGTTAATATTTCACTCATTTATTATATCAAATAAATTTCGGTTATGCCTCAAGGAAGAATGCTAACGGGTCAGATTGAAAGGCAAAAATATAAGAAAAGACCATTTTTCCGTGGAAATCAAGCTGGGAATGTGCTGCGTAATCAAAATAATGTAGTACAAGTGTAAACTGATCATGAAAAAAATATTTAAATATGCATGGAACGTAATTTCAATAAACTTTCTGAGTTGTGATTGCGGTTTAACGAATCCATAATGTGAAATTTGTAATGGAAAACACTTCCCGTCTGAAGTTACTTTACTAATACAACGGCATTTTCTTCGTGTTATCAAAAGAGGAAAGCTTTTTTTACCGCCAATAACACCAAATTAATTTTTAATGCACTGTATGAACGACTCGCTTTACATAATAAAACCCTAAAAGAAAAATCAAAGGATTATTTCGATAATATTCGTAACTGCAATTCATTGTGTGCTATGTTCAGTCCAGTTTTGTGTAGAGTTTTAAGATACACGATATATTTTATTATAAAGCAGAGCAATGATATCTATGTATGGGTATGCACAATATTATACGCAGTTGTGCAATACCAATTTAATTCATGACATTTCTATTCAATAAATCTGCTACTTTCCGTCTAAAAATTGTAGTACGTGTATTTAAGGTTAAATTTGAACAATTAATTCAATCAATAATAAAGAAATATATTTATAAGCAAATTGAGGTAATCATTTACATAATATAATATGAAAAAAATAGTTTCCACGTGCCCGCATTTTAAACACTTTGTGTGAGAATGATAAAATAGTTTGAAAAATTGTTGATATTGATAAATTTGTATCTGCAGAAATTCCAGATATTCGAACATAGTAAATTATATGAATATGTTGCTCAAGTACATAAACATGTTGCAAAACATATGATACATGATCCATGTGATACACTTAGTCAAATTTCTCTTCGTATGAGATGCACAAAAAATTCCTAAACATTTTAATGAAGTCAGAGAATCAGTAAATTTAAAATGTTATTATGAACATTTATAATTTTTTTTTGCTAGTATTTCCCAAACAAATTCGATGTGGAATTTTTTTTTAGAAATTGAAAATATTGTAATATATAGAATTAAATATATTTTGGATAACTATAACTTGATATGTCAATCACTAGGATTACCTGTTTGAACGTTAATGCTAGAATTGTCCAATTAAGAATTACAAGTTAAGAAGGACTACAATAATTGCAACTTACATTACGAAAGACCGAACTTAGAACAGCATCCTGTAATTGACCGCGTTATTCGTAAAGTTTAGTATAATGACACTGGCTCAAATGCATTTTGCCTATTTGCTCATAAAAGATGTGATAAAAAACTCACGTAAACTGTGATTATTCATAAACTGAATTCATTTATTCTTCGTTGCATTGCAAGAGCCTTTAGTTCTTTTAATTGGAGATGGAACCTTACATGACGTATGTTATTATGATCGCCGTATGGATATTGTTTAAATTGCTCATTCCATTGTTTTGAAAAGTTTTGTGGCCAATATTTCAGCTTTTGAAATTTACAGACAGACAATATAGTATTTTTGTAGGGATGAAGCTAATAAAAGTAAACCGTTTCGATAAAACCGTTGTGATAGTATTGTGCGGTGATCTTTTTTTTTTAAATTTTACCGGTTGTTCCACATCCTCCGAAACCCCGTCCCGTGCGATCTCGTGCGAAACTACTCGAAATTGCGTTACAATTCGTTTCGATAGAATTCGTTTGTAACGCAATTTCTAGTAGTTTCATTTCATCATGCCACAAAATATTAAATCTCTAACACGTTAATTTGAGTTTGTTGATTATTTTAAATCAAATTGTTTCAGCCCAGCTACGCATCCAAGGAGACACATCACAAAGGAAAACAAAAAATGGGAGATATGTATAATTAGTTAACTAACCTAACCTTGTTCCAACTATAAAATACCCTTGCTAATGTATAAAAATATTACTGAGAATAATATCTATTTAATTATGTTATATACACCGGAACCATTGCATTGTATAACTTCATAGAATAACATCAATAATTTTCAAAAATATAATAAAAACTACACTGCTCCCCTAGAATAAATTCATTGACGTGAGCAGTAAGAAAACCTCCGCAAACCCGGCTCCCGCTATTGTTTTATGTAATATATAAATGCTGTTGGAAGTTCCTAAAAATTAATCCTGGCTAATTGCCCAATAAAGATGTTGTCACACAACGAAACTTAGGTCGTGGTAAAGAATTTTAATCGAGTAGAAATAATATTACATCACGTAGTTTTACTACGTTGAACTGTGGATTATTTTAAAGAAATTAGTAACGACAAAACAAGGTAATTCCCATATCTTGGTAAAGATATTATTGAAATACCACAGCAATTAGGTGACGAGTACAATAATACAATTTATTATATTTATGGCAACATTGCAGATAGCTTTTAATCTAACGAATTTTAAAGTCCGTTTTTAAGCACCAAAAAAAATAAGGTTGCTCTTTAATAAAAAACAATATACTCAATAGTATGCCAGGTAAAGCAATTAAAAAAATATTTGTGATAATTATTATGAAATCAATAATTATCCTGCAGAGTTTTGAATTCTCTGCCTATATGGGATTTATCACCACAAAAGTTGGAATTAAAAGTTCTTTAAATTGTTTTTCTTTGGAAATTCAAATACAATGGAAGTATTAATTAATAAAAAAAGGGTACATTTCAAATATTTGTATAAAAATGCTATTGATTGCGAAGTTTTAACTGGATTTGCACTAATATGTGAATTTTTAATCCGCGTATAAATTTGATTTACCTCAGTACGATTTTACCACTTATATGTCGTATCAAGTAGAGTTAAATCTGTTTATAGTTTAACATATTTTATAGATTCATAGGGAAAATATTGTTTCAAATGAAGTTTTTAATCATTAAATTAACTTTATATATATTAATTTCCTTCAAATTAAATTATTATTTATTTGTTACATTATTCTACCTTTTAATAGTTAAATTATTTCTTTTAAATAATTTTAAACTTTTACTCAATTTCTGTCATTAATTGCTTTCTCTCTGTTCTTTCCCTATATTTTTTTATAGCGTTAAGGTAAGAATTATGAATATGCATACAAATAAATTCAAATTCATTACGTGAAAAACAAGTTGAACTTCGTTACTTTACAGACACCAATGTTCAAATTTCGGCCACAGGTGGTACTATTTGAAATTAGTAAACAACACGTATGAAATTATTCTGTAAAGCATATTCAGTTTGAAGATTAGAATTTAGTGTTGTATTATTTATTTAAAAATAAGGATAAAAATATGACTTCAAACCAATTTACATAGCAAACGCAATGTGAAAAGAAAAGAAAATCGAATCAAAATAAAGATGGGAGAAAAAAATGCGACCATGCGAATACAAGAACACCCAAGGATCAAGTTGAGGAGAAATTTGCGAAGAAAAATGTACATTTCCAACAACATCCAAATGCAATTTTTTCCTAACTAATTTCAATGTATTCTTGTTAATACAGAAGCCGTGAAAGTAATAACAAGTTTCAGTTGAAACCATTCCGCTAATGTTGCAAATTCTTTTTCTCTGGATGTTTAAATTGAGTTTTTCATACGCACACAACAAATTTTCATGTACAACTTGCAAACTTTCACGATTTATTGAATAATTTAAAGAAATGACAAAAGTTTTATTACACAATGTAATATTTTTTGTAACTTTAATTTGGTACTTTAGTGTAAGGTAAATTTTATGGCTGTATTTTTTCATTACAAAATGTTATTATAGCATGTTAGAAGCTTAAAAATATTTTAATGTATAAAAATTCGTAATCACAATAAGGTGTATTTCTAAACGTATTTATAAATACACAGATATCTTCAAGCGTGTTTAATCAAAATTATAATTTTCTCGAACGACTAATGAATAATATGAAAGAAACCAATATTTTATTTAATTTTTTCAAGATATATATCTAAATTATGTATTTAAATACATGTGTATCTAAATTAGCGACATTATCTTATTAAATTATTCTCGTTTAAAATTTGGAAAAAAATCTAGTGGCGTCATCGTAGCCACATTTTGACTTTTTAAATTAACTGCTATTTTATAATCTTGTGACTTTTAAATTGTAATTCCACAAAATATATTTAAAGATTATCCAGAAGTAAGAATATTCCACATATGCCAATATTTAAATAGTTTATCTCTCCTACAACAATGAAAGTTAAAAGTTACCTGTTTGTTTTTTCCTTATTTTTCCCTCAAGTTCACATGGATTAACGAACTTCAATTAAATTTTTAGCAAATTATCTATACTTATTTTAGATTAAAATGCAGACTATGTATAATTGAGTTATTTGTAATAAAACTTTCATTTATAAAAGTAAACCCGTAAATATAAACGCTAAAAAATATACCCGTACACGAAAAACTTAATACGCTGCTATTAGTTTAAATTCCAACAGTAGTATAGTGTGTTTTATTTAACACGGCAAATCCTGGATTAACTATTTCACGACATTTTAGTTCAAATTACTATCGAGTAATTCACGTGGTATGCCGCATTCCTTAACGATAATTTGTCAATGTCAGGTTTAATAAACTATGTTGGAAGTAATATTATCTGGCAAATACGTAATTGGCCTAACTGAAATCTATATATCTTTCATTGCAAAAAAAGTTTTCATATTTTCCTAAGACCATGAGAGCGAAGTCGAGGACAAAAGTAATAAATTATAATTTGAATCAAATCTACGATAGCCAATTAGACATGATCTAGAATAGGTTTTCAATAGTAAATAAACAAAAAAAATCCTTTTTCTACCGCCCTATGAACATCACTAAGGCCACTAATTATTGCAATAAACGATGACTTACTCAGGAACATTAACCACAGTTTTTTCACTATTTTACTTGAAACTTTGAATTTCTTTAAGTAATCGCAAATATTTATTAAGTACATAACTCCTCATAACGTCATCCTCAAATAAACACGTTATAATAGTGTAAATAATAAGAAAATCTGAGCCAAAATGCTAATTCACCCAGTTTTACAACACTTCTTTCCACTACCAGTCGATAAAATGCTGAAAATTGTCAAAATAAAAATAGTTTCTGATAGACATTCTTCTCATAATATCACCTTTCAAACAAATGTGATATATTTTTATTGATTATAGTAAACGTTAGGTTTTAATCTCTTATAAACGTAATTCTTAAATAAAACAACGCGCGGTTTAATTTGAAATGTATCCCGAAAAAGCCCTGTACAGTTTTATAATTTTCAGTAAAATTTCAGTTATCGCCAGTAAAATTTGCCCACTATCAAATATGAAACTATAGAATTGATACTTATCGGAATATATCATCAGTATGTTATGAAATATTTAACTACAGTTTTAACGAAACGCTTTCTAATATGTTTAACTTTCAGTTGCTTAATTAAAAAAAATATATCTTATTTAAAGTAAGAAATATATTATTTATAGTTTCGATAGTTATTCTCCGCTCTATTTCTATATTTACGAACAAATTACTAAAGTAGGTAAAATTAAAAAAAGAATTGAAAATTTTAAAAATTTATTTGCAATTAGAATTTATTTGTAATTTATCCTAATTTTCCTAAATATTAGAAACGAAAAGCACTTTGTATAAGAACAAAGTGTTTTAAGAGCAAATTTTCGAATTTGTTCAAGTCGGCCAGCCTTGTATAAGAGCTGGCCGACTTGAACAAATTTCTTCTTCATTTTCACCAACAAAAGGATAAAAGTAATTAGTTATACCGATTCATCAGGCGAACTTATTTTAAATTTACAGCAAGTCATTTCATTAAATTAAATGACAATATTACACTTATAGTATGATACTCGTACCTGAATTTCGATTTATATAGTATGTAAAATCAAAATCTCCCATAGTGTTTTTTTTCTAAGCCCTGATATTACACTATCATGTAATGAATGGCATATAAACCTAATCACAATGAGTTCTTGTTCATTGATAATTTTAATATGTAATAATTGGAACCAAAATGTTCTTAATTTGTATTGAGTGCGAGGCCTTTAGATTATAATGATGGGAATTTGATAATAGAGCTGGAAGATTATCATAGGCTCTCTGCTCTGATGAGCATAGACTCACTGAGTATGACCTTCTTAGATTGGTCTTGAAGAGACAACGGTGGCGGCGATTGCGCGCGGTTGTTGTTTTTGCCGGAACCGGTAGCAAAGTAAATTTTTGAATTAAATAAAACAAAAATTAAACAGAGACAAGTTAACAATGGAGAAAGGGAAAAATGGGATGCAGAAGAGATTTCTATATGTCGATTATGGTACGTAATACAATTTTAGGCAACTTTGGAACACTGACATTGAGTGTGCACTTTGCATGTATGTGCTCAGTGGATTCCATAATATATTAGTATACATGGTATTATATATAGACGATAAATACATCTGTGTTGAGAAAATTAAACGTAACTTATAACATTTTCTGATACAACATCAAATATTAATTATACTTGTTGCTTTTTAATAACTTAACGTCGTAAATATAATATTTATTAAATCTATTAAGCGATCAGCGACGTTTTAAGTTATTATATGCTATGCAGAGACAAGTATTTTATATATCATCTCGAGAACTTTTATTTATATTCTGGAATAAAATTGTCATGAATTTTTAACTTTATTAATTTTTTTGGGTATTCACTTTTTCATTTTAATTTCTTTTTCGTTCAGCTATTAGTCATGTTTCGGTTTGCCCTTTTGTCACTATATGTTAAACCTATATCAATATGCTAACAGTCACTATTGTTATTATGTTAATTAGCACTAGTTTCGTTATACTTATTTTATAAAAAAGAGTTTGTATATTTGTTTTTATGGTTTTTCACAGATAAAGATTATCTGATTGATAACAACTATTCACCATATCTTCGACTTACGATCAGTGTGAATAATGTGTGCTTTTACTCATTTAAGTGCAGAATTCAAAGGGGTTTTACAATTTTATACCATAATATCTGAATCAAAATAACCTATGAGATTTGCATAGATAAAATGAATATCTTCAAAAAATTTGCCAGTTCTCACAGATTGGTTGTTATGGCCCATATTCTGCTTCAAAATCGGGCCATACAATATTTTTTGAGTTAAACGAATGAAATGGCTATAGGTCCATCAAATAAATTTGTAAAGAAACCACCAAAACAATTTAAAAATATATATATATGTGTCGCAAAGAATGAAGTTTACAAAAATGTTGCAAGATATATCATCGCATCCACAGAACAATTGCGAATCTGTAAAATATTTATTTTATAGGGGAACGTTCCGAACAAAAAAAAATTTTAAATTTGCAGATTCGCAATTTCGGCGAAATATTTTGCAAATTTGCTATATTGTTGTGAATGCGAAAAAATTAAAATTTTATATTTTTTTGTCGTTTGAAAAGCTCCGGTATAAAATTAATATTTTGCAGATTAATAATTTTGCCAAGAATGCGATAAAATGTAAATTTTACAATTTTTGCCTTTGAAAAGCTCACCTGTAAAATCAATATCACGCAGATTCGCAATTTTACCGTGGATGTTAAGATATGGGTTGTCGATTTACGTGTGTCGTAAATTTGTTGGTATTATTCATGTTGTTTGTATTTTAACCTGGGTCTTTATTACTGAGAAAAAAAGTAAATATAAATTTATAAAACCAAAATTGTTGTCATATAAAAGTATTAAGAAAATAATTAGTTTTTTGAAAAAAAGTAATAAACAAATTGCCAGGTCAGACTTTTGACAAAATTGGTGTATTATTGTTTTTGTATGGACAGTAAAATGTTGCTGCAAGTAGAGTTCGTTCATTGGATAGCTTAAAATTTTATATTTCTAATGAAAATAGTCAAGGTAACTTATCCAATAATAATAAAATTTTTACTAAGAATATTGTCTATGGAGAAGATTTATATATAAATTGATTCAAATTGCACTTAAAATTAAAATTTATTTTTTAATTTTTTAATATTTCCATTAATTTTCTGTGAGAATAACATAGAAAAACCAAAATTTGAATTAATTGTTTTTCAAAGAGTCCATTTTTGTATTATTAATAACTTGTTTTAAATAGCTAGATTTTTAATTGAAATATAATTTTTGTTTCATATCAATATATTAGGGTTTTTAAATTGTGATTTACTGTTTTTTACTGAATTTATGTTTTATATAATTATAATGGTATGGTACTGTTTTATATTGTAAAAACATATAAATATGGACTCAGGTATAAAATGAACGAATATACAAGAGTAGAAAAAAATGTTCAAAATACGCAAATTCCATACACGTTTCCCCCAAATTTTCAATAATGGTTTTAGTCGAATTGTGGTCAACCACTGGGCGAACTCTAGTATAGATCGAGCAAGGTGGAATCACTATGGATGGTGACGACAGTGGCAGCGTTGAGTACCGCGATGAAGTCATAATGTCAATAAAGATCAACAGCTCCATTTCAAGCCAAAATTATTATGGGATAATACAATACAAAATGAAGCTATATGAAGTTTTTCGTTATTCTAGTATCTTCCTAGTGTTATTTATATACACTACGAACATAATATTAAATTGTTTGTTGAACATAATATTAATTGTTCAATTCTCACATTGTTGGCTCTTTTGGAACTATTGAATAAAATATTGAACCCTTTTTAAGGATTTCTTCCATGAAAAAAAAGAAAAATCTTTATTTTTTTGGGAATAAAATCGCAGCACAGTATGATTGAACACAACGACAGATTATTCATTCATTTTACCTTTAAATTATTTAAAAAATCATTTGTTTGTCTGGCCCAATTGGATGTTTCTAGTAGGTAAAAGATTAATTCTACCAAAAAGATTGTTTCTAGTAGGTAGGAGTTTTTGTTAAGCTTTCTAAAAATTGAAGACAACAATACAATTACATATTAGTCTAAAATTTTACTAATTGTCTAAAATAAAATGGTTGTTGTGGGATGTATAGGTGTATTAACAATATTTAAATGAATTCAATTTTAAACAATGGTATGTAAAAACATTTTCCAAAAAAGGTGGCTTTTTCTAGCAATTTTGCTTTATTCGTATCGGTAAATGCTCCAAAGGTAATAAACATTTTCTCAATTGCTTCTTCTTTTTGGTTGGTATATAAGTTTCGTTAATTCTCAAAATACCAAAATAAAACAAATGAATACCTTCTCTTGAATTTAAATTTATATAAAGACATCATTATGTTAAAAAGCTAGCCTAAAAATCTATTCCTGATTGGGAGTAAATTTACGATGTAAAGCTTTTTGAAGCCAGGATCTTTTGTAGCAAATTTAGATCAATGCTTAAAATACTTCTTATCTATTCATAGTTAGCCCTTGTATCTATTCTAAAGCGTCGATTTTGAATATGGCTTGAATTTATTGAAAAGTAGGACGGATTTTATTTTCAAATTATACCGATTAAACGATCAAAATTTTCTTGACTTTCCTTCCAATTCTTTTTAATAAGGTTTTTAAATTAAGTTTTTACAATTTACATAAGTGCAAATTCATTTCCGGAAACGGACTGCCGTTTCCGGAAACAAATGAATTTGCACAATAATGGTAACGATTTTTGGAATATATTGGTCTTTATACATATTAATAATCCACTTGGTCTATTTAAATTGCACGTAAGGATAAAGTCCATTAGGATAAGGCATCTTAGTGTAACTTTTACAAACTGAACGCCAATTATGTTCAATTCAATACGTAAGGATAACGCGACTTAATCCCGAAACATGAGTAATTTGAAAGTACGAGTTGAAAAAAATAAATAAATAGAACATGAAAGTACGAGACAAACACCAGCAACTAATTGATAAAAGTCCATAAATATGGGCGTCGCATGTTTCGGTAAATGAAGAATCGATCGAAAAATATCAATTTAAAAACATATCGATCCAAACATCCTCCAAACCCTGATGTAATATTATCTATATACAAATATTACATTATAAAAGTATCAGCTTATAAAAAATTTTAACACTACTTCTTAAAAAATAAAGATTCGAATGTGTTTCCAAATGTGACATATATTACTCACTCACTAATAATAATAGTATACGCCTAATACGAAAAGCCGAAGGATAAAAAATCATTTCCGTGATGTGAGTGTCGATGGATTCAATGAGTCATTGTGTCGATTTAATGCACAAGTTTAAAGCCATTTATTTATCCATTATGCATTACGCCAAAATTTTCTTGAGTTAAAGAGTCAAATGATTCGATAAAATTTCTAGTGAGTCGTTCAGTTTAGGGAATCAGTGTACTGTATCGGTTCATTGTTTCATTCATTCACTTGTTACCGATACCTATACGTGAGCTTGGTGTTATATTAGGGGCAGATTATAGTTTCACCTTCACGTTGAGCGCCAAGCCCTTGAATGGTTTGGTATTTATTGGGAAGATGTAAGCTTTTCAAAAATGTAGAATATGTCTTATTTTTGTAGGGGTTATTTTTAATCCTAATTAAACTTGTTGGCATTTGAATTTTGAATCTGGCCACATAGAAATTAATTGTTTTGTACATAAATAAATTACATAATATTAAAGACGTAATAAAAAAAATAATATCAATTAATTCACATTTTACATTCTTTAAATATTTTTCCAAATTGTAATAAATTTATACTTTACATTTTATTAGCTCATTAGAACAATTCAACTTTCTTTAATTAGTCCAAATTTCTAACTATAAGTTATATTTTTAGTCACATGTATTACATATAATCTTACTAAATCATTTTCTATTGTAGTAACCTAATAATTATGTATTGTAGTACCAGGCGATGTCAATATTAGTCGTCGACCTTACAATATTAGTCGTCTAAATATTGCTTGATAAATACATTGTTATTTTCAGTTTAAGAAATAATATTTCCCGTTAATGGAAATAATATTGGAACCTGAGATAATTTTTACACCAATTTATGTCCTCAATAGCGAAAAAACGTTTTAACGGCAGCCACATATTCTAAAACGTTAATGTAAACATTTTGTCAGTGTGCAAGTACGAATTGTCACATATAACAATTTTCAGAGAAAAGTAAGATTTAAGTTTCAGAAATATTTAAATTTCTTGTGACATAAACAATATTTATTCAAGGTTACTCAATAATGTCATTATTTATAATACATGTGAAATAAAATTGTTAGCACTTATAGCTTATCCTAACAAAAATTGCACGTAAATCTCTCCACGACAAAATAATTTGAATGTAATGAAAACGGTTCATAATCATCTTCTCTTAAATGGAATTGGGATGATTGAGATTTAGTCAAGTATTTTATTTGTATTTTGTTCTTGAATATCACTTTAATGTCTTTATTGTTAATATAGATGAAATATTAGGTACTAAGTTTGATATCTGTGACTACATTTATTTGATCGATTCCAAGGTAAAAATATTAAATCAAAATATTGCTAACTAAATATTTATTTATCTTATTATCTCTAGTTTAAAATTCCGGGATTTCATGTAAATATTGAACTCGGAACTATTCCATCAGCATCAAAATGATTTATATTCACGAGAATAGAAAAAAGAAGGAAAAATAAACGCACACAAGAACATTAATTTGATTAATTATCTGTTTAGTTCTCGCAACATACCAAATACATAGTTTAAGTGATTGTTTGATTGACCAATAATATGATTTAAATTATTATTCTGAAACATGTACTTATATACTGCTCGAGGCCTTGAGTTGTGTTATATCGAATAAAGCAATTTGAATTTTAACAAAATGTTAATAGATTACAGAACATAAAAAAAATATTTTATTTTTTACTAGGAAAAATACATTTTAGAACTTAATTTAGTGTTTGTTAATGAAAAAAACTATTTTAGAGAGAATCGTGTAGAAAATTGCAAGAAGATTTCATTACTATTATAGAAATCTTTAGTTGCGTGCAACTGCTGGAAAGAACAGCGGGAATGCAACACTCTCATTAATAAAAGTTATTAATCAGGAGATTAATAACTTTTATTAATGGAGGAGGCATTTTTAAATTTGTTTAATGTCAATTAATGAATATAAACTCTTTTATCGGAATATATTAGTAACATTGTAAACATGAAAGTTGCATGGTACACTGGGAAACAATTACAGGAATGGAAAAAGATGTAAGAACCTTATCAATGGAACGTTATTAAATCATTTGCAACGATAAAATGATACAAAACCGAACATTATTAAATAAGAAAAGGAACTATTCTCGAATGTAGACTGAGGCAGGACGTTTCACTTGTCATTTAAAAAAATAAATCTAATTATAAAATTATGCTGACTTCAGAACATATGTAGGTACCTAAACTACTTAAAATAACGAAATAAGTAATAAATAAAAATACGATGAGCTGGAGAGGAAAAAAATGGTAAGTATTATGATATGGTCTAAATTAATCCAAAGTCCAAATCACAAGTAGATTGTAACCGAAGTGGGTATGTTTATAAACTTTTTGAGGTTTGTACCAGCCAAGGCAAGTTTTTTGTTTAGTTTTGGTATGTACGTTTGACATACCCTATTTTTAATATACTCTATTTTTCCGATATATTTGTACAAAAATTATGAATCGACTGACATATAGTTTTTTAATTCTTGGGCTGTAACTAAATATCCTTGGGTACATACATACAAACGTATACATACTATTAAGTGCATTACCCTTCTTTGCTACGCTATATTCGGATAATTAAATACATAAACTTTCTGCAGTAGCAATACTTTTTTAAGTAAATCTATTTGCAATTTTTTTCTGCAGCATATTTCGCAGAACAAATTATGTCTTTCTATAAAATTCAATGTTAATAAATGCTATTTTTCCTCCCTAAATGTATTATTTACTTATGTAAATTGTAAAAACTTAATTTAAAAACCTTATTAAAAAGAATACACTGGTACCATAGAAGTCCCAACTAAGTACTTGCTTTTTCATTATTTTGCATATTTCAGTGCACCTTTTATTCGGTGATTATTTGTGTTTAATGTTTTATTGACACTCAACCTGTAAAATTCTTTGAATGTAGTACCATAAATAAAACAGCGAATAGGAGGTGCCATATATTTTGCTGTGTTGCACATTTTAACATATGTCATTGTTGGTAGAAACTAACATTTATACTTGATCGTTCCAACATTTGACGGTGTTATTTTTTATTATTTTAGCATGTTGATTTTTTCCTCGACGTACTTAATTTATTATTTTATTACATCACTTTTGCATGCAGAAATTTAATTCTCATCGGGCGATGACATTGAGGACTTGAGAGCGTTGAATTTTACAAAATAAGTCTATCATTATTCACCAAAATTAAAGGCACGAAGGAACTTTTAAATATACTTGTCTCACTGACGTCGTCATAACCAAAATTTTTATTAGAACTTAGTTGCTGGTGACTATTATAATCATACTTCTACATCAAAATAAAATCCTTCCTACCTCCTTGGGAAACCTTTGAAAACCGTTATCGAGTTACTCGCACTGATGTAATGGAGTATGATCTAGCTAAGATTGCAGGTTAATTTTACCACATAAATTATCCCATTACGAATATTTTGCATTAAAAGTCGATAAATAAAGAAGACCAAATTTGACCTATAATTATGTTGGTACTTAATTTAGCTAGGTTAATACCTATGAGGTAATATGAGAGTGTCAATCAATTCTCAGTCGGAACTCGGTCGTGTTACACCTTGCATTTCTTTGTTTCTCTCTTTAAAAATATCTTTGTTGCAGTTCTCTTGAGAAAAGTTTGTTAATATATTACCAGTAAATTTGGGATTAGTTTCTACTATAAATGTATGTACATAATTTTAAACTAAAAATAAATATTAAGTTTATGGATTCTTGTTTTCCGTATTTGAAAAAAATCTGTTTAAAGTGATGATTTTATTTGTTTTTGTTGCAAATATTAAAATTAAATTTACTTTGCCGCATCTTGTGAAGACAATTTATTGAGTTTGCAACTACTATTCAGAGTTCAGTATCTACTATTCAGAGCTGTTATAAAGTTTTCACTATTCCGAGTCGTTCAAATAAAATGAAAACGGTTCGTCATAATGTTTTTTTTAAATTGGGGTGGGAGATTTCATCGAGTATTTTATTTGTATTTCATTTGTGAATATAACTTAAATATTATTTTTTCTCTATAGATAAAATATTGGATATCAGTTTTGATAATTATGTCTACATAAATTAAATTAATTTTAAGGAAAAGAATTATTAAATTAAAATATTGCTAACTTATTTTTTACTTATTCTGTTATTCACATATTATTACTATAAATAATTATTCTTAAAAACTACTGTTTGATATTTTTAGATAATTTTTTTTCCATTTAGAGAAATTATTCGTAAATTTTGCGAAATAATTATACTTATTTTTTTACAAAAAAATGAGGGAAGATTAAAAGATGTGTTATCTTTTGGAATTTCAGGAGTTTCAAATCGCATAATTGATGAAAAAGTGAATTTTGTCGAAAATCGTCCAGCAGCCTAGCAAATTGTTAAGATGACAAGACCTGAGATTTAAACCAAAAACTTAGTTACTTTAAATCCCTAATTAAAAAAGTGGGCAGAATTACCCAAAAAGAAATTATTTTTAGAGATAATAAACTATGGTTGTCTGTATGTCAATAAGGATAAAATGTTTGCATGCGAAAAGTTATATAATAAAAGAATAAATTAGGTATATCGAAGAATAAATTAACGTATCAAAATAATAAAAATTACACGGTCAGATGGTAGAACGATCAAGACTAAAAATGTATTTCTATCCATAATGACAAAATCTGCAACAAAGCAATAATTGTGTCACTACTATCCGCTGGTATCCTTGTGGTACCACATCCAAAATTAACATGTTGAATGTAAATAAAACATTTTAATAACGAAATTTAACTGACTCCATAAAGAAAATACACTGAAAATTGTAAAATAATAAAAACACAAGCATTTAGTTGGAACTTCCATGGTAGACTATCGCTTCAAGATATAAATGATTTGCTATTTCCGTTCCCAATACCAACTACATTGTAGCAGCATAAAAAACCTGTTTACGCACCTAAGAGAATTTCAATTAGTCACGAACTGATAATACTGCAAAATTTTAGGCATAGGCAGGGCATAGCAGCACCGATGGATTTTCTTGGCTTTGTAACTATATTAATAGGTTCTTTTATATTATATTATACTTTCTTTTAGCCAGGGGTTTTTCTAAAATAAATAATCGTTTTTCAATTACAACAACTATATCAGCCCTGGGTTTTTTAAAATTTTTAATTGTGCTTTTTATCTTAAACTTTTTTGATTAAAACGTTTACATTTGTTATGAGTTTCATTAAAATTTTAATTTTGCTTTGTATAATTATTCTTAATAATTAAGCTTATAAAAAATATTCCCTAAAGGGCAAGCTTATGTATATCTTAGTAGAGTACGATCTTTAGATGGCGTAGTAATAATTGTTCTAAATCAAAGAAAACACTTCGACAACCCACTCAATGCTGTGCAGCATTGAAATAATTAGAGCGCATGAGAAACATTTTACGTGGAAAGCCTACAAATGAGTTAATCCAAATCATTCAAAATTGTTTATTACAGCGCACACTAAGGAGCTAAGAACATAACACCTGACTAATCACTTTTGCATTTAAAGCAAAAAAATAATTTCGAAAATTTTATCTAAATTGGTCAAACGGTTTTAGAAAAAAATGGGAGCATTCGTTTGCAATAAAATGTGACAGTGCCCACTGGCATGCTAACACCGTAAAACCTATCTAAGAATCATTGACGATTAGTGAGGAATATTATGCAGGGAACCATGTCTAAATCGGTTAAAACATTTTGGAGATAAATGGGAACATTCGTGTGCAACGAAATGTTGCGGCGCTCCTTGGTGAGCTAAAACTATAATACTTTTCTAAAAACCATCGCAGATTAGTTCCAAATATTTTACAAAAACCCGTGTCTAAATCCGTTAAACCATTTTAGAGATAGATGGGAAAATTCGTGTGCAACAAAATGTTGCAGTGCCCCCGATGAGCTAACACCATAACACCTATCTGAAAACCAACGTCGATTATCTCAAATATTTTACAGCAAACCGCATCCAAACCGGTCAAACGGTTTGGGAGATAAATGGAAACATTGGATTGCACACACAAACAAACAAACAACCTCTCGCACCAAACGCATATACCGTCTCCGTTCCATCGTGGGTAAAAAACTTAAAAAGATCTTATTTTATACAATATTCTGTTACGATCACAACACCAATAAGCTGTTGACTGGAATCCTCTAAACTTTACTCATTCTAACAGTATTCATAGCAAAAAAAAAGGTTTACAAGTGTTTTATATTATCCTACCGTTGGTAATAAACTATCTTAGAATACTTTACTCCGTAAGTGTAAGTGTGATACCCTCAAATATTGTCCACCATTGTTAGATTTAAGGGTTCTTTATAACATCTGCCTCAGTAAGTATGTTGGATATCTTTACTGAGTCAAATAACAATTCGCATATATATACGTGCAACTCGTAATGGTTCCTTATTTCATGTTTCTAAAGCGCGAAGAAATGTCGACGTCAGAGCGTTACTCCCACAGATGTGTGACCTTTATTATAAGGAGACAATGGCTTTCAATATCCTCGTAAGTTCAGATATTCGATTTAGAACAGGCATGAAGAACAAAGTTCGTATGATGCATTCAAGGACAAATGTACAGTCAGAACTGGCGATTGATTACTATCATTATTTTTAAATTATTTCATTTACGACTGATTTTATTTTATCTCATAATCCTTATTTTACGAAATTAACTAATTACGTATCGAATTATTAGATTATCTTATTTAAACTTTGGAATATTTTGTATTTTTCCTATTTAACCATGTAAACAAATAAATCAATTGACTATGGGAATGTGTGCTAACGTGATCTTAAAGTAGAATATTTTGATGAATTTTCAAATTTTATGCGTTTTATATATCTTTGGCTTCAGAAAAATTGGCAATTTAAGATTTGTCTGCTCACAGTCTTAGATTATACCCTAAAACCTTAATCATCCTATTTACTCTCAAACGTATATGTATTAAGAAAAATCTTTCATTGTCCAAAACAGTAAAACCTTTGCATGGACTAGATTCTGACGCTAGAAACAAATGAAATGAAATTAATAAAATCAGTAATAAAAATCGCGTTTCTGAACAAATAATTACCAAATCTATTTCTCCTTATCTCATAACTTGAAGTCAAATAAAGTAGCAGACAGGCATCGTATCTTTCAATACAATGCTAGCATCCGGACCACACATGTTTCGTGAAGTTTTACATAAATTTTACGTAACTTGAAAAATCTTACATCAATATTCTGTGCCTACAATCACTCGTGAAATGGGACATGTTTAATATAATTCGTACGGGTCGCAATGACACAGGGGAAAAGCTGATCTACCTGCATGTCACGTTCAACAAGAAAGGAGCCCTCAGACTTTCATTCTTGCTACCTTCCTTATTTTCGTAAAAAGCAACATGAAAGTACACACACACACACACTCACCCACACACATATATATATATGTATATATATATATATATATATATATATATATATATATATATATATATATATATATATATTATAAATATATATTGAATCTCTTTAAACAGAGTCTACTTTAAAGTTACCTTAGGTAAATAGTGGATAAAACATCAAAATATTCATGAGTTATTATTACGTGTACGTTAGTGTGCATTTGTGTAAGAATTGCTAATTAATTAAATCAAAAAAGGGAACTTATCAGATATGAAATTAAAATAAAAAATATCACCAATGGTTTTTTTGTTAGTAATACTAAAAATAAAATTCAGTTGGAAACGTTTCACTTCACTTCGCGTAATACTGCGATTAAGAATGAAATTGTTATTCACTGTAAGAAGCTTTTCAGTAGAGACAAATCTGTGGCGCAGGGAATAAAACTCTTCATTGCAAAAAAATCCTTCGAATATTAACTCGTTATAAATTAGTCGATTACAATTTTCCTTGACATGTTCTTTTATTTGGACTTTATTGAAAAATTATTAATTTTTCAAGAGCCATTTTGTAATTTTGTTACTATTTTACTTTATTACTTTCAACAGTTTCAATAAGAATAACATTAGAAGTTTAATTATCTTAAACGAATTTTCATTAAAAAGAACTTTAAAAAAACAGCAAGTGACCAGAATTTCGATCTCACGTTCGAACAAATAAATCACATATTGCACTATATTCAAAGACCGATAAGAAATACATTGTGTTTATGTACACTATTATTACACTACACTATTATTTCATACACTATTATTTCATAAAGAGGAATCTACTATATGACGAATCTATTATAATATTAATTCTACGTTCCGATTCTAAATGCCAATAAATATAATGGTGGCTTAAATTGACAATTCTACATCACGTTAAAATTCCAAGTTATTACAAAATGTTAATATTTTATTGTTTGGTAGTAATAACTCAAGTTTAAGAGTGACCCGAGTAACATGGTGTTGAATTACTATTACTTTGATTGTTTATATATCTGGTATACAAGGATTTTAAAATTAATCCAAACATGCCATCTACACGTTTCTAATATCACGAAATCAATAGTTTATATATTGCCTGGAGATCAATTCAATAACATTAAAACCGGTATAAAGGAAGATTGTATGTGGATATGTACAGGGCAAACAGTATCTATTCTTGAAAGCGACAGATAAAGTAACATAGGAACAAAAGAAAACATATCATATAAGTAACATAGGATCAACAGAAGACAATAACATATTAAGTATGACAAGGGGCCGGCTCAAAGAAAGGGAAAACGAGAAGTAGCTCTCATTTTAATAGCATTATGTTCTACACGGCCATACCTAAAATAATAGAGAACATACCATAGGATAAGGAAAATAAAGTTTTTCGTGACATTTAATCAAGCGCTCCTTTGTTCAGAAAACAGTGACCGCGCTGAATTTCACTCAAGTAGTCTTTCATACTTCGTTTAGTCACGTTCCTCTTTAATGAAAAATACGTTTGGAAATTCGTATCGAAAATTTGATTATGGAAAAGAAAATGGTTGGACATAAAAGTGACCTTAAGGATTATTTCAGTTCAACAGCTATTTACTTTGATTAAATACATCATTTGTATCTATGTTAGTGTAGTAGTATATTAAGTGACTATATAAGAGATTTTATATATTTCTTTTATATCAAGATACTGATTTTTTTTAATTTGTTACTTTACTTAATTTGTTGATTTTTTAACTGAAATCTAATCAAGCAATAAAATAATAATGATAAAAGTTCAATTCATTAAAAATATTTAAAAAACATGGTTCGGTGATAAGAAAGTAAAGGCACTGAAAATTAAAAAGTAGCTAATCATTAGACAGTAAGACGAATAAGAACTTTGAACGGATTCATATCATTACGATATAAACCTTCAACGTACCTCTTTTAAAAGAAATTCAGTCTTTATAAGCTTTTCTGAGTAAATAGTTTCTCTAGGAAGTGTACATTTTATCTGTTTATGGATATGCACGAAACCAACAGTAGATGTATGAAATAAATATAGAGACAGTAAGGTAAAGAATAGAAGTTTAAAGAATATATGTTTAAAGTTGGGTTCTAGGACTTCTAAATTTGACTTCAGGTGACTTGGATATGAACAATTAGGCTCCTCTTTTGTGATCATTTTCATTTAATATCATAAATTGGTAATATGAACAACAAGAGATTTTTCTTGCTGTCCATATAAGAGTTGAGAAAACAGGAGTATTATTACATTAAAAAAGTAATAAAAAATTGCATACAACAGGTATTATATATATATATATATATATATATATATATATATATGTGTGTGTATCTATATATTTAGTTACGAATTAGATAGAGCTTCATTACTTATAACACACAAAAGAAAAGTTTGAGAAATATGTTCTTTTCTTTGGAGTTGGTATTTTTTCGTTGAAGAGAATATATTTTGAAGGAAACACTAATTATTTTAAAGTAACCTAAATCCGTATATCTTTATTTTGAAATATATGAACGACATCTTAACTTTCTTGTTTCTTTTTTCATTTTGTTTAGCTTGAGTTTGAGTCTAATTGACTTTCTTTCAAAAATATCAATCAAAAATAATAACAAAGGTTGATTATAATGAATATTTTTCGAAAACTTGATATGTATTCATCGCCGTTTTAAACGAAAAAAAAGAACAAAAAGAATGTGGCAAAAAATATTTGATCAAAAATAAATACAAAAAAAATTTATTACTTTTTGTATAAACCTGATACATATGTTTTTATCCCGGATTGATGGATGGATACTATTGATGAATTTTAAGAAAAAGCTGAAAAATCATGTTAAAATTTCATCCGTATACTTCTATCGGCAAGAAACTAGGAATAAGATTTTACTATTTCTTGTAAATAACGTACTACCGTACATACTCGCTATTTTATTTAACCGCATTATGTATTGGAATACATTGAGACATTGCTAAGGATAGAAATATCCATAGAATACTAGTCAGTTATAAACAAATTTATCATGTTTTTATTTTTTGTTAATTTGAATAGTAGAAAAAAATAGTTCGAATAATCGAGTAATAACACTCTTCAAAATGTTTTGTATGCTAATAGAGACTCAGAAAATTAATTTACTAATGATGAAAATAAAATAAATTTCTATCTTCCAGATTACCAAATAATTTCCAGTCATTGACATTTCTGGCCGTGATAAGAAATTTGTGCTGAAGTTTTTGAAATTAGTACATATAATAATATAAAAGATTTTTCCGTACGTAGGCAGTCGAGCTTTTATAGCAAAAATAAATATAAATAATGAAATACCTGGTCAAACAGATCTAGTTGAATCTGACCCAATCGAGTTTTTTAAACTATTAATTATTATATTGTAATACATGCCAACCAATAAATAAATTACAGAAAATGGAGTAAAAGTGTACCAACCAGAGTAAAAGGGTACCAAACAATAAATTACAGAAAATGGAGTAAAAGTGATAGGCTTTTACAAAATATGTCAAAATTATCAAAGAATTATAATTGTTAGGAATATCTGACAATTGAGACAATATTGCATCTATTTAGAGGCAAATATTAACAGAGTAGATATAAAATGAAAACTCGCTAAATATAGCAAAAAAATATTTTGTGACTATTATAATACAGATTGATTTCAAAATGCTTCCAAATACACTGGAAAATAGAATGCTACTAATAGCAGCAAAGGTAATCTTTCTACATCCATACAATTGCTCCTTCAATTGACCGGGTCAGTTTTCAGAACAAACAAAACATATCACTACAGACAAAACATAGACTAGGTATTATATTCCATAAAATGCGCTTTGTTTTCTGCGTTTACAGAAATTTAAAAAATCACACCTTGAACTTGTTTCAGGGTGTGATTTTTTAACTAATTAAATATTTTGTTCATGAAGTTTAAATATTTTTCATATGTGTAAGAATAGATTTCCAAATAACAGGATGATTCTTTTACACTTTAAATTTAGTATTAACTAAATATGTTTTGCGACGAATCTAAAAATTTATTTGCGTTTATGGAAATTTAAAAAATCACACCTTGAAGGTGGTGATTTTTTAATTAAAAATTTTGTTTTTGAAATTTAGATATTTTAATTACGGGTAATAATAGGTTTCCAAATAACAGGATGATTCCATTACACTTTAAATTTTGTGTTAACTAAGTATGTTTTGGCACGAACCTAAAAATTTATTTGGTTTAAAAAATTAACATTAATCTATGTCAAAGCTGCTCTAAAATATGACAACCGTCGATAAATCAATGTACAGAAATTTGAAAGTACTAAGTTTTTGCTGTATTTTCATGACAGATTGATTTAAGTACATTCGCGAACTTCAATTTGCTAGAGTACAGATGTTATAAATTGTCCTCTTACCAGAGTGCTATACGGTGATTAATAATTAGCAGTGAAAGAATATATTCAAAGCTTATTGTATTTAATTTATCATTCGGAAAGGTTTCGTATTGATTTTTCTTGTTAAATTGTTATTTTAGGTAAACGATTTAATTCAAATATATTCATTATTCCTTTAGTATGCTTTAAGATGAATGGACAATTCCTTAGACATCAAAAGGAGGAGCACTATAAGTGCGACTCCAATTATAATTACCCTAAAAAGTAAGACACATTATTTTTATTTATAATATTAATTCCATTATAAATCTCGTCCTTTATAAATTTATAAGATTTAATTTTGATCTATTTCAAAGCAAAGCAAGATTAAAATTAACGTTTTTTAATTGAAACAAACTAAGCTCTTCTATTTTGTAAGTGATCATGATAATAGTTTGTATTAAAAATAATGTAGCCGCCAGGGATACATGCCAAGACATCACGATACATTAAAAAGAAAAATTGCAATATTACTGGAATTTGGTATTAATACCATAATTTAATTGATAGGTAATTTTTTATTGTATATTTTCAGCATTCTGAATAACATAGACTTGCATATATGGATGGACTGCATAATATTTCGCATGAAAAAAAAATAAAAGCACATGAGCCATAATAGGGTTCGATATGGAATGATACTTGAAAGTGTTGTGTATTCCATTAGTAAGTTAGAAGTGCTTCTAGCTAAAAGATGAACAAAAACCATTATTGCAATTTTCACAAAAAAACTTTAATAATCGAATTATAAAATCAGAAAAGCGTTTATTATCCATGAATATGTATATAAATATATATAACTTAAATACAAGTAATTTTCTCAAAAATATGACTGCAAATTGTCAACTGAAAAATATAATGTAATCTCAAAATTTTATAAATTGTTATGTTAAATAAACCAATTCTAGCCTCAATTATTTTTTTAACTGTATCGACCATTCGAATACATGTATTATTTAAATATTACTTTGCATACATTTTCTTAGTTTTTATTTCATCTACTAAAGTGAAAAAAGTTATTTAACACTAACACACCAAGAAAATACTGATATCGTATATATCAGTTTTATATTATTTGAGTATTTCGTATTAAAATATCGGTCCAAACATCAATAAAGACAATTTTTCAAGAATTTCAGATGACTTAAAATATCAATACTAGATTTGAATTTACATTTTCAGATATATTTATAGAAATTTATATCGGTAAACGGTACAAGGCGAATTGCCTCATCATCTTTCGACAAATACCATTTGTGTACTGAAAAGTTTGTTAATGGTTGTGAATTGATTTAAAGTTTCGTTTAAATGGGATTAGTTAGCCGGAAAGATAAGAAAGGTTGAATTATTACCTTAAGTTTCTGCGCTAATTTACCTCTCAGCGGTTTGAGTTTATTTTTGTTTTCATTGTTTGTCAACAATAAATGAAAGAGATTTCCTCGAAGTTATAGGATATTAATCATTGTAGCTATTTCAATTATATTTACTCACGATTTTTAAGCATAACATTAAGCTGAAAGGATTGCATTTATATATCACTAGGATAAAATGGATGTCAAATATAAACATGCATATAAATATATATATATATATATATATATATATATATATATACACACACACACACACATATATAGTTAACTATTTACAAAACTTTCACTTTTCACTACGAAAGTCAAGCAGAAATAATAATCTAGTAAACTGCTGTGAAAATTATCACTTCTACTAAATTACAATAGAATTGTAAAAATTGAAACACTAAGTATTAGCGAAGATTACTTTTTATTAAAAAAAGGCTTGTAAATAAAAATGTAAACAAAAAATATTTTTTAAAATTATAATCAGATTTCTTCGCGAATCATAAAGCACGGAATATATCAGTAATGGAAAGTTCAAGAAAATATCATGTAATTACACTAAAAATAATTTAAGATTTTAAATTACTTTTAAACGCAAATGTCGTGAATGTGTTAAATATACTTCAATACAATTTATATTGTAATCTGTTCGCAGATAGAATTAGTATAAAAACGTAAATTTGTTTAATAGAGTCATATGAGAATTACATTTTAATCTCTGAAACACACTTTTATACTACATACCTATATGGTAGTCCTTGATTTAAAAAAAAAACAAGTTCCATGGGTCCTAAATATACTCACAGTAAGGGCTTAAGAGTAAGAAGAACTGCAATTTTTTAAATGCCTTATTTTGTTATGTAATCATGTCGAAATTTTCTGTTCGTCGACCTCTCTGTAGAAGATACATTTCTTTTAAATTATAACTAGCTATTAAACGTGATATTTTTCGAGCGATGTGTCAAACATATATTTTGGTAACAATTACGATTTTTTAAATCCTGCAAAAATAAAAGCGCCTGTATTTTTTACGTCTGTTTGATTTTCTTGAGTGCTCAAAAATTTCACAATATACTAAAAAAAATTTTTATTTAACATTATTAATCTTTTCAACTTTTCTAACACGTATTGTTAAAATGATTATAAGGAATTTGGTTTGAATGCGATGGAAGACGTCAGTTTATAATACTTTTCAGATCAACGAAAATTGATTCGATTTGTTATGTAATATTTCGGAAGGTGATAACTTAAAATACAGATAATTCGTGAAAATACTGAAATGGCGGGATGAAGGTTGGATGGATTATAACGCTTAAGAATACGTATGTTACGATATCTTCCGAAACTTTGTTTTCAAAACAGATTAAAATATGAAGCTACAATGTCCCCACGTGTATTTCTCCCTTATTTTAAGATCTTTTTGTATTGTGTCGTAGATTCATTGCATAAGAATGATAACTCTTAATGGATATACAAGTACGAGCGTGTTGTAAGTACGCCCAAGGGCAAGTATGCGCGAGGGCTTACGTGTGCTTGAACGTCCCTTATTTCATAATTTATCTAGCTTATCTCATGTACATTTGCATTGACAAATATACCTTAAATGATAAAATACTAAATATTTTTTTAAGAAAATAACACGTGCATTTTAAATATATTATGAGTTATTGAATAAAATGAAATTATTAAAACAAATGGGATGAGCTTAAATTCGGAACGCGGATATTAGGCATCTAGCGCGCGCCCGCGCGAAAAAATCGACTTTGGTCGAAATTATTAACATACATAAATTCAAAATTACATGGTATATCTATTCAAATGAAAGTAAATCTGACATATTTCGAGACGTATAAGCTTCATTGTCACATTTTTAAGGAATTTCACGTACCAATTCACATTCTACATTTAATTTATTCATACTAACTATGGACTGTTTTCTATTATTTATTCATTATTCTACTGTACAGCATTAAGCTCTTTTGCCTACGCTCTATGTTCATAATCGGCTTCTGATACCATTATCATAATTATGTACTGGTAAGGAATATAAACATATAGGAATACTAATTTGGAAATATTTTTATTGTTTCATTTTTATACATTTTCGAAACATGCATTGCGTTTCCCTATAAACTACACACGGTGGGCAGGTTTTTTTACTTACAAAAGAAAATTACTTTAAAATTCTCAATATTATTATCATTATTAAAAGTATATTAAAACCATTAAACATACAATAAAAGTATAAAAAAAAGATAATCAAATTTAAAAATTATATCCAACAATTTATTATGATAAACCATTAACCGGTTATGGTTGCAAGAATTTTTAATTTCGAAATTGCAGTGAATCTGTAAATGTACATTTAATGTTAACAAAGCCAAGCCACTTGGTTTATAAGTAATTTATCGTTACACCAACAAATATGTGGTAAAACCTGGTAATCCTTCAAAATACCGCTTTCGTCAAACGCCGAGAGATTTTGATTGCGAATATGAACCAGGTAAGCGTTACATGCACATACTTAGCTCCTCGTGTTCCGCTTAGTCACATTTCTCTGTGGCAAATGTTATGTTCAAAGATTTACTGGACTTTTCACGAGTATAGGGAGAGCAAAATTTCTTTTAACATTAATGAAAGTTGTTTTATTACATTAAAAAAACATTGGAAAATGGTTTATTGTCAGTATGGGTAAATTAAATGAGAAATATCGGTTGGTCGTCAAATCAGTCGAATCTCTTACAAGGAAGTTTAAATGTCTAGGAAGACATCAGCTCTTATTTTATTTAAGATCAATACCAAGTAATTTGGACGTATCTGTGTGAATAACTTCTATAAACATCAAATATTTGCGCAGGCGCACGCTTGTTACGTGACGGCATTTTCCAACACCCCACATTCACTGTAAAAACTGATCGCCGTCTAGGTAGTTACTCGTTATTCGACCACAATTATAAGTAATATTTATTTTGTAATACAGTGTTATAGTGTTTATAATAATTACAAAAGATGAAAGATTTTGCTTTTATTTCAAATAGATGAGATTCCCCCTTTTTTCAACGTACAGCAATGTCGTAGCCGCTAAAATGCGATCAGTGGAATTGTGAAAATAAGTATGTAACCTATTAATTACAATTTTACTTTTATCGTGTGTAAATGATTTGATTTATATATTGCACAAGTGCTTTAATTATTGAAACTGCTATAAAAATATTTTGTGTCCATAACATTAATATAACCTAACAAGAGAAAAATAATCCTAATTATTATTTTTACTAAAATTGTATATGCCTAACCTGTAAGAATTAACTACCTACTTGTTAGGTGATACATTCTAATGATTTTCAGAACGGTAAACATAATTAAAATATTAAAAATCGTCCATTGCAATAGAAATTTCACAGAAAATAAAAACTTTCAAAATGTCGCTATTAAATTAAACCTTGCTGTTAATTTGGGTATGAAAAGGTTGAATATTAATGATTTAACAATTATGCTGTTTGTTTTTCTAGGACTATTTATTTACGTTCAACTTATTACAATGCATGTTTGTTTCGTGTGATGAACAAAAATCTTAATGATTATTCAAAGCAAGACGAGCTGCCAGGAATTTCAACTTCAATTTTTTTTTTTAACATATTAATCATACACGTTGATAAAAACATTTTTGTATTATATTTAATTATTGCAGACGTGATACCATATTAAAAATAACTTAATTATCAATATAATGTAATACTTTATTGGGGTGTATTCATTTCATATTATAGTTATAAATACTAAACAACATTTCACCAATAAATTGTGAGTAAAAAATATACATTGTCTGACTTTAGGTAGAGGCAAGGTGAGATATTACGTTAAGGTTAATTTTCTAACGTGCCAGTTCATTACAAAAATATAAGAGTAAAAAAGTTAGGAATTAAAAGTGGCGTGTACTATAAGATAGCTGAGAAAGTTATGTACGAAGGCCCTTAATGCATATAAATATATATTAGACCACTCAACTCCAAACTGACCAGTATAACAGCCAATATTATTCAACGAATACAAAAAATATCAATAATTCCAAATAAAGTAATTCCAAAAAATACCAATAATTGAGAATGAAATAATTCCAAAAAACTTTTAATATTTGAGAAAGAACCAATTGAAAAAATTACCAATAATTTAGAATGAACCAGCTCCGAAAACTACGAATAATTGACAATAAACCAATTCCAAAAACGACTAATGATTAAGAATGAACCAACTCAAAAGAAAAGTAGCAATTCCAAAAAAATACCGATAATTGAAAACGAACCGAATCCAAAAGTAACCAATAATTAAGAATTTTCCATTTTCAAAAAATGACAATAATTTAAAATGAACCAATTTCAAAATTTATCATTACTTTGGAGGAAATTCAGGCAAAGCAGGAAATCATGAATTATCTCCGTGTCACGCCATACGGAGTATTTTTTTAAAAATTACTCGACCATAATAAACATTCATACTCATGGAATGTTAATAAAACAGGAAATAAAAAAGCTAATAAAATTCCTTTAATACCTTTTTAATTTCGAGGAAAAGTACATAATTTATAATATGTTAAAGTATAATCATATCAAAAATTTATAAAAACGTACCAAAATTAACAAAACTGTTTACAGTGCTAGTCCAAAAAAGATCAAGCTATAAGGACAGGGTCAATTTCTTGGCCATAGTTCGTCTGAAAGATAAAAGTCTGTGGGAAAATATTTTTAAGTTTCCCTAGCCTCAGATATGATCATTAGTAGTTTCAGCATATCTGTCACCGCCCATCACTCTCTCATCTTTGCAAGTCTTAAGACGAAATTTGGTGTAAAAATGCAAGTTGTTGACACAAAACTAAATCGACCTAACGTGGTTTTGGGCACACCGTCACATGCAATGGAATGCGTGAAATGAAAAAAAAATACTTTTCCCCTCAAGTGAGATGTCATTAGATGGGCCTATAAAAAAGCTACTTTTTTATGGAATTAAGTTATTTTATGAATCGAAATCAATATCAAAGAAACCATTAAACAAAACATCGTTTCAAAAAATTTGGAAAAATCTGAAATATTTCCTTTGATAATTTCAATGAAAATTGTAACGAATGCTGTTCCCTGCAGTTTTCGTTTTATTATTATAGAAATAATTTCCTAAAATGAAGAAATGTTACAATGATAAAGAGTTAACGTCATCCTAAATATATCTAATATAAAACTATATGTTTTGGGAAATCTATTACATATAAATCTAAAGCTACCAACCCGTTCATGGGCGTGTCGCTAACTCATGATTAATCACCAATCTAGTAACCGCCATAGCATAGTGATGAAACATGCTGATTAGTATATATTCAAAAAATAAAATTATAAATTTAGCCATACATTTTAGTGAGGATAAATTAAAAAAAAATATATTACTTTTTATAATACCATATGTTATGTGGAGTTTTAGTTAAAAGAGCTATTTATAAAAACTTCTTTACTTTTTTATAATTTTCTGTAAGATAACTTCAAGGATATTTATGGAAATTTCATCTAAAAATATATCTATCACCAATCTCCGAAATAGACAAAAACTAAATTATGAAAAAATCGTCATTACTGGATATGTATTTAAAATTTATTCTAGTTATGATTGTCTCGTAATAATTCTTGTAAAATTGTCAATATTTTACGATGGTAAGAGATACTCTAGAAAATATATTTAAAAAAGGAAAATGATTTTAATAACAAAAATACTATGTTTAATAACAAAAATACTATTACTTAATAACAATAATACTAATGAACGAAAAATGGATTCCGTATCCAATCAGGGACATCTGAACATTTAATTAGGGACATCTGAACATCTGAACTATTTAAATGTTCAGATGTCCCTAATTGGATACGGAATCCATTTTTCGTTCATTCGTAAAAGTCAATCGAACATGAACGCCATCTGTTTTACATTCAAACGTATTACGCAAAGCTTAAGTAGTTCTACTGATTAATTAAGGAAAAATGTTAACACCTTAAAATGCTAAATATTTTAGATGCTATGATGTGTGGGTTCAAACTTTGGAACCGTGATCAAAATAGTACAAAGATACAAAATATTGCGACTAGAAAAACAAATACTAGCTTTAATAATTTAAGATGGTAAAACATGTACCAAAAACATGTGAAAATACCTAATACCAAACTCCTATTTCAAACGACCGTTCAAATTCGATTTATGATGATAGCTTCTTTTCATTCGAATGTAATGAACAAAATCAATTATTTAGGTAGTGTCACCTACATCAAACTGAAAATTACCTACATGTAATAAAATGAGATGATCTTAGCAAAAAAAGTTGTAATTATTTAATGCTTACAAACCAATCAAAACTTGACAATATTATACGATTCAAGCCTAATATGACTGACATAGATAAAAATAGTAAGTGATAAAAATAGTAGCTATTTCCTTGCTTGAAGCATCAAACGAGTATAGTTGGCGAGTCCCTTATTAAATGTTTCCTACATTACCGTCCTTGAATATGTGATACAAGAATGGAAATGTTGCACATTTTGAAATTTTGTTAATACAAATTTGATCAAAGTAGCATCCATGTGACCAAAATTGTTCGTAGCTGATAAAGATTACACAGGTTAAGAAGTAAATTAAGAGTGAAAAAAGTTTTTCCAAGGAACGGAGGGTTTCATATTTATATCTATAAATGTTTTGAATGGATTAGTTTTATATCTATGTGTGTGTGTGTGTGTGTGCCCGTCTTAAACATATATAGGACTATAAGCACTTTCACCAACTTAATAGAGAATAATATTTCAGTTTCTTTCCAGTTACGATATGAATAGTTTAGCTTAAAAAAAATATAAAGGATCGATGAGACAGGAAGAGAAAATGGATACATCATAATTTCTTAAATAATTTAATATTACTTCTTTTCTGAAGGCTAATGAAACAACAGTAGGAGAATGAGACAACAGTAACTTGCAATAACCCTTTTGTTTTTACCGTAGACATCACTCACCCGAGTGCGAGCTACTTAATTATCGGTCGACATTGTATTTTCTTTTACTCTATTGTGGCAATTATTCAGAGCTACGACATAATTACGTATTAGAAAAGAAATGTTTTTGGTTGCATATTTAGATTCACGCGTTTACGTGTTATGTGTGTAATGTTTTAGTTTACAATAAACTAGTGTCACGTCTGTGGTTGCACCAAATGGGAAGCTTAAAACATACTTTAGATATATTTTTACCTGTAAGTATTACCCAGCTTTCGTATAGTTTATGCAAAATGTTACTTTATAAAATGTTTTCTTTTTAAGTAACCAAAGAACACGATATTTTAAATCCATCAACTTCCATAAATGCAACCAGTATTACCATCTACACTTCGAAATAAAATTAGGCATAATTAGTTCCACAGATATTTCGACTCCAGAAGAGAGGAGATGCTATCTTTATAATCGATGACGCGAACTGTGTTATAGATTTTAATTTAAATGCTATTAAACTGACTTATTTATACTTAAATTTCTGTTTTAATGTAAGTAACATACATAATATTATATTATGTTAGTTTCTTGTTTAGAAAAATTATTGAATGTAAAATGTGTCTATATTTTGAAACTAATGATCTGGAACATCATATTTTTTGTTGATTTGTATGTTAAGTTGTTTAATAATTTATAATTTTTTAAATTCCTATACAGATAAATGGATATTTAGTATTTACTATTATCAACACGCCATAAGGTAATCATTAAGGGAAGATATATTATCTAAGTAAATCCCAAACAATACTTAAAACATTAAATTTAAAAAATAATAACAGGATAAAAGGGTAGCAGAAGTCGGAAAAAATATGTGAAAGACATTGAAAAGAGACTTTGATAAATTATATACAATACATCGTAGTATTCATTGTATATCATATATTAAAATTTTTGTAATTTTGGCAAACAAAATTACTGGTAATCCTCTTCAATGTAAACTAAGACACAAGAGACAACGTAATCGTATCCGTGTGTCAATATACACAAAATAAATGTTTTAGTTTTCGTATTATATTCTGCGTAAATAATAAAAAAAGACACAATGTCGCTGCAAAAGCTGTGTCAATAGAAACAATGAACTAACTGAAATTATTTTATCATTTTTATATAAATGATCTTTAATATCATTTTACCATATTGTTTTATTGATCATGTTAATCATTACTTGTGACCCATAATTAATTTATCACAATCTTTATAAACAAATATATGCTAATAAATATTTGTAACCTACCATTAATTGCTAATCTAACGATGTCAATATATTCAAATATGATCCATTTTATAACAGAAATTTCCACGTATTCGTAAAATGGCAACTATTACATGATACTCCAGTATTTTCAGGAACTTCAAAATCTTTAAAATATTGTACACCTTCTACTTCAATTGAGGGTTTGCTTAAACGCATATGCCACCGACTAGATCAAAAATGTCACGAATTATAAATTCAGATCAAGGCATTGAGGGAGCAGTGTGTAGGTCTAAGTAAAAAAGTTTCAAATTACGATGTCATAATTAAGAGTTTAAAAGTATTATTTATATAGAGAATTAGAAAAATGAGAAGTAAAAAATAGGAAGCACAATACTACTTTGATTTGAGAATATTTCCACTCACTTTAAACTTTTTGTCAACGGCTTTTTCATTTCTAGAAAATTAAATATTTTTTTGCCATATTCAATATCTTACTTACCTGATATCAAATATTTATTGCCAAAACAGGTTTAACGCAATATAAATTTGTAACATGGAAAAAAATGGATGACCAAAACGAAGATTATGGAATTACAAAGGTTATCTACATTCCAGAAAGATGCATTTGTAATATGAAAAAAATGGATGTTCAACACGAAGATTATGGAATTATGAAGATTATCTACACTCCAGAAAGATGCATTTGTAATATAAAAACAATGGATGTCCAACACAAAGATTATTGAAATATGAAGGTTATCTACACTCTTGTTATTGATAAACTGTTGGTTAAAAAGTATTTGCAGTGGGATGCGCTAACTCAAAAATATATTTGTCGAATAATTGAACATAATTTAGAATGTGATTTTCTTACCTTGGCTATAGAATGTCTGATTTTTGTGTTCAATTTTATAAATGAGGGATGCGAGTTTTCAGTTGGTTGTTTTTAATAAATGCGATATTACATCTCTTTTATAAATTATTACTTCTATTCTACAAATGGCCAAAAGTAGCGATAACTGATAAGGAGGTGCTTTATTTTGGTAAAGGAAGCCAATATAAGCGTTGCGAAATTACTTAGCTCTAAATTGTAATTAAATTTTAATAATAAAATAATTATTGTTTTCATGACTGTTTTCACATGCGAAAATTTTTCGTGAAAAGAAATAACTTACAGGCCAGGATAACGGAATAATACCTTATAAACATATCCAACTCTTGTCGTCTTTAAAGAAAAATCACGGCTTACAACATTAAAATAAAATCATACCCTTTAAATTAATTTATTGCGTTAAAAAATTACAATATGTTCAATCAGATAAGCAGCATCGTTAATGAGTAATTCTGTTATCTTTTTGTGAAGATTTGCTGAAATTGGAGCAATCTCAAGATTATGGTGAAATCGTTAATTTATGAAAACAATATTATTTTTTATGTTCTTTATGGCCAGTCTAAATTACCGCCAGAGTAAAAAAGCCATCGTTCCTCAAAATACAGCAAATATTTTTTATTTTCGATGATATTTCAAATTACTTAAAACATTTAAAGTCTCCTACAAGAAAACACGCAATAGAATTAGATAGGAATACTGGATTATTTTTCTTAGTAAGAAGCGTTTTATATAAAGCGTGTTTATAATAATAACTCGACTGCTTTACAGTTTAAGCACGTTTACAAAATGATGTTCATAAGAGAACAATTAAGAAATCATGATACCGGGAATCGTATAGGACTTTACCGATTTTTTTGAAAGAAACAAAAATAAAAATTATCGCATTTAGAGCGTCATCAGAATTTCAATATTTTAATTTTTTTGATTTCACAGTAAGTCAGGAACAAGTACATGAATGTTTATGGGACTAAAGATATAATTACGGAATTCTCAACATATTTTATGTCTTTAAAAATAATTCCTAATTTTACAAATGTAGTCGTCACAGAGACTGAACGAAATCCCTTGAAATATATTTTAATGCCTCTATAGGTTATATTGAAATTGTCTCAGAAGATGAAAATAACATACGCTGTATAATTTTAAGCGGTATGAAAAATTCGTTATGGTTTAACTCCAATAATTAATTTTGGATAATATATGTACTTAGATCGAAACTAATATATCTATATTCTGTTGGACTTAATCGATATCTTCGTTCAGAACCCATCGAGGAAACTATACTTGTATTCGTTTCAAGGCGGCATTAAAAGCAAATTCGACGAATAAACTTATTGTTTACGCGAATATCGTTATTAGTTTATTTTTAAAATTGCTTTCTACTAAAATATTCTATTATTTACTAAAATATTCTATCAGCAGTTTTGGGTGTTTCTTTGAAAATGATTTTTTTTGGAAAACATTTTTATTTTCTGTTTAATAAGTTTTTGCATGAAAATTTTGTTGGTGAAATAACACACCTGTAAGTTTTTGTCTATTTTCTTTCATATTGATGTATGACTAATTTTTTATATTAATTTATTCACATTTTTTCAAAAATTCTTATGTTTTTAATCGTTAAAAAATTTCTCAATTATACCAAATTTTGTCTCTCCAAAGTGATAACAGTTAAGGTTTCGTTAGCGGATAAATGACATGTCCTTTTGTGTCGATGAAAATGAAATTATTATTACTCTTTCCCATCCTAAATAATTTGCAACTGTCTTTCTATTCTTAATATGACCTTTGTTTGGTACCAAATACTTAAACAGAATACGTAATTTCAATCGTATGGAATAAAAGATTCTGATTTTAATGTAAATTTAAAGAATTGATTAATAAAATAGTTTTATTTTATAGTAATTGTATTTTCTTTCTTCAGTGTTTAAACACAAAAATCCATAAAACTCGTTGTAAATGTGAATGTGCACATAAAACGCGTATTATTGTTTTAATATATTTTTACCAAAACTAAGCTGCCTTCTTCCTAATACTTTATGTTTGCAAAAACACACCACATAAGAAATGAATATGAAAGTACTCTATACTTTTAAAATTATATTTTAAGTCTCTCTTCTGAAAATTATGCGCTTCAGCACATAAAGGCTTAAAAACTCAGTAGCAAAATGGAAAGCGATATTCATCAAAAAAACAATATAAAACTTCATTTAAAAAGTTTCCTGTTTTGAAAGACTTCAACGAGGCAAGAGTTTTATACAAAAAAATCACTTACGTTTTATTACTCCAACAGGAATAAGTTTTTTAATTGCATCATTTTCATAACAGGTACATTAGTTGCCTTGTTTTATAAACTCTTCGTTTCTGCGTTAAGATGGCTTTAGGAATTTTTGACGAGCTTTTAAATGTTTACTAAGCCACTTTTAAGTAAATTCCATATTCTATATTAATTAGCCTCAAAAGTTTCAATAATTTGATTTGATTTGTTTCTTTTTATTTCAATTACTATACATATAGATTGTGATACATTACTAATGACATGCAATATTTCTATCTTTAATTTTAATTAATGCAAAGTAATATGTATTTTCGAGCTTAACAATCGTCTTTGTTTAAGTTCCCAACTTTCAAGAGGAATACTTTGGCAGAAAAACTCATTCATATTATCCATAAAGACGGATATCCTGAAAAAGTAGGTGTATTGGAAACGTTTATTTCATAATAAGTACTTTTCTCCCAAATTTTTCTTCATAAAAGTTTGTATTTTATAAATAACAAAAATTTTACTTTACTCTGTATTATTATTCACACCATCAAATTCATTCCTTGTTTAAACAATTTATAAGAAGGTAACAATTTTCGTTGGTAATATGAGGCGATTCGTCCATTTCCGTTTAATTATTCACAATGTAAGTCAATTGTATTTATTTACCTTTGTTACGTAATGATAATCACGATCTAATATGACCATGTCTATTATATAATTTTGTAATTGTATCCAATTTGTCATTCCATGCTTTAGGTTGGGTAAAATATTTAAATGAAGAGAAAATTGTGAAATACTTTTGGGGGACGTATATATTAAATATAGACATAGTATTTTAAAACAAGATTAATTTTCTATAATTTGCATAACAGAGATATAAAAATATCTGAAAGTATTCTGCAAAATAAAACAATATGGAATGATTGATAAAAGTCTTTCAATGTGTTTTAATTTTTTAAGTTATTTTATTCTGAAGTCAAAAATTTTAACTAAGGAATAAATTTATTTTCAAATATAAGATGGTTTACACAAAATATTCGGAACAAAAAATAAGATAACAGACAAAATGAAACTACGTGATGTATTATTATTTCTACTTCCTTCAATTTCTAGCTGTAATGCAACGAAACCTAGTTCCATTTAATTGTGAAGAATTAATTTCTACAAATTTAATGCCAAATATATTCAATAATATATAAAACGAAATATATTTCCACTCATTTTCCAATGCATAACTTGATATATTTAAGTCGATAGTTTAAATACTTTTATTTACAAATTAGTTTCTTAAATCAGGATTTAAGAAAAATGGTTAGTGTCACCACTAACTACGTATCCGCAAGTTGGAACTGTAAATTACTCTTTAAGGTTCGATTTTGTGTGTACGTATGCTAGTTATCTAGTTGCGGACCTAACAGATAACAGATTATTTTAATGGAGAATTATTAAAGTACAGCTTGTTTATTTTTATACATTAAGATTGAGAAGAAGTATACCAAGATATTAAAATTCAAAATATCACTATACGATATAAATTCATACACACACACACACACATACAAATATATATATATATATATATATATATATACATAACTGTACATATATATATATATATATATATATATCAATGAAATGAATTCCACTTCGCATCTATGTCAGTGGGTGCTAATTTCAATATGACTGGATTTTGTTCTGATTTTCACCTGTGGATACATTGCATTTAATTAACAAGTATTCTTTACAAATTAGCCGATTTACGATGATGAAGTCTGGAAAACACTTACTGTCGAGGAGATTTCTCTCGATACGCTTTTTAGACAATTATAGAGCTTCTTAGATAATTAAAAATAATAATGACAAGATTGTTTACCTCAAATAGCTCTATAGAAAATCACGGTACCATGAAAGGATATTTACTACCTGTTTCTCAATAATGTGATTAACCCAAACTATTAAGGAACAGGTCTTAATAATATTAAATACATATCGGAATCGTTTTTCATACCATGCATTTAATTTTGATGACAATTATCGTTAATATCAAATAATTTTCACGAGTAGTTTAGATTTCACAAAGATGTTTCTGTGTTGACATATAAACTCGCTCCATTGCTTGCCGTGCTCAAAAGGATAATTTTACTGACTTAGTATTCCAATTGAAACACTCCAATTTCCTTTAAAGCTATTATTTTCAATGACTAATAATCCCCGGGGGAAAAAAAATAAATCACTGGGTCAAAAATAACATAATATTGGTTTAAACCTTAACGTTTCAGGGTTCACGTTGAGTAATGTTGATATTAAATGTGTATGATATTTAACATGTTTTGTCTTGCTCATTAATGAGAGAGAAAATAATGAATACAATATATTTTAAATAGTATCTACACCTGCATAAAAATTCGTTCTTACTAAGCTGGGCCAAATTGCTAGTTTCAATAAAATAAATGTTTTTATTAATTTTGGATATTTAACAACGAAGACATGGACAAGATAACGAAGTGGAAAAAATAATTATTTGCGAACTGATTATTTATATAATTAATTGTTGTTTTTTACCATTTAAATTTGTATCCTATTCTATTTGTTATGTCGAAATTGTGAATTGTTGAAAATGGCATATCCCACTACATTGCAATGGTTATCAACAAAACTCTTCTATTTTGCAAACAATATCTGAACAATAGTCGCATCCACAAACCTATCGTTTGATATCGACAGACATTACGATAAACTAAAAACGAAAATTGTCATATTTGCCTGAATCTTAGATAAAAAAGTTACGTACAATTTGACAAAAAAAATTGTATTACTTTTCGTATTGTGGTTCAAAAATAACTTAAATTTACAAACAGCATTCTAAGTCATTTCAGAAGTGCAGTGCAAAATTATTGTGCACTTTTAGAGTGACCAAAATACAAAAAAAGAATGCAGGTATATACTTTTAGAGAATTGTGTCTGGTATTTCTGGCGTTAGTTATTTCGGAATATATTTAACTCTTGCTCAAGCTGAGTATTTTTTTAATATGATTTTTGCCATTTTATACAAAAAAGTTTAAAAAAAACATTTTTTATTATCTTTTACTAAAAAACAGCGCTAAATAAATAAATGAACTCAAGTTTAACATAAAACCATAAAAACAAATATACAACCATAAAAGTTTAAAATAAAAATAATCTCTATCACTAATATGTATTGCAGTGGTTAGGCAAAGCTGGTGTTTGTAGTGTTATCACAATAACTTCAATAGCCAATTCATAACATTTATAAGGAAATTATTCCCCATTATACATTTCCTTCCTTTTAATTTAATAATAAAAATAATAAAAAATTATCTCGGGCAACATCAGCTTACCATATAATTAACTAAGACATCGAAGTGATACCCCATAGCTTTGTGTTCAAATATCATTTAAAGAGATCGAAATATCACGAAAGCATATTTTCTAAAAGGTTTTGGTTTATCGACATCATCAAATTTAAAGTTTAAATCTATTATCTTTATAGAGAGGATATAACCAAAGCTGGCAAACTATTTCGTTTTTTTATTTATTGACGTAATTTTTTTTTAGTTGCCACCTTATATTAAATTAATTTAAGTGGGTCCAGTCAGCCAAAAAGGTAAGTTGGTTTGAACAAGTTAATAAAGTTTGTATTTTCATTGAACTTTACATAAACTAAACTTTCAAATAACGAGTTAAGCTTAGTTACGCACTTTTTTATGCTATTATTACATTGTAAATCTGTCACAAGTCTTTAAAGTGAATCTGTCATATTTGTTTACATTGTGTATGTCATATACATCTCAAATACATGTGTCATAATTGATAAGATTTATTTTCTATTCAAAAAGCTTTAACAAAAGAAAGATAAGTTCGCATTAAACAAAGTTGTTAATACTGAAAAAAACCCAAGAAGCCCAGATATATAAAATAAGATGACACCAATTGTGAAATTGAGTACCTCTTAGACACATTAGGTCACTTTATGGACCCAGGGTGTAATTTAAAATTTGAAACCCGTTGAACATTATATTACCTTTAATAAATTAAACAAAAAACTTTGTAAACTAATGCCAGTACTGAGAGCATACTAACGGGCACTTGCCTATTAATTTTGCGTATTAAGATGAATTAATTGAAATGTTTTAACAAAAAGTTTACTACGGGTAATAGGAAGCTTCTATTTATCAAACTTAAACTTTGACTTCTAATTCATTTGCGTTCTATCAAATGATCTATGTAACCATTAATTCGTTTTAAGACAAAAACCAATGGCCACAATTTGTTAAATGCAGGTAAGTTATAGCGTGTTCTTATTTTGTTTGTCTGGTTAATCATTCGTGTACTAAAATTTAATGATTAATTTTCATATTTGCAAATTCACCATAAACTGTCTTTATTTAACCGAAATTAAACAAAATTATACAAATTAAGTTCATTTAAACAAAAATTGTACATCGATACAAGATATTACTCTTTTACAAGATGGTCTCAAAGATTAGTAGATAATTTTATAAATGATAACAAAATATACATAAATTTAGCAATATATACATAAATTTAGCATAAACTTTTCACACATAGTTCTATTATAATTATCTGAGAACTTTTATGGAATATTTCGATACTATTGGAACATTTTACCTTTTGCATGTGCTACATGGTACTAAAATAATGTGGCTTGCGTAAATTCGTAATTGTGATTTTTTTAAAACTATTTAGATACATTTGACATTTAAATTGTAATATAAGGCAAATTAAAATTTAAAAATAATATAATTAAAAAGTATCTTGGTGTTATATTTATATAAATCTTTGTATAACTTTCTATTCGGATAAGATAATTTGCAGTGTATTCTCAGATTGGTCTTTTTCTTCCTTTCCTTACAATTTATGTTATTATCTTTTAAATGTGTCTCATTCTGTTTTATTTACCTCTTTCTTAGTATCTGAAGTTCTGAGCACTTGTTGACTTCTTATAATTGAAAGTTCTTTTATTTTCAAAATATTCTTTTATTTAGTAAGTTCAGTTCCATTGTAATAATCTTCATTTTAAAAGTATCATATGAAAATTATGTTTCAAAATACAAAAACTAAGATTAAACTTAATCCACAAAATAATTAATCCAACCTTAAGTAACTTAAAGATGGTATAATTTAAAATATTCAAAAGGCCTTTCCATAAATAGAGAAGAATTAAGAAAGGCAAACTGATGTTGAAGTTCCTCAAATTCCAAAGTATCAAATTGTACACAGAGAAAAAAATATTTGAATGAAGAGGTGATAATTTTCAGAGTATCACTTGTTTGTTCATTTTGAAAGCCTTAATATTATTAGATTTTCTAGAGACATTCTAGAAAGATTGAAAATCAAAAGAAATTTAAACGATTTATTTGACATATACGGCGGTCAAATATTAAAAAATATACATTTAGATGTTTTAATGTTTAGTCACCGTAAATATCAGTTGTATTGTTTTGATTTTCACCATACTAAAGTATGCACATGCATTAATATTTACCTTGAGGACTCAGCAAAACGTGGGATAAAATTTTGGAGTATAAAAAAATAAAACATACATTAAAAATTACTTTCGTATAATTTCACCCGATTATATTGATTATTGTAGCATCAGATATAAATTTTGACACTGGAAAATTTTGTAATCCAAAAATTTTGTAATTCTCATGAAAAATTTTGTAATCCTAACAAAGTATTGACATTGTACCAGTTATTGATAATCCGCAAATGTGGCATTATATTACAACTCTATTTACATCTATTATCAATGAATTATTTAACGATAATTACAAGAAGTTCTTAATTCGTTTTACAATTTTTAATAGAAGAAAACCTTCAGCAATAATTTTTAAAATTTGTAAAAATATTTTAATATTTTGAGAAAAATATTGACTGTTAATTTATTTTAATTCTAATTATATTCTATTTCAACATACCTATCAAAGATTAGGTTTCAAATAAAATTTTCACACATATTTATATATAACCAAAAAAATATCAATTGAAAATGGATTATTAAGTTGTGGAATAATATAGTTTTACTCTTACATGTCTTTATACCTTTTTATGGAGTTGATTAGATTATTTCAATCAATAGAGTATATCAATTTTGAACTGAAAATAAAATGCATTTCGACAATTAACATTAAACTATACATACGTAAATTATTTATATACATTATACTAGTAATTTGAAGAGAGTGAAAAAGTATCGATATATTTTTTTCTATGCCGATACTTTTGTATTCGGTACCTATTAAACGATAATTTTACCCATATACGTACTTAATGACAGGTATCATATAATATCTCTTGAAATTTAATCCTTAATATATTACCTCAAAACTTCTTTTGCAACTTAGCTGGCAATAATAATACAAACAGAATATTGTCATATTAGCGGTGCTTCACACTATTTTACTATTTGAGAAAAGTCATCATTCATTTGTTCCATTGCAAGTTAGTTAACTGCCTTAGCGCTAAAGTACGCATCAGTATCTAATCTCGTGCGAAACCTCTAGACAAAATGTTATTTTTAGAGATTCCACAAAGGAAAAGTGCAAGTTTAGAATTTCATTCCTCTTCACTCTCTTCTTTAAACTTTTCCCTGGTCTGTTCCGTGTTTTCATTTTCTTGCAGTGGTTTTTATCTTAGTTTTATAAAAATGCAAAAGCAAGAGGTACGTTGCACTCTCTCCAAGCGTCAAGACATTTTTATGAATGAAATAAGTTTTGTGCGAGACTCTGACAATTATGTCGTTTTGAATTTTATTCAAGCACTTCGTATATTATAATAAATAAAATATGACTTACCATTATATTAACTTTTCATGGTCGCTAATGTATTCATATGAACTTAAACCTAGCAAAATTAAATTCTTCAAATAAAATTCATTTTCAAACATGATTGACTACTGTACTACAATATAAAATAGTAAGTGTAAAACCGGTTGGAAATATTTTAAAATACGTTTCTTTGCGAATATGACATAAATAGATGCTTTTGAAGTAATAAGTTATAAAACCTTATTTATAAATCATCGGTTTTAATGTAATTGGCTAACACTGTATCAAAGAGCCTTTGAAAATCTCTAATTCATCCATCTGTGATGAATACGAGGAGCGAGGATACACGATACGTGTGTTCTTAGGTCCTCATTTTTCGCTCGTTCACGCTTTTCTGTAATAAATAATACATACAAAGACTTACTGAGCATTTAATAACGATAGAAATGAGGATTGTTGAGATGTTTCACGATGAATGATCGTTTCACATCCAATTTTATCATCGAGTTGAATGTAAATTGATGGTTTGAAGGTTTAAGGTTTTCAAATACATTGTTTTGAAGGTTAAAGCTTTTAAATACAAACTTGAATAAAAATAAACTTAGAAAGCAATATTGCTCTTTATATTATTTATGAAAATAGTTATTTAGTAGTTATTAATTTGTTTTAATCTTCATTTAAATACGTTATATTAACCAAACAAATAAATAAAATTTGACGATTTAATTAATTTCTTGCCATAAATAAATGGGATTTGTTGCAATGATCGGCCTTTAATAATTATATAAGTGTTATTTATATTATCTTACTAATTGAGTGTATTGTATTTTAGGTTTGCGCCTTATTTGATAAAACTTATATATAAAATGTAAACATGCGTTTATAATTACGTAGCAAAGTATTTGTAATACAATGTTATATAAATGTATAAATTTAAGACTTTTACCTTAACAAACTTACGCACCCTTTTGTTACATTTTTATATCAACAATCTGTTATTTGTGAATTTATTTATATCGTTCCATTTAAAAGCGATAATTTACAGGTGAAACAAAAAAAAATCCAGTATTCATACAGGTGATTTTAAGTATGCCAAATTGAATAGAAAATATTATAGAAATATGTGACTATTCTCAATCTTTTTGAAAAAATTTCACTGTCAAAATTGCGTCTGTAACGAAATAAATACTTGATTTTAAGGAAAAACGCTTCAAATGTACTGTGTTTTTAATTTTTATTAACCGATATTCTGAATTTCACTAAATCTTAAAAAAATAAAATGAAATAATTTAATTAAAATTAGTTCGAACGAAGTAAATAAAATCCTTTAATAATTAAAACGCAATCAAGAAAAGATGTTTATCGTGAAAACTACGAAATTTCTGTTCATTAAACCTAAAGTTCTGTGTTAAATTTGCTTGTTTGCTATGTGTGACCACGATGGCTAATTATTGTATAAATTAGATAGAGCTGCATACCTACCGTTATTATTAGGCCATGGTAAATAATGAAGTCTTTGCAATTTCTAAATCGTTCTTTTCAATTGACTGTTAAGTTCGAATGAGTTACCGCGTGTTCTCATTTTTATTCGTTTTTCAGTAAATAAAATGTTAAAATATTCGTGTTCATTGTTCGTATTGGTGGAATATTCTCGTTTTCAAAATATTATTAAAAACTTTTATAGTTTGAAAAAAAAAGATTATCACATTCAATTTTTTCCATAGAACTTTTGTGGATATTTTTAAGGTTTGGAAAGTAGCCAGCTACTTTATTACCATTGGAGAACTTAAAGGTAAATTTTCATAAAATAAACAAAAATATGAAAATAAAATGTTGGAAATAATCTTATAATTTTGACTTCTTATAAAAACCCATGTTTTGAATTGATATAATAAAAAAGGTGGCAGACAGGCTCCAATTACAATTTTCTTAATATTTATGGGAAAATCTGCTTTCAAAATTTCTTTAAGTGACCAGAATTACCTCTAGTTTACGTTTGCTTTTCTTTCGATTTCCTCTTCAATGCTTGATTTGCTAAATAGTACCTATTTACCCAAATACAACTATATGTAGTCGTTCACATATTCCAAAGGAATTGGAAGAAATGGAAACACATTAGACCAAGAAAGTTACAATGTAGATTTAGAGATGAGTTCAATAAAAACTAGATTAATAACTAACAATCGCAAACTACTCAACAATACAAGAAGAAACCGAAGCTCAATACTGGGTAATTAGGAAGTAAATGCCCATTGAATGTTTAATCTTAATCAATTAACAAGTGGAGCACTGACTAGAAAACTTTTGCATGGTCTAGGGTGTTCGGTGTAAAGAAATAATTTTTACATGTTTAGCCTTTTATTTGATTTTGTTACCATTTTTGAAAACATTGTGTAATTTTACAGTTTAATGGAAATATATAATTTTGTATACTAACAAAAAACATTTATGGTATTTTGAAATTTATTGTGAAGAAATTACTAATAGTTCCAAATTTATTAAAAAAACTGCCATTACTTAGATTTTAGTTCACTATGCTTTGATGATTTATGGAACACATATAAAATATTTCAATCATGCATTGGTTATTTTATTGTTTCTTTTATTATTACGGCAATAAAATCAAAATATTTTCATTTCAAACTTTTGACGATTATTTTTCAATTATATTTGATTTTGCAATTATTTACAACAATGACAATAAAAACCTAAGGAAAAAAATTCAAACAAGTTTTACCTTCTATGTGAAAAAGCAAGTAAATTAATAAATTTCGAAAATATTTTCTCAAACCTAAATTATATTTTTCTTCTTTTTTTTTCTTTTATCTATTTTCTTATATAACTTAAGTTATATTTCTATAGATGAGTTTTTATTGTTCTTGTTTGAAAGTAATAAATTGAAAATGTCAATGATGGATTGAAAAACATATTCCAACTCTGTATTTAATGTTACTCTAAATATAAATCATATAAAAATTTATTTCGGATTAAAATATTTATAAAATACTAAACAGGGCTAACTATTCCCTCTTTAGTGTTATTCTAAATATAAGTTAACTCTATATACATAATGATTTTTGATTATTCTTTTTTATATAATAATAAACGGGGCTAATGACTAATCTTCCTCCAAGTGACAAGTGTTTTCTTACTTTGAACACAATAACTGGAACAAATATTAATCGCACTTTAATAACGTTATATTATGCAACATAGTACTTTTTTTTTCTTTTCAATCAATGATATAGTCAAAGAATCATCATATTTTTTTTCATTTAATGAAGGGCGCTAACAGCTCTGCTGCTAAATTCATCCACTAATTTAAATACCTTTACAATCAACAGACTAAATGAGATAAATACTTAAATCATAACTTGACTTACCAACAGCAGATTAATAATAATAATAAAAAGGGACTGCAAAAAACAGAAAATTGTGAATATGAAAACTCACATTAAAATTACTACGAATTTCATATTATCAAGGATTTTAGTCAAGCTGTAGTCAGAATTTTCAGTCACTCTTATAATCGGTTCATATATTACACGAATATTAATTTGAATAGTATTTCAGATTAATTTCATTGTCAGCATTTTAAACTTTTAAAATTTTCTATTTGGTGAAGTGGTTTTTTTATAAAAAACGCAAAGACTTCTGTAATTTCTAAACAATAATTATGACAACAACTAAACAGAAAAATGTTTTAAAATGACATGACAATAATTATATCATTTTCGAATTTACTAAATTACTTTATATATCACCAAGTAAAACATAATTTATAATTATATTTAGTTTTGAAGAGCAATTTCAAATTTCTCAAATTGCCTTCATTTTCAAATCGAAATGGTCACTCTGTTGCAACACAAAATACTATGTAAGTATAAAACCGACTGCATTGAATTTTAATATTCAACTCGATATAAAATCTGACTTAAATATACATACCTGTTAAATAATAAATTATAAAATCTTATTTTTAAATCAACCGCAAATTGGCAGACATGCTATAATAAAACAAGCCATATGATATATATGCCTTTGAAAATCACGCCTACTCTTAGCGTCGTTAGCTCCTTATGTTTCGAATGTGACGAGCTGGCATACCCATACACCCGTTCTTAGCGTTTCATTTTTCGATAGGTTGCATTGCCCCTTAATAAACGATATGTTGAAAGTCTCACTGAGTATTTAATAATCACAGAAATTGGTTTAATACCGTTGAGCTTAACATAAATTGATGGTTTGAAAGCAATTTATTCTCAAAGCATTCAAACGAATTTATATTTTATCCTCAAGTACTTGAAGTTATATATTTTATCTTCAATCTTGTTTTAATTTTTTCTTATTTTCTTTATTCTTCATTTGCGAGAAATTGATTGATTTTTTGCATTCCAGTTCGTTTTAATTTACATGAATTAATCCGTGCTGATTGATTAACAAAAATTAAAAGTGTCTTATCTATAATTTCAGTTTCTGAATATTCGGAAGATGATATATAGTTACGCATCCATGTCGCGTTGGAAAGTAAAACGTTTCTTGCTTCTTGAAACGTCCTTCTTATACAATATTTTATCGTTTCGTTTGCTTGCTTACGAGTAGTTTACGAGAAAGAGTCAACGCGAGTCGCTTTGTATATATAGATAGAGATAATCTTAACACTTATTTGTGTCTTTTATTTCACCTCAAATGTAATGGAATTTAGAAAAATTCAAAAGACCAATTTTTACTTAATTCGCTGCCGATATATATTTCGAATTAATTTTGTAATTTTTTGACTTGTTTCATAAAAACGTCAAAACTATTAATATTATTAATTACAATAATCTAGTTTAAGACTGACACTAAAAGCTAAAACTGGCGACTCCCATTTCAAGCTAAAAAAATTTCATATTTAACATATTCCTTTTTTTTATAGCTTATTCCCTGATGCCCAGAGGAATTTTCAAACATTCTATTTAATAGATATTGCTTTCATATATGCGTATAATCTATATGGCGTTGCACTCCTTTGTCTACTTATTTGTTTTTTTTTTTAAATTGTATGAAAAATAATAATTTAATTAAAATGTAAAATGTATAAGGATGGAAACAATGACTTATATGATTGATGATTTGTCTTGGAACTTGGACTGCCTTCTTCCTTTTTTTTATTTTCGAGCACTAATAGGGTTGAGGGAAGAATAGTAATAGGAAAATAATTTAAAATTATTCTCAATCACTTAGATTATAAAAAAAATGTAAATAGACGAAGTGTGGGTGTGTATGTGGATGCAATTCAGAAAAAAATCGTCTGTGTGCCATTCTAGGTTCAACATATCAGTTTTTAAAATATTTCTACAGCCTTTTATTGTAGGTAGGGGAAAGTACCCGAATATCGGATACTTTTTGTAAATGCCGAAAAAAAGGTATGAAATATAACCCTACACGAATGAAAATTGGTATAGGTAAGCTTAGTTTCATACATTATGTGGACTTTAAAGGAATTCGATACTGAATTGTAAAAATAATCACAAATTTTAATTTTCCATTTTAATGCAAAATTTAGGTTATAAAAAGAAGGCTTCTAATACCGGATATCCGATATTATCTCAATATCGGATATCCGATATTATGAAACCTAGATTATATACTCAATTGTAATAGATAAGAACGGTTTTATATTATAAATCATGTCACTTTATTTACTTTACTAGGTAGTTGTTACATTTGGTTTCATGTTTTCGAAACAAATTATATTATTTTTTAAAACTTTCCATATTAAGTACTATTGCTCTAAAATTTTTGTTTTTAATATTTTAATAAAATTTCTTTAAAAATACCTAACACTTAATGTAGTTTAGCGCTTAAAAACTTGTTCTTAAATAGAATACAGCCTTCAATTTGTCAATACTAAGTACTTATACTAACCCTGTCTGTAGGTAGTGTAGGTTACGTAGAGATCACAAAATTTACAATCTAAAACAAATCATAAGTAGTAACTAGAAAAAAATCAACAAACACAAACAAAAATAAACATTATGTTGACCTATGTCAGTATCCAATAGCCACAGCCTTCAATTACTCTTAACTTATCTAAACCCGTATGCAGAGATAACAATAAGAGATCACAAATAAAATGTAAAACTTTTTCATAATGGGTAATTTAAAAAAATATCTAAACAACCGTTATTTTTACCTATGTCAGTCTTAATAGCCTCAGCCTTTGTTTACTCATAGCTACCCTTATGTGCAGAGATCACAAATAAAATCTATAAACTTTCTCTTGCAGTAAAATATCTAAACATATCTTCATATCTGCAGATTGTAATTATTCTTAACCTTTTATGCAGAGATCACAAATAAAATCTATTATATTACTGTCTTCGACACCAGCACAGAGTTCATGACACCATCTGTAACACGCTATGCAACGTATCCATTTTTCACCAGATTTATCATTAGAATAGGCTCCATTACAGAAGATACATTCTACATCGTCATTATTTCCACTGTCTCCATCACTATCTAAAATCATTTCAATATCAGATTCATCAGTTTCAGACTCATAATTAGTTTGGCGCTTATTCGATTTTCCTCTTTTCATGTCTTTGCTCTTCTTTTGTTTTTCTGATTTTTCTGATTTTGCTATTTTCTTTTTTGTAAGACTTTCGTTTCTCTTTCTAGCAGTTACCTGTTGAAGCTCATATTTGTATGGCGATGCTGTAAGAACCGCGGGTTTTGTCTGTCTACTACTTTGTTTGCCTGTTTTTTTGTTAATGGACGGAAAAGGTTTAATAATTTCAGGAGATACCAGTAATTTTGAACTATTCCGCCCACTTGTCTTTGGCGTAGAAGTTTCGCAGGGCACATCATTCCTAGAAATTGAGGGTAAAGGAGTCAAAGGTCTATTTATAACTGAAGGACCAGAATCGGATACAACAGATCCAGATTCTTCAATCATGCTATCGGGTTCTTGACAATCTACTGCAAAGTCATGGTCCCTGAACACATTTTTATTAAAGGGGCAAATTCCACATTTTTCAAATGCTTTAACAGCTATATCTGTACTTGCAGCACGTAAATAGGCTTTCCCTACCAAATTAGAGATCTGATAGGCAGTTACTATCCTCCCTGGTTGAGACCTGAGCCATGACTCTATCTCTTGTAAATAGTATGTCTTAAAAGGTGACATAAATCCCACATTAAGCGGTTGGAGTTTGTGAGAGGAATGTGGCGGTATTGATACGAGAATTACTTTATTTTCCCTTGCTAATTCAATTAGATCTAAATTTCTCGTATGTGAGAAATGACCGTCGAGCAATAAGAGAACGGGACATTCTTTACTGGGCTTTACGTACTTTAAAAAATGTTGGAACCATTTAGTAAACAGATCCATTTGGATCCAACCCGATTTATGAGCAGCAAATATAGATCTGGGTGGTGCTCCGTCCTCTAGCTCACGTTTCATGTGCACCCTCGGTAACACAAACATTGGCGGTACGTAGAGGCCAGCAGCACTCGTGCAGAACACAAGCGTCACTAGACTGCCCCTTTCAGCAGAACTTATACCGCCCACCTGTTTCTGACCTTTTCTGCAAATGACTCTGGCCATTTTTGATTGCACTACGGTTACGCCGGTTTCGTCTACGTTGAACACTCGAGTCGGATCAAAGTTAACTTTTGCCATTTCAGCTTGCAAAATGTTATCAAAAAAGAAGGCAACTTTGTCTCTAGAGAACTCTCTAGCCCGCAGAGCTGTGGTAGCTTCTGGAGTACGGAATGTCAGCTCTGGATACCTTTTCAAAAAACAAGACAACAATTTTTTGCCGGCTGCGTCTTTATCAGCGTATCGATTTGGAAGGTTATTTTTTATGGCCAGTTGAAACGCCATCTTTCTCAAATCTGACGCACGTAAGCCATAATACTTGTTCACCATTTCTAAGCAGTATCTTACTAATTCTTCTTCGATTTCTTGACCAAAGGTAGATTTTCTGCCCAGCCTAGTTTGCAGTAACTCATCAATATTTTTTTTGCTTTTAATATAGTCTTCTAATGTAGATTTTGGGACAGAAAATACCTTTGCAGCCTTTAGGTAACCCATCTCTTTACATTTCACAGCCATGTATGCTTTTTTCATAGCTTCTGGACACCACGATTTTCTTTTTTTATCCATTTTGCCAACTGAAATGAAATATTAGGTTAAAAACTGGTACAAATTCAATAATTCACACATTTAGATACACCACCCTCACCGCAACCCATATGACCACACAGAGTGTCTCTCTCTCACTCTCTTTCTCTCTCTCTAACACACACACATATATACATTCACATACAATCAGTCAATAACTCTCTTCTCATTTGAAGTCAAACGAAAACTTCGGCAAAAAGATCCCTATTATCGGATATTCGATATTGAGCAACACCAAGTATCCGATATAAAGAATTCACACATATGCAAAATAAATAATAATATCTGAATACATTCTTAAAATTTATCAAGAAAACTTTATTATATGATTAAACCAAATACATGCACAATGACGTTCAATGATAATGTAATATAATAAACTACTTACTTTCTGAAAATAACACTTTCAAAGCACAGTATTTGAATTTTCGTTCGGCGTTAATTTACTTTTTCGCTCGGTCAATCGCCATCTTGCCGAGGGGGTCAACGAGCGCGCTGTAGAGCTTCTATCTAGTTGTATGTTAACAGTACTGAAAATTTTCAATAGATGATGCTGCTTTGTTTATGAAATATTGAGGTATCCGGAATTAGGCACCTATCCGATATTAACGTACTTTCCCCTAATATTAAGAAAAACGAAATGAAAACTCGATTGTGACAATCGATTTAAGAGTTTAAAAATGGTAATAGAACGTATTAAATTTGTTTTTACACATATACTCCGAGATATTTTTAAAAAGTACCAATTTTATAATCCCCTTTTTGACTCTTATAATATTATTGACGTATCAATAACAATCACTTTCACAAAGAAAGCGATTCAACTTGAAAATATAATTTTTTGTATATTAAATTAAAAATTTTAACATTCCGAATATTCTATAAATAATTGGCGCAAAACGTTATCAATATAAGAGACCACAATATATACAAAGATACTGATTACTGATTTAATATTTACCGGGTACTGAGAATGCTTTCATAGTTTGTTTCATTACGTTAATTCAGTTTCCTGTATCCTTAAGTTAGGTCTTTCTTATCCTGAAGGCACGATATATAAGTTTACATGCACCAGAATTGTATCCACATGATCAGTCTTTTTAAGTAATATCGTTTGTAAAATACATATATAAGTTTTAAAAAAATATAAAAAAAATTGTCAAATTAATATTTTTTATTTACTAATCAAAAAATTTAGTAAATTATTTAAAAATACTGTTTATACTCTTTTAAAAAACAAGAGGTTGTGTAAATGAAATAAATGAAATAAAATATATAGCGTTTCGTAGTAGAGATCGAATTCAAACTGACGATTGTTAATTAGGTTGACAAGGATACAGATGTAAAGATAAAAAATCAAAGAGTTAATACTCAAGTCCTTATATACGAAATTAAACATTCGTGTAAAAAGGAATTGAGTATTAGTATATAAACGACTTGGACATTGACCCGGAACGCATTCGTCATGCGCTCCCGGTCTTTATTACCTTCCTTACCTCTGTTTCCTTGTCAACCTAATTAACAATTACTCAATTTATTTTATAAAAAAACACAAACATGTGAATACTGCTTTTAAAAAGTGTAATAGAACTTACGACTTAAAACATTTTGACAGAACTATGTCAGCTGGCTATTCTACGAACATAGATAAGATGTACACAAATAATTAAAAATATTTAAGTCCAAAATACCCAGTTTGTATTTATTCCCCACATTATCATAATTAACCCAAATAATTGTGGTACTTTGGATCTATCCAAAAATACATTTTGAAAAACCTCGAAAGCACTCCATCTCAAGAAATGAAATGACGGCGTGAAAAAATACAGACAATGATCTCAAATGGAGGAAAATATTTACAATTTGAGGGCATGATATTATCCTCAGTCGTAAATTAGTCATTAGTTACATTTATAGATATTATAAAACAATTGTTGGAAAGTAAACACAGTATATTAACGATATTTCTTTCGGTTCCAATGCTTTAGGAAAGAAACTGAAAGAACTTAAATATATATAGGCATAATATTATTCATTTTATTTTTTACATTTCCTTGAAAGCCTTTGCAAAAAGTGTTTATTAGTTTGAAGTAGACGAATGACTTATTGCTCATGGAGGACCATTTTGTCTCATCTTAATGTTATGTTACCTGGGGCATTTTAAAACTAAATTTATTTTATTAATACCTTCACATATTTCCAACGTCCCTTTTCTTGTTTGGCTCAAGAAAGTTATTTGCTAAGTTAGAAAAATTCATTTTCCTCAAAATTTATTTCATAATTTTTCCATGTCGAAAAAAATATAGAAGTAAATGTAAGTGCTCGGTAATTTTATTTTTAGTTTTCACTTAAACTTTTATATTTCGTTTTTGAAGAGAAAATTCATTTGCCACGTTAGTGAATTGTTTTATGTTGAGAAATAGATCGTAATTAAAGGAAAACACCTGGTATTGGAAAGATCGAACGAGGTTCTAATCCAGAGTCAATAAATTGAAAACTGTCAATGAGGTAAACCAAACTCGTTGCAGTTTTCGTTATAGTTTTAGTCGTAATGAAATATATATCCACCTTTAAGTATTAGTATTATTGAAATAAGTATTCTGAAAGTTTTCGTTAACATCAGCGCGTCACATGAACGCTTCAATAAAATTATTTAAACTTTATCAAACAATTATTTTTTTTATCATATTATTATTTTAATATTTCTTGTTTTTCCCATTAGAATTATAATACATAAAAAATTGTACTTCCAACTCTCGTGATGGTTACACGCCTTTGTTTTATTTGCATTTTATTTATTTTCCTTTAAAATGCAGTAAGAACATTCAGTCAGCGGTATGCTATCAGGGATTGATCAACTTGAAGCAAACAATATTGGGGGAGACGAATTTGAAATATTTTTCAAAAATATCTTAATCACTTTAGTGGAAAGAAAAATGAAACTGGTATATTTTTGAATAGTTATATTAACTACTGTTAATGAAATTCCTTACATGAAAAACCTAAAAAAATATCCAAATCCAAAAAAATCAAATGCAAAACCAATAAAATTAAACTTTACTAAAGAATGATTATTTGAACAAAAACGAGCATGGTAGAACCTTAATCAAATTTATATTTTTTCACACTGATTTTTTATTTTTTTACATCTCTAATTTAGAGTTTTTGAAGTAAACTAATATAATGGTTACTAAAAGGATACGACAGTGTTTTTAAAGCTTTGTATTTATTAAGTGGGTATTTAATCAAAGTCAAGAATATTAGTGTTGAATCATGGCTTCAGTTGCTTGGCAAAATTCTTTGTTATGATAAAAATACCTTATATTTATCACCGCAGTACAAGTTATGGAACCTAAAATTTTAGTACAATCGGTTTAGTAAATAAGAAGTGAAAGCAATGCAAATAAGTAAACAGTACAGTCTTTTTTATATCTGCAATATTCGTTTGGATCAGGATAATGTATATCTTTATACATAAGCACGAAAAATATTTATACTAGACATGTATGGATCACAATTTTAAGTTACTATGGGTGACCTTTAAAGGAATAAATTTTTTCAAAAAATTACATCAACTCCACAAGAAAAATCCGTCCCGGATATCATGATTTGATCACTGGTGTTGTAGATAGATTGTGGAAAAATGCGTAGCAGAGACCATTTACTTTTCTGGCACAAGTTCCTAACTAAATTTACGATATAAGTTGGATTATAACTTCTAGCCCCTGTGATCCATGTTATACACCATAATTTTATTGCTTGATGTTGTAGACAAATTATGCAAAAAGCGTAAAGCTGACCATTCACTTTTATGTTATAGCCCTACCTCAATCTATGAGAAAAATTGAATTATACTTTCTAGCCTGTATGATCCACTTAAATATTATTTTGTACACTTCATTTTTACTAAAAATACTAGATTTTCTTCCTCTATTTATATTAAAATATGCCATCATTTTCAATTACCATTACAATCAACATTAATTGATAAAATCACGTAATCGTGGAACATAACAAAATTGTTAATGTACATTAAGAGAAATATGAAATAAATGCAATAATAATGCAAAGAAAGATATTAAACGACATCCACAATAATCAATTAATCAAAAAAACACTAAATATCTTCACGAAAAATAAAGTTAAATACAGAAGATAACAATAAAAGCAGTAAGCGCCGTTTTCCTTAAAGGGGCGTGCGAAAAAGAACTGCGAAGCTGCAAGTGAAGGATATTTTTGTCCAAATATCTACTAAAGATTAAAAGTAATATCGATTTCAAGCGATATGAACTATTTAAGTAAAAAATTAACATGAGCATGCTTTGTTTATGAACATATATATGACTAAGGCATATTCACAAGTAATTTCATATATATATACATATATACATATATACATATATATATATACATATATATATATATATATATATATATATATATATATATATATAATTACCCACTCATTTGTGCTAAACTCTCTATACCATTTCGACGCAAAATTCATGTATAACATGCCTTTCAGCAGCAATTTTCTTTTCGATCCTTTTATTATCTCGATTTCGATTCTTTTAAAGACGAAGCCAGCCATCCCAGTTGTACTTATTATTGAAATTGGTCACTTTTTAATACATATTTTTTTGGTCGACATCAATAATTTGACAAAAAATTTCATTATAATTAAATTTTACATTTATTATTATTTTTTTCGTTTAAGCGATTCTCTTTCTTTCTCCCTTTTGTTTTCTATATTTTCTTGCACTGATGACCTATCAGTGATCGTAGTTCATCCACAGTATTCCACTTTTTTTTACTTATTACGTTTCCCGTTTTATCGTTGAAATATGATAAATTTATATTCTATTCGAATAGATAACTGGCAATTTTTCATTTTTTTTTCTTTATGCATATCAAATAAACTAACTAAGAAAATTTCCAATTTCTATGTCACAGAAGAAGTTAGGTTTTTAGTGAATAAATTAGAGTTAATGTGGCCATATTGGGTCATAGGAGAGAGAGTCTTAATAGACAAAGAAAATAACCAGTCAGGACAAACTTTTAATTTAGTTTGTTAAAATGGTACGCATAAATATACACACTGTCAATATTCGTCCTCTTTTCATTTATGAACTTGGCTGACACACTGTCGTTATCTAGAAATTTTTCCAATTTATCTATAATTACTAGCTGCCACAGCTAAATGAGACTTGGCGAATGAGATAGCTTGAGTTAGTAGCCTTAGATATTAATAGAAAGAGTTACGCCCAGATAACTAAGCTGATCGACTGCCATTTGATGTCAAAGCAGTTTCCTCCAATATATCCATTTCAAGGAGAAAATAAATTTGGAGAATATAGAATTGAATTAATAGTTTCGATGGAAGTGGTAACACGTAATATACAGGCTTTACAAACCGTAAATTGATTGCAAGTGCCTTAATGTTTATTTATAAAAAGTAATTGATATAATTAAAATTAACCTTTAAAGTTCATGTAATACTAAACTTGTGAAATCACCGAAGACAATTTTCTAGTGTGAAAAGAACTAATAATAACGTAAAAGAACTAAAAATATATTAATCATGGTATTTCTTTATTTTCAGGATGGCAGAATAATTTTATTGCAGATATTTTTACTTACTATAAAGATTGACCCTTGTAATCTTTAACCGAGTCTAATTTTCTAAATTGCTTTATAATCTTTATAGTCACGATTCATTTACTTAGTCTTATCTACAACATATTTTCACAGATGTAAAGAGTCAAATAACAATAAACTTCGCTGCCAAGAGATAATTTTTACCAAATTACTTTAGCTTATATATCTCATTATTAATTTGTAATTCATTAAAATTAATTTGTAAATAATTAGGGGTGAAAATATAATAAACTGCGGTAATGAATAACCATAAATACAAATATGTGACGATTCAGCGCCGAGATTCTTATCTATGGAAAAGTTCCGCTTGTCGGTGAAACATCGATTATGTAAGTTTATATACATATTATATGTAATATCAGGTGACCGAGCGATGCTCGGTGTACTTCGAGTTTCCCATAGGAATGTGAAATTGCTTGTTTCAATGTATTAGATTTTCTTCTCCTTCCTCGACCTTTTCCCCTTCTCCTTTGCCTTTGCCTTCACCTTCGGCCTTTGGTCTCGCCTTCGCCCTCACCTTTCGCCTTGGCGGTCGAGTGCACTCTCGCGTTCACCTTCCACTTCTCCTTCGCCTTCCACTACACCCTACCACTCTCCTTCCCCTCCCATCATTCCCTTCATCTTCCCCTCCCCCCTAATCCCCCTCCCTCGCCCCCTCCCCCTCCCTACCCCTTACTATACCCTACCCCTACACCTTCCACTTCCACTCTTCCTTCCCCTTCCTCTACCCCTACACCTTCCACTTCCACTCTTCCTTCCCCTTCCCCTCCCCCTTCACACCCTAAGCACACCTTTCCCCTACTCTTCTACCCCTTCTCCGTCCTCTTCCTTTTCTCTTTTCCTCAATGTTTTCCTTACCTTCCCCTTCCCCTTACCTCCCACTTCACCTTTCCCTCCCCTTCCTCTTCCCCTTCGCCTCCCGCTCCCTCTGCCATTTTCCGTCCCCTTCCTCTTCCCCTTCATCAAACCTTGCTCTTCCCCTCCCCTTCCTAACTATCCTCTTCTATATCTGTTTTCCTATGGGTTTCCATTTAAAAGTTCTTAAGTCATAATAATAGTGTTCATAGTAATTTTGAAAATTTTAAATGACTCCCATTTCCAAAATAATTAACCGACATGGCTCATCTTTTCGAAACTATTCAATATAATCACCCAAGCAATAAATGTGCCAAATTTTATCGAAATCGTTAGAGAATACATACGAGAATTGCTCGTTCAATAGTGTAGGATAAAAAACTGTAAATAACACTCATTGTAAACAAAGCGGATGAAAAAAAATTACTATAAATTTGATACCTTATTGTTTGAACAATTATTTTGAAATTAACCAAGCAGTCATACGAAAAATATTTAATTTTGTCAATTACACAATTGTAGTGTACCGCCTATAATTTATAATTTATGTGAAATATTATCTTTTATACAAAGAACGTTACGCCTAGTTAGTGTCAATGATAGTTTAATAAATATATCGACATTATATTACACTGACACGTAATAAACTAGTCATGGCAGTTCATCAGTGTTGGCTCGTATGGTAGCCATACAGCATATTCTACTACTTTCTCAATGCGTGAAATAAGAATGGCTCTGCCAAATAAAATAAATTTAACCTGGTATGTGTTTTAATAAGGAGCTTTGATTTTTCTAAGTTAAATGTATTATTCGAAGGGATGAAAAATAATTCTATGAACTTTGGTGATTAGTGTTTGTGAAATCACCTAGCATAGCTTGACAATTATGACATAGTGTTTTTGTGCTACTATGTACTTTGCAAATTAATTTTGAACAATTATTGCACTTTGTAGCAAATTAATCACATAAGTGACAGCGTCCTCTTTTCAAGACGTTTTGGCTTGAAGTAGCAACATTAGACGTCGAGGGTAATGACGCCACGTTAGCTGCTCAGAAACTATCAATTATATCGCGCAAATTTCTGGGGTACTTCAAATACTCAGCTTTTCTGTTTGTGATATGTTCTTTGATTAGTACTACACCAACTGATTTTATGTAGTTCTTTCGCTTCATTCTTTTCTCAGTGTTTGAACCTTTCCACAAGACATAGCCGTTCACGCAAACAATATTTAGAATACCAGCAAATACTATACTTGTCCAACGTCGTGTTCTGCGAGCTACTGAGTAATTGGCGCATTTTTAATCTAAGGCATCCACTCCACCTTTTGTGGAGTTATAAAACTCAATAATCTCCGGTTTCTTTGTACGTTCAATAACACTTTTGTCATGATGTATTGAAGAAATCATTACAACGCTTTGATTTTTTTTGGCAGAAAAGAAGATAGTGTAATTTTAGCTGTAAATCCAATAACACAAGATCCTGGTTCTCTATGCTTATGTGGTTTGAATGCGGTGGGGATTTCAAGTTTGTTTTTTTGTAAAGTCCCAACGTACGTCAAATTTTTTTCGAGTAATGCATCAACCAACTCCACCGACGAAAACCAGTTATCTGCTGTTATGTTCCAGTTTGATTAAAAAATCGGGGAAGCCAACTGTAGTACGTACTACAGTTAAAATTTCTAGATAACAGTAGGAACTTATAAGAGGGCAACCATCTTTTCAGATGGTTGCCCTCTTATACGTTCCTACTGTTTACCTGTATATATGAAAGCGTTATATAAATAATGAGTCTTAGCATCACACATACATAATATTTTGATGCCGTATTGTAGGCTTTTATTTCATGTACACTCTGAAAAGGCATCGGCCTCGGAATGGATACAACATTTCGTCAATAGTATATTCTTAACAACAGTAATTTTTTTGGCAGTTTTCTATAAACTTATCAAATATTTCAGAAATTAGTGCTGCGCGATTCACAGCCTTTCGCTCCTCTCTCAATGCAATATCATCAAACCGAAGATTTAACAAAATAAACAAAAATCTTTTCAAAGACATGGTACCTCTAAAATATCACGACCTGTTCCGTCTGTAGCCACAAATATTCTACGTCTTCATGTCCTGATTTGAACATTCCTGTCAACAGTAAAATACCTATAAAAACTTTCATCTCTGTAACAGATACGTGGTTCGTCCAATATGCAACCGCAGTAGTCTTTTCCGATTTCTCGGCAATCTTCTCGTTGGTGTAGTTGGTTATAATTTGTATAATGTTATTATCAACTAGCAATTCAAACGATTCCTTGGTAGTGATATTACTTTTAGATGCAGCGGGACCAATCAAACCAGGTCTTTGCCTTATTATATTATGCTGACGAGTACGTGAAGGTGCTGGTGGATATTTAGACCACTTGTAATTATTTTTTCCGTAGTAGCTGGATTGACTAGGTCCTCCAACATTTTCATCTTCACTCTCTGAGGAAGACGCTTGAGTATGAGAATCCACGTCGCCATCATCGTCAGAATCAAGGGTTACTGGATCTTCACAATAATTTAAAATTTCACTATCACTACATTCGTCATCTGGTCTGGTTGCAATCACTGATTCGGAATCAAAATCTTTGTTTACGATCTCTCCTATTGTTTTATCACTTAAAGGCCGCGACATCTTGATTAAATAACTGTAAAAAAGAAGAAACAAATAAAAATTATAATGTCAAAAACTAACGTAACTGGTCGTGGGGGCCGCGCAGACCCCAACACCGTGCATACCTGCGTCCTGATAAGAGATGCAGCGCCCAACGTCCGGCACCCGCCGCGAATAGCGACGTAATGAGAATATTTAAAATGGCGGCTGCCACGATGTTTAGCTTGTTAGGAAATATAGAAAATGTTATGCGTGGGGGCCGCACGGCCCCCACGATACCAGTTAAGGGTTAAATATATACAAAAAACTCCAAGTAATAGACATGAAAATGAGACTGCAATGATGTATAATTCAGTTTCTCTCATATATTCAGGTAGGAAATTTATCATAAAAGTGAATGGTCAGTTTTAGGCTTTCTTGCACAATTTGTCTACAACATTAAGCAATATAATTATGGTGTATAACATGAATCACAGAGGCTAGAAGTTATAGTTCAACCTATATCGTAAATTTAGTTAGGAACTTGTGTCAGAAAAATAAATGGTCTCTTACGCTCTTTTCCACAATCTATCTACAACATCAATGATCAAATCATGATATCCAAGATGGATTTTTCTTGTGCAGTTGATGTAATTTTTTGAAAAAAATTGTTCTTTTAAAGGTCACCAACAGTAATTTAAAATTGTGAACCATACATGTCTAGTATAATTATTATTCGTGCTTGTGTATGAAGTTATATACTATCCTGATACAAACGAATATTAGAGATACAAAAGTTACTATACTTTTTACTTATTTGAGTCGCTTTCACGTCTTATTTACTAAACCGATCTACTAAAATTTTAGTTTACATAGCTTGTATTATGTTGATAATAATAAGATATTTTGATCCTAAAACAGAATTTTGCCACGCTACTGAAGCTATGGTTCAACACTAGTATTCTTGACTTTGATTAAATACACGCTTAATAAATATAAAGCTTTAAAAAGCACTGTTATATCTTTTAAGTTACCATTACATTAGTTTCCTTCAAAAAAATTAAATTAGAGTTGTAAAAAATAAAAAATTAGTGTGAAAAAAAAATATAAATTTGAGTTGCATTCTAACGTACTCGTTTTTGTTCAAATATTCATTCAGTAGCATAATTTAATTGTTTTGATTTTGCATTTGATTTTATTGGGTTTGGGTATTTTTTTAGGTTTTGCATTTGAATAGTTTCATTAAAAATAGTAAATATATTTATTAAAAAATATACCTGTTTAAATTTTTCTTTCGACTAAAGCGATTAAGATATTTTTTCAAAAATATTTAAAACACGTCTCCCCCAATATTGTTTGCTTCAATTTGATCAATCCCTGGTAGCATACAGATGACTATATGTTCTTACTGCATTTTAAAGGAAATAAACAAAGGCGTGTAACTACCACGAGAGTTAGAAGTGAATTTTTTTGTATATGCAATAAATATTAAAGTAATAATGTAACAGAAAAAATTAATTCTTTGATAAAATTTAAATAATTTTACTGAAGCGTTCATGACGCGCTGATATTAACGAAAACTTTTAGACTAATTACCTCAATATTACTAAAATGTAAAGGTCGATATACCTTTAATCTTTGCAGTAAGTAAAAATATCTGTATTAAAATTATTCTGCCATCCTGAAAATAAAAAAAATACCGTGATTGTTATATTTTTAGTTCTTTTACGTTATTATTAGTTCGTTTCACGCCAAAACATTATCTTCCGTGATTTCACAAGTTTAGTATTACATGAACTTCACACGTTATTTTTAATTATATTAATTAATTTTTATAAATAAGTTCACTTTTTTTAAAGATATAGAAAAAAAAAATTATTTTACAATTATAAAAAACCTTTTTTTGAAACGGTGTGACATTTTATCCAACAAACATCAAATATTTGGCATAAAATATGTATGCAATATAGTAAATTCGTTTGGCAAATTTTTTCACATTTAACTAGACTGAACCCAGAATTTTCTGAGAAAGAATAATGTCAAGATGAAACCTTTATACCCAATGAAATTATATGGAGAGTGATACGTTAATGATGGAACAAGTCGAGGATTCAGTTCCCGCACTCGACTCCTTACTTCATCATCACTACTTTTGTTCTAAAGATGGCTATATAATATGAATAAATATACCAATCCACGATAAAATAATTTATAAAACACATCTTCACTACTGAAAGCAAAATTTCCGTATGAATTAACTGTTTTTTATAAGGAAAACAAAGACATTACTACCTCATTTGGCAATTCTACTGAATTTATTTTTGTATGAAGTAATATGACAGGAAATTGTTAACTTAAGGTGTTCATAACAAGATAAGTGGCCTCAAAAATTGTTGTGTACTTTATATCTGGGAAAATTAGGTTTACCGATTTTAATATGTTACTTCTTTTTGAACTAGTTTCAAATAATTTCGTATAATATAGTAAAGTAGTAACAACGTCAAGCTTCGTTGCACATAATGAAAAAAAATACTGGAAGGATTTTAATAAAATTTGGCAATTTTAGACCTTATCTCCTCTATAGTATATCTACCTCTATAGTATATTTTCAGTAATTTTAAATTAAAAGAAAATTGGTATGATTTTTATTTTTATTTTGTTTCGATTTTTATTTCGATATCTGCACTTAGTTGTTTAGTCACTCAATATATTGGCTTTTGTATATTTATCTTTTTTAAATATCTAATAAATTCACACACCAATTTAACATCAATCATAAAATAATTTCTAAGCTCTATGGAAATTGAACTAGCGTTAGCCCAATCAAATGTATCAAGGATTAAAAACAATTATTTGAAAAATGACAATGATTTTTTAGCTGATTGATGAGTGATTAAATTATAGGTACCAGAGCTTCTCAAATGGATATAAGTTAAAAAGTTATGAACTAAGAACTTTTTATTGATTTCAATTTCAGGGCATTGCTATATAAAAAAGGGTGACTTGAAAAAAATTATTAATTTTTTACATCATAGTTCTTGTTCTTGTCCGCGATGGGCCCAAAGTTAATTCCATATCATCAAAGAGGAATCCCCTTCAGTTTCTGAAATTAAAAAACCATAATACTATATCTCGTTTATATATATTATATATAGTGCTGCTAATTTTTTTAGATACTAAACCTTTTTTTGACAGTGCCTGTCGCGCTATAAAACTTTAATGGCATTTATTTTTTTAACTTTAATTTCAGAAGATTCCTCAAGACATTCCAAATCACTAATATTTTAGTTTCAAGAATAACAAATCAATTCCCTTTTTATCTTCAATTTTCCTTTTTAATTTCAAAGTAATTCGATGTAACAAATCTGGCCATCAAACGTGCCGTACTAACCTCATAGCATCTTAAGAACGCTCATAAACATAGAAAATTCCACCAATGAAAGAAGACGGCAATGCAACTGTATTTCCCAGCGCTGAAAACTTTACATTTATTTTCATAGCGTCTTTAAGATCGGTATATTTAAGATGGATAAATTAAGTATTTTGATCTCAGTTTTTGGACATGTGTCTAAAAAGTAATTTAAAAAATTGTGAGCGATAATAGATAGCGTTCTTCATTGCAGTATGTTTATAAAATTTTGAAGCAGATATGGCCTTATTGAGAGGAATGTTAGTTTTTAAATCATGCTTCAATATATGGACATAATAAATTTATTGCCTTTTAACGGCAATATATTAGAGTATATTGTAGAGTCATAGGCACAGTTCACCTCACTAATTCGTACCAATTATTTGTCTTAGCTCTAGAGAACATTTATTTTTTTTTGATTCTGTCCGAAAATGAGAATTGTTACTTCTTGAGGATTAAGAGCATTATAATCACCTTTTTGTTTTCCAGAGGGCTCAGCTTTCAGCACTCTAAATACTTAGCAATTTATTCCACTTACATTATCCACTACGCTCCCAACGAGCAAGTTCTATATCGTCCTCGGATTTTACTGTAGTCCCGTCTACTATTTTGAAAAAATCTTGGCCCCGTAACAGGAGGGATGATTGGAATTTCTAGATGTTCCAAATCCGGAGGCCCTCCAGTTTCAAAATAGCTTTACCAATCTGCGCAACATCCATGATAGCTTCCTTCTTTTAGGCTATCCTGCCTTGGTTGATATTTTATTTAAGCAAGTAATTCCTCCACGACGCAATGTAACCTCCAAAATGGCTGTGAGTATGCGTTCGGTATTTTTCAACAAAGTTTATTTAGTTATTATGAAGTTTATTTAGTTATTATAAAGCTTTTTTAGTTATTTATGCGAATTAGTGAACTGAGCCCATAACTAGATGAAATTATATTTTAAATACAAGTTTAAATGAATAAAAACCAGTTATTTGTCGCAACACTTACAAAGTTTTTCGCCACGACACCTAAGAGAGAAAGTGGTATATAAGTAAGACGAGTTAAGATGTATATTACCTATACCCCTTACATCTTGCACTTATTACATTGCTTATTTCTCAACACACTTATTCCACAAACTCACCCCCACTGACCCTCTCTTGGGTTGATTTTGGTAAAATCGAAAATCGATATTGCGTAAGGAACGACCATATTAATTTCCAAGTTTGTAGGTCTTAAAGGTAAAAATATAGTGCCACCGACTCATTGCACCAACCCTACCAATTAATTCCCTTAAGGATTGATTTCGATAAAATTCGTTGTTAGTGGGTGTCAATATTATTATGTCACATGCAAAATTTTAAATTTGTAGGTCTTATAAATCGAGTGCCACCGGCTTAATACAACAACATACTCACCACCTTAGGGAGTGATTTCGGTAAAATATCTTCTCAATGGATGTTTATGTTAGACAAGGAATATGCATGTCATATTCAAACTTTGTAGGTTTATAGATAAAGAAATTATTCCACTGACTCATCCCATCAATACCCATTCCCACTCACCCCCTTAAGGATTTATTTACGTAAAATCCGTTTTTAGTGGGTTAGGTGTCGCGTAAGAAATATGTATGTCAAATATCATGTCTCTATGTCTTATAAGTGAAAAGATTATGCCAAACATATATTCCATTAACCACCCCCACTTATGGTTTGATTTTGGTAAAATCCATTCTTATTAAGTATCGAAGTTGCATAAGAAACATAAATGCCAATTGAAAAAAAAAGATATCGACTAATTCTATCGACGTGCCCCCATTAACCCCTTTGAGGGTTGACTTCGGTGAAATTTGTTTGCATAAGGAAAATTTTTCCCAAATTTCAAGTTTGTATTTCTTATAAGTCTAGAGATAGTGCTACCGACTTTTTCCGTCATCCCACCATTTAGATGTTGATTTTGGTAAAATCCGGTCGCTTTCCGGGTGCTTATGTCGAGCAAGGCATACACATGTAAAATTTAATAAGTGAGTGGTGACTCTTTTAAATATATATATACATATATATGTATATATATATATATATATATATATATATATATATATATATATATATATATATATATATAACACTTTATTTGTACATAATTTAATTTTAAACTATAAAAAAATAATATAATTTTCATAATTCGAATCAAGTTTGAGTGTATAAAATATTATATAATCCATTTTAACATTTGTGAAATGATGAATTTACTTACGTGCGACAAATATAGATCAGAGATTAGGATCTTTATTATTCCGGACAGGATTCCATGATACAAGATTACACGCGGAATACAACATGGTAAAGGTTGGCGACAATTTTTATATCAATCTAACATATTGAAAATTCCTTTTAGGTGGATTCTTCTACCCAAATATATGTCATGCGAATGAAAGTGTTTAACATTTTAAATTTATTTCAAGAAAAAGCACTCATCTCTTTTACGCTCAAGTACAATACTCAGTAACATGGATAACACTAAAGTCCTTACAGAGTAGACAGACTGAGATGTCTTTCCTTGATTCTGTTTTTGTGCACCTATCTCCATATATACGCCAGTGCATCAGCATTGCAAGGCGTCTTTCCGATAAGCTTGGAACAACCCAACTTTTCGATCTGACTTATAGTTCCACTTACTTGAATTACCGATGGTGCCATTTTATTGTTGCCATCAGGAATACACACAACTGCCAAGTTTCATGATAATAAAACAATTAGTAGCCCAAACACGATTAGGATACCTCGTTCTATTATCGATTTTACTTTGTCAAACTTCCAATTTTATTTTAGTGAATCAGACTGATCATACAATTTTATTGTATTTTCATCTTAACCGCACAAAATGACAAGTATTATTATAATACAAAAATTAGTAGCCAAAACACGGTTAGGACACATTGTTCCGTTATTGATTTCAGTGCGCCTAGTTTCCAATTTCATTTCACTTAATCAATCCGATGGCATAATTTTATTGTATTGTCATCCCAACTACACATGACTGAAAAGTTTCATTATGATGCAACAATTAGTAACCCATACACAATCAGTACATTGTTCTGTTATCCATTTAAGTGTGTCTAAATTCCAGCTTTGCTTCATTAAATTAGTTCGATGGTGCCATTTTATTGTATTGTCATCCTAACTACACACAAACAAACAAAAAAAAAAGATTTCATTTTTAAAAACCACGTTTTCCAAATGGCGGCCATCGAGTCTGACACATCCTTCGAGTTTAGCACGCATGTTTTCAAAAACGCGTCTGCAGAGCGACTGGGGTAACCGAAGTCAGTAACTTCGGCTCGAATATTTTCTTTAAGTTGTGTCACAGTGCTCGGATTTGTTTGGTAAACAACAGATTTTAAGAAACCCCATAAGAAAAAGTCATATGGGCTTAAATCGAGTGACCTAGGTGGCCACGGTACGGTACCGTTTCGGGATATGTTTTTTTTCTGGAAATGACTGCCGCACTGCATTCATGGACACATTAGGAGTGTGAGCTGTGGCCCCGTCCTACTGGAACCATGTGTTTTGGTTGAAGGATGGACTATTCTGTAGTTCTACTCTGAAAAAGTCAAACATCTGGGCATATCTCTCCGAATTCATAGTTACAGTTTGGCCACGTTGATTTTCAAAGAAATAAGGCCCTATGATTGCAGATGCAGACATGGCACACGAGACTGTTACTTTAGGCTTATGTAAAGGCTCTTGATGCATTTGTCTTGGGTTTTGGATATACCAGTAACGAAAGTTCTGCTTATTCACATATCCTCCAATATGAAAGTGAGCTTCGTCACTAAAGAATATGTTGCCCATCCTGATAGCAGCACGAAATCTCAACAACATCACCTCCGCGTAAGTTTTTCTTAATTCAAAGTCAGAATCGTGTAAATCTTGAACAATTTGAATTTTATATGGATGGAACTTGAGCTTTTTTCGCATTATTACCTGTAAAGTTGATTTCGGAATTCCCAATATCGATGAACGTGTACGCAGTGATAAACGGAGATTTTCAACGACAGAAACCTTAACACGCTCGACATTTTCATCCGTGGCTACCAATGGTGTAGGACCTGGTCTGGGCATATTTAATGTTGATCCTGTAGCTCTGAACCTTGCTACCCATGACTGAATGAGGTTGATTGATGGTCCATCACGTAATCGACGAATACTGTAACGATTATTAAATCGACGGCGTGCTACAGACAGCGAAAATCCACTCGAAATGTACGCCTCGACGGCAAAAGCGCGGTGCTCTCCACTCCACTGTTCCATGGCTGCTAAAACATCCGCACCGCTTGCGCTTCTAACGACGCCCCCTGCCCCCCTCTTATGTGTTGCGTTCAGAAACTATGTTTGTCCAAACTTTGAAATCTGCCACTGGACAACCTGTATATTCGAAATCACTATCTTTTATGATAATATTATTTTGAAAGTAGCCTAAAATATAAAAGAATGAAATGAAATACTTTGATTATATATATGAGATGATAGAAATTAGAGCTGTGCATAAGTGTACTTAAATTTTTAGTTTAAAATGACATTTTAAAATTATAATTAATGTCCTTTTTTGCCATACTTAGTTTACTCAAATGGTATTTAATGTAGACTAACCAGTTTGTCTTATGTATCTGATAGATCGCTATGTAAACATATTGTAGAGAACTATAGTATTGAATTGATTCCCTGAACTGTGATAATAACGAGGATTTAGTCGGATTCCGGATGTAAGTTTTCGTAATAACTTATTGTAAGATTAACATTAATTTTTACGAGTAACTTGGATCAGTGTTACTCATTTTGTGTTTGAAAATTTTTTTTATAGAAAGTATAAAATATTATGAAGCATGTTAAAAAATTTCAAATATTTTGAAAATTGGAGCCTGGAAGAAGACATTTTTTAACAATGTAAAAAAAAAACTTTTTTATATCATAGTACATAAAGTCCTTTATCAAGTGAAAACTTTATATTTTTATCTTATATTAAATTATAATAGAGGTATTTATTATATATTCAAGAAATAGGAATAGGAAAATCTGAAACTTTATAATAAATATACGGATAACACGACGCTAGTAACGTTCATTGCAAAATATTTTCGTTTTATTTTCAGAAAATTTTTTTAATGATTTTCAAATTACTATAAAAAAGACCACTATCAAAAATGTCAAGAAATTATGTAATTGACTTTTTAATCACCTTTCTATAATATCTCTCATGTTTCCATTTTAACAATTTGCAATTATGCAAAATTTTTGAATCGACATATTCTAAAAGTAATTAAATTCTTGTTTTTAAGATATATCTAATTCTGCATGTTAAAAACTTTAACTATTTCAAATTCAATTAATCTTTCGTGGCACATCGGTTAATGAACTTCTGAGCGATTATTTTAAATATATAAATAACCTATATAAAACAGAGTTTTATAATAAGTGTTTCGTTTCATAGTTATTACTGATTAAAATTTTAAAAATATTTAACTCTTCAAATATTTTTGGTGCTTTGGCTGAAGGTATTCAAATCATCCATGATTCTACGCAGATACATCATAAACATAACGATAAGTTTTATTGAAATTAAAATATTAATAAAACGTATAAGAACATATACATATATTCTTTTTGCTTTTTATTCATTCTATCAATGCATAAATAGACATTTTTCACCGACTTTTAAATGATTTTCGTTTTCCATCCACTATTTTTTTAAATTCAATTAAATTAATTTTATACCAAAATAATCCACTCTGATCTTCATTACTTTACAACTAGTTTTTCAGGGGTACCATCATTTGAAGGACAATTTAATCCAAACATTTATTATATAACTTTTAATTACATAAAAACCGAATTTATACAAAATGTGTCATATTGAATTTACGTCATATTGAATTGAAATTAAGTGCTTTCTTTTGCCATATTAATGAACGAAAGTAACAGTTATTGGTTCGAATGGAACTTTGTATATTTTACTCTGCAATATAAATATTGAACTAAATTAGAAATGAAAAGAAAAGCATATAATATACACAGCGAAATAAACACGTATTTTCTGCAAAAAACCGAGCTTCTTTCTTTTTTTTTTCTTTTTCCGCGCAATCATATCTATATTTAATAGATAATACGCCTTCAGACTTTTTAATAATCCAACGACAAAGCAGAATGGGACAAGGAAAAAGAATGGTTTTAAATTATTCATTCCATTTGAACCAAAAGCAGAAAAAGAATTTTTTTCGACTTGAATATCGCGGAAATTTTATGTCCTTACGTCCACATATTTATTGCTCTTAAACAATTCAAAAACAAAAGAAATTTTTCAATAAAAATGGTAAGAAAAAATAAAAAAAATTTTTAAATAAAACTGGTATTTTCAAATAAAAAAAGATATATAAATTTTTAAATTTTATTGATGTATGATCAGTTCTTTCCTTTAAACTCGAAATTAAATATATATTGGAAATCGTTTAAAGTAATGGAGATTGCAATGACCAAAGAAAAGAGGTATAGGTACAAAAATTGTTTCAAATGCAAATTTTTCAAAACTTAGTTCTGAAAGAAAATTTGATTATAAAATAAAATTTGTTCAATTCAAAGTGAAAATGAGTTCGGGACTTTCATAGAAAAAGGTTTTTGATAATTCAAGAAAACTTCAAGGCATAAAAAACGACGTGTATATGTAAATATATTTACATATACATATATATATACACATACACACACACACATATATATATATATATATATATATATATATATATATATATATATATATATCTATATATATATATATATATTGATAAAAAGAGTTATGTGTAATATTTTTTTTCACTCAATCGAAGAAAGGACGTGTTTTACGCTTTATTTCAACGAAAATTTATTCCTTTACAGCCAACGAATACGTCTTTCTTTGCTCGACATTTATTCCCGGACCCCGTGTATATTTGGAAAGAATTTTTTGCAAAACACAAAAAAAGGAGAAATATAAAACTATTCAAGAGAGTTTACAGTTCCCCCATTACATCATCGAAAGTTTTTTAAACCAGCTGACTTAAAAAAATGTTAGTCGCATTTGCCTTAACCTGAGCATTTCACGACAGTATGAATATAATTAGAATGAATAAAATAGATCCCTATTATTCACTCCAAAATTCAAAGGAACTGCTGTCAGTTTCCGTAGTGTAGCGGTTATCACGTGTGCTTCACACGCACAAGGTCCCCGGTTCGATCCCGGGCGGAAACAGAATTTTTTGTCATTATGTGTTTTTAATTTTGGCATGATTTGTTTCACCTTCATAATTTCATTTTCAGATGTATTTAAATAAAGGTCATTCAAGAAGACTGATCATAAAACAATTTTAAAATAATTAGCTTAAGATGTCAATTTCAAAAAAGACGTCTCTGATGACAAAAAAATAACTATATTGTTCAAGAAACAGCATGATTTTAAATATGAATAGACGTCCCTTCGCTCTTGATCAAAATATTTACATTTAAAGATATTTTTATTAAGTTCATATTGCTAAAAATAGTTTTTTTTGAAACTATAGTTTTTTGTTTCAATACAAAATTGACGTTATGTATAATGAGAACAGTTAAACTTAAAATGCAGAGAAATTTTATGTGTGACAATGAGGTTAAAATTATTTTATTCATGTTCGCGTAAAATATCCGTTTTATCTATAAGGTCACCATAACACGGGACTGCTGTTAGCTTGGAGGAATCAAGCTCTTTTATTCGGAGAGTCTTGTCAAAAAAAATCAATAAAATTATCGCCAAAAAAATTCCGTTTGAGAATATTTACTTAAGTGACTCCTCAGCCCTCTTAAAGATGTACAGCTAAGAGAAAATTAATTTAATGGACTTATAATTGTTATTAACTCTTACTAAAATTATTAGCATTTTTTTAAAAAAAATGGTGTTTACCAAATCTATCATTTGACGCAAAGTTGAAATACAGATATAAGGGTAATTTGAAGCTCATAAACTTTTAAAAAAAATGTTGACTGTTAATTTTTGACATGAACGATATACTTATATATACAGAAATATTCATACAAGTTAACAGTGACTTCGATAGAAATATGGATTCGTACTAGCAATTTAACTGATGCGAAGTTTACAGGTCATTAAATGTTATCTCCACGTCACTATAACTGTAAATTCTTAATGTTATTCTTAATTTCTTACTGTAATATTGACCTTTAAACAGAAACATAGGTGTTAATTGAAACTTTTTCCCGCTGGGAGCCATATATCTTCCTTAATCATTATCTGCCTTTTTGTGACATTCATTTGATCAGATCGTCGTATTCCATATTTAATTTTAATTATTATTCGAATGATGTTGATAACAATTGTATGGTAGTTGCGAAAAAAGTTAATATTTTGTAAATGTGTACATATGTTAATTTAAAATATATCTAAGATCTTTTTTTAAAAGTATCTACTTAGCTAGAAATTTTGATATAGGAATAAGTACATATACAAAAACAAAAATAAAGTATACAAAAAAACACAGATTTGATATATAATTAAATATCTTATGTGCATATATAATTAAAGTCTGAATATGTGAACCATTTAAATTTGAATTTTTATATTATGTTTAAAAAATAAGGAACACAAAAGTAGCATTGTAAATTTGTGTATCATTTATACCAACGTGTCGCAATTATAATAATTTCAGTCCCCACAACGTACGCATTACTTTGTTCAAGTAGTTGACTAAGTACACTAGGGTTGTAAATTACTCATATGGGTCGTAATTGTTCTCATAAAGCGTACACTTACTTAAATTTTGGTTATTCAACGTAGAGTGGACCAACTTAATTACTGTTAACTCGTAGCATTATGGTGTCATGAATGGATATACCAGTTATGTTAGATTAAAGAACAGTTAATTAAAACTTTGTGTAATTCCTTCATTATCATTATGCCCTTGTACTTGTTAATAAAAAGTGTCTTTTGAACTGAGTTCTAAAATACACTTCCTGTACAAATAAGAATTAACGATTTTCTTACATAACTACTTTGTTTGTTTCATTTGGTTTATTTGTAATATGCCAGAATTTAAAATTTAATTATGAATTTTAATTATGACGTTGGCAATATTTTTATTAATAAATAAGAATTGAGTATTAACACAATATTGTTTTGAAATTATTACTGAAAGTAGCTTAATAAAAAACTTAACACACAGGGTTGCCATAAGGCGAATAACGAACAGATATCAATCCCCTAACGAAGAGAAATAATTATTGAAGTATTTTTTAGAAATAGAATAAAGGAATTTTGAATAAATTTTGTAAGTTTAACTAAAACTTACCGCAATAATAAGTTTGCGTTATATTTATTATAAAAAAAATGTTTTTAAGAGTCCCTTTACGACAGCGAAAATAGCACCATATCACAAGCGATAATCTCTTGAGAAAATACTGTTCAACAAAGTAAACGATAAAGGAAAAAAATACAAAAGCAAGGTCATAAAGTCATACATATTACACGTCTGCTATGTAAAATTTATTTTTGGTAATATTACTTAACAGTTTAATAAGGAGCTACTAAAGAAATCAAATTTGAAGTGTACAAAATGAAGCAGGATAATATCATAGTTACGGTGGAAATTTTAATAAATGAAAAAAAAGAAGTTTTAATGTAACTTTTTACATTGAGTTCATATTTATGATCGTTATTTTGTTAAAGTGGTATCGTAAATTTTTAGGTAGAGTATTGCCAACCAGTCGTTTTTTCAACGAGTTTAAATGTTTGAATGCATTTGTGTAATTGAGAATATGTATGATAAAAAAGAATATTTATTATTTATAAATGGCATTTTTTATTTCAATGAGGGGTTGTGCGGTTAATGAAACAGGTATATTCATATACTGACCACATGATATAGAGTTGAAGTAAGAATATTTGAAAAAAGAGAAATTATGTATCACTTTAAACAGAAACACCGATAATTACAGTAGTTATTATTAATAAAAATGCATATAACTCTTTAAAAAATGTAATTATTTTTTGTGACTAAAAATTCAAATATTTTTTTTTAACACAAGTCTTAAAAAGGAGTTCATACGTCTTATTTTGGATATAATATTAAAAATATGTTAAATTTTGAACGTTATTATAACTAAAAGGAAAACATAACAACTGATAATAACAGCATTCATATAGGATACATCCACGTTAAAAGCATTAAGAGAGTTCAGGCATTTCGATTGGATTCTATAAAATTTCAAGACAAATAAGAAATTGTGGATAAAAGAAATTAACCTAAACTATACGTACCAAAATAGTAAGACAATTTGTCAAAAACTGGAAAATTACAAGACCTTACACCATCCAAATTTAAAGTGTAAACAATTATTTATTATTTACTAGTAACTATAATGCAATTTGTGGAGCAATGGATGCAAAGGTCCCAGAAAAGAAGACTAAATTAAATATCACCTGGATATTTCGATCTTTCGTCAAAAACAGTGTTAAAATTTACGAATACCGTTGCAAAAAATACAGAGGTTGGTCTCGAATGGAAAAGAATAGTATTGATGTCAGAGTTATTTACACTTACCTAGATCACGAAATAACTGTCGCAGAGAGAAACAGATAGGACCAGTGAAGCAGACAGTACTCTAATGATAATTTATTCAGTTCCAAAGCTTAATGAAAGATATTGAAACTTAAGTGTGTACGCCCATAACATAATTCATTTCATATCTTATGAACGGCTTTGAAATCAGACAAATGACTTATTGTGCCCGGGGGATCCATTTGCCTCATGTCAATGATATATAACTCCCCGAGGCATTTTAAAAACGAATTTATTATTACGTTAATATATTTACAAAGCTCCCTTTTTTAATGTATTTAATTTAATACATTTCCTTAAGAAATGCTATTTACTTAAATACAACAAATTACTTTTTTTTCAAATTATCTAATGATTTATCTATGTAGAACAAGTAAATAGAAATAAAATAAGTACCCAGTTATTTTTTTTAATTTTCTCTGAGGCTTCTTATATTTCTTTTCTAGACTGCAAAATCATTTGCCACCGTGGTGTAAGTTCGTGTGTCGAGAAATGGAACCGTTACAAAAATTGAAATACATCATTAGTGGGGAGATCGAACGATGTTCCACCTCCAATGTCAATAAATACAAAACTGGCAACATACTCCAACTTGCTTCAGTTTTCGGTATATTGTTAGTTGTAATAAAAAGTACACATATATTTATGTACTTATAGTATTTATATAATTATACCTAATGTTTTCCTTAACATCTGGGTGATACTTGGACGCTTCAGTAAAATTATATTTATATTTTACTAATGAAATTCCTTCCTATTCCATAATTATAATAATATTTCATATTTTTCTATCAGAATGATAATACAAAAAAACTGTCACTTTGAACTCAAGTTGCGATCACGCATTATTCTTTTAATTGAGTTTCACTTATTTCTCCTTAAAATTCAGTAAACATTTACAGTCAACTAATAACCTAATAATGTGGTATCGGTAATTATACAAATCCAAACAAATAATTTGGGAATTAAATCTATTTAAAATGTTTTTGAAAAATATCATAATTATTGCAGTGGAAACAAATTATGAAGCAACCGTTACTTTAAATAATTAAGTTGATGACCCAACAAAATCGAATGCAAAACTCTGCTAATACATTATTATTTCAAAAAAATTAATTACCTTCCGTTTGAACCATGATTAAAATTTTCTAAATGTATTCAACGTTTCTAAGATTAAATAGTATAACAGTTATGAAAAAAACATAATTTTTTTTTAAAGCATTTCAATTTTCGTATTTGTGACATTTATTTGGATCACCATAATGTGTATCTTAATACTAAAAAGATATGCGCCACTATTTTAAGTGAATTGACTATATTGATAACGTTTCCATGAACATATTCCTCAAAAAATTACATCGCCGACACATGGCATCGTCTATTATATTAAAATAATTTTATATTCGATTTGAACATCGCAAGTCGATCATTCGTATTGGGAACAGAGGTGCGAAACGATATAAAGATGAAAATTTACTCTTCTGTTAAAAGTACCAAACTAAAGCTGTGATTGAAAACTACCACACTGAAGCAAAAATATATTGCATATTATTTAAAATAATTTTAATCTGTTACCAATAATATTTATTCTGGTACTACTAAAAGTTTATTCATAAATATGTAAGTTTAGGTTAAGCTTTTATTACTAAAAAATTATTAGAGCTTTTCCATTTATTTATATTTACAAACAACCATTTTAAATTACCAAAATCATAATGAAATAAACCAAATTAGGATAAATGGAGAAATAGAAAATAAATACAATAATGACAAAAAAATTAAAACATGACAAGATCGACCATAATTACCACTCAACCACAATCTAAATATTTTGACGAAATAATGAAATTAAGTACTTAAGATAATAGTAAAAGCAATGAGCAACTTTTTTCTGAAATTGATGTGGCATGAAGAATCTCAATTAACCAAACATTCTTGTCATTGAAACACCTATTGAAGATAAAACTTAAAAACGATTTCGAGCAATAGGATTTATTGAAATAAACAACACATACAAGATAAGTTTTTGAACATATACGCAGATAATATATTTCTATTAACAAAGCAAGCATATATATTCAATTAGTGTATAAGCCGAATTCCACGTTTTCTTAAAAATATGTTTTATTTTATAAGATCCGTGAGCAGTTAAAGCTATCGTTACCAAGTCTACAAGAACCTAATAAGGCTATATATATGCTGATTACGTACCCACTTATGCCATGTGCCATCTATACCATTTCGACGCAAGGAACATGTCCAGCATGCCTAATATTAGTGGTATCTTTTAATCTTTGTATTATCTCAATTTCTTTAAGAATATCTAGGAAATTTAATAACGCAAGAAATATTTCATTTAAAGTTCAATATCGTGTTTATGTTCAACGGTGGGATTAAATATACTTTATATACTGGGACTTATATACCACACGGGATATTTTTTTAATGTTTCGAAATTAACAAACCCTATAATTTTATCAAAGTAAGTATCGTTCTAAACCAGAATTTCCTTTTTTCAAGGTCGACGGAATAATTTCATGGCAAATATTTTTACTGAAAAATTAGCAATTTTGATGTTTATTTCAGTTTGATTTGCTTAATAACATTATTACTCTATAACCTATTTTATGGCTAAGATCAAATTCTCGTATATAGTTTTTTCCATAACATGATAGGTTTTTTTTCATAACAGGATTTTTCCATAAATTCTCCTACTTAGTTTTTTTTCATAAGTGAGAACTCAACGTAGAGATCAAATTATAATAAACTACATTGCTAAAACATAACTTTATTCGAACTTTGCATGTTTTGCAAAAGCTTACGTGTATGCAGACATTGGGGAAAGAAAAATTAATTTAAAAATGATCAAAATCTTAGCTGAAATGGTCTAGCATCAAAACGAACGTCAAATGATTGTCATATACTCTTCATGTAACAGTATAAGTTTGTATGGTAAATATCTTAAGATCAAACATCTGACATATTTTCACTGGCACTAAACCATTTTGGCTCCAAATACGTGCATAACATTTGTATGAGTACGTTCATAACTGAAATATTTTACATAATAGAAATAATGGCATTCTATCCATTAATACAAATTTATTAAATTATTTCAAGTATAGAATGTCTATCAATTTATCTTTGCGAAACAACTCTTTTCAAAGCGTCGAAGCAGCAAGAAAAGGTAAAGCAAAAACACAACTTAAAAGGAAATACAGGAAGTAAACTCATTTGCAAAAGGGAACAAAAGATAAATTTGCGGCTTTCCTTTTAATTATTGCGGTCTCTCTTGGCAGTAGAACAAGTGTCCATCATTATTCCACTTAGCTACTGCCAGCCCAATTGGTGAAATCAATTTCATTACTTACAAAAGAATAAATATTTTCTAAAGCTTTCTTAGCTCTTCGTTTCTTTAATTAAATATAATTTTATTGCTTTGGTGATTGGTTAAAAAAAAAACCTGATGTCAATTTTGTATAATATAGACAACATTGTTCAAATGACATAATTTAACAGTTCTTTATTTAATCATATTTACATTTTGCATAAATTAATTATAGGAACTATCGTTGACAATTTGTATACATGTTGAAATGTGTTTCAATATTTGATTTAAAATTATTGCTGGCAGTGGTACATCTTATCAATGTTAACATTCAATATTCTCTTTTTTTCTATTAGGAAAAAATGTAATTTACAATAAATTTGACCAGTGTCAGTTTCAATTCAGTGTCATAAAATATGTAGTCTTCTTGCGATCAACTAAAGCATGAAACAAACTGTTATTATTAGAGATGTGCATTTTTGTTTGGCAACAAATTTGTGAACAATTTCCTTTGCTAAAAAGTTATTAATATAGAAATTATTTTGAACTAACCCTAGGTAATATTCGTAATAAATATGAACACAAAATACTGAATTGTAACATTTTCAAATATTATTCTCATTCTGTTAAAAGAGTATCGTTGGTCTTATTTAGATTTAACTAAAGTGAATGCGTTATTTGAAAATTAGCAATGTAAATCTGAAAGTATGTATGAAAATGTAATAATAATAATAATCTAAGTTTACTTCGTAAAATTAACATTGCATGTAATTGAAAGGTTCGTTCATTTATTTATAATATTAAATCTGCGTGCAATATACTCGTATCTAATAAAAAAAAGAAAAATATTTTATTATGCTTCATAACTCTACAATATATTTATTTCTGCAGCGCGGATATAGCATTGCAGTATACGTTAGTACATTAATTAACTATCGCCTTATTATGAGACTTATAGTGATAATTAATTTAGACTTTGAGATTAATTTATTATATCTCAAATATTATATTGATTCATTTTAAAAATGAAAATTAAAAAGAAACAAATATGAACATATTACAAACATTAATTGTTTACTGATGTATAGGTATATTTATTTATTGACTAACACAAAACAATAAATTATATTTATTTACAGAACACTTTTAAATGTTTACTACAAAATTCTTTTTTCAATTGCCGCATATCTTTAATAAGTATTGCAAAAGAAAAGAGATTAAATTTTGTATTAAAAATTTACTTCTATGTGAAATGTCCGATGGGAAAATTCATTTAGAAGCCATACGGAAATGTCAGAGAAAAATAGATGCACGTCGAAGATGTTGCCAGTCGTCTGTCTATTGTTATTGATATTACATAGTTAAACACAGTTATATATCAAAGTGATACTTCACTTAAGTTTCTAAGAATGTCTTACTCTCGTCGTTAAGGTTTTTATAAAAAAAACTTTTCGAAGCAGCGTGTAGCACGTTTCATGCCACGCTTTTTTATGAGTCTCTTTGCGCTATTACGAATTACCTCATTTATTCTGTTGAATGTTAGTCATGAATACTTTCTTCATAAAGTTAGAGCTAGAATCATTATGAAATTATAGATGCATTTATTCGTGATATTCTGGAACTCATTCATGCTAAAATACAAAGTTAAAAATTATTATACTTCACATTGTTGGTTGTTCTTTTATTAAAAATGGTGAAAACTATAATATAAAAACTGACTTTTGATGATCCCATACTTATCGACTTTCTTTTTGTCCAAATTCCTTTTTGGATGTTAAAGTTCTAGGTTTAAGTATAATAATTTAAAAAAATGATCGTAAATTTTTTTTATAAAATTCAATGTATTGTGCATGCTTCTAATTGATGAATGATGTTTAGCATATATATATATATATATATATATATATATATATATATATATATATATATATATATGTATACAGTGTATTTCTAATTAATGAAACGATTATGAAGTTCTAATCTTTCTGGTTATATCACTTTATTACTTTATTACATGAGGTATAGTCGCAACAAATTCCAGGATCGAAATTCGTTTGATGTCTGTTATTATAAATTATGGACTCCAAATAAAAGAGTTAGAAGAATATCATTAAAAAACTATTGGGGTTCTATCACTATTCGGCGAAAGTATACAAAAACTTGAGAGGTGTCAAGGGACACCCGGATGGAACGAAGTTCCTTTCGATTAATTAGTGAAGGAATTGTAATAAAATTTTATTTCTTTTAAGTTATAATAATAATTATTGTTATTATTTTTTATTATTTATTATGTACAAAAAACCTGTATACACTCAACAAAAATAATCGTCGCGACACCACACTGTTCAATGCGAAATAGAAAGACGAAACGAAAATAACTGGCTCGCTTTCTATGAGAGAGAGAGACACAGACAGAGAAACACGCGCACGCCGCACGGCTTGCAGCGCGCCCGCTAGCAACTATAGCAAAAAGTGTCGTTACAACTTCTGGTCTTAATTTCTTTCGTCTAGTTTCGCAACGCGCGATAAGGAACTTCGTTCCAAAAAGTAATAAAAATGCAGTCAGTCATTAAATACAAATATATTTTTATTATTTGGAATGCTGTCATATTCAGGTCGTATATGTAAACTCTAATGCATATGGTGTCAGAATAAAATGAGATAGTTTTTATTCAATATAACTTTTGGAACGAAGTTCCTTATCGCAGTTTGCACACTTGGGGTATGAGACCTAGCCCGAAAAAAGTCTAAGCCTTCGATCGACACATTTGCTATGGTATCAAAGTATAAGATTTCGAATGACATATTTATTACAATATAAGCGTTTACCTTTTTAAAAGCGTGTGTCTATACTTAGGTATATTACTACAGTACTGACGGGCGGCGTCCACATCAGCTGTATTCGTTTAAACGTGTGCGTTTAGCAAGTGCGTGCCATAATACTCATAATCTCTTTTCAATTTTTTAAACTCGTGTTATTGTTTTCAATAAAGAATAAATTGTGTATGTGATTGAGTAGAAGTTGAGGATGGCGATCATGAAGTCAGATAAGTACCAGTGTAAGTATACGTGGATGATTTACTTCAAACTTAAATTTTGGTATAATATTTTATTTGTATCGACAAAAGTTTACACATATATTAACTGACACCATTAATAAATCATGCGATACTATTCATTTATTATGCAAGTTTTGTTTAATTAAAAGGTATTAATCAGATAGCTTCATTGCCATTAAAATACTTTCATATCTTACAATTAACAATGTTTCATTATGCTGAAATACTTTTATTACTGTAGATAATTTATGTATATAAACCTTTTATTTCAATAGCGAATTAACTAAGGCATCGGCGACTGAGACATAATTTATAAGATAAATTAATGCGCAAAGATGTAAATAATAGCGTGATTCCTTCATTAATTTAGTTTAGTTTTTCATTTAGTTACTCTCAAACCTTGTTTACTTATTTCTTAGTACCTGTTATTTAATATACGTAGCATAAGGAAATTCGTTCCAACACACCCGGTTGGATGTCACTCCTCGTTCTTTATACAAAAATTAAAAGTATTTTTACACCTGTTTTCAAAATATATGACTTTACCATTTTTAACTTAATACCCACTTGCACACGCAAGATTTAAAAAATTAGGGTAAGTATAAATGGATTTTGACTTAGGATTTCTTGTTATAAAAAGTAATTTTATCTCAAAAAGGATAGTTATAATTTTTACCAGGCCTAATTGTGATAAAAAATAGATTTTAATAAGTTGGTTATTTAGAACCAACTGTTGGCCGCGGCTTAGCTTATTTTGAATAATCTTGGAATCAAAATGAAATTATTTTTATCTCTATAATATTGCCAATATTTTCTCAAAATCATCCAAATTGGTTGAAGAAAGGAGTCATGAAAATGGAACAAATATATAAAAAGAAAAATTCCTTTCATCCCTTATTATATTAGTTTGAAAAGATATAATAAGAGATAAAAGATTACAAATGTACATGCAAGATATGGTTAATAGGCAAAAGAACATATTTAACAGAGTTATCCCAAATTATATTAGTTTGAATAGATATAATAAGAGATAAAAGATTACAAATGTACATGCAAGATATGGTTAATAGGCAAAAGAACATATTTAACAGAGTTATCCCAAATTATATTAGTTTGAATAGATATAATAAGAGATAAAATATTACAAATGTACATGCAAGATATGGTTAATAGGCAAAAGAACATATTTAACAGAGTTATCCCAAATTATATTAGTTTGAATATATATAATAAGAGATAAAATATTACAAATGTACATGCAAGATATGGTTAATAGGCAAAAGAACATATTTAACAGAGTTATCCCAAATTATATTAGTTTGAATATATATAATAAGAGATAAAATATTACAAATGTACATGCAAGATATGGTTAATAGGCAAAAGAACATATTTACCAGAGTTATCCCAAATTAGGGAATTGAAAAGAGCTCTTCTTACAATTTATTGAGTGGATAGATTTTATAACTCGAAAATTTAACTGTATGTTACAAGCTAATAAATTTTAGAAATTGGGCACAAAATATTGCAATCATATTATGAGTTACTAAAAAAATGTGCTTGTCAGCACTAAAAGCGACTAGAGTTTACTCCTTAAGTTCGATTGTCTTGGAATATTTAGAATAGATAACACTGTATATAAATATAAATATCAATATGATTAAATGTAAATGGAAAATTTTTGAATAAAAAAATGTTGACATAAAATTATTTTCAATATGACAAATTAAAAAGATCAAATTTATACAATAAAATTAAAAACATTTAGTAAAGTCAGAGAAAAAAGTTAACATTAAAAGATACTTTTTAATTTTATGGATAGACAGAAAACAGAAGATACCAAATATTCACACATAATTATTACATCTTGATATAAACAAACGATAGTAAACTATATGTGTTACACTCCGTCATTCCCACTACGCCATAATAAAATGCCAGACAAATATATTGATATCTCACTCTAAAGATGAATAGAAATGTTGCGCGGAGAGGCCACCTAACGGTTACTTTTTAATGTTCTGGACTTCGTACGATCAGAATCTAACCTTTACACTTATTTAACGCTCTAAACGTTGTACACTCTGAACTTCTGATTTCACTCGTCATGAAACTTCATACCGGGCGCTAAATATGAAAATAGATTCTTAAGGAGTAAACTCTAAAAAACTTCACTAAGCTGCTACTACTCTTGTTTGCTAATTAGCAAAACTGATCGCTTTTGACGGTAATACTTTATAATATATGGATGATTGCCATAAACGTTTTTCAATGTAGATACTTACTCTCAGTAAAATTATTTTTTATATGACAAAACTTTTCTTAAGCAACAGAGTTTTCATGTTTCCAAATAGAATTTTCTCACTATGTAGAATCGTAAGAAAATTCCATTTGGAATCGGTTTTTAGAAAGGTATTAATAAATATATGACTTTATAAAACAATTATAACTATTTATTTTAGTACATCAAGTTTATTTCAAATTTACGTCAAGTTTATTTGGATATAGCAATAATTTACATAATCTTAAATCTTGTAGATTCTTAATTCTTTTCGACTACCATTAATATAAATTGTTTTCTGCCATAATTTACCGAATTTTTGTAATAAAATTCATCACGAAGGTAAAATTTTGCGAAAATATTAAAGAAAATCAATTCTTTTACGCAAATAAATAACAAAGTTTATTTCATAAAATGGAAATGTCACGTTTAGTTTCCTTTTACAAGAAAGAAAACTATATTTCAATTACTATATGGTATGAAAACAAAATGCCCGTCACTTTCGTCTGTCTGTTCATGCATGTTAGTCTCAGTAAATAATGAATAACATTTAAATTTATTTTTTACCGTTAGATGGATTTATTACCAGAAAAGGTTTAGGTATAATTTATAAATATCTTTTTTTACTTAACTAATCTATGACCATGAAGCTGCGAGGAAACCAACCTGGCCGGGAGATTTCTCGCGTGCGCTGCGTGAGCCATTAGATATATTTACAAACAATGATTGTATACGTCAATACGTATACGTCATTGCAAGATTGTGTACGTCAAATTGTATTGCAGGAAAGTTGGGAGTATGTGTCTATCTACTAAAGTTTGAATACACTATCCAAAAATAGGTTTTAAAATTGGGCGAGGAAAATTTAAATCTTCAATTCAATTTAAATGAAAACTAGTTTGCATGTAATTTAGGTAAATATTTCAGATTTTAAATTGATTATTTTAAACAAGCAAAACAAACCCGCGCTGCTGCCTTATGTGTTTATAGTTCGATTATCCCCGGGGCATTGAGGTGGGACAGTACAATAGCCTTCATTCGTTTTCATATGGCAAGTTTATCATGTCTAGCTCCTCACGCAATATATTCGTCCTAGTAATTGGGGGAGAGACGGTTAACGTGGTTTTTAAAGAAGTCTAAACTCTATTTAGTTATTTATTTATTTATGTACTTTAATGTAACTAATTGATACATATGGCGGACTAATAACTACGAGAGCAATCTCTTCCAGTCAACCAGAACACCAGCCCATCCACGTTTGACTAGTGGCCGGGAATCAAACCAGGGCTCCCGCGGTGCGCCGCGCAATCAATGACCATATATCTATGACCAACCCAATATACCACGGCGAAATCAATATATTTGTACAAAAAAATCTGTCCATGCGAGCACGCACCAGGACGTCAGTAGTTATGTACTATTTAAGTTGTTATTGTAAGTATATGATTTTCTAGCTTTAAAATTTGTTTTTCTTTGTGCAAAACGCTAATTGATATAAGAATACGTTTGGAATATTTTATTTATAGTATTATATTTTGTGTTAGAGTTATTTTATTTAATAAAGTAAATGTTATATATCCAATATTTTTTACTCGCTCGTTTAAACGTATATTTAAACACATAAAAATTTACAGGCAAATATGCTGTGAAACTTATTTACTCGAAAAGTTGTAAATAAATAACAGAAATATCCCAAAATCAATAAGCTGACCTTGTTAAATATGATAATGTATAAGCAAAGAAATGAAAGTAAAAAATATATACAGACCTTTTCAAAAAATTAAAATTATAATTAAATGTCTCAAAAATAATAAAGCACATAACTCCGGAAGACAAAATTCATCAAATTTTATTTATACCAATAAGGCCAAAATCACTACTACAAAAATACCTATTTCTAATGTTTGCTAATGTATAGACCATGATCTCGTAGTCCCATTGTCGGAAAGAGAAATTTAAATGTAAAAACACGCAGCCCGCTTATCTTTTATCGCCATTCTGATGTTCATTATGATTTTACTGCACGAAAAAAATTCACCAACATTTTCGGTCATAAATTAGGCAGTTTATTTTTGTTTGGTAAAACCATGGGTGCATTTCACCCGCCCTTATTTGAATACTCGTTTTAGGAAATAAATTTTATTCTTTTTAAATACCATTTTGTCACTTTGCAACGAGTTATTCATCTACCTTTTTTTCATGTAAATCCATAAACAATGGTTAAATTTGAATTCACGGAGTGAGCAAATCACTCCTTGAATTCAAATTTAGTTTATTGAATAAATATTCCAACAATAAATAAACGACTTAATAATCCATAGATACACAAATACTGTTTAATTTTTAGTTTATTCATTAGCTAAAAAATCAAAAGTTTGTGTGACATTTAAATATTACTGTTAATATTAATGCAACATAATCGCTAGCAAAATTAAGGTAATATAATAATATCACTTTACTCAAATCAAGATGCTAGTAATGCTTGTTTACTCATACACAAATATAATATCTGTTGACACATATACGCATAAGGCCATTTTACCAAACTCGAGTTGATAATAATACATGTGAAATGAACGTAACACATTCAAAGTTTCTTCTGCGTAAAAATCCAAAGTGCATTTGGCTAATTTAATGATAAATTTGTAAAAATATTCGTGGTTTATTTTTAAACATGTTAGGAACATACATATGAATAAATAGTGTTAATAAAGATATAACAGCGAGTTTACACTTTACAGTTTACAGTCTTGAAATATCATCGAATTCTAATAAGTTTTTCCACAGAATGGCATACTTGGTGATTACGAACACATTAGATATAAAATTAGAATCAGTTGACATTTTTGGGGCTCTAAACGGAAAACGTTATACGAGTAGCGACGTCTAACTGATTTCATAAGTATTTTGTTTTCTTTTCTTACATTCAAAACTCAACTTCAAAAGTAATACGATAGTTATGAATAGAGTTACTGTAATTTGTACTACGCTTGTACCATCCAATACAATTTATCCTACATCAGGCACTACATATATTTGCTCAATTATATCTGTCTGTGCTCGGCATATTAATATATCTTTCGATCTCTTTATATGAAGAGCACTTAATAATGGGTCCGTCTGAAATAAATGAATGGCGGAAGGATTGTTTGAATAATGAAGAAGAAGGATTGAGCCTCGATCCTGGCGAGGGTCACATAGAATTCATTGGTAGCGAAAAATTATAGCAGTTCTGAATCGAGAGAAAATAGTGCTACTTGTCATAATGTTAACTTTGTCACCCTTAAAGAATATATTCATATATGTACATACACGCACACACACACACACACACACACACACACATATATATATATATATATATATATATATATATATATATATCAAATGAAGATACTCTTTTCCTGGCTTTGAAATGTTAAAAAAAGAAGTTATGATCATACCTCTTTGTCTATATATCGTAATAGTTATTTAATGATAATTGTTTCTTCTGGGATTATTAATATTCAATTTATAATAAAATAAAAAAGAATACAGAATTACGGAAAAAATTACCAAATTTCTTACTTTCCTCTACAGTATACATTTTTTATTGAAACTTGGAGAAATATAATTTATTTAAATTAATGAATGTGGAAATCGTTTTGCAGCCTAATTTTTACATTTAGCATGTCTATTTATTTTTACATAATAAAATTTAATCTAATTAAATATGTTTAAAATTAGAAAAAAAATCCATTTTTCCCAACGGCATTTAAGTTCTAAACAAAAATATGTACTTGCCTAGTTACTGTCCCATTTTGGAAAAAGGAGGTCTTATAAAATGGCAGTATTTTAATAATTTCTATAAGTTGCCTCGTTGATGTATAGAAAACTAAGTATTAAAGCTTAAAACCGCTTCTTTTTTTATATTTAAATGTCATCCCTATAAGTGGCGATCGCATGCAAAACCGTCGACACCCATCACTTATTTCGATGTAGATAGTCAATATCCGATATTATTGGGGATAAAATAATCTTCGTATTATATCATTATTTATTTCGTTAATGACAACATTTAAAATTCCATTTTCTAATATAAGCAAAGGAATACAATATGTAAACCTTATAATAATGTATTCGTCAGTAAATTGAAATTCGGTACCAGATAAATTATTCAAGAATAAATTTGACCGTCATTTTTGCAAAGTTAAAAATATTTGATGAAGTTTTAGTTTTACGCAGTTATTTAGGCTGTCACGTAGAGAAAAATTGTAAAATCTTTGTACACAGACACAGGTTGCCTTTTGCAACAGTTAATTTCAATTACTTAGATATAATAAATTTCACAATATCTTATATCGGTGATTCGGATACTTTGGAAAACAGATCTTCGCTATAGTATTTACTAATTCCTAACAATTGGAACTAATGTTTTTACAAGCACCATGTTTATTATAAAATGTTTATTATAACAATTTTAATAAAGTTCGTCTCTGACGTCACATTTTAAATCGCATTTTCACGTTTTTTCTATATAATCTAGGACATGTTGAAGATTTCTTATATCTGTTGACTTTGGATGGCGTGGATCAATAAAATCTGGAAACAAATCATTTCATAAAAAAATAAATAATCTGCTTTCTATATTTTTCTTCCACAGTTCGCCGTCCTATTTAATTATTATCGCCTTGTATAAATTTTCTTTCAAATATGACATCAATATCAAGCTGTCTGCAAAACATTAGGTAAATGTAGCTCGTTACTTTGTAGAAAAAAGTTGTCTTCTGACTCATTCAGTGTCAAATGAATATTTAGTTATAAGTAGATAAGTATTATCGAAAGGTAGCTTTAAGGAAATTAAATTTTATATTAAAAAAAAAATGAAAAACTTAATTTGAAATATAATTTTTGTTTGGAAGGTATAGTTATTTAATATATCTTTTAGTTTTTCTTTTCAATCCTTGTATTTTTAACGCCTACTTGTATCTATAGTTAGTTTTGAATAAACTGGAAATTTAAAAATAAATTTCAATCTTAATTTTCAACGTATACCTATTATATTATTGTTATTTTAAATAATGTTTTTGCTCCAGATAAATACATGATAGTTCGTAAATAAAAACTATAACTTGAACGATTTCTAAGGAATCGATCAAAATGATGTATTTTAATGTGTCCTAGTAAAGACAATCTAAACTATCTTCTCGTGAAAATACAAAAAATATTTATAGTTTCAATAAACTAATACCGATATCTAATAAAAATGGAAATAAGGAAAGCGATTATCAACACGACAATGCAAAATACTATTACAGTTTCATAAAACTAATACTGATATCTAATAAAAGTGGAAATAAGGGAAATGGTATTGATAACGCCACTTTTTCACCAATATCTTACTATATATATTTTGATTTTTACTTATGTGTTTGCATCTATATATTTAGCTACTAGATTTACTAGATGAACATATATATTTAACAAAATTTCACATTATTTTAATATTACACGTATAATATTTTCTGGCTTGCACGGACTGTTGACTAGCATTTTCTTAATTAAACAGATCAATGTTTTGTGGAGCGACCAAAAATCACGCAGTATTTAGGTGTATGTGCAGTTTATAATATATTTACTAATATTATTGATCAATAAATCGGTATTTCTTCAAAAGATTGATTAGACTTTAAAGTCTAATCAATCAGAGAGTTAACTCTGCTTCATTGAAAAAGTAATATATTTAAACAGAGCTCTGGCGTAGTTAAATAATCAGCTTTTTTTGAACATTTAAAACCCTTGTTATATTTATTTTTGCGGAATTTATTAAATTTCAAGTGCCTAATCTATGTCTTACGAAGGAAAAGATAAATAAAATCGTTTTAAACAAAATTTAATTTTCAATAAATATTATTAAATTGTCAGCACCAATTATTACAGAAAATTAATCCAGATTGCGGCTATGAGTTATATTAAATGAAAAACTAAATTGGAGACAGGAAACGAAAACTAAATTACGCTGTAACGAAAACCGGAAATTCAATCGAGCCTTTAATCAATAAACATTAATTTTCGTAAATATTGATGGATCTCGTACAAATCCCTAAATACTATACGCACATCGTTTGACTTAAGTTCACCTTAACGTGCGTAAACTTCTTAGATAAATTTTGCAACATACTCCGTGTTTTCTCTACACCTCTATGATAAATAAATTGTGTCTAAATGTCTATAAATTTGTCGTCTAAATGTCTATTAATCTTGAATTTTTAAACATATTCATTAAACACATCGTTATATTCAAGGATATTAATCTTGTTTGATATGCAATAAGGAAAATTAAAAAAAAACCTTGAGTTGATATTTCGGACGTCATTTTCTATGTGATACGGTTTGGTACTAGTAAAGGATGGAAACTTAAAATATAATTCTAGGCCCACTTATATCATTACTAGTTTTTTCGAATACAATTTATTGGAAAAAAAATAGGTAATTGATTCTTAACAATTATTTAAAAAAAAGTTTAAACAATTTTATTTTTTTTTCCGGAACCATGCTCCGAATCTCGACTGTGTATACATATTTACTCTAAATTGTGTGATTGAATACAATAACCACAAACACAATACCTAATGAAAAAAAAGTTTGAAACAGGGTGTGAAAAGATATTTGTACGTCTTATATAAATAAACAAATTTTTTCGAAATTCGAAATGCATACTGCCTAAATCTTTTTCTACTACAAAAACATAGTTAGATGCAAAATTTGATACATGACGATTTGTCTTCAAATTTTTTTTAGAAATTTATATAAAAACAATTCTTAAATTATGCAGTTGTACCAATTAATGAATCAAATAGGTAAGTAAAAGTTAAGGGTCATCGAATTTATTAATTATTTTGATTAAAATCAATTTACGCTATTTTAAAAAGTACTAGTCTAGTAAGGATATTTCCTTTTTAAGTGGTTTTTTTTTCAATCAGATATTTATGCAATCTTGCAGACAAAGTAGCAGGAATGGTTTCTATTCTTCATCTGCGGTGATCAATCAAGGAAAATCTTGCGTCGGTTTAACTGCTCTTTCTGCAATGTTATTTACAGTTTTCAAGAAAACACTTTTCTCTAAGCTTCCAAATTAACTGTTTTTTCCTTCCACAAAGAAATAGTTTCTTCAAACACTGTTCCTCGATCTTCATGCGTAAAAATAATTTAGACTCTTATTCGATACGAAGTCGTCCAAAGATCAAATTTTTCCCTATTTTCTCTTAAAATTTTAAAAAGAGTTATATCTGGGCGATAAGATATAACTCTTTTTAATATCTGGGTGGTATGGTACTAGATTAAAGAATTTGTGCTTCCAAAACACTTTTCAAAATAAGTTCATAAAGATGATGACGAAATGCAAAATGTAAAAACTCTCTTTCTAGTATTTGTTCTAAGACAGCACAAGCTCCATTAAAATAGCCTATATTGGAAGCCATCGTATCGTAGTATATCATTTGTACCTTGTCACTAATCCAAACTTCAAGTACTTTTGAAGCAGCTAAGGCTTGTTCTTTTCCTAACGAACTTCCTAGTTTTGCTAGAGCGTGAAATTTTTATTTGTTTTTAAAAGAAATAAAAATCGGCTATTTTTATTTCTTTGGACTTCTAAATTCCAGACCTGGTAATAATTTACCATAATTTGTCATAATAGTTCACTATCACGATTTTGAGAATATTATTCTGAAAATCAGTTTTTATAGCCTTTATTTCTACCTTCAGAAATTCTATTCGAACACGTCGAATTGATCATTTATTTTTTTTTAATTTATCACTTGACAATGTCCGAAAAAACTTTAGAATTTTAAAGTTAAAAAAAAAACAACACGATTCTTGAGCTTGACATAACAAAATATCATGGGAGGAAATGTTTCGCATTTTTTCCTTATCCAGCTCGTTCTTCTTCTTCATCCAATTGTTTATCTACTACCGGGAGGCAGCCTGAACGCAGTGGGTCTCCCTGTTGCTGTAAAAATATTTATGCTCTTTTATTTTTCATCCAGTCAAGGACATCGGCGTATGCAATATCAGATAAATTATTTATCTAAATTAATTTTATACCTACTTTTTGTAGATCTTGCCAAACTTGGTAAAAGTCTATAAGTTTTAAAATATGGAATTGATCTTGTCGGCATTCATGCCTTTTCCCAGAAGATAGTACTACGCTCATGAATTACATGTTTGGAATCTCACTTATTGTTAGTTTAACTTGTTGTATATTGAAAAACAAAACTGCTGGAATTTGTCGATTTGAAGGCAATTTTACACCTGTAATCTAATGATGTCTCTTCTTAAATAAATTTTGTTATCACTTCGTAGATCAATTGCTGTACTTTTAAAAGAAAATAATACGTGTAAATAAACTAAGCGGGTTGCGCGACTTATGTGAACATATTCAGAAGCAAGTCGGGCAGGGTTCCGGTTTATAGAAGAATTTTAAGTACTTATTATACCGTAATAAATATGATTTGGATATATTTAGGGTTAATTTGGTAACGAAATTCAAAACAGTAGGAATAATACTACATCACGTGGTTTCATTTAATTGTGAGTAATAAATATAACTAAAGATATGAGTTATTCTTTTTATATTCGAGAAATAATGTACACCCTGTTTTACTTGTAAAATAATTTGTCAGTTTACATTCTATATATTATATAAAATTATTTTACAGTTAGAAATATCGTGAAATTAAAATATAAATTCATAATAATATTATTGCCATATATACGGAAGTTTAATCTGTAATAATTATGATATTAATTTATTTCTGGACGAAATGTAATAATATAAGTCTCTCTCTCTCTCTATACATATATATAAATATATATATATATATATATATATATATATATATATATATATATATATATATATATAGAAACTTACTTGAAAACCAACATATAAACGATGTAATAACCAGAAAGATAAATTGGCGAGGCTTCTGCAGTTATTCTATAAAGAATTATATAAGGTTTACATAATGTGTACAGCTAGCCCCTTATGACACATAAATACAAATACGCATTCAGGCATGCACGCATACAAACACGTATGCCCACATGTATGCACATACGCACGCAGTCACGCACGCTTTCACGAACATACGCACGCATGCTCACGCACACGCACGCACGCAAACACGCACGCACACACGCATGTATGCATACACGCACGCACGCAAGCAGGCACGCACGCACGAGCATACGCACACACGAACACTAATGGTCACCCATATATAAACATATGTTGTCAAGTATATCCAAATAGCATCCTTAAGAATATTAATAATAATTACGAAGTATAGTATATAGGGATACAATGAAACGAGTCACATGTATACTAATATATACACTTGCGCAAATATATGTTTATAACATATTGATTTGAACCTTCGACATTATATAAAGACCCAGCCAGTACCAGTTGTCGTAAACAATCTAAAATAGTGAAATAAACAATTTAGTTAAAAATAAAAAAAAATTAAACAAATTAAATATAATTTTAATATAAACAGAACGTAAACACCATGTGCAATGCTCGTGTTCTCTGACGAGCTCTCCGACGACAAATTCGATCGCTAACGCTCGTCAATCTGACGAGCGCTAGAGATCGAATTTGTTAAAATTACACATTCCAAATTCAAACTATGTTCCAATAAATAAATCGAAAACGTGATCTCTTATCGTATTATGACTGTTATGACATAGGCATAAGAATTAATTTACTATTTGTTGGTAATTAAGAAATAAAAAATTAACCAGTGGTATACCGGAATAAAGTTCCTTTCTCTAGACATTATGTAATAAATAAAAAAAATTATCATGGTAAAACATTGTTAATTTTAAGATATAACAAAATAATAATAACAATGATGTGATTCAGGTAACATTTTAATTAATCAAAACTTGCCTAATACGTGAAGAGTATTGCATGATTTAATTTTGTTATTATTTAAAATATGTGTGAACTTTGCCGTTTGAAATAAAAGATGACATCAAAATTTAAGTTTAAAATAAATCATTCACTTACTGTTTCTTTAACACTGGTACTTACCTGATTGCATCATCACCGTCGTCAGCTTCTACTGAATCACTTTCCTACTTATTTATGATATTGCCTACTTATTTATGAGAATTAGAAGTTTCATTTCTTTGGCATAGCACAAGATTAATTTTGTTCAGTACGCAAATAGTTAACCGAAATAAAATAATAATAAAGTTCTGGAGCGTGTTTATAAATACGGTTGGTGAAATCTCAGTCATTCAAATAATTAAATGCGAAAGAAATTAAATTGAATTATTTTTATTTTAATTATTTAAAAGTTTTAAATAAATTAATTAAATTAAATTTAATTATTTTGAAAATTTAAGTGAAATTAATGAATTATTTAATTTAGTACACCAATCTGAAAAAAGGTTATTTAGTAATGAAATTAAAAGAATATGCTGAAAATTGTTTGTAATTTATTAATTTTAAGTGATTGATAAATGATAAAGTAATAATGAAAATAAAATACAGAAAATTAATTGTAAATTACAATTTTTTAAATGTTTAATAAATTATAAAATAATAATTTATAATGCAAATAAATACATACCGAATAGGAAATGGCTTGGCAGATGATTGGCTTATAATAGAAAGCCAGTAGAAAAAAACATACGCTTGTACTTACAAAACTACTGTTTCTACTGTTTCAGCAAAACTACTGTTTCCTACTGTAGCAAAAGCAACGTGCGAAATCTTATATATATTTCATGCTAGCTCTCATTCACCAAGCGTGTAACGTGCCTTAAGGAACCTGGTTCCAATAACTTTATGTGGAAGTATCGACGTGGCAATATAGATTATATTGCCCTAGCGGATTCTTAATTAAAATACATCATTTTTGAAATTACAAACCAGTTAAAGCTATTTTTGGGGTTAAACCACTGAATTTTGTTAATTGATTTTTGGTTTACGATTGAGAAACACCATCTAGTGACTTTAATATCGAACGGTCAAATAGATATTATAAATGTAACATACGGGTACATAGTTTTTAGAGATCAATTATCTATTTAAATACAGGTGTTGAAAAATACACATAAATATATACACAGTATTATTTATGGAGGAGACGTAACACAAAAACAAGTATTTATAATGAAAAAGCATTCACTTAACATTTTCATATCTAATAATTATTCAGTACGTAATATTCATTCACTTTACACTCTGGCATACAAAAATATGAAAATGAGACGAAATTCTGAATTCCGAGATAATTCAAAGCATTTTAGGCGATATATTTGTACAATTGCTATGTCTTCGCCAAATTGTTATTGAAGCTATCACGTTCACTTAATTGATATCGTCTAAAAATAGAAGGTCAGAAAGTCGTTCATACTTTATATTTGAAAATATAATATAATCAAATAATTTTTCTGTATTTTTTACTCATTTCACTGTCGTCATGAGGAACACTAATTATCTAAAATATTTCACGTTAAAAATTTGGTAGTAATATAATCTAGTCCAAAGTGTATCCACGATTCAAAAAATAAATATGTTATATTTATAATCAAACATTAATTCATTTATATCGTTTATGTATTGACAAATTCAATAGCATAAATATGGACTAAATATGTCTTTTCAAGGGAAAACTCCTAAACTTAATAAAGGTTAACTGTATCGAGGTGTCAGAAAATTAATAAAAAAATAATTTGCTCGAGTACTGCACGCAAAGGAATGTATTGTGTTTATCAGTCCATGTATATATGTGAGTGTGTCAACTCGTTTCTTTGTAGAATCGAAACGGGTAATAGCAAATGAATATATTTAGAATCGTTTTAAAATTTTGGGTGTTCTTAAGCAGTTGACATCACGATCCATTCAATATGAGTGTTGTGATTTGAAACTTTGTCTAATTTGGAGAAATAAAAATTCGAAAAGACATAAAGATCGATGAGTCGATTTCAAAAATATAGAATGTCTCATACAAATATAAACGATATATACAAAAAAAATTAATGCCTTTCTTAGATTTTAATTTTGGGCTATTTGATAATGTTTAAATTAAATATTTGACTTTCAATATTAAATTGACCAACAAATTTCTCATTTTATATATACTCGCAAAAAAACCTTGGAATCACATCGAAAATAAACGATTCACATTAGCGAACCCACGGTTAAAATAATAAAATAGTAACATAGCCGTGTCTGTGAATGGAAAGTTTTTGTTTGAAGTAATGGAATAGGCTATTGAGAAATTTCTTGAACTCAAAACACATTTTATTTTAGAATTGTTTCTTATTTATCTGCCTGTCTTATTTCGAATATCACGCAAAGCTATTTCAGAGATATTAGTGAGGATACACTGAATATATGGCATAAGATAATCGTATTTGAAATATTATTGTAATAATCCTAGGAAGATAAACCTTAAAAAATTAATAATAATGGTTACAAGAAGTTTTTAAACATCACGAAAGGAAATTTTATGACAAGCCCGCTCTCAAATTATAAACATATGTGATAAGCGAAGACGTTATTAGCCAATTTAATTGAAACTAATAAAATTGAATATGCTGGTGTAGTTTCCATCCGTATGATAACGAGGACTGAATGATGTGACCATGTATTTGCTGAAATCTATAGACATACGTAATCATAATAATAATTAAATGTTTGCCATCAAATATATACGAATATTTGTTTGACTAACAAATGAATCTCTAAATATTATTAAATCAAACGACCTAAAATTGAATTTTTCGGAAGCACATATTGTTTTCTTAGAAAAGATCTAATTTATTTTATTTCTATAATTTTTTTCTCTACCAAATGGCTAACGTTAAAAATATTCTTTGTGTCATATATTTTTAATGAAAGCCACTCAAAAATCCCACAACCTCGTTATTTATGAATTGAAGCGGCTCTTTAAAATGCCATAATTTCATTTGCTATCATCAGCCCCAGTTCAGAATAGTTCAAAATAAAGATTTTATGGTGAATCCAATTCCCAGAATCTAATATATAGAAAAGGCATTGCTATTAAAAAAATATTTTCATAAAATCTGATTTGTTATTGGTAAAATTAACTTCAATAATGGTTTTGAGTATGAATAGTGATTATAAATTTAATTTATTATCAGGATATAAATGATATCAAATCACTTTAGGCAATCAACCACCTAGATCGAAAGGGACATCTTCGTAATCCTGAATAATTAATCATTCTTGTAATTTCAGAGAGTTTCACAAACGTTGAAATGCAACGTTGAACGGAAACAAGCAGACTCTAAAAGTAGCGGATTATTGCCTGCAAATTATGTGCCGATTCGCTGCTAAAGTCTTCTTAATTTTTTGTTTAAAGCTTCTTGAAGAGTTTTATAATTAATGAAAGGAAGGACATTGTTTTAATTTTTTTAGTTCCATCATCAAAACGTTATAATGTTGGATAATAAAAATGGTGGTCAGTCCAATTAACGATATACAGTTTTATTTCTGTAATATAAATTTTTTTATAATTAAAACATTTAATCGCAAAGATAAAACATTTATATTCTTCTTTTAAAGAAGTCATTATGAACATTTTCATTGGTCGCAAATATTTAACTGTCAACTAATCGTAAAATTTGAATGCTACATTCACTCTCATAATTGGAAATTTTAGTTAAGAAGTAGTTAAGTTTTTTAAAACGTTTCATAAAAGAGCTGGACGTTAAACCATTGAGAGCGATAAACTTCGTTCGCCTCCTGAAATCGTATCGAAAAGAGGTCAAACATTTGAAAAATAAAATAAGCATTTGCAATATTCTTCTATGCATAAAACATTACTTTGGTAAATAGGTATAATGTGTTTAGACACACATCTCGATTACGGCAGATGTGTCCATGAAGTTTTAATTTTTCATTTTATACGTTTTCCCTTATTAGTAATAAGATATGTATACTATGTTGTGAGGCAGTCTACATGGAAAAAAAAGTTATTAAAATTGTGGCTTCCTAATATAAGATACTCAAGATGCATGCTTAAAGCAAATGTAATAACTCAACTCTTTTTGATCTTAGTCACATGTTCAATTTCTTGTATTTCGTTTCATAAATAATGAGATAATTTAACTTTTATGAACATCGGCATCAAACAAGTTATGTTTTGAAATAATTACTTTATATTGCTATGGTTTTGCTTTCATACTCATTTTCACTTTCTATATAAAGTACATAATAGTATATATAAAGTAACTAGCAATGTTACACTTTCTACATAAAATACATAGAGATGATGTAAATTTATTTGTATTTAATCGTTTCAAAAATATTTAAAGTAGAAGCAGTACTATAAAAATATATTCAATTGTAATGACATGGAGTGGAAATATTTGAAACAACCTTCGGTAGCAGACAGGCCTTAAGAGTGAGAGTCCTAGTTTGGAAATATGTAGTGTTAATGTTGATTCTGATTCATACTGTTGTCAATTATAATGCTAAACTTATATGTTTTCACTAGCAAGGTCAATTCAATTAAAACAAATCAGTTTTCTTAAGTTTATCTTGAAAACCTGAGTAAGCAACGAATATTCCGATAGTTTGGAAGTAATCAACCCTGTTATGTATAATAATTATCCTGTATCATGTGAGAAGAAATGCTAAGTATGTCCTTTAAAATAATTTTTTAACCCACTGATGAAAACATTCCATTGAAACCGACTACGTATTTTTATTACGGAAAAACCAGTAAGTTACAGACGTATCAATTGAGATTTTTCAATTATTCTTCATTTTATATTACGTTATTTGAAAATATTACTTTTATGCTGTACTCATTTTGCATATAACTGCTATGATGGAGCAAACTTATTGCAAATAGATGCATGGGATTTATGCAGAAAAATTATGAAGGATAAATGTTTCATTATTAAGTAAATTTTATTATACTTAAGCTACGTGCGGTTTAAATTTATTTAAGACTTCATGAAGACGAAAAAGTCATAACTTATCATAGACAACCGTCTCATCAAAGCCTTTTTGATTCCACATATTTTTTTAATCAGAACGATTATGACCTTAATCCAGACAGACATTCTTGACTCGTCATATTATATTGAGAATAATTAATTCCACCATCCAGGTATCCATTGTAAAAACATTACACGGTATTTTATAATCCATACATTCCTTGCTCTCATTGCAAAAGGATTATGTTGGTAGTTCTTATTAATTTACAACAGGCGACAAAAAAAACAATTGAAGAATTGGCTTTGGCATGGAATATTTTTTATTCACTTTAAATATTATTATTTTAGATAAAAACTCAAAGATACTAAATAAACCCTGATAATAAAACAGTCTTTACAAGATAACTCCCATTGGATACACTATGAATTACTTGTTTAATAAAATTCACATCAAATATAATTTGAAATCCGCATTCATACCGTTTGTGATCTGTTAAACTTTAAATTAAATATTTTATTCTGAGCGCAAATACTATAATTATACGTAAATATTTTACTGGATAGTCATTGGAATCCTGTAATCCATTGTGATTGCAGGCTGGACGTCTTTGAAAGATAGACAAACGTACGAAAATCGTTATCGCAAAAACAGATACCTTTTTTTATTCTTTTTGCACGGAATGCAAAATGCGAATAAAAATTATAATTAAGAACCACGCATAACCAAACAGGTACTTGGCCTCAACTGCGGAAAAACTTTTACATTTTATTACCTCAGTGCGAAAAAGTTTTTAATAGCACTGTTTTTGTTTCGCGCTCTTGTATTTTACTTGCTTGGTTTTATAAAATTTTAATGACCGATCGATGTGAAGTGCGAAAATAATTATGTGAAAATACTGTGTAGAGCCATATTTGGTATCGCTCCTGCGTTCTTATCTGACTTGTGTAGAGAGTTTGAAAATTATGGCTTCATTTATGTCTTAAAATTTTAATCATCCGTGTATTCATCGAAGCGCCAATAAATTTTTCACGGGTTTCTTTGTATTAAGAGCGACATAAAATATTTCAATAACAGTGCTTGCTTTTATAAAATTCATAGTTAAGTGCATAAGTTAGGAAGAATTGCTCTTTTTTGGGTCGTAGTAGTTATAATATTGCATTACATATTAATTGCGTATTGTGTTATAATAAATAATCACAGAAATTAACTTTCAGTGATATTTAGATATTTAAACTTATACAACTTAAATTTTTGATCTTCATGAAAGGGTCGGAGGGAGAGTCAAAGTTTAGAAATAAGTTATGTTTATTTTTTTAGTAAGTGTTCGATGATAGAATTATTTTAAATTACAATCGAGGTCGGTAATTCATGGAAGGATTAAATCCGACCAAAAATTATTTCTTAAGTACAGGTATTTATCTACTGAAGTATATGCTTGTTATTACTTAATGCTCTTCGTTATCAAATACTATACCTAGCTATTTATAGTTATTGGAAAAAATAATTACTTTAAATAATTAACATAATAACAAATCACTAATATTTTTAAATATTGTCTTGTCTGTCTGACATCTGGCGCACAAACCATTCTGATGTCCCTAACATCAAAATGACTGTGGTTCTAAAATTTAAAAGTAAATTTTTTTATCCTGAAAATATTAATTTCGGCGCTGTTCTTGAATATAACATTGGTAATGTGCATATATAATATAATAAATATGGGTCGGATTAGAGCAACAATGCAGAGAATAGTAATTAATTTTTATCATCGCGAATAGCCATACTAAATTATTCGAAAAATAGGGTTTATAACGTAATATAATATTTAAATATGCGTAATGTAACATATTAGTAAAATGCTAGTTGGAAATTTATGCAGATTTTATAAATATTATCTTAATGAATATCACTGCTATACGAATATTTGATCAAAACCAGATTAGACATCTAGTCGTTTATGACAGACTATATCATCACAAATTCTCATATGAAAGCCTATCTTGGTATGATACCTATTTGAAGAATAAAGCATACGTTGCACAAAGCTGCTTAATGCAGATTCATAATTTAGTTTATTTAGAATATATTATGATTATTTTGCATGCCTGATTCTTTTAAATAATTTTGTTCGGACAATGCAACTTTGGAAGTAAATATGCTTTGTTCGGGTTTATGATTCTGGAATAACGTAGAATACCTAGTAAATTTGGAGTGGTTACTATCGATATTTTTTATAAAATAAACTAAGAAAATTTAGGTTTTGTTCAGGCTTCATTCACATAGGTTTTTTATCAAAATTAGAAAAAATTATTTTCCTCTGTTTTAATAGAAATTATTTGCTCTCTGCTGTCCGATGAATAGTGACATATTTACTTTGCCTTTCGTTCTATGTTTTTATTTTAAATTATTTTTAAATTAACTCGTATCGTCAGTAACTATAGGAATATTTCAATCATTAGAAGACTGCGTATACCATATTTTATTTCATGTCACGTATTCAACGTCGTCGCGTATTCAATTTGCGCGTTCCGTGACGCATTTTTCATTTTCTACGTTACTGACACTGTCTACTACCGAATAATTGTTGATGGAGAATTTTTTTATAAAAGTATGCCAGTTTTCTCATTTTGTGAACTTTTCTTGTAAAGCCGTATTCATTTCGAAGCAAACGTTATTGGACAATTATCTATAACGAAACTTCATGGCATATTAACCCTACTAATGGTCCATGGTCAGCGATGTATGTAATCATGATGGCCTTTTTTCAAAAACATTCATAATTTTTTTAATATGGAGGTTATTCAGAGACGAAAAAGCTGATAAATTATTGATATAAACATTTCTAAAATTGTGATATCTATTAACATTTTTGTACCTTTTTTCGAAACAATTTTTTTAGTAGCATTTTCTTTTTCAATGTTGTGCTATGTCTTTTTTAAAATTAGACTTGAAATGTTGCTACGCTATCAAATAGATTCCTGGACTAGTTACCTTGCTCTCTTTTTGCTTATTCCTATATTTAGCCCGTAATTTATCAATATTGTAATTCAGCATCTGCTTAATTTGATGTCTTTTGAAAATCTTTGGCACAGAAAAACACAGAGCATTTTAAATGCTGTATTTTCTGCTACTTTAAAATATTTAAAAATATTTTTCAAAATTAAGTATTAATATTCCTCCCGAACAAGTGATTCTTCTAGATATCATATATTATCGTTGTCAATTAATTTTTTTTTATTAACATTGATACTGGATAATTATTAGTGATTTAAATATTATTGAACAAATCATTGATTTCAGAACATCCGTTATATATTTTATGAAGAAGCAGCCGATGATCAGTTGACTATGGCATAGTTTAATATCACATTTGCATATTTGGAATCAACTCATTGAGAAAAAGACAACATTTTTGTATGATTTGCCTTTAGGATGCGGTCACCCAGAATCCTTAGCCGTATTTTAGATATCGTCTTTTGTGATTCATATAAGTGAATAAATTATTCAGTAAATATAGGTCTTGGCGAGGTTAAAGCAAAAAATGTCGGAGTTTGAATTTGCAAGTCAGTTATTATATATATAAGTTTCTTTGTTATAATGGGTTTATATAATATGTATATATATATATATATATATATATATATATATATATATGTATATAATTCTCATATAATCCATTGCAACAATCAAAATAATATAATTTAATTGCAAATTGAAACAACTTCAAAAGGATATTTGTCATAAAAGCAAATGGATCATGATAGCCTGTATCATTGTAATAAAGACAGATATAAAACTGCAAGTACTTATCCAAATTATAGTATGAGAATAAGTTAAACGGTGTTGGTTCGTCGGCATAGGGAAGTATGGAGTATCAGCTTAATTGCTCATAATGCCTGGGTGACAGATTATATGAAAATATGAATAGATAGATTCATATGCTAGGTTTCTAACATATTTCAGAAACTTTTACTACTTTATCTAAATAAATTCATAACCTATTATTAGTAATATGTTCATAATAACCATCTCAAAAAGCAGCTCATATTTTTGAAGCATCATGTTCATTTTTTAAATATTTCTTTTATGAAGTTAATCAACCATTATCGTTAAATACAACCATTATTAATTTTAACTGTTTCATAATTTATTAGGTGTGAGTATCGTCTCCAATCTTCTACATTATTTTAATATGATTATCAGCATTCGCACAAGCAAGCAGAAACCATTTATTCCACTACTTGTACCTATTGTAGGAGAATATGTTCTATTTATAGACTACCTGAATAACTGTTTGAAAGGTAATTTATATAACAACAAGAAAGCCTGTGTGAGATTCGTGACAAAGGTCGGGATATCAGAGGTTTGTTGGTCTTCAGTCTTACAAATTGACAATTATTGTGAAGAAATTGAATGATGGATTCGTTACGTAAAATAAAATAAATAAAGTGTTTAATAAATGCAGGTGATACTGACGATTTATCATTAATTAGTTAAAAATGATCACAGGAGTATTTATATTATTATGTTCGCATCGTTTTATTCATAAAATTTATACTTAAATTTTATGAAGAAAATGGTTCGAACAATGAAAATTTTTACTTAACCTATTATCATGACGGAATTCATTTTAAACTAAAGAGCCATTGCAATAATAAAATTGTTGTATTTATTTTCTTTAAATAGGCGTTTCCCCAAAATTAAACCCGATTTAAAAGTTTATGTTTCCTTTAAATTCTTGTCAGTTCTTAAATAATTCCCATAAATTTTTACGGACTACATTTCATATATGCCATACGGGGATTAAAAAAAAATAAACAAAATGTAATCTAAACCTACTGATATTACAACAATTTTGCGTAATTATTGCCATAAATTTTAAATAATTCAGGAATAGGTCAGTTCTACTGAATTATATATTCTGATTAGATAGTGAAATTAAATCAACAAGGGGAAATCGATTTAAGTTTGCTTTGGAATAGTGGATAGAATACACGGAAAAAGCTAAAACAAATAAGTGGTACTTTTATATCATAAGAAGACTGATTGTACCACAGTGGGTATTAAGTCGATTTAATTTATTTACTTAATTTGATTTGTCAGAGCAAATTACTAAAAATTAAAGTAGGGGAAATATTACGATACGCTAAATACAAGATCATAACGATATAAATTTTATCCCTTTCATGTTGTAAATACTTTTGACTTTTATCAATTTTATCACTGTTATTCACAGTACATTAAATACTGTATATTTTATCTGTAGCCAATGAATTAGATTGTTCAACGCTCATAAATTTCTAAATTTATATGGGCTCTGCTTAAGGTGTTGTGACTGTTATCATTTTCAGCTTGACTGACTGGCGAAAACTGATTTAATTTAGAACCATATTTTGACTAGGAAATTTCAGTCCAGAATGTGTATATATTTAATATAAATATTATTATTAAGGATAATTATGTGTAAAAATGTGTTACGAAATGAATTCTTGGAAGACAATTTTGTTTCGTTCTGATAGTTTTAATTTCAATATGATACATGTTACATTTCAAGGAGAGGAAATCTATGTCCACCGGGGGACATGTTTCTGCTAAAGACGATAATAAGGAAATTTTATACAATGAAACTTTCACTGTGTTGCAGTATAGAAATTTTGTTGAATTGTTTAAATTTAGCACGGACTTTTAATTTCTCTCGATATATATTAATTTAATTTATCTCATATTATCGCCGCAACTTCCTAAAGGGTAGACGCGGCCGCTAGCGCAAATTAATTTTATTCCTAAATTAAAAGTATTTAAAAATAGTTCTTTTCAATTTTAATAAACAAAAATTTAATAATCATTTTAAGTATTCTGTTTTACTTTTGAAACAATTTGTCTACCATAATGGATCAAGTGTGTTTATTATGACAGTGTTAATTAAGTTTCGAAGTTAGTAAATTGTGGCAGTATTTCACCAATCAATTTATTTTAAAAGGGCAGTCGAACATAAGTAGCAGTGAAAAACTGATAAATAATCATTTAATATAAATGATAAATAAAAACTTATTTAACCTAGTAATATAACGTATGCAATAGTGCCTAAAAACTTGATAAAAATTAAAAACTTGTGCGGGAAAGGTACAGTGCTGAAATAATTTAGACAATAATAAACACTAAAAAGTATGATATTTGGAACGATCCGTCGCAAGAAACCTTTCAACAACCAGAAGGATAAATGTAAGAAAAAAGAAAAAAAATCATATTATAGAAACCAAATAAAAACTGAATATAAATAATTAGTTCATAAACCTAATAAAATGTAATTATTCTACCAATGAAAAAATCAATGAATAGTACCATTATAAAGCGACAACTAATGGTTTACAAAAATAAAATTCGTGTTAAAGTAAAGTGGTTCCATAGGTAATGGACAGAGGGCGCCAAAAATGTTTATTGCACTCGCCCCTAAAGTGCAGCACCGGTATTTACATTTATTTATATTATATTATTAAAATGATTAATAGATGAGAACAAACAATTAAAAGTGTAATTATCATATATATAAGAAAATTGATTTTTATATAACCCCGATTCAGAAATAGCATGCCAGGAAAGAAATGGATTCAATGCTTTCTAAACAAACAAAACTTTGAGTTGAAAACCCAGTAATAATATTAAAAACGCCAAGATTGCAATAATCCGTAAGGGAATAAAAGAATACTTTGACGAACTGAATATTTCCTTGAATAATGTTCTAAAAAAGTCATTCTTAATTATGATGAAACTTATAAGCAAGACAATTCTGGGAAAAGTAAAATTATTATTACAAGAAAATGTAAACATCTAGAAAGGATAATATATTATTATAAAATTTCTCAGTAATGTTTTGCAGGTACAGCCAGTAGTGTTTCTTTTCCCACTTTACGTTGCGTATAAGACAAAGAACCTTCATGATGCATGAACCAAAAGAGTAATCTACAGGAACAACGTTTAACAGGTCAAAGTGTGGATGTTTTGTAAGAAATCTTTTTGAAGAATGATTTTTAACCATTTCATTATCGCGATATCGCGATATTTAGATGCGAGCTGTTATGTCATATACTTACTGTACAATGTAAGTGTATTGGGGAGAATAACATTTTTTGTTCACTTTAATCTACAGAATCTACAGAAATCCTATTATTATTTTATTTCGAACAGAAGTTTTAAGATATTAATAATAATCATATATAAATAACATGTATATATATATATATATATATATATATATATATATATATATATATACATATATACACACATATATATATTTTTTTTTTGTTACATATCAATTTATTATTTTTAGATGCAACAGATTATTTTAGGGCGTTGAAAATTTAGTTTTACTCAGCTAAACTAATTTATTTTTTGAAAAGGCTGATAGCGTGGTATTAGTTACCAAAAGTAATATTTGTTGTCCCACCCACATGTCTTATTTACTTCTAATTTTAAATATATAAAACCAATTAAATATCTTTATACAAATATATAGTTAAAGTTCATTTTGGGCAGTAAATAGAAAATACCGAAAAATAAAATATTTTGCTACATTGATAAGTTTTGCTACATTGCTTTACTGTGACTTTATATACCCTATGATATTCTGTATGATATAAATATTATATCAGTACCTCATTTATCTATACGTGCTCTATCGGCCGGTACCTATACACATACACACATGAATCCTAATCACAATACGCTTGTTTTATTCAGTCATGTGATAATAGAGAAGTCAAGTGCACTAATAACCGAAGGCTAAATATATGTGAACTGTGCACACAAAATGACATACATATAACAAAGCCATAATGCCTTTCAAATATTATCAGGGTCACTTCGTGTCTTTGTTATTAAACATAAATACCAATTACAAAAAAAAATTAATACTGTCTCTTATAACAGAGTACAAAAATAACTATGATACGTGCGATGTGGAAAAAGAGGTGAAATATTGGTATCGAAAATCCTTCACGTAAGTAATAATCTCAATAACGAAACTAAAACTGTATCCCTTTACACATGAAAATGTTAATGGACTTTTGAAGCAGATTTCTTATTTTGTTGCATTTTGACCTTATTTTAAAATCAATTTTTTTTGCAAATTACATTTAAATCTAATAGATACACGTACCTCAAGTAACATACCAGCCTTTAATGATCTATGCGACAATTATTTATTTTCGTAATATTTAGGCGGAATTTGATTAAAAAACAATTGAGAGTGAACTACATCTAATTGCTATGCAGCTAAGTAATGAATCCTTACCGAATTTGTCATTCGTATTGTTCGTATCACCCAGTAACAATAAATCTTTTACTCGTTTCTTTGCTCCGTAGAATACCGATATTACAAAAAGGTATTTAGATTTTTGTCACTAAAACAAGCCTAAATATGTGGACATATTTTGGTGAAACTGGAAGGGAATATTACTCTATAGAATATTTTTAATTCAATAAATAATTTACTTTCTTCAAAATGTAGCTCGTCCTCTAATCACTTGTAAAAATATAGTGTTAAAATATATCAATAGACGGCGTAAAGTATATTCAAATAACTTATACTATTTATAGGATTATTTTGTATATTATGTACATTGCGCCGAGCAGTAACATATTTTTAATTAATTTTTTTTCCATTTTTGTAGAGTTATATAGCAGTATTATTACTGGGAAAAAACTTCAGTAATAATAAAAAATCCATCCATGCTACACCAGCGCTTTTTAAAATATTTTTGCGGTTTTTACATAAAAACAAAACCACTTTGATATTTATGTTTGTGGAAATTAGAGGGCACTTCAATATATTCTGAATTGTTGATTTTACTATATTTCGTTGATTATTTAAAGTTCAATTCGATTATTATACACCTCTATCATGGCCAGAAATTAAGCTTCCGATAGTTGTGATACCAAGACATGGAAGTTACGAGAATACTTTAATAAAGTTAAGAATTTTCAGAAAAAACAGGGAAGAAAAAAATATTCACGTATTATTCCAAATGTTTCGCTCTTTACATAAGTAAAGATGGTTGACCCGCTGGTTGAAACACATTCCGTTTGCCTTTTTAACGGTTTTTAAATAATTTCATGTTGTCGAGGTTATAATGAAATGTGCTGGCAACCCGTTAACGTGAATTTTAATTAAATAGAGTGTACATTTACTAAACGATGGGAGCGGTAATCCTGACCTGACATTAGCTAATTACATGTGTTATATTAAATACATCAAGTTAAAATATACGAACGTCATGCAATTTCACACCTCGACCCGAAATTTAGATAACGAATGTGTTAAATACGAGATAGTGAATGTTAAGTTATTAACTGAAGTTTTCCCCTCGTATATACATTGGCAAAACAAGCATGACCAGAGCTGAAGTGTGGAAATATACTTATAAAAAGACCTGTCAAGCACCATTGGTACTCACACTACGAGTGTTCCGTACTTTAGACATTTATAAACATTTAATCGTTCATAATATTCTCATGAAGCTATTTAGAAAATTTCAATTTTTAGAACCAAAATATATTTCTTAGGTTCTATATTTTTCCCAGATGCATGTTTTAAAACAATATTTTTTTATGTGATATAAATAAAAGTTAAACATTTTTCATTTTTTTCCTTTACTTGCGTCGAAAGCGATTGCGAGTTAGAAAATATGGGGGATAAATAACCGTATTTTTTTATTGTGTTCAATTATAAGCTTTATTTTTTTACAACTTCAAGAGAACGTAGGGTCTAAGTATTATATATTAATATTAACTTAATAGCTTCACGGTTTACTTAGAAAAAGGATTTTGACCGACAGACAGAGAGATAGAGAACAATGTGATCCTATAAGGGTTCCTCTTTCCCTTTTAGGATATGAACTCTAAAAACGGCATTATTACGTTTTTCAATGGTATGCGGCGTACAAAGTAATACCGTAAAAACACAGCTCGTCATTAATAAGTTTAAAATACTTTACCGATCCTCATTCGAAACCAAAACTCTTCGTGATTTTGAGCTTTATATTTAACCATTATTTGCAATAAAGCTATAACACTCTGTTACGTTATACGTGACACAATTTAATTGAAAAATAGATGCATATGTCGTGAGCTGCACATTTATTAATCATTATTTGCAATAAAGGTAAAACACTTTAATACATTAAATGTGACGCAACTTTATTAAAAAAAAAAACTTAAACAGCATATTGCGGCCTTTTGGCATTTTAAAAGTTACCTCAATGTACTTTTTTATTATGATAACAATAAGATAAGTAAGGTTTTCAGTTTCTCCAAAAGAATTTGTAGCGTCATATAAAATTTAGTAAGTAACCTAAGTTAAAAAATATTCGCATACAATTTTCAATTTGGAAAATACTTTCAACAAGAACATTAGTTGTAACGTAATTATCTGGTATCTGGACATTAACACGACTTACAGATTTGTTATTGGTACCTTTCTAAGTTATAATTAATGTTTTAAACAATTTTATACGAGAACTTCAAGAGAGAAACCTTTGCAGACATAAAAAATACTTCTACGTCATTTTCGTCTGTAAGTTGTAAACTTTATTTTAGCGCAGAGTATTACGAATCACATTTTTATTCCAGCGCTCTTTCCATAATTATTTTTATATTGCATAAATCACTTTGTTTTAAAGAATAACCACTTTTTGCTTTACGGAAATAAGTGAATGAGGTATTTTATTGAATAAAATATATTTTACCTTTAAAATACAATTTGTTTACATTATAAGTGTTTATTGCAAAACTTTAGTAAAGGAGTCAACTTCGTTATTGAAACTTATTTGCAGCGGAAAAGTTCATAGATATAAATGAGAAAAAAAAATTATAATTAACCCAAAACTATGTTTTTCTTTTAATTACTTCTACTCGTATCTCTCCAAATTTCAAAGTTTTAAAATATCAAATTACTATTTAGTATACGAGTGTAACAATAATGTTTTCAAAATCAATTTTCTTATATCTCAAAAAGGAAATTTAATATTGCCTTTCGTAAAGAAGTAGTATTTTAAAGTCATATTGCCTTAATAGGACAAGGCATAATTTAAATTCCATATAAATAAGGTTTTCATTATGCTTATACCTTAAGTATGTATACATACTGACATATTCATGAGCAATATCTATTCACATCATGTACCACACGCCTCTACTTTCTCAATTGCTTCTACGTGAATTAGGCATGTTAATATATATTTAAAACTAACGCCAAGTGATGCACAAAAATAATCAATATTAATTCAGTACGAGGTAAAAAATGATTGGCAAAATAGTGGAATGTGAGGTGGTGCTGATTCCGAATTCAAAACCCTTCATCTTTAATTGTGAAAGTGTTTATACATATACATATATTAATTTTATGAATTGCAGTTAAACTACAGTTAAACTTGCAGTTTACTTTCGTAAGAAAACTGTTATTTAAGAATAGTCACTGTTTCCTGTTCTTTACTTAGAGCTAATTATTTGACACATGTCCCATCGATCTTCTGCAGACACTTGAAATATTTGGTAAAGAGGGAATCTCACTGGTTCCATAAATAAATAGGAATTGCCGATTAATAATCTTAAAAACAAAAATGCACTTAGTGCTTTTATAAATTAATCAATTCCTTCCAAATAATATTTTGAAATATTCTTATATCATTTTAGAAATAATTATTCAGAAACACTGTTAAATTTAAGTTATTTAAAAGAGGACTGTGCAAAACGTTTTACAAAACCAATAAGCAGCACACATACATATGCTATTGGAACGCTAATTCAATATACTGCAATTTTTTATTACGGCTACTTATTTAAAACGGATGTGAGAAAAAAGTTACGCCGATGTGTCAAAGATTAGGTTTTTTTTGTTACGTTACGTTATTATAAAAAAAATAGCAAGTAGGTTGAATAAAGAAATGGCGTAATATCGATTAATATTCTATTTCACATACAGCCATCGACAATTTATCTCCATTAAATTGGCTGCAGGAACACTGAAAGGCCGATGCCTGCAAAATCCTAAGTACTACTACGCAACTGATACTTTGTGGGACTAATGGGCTTTTCCCAGTCAAACCATTTGATATATTGCATTTGTGTCTTCTCGATTTCTATCATTTAAAATATAATCATAATTACCATACATTTTGTGACATACTATGAAGATGAGAATCGGTTAGTGCATTATCTTGAAATATTTCGTTCAAATAGAATCCAAAATTTGCAATTCTACTGTAGTGGTTTTGACAGAAATATCGAATCACGGAAACGTCTATCAAAAACCACTACATCTTTACATTATTTTCTACGAAAAACCAATTAAAATGGCTATTAATTTATTTTCAAAATGTCAATGATGTTGACCTTGGCTTGTATAGAGCAGCCATTTTCCCTACGTCTCCCGTTCTCCCACCTGGGTTGTACTCTACTCTTCAAGAGATAATTATGGGAGGAACGCGGCACTTAGAGTCACCACAACTTTTTATTCATAGCGATTTGAAATTAGCTGACATAATACTTAGTGCAACAAATTAAAATAGCTTTCGAATGACATATGTGTTATCCTTATTGATTTCTAGACCAGCTTCCATACATTTTTGTTGATTTTCCTTTGCTTTTATTATATATATATATATATATATATATATATGTATTTGCTAAAATACATATATTCGCCATGCAGTCTTTATTCTTTTTCGGACAAGTGATATATTTAAAATTACTTGCAGTAATTAATTTACAATCAGACGTCTATGTCAGCTATTAAGATATGCGTACTCATATTTATGAAAACGAACCGATTCTTGTTGCGATCCATTTATTTGGATTTAAAACTAAATTCACTTGATTAAAGTATGTGGGAATTACATTTTTGTTGCACAAATAAAAGATATTTCTAAGATGTTTGTCGTAAGTTACAAAATTCTCAGGCCGTACTTGTTTTTACTGCTTATGTTAATATTGTTTTGCTTTAGAACAATTTATTTTTTACCTCAAGTAAATCACTCAGTTTGTAAACATCACAGAAATTCTAACTAAATTTTGTGTATTTATTTATAAATAAATTTGAATACATTTTAGGATCAAACTATTTCAGATTTCCTTTTACTCATGAATTATTATGTAATATACCGTTTAATGGATAATAAAAGTTAAGCAATTAACAGTTTTACATTTTTGCAGGTATTTATATAAAAAAGCCTAAGTAATTTGTACGAAGAGCTTGAGAATTGATCGTTTTGTAATTAGAAATATGTTCTCCTTTTTTTTAAATGCATTTAGCAAGACCTAACTCGTTAATAGAATGAAAAGAAACTATTTATTAATCAAGTCAAAGGTAAATTTAAGCCATTTTTTGTTAAACTATTCCCAGCCAAAAAACACATCGTGCCTATGCTAGCATATGTCAAACTGCAATAAATACTAAACGGTAAGCCCTTTCCGCTTAAACGCTCGTGGGCGGTAGAGCATCATATTTAAACGTCATGTGTTTACGAAAGTGATGACTTTCCTTCACTAAGGGTTATTTCTATTTTTTGATAACATTATTGTAACTTAATAGAGAGACAACTTTTTTTTATCCAGAATGTTATTCAGTAAAATTTACGATACTGAAACCGTATGGTTTTAGTTAAAGTTATTATAAACATAAACCCTCAAGTTTTAAAAATTCAACTGATGTTTAACATGAAACTGTTTAAATTATTGAAGCATATTTAAAAATATTAAGTCAGTACCATTACTCCTAAATAATTTTAAACTTTACGTCTTTTCATTGTAAGGAAGCAAATTTCATTCAATGAAGGTTGGTCAAACATTTTCATTTCATAATCTTATTAGTATAATAATGATCTAACTTATTTTATATTTTAATTTAATAAAAAGGTCAATAATAAGACAAAATGCTATAACGTTAAGAATAAATTCTTAATAACGTATTCTTTGTACCAGGAAAAATCATAGGAATTTTCCGAAAACTACTGACGATTTAAGATATTTTGTTTTTAATAAAATAATCCAACTGTAAATATTTCTTTCCAGTTTCACGTGTTTATTTTGGCAATTAATAAACACTCCATCTTAATTCATAATTGTTCACACATTACAGATAATAAAACGTGATCAAGTAGGAATATAATAAAAATCAGAAAAGATGGGTGATATCTCTTAAATTGTTTCATAATTTGGGATAATAATAACCTAACAAACATGTATTCATTAATAAATTTACCCAAAGTTTCTTGTTTATATCAGTTAAAATTTAAAAACTTTTTTATTGTATTTTGGATATCAACAGATCCAGAAATTTTAAATAAAATCTCAATGACAATAATGTGCGTCTCGCAAAAAAAAAATACGTACGTTAAATATTATATTTTATGCACCTTTAATTTTAAAGTACATAAAATGTTTACATTTTAAAGTACAGAGCGCTTCATTTACGAGTACGTTGTCTCACCCAGTAGTTATGTTGCGACTCAGAGTGGACAAAGTGATGAGGCGCACAAATTGCATTACAGCTCAATTTACATTAAAACAACAAAGATAATGGGCAAACAGCTCCAGGCAAAGCTTAAAAATTGCATTTGAGGGAATATAAATTATCCTGGAAAATGCCGTGAAAACGAGTATTCAAATAAAGGTAAAAGGCAATCTCGACGAAAGCCCTCCTAGAAGAATAAACTTAAATGATTTCATGAATTTTTTCTCAATTTTGTCTGCCAGTGAAAGTATGATGAGCGTAAAATTTGTATTAAAAGTTCATAGTACTTTCGATAAAATATCTGAAACATAAACATAGGTTAAATATACGTGTATAAATATTACACATATATGACATATACGAGTAAATCTATTTTAATGGATTCACAAATAAGTTAGGTTCAACTTAAGATTTAATATTTCCATATTAATATTTAAAATTATCCAGAGATAAAATTATTTCTTTTGGTCCATTACGTCGTAACTCTCTTAGTACTCGCGATACAGTTAATAGTGAAGGGTACAAAAGCGAAAGTTTATACCGAAACCAACTCAAAGACGAGTATTTCTTATTGACTTTAATTTTTTCTTGTTACAAACATCATTAAAATATTTCATAAATGAATATTTCAATTAAAAATTTTAGTCACAACTAAATAGTTAAAGAAAGCAAATGGAATTTCAGTAAATTTTTTGCAAGAACTTCAATGATTTTGTTAAAGGTATATGAGCACTTTATATTCCGTTGTAAAATTTTTAATGAGTGAAAACTTTGGATTAACAACATCGAAGTTAGAAATTAAATTAAATGATAACATTGCTATTTCTTCTTCTTTACTTGTATCGTCTTTACTTCATAAATGGTCAAATTGTAAGAGAAAAAACTGTATATTAACAAGTAAGTTATAAAAAGAAAAATGTAAGAACTAATCTGATGAATTTAATATAAAATTTTAATATTTTAAGTTACATGTAAAGTCATTTAAAAAGATCTCGCCTTGAAAACAAAGCAAAAATTACGAAATAATCTGAAACAAACGAATCATATTGGATTCAGATTAATTTTTTGTATACTTTATTTTTTTCCAAAATCGGCCTGATCTAGCTTATTTAGACAATTTAACTTACCAAATTTCATCTGCAACCTTACCATATACTACATTGAAGAGTTATAGAAAAAGAGAAGAGTATAATATTTTCTGTATAAATAAATATAGGGTATGGCAAAGCTAAGTGATCGTAGAAACAAGTAGGGCAAATGCAAAGTCTTCAAAACTATGCGCCATCTAAAGAAACAAAGTGTGGGAAAAAAGACAAAAGATACAGGGGGAATTAAATGTTAAGGTGCCAGTCGTCGTTTAGTAATAAATTAAGACGTGCAGACACATTTTCGGTTTTTTAAAAGTATTTCATTGAAAAACTATATCTACATAATCCATTTAGAAGTGTATAATTATTAAAAACTTGGTTAATATTAGCTATGCAATTTTTTTAGAAATAAAAATCTTAAAAAGTACTTTCAGTATCTGGTACCTCATAATAAAAAGAACCTTTATAATATTATACGTCTATCCGTCTGTATTCTTGCTAGATATTTTTTGTCAGATATCAATTAATGCTAAAAATACTTAGGTAGAAATTTTAGGAAATGCAAATAAGTTGTTCGAATATTTTCATTCGTGTAGAAACTTTGAGAACGGCTTAAATGGATTTCAAAACCACTTATTTTTCTAAGATAATTTTTATAATATTACAGAAGTAAAATAGTCATATAAGGACTTTGAATGGACAAAAATACTCTATATAATTGCACGCAACGTCTGGAATATGTGGATTTTAGAATTTTACATAGAACAGTTCTAGAAATATTTTTAAAAATGTTCATAAAAATAGAACCCAATTAATGTGAATAAATTTCAGTTCACCATATAAAAAACTTGGAATAGAAACATTTTTGAGGGTATTCATTGTTTTGAAACTAAATAAAATTGTGACTACCAAGGGAAAAAAAATTATATGGTGAATACACAGTGAGGGACAGACTCAGATTCGATCGATCGTCTAATTTTGATACCGATAACATAAAATTATTAAATTTTGGCCACACAATGCATGGCTTTGAGTTACAGTAGAGGAGTAATTACAGGACTTAAGCAAATTAAAAAATATTTATAAACTTTGTCTTTGTGAGCGTACGTTCAACTGGTTGAACTATTTTATCAGTGAGTATGAGAAGTAAGAATGTTAATGGTTGAGTCATTACTCAATTTTTTTTTCACTATATACTGTAACTTCATCACAAAAGCGTAATATTGTATGTTTGGGATGGAGTAGTCATGGAATCCCAGATAAAGAAATATTACATAATAATTTAACTAGTACTCTAATAGGTCATGATCTGGGAAAGAAAATGATTCCATGCATCATACTCGGCGCAGACCTACTTCTGTTTATTTAGAACAATAATATTTTACCTAAAAAACTTTGACAATGAGAGCGATTTCCCAAAGTTAGTTGATGAATTTTTCAATTGAAAACTTGCTAGTTCATATTTTTAGTCTATTATTTTTTGTTAAATAGATGAAATAGGATAGTCGATAATAATGGTACATATTTTTATAGGTAGATGTAGTTATTATTTTTGTTTCTTTTGTAATGCTTATAATTTATTTGTCAGGACAATAAATAAGTTCCCTAATTTGAAAATATTTATTTGAATGCACATACCGAGAAATAACCCAAAGAAATATTTTTAAACGGACTAGAATTAAAATATTTTTAAGTTATAATATTAGTGTATTAATATTAATAAGAAGAAAAATATACTGACAAAAAGGATATTGATACGAGTACAGGGTAGGAAAGAAGAAATTAGCTAAAAATATGTATACAAATATATATGGTCCGCCCTGAGAAAAACGCAGCAGATGAAAAAAAGGAAAAATTTTAAAAAGGTGAAATACAAAAGAATTGAATGGAAATAATAAAGAAAAGTCTCCAAGAAGTTCATGCAATCAAGTATTAAGATAAAATCGGATTCGGTGAGTTAACTTACTTAACATAAATTCAAATGTAGAGTCGACTGAATGCTGGCTTCATTTAATTGGGATCGTGATTTACTATCACGGTGATTAACTTTTATAATTCTAAAGTATTTTTTTGGTATTTCAATGTCACAGTTTCTAAAATTATCAATCATTATTTCCCAAAAAACTTATTTAACAAGTGAGCAAAATGAGTAATAAGTTCTAGAGCCACATATTTTGCATTAAGCTATGGAAGTTTGAAATAATATATTTGCAAAGTAATAAATAATATACTCTTAGTTTCTCGTTATATACGTAAAAGAAAATAGATGTGATTTTCTTTTCGAGTATTTGTCGAGAAAAATATCGTCAGATATATTTGAAGTCTGTTTTGCATTTCTCTATGTTTATAATATTGTCCGATAGCTTTGAAGTTCTATATTTAAGCTTCTCTTTGAAATAATGGCCTTAAAAGTTACCACACCACATAAACTTTGCCTATCACCTCTAATTTTTCAATTGTAAGTTACGAAAAGTTGAAAAAATTGTAATTTCTGTGGTAAAATAAATAAGACCTATTTCAAGTACGTTAACAATATCAATACTCTTATTTGTTGACTATATTTAAGCGTAAATTTTGTCACGTACTTTCATTTAGTTGTAAAAACTTAAACTTTTATTTGCCTTTTTCCCAATATGAAATCGGCCATTTTGGTATATTTGAATACATTTTTTATATACAGTACATTTTTTATATACGTTACGTTTTTTAAATACAGTACATTTTTTAAGAAATATATTACAAATAATAAATAAAAATTCCATATTCGTCCTTTTCTGTTTAACACTAAGTAATTTTACGTAATCATAATCACCAGCGAATTTTAACTAAATCATTTGAATTTTTCAATAATATTTCCATACATATATGTAAACGCATGAAATGCGTTGCCTTCTTTAATACAAAAATTAGTTAAAAAAAAAAATCATTAGAATATTGCTTGTGAATTTAAATACTTTCTTTTCTATTTTTCTTCGTTGAAAAATATATTTGCAGTATGTTTTTTTTACTGACCAAAAGACTTCTTAAACCAAATGTGTATAAACGGCATTTTCATATCAGCTATTTTCTTAAATAATAATATCAAATTCTACCCTTACCTTCTCCGAATCTTAATACAAAATGGGAAAAAGGGAATTGAGATGTAAAAAATATAATGGTTTTGTCTTGAAGTAGCATAGAAAAAAGGCTCCAAATTCGTATGGTCGCCCACTCGCGCTCTCACTCCAAGTTTATCTCGCTTTAGCTGAGTGAGACCTGCTATTACATCGGATTTAGAAAATATAGGGTTAATATCGATATGCAACTGGAAAATGGTTTCTTCTTTATATTGAAATAATTTATTTTATCGGGTCTTAGAAATGTGAGCGTAAAATAATACCGATAATCTCAAAGGAATCTACTAATTTTTTTTTTAATAAAACTCAAAATGACTTGATACTTATTTTTATTAAATTTAACTGACTCTCAAAATGTACAAGTGTTACGAATATTTCCAAATATTACATTATCAAACCTAATCTATGTTTACGTCAAATATGGTCACAAATTGAACGACAAATTATAAAAATTAAAAGATAGATTTTTTTTACAATTTTATGTAAGATATTTCTTGAAGTCCGATCTACATAAATATGTACACCCTTTTTTACCATCGAATTTTTTATACAGTCATGTATACAAATTCGATGGTAAAAAATGGTGTGCATATACATATACACACACGCTTCTCTACAGAAATCATGTAAATTCTATTTGCTAATTTTCATGCTTTCACTACTTTAATATCTAACATATATGAGATCTGTCAACTATCGTTTTCCTTTTCTCTTATCTAATTATTGTAAGGTTATCGTATTATTTTTAGTGTGTTATTGTGAGTTTATCGTATTATTTATTTTCACGCTGAAAATCGTCAATTATTTTTGACATATCATAAAACGCCATTAAAATGATACACCTCAACTAGCACATAAGCTATTTAAACAGTTTTCGTATAGCTCGAATATTATATTAAGGTTCAATGGGTGTAACGTTATCCTCAAATTGTGTAGTTACCTATTTTACAGTTATTTAACGGGTTGGTGATACAGTAGCCGTATAATGGTACTAAAATCCTTAAGCTGATATAGTAATATAATCAAATATCCTAAGTTCGTGGTATAATTTCGGTTTTATTTTTTATAATTTTGATGAAATATATTCATTCATACAAATAACAACTACGTTTTAATTTATTATTTTAAATCAATCATTTGAATTTATTTAACCTTTAGATATACACTTAAAACGTTAACTAGTACCTAAAATAGATTAATTTTGGTTGCTATTATATTTTTTATCTTGAAATTTAGATAATAAAAATTGCTAAGGAAAGATGGATTACAATACATTTTCATTGTAAATTATATTTCCTCTCATTTAATTCTAAGTATGAAATTTTATAGAATATAATTTTATATTGATTTGAAAAATTGTATGTAATCAGACTTATGGAATATTTTGACTTACAATTAATCGATATTACTTTAGTGAGTATTCAGTCAATTTACTGAATATATCTACGTTATTTTGATTAAAAATCTAACCCTTAACATCAGTAGTACTATAATCCTCTACGTTATTTTCATTGAAAATCTAAGCCTCAAAAGCAAATAAAAAGCATTTCATAGCGTTATCGTGCGAGCATTAATAACTTATAATACTGTGAGATACATAAGAAGACTTTTGAAGATAGAGGTGTTTTGGTAGTAGTTATAAGCCTCTTTCGAATAATTTCATGGTGTATAAAGTACTTTAAAACCTTAAGATTTTAAATAAGAATTGACTACTATTAGTGTAACGATTAATGCCCGACAAGAGCTGTTACACTCGTTATTTCATATATAATATTAAACGTGGCATTTTTTTGTAAGAACTCAGTAAATTTATCTAGTAACTTTATCTTTAATTGTAATAATTGAGAAGAAAATATGGTAATGTGAGACACGAAATAAGAGAGAAATATCAGAATTTATTCAAAAATCGGCCCGAAGAACTTTTGACGTAAAGCGCTGTTTTACATCGAAAAGAGATCAATAGTACGCTAATGCTACAACAGTTGAACTTTAAACCTTATAACAACGATTACTAATCCCTTTTTATAGTCAAAACTGTTAGAATGGATAAAATAAACTTTGAACGCTGTTCTAACGAGACGCCATTAGCCATTTTTTACACCACGTATTCTATAATTCACGTTACCACTTCTCATCTATGACCTTAATGAAACATTAACAATTCTAAAATATACGAGTATTATGAAAGTTATCAACATTTCAACACCATCAATATAAATGTATTTTTTACGTTGAAAACTGAATACCATGAGGCGCGTGAAAATTAAAAAGATATGTATGTATTAACAATAAACTCATACTCGCACTCATAGTTCAACTCCATAAAATGATAAATCAACATTAAAATTACTTATTTATTTACTTTATTTCTTATTCTATTACTAGTCTCCGTATGTTTCACTTCTTTCAAAAATACACGCTTTTCATTTCCACTTAAATAAACTTACTGCCGAATTAATATAAAACGGTGAAATTACGGACGCGTCGAAACAGGGCCAGACCGATATAATTGCGTTACAAGAACTTATTTTATACCTTTTGGCGCTCATTAAAGAACCTTTCTATTTGTACCATAACTAACATTTATGACCACTGTAGACCGATTGTAGACCGTTACCTAAATAGACCGGAGGTTCTTTTTAGGTTACAAAAGTGATATAACAGCTTATATAACTATATTTTAGCTCATCTACGGACCCAATTCTGTAATTAATAAAGTCTAATAAACTACTGCATAGCTTGTTATGGAGCTCGTCATATTGACTTTTTTTGTATATTTATATATGCATTTTGTTTCATATTAATTTTGGCATAAAACTAAATTCCTTTGTAATTTTTGGTTTAAAATGTATTTAATTATTATGCTTTTCTGTTTCCATGTTTTTGATTTTGTCTGAATTTACAGAGATCCGCAATTGACAGTAAGTCGTTGATATTTACAGTGGCCCCCTTTTTAAAGCATCCATAATTTATTTCAGTTTTGAATTCGTATCGATACCAAGAATATTGCAGCTTCTGTCTATTAAAGCTTCACATTTTCTACTACTTTATATACACGAAATTGGACTGTTAATCCCTTTTAAATAACTACTCAGAATCATAATGTAATTAATCTAATTTAAACTCGTATTTACAAAGTTGCGTCTGTATCTATGTATTTGTGCGAAGACTGTTACTTTTACGTGGGATCTGGGCACTATAATTCAGTTCAACTTTGACAGCGGTTTAATGAGATCATTAGGAACTGTCGTCGAACCGCGACTCAAGATGTAGTTAGCACTAGTTTGTAGTACGTTTGAAGAATTATTTAAGTTATGTTAAACTTTTCAGAGTTCACCATTTCAGTCGTCTTCGCAAATAATTTTTTTTATATTATGTATATTTGTTATAAGCTTATCGTGTTTAATCAGCTTGGTTGAAATTTGAAACTATTATAAATATTGGTAATTTAGTTATTTCGATGGGTTTAGTAAAAGTAAAATTTGGTTGTCGCGTTCTTTACTGCGGCAAAGCAAACATGGCAATTTCATATTTCAAAGCAAAACGTTCTTATTTAAAAAAGTGTACTTTTTGTCACATATTCAATTTGAAAATATTTTGTACAGTTTCACATGCGAATGAAGTCACGGCCATATTCAATATTATCTGAGAAAGACATATTCAATATTATATTCGTTAAGTACTTATTACGTTTCCGAATTAAGCTATTACATTTATAAATTAAAATATGTCTCCATGGCCAATCTTCGTTTTCTACTATAGTAACTAACCCAACTATTCAAATAATATTTTATTTGATGATGAATTACCAAAATGTTTTAACATACATAATTTCCAATTTGTAATTAAGGGTCCCAACATTAAAATAGGAACATAACCCTTATTGCATTTATTTTGAAAACACTACTATTTTACGTTAATTTCAGACAATAATTAGGTCAAAATTAGTCCACACATAACTTCAAAATTTGCCTGACATTGATAATAAAAACTAGCGAGTGTAATATTTGAAGTTTTTCGGTAACAGAAGAAAACTCCAACGGTGAGACCAAAGACTATATATTATTTTTATTTCTTCACTAAGAATAGAATTGTATACCTATGATCAAATAGGAACTTAAGTATGAAAGCAGAGCCAAGAAACAAATAAAGTTTTTTATTTCATAACGAAAACATGATTTTTGCTGATACAGTTATATGGGAAATATATGATTTGTACGGAAAAAACGGCCTAAATTTTAATAGAATACACTTGGCTATACTTCACACAGTAAGTGATACGAAATAAATTAAATAAACAGAGAAGACTGAATTACGTAATATTGGAGCAAAACATTAGTTATTTATCGGGAAACAAAAATTAAAATATTTGTTACAGTCCAATTCGTAAAATTGTATTGCAAATTTTTGCATATACAAAATTTCCATTTAGTTATAAAAAGTTTTTCGTAATTTAATAAAGAAAAAACAATCAAGAAACTAGAATAAAACAAAATTCAAAAAAAAAGGAAAATAAATAACAAACATAATACGCAAACAAGTGAAAATATATCTCCGTTCGAAGTATCAAAACAAAAATGTAAATTCTAAAATGTCGGAAAATATTCAATAATTCGAAGTGTTGTTCGTAATAGTATAACAAGATAAACGAGATACAGAATTAATATCCGGCAGGAAATAAGTAGATACCGGCAGAGGGAATATCATTGTAAATAATCTTAGTTGGAATTTCAAATCCCGGAAGTAAGCAGTAGCTTCCAAAATGTAATTCGAAGATAGTATTTATCCGTTTATTTAAATTAATGTCATTAAGAACTTAACTCGTCCGTCATTTATCAATGTGATAACGAAAAAAAGATTATCGAGTAAACAATTGACTATACTGTAATGAGTATAATAGAATAATTAACGCGCCATAATATGGAAAAAAATATATTCTATATTACCAACATTTTGATTTTATGTTGGAAATATGTGCTGCAAAAGATTTTAGCAAAATATCGTCTTTTGGGGGCAGAATGGGGGGAAATTTCACGAATACTTTCAAATAAATTAAGTAGCATGAGATAAAGCTTATCCCTTGAAAAAATGCAATACTGCTTGCCATGCATTTTTAGTCTAATAGAGAATTACAATTACTTTAAGAGAGAAAATGGATAAAGGTAACTTAAATACAAACCTACACGTAGTCAAGTGTATTTATTTTCATTAGATATAATTTAATGACAAGAAAGATCTTATTCGATTATTTAGGGATATAAGATACACAAAATTAAAATTATTTTTAACCTTGAAACAAAAGTAATTAATTAGCTAAAAAGTTATATTTGATTTAAAAAGTCATATTGGACACATCTCTGTTTATAAAACATTTTACATAAAGGCAATTATATTTCTTGCTTGTTAAAATTTTGCTCTTTTTGTTTATATATAGTTATAGAGCTTTAATTGTTATAATAATCACACTGGGACATGGTAATAATTCAATTTGTTTTAAAATAAAATATGTACACTTCATCAGTGTAATTATATGTGTATTCATTTTTTTAACATCCTTGCTAATTCTATCTAACATTTTGGAAAAAGTAAATAGTAACGCTGCGACATAAGGTTGATTAAATTAAAAAAGATGATTAGAGTTAAATAAAAACACGTCTAAAATACGACAAAATACATGTATAAGGAAAATAAGCTTTACAGCGAAAAGTCTCTTTTCGATTTAAATAATATATTTTCGAGAATGATAATGAATTTTGAATGTAGCAAATGATCGAAACAAAGTAATTTAGAGTAAAACAATATATTTTTTTTATCTTGAAAATTACTATCAGCATATTTTATAAATTTAATAGTCATTATCACTCACATTTTGAGAATTGCCGATGTAAAAAACATGTGAAAATGTCGAGCGTGTTATGGTTTCTGCCGTTGAAAATCCCCATTTATCACTGCGTACACGTTCATCGATATTGGGAATTCCGAAATCAACTTTACAGGTAATAATGCAAAAAAAGCTCAAGTTCCATCCATATAAAATTCAAATTGTTCAAGATTTACACGATTCTGACTTTGAATTAAGAAAAACTTACGCGGAGGTGATGTTGTTGAGATTTCGTACTGCTACCCGGATAGGCAACATATTCTTTAGTGACGAAGCTTACTTTCACATTGGAGGATATGTGAGTAAGCAGAACTTTCGTTATTGGAATGTCCACAACCCACGACAAATGCATCAAGAGTCTTTTCATAAGCCTAAAATAACAGTCTGATGTGCCACGTCTGCATCTGCAATCATAGGGCCTTATTTCTTTGAAAATCAACGTGGCCAAACTGTAACTGTGAATTCGGAGAGATATGTCCAGATGTTAAATGACTTTTTCAGAGTAGAACTACAGAATAGTCCATCCTTCAAACAAAACACATGGTTCCAGCAGGACGGGGCCACAGCTCACACTGCTAATGTGTTCATGAATGCAGTGGGGCAGTTATTTCCAAAAAAAACATATCCCGAAACGGTACCGTACCGTGGCCACCTAGGTCACCCGATTTAAGCCCATGTGACTTTTTCTTATGGGGATACTTAAAATTCGTTATTTACAAAACAAATCCGAGCACTGTGACACAACTTAAAGAAAATATTCGAGCCGAAATCAGTAGGATACCCCAGTCGCTCTGCAAACGCATTTTTAAAACATGCGTGCTAGACTCGAAGAGTGCGTCAGACTCGATGGCCGCCATTTGGAAAACATGGTTTTTAAAAAATTAAATCCGCATTTGTTGTTATAAAGTTAAAATAAATCTACTTTGCATTAGAGGTGTAGTTTTTTTTACAATTTTTCAAACATTGAAATCTGTCACAGGGTACCCTGTACTATAGACTTATGAAATTAATAAAAAAAGGAGGTTTGATGATGTAATGATATTTTCGCACATTCAAATATAGAATAGCATTGACGAATGAAAACAATAGGGAATCATAGAAAACAAATATCCAAAGAGTTTAGGAAAGTAGGCCACTATAATTATGGATGAGTTAATACGTCGAAGGTCAGATTACTATCTGATCAGATGAACTAGATCGGATTTTAAGAACTTTTGACCGAACTCTGTCCTGTTTTGTTACGAACCTTACCTTTCTCAATATCAATTACAACATTTTTTTTTTTAAAAACGAACGCAACATTACTATCCCAAGCTCCAAGCATTGACAAAGAGCACTAAATCTATTAAAAATTAATGCAAGATGGAGAGATATTGCTAACGCAATACAATATGTGGAGAATATCATGTCAACAGTTTCATAGACATTTTAAGTAAGAATGATTTTCTGAAAACAACCAAATTTCCAAAAGAATATTAAACCTACCTAGCACAAGCGCAAGCAGACACTGGCTGGTTTCTGTTTGTATTTAGCTACTGTTATTATATTTACTGATATATTATTATATGTGTAGATGTAAATATTTAATGGTATGTATTATTTCTATTAAATTGTTTGTGAATATATTATTATCCTCAGTATAAAATATAACATGTTACCTCTTATGTCTTGCAAAGGCGTGGAAATGTAAAGAATATCATGCAGACAGACATCATAAAAAAATACGAGCAAAATTATAAAGGAACTTCTTCATATATCTAAAACAACTTCATGTTGTCATGTAACGGTCAAAAATATAAAGTCCTTATGGTACTTTACGCTTCCGCCAGTATCCTCGCTTTATACTTTAACCAACTAAAGGTGGAGATGTTAACAAAACGTCTATTAAACATTTTGGAAGAAATGCATGAACATTTTTCACATCTTACCATATTTATTACTATGTATCCTCGTAATGAAATGTGATGTAAAATCACGACGTATTAATTAAAAGCATATTACGAATATTTGATTGGATTTTTATTAACAAAACAACAAAAAGAGTGTGTGATCACGTAACCAAACTTAAATAAATTTAAATTACACTTTCAATGGAATAACCAGGAATAAAGTTTCAGAAACACTATTATATGATTAATTTTATACCACTGTGATGCACTCAAGAAATATGTACATTAACCTTACGTTTGGAATTGCAGCACTATTTACTTTATATTAAATTGACTGTGAAACTTTATTATACGAGTAATCATAGCGCGAAACTACGAAAACCTAGTATGCGATTCGGGATATTGGAGCATTGTTTCCGAAAGTACTAGTTCACTCCATCCTAGTTGTATGATAGCCAAGTTTTCACAGAAGCATGGTACAGATAAACAGACTTCTGATATTTTTTAATTTAACTCAAGTTTATAATGATCGCTTTACAAATGTCAACTGCAAGTAAAATGAATTAAATTTCCATAAGAGTGCTGCATTTTTGTTGACCTACAAAATTGTCGCTTAATTGAGATGGATTTTAAAGGTATCAATTTTTTCCAGTTTTTTTTCTATTTCAACTTTTTTATCACATCGATACTGGAATTAAACTGCTTGGCACATTAAACGTAACTATTTAAATATCGAATTTTAAACCAAATATGGGAAGAATGTGAAACTTTATCTGAGCGACGAAATATTTGTTTTAAAATTTAACATTTTCTAATGAATTTTCTAATTAGATAGCCTAAAATATACACTTCCATTTAAAACGCTGCACTATTTAAAGCAAATTACATTTAAAGTGTAAATTATGACGTCGTAAATAACATAATTAATATTACGATATTAGATCCAGCAAGTGTTTTTTAAATTTTTTACTGGATGTAGGTATTGAAGAATAGCTTTAATTTTAATAAGATTTGTAGTTATTACATATTCACTTAAATAACTTTTCAAGAACCTCCTAGAATCGTTGAAAGTTGAACCGTATCGAAGAAGAAGATGAATCTACTAGAATGTTCAACTCATCGCACGCCCGACTGCAAAATACATATTCAACTTAAAAGAAAATATACCGACTATATACCTAACGTGCCTAATTAAGTATTTGATTAAAGTATTTAAAGGAAATGATGTCACTATAGAAGATTCTGGAAACATAAATCTCCTAATAAATAGCGGAACCTTCGTGGGCGTGCGTCAGTTATTTCAGGATATCGCAGTGATCACTCTGAAACTTTATGAAGAAGTGTAATCAGTTATTCCTGTGGATTTTATTTTTATTATATAACAAACTACTCAATCCCTCTTGCTTCATCTACATAAAATTTCACGCAAGTATAAGTTACATAAATAAAAAATGCTATATAAGTATATGACATTTTTTTCTTTAAACTGGATACTTAGAAATATCATCATATACCATCAGTATCAGCGGATAAAAGCCTTACTGGGAGGTATACCTTGGTAGAATGTCGAGTATAACGGCAAACATTAAGAAAGCAGTTAACATCTCTCTGGCACGACTTCAGAGCAGTCTTTTAAATCTGCGTGACAACTGGCACCGCTTTGAGCTAGCCATCGAGATATACTTATTTACTGGATGTTAGCCAACGAGATCTACTCATTTACTAAACTGCTACATGTGGCGATCTCAAACCACATATTAAAGGCATGTCTTATTTTAAACAGACAGTCCACGATATATGTCTTGAGGTGTTCCTGGAGTCTCAGTAAGTAACAGTAGATTTATTAGAATCACTTCAGTTAAAGGACTTCATATACTACGCCTAAGTTATTCCTCAGTAGTTTATTCCTCGGTGAGTCGGATTTTGGGTATTGTCGTCTGATAATCTCTCCGGGTACTGTCGTTCGATAACTAATCGATTGGCCAACTTTCAATGAAAACTACAAGGACTGACCTATCTTGTTGGACCTCTTTACCTCAATAGTAGGAATTAATACCAATTCTTAGCAAGGTGAGAAACTAAACTATTTAAAAACCCATTTAAATAGTACTACTGTAAATTATGCAAGACATTATTGTCATAAAATAAAATTTCGGAGCAATGTGGGGTAACTTAATGGGATACTAAGAGAAAACAGTACGCTCGTGGGCAAAATTTTCAACCTTCAAAATTTTAAATCTTTACAACTTGTCCAATCTTCTGAAACAAGGTTTTCTAGAATATCACCTTCAAATATTCGCTTTTTTTATAGTAGTTCCGAGTTACCAGGGAATAATAAATTGAAATCGCTCGCATTCAACGCCATTTCAATCAACTTCTCTCCCTAAAATCAGTAGGATTCTCAGTTGATTAGTGGGATAATCTTCTTATCTGTAATATTCGAAACAAACGTAATTTCTCATCAACCAAAAGATGGGTTAAATATGAGGACTAAATAAGTAGCAGCGTTCACTTTCCTTCGTGGAGGGTTTCGAGGTTATCTTTACTCAGAAGATCCGCTTGTGGCGAGCGTTTGAATGAGCCATGGAGCCATCTTAACAACACTCCAATTCTAAGCCACAACGCTAGCAAAATTTCATCGCTCCACTAGCGGGTTTGCTGTAGTGCCATCCTCATTATCAGTTCGAACCTCATGGCAGACGTAAGCATGAAGCTTCTGATTTTATATAATTTCATTTGAATACTTTTTGTTCACTCTCCTGATCTTTCGCCATCCTCCACCCATCCGTCAAATTATATAATTGCTTATATGATAACTATTAAAACACTCAGATCGTCTTGAAAGTTCATTATGTATATATATATATATATATATATATATATATATATATATACTTACCTAATTTTTTCAGTTTATTACCCAAAAAAATCAAATGTGCCTACACACTAGTAATAAACGAAAATAATGCTTATAATTGAATATGGCAAGTTCATTATGGGTATATGTATATATACATATATATATATACATATATATATATATATATATATATATATATATATATATACGCACCTACGCACACACATACTCACACGTGTGTGTGTGTGTGTGTGTGTGTGCATGTGTGCGTGTGTGCATGTGTGCGTGCCTGAATGCGTGTATGGTTGCGTGTGAGATTGCGAGGATAAAGGCTGTCCCTTTGATTGTGAAAAGCAATGAATAAATCGAAAATATTTTCATAATATATGACCAAACATATTCTGTAAAATTTTAAATAAACATAAACAACAATTCTATACTGAGATGTAAAGTTAAAACTTACATTAAAAATGCGAATATTTTCAGCATAAAAGTTCATCCACTGAACATCAAAAACTATTAATAATATAAAAATAATATAATGGAATACAGAAAATGAATTTTGTTCCATTAACACTGACAAATTAGTTTGATAGTAAAAGATGCAAAGTAATATTTATTGTCTACATTAATTTATCTGTGTTCTGGTACTAAGTTTAAGAAAACAATAATTTAATAGTCCAACCCCAATAACCCAACCGATATTAATATTTTGTTTGGTGAATCCAATACAAGCCTGTTACAAATATATTTCCACTAAGATCAAAGTTATATTTTTTAAGATTCAAAGATCAAAGATATGCCAATTGAATTAAATATAAGGGTTTGTATATAACCCTTATTCAGTACCGATATGCCGCAATAATTTTTTTTATTGCTTTACAGGTCCATTACATTTTATCCGTTTTCTTTTGTAAACTATGTTATATATATATATATATATATATATATGTAAATATATATATATATATATATATATATATACATGTATATGTATATGTATATATATATACACATATATGTGTATGTGTATATATATATATATATATATATATATATATATATATATTAGGAGTAGATAATGAAAATATTTGTGTTCGTACATATATTCCATATATATTCATATAAAAAAAATTACATAAATAGAAAAAATATTTCCTCTCAATTAAATCTTTTTTCGTTTCATGAGAATTTTAAATTATTTGCCCTTAATATTTAAATGTTCAAAATTTTCCCATCATTTTTCATAATATGCTTAATATAGGTTAGACGTGCTTAATGCGTGCTTGATATTTTTATTTGATTTTTGATTTACATATTTATAAATTTAATTTTATTCCTTGTTTTAAGGCAAATTTTTTAGAAATATAAGATAAGTAATAACATGGTTAATTATTTACTGAAGTTCATGGGAAAATATAAATTTTTATGTTCGATGGAATAAGTTTCTATTATATGAGAATAGGGTCAGAATTGTTCAGAATAATCATGGTTATGTTATTATAGGTATACAGACATCATATGAATATCTTATTTAAATAAAATATATGAACATTGAGTAACTAGTATTGCAATTTCTGACACTAATATCTAGCTGACTACAATGTCAGTATGCAAGTTCTCTTGATAAAAGTAAATACCCTCTAAAAAAATATTACCTATTTTGAACATTTCCTGGCTTTTATGTAATGTAGTCTTTCACACACTTGAAACTAATTGTGTATGTATGCTATCTACACCATAAACTTTGGTGAATTTTAAGTGATCCAGACTTTGGAATAAATTTCATTCACTCTGAATTAGTTATTTACAATCTGTCCGTTTGCACGTTCACTTCCCTTTTAAATAACTCTTGTGTATTTAGAATTAAATACATAAAAAGCAAAAATGTCAGTAATAGTTTTATATAAGTCGATTTTATGGAATTATGCACTATGAAAGACTTTGGAAACGGAATTATATTGGGTTGGTCATTTATTTCACTGTCTATTCATCTGCAATGAAAGAAATATTAATTTTTGCAAGTCGAATTTCCAGTTTATATATGTTAAAACATTTATTCATAATACGATATAAGGGACGCGTATGTAGTTGCGTAATGCACCAGGCCCGTTAAAATATTTACTTTTTCTCAGCCTTGTCATTGTTATATAAAGTTATATAAAAATAGAATAAAATAGCTGTACTCAAAAAGAGATGCTATAGGTGATGCGAAATGTGAAAAATATAGTTTCTTATTAATTTATTCTTATTTGCCATCACGTGTAGGTACAGCAATGTTTATGGTGTAGATAGCAATATAATAAAACATATTAATTTATATTATAAATTGTACAAATATTACACGAAACAAGTTTTTCGAACATTGATTAGTACAATTTTCGACCCCTATTAGCATTCATTTCCTTAATTATCCTTAACAATACATTCGGATTTATCTCTTAATGATCAAAACCTTTCTATGCATAATATAATCAAATGCTTCTCGTAAATAGGGTATGGTATACAAAAATATTAAAATTGTCCTGTAAACATTTACATTAATCTAATTTTATTTAAAACTTTGTTTTGCTTTAATTGGATTTCAAAGTTACGTTAATTCAATCATAAAACACGTTGAACATTTCTTTTTTATTCTCTTCAGTAATTTATACATATCATTCTCAAAAAAAAAAATAGCTGAACATTCTTCTTGCAAGTTAATGATGAAAGGCAGGACACGAAATTTCAAAGATTCCTCTCTTAAAAACGTCAATTGATTTTTACATATACTGTCGTATATAAAAGTGCGTTATTTTATTGTCGGTATGTTTAAAAAGCGGATAATATCTTTATGAACAATTATTTTCAATACATAATTAAAGATATTTGTATTTCGGTATCACTTGAATATTATAATATTTGGCTTTAAAAAACTGATTACGGTAGTCCATCCCTTGTTAAAATGTTAATTAATACGATAAAAAGATAATTTTAAATATTGCATGACTTCAAAAAAAATAATTTATCCTATTTTTGATCAAATGAATCTTATTTCTTCAAAAAATGTTTTTTTAGTAATCCTCATAGTAATTTTAGTTTAATTTTCTTTTAAATCTCAAGGCTGTGATGTGAGGAAAATATTGTTTATTTGATTAAACCATGAACAATTATTAAAAAAAAATTCAGAAATGAAACGGCTTCGTTATCAAGGATTCTAAAAATATACAGTGCGAAATGATTAAAAAACTATAGTTCAAGAAAGTATTTCGGGATATATTTTGGAGAAATTCATAAAATATAAGTTTTGATAAGGGTATAATTATAGGTCAACAATATTAACCACTTGTTTAAAAATAGTATTGGCGTTTTTATTCAAGTATATGCTAGCGAATAATTGTAGAAATATTACCTAATCAAGCCTACTCTATTGTTTACAATGTATTGGTAGGAAAAATCACAGGAAAAAAAATGGATTAGGAATAATTATTAACGATTTTATACCGTATAATATAAATTTAGTATCAAAAAATAATTGACTACAGAATAATTTCGTTTCCGCATAGCATAAAATTTGCCACTTAGTAATAAAAATATGGAATTTTATAACAAACATGTTTACGTATTTTGGCCCAATTTTTTTATTTTGATAAATATTATGTAAATCTGTTTCCTGAAAAATTACTTAATGAAAAGTATCTGAAAATGTAACATCTCATAAGTAAGTAACAATAATTTTTTAATATTTCCAAGCCATCAAGCATCAATGTGAGTACCGATCGCACAGGATTTAGTTCACTTCTATAATGTATGAATCGAAATGGACTTTGTTAAAAGTTTAGTGCAGTTCTTAGTTATGATTACATGATAAAATCAAGCACTTTAAAAAATCTTCAATTTTGCCAAGAGATGAATGAAACTAGTGATTTACAGAGTTCTATGGGCGACTTGAATAATTCCCACTCAAGTTTCACTTTAAAATTTATTAGACGTAAATTAAAGGTAAAGCCATTAAGAAAAAAATTGTATTGAAAGTGATAAGTGAATCTCAGTGTAATGGTTCTTAATATCACTTTATAACAAAATTAGTTGCATATTATTATTTAAAATTCAAATTACCATTAAAGTGGTCATTAATAAAATTCTATTTTTTTTCAGTTTCATTTAGAAATATGAACACATATTTTATTAATAATCAGTGTCTTTTCTAACTAATAGTACTCAATCAACATTTCCCTGTAAAAAAAAAATTCACAGGCGCTAAAAACACACTCTGGTGTATCCATTTACAAATTCAAATATCGAATGGGAAATCGTGTAAAGAGACGTCAAAAAATATAACGGCTTTAACTTCAAGCAATACGGAATAAAGGGATGCGCCAAATGGCGTAGTCGCTCAGCCGCTCAATCGCTTCAAATTTATTTCGCTTTGTCTAAGTAAGATATCCCATTATTTATCGAACTTGCTAAATTCAGGGATAATGTCGGCCGACAACCGCGAAATGGTCTCTTATCAATGTTGGATAACGGTTTTTGTTGGGACGGCGAAATGTTAGCGCGGATTAAAAAATGTTTTTTAATGAAATTAATTTAGGAAATCTTTATTAACTTTTGCATATGTGCCACAATTATTGAATTATCTGATTTGTAAACGATTTATTATTAAAAAATAAGAATGGTTTTGGAATATCAGGTACCTTTCTCATAAAAAAATTTCTTAAGACCCGTGTGCATAAAACAATATTTTGCAATAAAACAATTATCACGCATTTGGCAACTTATTTCCTTTCGACAAGAAGACTATTCTGTAAATGATGAGGTTAATAATTGGGTAAGGGTATGTATTTTGTTCAGAGCAGCATTTTTCTGCAAAGGCTATACCTTTTACCAATTCTAAATTACGATCGGTGTGATGAACATTTTTAGTAATAACAAATTATTCGAGATTTTCTTTGATCCTTTAAACTTCCTTATATGCTGAAACGCTAAATATTTTCTTTTCCATGAAGTTCCATTTAAAATTTTTTTAAAATTAATAACTAGAGCACTTGTGTCCTTCAGTTATTAATTTTAAAAATTTTGAATTAATCAGTCTAGTCGGTTTTAGTTAGCTTTACAGCAAAAAAATCCGTCACCGTAAAATTCAATATTATTTAAATGGCAATTACAATTTGTTCTCGTGGAAATTTACTATGTATAATATATTATTATTTTAAAGTTCTTTAGACTAAGTTATGATTAAGTAGAATATGTCATATAAGAAATTATATTCACACACACACACATATATTTACATATATATAAATATATATATATATATATATATATATATATATATATATATATGTATATATGTATATACGTATGTCGGGGGAAGGCCGGGGACTTCATTAGAACCATATGTTTGTGGGTATAGGCAATCGAAAGACTACTTTGAATCATAGATTATAATTGTCGTACTATATTGCAGTGACGATAATAACAGTTAGTTAAAAATATTTATTAGGCGTAAAGAAAATAATTTTGAAAATGGTTTTAAAATTTTGGTCTGTATGTCAAGAAATAGGACGAATGGACGGAGATATATAATACAATTCTAAGTATCACCATAGAGTTATGTCATCACAAAATCCTAAAAACAAAGATAGATAGGAGGGTTACAATAAGTTAGATATGGAAGATTCTTTGATCTACGTATTTTATGAAGTAATGCATCTTCACAAAAACGTGGGACATAAACACTGAGCCTGCATTTTGAAAATTTATATTCAGTCCGTTCTATAACATAGCACAACAAGAGATTCTTCATAAGGTGCTTTTCTAAGTTGAGTAATAAAAAACTTATTTTTATATTTAAAGTAAACCACAAGATTCCCAGTTTATAGAAGGTCTACCTAGAAAATATCATCGGAGGGAACAACATTTTTTTGTTCGAATCTTCAAAACCAATGCTTGGTTATATCATAAGGACAGCACAACTTCACCCATCGTTGCCTGATTGCGTGCTGTTTTGCTCGATTTTCGCCCTAAATGGCATTCATGAGGCAAGGGCATTATAAGATTTTTTCGTGATATATAAATATTTTGTTTGTTGTTGCATCTTCAAAACTTAGTCTCTAACTGAACTGAATATTGCAACCCTGGTTCTTTATAAACACTTCAAAAGATGTTCAAGAAATTTTAATAACATTACAGACAGAATCCGCTGTATTATAGAAACTGCTGCAAAAAGTTTTTTGCGACGGTCTTTTTTCGTAATTTTAAATTGTTTTAGTCTATTTCATAATAGCCTGTTTCCCTACACGAGTATTTTAATGACCAGTAATGACTAATCACGTCACGATTAAAGTTTTTGGATATATATCCATGATCGAATTGAGTCACATTATTTATAATTGCGTGGAAATAATTTTAAGTTTTGACCAGTTTATGAAGTTAATCAGTTGTTCACCAGTGCATTTAATTCATATTTCAATTCTTATCGTTGCTCTTGATTCACCAAATTGCTTAAAATTCGGTGTTTTTTAAATTTATTAGAACTAAGTAAACAAGTGATAAAATAAAATAAAAAATATCCTGGAAATAGCAGATGGACACGTAGTTAGTTCCTATAAAATTTCACCAAAATTTTTTGTCTCTCACAAAATAACGAACGGACGGATAGAAGCACATGGATAAATATGAATTCTAATTGTCAGTGAGTGTCAGTTGCATTAATATTATTGATTAATTAAATACATTTATTGCGGATTTAATCCTCTAAAAGCGAGATCTTTTCAATAACGGCAGGAATATAATTAAAATATTAATGCGGTTGATCGCACCATTACAAAAATGAAGTAAGGGGTATTGAATAATTTATAAAGGATTGAATAGAAAATATAACGGGATAAAAAAATGATTAAATATGTTTAAAGAAATAATATAAATTTTAAGGGCGAAAAGCGATGTTAATACGTAATGCAAGGTTAATTCAAATTTACACGGTAATCGACTAAGATTAATATTATAATATATTAATATAAGTAGCGGAAATTAATTATACCTCAATAATTATAAAACAAATCAAAAATCATCTCTGTGATATCAAGTGCATCATCGCTATCAACTAGGCAGTAGAATTAAGTTAAATTATTTGTTTCTTACAGCAATCCATTTTACTTTAATTTTTTTACTAAAATCTGTAAATTTTTTGTTCTTTAATTTTGCTTCAAGTCCATAACCATAAGTATTGCATCCAATACTAGCTGATAATATTAAAAAAAATGTCTTCATAAAGGAACGGTATTAAGATAATTACGGGCTTAACTATTTCCATCAATATTGAATGTATGTGTGAATGTTATTAACATATAATAATGAATTCTTTTATTAAAAAAAAAATTGAATTTCAATGGTCAATTGAAACAAATGACATGTTATATTTTTTAAGACATCATGCATTTTTGTAAAAAGTGGTGTTATTTTCCATAAATTATTTTTAAAAAACTATTTCTAAGACAGTCTTTGCATCAGCAAGGAAAAAAGTCCACGAAACTTGCAGGCCAGACAGGGGCATTGAAAAAAATTACGTTAAACTCAAAAAAGAGCAAAAATACATTCATTTTAATAACTGCAGAACGAATGTCAATGTCAGTTAAAGGTTTTTTTTAGTTTAGATAAGGCTACAAACTAAAAAAGTAGTCGCTGTTTTTTTTTTCTGTAACCGTTTCTAAAAAGTTATTAAGTACTTCTTAGATTTTTATGGTTATATTTATTTCTTATCAACAAATGTGGATGTATTAAAAATATGCTATATATACGTTTACAAATAGAGCTTTTTCTTTATTTCTTATCACTGCATTATATATAAACCTGTATTTTTCAATTGCATTTTAGGTTTATTACTTGTATTTATATTTTAAAGCGAATCGGTTTGCTTCTTTTTCTCCAGCTATTTTTCCTTCACCTTGCTGATTTGACAATTCCTACCGTCCTTACTGATATTTATTTTTTTTTCTATTTACAACTGGTTTCGAAATACCTTGGCTTGTTCAAAATGATTATTTTTATTGGTACGTTAATACAATTTTTAAATACTTCCTTGTTATTTATCTCTTACACGTTTGTTTTCATGCTTTCATTCATTTTAGCATAGACACTTTTTCAACACTTTGAATAAAACTATTTACATATTTCGGTTAATAACTATTTACACAATGTGGTTTTTACCGTTTTGAATTAAATGAATTCTCATATACCATATAGTGTTCCTTAATTCTTGTAACTAGATATATATAGCAATACATTTGGTTTAAAGTAATTTTTTGTCCTGCAAAAACGTGCAACTCTCGACACGTATATGTGAACAAAGGGACTCTTACACATTATTTTTTTTAATAACTGGTATTTTTAAAAATATATCATGCGGTACTCAGTTCGTTATGTAAAATTTTTAATATAAAAGTGTTATATAGTTCATCCATATATTTATCGTTTATATTTTATTCATGAAAACAGAAAATAAGTGCAACTGTACGTTACATATTAAGTAAATGACTATTTAGAAGTTTCTGTTTAATCTTATAACTTTATTTATTAAAAAAGATAATTACTGAAATATCGTTATATATTTTTCGAGAGTAAGTAAGACTAAGAAAAAATAGCTACTTATATGTTTCTATATAAGATTATTAGGCAGACGAACGTACTTAGGTACGTAGGCAGACGATTTCCCCACCGTTTCTATCTGAGGGATCCACAAATATGTCTAAACTGACAAACGTTGTACGATGTAATATTTCTATTGTAGAAATATATATTTATTTTTTTGCTGACGCCCTTGTTATTTTTGTGGGAACGTAAATAGTTTTTTTGATAATATTTACTAAATAGCTCAATTTGTTCTAGATATAGTGATCGGTCATCCCGATACTTTTCTTATTCCCTTAAAATCTGCAATGCAAAACAAACAGAGCACAAGAGTATTGAGGTACAACAAATTCTTAGAAAATAAATTCGATAATGGATTATATTTTAGATTTATGTAAATATTATAAATATTTTTTTTTTCTAAAGCTTATTTAAAAATGGACGGTTCACTTAATTGCATCCATTGCGATTTTGAAAAACATTTGTGTATTACTTTCTAAAGAAGATACCAAACATTTACGAATTTCCAAAAATGTACCTATTCGAAACTTATGTCGGTAGGATCAGTTGTAATATTTAATTAAAAAATTATGGGAAAATTTTTGTACAGTGGTATAGCTCAGTACGTACAAAAATAATGAAACGCAGGAATGAGGTAAGCTCTGTCAGATTGCCGCTACTATTTTTTCGTGAACATGCTTTTAATTCAGAAATAAATAACCGCAACATGCTATTTTTCAAGTCTTTGTTCGAGTTTTTTGGGATTTTATTTATATATTTCTAAACACGAGACATCACGAAATTATGTGTTTTTCCCATATAAATCTTAAAAACTAACAAAAAACCATAAAATTTATTATCAATTTTAAGGTCGAAAAACCTGAGTTTCTTATTTCTTCACTTTAAAATAAAAGAAAACGAATGCCCATTAAAAAATATTCCTTTAACTGTAATAATATTTTTATTGAAACTCACGTATATTTATATTTCATTTATATCATCCGTTACTTGATTAAATATAGGTACATACTTTAAAATTTAGCTCTATATAAATGCACACTTAAGTACACGTATAAATCAGTAGCTGCCAAAAGAAGTAAACTTAGGCTGAAATACTTGAAACAATTTTCCCTGTTTTCATTAATTTTCTTGGAAAAGTAGGGGCAATTGGAATGGCATACTTCCATCGAAGACTTAAGTGCAAAATTAGATTGACATTCTTTTAAAGTTTATTTGCGTATGTTTGGCAGTAACGGTTTAAGCAAAACTTGTTAATAAAATGTGTGAAAGTTAACACCTAAGTATATTTTTAAATAGATAGCATGGTATAAGAGATGATAAATATTTTAAATATATAGTCTTTTTTCTAATTTTCTTCTTTCTGATACAACTTTGCTCTTGAATTTTTTTATCATAAAGCGTTGCTCGGTCCCTTATGCACAAAATTTAATACTTCCTCTTGTTTTAGGTTTTCTTTTCATTAAAATATTTTTTAAACTAATTTGGTTATTCATACCAAAATTTGGCATTGAACTGGCTAAACATGAATCAGTAGGAATGTGTTCTTGTGTAAATTTTGAATACGAATAGAGTAACCGATGAGATTTAAGGTTTCGTAGTCAAGAATAGAAGAATTATAATTTTACTATAACCGTTGGTTTTAAGGGAAGTAAAGTATCTTACCCCTCTTGAAATTATTTTATGTAAAAGTTTAGATTTCTAATAATTTTATGTAATTACTCTATCATACAAAATTAAAAATAAAACTCTCAAGAATTCTCTCAAGAATTGTATCTTTTGACTTGTAAATAAGAAATTATACTTTGAATTATATTTTTTAATTTAATCTGAAAACGCGTTTTCTACAGAATGGCGCTGTGTTTCATATTTCAAATAAATTTTCAAATTTTATTCTAATTTCCTCCATTCTATCGATTACAATTATCTCTTCTCCGAATTGGCTCTACACTTACCTGTAAATTTATTTTCAAATCTACCCATTACTTTTCTTGTTTAAAACCGCTAAACCGTTTGACAGTTGTGAGGTCGAAAATATAAAATTTCATTTAAGAAATAACCTGGGAAACTGAACTTCATTTTACTGATGAATACGTTTATTAATATAAAACATCCGAAACATATTATTAGGATATGTTACAACTTCGGCAAAAAAATCCTTCTTGTGATACATATAGATAATTTTATATTCAACATTCAAATTAATCCCCACGATTTGGTTACGAGAGAACAACGAAAATGTATATAAAGAAAAATGTATCGCTTTTCTAATACTATTTTTATACATATGTGGAAATAACAAAGTTAGCCCAAGAGAAACAATTCTTTTGTAGTCAAACAATAATGGGAAAAATAAAAAGTTAGATTTTCTGGGTCTTAGAGTGAAATAAATTATACGTCATTAAATTTATGCTCGGATTCATATGACTGATACATCTATAAAGAAAACAATACAACGCAATAAACACGAACGCAGTTAACAAGCTTTCATATGATTTTAAGTTTTTTTTATAAAAACAAAAATATTACATTTTTTATTTATGTTTGATGTACACTGAGTGTGTATAAGAAAATCAACAGTAAATTAGCACTTAGTGAAGGCAATGTGGTTCGCTAGCTTTTAACGTTCTGTATTATTTCTTGTACTTTCATGACGTCCTTTCGCCTATCCGTCAAAGATTCATAGTTCTCACAGTTAGAACTGAATGAAATTTTGTTAGTACGTGCCTAGATCCCAATTTCGGCATGCACATAATCCAATCAAATCACAGTGGAAAGTCTACATAGTATAGACTTCCAATTAGGGAAGGGTAAAATTTAATTACAGTATTTTTAAACCAGTATATAAAATTGTGGAAAAAGCTTTTAAACGATCATGGAATAATTTTACAATTAAAAGAATGGGGTTAAGATAAAATGTTCTATTTTATTTAAAATGTAATAAGTTATTTTGTATATAAAATGTGAATATAAATTTTGAAGTACATTTGTGTAAAATAACGCACAATATATTATTTTGATAGTAAAATCTCTCTCTCTCTCTATATATATATATATATATATACATATATTGGTTATATTGGTTTTATAAAACTTTTCCTTTGGCAGACAGATTAAGAGTTGAATGTTTTTTGCATAAGGTGCATGTTTATAATATAATTGAGTAGAACAGAAGTCAAAACAAAAGTTTTTACAACTTTTTGTCTGTTAATTTGTTGCGTCTCTGTATGCATTCGACCTGATAATAATTTATATTTTACATGTCTCATCTTAGTAGAACGAAGGCTTCAATAAGATTTTTAGATAATTTAATATATGACTTAGAGATCGAAAATGTTACCACTTTCGTTTGTCAATTCATACTTTTTAATTTTTCCACATCCATGTTTTTTTTAACCTGATGTTGACAACTTGCCATATTTCTAAATTATATACACTTAATTCAACCTACGTTTTTTTAAACTAGAACCCATTGATTTTCCAATTCGGATTGTGAATAATAATTGATCGCAGCCGTAAATTAAAAACATAAAACGATAAATATATTGCGAGATTTTCACTGAACTTTTAATTCAATGCGATGTTATACCGGACCGAAAATAGCTTAAAAGAATAAAAGATTTAATTTTACCTCTGTAAGAATATATTTTACGAAGAGACAAATATATTTGAAAAATGTTTTGTATGTTAACGTTTGATAAATTATTGCTCAAGTCCATTTATTCACTAGTTTTGACTAGAAAGGAGAGCGAAAGAAACATTTCTTCAAAACAAGAAGATTTTCTAGATTTTCTTTGTTTGTATTAAATGGAAAAGTATTTAAGGTTATTATTTTTCTAGCCAAACAAAGCACATAACTACAAATAGGACATTTCCAGATAGAGTAAAACTGTAGAATTAGCCTTTATACATATTAAACATATTTATTAAAATATTTAGATGCAAGTAATAATATTTATAGACAACAAGGACACATACAAATAAAATAAAACTATGGAATTAGCCTGTCTACACATTAAAGATATTAATAAAAAAAGATTTGGGTGCACGTAATAATGTAATAGACCAAAAATTTTGGTTGTATTTTGGGAGCTTATCCCATAATTTTTTTATTGAAATTGACCAATAAAAAATAAAAATGTATACTTTTACAATTATTTTAATAAATTTTGTCACGTGTATAAAAAATTATAGATTCTTTTAACACCTTAAAGTTAATTTAATAATATTTTCTAAAGGTTGACACGTGAACCAAGTGCGGGTACGACCAGTGATTAAATAAAACAGCAAAATATTATTTTAAATGAATTAAGTGAAATAACAATAGATGTATTCATAGAGATTAGAAGAATATTTTAAAGAAAAACATGAAAATTATTACTAAAAAAGAATTAAACCTTCTTCGTTTATCCTTTTCTATAACTTCAGACCATCCATGAATCAATATGTTGATGGTGCCTTGTGTAAGTAAGAGTTTAGTTTATTTGTAACTTGTCAGCACGGACAATAAATGAATATTTATAAAGGAAGATTATCGAGCTCACTTTAATCTGTGGGATTTTCAGGATTAAATATAGAGAAGCAAAATTTTCATTACTGGAGTAAATAAATACGAAATAAATACATTAAAGACTGAAATCCGAAAAACAAAAGCTTGTATTTTGTATCACGCCCAGCTATTATTATACTTAATCTGATTTTAACAAATTTATTTTCACTTATGTTTAATTTGATTTCAGACTGAAACCTATTTCATATTTTTGTTTCCCAAATTGACAATCTCATGTAAGCACAGTAATGAGTGGTGATTTTTTGGTCACAATTTTAGTATTAATACAAGAATTCATTCACCTTAAAAGCAACACCTTTCCTTGAATTCGCTTTTAAAGCAAATTGAAGCCAAGACTTAGACAAATATTTTAATGTAAAATGATGATTTTAGGAAAGCAAAAACATGATCAAACATAAAGAGGAAATTAAACAATTAAATTATTTTATAATTGAAACTCGTCGACGAAGAGACAAATTATCTGACTGATGCTTAATTAAGTGAAACTCCCCCTGTCTGAAAGAAGCGAAGATATTTCGTTGCGAAAGAAAATTTTGGTATGAAATTCGGCACTGAAAAGGACACCGGAAGTAATAGCTTTGCCCATAAGGTATTTTATTTCAATATTGCTTTTATACTTCGAGATCTTTGTTGTTATTTCTTGCACTAATGGTCGTACTTTAAATAGTCGTTTGAAACGTTAATATATGAAACAGTGGGATAGAATGTTACGGAAGTATTTTTAGACAATTTGTAGATAATTTATTAGAAACTCTTACAAAAATTTGAAAAGAAAATAGAAAACTAGCACATTTAATAAAATTGCAATTTAGAAAAATACAACTTTACTCTCATATGATTTGCATTTTAAATAGTGTATGTATGTAGGTTGCTCTTTAATTCCGTAATTTAATATGCCAAGACATTATAAGCTTGGATTAATATACAGTTTGCTGTTCATGTCAAAACATAAAGCAGTTCCTGAGGGATGACCCAACTATTGGTCAACTAGTAATATCTGTAAATACTGTAAGTTTAATTTTAGGATATATTAATTCACACGTGGTTCCCATGGGATAGTTTACATTTTATTTTTCTTTGTAACCTTATCGCGATGTTACTAAAGAAGGTAAACTGATTTAAAGAAAAATTGGGATACAGTTATATTATAGCCAAAATTTAAATATGGGCAACATTACTGTGGTCCGGGCAAACGAAAGCGCGAGCAGAAGTTAGTTTAAAATATGACGTAAGAATATCTCATCACGATGGTCAGTCCGGCTTTTGTTGTGAGGCGCCCTTTTAAAGATGCTTGGCTTGAGTTGTTGGAAAATATCAAACTATTACGACAAAAAAGTACGTCTTTATGTGCATGTGTGTATGAAGATATATATATATATATATATATATATATATATATATATATATATTTATTCAGCTTTTAATTTATGATTCTGGTTGGTTATTATAACCATCAATTAACACTCATCAGGAAGAAAGACAAGAGCATTCATTTATGTTAATAACTTTGGAACCCATTGACAAGTATAGTCTTGATTGAATTTTAAAAGCATAAGTGATTATTTCTTTTTTCCGTTTGTACATAATATTACACAAAACATTATTAGCCACAAAACAACAATTTATTGCACATACGAGCAACAACGATTTATTACCCACATTCTGTTAGAAATTAGGTGTTAAAACAATTATTTATTACCCATTCTCTGTTAAAAATATATCAAGATACATCAAATTGTATAACATGGTCGTCTACAAATTGACACTTTAAACAATGTGTTTAGTTAGTTGACGACCATGTTATACAATTTGATGTATATTGACATATTTTTAAAATTTAAAATGTTGACTCTTTGTATATTTCTAATTATCATTATTTACAAAACTAGACCCTCATTCTCGGCTGATTCGCTGTAATAGTATAAAAAATAAACTTAACATATCCACTTGGACAATATAGAAATAATTATTTGTGAAGGAATCTAGATAGTTTTGTAAATAATATAACGAAATATACGTTCGGAGCATATCAAGTAATGTTAAATGAACAAACTAGTAAATAAAAAAGTAGTAAGGTTGCCATAATTAGGCTGTTGCTTTCATTGATCTGCAAAGGTTTACAGAAAAGTATAGTGAGGAGTAACAGACAAAAGATAGGCGCAGGAGTCCCTGCTGCTCATGTCCCCTCCAAAATTAGTTTGGCGATGGCCGCATTGACGAAGTAATGTGTATTTATTAAAAAGTATTCATCCTTTCACAACAGAAGTTCTCACTTTCTTTATAATATTATTGACGGCAATAATTTACAGTAATAATGTTATTATTTAGTATTTAATAGATCAATATTTGAATATTTTAAGATTACTTGAAAATAAATACTTGTATTTCATAATAATATCATCATTGGACCTCCCATATTATCCTATATCTGAAACAGTCCAATAAAAATAACTAATATTTTTCTTGCTTGTAGCTAAAATGGAGAAAGCGTTAAAATCCGATTTTTTGAGAGAAGGAAAAGAAGAGATAATAATCGTGGTTGGAACGAATAAGACATAAAGTTAACCATCGGAGCTTTAAACAAAAAATCAGTCTAAATGCTAATAGAATCATTTATTCTATTCCTGAAGCTATTTTACGATGGGATTTTCAAATACAAATAAGAAAGCTAAAGCTCATAGTCAAATAAAGTATTTAGAATGCGATCAACAACAACGTATTTACAGTGATAAAACATATTTAAAAATTGAAATCATGCCTATTTAGTTATAAGCCAAAAGATGTCCGCATGCTTGCATTCGAATTCGGTGAGAAATTCGGATTATCACACAGATTAAATAAAACCAAATATTTGACTGAAAAAATGGTACTACCATTTTATGAAATAACTTCCTCCAACATCCCTGCGTCCACCTAAGGCGACTTTATTCAATGGGGCGCACACATTTCAAAATGAGCATAAAAGAGCTTTATGACAAGATTGAAGGTACGGTATAGTACGGTATGATGGACGGCACCGAATTTTTCAACGTTGATGAACCCAACTATCCACTGTCCAAAGAAGGCTTGGTAAAATCCTAGCTAAGAAAGATAACCATCAAGTCCGAGCAATCACCACCAGCGAATGAGGGTCGGATACAGAAGCGGTTTCCTGCTCAAGTGCTACAAGAAGTTTGTATTTCTACTGATAATATTTAGGCAAAAAAACGTCAAAATTGATTCGCAAAACGGAGCTGCTCCCAGATCAATTTTTGCACTTAACTCCTATGCAGTGGACACATTAGAAATGTTTTCTACAAATGTTACTACTTGAGGGCCACGGAACTCATACGAAGCCTTTGCCTACAATGGAATTGGCGTGAGGACATGGAATTTTTATGTCAACGTTACCGACATATGCATCGTATAAGGTAACTGCTTGATATTTCATTTAATTACTGCCTTGATTTTTATTTTTTTAATTTAAAGTAAATTGGTCTTAATTCAAACCCAAAAAGGTTAACAACAAAGACTTTAGTTTGGTACTCATAACTCTTACAATAACTCTACAAATATTACAATCTGAAATTATTTTATTTGTTTTCAATGTATATAACTTTATTATTATTATTATTTATGCTAAGAAGATACTATTTTTATATTTGTTGATTACTATAGAGTAGACAATTTTAAATTGGATATTTGCAACTTGTAATTTTTTTGTAGTATTTCGTAATCTTTAAATAGTGTATTTGTTCAAGTTTTTAATATTTCGTACTCAGATTTTTATTGATTAAAGTTCAATAAATGATTTTCATATCGTCTCAAGCATATGACATGAGTAACATTTTATAAATTGTCCATATCAAGAAAACCGCCCAAAAAATTCTTGTGCGATGACACATATGGCTCACTGCGAAGTAATAAATTTGACAGTACTTTCATATGGCATTCGTCTCAAATGCGATCTGCAATCCAATATTTGAAGAAGTGAAATTTTAATATTACAAATTGAATTGTGCCAGCCGTGTGTGGAAAGTATAGCGTTTCATTTAATTAAACTTTACCACGAGAAACGTTTTATAACGTATTACCGACTAGATATTATATTTTTGTCCTCTATCTATAATCTTTGTTTGCTGATACTGAAATAATATTAAATAATTTTTAAAAAATATCAACGTCCCAAGTTAAATAATTTTGCAAAATATTCATTTCACTCAATATCACTAAACAGGTTGTTTGATTCACTGTTTATCTTTTTATATATATATTTTATTATATATATATATATATATATATACATATATATATATATATATATATATATATATGTATATATATATATATATATATATGTACATATATATATATATATTTTTTTTTTTTTTTCCGCTATGCGCGTACACCTACTAAAACTTAGTCTAGGATCTAATCATTTTTAAATAGTTGTGAATATTTTAGGTAACGTGTTGGTCGTTGAAAGGTGAAAATGATCGTTCTGACAACTAAAAAAGAAATATTAAAACTGGCATCAAAACGGTGACATAATTTAAAAATGTACCTAAATTCCTGATAAAAATGTTATTGTATGTCCTATAGAATTTCTACAAGAAAATTGTTAGTTGTTGTATAAAAGTAACAAATAGATATTCTGCTGATTGTAATTTAATCGGAAGTAATTCTTAATAAAATTAATACTGTGGAAAATATAATCCAATAAATCATTGCGTGATTAAGGTATGAGATTATTGTATGCATTTAATTTAAAATAAATGTATCACTGCATTTAACTCTGCTAAAACGATATTGTAATGAATTATTGGATTTAGACTGTAATTTTTAATTATTGGAAAATATTTTGTATAAATGGTTAAAATTGATAAACATTACGGAATAAAAGGATTTTTCTTAACTTATTATATTTTTGGAATGCGGAATAATTTTGGTTCACGTATTCATTAATATACAGTTTTTTTTATTGCAGTAGTAAGGAAGTCAGTCAAGTCATCTATAGCAATAATTCTAAGTCTCATAATTTTAGAAAGGATTACGATGAACATATGCTTGTTACAAGCATATTAGGCAATGTATTTACGTAGTTAAAAACTATATTAATATTAAATAAATTTAAAAGAAATACTATATATCTTGAAATATTTTTATCTACCTGAGTGTGTACGAAAAAATCGTATTATACTACTCGTATTTAGAACGTTTCACAAAACTATGAATTTTTCACAAATTGATATCAGATAGATTCAATGACAAAAGTTTACCAAACCATTTTTTATTGTTTTTGGCTATAAAATGAACTGCTCATTTTAGAAAAGATTTTTTATTGTATTCGTTTCGCTTGTGTTTAAATTAAGATTAAAATGTTTTACGAGACCGAATTTCACCGAAATGAACTCCACAGAGCTATACCTCAGGAAAATAGCTTTGTTTCATTTGTATTTTCAGAACAATAGCTATATCGTTGCCAAGGCCGTTTAATGTGGCCATATTGGTGAAAAGACGCAAGTTTTTTCAAATGATCTCAATTCCACAAATTATCTTAAGTAATGACTCAAGCGCCCACATGTTTCCTCATTTTTTATGAATCAAGTCATTGTAAATGTATGTCACTAAACCCTGCTTCAACCATTTGCTCTATAATTATACATAACATACAGAAATATTTATGTCAAACGTTTTTCGTAAAGTGGTTAGGAGAATAATAAAAGATAAATATTATTGTGTATTCTAAGAGTTTTTGCATGATATCCGAGACAGAGATATTGTTTGACAATAATGTTATTAGTAAGCCTACTACCTACTGGTGTTTAAGAATAATGAAATCAAAAATTTACATATAACAGTATCAGGGCCGTCAATATTTAGATGGAAATTAATACAGCAAGAAGTTGTCTTTATATTTTAATTATTATCTTGGATTAGTTGAAAAAAAAAGTTAGTCTAATTTATGTATAATTAAGTACTGGCATGTTTTTCTCAGTATAAACCATTTCCACACCAGCAAATACATAGCATGAATTTGACAAATTTTATTATTTGACCAATCTATAATAAAAACGTAATGTTAGAATTTCTTAGAAATAAATTTTAAACATCAAAAATATTTTGAAATAAAATGATAAAACAAAATTAAAAGGATTTTATTTCTTCCAAATAATATAGCAAAATATTAGCTAACCCCACACAGAAGTAAAATGTTGAAGTGAACAGAGACCGTTACTGGAGTCACAAGTATGCCAAGTAAAATATGTCATCTAGTGTGAGGCGCTAATTGTCTTTAAAAGAGCATTAGTTGTACGGTGAATAAATCTAAAACTAAATGGAAAAATATTAGATAAAAATAACATTCAACTAAAGTGTTTAAGTAAATTTTTCAGCTAGTTGTTCATAGAACAATAACATCCCCCAAAAAAACACGATGACCGTAATCAATAAACGCAACGAATATGGAAATATATCAAGAGTTTAATATATTAACATTAATATTATCAAAATAAATACTACTGGTAGATTTTTAAATTACCCAAAATTATTTTCCTTAATTAGGATATTACATGTATTAGATTTTAAACATGTTAAGTCAAAAATTACTAAGGAAGCGATGTTTTTCAAAGTGACTAACCTATGACTGACTTCCTTACTATGGCAATAACAAAAATACCATTAGTAATTTTGAATATTGTGTAATCATTCATAAATGATTACACAATATTCAAAACGACTAATGGTATCTAAATGCGAAGATGTCGGTGTAATAGTATAAATTTATATAAAACTTGTAATATACTCGTAAAACTTGAAAGAAATCTGATTTCACATAACGAAACGGAAATAGATAGAAGTGTAAATATAATACGTTTTAGGCACTTCCATATATTCATCGATATTAAATTCTCAGCATTGTGAAGAATGTCTAGCCACTTTTCTCTCCTATATCCCGATAAAGCCGATGTTTGATTCCGACTCATTTAAAAAGAGAGTGAAACATAATATTGAATGTAATAAAACCATATTAAGAATGATTTTATTACTTTCATTATTATAGTGTTACGTGATATGAAGATGAAAGGAAGAAAAACCTCAATATATTTATACTGCTTTCTTCAACAATACACTACATTTTGTCGGTTTTAAATTTAATGTTACTATGTCATAAGTTGCATGTATAAAAATAGTTTATCGGAAAATGTATTATCAAGAAGTAACATTTTTATAAATATTTAATTCACTGCAAACATTCCGTAATTACGTTATTGGTTTGTTTTTCATTTATTTAAAAACGTTGTCCAGCAATAAAGACCTCAATCGTAAAATTATGGTTATTCATACGATGGTTTTTCATGAAAATTAATCTGGAAGGTTGTTACACTGTTATTACAAAATGTTTAAATACGAAACCTCCGTATTTTCATCTATTCCTGTCAACTTTTAAGAACTATTTAATCGGAGTAAGTTTTAGTTATCAATCCATTCCAAACAAGTCTTCGTTAATAGTAGATATTGTATTCTCCGTTTTAACTATATAAAAATCCCTTTATCGATTTGGGTAACATTAAGATAAAAATATTTTATTTAATAAATTACTTTATATTGATTTCCATGCATATTATATTTCTGAATAAGGATAAGTTAGAAACTAATCAAAATTTCTCTCTATGTTTCTGGAAAAATAATGAACAATAATTATAAAAGCAAACAATGGAATCTGATGATGTGGAGTTTTATTTTCTCATTACGATCGTTACACGTCAGTGAATTGGTTTAAGAAATCTTGATTAGCTAAATATATTTCATAAATGTTAACTACTTTACTGTTGACTAAACTTATTCCAACTTTATGGGCTAAATGGCTTAGAAATAAATAGTACAAAACTCGGTATTGTGAATGCTGATATAGGCGTTTCCTGCTACGGATTGTTTTATTTTATTTACGTATAGTGTGCATCTCATCTGAAAACAATTATACGGTTGGACAAACCTAGTACTGTACTCCATTTATCTTGGAAAGAGAATCTTTGTAAACAAACAAATATGACAGTTGACAACATGATTGGCACAAATTTATATTCGATCGTTTCACGACGATTTACAAAATTCAATTGTATTATACCCACAATGTTATTAAACTATGTACATAATCAAAATATTAACTCAAGGAAGTTTTACCATAAATAATGTTATAAATACTAGTATTACATTATTATTTTACTAAAACGAATTATGACATTTACAGGGTAAAAATGGACAACCCTCCATTTTTATTACGGAAAAATGAAACGCTTGTAATATTTCTAGAACATACTCGCAATTTTGAGGCTAAAAACTTTTAGCCATTTATGCTGCTCATAATTTTTTAAGACTTTAGAGTGAGATATCTATAATGTGTTAATTTATACTGCTATATTTCTAGATTTGATTGCATTATATACAAATATATTTATGTAATATTTTGGCGTATAGATAATGAAACAAACATTATGACGTATTATTTTCTTTTCAAATAAGTATTGATACAACAATATTTTGCGGTGTAGACTACATATTTTATATGCATTATAAGATGGTGGTTTTTATAATAGTTGTACTTATATTCTTAATTTGAGGTATATTTTCGATAATTGTTTTTAATATTAGACATATTTATATAAAAGCTTTCAGGTTGATTTTTGGTATTATCTATACGCATTTTGCATTGTACATAATTGCTAGCGCATGGCCGTAATTGATTAAGCGGTGATGACGTAAAGCAAGAAGTAACCCGAATTTCGAAATGGTAACGCCAAAAGAAAACATAATATAATTGCAATACAGGTGGAAGTATTACAAAAATGTTTCACAACACATTATGCTACTAACTTTTATACTTATTAATACGGGAGTCATTTTATTTACGTTATTATGCATTTATGTTACGGAGATCAATTATATTTTTTCGTTCACTGTATGCGTTCACCTACTAAGCGCGTTTGGCTGAACGAAGTCAATGCTATGTTTCTGTTTTATGGCCTACGCTTGCTTGCTACACTTACCAACGTAATGTACGCGATTAATCCGCCAGGCGCACTTATTTGTCGGTGTATTGAAATTTGAAATACGCTCGATTTATACCATTTGCAAATATCGCTCTCCAAATTTTTGGCGTTTCATATATTTATTTTGTATTATATTAAGTCTATCATATTATTATGTGTTTTATAATGCTAAGTTCATTGTGTTATACATGTATTATTTTTACGTTTGTTTTATAACATAATTAAAATGGTGAATGTTTTTCTAAGCACAGTATACAGTAATTTGAGAGTATATATACTAAGATTGCCCCTATATTACTGTAAAACAAACACATTTGGGATGATCTGGATACAAATGAAATTATTTGTGGCTTAAGAAACATTAGTTATTAATTATACGATGTCAATTGACTTCTACTTGAAGTAATGTTATTAACTAACCCCGCGGCATGGCTGAAAACAAAACATTATTAAAGTTGATAAACAATATTATAGATAGATATATAATAAGCATATTTAGATTCACAGACAATTTCGACGTCCAGGGACAGGTTCATTGTAATGTATTTTTATGATGTACGCATTGTACATTTCGTGAATTTTTTAACGTTAGTATACTTAACGTCTTTTAAAAATTATTTTAATGATTACTCAAAAGTTAAGCAATAATTTGTAATTACTTTGTATTAATTTAATTTTTTTGTAACGAACATTTAATTAAATTACTCTTTCTATCGGAATTAGGCGCCGTTATTTTAAGATAAGTCTTTTTATATCAGTTATATTTATAAATTGTAACCTACTTATTTCAATTTATCTTAAATGTGAAATAATATGTATATAATCTAAGTTACATGTGTATACAGTGTAAATGTGCACAATAATTAAAAAAATATTCATTAAGCTCAATTATGAAATAAATCCATGTTAAATTACTAATATTATTATAAAAAAGTGTTTACAATAAATGGACTGTCAAATAACTTTGTTTAAAAAGATTCTCTTCAAATGTATGTGAGTGTAACTGATGCAAACATCGAGTAAGGTGGTAAATAATACTAAATTATCCAAATCTCGTTAAAAAGCTAAAGGTTTGAATATTGTCTTGTAATGTCTGATCATGTTTGGTATTGTAACCTAGTTTTAGTCCTAATAACTGTAAATGTAAAATTGATCGTATTATTTTTAATCAGATCTTTTTTAGATCATTTTAAGTAGTTGTAGTTTACTTCCAATCACTCACTTTCCTTTACTCAAACGAATATTATACTTATTCAAATTGAGTCATCTAACTACAAAATAAATATTTTCCTCATTCGTTATGTGCGAATATGATTAATGTAGTCTGTTAGTAGATGGAAGGAGCAAAATCAAAATACGCGGAATCAATATATATTCCGCACTGTACTGGTCAGACTCTGAGTCTACCACAAAAGGTTTTCTCACAAGCCGTTTAAAATTTTCGCACAGGATTCGGTCGTATTAACTTGCGTATTTTGGAGTAGCTTGGCAAATACAACAATAATAAAAATATCGAATTAATTTTTTTTTGTACACCCAGGGAAACTCTCCCTTATTTCTGAACTACTAAATAAACAATTATGTAAAAAACATATTGGTAGAATCAGTATAAAACATTAGAGGAATATATTTTATAAGACATACTTTTATTATTTGAATTAATGATTTTTATTCGGTTTTTAAAATATTTCATATTTCCTTAAATTTTAAAACGATAGAATTTCGCAACCTTTAATTTTGTGTGAAAATGAAATTTATCTTCTCTAGTTTACAATGATTTTTAATATTATGTTTAATTTGTAACATAATTCTAAAAATAACTGGCATCTGTGGTTTTAAAAATTAATAACAAGAAGAATTGAGGAGTCAAATTTTTTTTCTCTATAATCACTAGAAAGATATAAATAAATCTTTAGACACGTACTATAAAATATTTGAAATTGCGTAACTAACTTCAGTTCAACCGTAAAATTTACGTAGTAATGTAGTAATTAATAAAGGGTATTGAGGGTATGTAAATTTTCGTAGTAACGTAGTAATTAATAACATTTCAGAAAAACGTGTTATAAAACAAAAGTTAGTAAGTACAGAATTCGGCGGGTTTCAAATATACGCCCTATTTTCTCTTTCGCCAATTTTATTTCAACTTGAACTCCATACTAAAGTCATAAACAATTTTAAGGTATTGAAATAGCTTTTACAAATGTGTACAAATTATTTAGTAAAGTAAAATTTTATTTCAAATATCTTTCATTATTATAATATAAAAAATGTACATAATACTTTGATAAGATGCGTCCGTTACTTAAAATCCAGTTGAATCAAATTTTCTTCAAAATAAAATTAGTAATTAAGAAAATTTTCACGGCAATGTTTAAATTGATTTTAAACGGGCGATCTTTAAAACCTTGGGTTAATGATTAAAAAAATATAACTCGAGGACTTTCTTTGCGCGGTACCGAGCTACACATAATAAAAATTTAATGCATAATACCAGCAGACTAAATGAATATCTAACAGTGATTATAATAGCAAGCAGATTGCATAATTTATTCCATTTGAACAATTACTACCACAGAACAAATCTTCAAGAATTATATTTAATGAAAATAAATTCAGAGGGAGAAAAGTAAAATTTTCTGAAACATTTTATCATCATCAAAGTGAATCGCTCAGCTTTCAGTCAGCATAATTGCTTAGTTGATGAACGAACGATGTTATTTTATTGAAGAGTAAACCGTGGATATATACAAAGGACAGTCCTGAATTGACATAAATTGAAAGTATTATTTTTTATTAATCGTTTTATCTATCTAGTATATATGTTTCGGAAAAAAATTAATATTGTGTAATGTAAGTATATTTTTATGAAAATTTAACTTTGTGAATATTGTGGGGAAAATGATAAAAATAATGATATCAATATTGTAGAATATTTTTTTTTAAATGAACACATGTTTAATTTGTTAAATTAAATAATTATATTTATAGTTAAGTTAAGAGACTTCGTATCAATGAACAAAATATGAAGTAATAAAAAAATAAAAAAATAGCCGTCACGGGACGCCTGGCAGATGTGAAACATCGTATTCGTACAAGTAATATGCATAAAAGACAAGATTATTACAGGAACTAAATATAGCATAATGAAAAAATAAAATATTACGAATTTCTTATAGAAAATGGTAACTTTATTTAATAAACATTTATTTACAATTAATACAAAAATAATAAAGCACAGGTTATGTGTACCGTAGTAAACAACAGCGTCGAACTGAGTGAGGAGGGGGTCGCGCAGTCGGTTGCACATGGCGACACGTCGCCATACCGTACACTCTACTACATATAGACTATATATATATATATTAGTATAGCGAGCGCGCCACCCCAATGATCCGGTTTATACCTGCGCCTATAGATGTTTTACATCAATAATTATTTTCTTTAGTACAAATTTTTGTTATGTAAGAAATAACTTACAAGAAAAAAAATAAGGTTAATATAGCTACCCCAACTATGACATTGGTATCATAAATAACCCATTCCTACTTGTACTATGCTATTTTGCTCTTCTTATTCAGAACTTTTTTATTTATGTTTACACAAAAATAAAATTTGTTAAGCGATCTTTGATCAAAATAAAATTTGGTTTTGAACCACATATCACTGCTTGTCATATTGTTTGGAAAAAATCGAATAGAACACTCTGTTCACGTAAAAGAATAAAAAAATTATCATTTAATAAAAATTAATTTAAGCCATCAATTTTCTTCCGCTTATTGGAGAAATATATAAAGTCCAGCTGGGCAAAATATCGTCTTGATTCTAAGCTCGAGATGAGACACAAAGAAATTATTTTTTCACTGTATCATTAACTCTTAGTTCCTGGACGTCAAAAAATGTTAACCTCGTAATATGTTGTGACAGCTTTTGTTAACTTAAAGGCACAAAGTTTACAGCGCGTACTTCAAATGGGGATAAATGGGGAGTTGTGGAATCACAACTCGCAGTTGATCTCCGTTGTTGCTAGTTGTGGATCTCAAAGTAAATACTTTTAAATGAAAATCAAATTTTCAAATAAAATTTAACTTCATTATATTCCTTTAAATTATTTTGTCCACTTAGAACATCAGTAAATTATTCTAGTATTCCGAATTCTCAGGTTCAAGGATTTCTTGATGACTTTAAGTTTTGGATTTCTTTAAATTAAATGTTTGTTAACGAGGATTCATAATGAATTCGATGAAATTGTCCAAAAAGTTCCTGGTTTTCGGTTTTCTAACAATTTATGATGGTGATAAAATCAAAGTTTTTTAATGGATAAAATTCCCGGCTATTTGTTAAATTATACTATATAAAAGTAACTTCAGTGCAATTTAATACGTTTGCAAATGTCAACTTAATACACAAAATCAATTTTTTTATTTCTTTTTTAGCTCGTACTAAACCCCACATTCAAATTCAAAATTTGTTTTTGTGCTTGTATGCTTATACTCTGAGGAATATTATAAGCTATGTGTCATAACTTCAGATTCATAGGGGCAGAGCAAGGCTAAATGTGTAACAGTAGGTAGGGAACACTGTTAAAATTAAACAAGGTAGAGGGAGACTGGCTTATTTACTGTCTGGTCATCCCGAGTATTCCTGCCGATATTCATCCTGAAACCGACAACGGATGGTTATTGGCGAATGAAGCGAAGTAGTTTAGTGTTTCAAAACTAGAAAAACATTTAAGTTTTTTTTCTGTTTACTAATTTGTTCTCTCTAAAATTGTTGCATAAATATTTTTAAATATTAACTCTTGATTAAATTTACGCACTTTTACATGTTTTAAGTTTCTAACACAATATTTAAAGTTTCTACGGCATATGGTTTATGAAAAAGATAACAGACGGACGAACAAATTAATAATATTGATATTTCGTTGTTCTTTTTCATTTGAAGTACGGAGTCAAAACATGGTTTTGAAAGCAGGCAAATATATTATATGCCCGTTTTGCATTTTTTCATATATAAAACAGTTCCATAAATGTCATTGGCAATAATATGTTTTTAAAACATTTTTCTTATATAAGAAATATATGAAGACAAAATTATGTTTCGACTAAATTTAATTTTCCAAAATATTTCACCCATATTAGAAACTTTCTGGCAGTTGATTTTTTATGATTTGAAGATTATTTGCAATTCAACGAACAAGTTGGTCATAATATTCCTTATTAATGACTTATGTTCAATTCGAATAAGCAATAAAATACGAAGGAAACAGTTTTTTCGCATATAAAATTTAAATATATTTTAGTATTTACTTGGTAAGAGGATTTAAGTAATGAGTTTTTTCATAGTCTAAAGCATTGTTCATGTGATTTTTATTGGAACTAAAATTTAATTTCTGTGGAAGTTTTATATTTTTCCATATGTTTAAATTTTTCGTTTTCCTAACTTTCATTTTCTTATTGGCCATTGCTTATTTTGTAATCACTTTATTGACAAATAAAAAAGTTTACAAATTTTTCCTTTTCTACCACAAAATCTAATATTAAAATATATGTACTTGCATACTTTTCAATAATAGTGTCTCTAGATTTTAGTTTAAAAATATTCGTAAAATGAAAAACTAGAATCTTATTTTTGGATAAAAATATGATGGTAGAGATTTTATAGTTTGTTATGAGAAAAACTGGAATTTAAACAATCTTTCATTTTCAATTAATTTGAAATACTGGACAGAAAAACGAATTGCCCAAAGATTGTCTAATTAAAAAGGAGCTTCCCTAATCAAAGGTAGGAAGACGCTAGTCAACAAAACTTCACAGGGAATTTCGGTACTGGAAAGAACAATGGAACTAATGTAAACATCTAGTAATTGCTATCTATTTAAATAATCTATAAATAGGAGTTATAATTACGATTGTTATTTTGATCAAATACACACTAAATATTGAAATGTAAAACACGATTAATGGAAAATTTTTGAATTGTTTATGATTTGTTAAACTCAAAATAGAAACCAAGATAATTATCTGAGTACTTAACAATGATTTCTAAAATTCTTGAGTGTAATATTCAATACTCATAGCAAGCTATTGAAATTAGTTAAATAATTTAAACGTTGTACACTTTTTGGGGAAACGATAAGTGCTATATATTTATTTATTCTCAAAACCTTGTGCACTACATCGTCAATTTATATTAAAAAATTGTATTTATTGATTTTGGTTTAAAAAGCTACAGTATTTATGCCATACTGAAAATTATTAATTAGAAAAAACTTAATATTAAAAATTTTTAAACATAATTTTTTAACCTCGGAAACAATAATTTTTACGATAATATATTCACTAAAATTCTTTGTAAAATATATGCAGAAGCATTAATTTTGGTACTCCGTCACTAATAGGACGTAGCTTAATTTGCTTCGTTAGTGTTCACAAAGGAAATAAAATGTTAAGATGAACAAATAAAAATTATTCCTTAATCCCCTCAAAACATTGAAATACAATACAGTCATCTCTACTACCATTACACAATGGAGATATTATAAATTTGTTATTTAAAATGGATGGATTAACCTTAATTTCATACTAATAAGTCAATTTCAATATTTTCATGGTTTAAAAGAAACATTAATAAAACGTGGAAAGTAAAAAAGAATCTTTGGTAAAATTATTTTTGTACATTTCCTAACTTTTATGGTTTTGTTTCATACGTCAAAACAACGTACGAGTAATTAAAAATCAGGGGTTAAATTATTAAATTTTGATTTTTTAATCAATATCCTATAAGACGTAATACTGAAAAAAAAGTCGGCGAGTCCTTCCTTTTTCCCAGTTCCTCATAAATTTCACAATAGTTTTGACTGCTCATATTGAGATATATGCATCTGAACATGTTAAATCACTTCGTCAAATTTAAAATTTCTACGTTTAATGTATACCTGTAGTGATGGACAGAGGGGCAGACGGACATATGATTATTCCTTTTAAGGGTTGCCTTTGTCCCTTTTGAGATCCAGAATCCCAAAAAAGATGTTCTTTACTGAGGAAAGTACTAAAATATTTGCAATCTGTAATACACGCTGCTAAATAACTGCCATAACTTTATTTATCTTTCGACTTCTTCATCAATCGTTTTAAGATTTTTGACGCATAAATTTAATATCGTAAAAGCTGATGGTATATTTTCTGTAGACCCTTTAAGCTGTGATTAATTTAATTATTGTTATTTTCCTTTTTCCTCTACAAAGTGATTAAATTAATTTCCTCCTAATAACTTTACGTTCTTTATTGGTGATTTATTAAAAATATTTTATAGTTTCTCATAATTTAATAATGAGCTAAAAAAAGCTCAATTAAAAAGCGTTTTCTAGTTTATCTGACATGTATTTTAGGTATCAGAATAAAGGTAATATTTATAAAATAACATGCCAGGAACGAAATGGATTCAATGCTTTCTAAACAGACAAAACGTCGAGTTGAAAATCCAGTAATAATATTAAAAGCGCCAGGATTGCAGTAATCTGGAAGGGAATAAAAGCATATTTTGACGAACTGAGTGTTTCCCTGAAGAATGTTCCAAAAAAAGTCATCCTTAATTACGATGAAACTTATGTGCGAGATAATCCTAGGAAAAGTAAAATTATTATTGCCAGAAAATGTAAATATCCAGAAAGGATAATATATTATTATCAAACTTATCAGTAATGTTTGCAGGTACAGCCAGAAACCCTATTATTATTTTATCTTGAATACAAATTTTAAAACATTAATGACAAACACACACACACACACACATACACACACATATATATATATATATATATGTATATATATATATATATTCCTGAATATTACATACGAATAACGAACTAGATATGATTCTCTTAGAACAGTGCTTCTTTGGGGATATCTGCGGACCCTAACTGCTAGAAGAGTGGAAGTATAAACAAAGGATATCGATGTTAAATAATCACCAAATAAAATTTACATTCAGTTCAGTGTTTAAAAGTACTTTGGCGTGTTAAGGAGAAGTAAACAGTTTTAGCATGTGGTCTCTAGAAAGAACGAATGGAAAACGTTTTACCCGTAAGTCATAGTTTCCAACTACAGTACATTATAGGTACGGTAGCTATATTATGGTAAAACAAGTCAATAATACATTTAGGTAAATTATATTAATGAGTCTTATTTCTTCTTTTCTTTGTTAGCTCGGAGAGATTTATTGGCAGAAAATAGTTGTAATGATATTATTCATAAATTATGTACAAATCAAAGCCAAACACAATATTTCCAGTTCGTCCTTAAAAGATCAAGTTATTTTATTATTGTGGTACGAGAACTTGAAAATAATTCTGCTAGCTATCACGAACTTAACTTGGGATTTGTTTCAATAAGTCTTTTTAACTTCTCTAAATTTAACTTTCGGAAGCACAATAAAACCGACACCGCTCCCCTATAATAAACTCTCTAATGTAAGCAGTGGAAAAACACATACAAACCCGGCTTCCGCTATTGTTTTTGTAATATATAAATGCTGTTGTATGTTCCTAAGGGTTAATCTTTGCTAATAGCCAACCTGAAGATGTTGTAATACAACGAAACCTAGGTCGTGGTAAAGAACTTAAAGAAAGTAGAAATAATACTAGAGCACGTAGTTTCATTTAAATGTGAATAATGCATTTCTAAAAAATTAAAGCCAAATATATTCAATGTTAGTATTTCTATAAAATAAGACAGTGATAACAGACAGGCCCTTGTATATTGAGAACCACATTTAGAGTGTTGATGACATGTCTACATAACATGACGTTATTCAGTAGTCGGAACTGAAATTCGTTTCACTATAAATTTTTCTGTTCTGAGTGAGATTTGAACTCGCATCGTTTGAGTTAAGACTTAAATACTTATATAAATGTACACGGAATCGGATTAAATGTATCGATTTTGTACTTACGCAAAATTTTGGAAAAAGAATGGGGAGGATAATGATATCGAAAGAAAATTATCGTACCTAATGTAATAACGAAAAGTAACTAATGTAATAATGAAAATGAAGGTGACAAACAAAAATAAAAAGCAGATTAGCGAAACAATAACAAAAAGGAGAAAACGTCTTTTCTTCAATTGAAAATAATTTGGTTATGATGTATCGTTAATAGGGTATTATTTATTGCCTTCGTTTATTGTAGTTCTTAAAGGAATTTCAGGGGATTACATGAAGAAAAGAATTTTCAAAAATTATTTTTATGGCGCTAGCTGCAAAATATTCCTAAGTAAAAATATCGGTTAAGAGGTATTGAATACATGTTTTGAAAAATGTACCCGATATTGATAGATATTGATATTTTTTCTGTGTCTACTCACAAGACAAGGTTGTAGTTATTATTAAGGTAATCAATCAAAATTACATGAATTAATACACGGAATCAAAGTAGATTGAAGAATAACATACCATTATTATTTGTATTGCTATTACGTGTTAATTTTATCTAATAGGTTTTCAAAGAAAATTCTTCCTAAAACTTAATTCGTACACTTATATTGCTTGTACTTCATTTTGAGTCAAATAAGCATTTCACAGAATACATATTTTTTCCCACTTTGAATTTTCTGGTGCTTCCACGATTCGTGAGAAAACAATTTCCAGAAACTTTTTATTTAATATTGTACACTGGACTCTATTTTTTCTTTATCGCACCAATTGATGTAGTTTAATATTGAAAAAAATATTAATCTAAGGCGGTAGCTACATTTTTTTCGCGCATTTCGTTGAATAAAATATCTTGCGATAAGTATTTTAAAACGACTTTAATGTTATTTATGTTTCATTAATTCTAAGCCCCATTTGTGAAATGTTAAGACATGCAATGAGAGCCTGTCTAATTTTGTACCATAGATGCAAAAAAATCTAACAGAATTCTAAATATGAGCATTTGATTAGAAATGTTAAACAAAATTATTTAAGTCTGTGCTTAATTTCATGCGCGCTTGACAGGTTTTTTACATTTAAGACGAATTTTCCTAGTTTTTTGTCATAATTTGGAATTAAATCAAACATTTTAACACGGATTATAAATTGCTATTAATAACAAACTAATTTCCCAATGTTGAAATTTATATAAACAAAATTTAGCCCGTTTAATTTTTCTAATTGATTTTTCAATCCTCTGTCTGTTTCATAATGTTATAGCTATCATGTTGAGAATTTGTTATAGACATTTCTACTTTTTTCCATAACCAGAACAGCGATATCATTTGTGAATGTGGTAATTAAAAATATGTTGATCACTTCCAGACTGAAAATTGATATCAATTATAAAGTGTAGTATGGGAAACAAAATAATATCAGCAAAACAAGCCTGAGTTTTTTCTGAAGTTTATTCCATAAAATCTGGAATTTTTTTTCGGTATTATTTTATGCATGTGACATAAATTTATATAGAACAAAATAAGTGTTCAAAAATTTAAATTTTTTTGAAATTTATAATCTAGCTTTCCGTATACGATGTTATTTACTTCTCCAACTTCAGAGAGAGTATGTCTCCATAAGTTGCGTAAGAAAATTATTCAGAGATGGTAAGCATCTCCGTTCGCGTCGTCGAAAGTGTTTGATCTTTCGTGCATAACTGATGGTATCTGACCCGTAACTAATACTCTCAATTTATTATTAAAAATGTTATTAAAAATGTCAGTTTACCAGTAAAATATTTTGTTAATTAATTCATTTTTAGTAATACCCATACAAAAGTAAAAATGTTCCGAATACGTTTTCGGAAAACAGGGAAACTTTCAAACCAATACTTAAAAACATTGCACATAGGCTGATTGTATCACTTTTTGCACCTAAGAAGTTAAAAACAGAACACCCACGTTGGTCTTAAAAAAATAAGATACCATTATTCCACCAGACTAAAAACAAAGTCTTTCGTATTTTCAGTGGGAAGACTAGGCCCCCCTTAACTTCTACATAACATATATAACATTTACGAGGCCAATTGCTCAAACATTTAGCTTTCCACTGTTATTCGTCAAGACTATTTAAAACGTATTAAATATAACACATGTGTATTAGCGATTACGCTAATAAAGAACCCAAAAGGGAACATGCCCATTGAAAAACTCTAACTATTAAGAAAGTTACGAACGTATGCCTTAAAGAAGCGCCTTTATTATAAAAGTAACCTTGCACAATTTAAGACGCTGTCTAAAGTATATATGTATCTAGAAAAGTGAAGGCAGTCTGAAAATTAATTTATTTAATATTATATTAGAGATTATAGATAACCATATGTCTAAAATAAATACTAGTAACAATTCGCTTAAAGGACCTTAATCAATGAAGGAGAGAAATTTAATTTGTTAAATGACGCTGAAGCTTTAGGAAATACTTAGATATTAAAGTTGTAATATTAAAAAGACATAGAAGTGGACACACATCGGCTTATTAATTAATGATTTTTTCTTGTACTCATGCCATAAGATCTCCTTTTTTGCCAAATTTCGAAATTAAAATTCAAAAGATATTCCCCTTGAAGTATTAATGAGTGAATCACTATCGAAATACTTTGAAAGGCCTATTTTAATAACATTGAATTAGAAACTTGAATACGAACATTGACAAAAGCCGAAGTGATCGTACTATGGTACCGTTTTTTTTTTCTTTCGAAGGACGGAACCGTAATTTTGTACCTTAAACATAGTATAATCTAACAATGTTGGTATTATTTTGGATTCTAATTCAATCCAAAATAGACAGGCGAAAGTGATTAAAAAATTGATTTTTATTTATTGCTGAGATAAATATTCCTTAATGCAGAGTTTATTTTACATATAGACTTTTTGCTATATTTGGCTAGATACTATTTGTATGTAAATAGTTTTTTTATTCCCTATTTAAATACCTTCTTTTTGAAATGAAATATAAAACTACATATTGTTATAATTTAACTCTAAATTATTCATATAAATATTCTCTTTACATGATATTAATAGCATAATTTATTGCTAGCGTTATTAATTATGCTATTAATACTATTATGCTATTAAAATAATAGCATAATAACATTAATAGCATAATTAATAACATAAAGAAACTATCTCGTTTATTGTTTTTTTGCTTTTCCCATTATACATCATTTAAAACAACGTGATAGTTATTACTATCACTTTGACATGTATCCCTAGGTTTTAATTTTTGCATGGACGAATATCAGGCTCTGCATTAAAAACAGCTGCCTTCATTTAAGTATTTAAATTTATGGTAAACGTTAACAAACTGTCAATGTTAAGATAAGAATTATTTTTTGGGTTGAACTTTATGTACAAGTACTATTTCATATTGTGCATGTGATCGATATTTTTTTTGTGATCGCTGGTCACCGACCAAATTAATTAATTTAATGCGTCAATGGAGGCATTGTCTAATCTTGACTTGTTTCCCTGTTCTATTGGCAACTTTAGAGTCAAAATCATGGAATATTTGAATAATTCACGGTCGACTCTATATTTCCGCTATGTTTAATTTATGTGAATACATCTTTGTATTTAATTGTTGTTTTTAAATATTTATCTCATATGTAATTACTTATCTGTTTTTGTTTTTCATAAACTTACTAGACGTGTTAGCAATAAAATACAACTTCGATTCTACTAACGAGATAAATAAAGACAGTACGAGTTTGCAGAATAAAACTAAATATACTTATCGGACATAATTGATGAAAGATTCGTTGTTCCAAATAATCCTCAAATAATTATTTGTGGTCACGACCTATGTAACTACGTTACTCAATCACGGTAACAGCTATACGTAATTTGCTCAATCATAGCTTGTATTAGCCCAAAAATTTATTGTTTTACTAATAAAATATATTGAAATCTATTTTTACTTCAATAATATAATCCGCAAATAATTTGTCGAGATTCATATAGCTTAAGTATTTTTTGATTTTATATTTAAAATAAAAAACATATATCCTATATAAGTATGTATCAATAGAAATTATTTTTAATTCGCCAGTAATAATTTTTAATGTTCTGTAGTATAAAAAAGAAAGTAAAGCACTTATAACTTAGCCATAATCTCTCTTTAATAACTAGGAAATGAAACACTTTAATTAACCAATTTATAGGAAATATGAAGAGAAGTAATTTTTTATATAGAAAAGTAAGCATCTAAAGAGGAATATAAAGGAATTATATATTTTATTAGAAAACATAAATGTTTTCAAAAGTGAATCATTTCTTTATGTCCATAATTATTTAAATACTTACCAAATATTTTTTTAATCGTAACCAACATAATTACATAAAGTATAGGTCATTTTCGTTTACAAAATAAGTAAAAACAAATTGCGAAACATTTTGTAACTTTGTCATCGATCCTCGTGTTAGTTATTTTCACGCTATGCAAAAATAACGAGCTTTATGTGACCGTCTCCTTGAGTAATAACGTATATGGCGGCTATATCAATCTAGCCAGCGGAAATATACCTTCGGGCGTGACGGGGAATATTTTGCCGTTTGCGTGTTTACATATTATACGAGTATAATCTCTCGGGACCTAGAAGCGGAATATGTGGCTGGAATTTTTCCATCTCACCACATCGCACCGACCGGAAGTTGCGCATAATTTCCGGCGGATGTTTTATTTTATGTGTTGTTATAGACAGCAGTATCAAACTACTTTTATTTTTGTATGTTCTAGGCCTCAAAATTTTATCAAAAATGGGTGTCTACATTTTGTGTTATACAAAAGGACAATTATTTTTAAAGTGAAAATTATTACTGTGTAATATAATTTTGTTTTGTGGATATTAATATTAACTGTTATGGAATTATAATCTAAAAATATTTTCTCTATATATTTTTATATTTTATTTGACGTAGTGACACTATAAAAGAAATAACTGTATAGTGAAAATATTAATGATTACAATTATATAATGATAAGGCGATCGAAGTGGACATATATCAAGTTAAATTGTGTAAAAGTTATCAGGAATTATAGAGATTTTATTGAACTGCCGAATTTACAAATTATTGACAAAATACTGAACTCATATTCTATTTCAAAATAACTGCCCTAAGTATGTATTTCAGAAAACCAAGACAGCCAGTTTAGTGAAAGAAGTAGACTATTATTAAGGTTTAGAGATATGAAATCATGATCATTTAAATAATATATTAATACTTTTGTAAGACTATAGTTCCGTAATTAGAATAAGCAGACAATTGAGATTTTAATGAAAAGAGATTAATACGGACAAACCTTATCTTCAGTTAAGTAGTACAATGCCCAAATTAAAAACGTAAATTGCGTGATGCTTGAAATATTATTTCGTTCACGATAGTAATAAGTACGAGTTTCTTCCGCAGCGCACACTCCTCTAACCGATGATATGTTCAAATATTTACATGTTATTTATTTACCAAAAATTCATTTGTAGGAAAAAGGAGATGGATAATGGTAAACCCAAATCTATCTATGTGCTCTTAGCTGACAAATTGAGACTCAAAGACTCAAGCCTATTGAAAATTAATTCTCTAGGACACCTCACGTAATACAACTTTAAAAATATTTCAATTAGCGCACATCAAATTCGACTTGATGCGTGGTACCTTAGTGAAAAAAGCTTGTGATTATTGAATATTTATGTGTGTGCGTGCGTATATATATATATATATATACACATACATATATATATATATATATATATCCATATATATATATATATATATATATATATATATATATATATATATGTACATATAAATAATCAAATTATTATCGAAAAGACACGAATACGAACACTAAAGTTAAAAATTATTTTTTCTGACAACAATTTTTCAATTTCACTGTATCATATAATTGATAAATTTTAATCAGAATCCTTGAGTTTCTACAAAAATTCGGAATCCGCTTGAAACTGCAGATATGTCAAACTTTTGTCAGTGGGTTGTAAAAATATCAACAGTTGTATTATTTCGGATTGGTACATCAATAAAAGCTGCCCGCGGTAATAATTTTTTAAGTTATTTTTATCCACTTGTTCTTAACCAAAGAAGTTGAGACGTAAGTCTTTACACTTCACGGCCTAATATTTTTAACCCTATTTGTATTAACTACTAAGGCTGAGGAGATTCGCATAATGTGGACATATATATAAAAATAGATATAAAAATACAGTTGAAATGTATACTTTTTATATTTATCAATGATATCTCATACCATTTAAAACTTGAACGCCGTTGTCAATTATATATTTTGTGGCAAGCATGCTTGCATGAATGAACTTACTATTGATAATGATATAAAAATATATTACACGTTTTATACAAAATAATGTTTTTCCTTTCATTCACATACTACTTAAAATATCATCATGCAAGTAACTTCATCATATGATATAAATATGACTATCCTTGGTCTTAATGGCTGAGAACAAATTGCGAAATAATGCTATGCAATTTTATTGTTACACTCAGAATAATGGTGTCACGTTTACTTATGTAAAAGCTGACGACTTACATGAGAATTTATTCGACACGAGCAAAAAATTTCGTCTGGTTAGTATAGCGAGCCGAACCGCTCGATACGAGTGCCGTTCTGCCTAGCTTTTTTGGTGAATCCGTTTTAGATATTCGTAAGTCACTCACTGAGCTGTATCGCGACAAGCACACGTGCCCGAGCACGTGCATGAATTCGTGTTTAGGTTTAATTTGTATTATGGCATGGGATCGGAAAAAATGCTATTATTAAAAGGACGATCGTTTCCGGGTATGGTAGCCTATAAATTAAAGAAAAATGCCATATTTTCCTCATCTCTATAAATTAAAAAAAAAACCCCACCGGGTAGATATTTCTGTGCAAACCGAATAAAGTTTTGGAGACTGCAAAAGAAAAATGTCAAGCTTGTTTGCAGTTCTGCGAAGAGAGAAGCTAAAGAGGATTAAAACTTTGCGAACAGAAAAAGGTTTTGTACAATGAGATATAAAAAGTAAATTGTTATAATGCATTTTATGTTGTCATATGTTTGTAAAATATATAAATTAACAAATAATGTAAACCATATTTTATGAACACATATTATTAAAAGGTTAATTCTATACAGTACTCTGTCTATAAATCTTCGCGTTCCGTAAACACACTTTGTTTTCCTTTTACGTATTGGTGATAAAACCTGGTCTGACAGGCCCTTGGTAACTGTTTAAATAGATCGTTTTTTGGGTGCCAATAATATGTAAAAAGCACATGGTTTTTTATAAACTATTCGTAAGCGAATGAACTAAATCACGGAAATCCAAACGACTCCGGAAGTAGGTTTTTAAGCATATCTGTCTTGTCAGCTAACTGCCACCTCTTGTACAAAATAAACAGCAATAACATCACGTATTTGTTTTAATATTCTGGTAGTTATTTGCGGTCCATTTTCAACAAACCCGAGTACAAATTCGTAACAAACCCGAGTACGATCCAGTGTCGTTCCTCCAAAATTTCTGGTCTAAGGTCTCCTTTGTTTTCTGAACCGAAAATCCCGGAAGGTAAATAAATTTTAAATTCGTCCATCTGAAATTATTCCTTGTAAGCGTACAATAATATATAAAAAATTATATTGAGCATCCATAACAACAAATAGTACTTAACAACAATTTTTTGGGGTTAGAATACTCGCGTCCAGTGTTTAAAAGCGATTGTAAATATATTATGTGCTTTCCATCCGAAGCGTTCAGGCAATGGGGAAAGATCCAAGAAGTGTTGAGACCTGTGAGATATTAGTAATATACTTTATTTTATAGTGGCATACCGAATACATCAAACCAAGACCAGACAGCAGTTCGAGTTCAAAGCACTCTAGTTAAATGATCCATATCCCAATCCGTTACCTGGAAATTGTTTTTGTCATTAGTTGTTGTTTTCATATGTTAAAAAGTTTTTGGTATTCGTATATTTTAGCATTATATACATATGTATATATAAATATAAACACACACACACACACACATATATATATATATATATATATATATATATATATATATATATATATATATTTATATATATGTTTAATTTATATCACTATGCCGTAAGTTATATTTATATGTTATTTTGCATATCATTATTAAATGCGTTCTAGAAGTAAATGTTGATGTTTATTACGATATTTAGATACGAACCTACGTAAAAGAAATAGAAGCAAAACAACTTGAAAAGAAATTCGTCATTTAATCATTTAATTTGTGCAATAAAAAAAACGTTTTGAAAACAATTTTAGGATAATTTTATATTTCATTAATCGGAACCGTCTTCGTAAAATTTCGGATAACATTTTCGCAGAATAAATATATTAATCATCCCCTTACACTATGAATCGGTTTACCAAATAAAACTAAAGCTTTAATTGAAAAATGAAGAGAAATGCCTTAAAAAGATTTTTAAATGTATACGATAATTTATTTAATTTAGAATGAATATACTCGTATATTAGTTTTAATACAATTTGTATTCTCGTTTGAGAATGGCACAATTTTAAGGTATTTCAATATTGCAAAATATCTTGTTAACAACAAGAAACAAAATCATAATCCGTTATTAAGCGAAAGCAGATAGAAGGATGAAAAGGTTACCATACCCTCGTTGCTCGTTAAACCTTTTGTAAATTGTTATGGATCTTGAGTTTAGTATCTTCGGTACATAATTTTGGGCAAGTTAATTATTTCATTGTGGCGGCAAGGCAATGCTTGTAATTTGGTTTGATTAGGAATAAATTGGTAAGTGAATAATAGGTCTTCTAATATATTAGTTTTGTAAAAATAAAATACGATTTTTAAAACTGCATCAACGATAACAATCCTAAGGTAAAGGAAACTACACTCGAAATAACAAATTTAACAATTTATATGTAAAATCCAAGTACCCCGTATTGTATCAGAACTTCCCTACATAGTTTAAATGTAGTTTAAAAGTGAAAAATTTAGAGCTAGCCTGTATTACGATCGGAAATAAAATAAGACTATTGGTAAAAATAATATTAAGAAAGAAATATTTATGAGGAAATATGAAAAAAATTATTTAGGAGAGTACAGTAGATTCTTTAAAATCGCATTATTATTAAAACATTTGTTGTTTCTTAAATGCATATAACATATTGTAATATTTAAAAAGTTATTAAAAGACTCCAAAAACAGTGCCGTATTTACAATTCTTCAAAATCTTTTTGCTAATAGCCCATCTGAAGATGTTGTAATACAACGAAACCTAGATCGTGGTAAAGAAATTAAAGAAAGTGGAAATAATACTACATCACGTGAAACTACGTGATGTATATTTAATTGTGAATAATGAATTTCTACAAAATTAACGCCAATTATATTCAATAGTGGCGTAATTTGGTTGCTTTAAAACTATATGATTAAATAGAATTTTAAATGAATTTCAAGTGCCCTAGGTGTCAGTAAAAAGTTATTGTTTTCAGGTTACATCATCACAGCTACGAGCTGGAGAAAGCGATATGTTTTTTTTAGTCCACTGCATTTTTCTAAAGTGCTTTATCAGGATTGGGCTCAGTAAGTAGAAAAATTCTGAGTTCCAGGTGAAAAGAAGATAATTTTCATCTAAGTATATCGATATTAACACAATAGGGAATAGTGATAGTGACTAGACGGCAATGATGAATCTAATTCAAGCGGCCAAGGTTTTATTACTTTTTTATGCCGAATTTCATGCTTTGACTGCTGACACAAGAACAACGCTCGTACAAATGAAAAGTTTGTATTTAATGTCAATTTTATTCTGGAGTTTGTTTTTTAGTACGTTTTTTGCAGCTTATCGGGTCGACCTTTTCTCAGTATGAAAAAGATTATATTGATTTTTATATCTTTAACAAGTAAATTTTTTCTTCAATTTCAGATAGTTCGATAAGTGCAATGACATAAACACATCATAACGAAATAAGACCTCATATACGTAGATACCAGTGAAGACTGTTATTCTTTGGAATAACATCAGCTCATCTCCTTCCCATTCAAAGCATATCATATCCCCGTTTTATATTATAAACAATTAAGGCATATACATGGGAAAGCATTAATGTATTGGTTTTTATTTAAAATATATTAGCGCAAAGCTACTTCGTTATATTTTAAATACGTAGTTGTGTATCGAGCGAAATTATTATTGAGTACAAGGAGTTTTTGTAAAATCTGAAAAAGGCATTTTAAATATTAATCATGTTAAAGTCTACAAAATCTTATAAATATATACAAGAACGCAACTAAAAGGAATATTTTTAATATCTATAAAATTATACATCACCGTAGTACAAAGACGGTCATTATGTTGAATTGCGTTAACATTGAACAGCAAGTTAAATTAAATTTCTCAAATCGATAAAGGTCACATATCTATATTTAATGGCATGATAATATCTATTCGCTGATCATCCTTGACTGGCGATTAAAATAAATGTCATATTCTGATCATTCTTGCAGGGTAATTAAAATAAATGTCACATTCTGACCATTATTGACGGGTAATTAAAATAAATGTCACACGCCTATATTTAATGACATGATAATATATATTCACTGATCATTCTTGACTGGTGATTAAAATAAATGTCTTTGGGTGCTAGAGTTAATTGATAAAAGAAATTATTTTATTTTAGATGATAAGCTATATAAGGTTTTGTGAAGAATAACTACTGTGATGAAAGCGATAATTTAGTTGAAAATATTACTTTTGCTTAGAAATTCCTTTTAATATATCCCATTAAATGTTATATTCCAACATATAAATGAATAAGTATATTAGTTACTCTACTTAAATGATTATTTTGAATATTCGAATATATTCTTGAGAAATAATAATTTTGCTTTCGTAATATGCCTAAGATACGTAAATGACGTACAAAACAGTATTATAAAATGTTGAGATAAACTTACAACGGAAGAAATTCTAACCGACCTCAGAATTATAAATTATAAAGCTTAAGAGCAAACTTAAATAGTTCAATTTTTCTATCGCTAGTGCTTAGAAATATATTGATAATTATTAAATGTCTCCTGAAATATGTTTTGTTACCTATGGAGTGTAGGAAATTACCCAAAATGGACTATGAAAAGATATCTAGTAAAATTTCCGCCAAATTTGTAAAAAAATAAAAACGGAAAACGTGGAAATTTAATAAGAGAATATCATACACTGTCTCTTAGAAGAGTTTGATCTTATATAAATTGCTTGAAAGCACAACAGCGACATGTAGTACTTAATGAGAAAACACGTTAATATTTCAAGCATGTTAGCAGTAGTTTTTTGAGTTTTTAAAATATAGGAATGATATTAAAAATCGTCAACAATAACCGCGGCAGAACTAGCGGGGAGATTTTAAATTGGTAAAACCACACTAGGGAGTAAAATGCACCAGCATTTATTATAATTTATAGAGTTGGACGATTGGATTGCTTGCCAACTTACATGACAACTAAGAAACAAAGAGTGCAGATTATAGATCGTTAGAACTTTTTCAATGGATAGTTATTGGAAACGAAAAAACACAGAATGCAAAATCAATAGTTTGAAATATTGAACATATTTGGCGGTAATTTTGCAGAAATTAATTATTCACAATTAAATGAAACTACGTGATGTAATATTATTTCCACTTTCTTTAATTTCTTCATCATGATCTAGATTTCGTCGTATTACAACATCTTCAGGTGCCCTTTTAGCAAAGATTATCTTTGCTAATAGCCCACCTGAAGATGTTGTAATACAACGAAACGTAGGTCGTGGTAAAGAACTTAAAGAAAGTAATAATACTACATCACGTAGTTTCATTTAATTGTCAATAGTTTTGGCTTCAAAATAAAAAATTTGCATTTGGCAGAAGATTTTATTATCTATTTGATTGGATCCTCGTGGAATCTTTTAACGGGGTCTTTTTCAATTCAATTTAATTTAGCTGTTCTGTCAGCAGCTAAAGTGTCTCCATTAACCTACGGACCTATAACATTCATTGTGATAATATGAGATAAAATATAGATAAGATTACCACGCGCAAGTTAAATTAAATTTATTGGTAACCTTCCCAACATCGATCCTAATTTTTGAATTATTTCGAATGGATTATTATCTTTTCGCCTCTTTTGGAAATTATCTGTGTGGATACAAATAATAATAAAAATAAAAAAGTTCTTTATTACAAGATTTGCGGATTTTTCGAAGGTAAATGTGAAATATTTAACAGGAATATTATAGAAGTGCTACGGGAATTGGGAAAAAAATCCTAAATAATTATGGTCAAAATAATTATAACGTTTATTTTTTCTTTCGTCATGACTTATTTCAGTAATATTAATGTATAATATTAATGTATAATATTGGTTTTAATGGAATAAGTTAAAAAAAAAACTTTTCAACCTAAACGAAAAACAAAACTACTCGATAATTTATATATAAATAATGCAATGAAAAGATAATAAATGTTAAAAAAATTTTGAAATAATACTTTTTATAACATTATAATTGACATTTAAAATGTTACTGAATTGTTTGTTGACGACTAAGTTTATACGTCACCTAGCTAAGATTATATTCTACCTCTACGATTATATCTACGATTATATTCTATAACTATTCGTAAATTGAGAATATTGTGTAAAAAATAATAAATGTTACTGATAATTACACACGTGATGCAATTATGAACCAATATGAGAATTTCAAGTTAAATGTTTAGGGAAAAAAATATTGAACCAATTTTAAATTTCAATTAAACTTGAAAATTAAAAAAAAACTAATTACGTATTTAATTGCCTTTCAAAACTAATTACGTATTTAATTGCCCTTAAAAATTAATGACGCCATCCCTAATACTTAGTAGTGTTTCAGGAAATGTTCCAAATGATAATCCTCTACTTCCATATATTTCTGGCAACCAAATTCTTTGGCGTTCATTTAATTTAACGAATGCTTCTTTGATTCTAACTTTCTTTACTTAAATGTTGTACAAGACATAACAAATGCAAAATCCTTTACGAAGCCGACAAGAATAAAAGAATTACATTTTTATCGCCATAGGTTCAGGTAATTTTTATATACCGTAGGAGTCATTAGAGACATTAGGTCCTTTCTCATTTATTTTATTTACTAATGATATCAGTATTAGTTTCCGAATTAGTAATGATCTACATCTATTCATGCTTATGGTGTGCTTAGATGTGCTCGTAGTACTTAAGTTCAAATATGCATGGTTATCTCGATAGATTGCCCATTTACTGTAAAAAGAACAAACTACATTTGTTACTTAAAATGCAAACAGATCACTTTTACAAAGAAAAAATAACAACCCTTAGTCGATAGGATGCTTTAACTTAGTGTAATTTTTTATAAAAAACTGTATTTTGATTAGCAGGTTGCGTAGATTGTATTAAGTTCAACAGAACACTGAGTTTTTATTAAGAACCAAGTCTTTTAAACTGTTAAAACATACTTACCATTATACAGAGCCCTTGTAAGGTCGCAACTTGAATATACTCTAATCGTCTAAAATCTATCACACACTACTTATTTTGATAGTATTGACAACGTACAGAAAACCATTTCAAATGTTCTTGAGTGTCATATTGGTGGCATCAAAATATAATATAAATTATTAATTAATAAATATGTAATATCTTCTATCAAAGACTTTAATTAGTAGTTTATGATTTTGTTCAACATTTATAAAGGTAATTATTGACTGTGCGCCTTTCGTGAGTTAGATACTGATTTGAATATCTAAAGTAGCTCATATTCATATTTTCATCATCGTCTTCCTCATATATCAACATCACGAGTAAACGCCGGTATCGGAGCACCTCTACCGTGGTTGTGCGACTTGTGTAAAAAAGAGATTTTATCTCTCGACCTCCTTTCAACTTCACGCTTCTAGTTTAGATCAAGATTGAAGGACATGTTTCATAAAATGCATGCACATTGGGTAAACAAAAATTTAACTTTTAAAGTGTCTTACATAAATAACTCATAGTGTGTAATTGGTACTTTATTTAAATGATTAGTAAATTTCAGATGTTTTCCGTATTAGTTTTATATCTTCTTCAAACAAACACATTTATTAATGTCAAAAACTTCTCATTTATATTTGTGTATAATTGAAAACTTTATATTTTACTTTATTTTATTATTTTTGTATATATTTTACTTTGTTTTTGTGAAAATGTTAAAACACGTGCTAATTTATTGTTTTGAGGTTTGTAAAATAATTCAATTAGTTTATGCCTATTTTTCCTTTTATAAAAAATAAAATAAAAGAAAGTGTGGATGCTATTTATAAATATCATCAGATAGCATTAAACTAATAAAACGTTCGTAAGAATCATCGTTCATTCCAGTTTGAAAAAATATGTCAAACTGTTTTATCACCATAAATTCCCGCACAGACATTTAACGACCACCTAACTTGATGAGATATCTGACTCTTAGTATGTAGGTTTCCTCTAGCCCAATAATGGAAGTTTTCCTATCAATCTAGTGAATATGTTTCCGACTGTCCAAAATATCGATCTAACGAATTTTAGATTTGGAACCTCAACTTCTAAAATCCAATTGCAATTGTTAACGTACTTTTCGTAATTTTCTGTATTTAGAAATTGCACTTTATGTATGAGGTATGGATAAGGTGCACTTAAAATTGTATGAGTTGTAGTATGAAATATTCCAACGCTCAGCTTCATGTGTTGTTGATCTGGAATTTTCTGGGAAAAACTCTAACACACGTTGACTTACGGGTCTATTTTTTTTCGTCCGCTTATATAGGAATACTGCCAATATTATGGCAGTATTCCTATATAAGTTTCCAGTTGTCCTAAATCTTTGGAAAGTATCCATAAAGTTAGTGAGATATGCTTCCAGTTGGATATCTATCGCAGTATAAAACCACAGTATGACGCATGTTAACCTGACATTCCCCTAAACAAAACACAGTGTATACCCGTTCATTTCCACACAACACCAATACAATTAATGAAGTTAAAATTGTCACTGCTTTATGAGTTTATATAAGAAAACAGGCTTAAAAACTTATTATAGACCAAATACCTTTACATTGAAATTTTTTGCACTTTGTTGTATAATTTACACAAGTAATTTGGTGAAATAACTGGAAATTCGCGCTACAAGTGATAGAGTGTACCGATGGTAGGTTCTGCTCGATTGTACTGATTTATTGTCTACTGACTTTTTAATAGTGTCGGTACTTTATAGTTGGTACCTAAAGTCTCTTTGTAATTCACCGTCATACCCATTGGCATGAAGTATTTCTTGACAATAAACATTATAATTCTGTTTTTTTTTTTGGTGAATGCGTACAGCGATTTTATTAACTTTGATGCATTAAATATTTATCTTAATATCTACACCTATTCATCGCCAGAGATCTGGTACATTCTGCTTACAATGTAGATCAAATTTCAGATTCATTCACGGATGATTCGTTTCATGGCATAACAATAACAATACAGTGGTGCACAACAGTTTTTTGGGATATTGATAAAAACAAATTATTATTAAAATAATTGGTAATGATGCCCACAAAGGAACGAAATAATTTAAGGCTGTGAATTGGAAAAAGCCATGGATGATCTTCCTTTGACACAGGACGGAAGATTTTTCCTTTAAAAATTGATTTTAAGGATTGAATAAAAACCATCGACAAAAGGTCAATCTTCATTTTAATCGTGTTACGAAAGTTTGATCTTTTTATTTAATTACAAATAGAGCTAAGTTAAAATATAATTTAATATTATCTCATAATCCGAAAATTAAAAAAAAACGAAATAATATTGCAATCAGTCGACACCTTATTTTGATTGAAAAGGACATAATTAGGGACATAAAGGACATAATTTTGAAATTTTTAATTTTTTTAAATAGATTGAAGTGTGTTTTTTCCCTTTTCTTTCTATTCATTTGAATCAAACTTCCAATCATAAAGAATTTATTATCCTCTGAATTATTAAACTAAGTCAAACATTAATTGACTATTGACGCTACGGACAAATACGATGTAAATATAAAAGTTTATACACAAATATATTCAGTAATAATTTAAAAAATATTAAAAAAGTAACATGATAAATGACTTAAATACTTTTTTGTAAAGTATGAGAAATTTAACAGCGTGCAGTGCACCTAGAGATTTACATTTAGGAAAGATTAAACGATAACTGTACAAATCAAGATAATAGTTCTTACGGTTATAAAATCAACAATAATATATTTTGCTAAAATTCAAGAATCTAGTATCCAGAATCTTTAAGGATGTACACTACATATTTATAAAATAACATTTAGTAATCACGTAATTGAACCGCGCATATTTATGTCCATATCCTGCGAATGTAATACGGCTCCTTGTCAAAAAATATTTCATAATATCAAAAGTGGAATCATCTAGCAAGTTTGTAATTTATTTATTATTAGGGTAGTTCTTAATATAAAACCACCGATGGAAGTAGTCGACGCTCTCTCACTTTGATATCGCAATGACAATGGCCGTTTCTCGGGCATCCAGGGATCGTACTTCTTAGAGTTTGTCTTTTCTTCTTGGGAATAAATATAGTTTGCATAATGCAAGGTCGAGGATGTGTGTACGCAGGTAACCCATAATTACTATATCCGAAATAGTCATACATTTCGATGTTCAGGCTAAGTATGTCGATGTGTTGTCGTGAACTAGCTATTAGCATTCTTTTCAACGCTAGTACGAGGGTGTTACGCTCAAACTTTTTTCGAAAGAACAGCAAACGACTGCTGGTATATCAGTTTTTGGTAAACCAGCATTTGTTTGCTTGTTTTTCTCCGATAGAAGCCGCCTCGCGTTTACGATGCTTTCGAACCTTTAAAATGGAATACGAAAACATCCCAGCTTAGTTCTGGAATTAATATTAAATTCAGTCATTAGATAAAACTTTAAGAAAATTTCGTTTTGTAATTTTAAGTTTACGATCTTTCCATTGACTACCAAATGAGATGCTTTGAATGTGAAAATGTATTCTCGGGGTATTGAAATCTAAATAGCTTCTTCGAAGAGAGTTAAAGTGAAGCTATTTTTTGTTTTTAAATTTTTTTAATGTAATGTTTTATCATGAATATTGAGTGAGTAAAATTATATTATTTGTATTATTCTAATTAAAATATTTTTTTTTCTAGTTCAATACCTTATGGAACATATTTTCTACATGACCAACAATATATAAACTAGATACACAAGTATTTTATGTCATTCTACAACCATAAATTCTACAAGTACTTTAATTGTCTTTTTGCATATTCCATTAGTCTCTTCTGTAATTTTTTTTAATCACTACAGTAATTTTCTTCGATTGCGGCCGTCTTAATTTTCTTTTTTAGTTAAGGTCCGGTCATTAATTGCACTTTTTAAAAATACATTAGTGAGTCGATTAGGTCAATTTTCCGTAGAGCGATAATAACGTGCTGAGATACAGTATTCATAGCACCTGCTGTTTCCTTAGTAGCGGCGAATGTAATGACTCGAGATTTTGTGATTTCTAGAATCGTCCGCCTCTAGTTTTAAAGCACATCAAAGTGCCAAAAGTAAGAAACATTTTGACACTTGAACATGTTTAAGATCTTGAGACAGACATGGATTGAGATGGACTGACTACGCTGAAAAACATTTACATGTTCTATATAATAAAGTAGAAGACAGCATCTAGGAGAAGTCATTCTGGAGGAAGTTATTCGAGAAAACTAGAGTTTATTCCCGGTTGTAGTGCAATCGACGAAGAAGAAATTTATCGAAGTAATTTTAAAAGAAACAACGTCACACTGAAATACTGATAAAGTTACTTTATATGAAAATAAAGACATTCGAAAAAGTTTGATAAATAAAGAAGATTTCTGTGGAATTTCAGGAAATTAAAAAAAATTTCAATTTGCACCAAATAATTGCGGATATTTCTGAATAGTTATGACAATTGAGCAAATTTTATTTTAGTGATGGATGAAAATCTTTTGTAATCTGCTTAAACTAAGCTTGTACAACAGTACCTAAACAATAATTATTTCTTTAGGAATTACCTTTTTCAAAACACGAATTCCTACCTATCTAAATAAATGAAACGTGGCGGAGAAGATGATGTTTTGAACTACATGGACGAAGTAAAGATTCTGTTGTAATTAAAGAAATTTAAATTAAAAATAATAAATATAAACAATTATAGAGGGCGGTAAACCTAATTCTAATGAATACAAATAGAAATAACAAAAAAATCGAAATTACCTTTCTCGCAGTTCGACGTGCATTAAATCTAGAAGGACACAGCGATTAAAATAGACTAATTGCACTCAAAAAGATTTACAGTCTCAATAAAAAAAACTGGAAGACAGCAGCTAAAAAACACTTTGGAGAGTGTTTCCTTGAGGCGTCCATAGTCTATTCCGTGTTGTGGTGCAATTGAAGACGAAGACATTTATGAAAGTAAATTGACACCCACAAGGTTATATTGAAATGATATGAAGACTACCTTATATGGAAATAAAAACTGTTTATAAAGTTTAGCTACGTTAACAAAGCTTTTGCAACAATAATTTATTCTTCAGGAATATCCCTTGTCAGAACATGAATTTTATAAATTTCGCAAATAATCATTGTGATAATCTTATGTGTATTATTCATAAAATCTAAAATTTATCAATATTCAAGACTAAAAGGAAATCTATTGTTTCCATACACTTTTCTACAATGGATCTATAGCCCGGATAACTAATACATCATTGGATGCTCGTATTGATACACTTCAGTATCAATATAAGCTTATTTGATTGGAATTGAATGCAAATACGACTCCAAATAATTTATTTGCCGCTTGTCGAATTTTTTTATTTGCCGATATTATCAATATTCAGTCGGCGCGAGGGATCTGAAGATTTGTGAGGGCTTGGAAATCCGTTTGCATTGGATAATTCTCAGTTGGAGAGTCTTTTGAGGTTTCCTCCGCACGCACGCATACGTCAAAGATATATTTGCTTACACAGAAACTTTTTGTGGCGCAGATCCGGAAGATGAAATTGAGAACGGTGATCGCTATGCGGTGGATGTTGAAAACGACGTAGGAAAATTTAATAGTCTTTTATTTATTTATATCGTAAGTTTTTGCGTTAACATAAGCGTTTTTTTATTACTTTTGTATTAAATAATGTAGTTTTTCCTAAGACTGACAAATAAATTGGCGAGGGTGTGAAAACTCCACTCTTATTTACAGAGATATTATTTTGTTATTGAATTGTGTATATCTGAATAAAAAATCGTTATAAAGACAGGAAAATAGTTTATTTATACTTTGATATAATACTTCTTTATATTTTTGCAAATTTATTTGACTTAGCGAAATTTTTCCGCCATTTCTAATATAATTTTATATATCTTAGGCTTATTATTTTATTTCTTTTTTATGCAACTTATTTATTGTTTACTATTACTGAAACCATTACTTCATTCTAATTTATATCGATGTAAAATATGTCAATGCATAAATAAGTAAAACGAGAAATTTCCAAGCCTTTATTTTTTTGAGTTTTTCTAAACTATTGAACGTTTTTTTAATTTTAATTCTATTACATTTGAAAATTTTTGAAGTCTTCCAAATTTATGATGCCACAAAATTCAAATATATGATATGCTACAAAATTCAAATAAATGATGATATAATTTTAGAATTATAATGAAGTTAATTTTATTACATTTTAGTATGGCATTTGTTTACTGTGACTAAGTACGAAAAAGTAGCGTAAGTATGAAAACCTAATTTTTAATTAGAATAAGTAATTTATATTCACGCGTATGTTTATTTATTGTCTATAACTATTTACGGTAATAACAAAAATTGCATTTTATATAACTTTTTTCCTAAACCTTTTTTCCAATACAGATAATTCAACTATTTTATAGCTCTACTTCTTCTTTATACAGGTAAAAAACTACGTAATAACCGAATTATAAATTTCGAGCCGTGTTTTGATTCCAGACGTACCAGGGATTAAACGTTGCATGATCAAGCGCAATTTTCAATTTGTTTAGAAAGAGTTGTATTCAATTTTCAATTTATTTAGAAAGAGTTGTATTCAATTTTCAATTTATTTAGAAAGAGTTGTGATCACCAAGGTGAAATTAATGAAATTTTTTTTCTGTTGACTTTTTTCGTTTTCTCTTTTTAAAACAACGATTCAAAATTTATAACCTCTCTATTTCAAATATTTATGGAGTTAGCAAATTAGGAAATTTTCTATAATCCTTAAAAATAAACCATATGTATGGTCTTAAAAGACATTTATAAAATATCTTTAATTTGATAGTGAAGAGTCAGTCAAACGTACCAAGTATTCGTGCACGGTTTCATAATTCGAAGTAATGCGGAAGCTGATAGCAAATAATTATGAATAATGGGAAAATACACCCAAGGATGTCATTGTTGAGGTTTTTGTTAATATTATTATACAGTTTATTGAATCCATTGACTAAAATATTCAATTTTACTCTGAAGCAGTTTATAGTAACAATACGTATTCTGCGATACCTAGTAAGTATACCTATTCTCAAAAAACATACTAAAGTCTGTTGGGCATCAAGAATTTTCTTTTATATTTTTGTCAATTGCATTAACATGAAAATCTAGTGGTGGAATATAAAACAATATAAGTAAAAAGCGTAGCCCCACATAAGTAACTTTGTTTATGCCATAAATTCTCCCTCATTTTGTATTATTTTTACAGGAAAAGATTTCTAGAAGAATATCTATCCTTTATTTTGGAACAACGTGCATGATAAATTTATTAACTAGTATCTAGGTTTGCAATTGATGAACTCCTAAGTTTGTCATAGTTTTTAATTAAACTTATGTCACCTTGATTTTCAGCAACATTATATAAGTGATTACACTAATAATTTTGTTTACTGAGTTAAATATTTTGACCAGTTTTTAGCAACATTATTAATCTTTAAAATGAACCTTAGAAACCTAAGATGAAACTTATAATTGGCAAAAAATAAACGTTAAACTTTTTTAAAACATAAATTTGAATAATCTCTTTCCAATCTAATGAGATTTTAATAATCTCTTTCCAATCAAAAGCCGAACCAAATTATTCAAATAAAACTTATATAAAATATTAGTGTTTCATTTCTGGGAAAAATATTACAACAATACTATCATTTTCTTCCTTATTCGATGTACTGCTGTTCTGTTAGATATAAAAGTACATTATTGAGTGCGCAATGAGAATTTAAAATCGACAATTTTAAGTTCCCTCTATGACTGAAGAGAAGAAAAGGAAAACGAAGCTAATAATCATAATTTTCTTCAGAGAAGATGCCATTAAAATTTAATTTCGAGTAATATATTTGTGTGGCTATTAAACGATATTTTCTATATAATTTGTAGGTTTAATTTGTTACAGATATTAAACAAAGGACTAATTATAAATATAAATAGCTTATTTTTAAGCCTGATTCAATTTAATTTTGAAATGAGATGCTGAGGATGAAAGGCTTTGGGTGTTTTAATTAATTTTAGACAAGGCTAAATAATAAATCAATATAGTAAAGCAAAATTTTAGGACCTTTTTTAATATTCCACTTAACTACAACTAAGCATCAATATAGTATTATATACATTATAATAAAATTATGCTAATTTTGGCGCTATTTCTTATTTAAATTTATGTACTCTTATAATGAAACTGTAAAATCGGCGCATACTGAAGTTTTTTTGCAAAAATGATCTAGTGAGACATGATACAGGTAATGAAACAGAAAAGCATATTTTTGCAAATTTTTTTCTCTTTAAACACGCATCACGTTAAAACTAGTGAACCATTCCAGAGGCAGTTCACTGGAAAGTGTAGGGCTTGACTTGAAGTAATATTAATTTTTATATAAATGGAAGTGGTTTATTCAATCAGAACCAATGTGAATTTCATTATACGCATCACGTTATAAACTACAGACTTATCTAAAATGGAGTTTTTTTTAAGAATATTGGGGTTGACTTGAAGTAATATTTAGTTTCCATTTACCATTTACAACAGCTAAATGAATTTGTGATGAAGATTTCACTGGTAGATTTTGTTGGATTGTAATTAATATTTAGGTTTTATTTTATCTCCATTTAATAACTAATAAGAAGGTTTAGGAAATTTCACGTTTGAATACTAAGTGTAGTTGCATAAGAAAAGTTTAGTTTTATAATTATTATAATGGATACAATTTTAATTTCGTCAAAAACTTAATAATATTTTCCACAGGTCGGCACGCGAAGAAAACCGCGAGCATATCTAGCATATGAATAATTATAATATTTGTCTATGAATTTTTTATTTTCCATTGCGAAGAATAAATTTGTTTTATTATATTGTGTTATAAATATCAATTCCGACTAGTCTACTATACCGAAGCTCTGTTTGATCTCACATTATTGAAACTTCTTTTTCGAAAATTCAATTATGTTATTATATATTCTACATACATTATATGTAAGGTGTCCAAACTTAAACGTAATACATCACTAGACAGATTTTTTATGGTGTTATTTATTAATTACTCTTAACGTCAATGCATTTGTTAGTCCTTGAATCGGTCTGCCCTTTCTTTAAAATGCGTAAAATTGAATATTACATTTAGCCTCTCTAATTATATTCTTTAAATATGTAAATTTGTTATAAAATGTGTATAAATTTAATGAAATAAATGAACCAAGAATAGAAGAGAAAAATTAGAAAAAAAAATTTTTTTCTGAAATCTTTGCAAACTTAATGGATTTCCTTATATGCTATTTTCAAACGCACTTAATTTAATTTCTAAATTAAATTTTTAATGGATATAAAAATGAATAAAACAAATTAGGAAAACTATTTGTTCCATTCATTAACATAAGGGTTGTGTTATGTATTTGTTTTATTATCAGTTGTGATATTTCAATAATATTTTTCTAGGACACAGTTTTACTTTTGAAATGAAAAATTAATATCGACGTAAAATCCGCGATATAGTTCAATAAAATACTCCACGCTCATGTTAATAAATAATGAACTTTTTAAAACATTAGTATTTTCCATCAGTTATTCTTACCCTAACATTCATCATAGGAATAATGTGTTACGTATCCTAGATATATATTATGTAAATTTTCCGATCGTTTTTGGTTGTTTTGTCCACCAAACATAAATGTATGTTTCACAATGCAGCATTACAAAATATTATGCCGGTAAATTCGGTTTATGCTTCGGTTAGTTTGTTCTTGTCGTATTGAGAATTATTTACAATAACGCAGCGTCTAATCGTTAAAACTTTAGAAGAAGTTAAAAGCATGTTATAAGTTGGTATGTTGTCGTGTTTTCTCTTTTGCTCCGTTTTTATGAATAGTAGTGTTTATTTATTATTGATTTTTATAGACGTGTATGCATATGTGTGACTTATCAAAAACATGTTCTTGACGATTTATTTTACAAGACCAATATATATTCACTTTATTTCTAAATACTTCCATATTTGTTAGAGGTTATAAAATTATTTTAATTTAAATTTTTAAATTAAATTACTTGATTTCATCATCAGTCGATTTCTGATTTTAAATTGAATAATTTCTCAGATCGGAAAAGATTATGATGGTCTTATGATAATTAGAGAATTAGTTAACATTGATCTGTGGGGAAACTATTTTTGGTTCGTTATGTATATAATGTCAAAGTAAACTAAAGATATAATATTATGTGTAAATAATGAGAAAGTACAGTCTGCGGAATATAGAAATGCTCGAAAGTGGAAAAATGTTTACCAAGTACAAATGCTATGGAAATATTCAACTTGGATTAATGTAAATAAAAATGTGAGTGAAATTAGTTACAATATAATCGAATTAAATAGCAAAACCTGTATATGTGCGTGAGCGATAACTTTACCATGAAGGCGATTTCTTCGCACGTATATTTGGCAAAATGTTCCAATAATCGTTAAATTTTCAATCACTTGAAGAATAAAATTAATTTAGTTATTTTTTATATAAATTCAAAAAAATAATATATTTTGTACTACTAGTATATAAAATCACATAAAATACTCTAAATTCAAGCAAGTCCTAGATTGATATTACAAAAAGTCAGCCTCGGGAAAATACCTGAAAAGAGGTCTGGGTAAGTTTTAAGGCAATGCAAATAATCTAATTGTGGTAACACAAGATAAATTAGAACTTCAAAGACCGACAAAAATTAAAAAAAAAATTAAGTGTTATCTCAGTTTTTTCACTATTTACTCAACACGATTAAAGAAATAAGCAGAATAACAGATAAATCAACTAAAAAAATACATTATTACTGTAAATATAAATCGAAAGAATATAACTTTATTTGTGCTTCAATATTTTCCGCTATAATAATACACTGTCTGAAAAAATAATAATATTCACTTTTGTTGTTAATGTTAAACTAAAATTTAATGTTAATGTTAAAATGTTAAACTAGTTTATCATTTGAAGTTATTTTATTTCCATTTCTATTAAATGTGTGGAAAATATTGAATTGTATGTGTATATTTTAAGTTAATAATTATTTTTTGTTGGTCTTACCCAATAACTAGATCTTAGATTCGTAATTTATTTATATATCAATAAATCCAGATTTCACTTTATAATGTAATTAAAAATTATTTACGTAACTTGGAGCAAAGTAATTTCCTAACATAAATTGTATCATCTCTTTTTATCAGCTCTTTTTTAATTTATAATCAATTCCGTTCTGGATCATAAACATGCCAAAAATTAAAAGTTTGAAACATAAATCAACTAAAAATGAAAATTCCCCAATCAACTGGAACATAATTTATTTCAAACAACGGCCCCGTTGAATATTCACAAAATGGTTTTCGCACTTTATTCTGGTCGAAAGCACCTAACAACTTTTTGAAATGCGCGGAATAAAAATACGTGTCATGAAAATGATGTGTTCACAAACTTTTCCATTGCGGCATTAAAAAAATATGAAAATAACTTTTTCTATTTTCACTGCTGGGAAATTTTTCATCTCTGCATAATTTTTTCATACTCTAACATTTACGCTTATTAAGTCTATATAAATGATAATGTTAGGTTGTAAAATAGTGTTAGGTAATATCTTGCTGCTTTTGTTGACATTTATACATTATTTAGCTAAAATAATTTCAAAGTTTAACTCAAAAATTAATCCCGATTATGCGGGCTAAACTTTACTTAAACCATTATTTCCCCAACTCACACGCTCTTAAAGTATATTCTATCACACAATTACATAATTGTTGTTTGTCAAACGATTAAGACGGTTTTGTTAAAACCAAGAAAACGGATATTTGGTTTTTAAAAAAATATTAAACGTATATGTGGTACATAAAAATATGAAAACATAATTATTGAAATTTTTTTTTAACTAATTCGTTTTCACCCTCACTTTTTAAATTTTTTCTGTACCAATAATATAAATTTTTAACCAATTTCAAAAAAGGAGGAGGTTGTCAATACGGAGCATATGCCTTTTATCATGCATGTAACTCGGAGACCTATTGATCAATTTTCATTATTCTTTTTTTTTGTTTTATTTTGGCCAGGACATGATAATGGACTCCAGAGATATCTGAAGGAACTTCTCATTTTATAAGAATATAAGACGCCTATGAGATAATTTATATTGATGTTGAACTTATTTTGCTTGTTTGTGCAAGTACTTTACTCATAGATTGCGGTCAAGGTGTGACAATAGTCTGACGAAGGTGTTTCCGAAATTCTCCAAACATGAAGAGTAGACTCATCGAGTTTTGGTCACGTTTGGCTTATCTTGACAAGTCTCTTGGGTCAATTGACAAGTCTCATGGTAAGCGCCTATGTAATATGTATGTATGTTCATTAATCGACGTAAATACTTCTTTTGATTTGAATAAATTATATTAATGAATTATTTATGAGTTCATGACATAAAGTAAGACGTACAAATCCTAAAATAAAACTTTCCAACAAAAAAGTTAACCAATTTCAAATAATGAGAAATGCAGAAAATATAAAATATTTTAAATTCCAGTGTTAATTGGAACGTTTATCGCATCATATTTTTTTTGAACTTAAAAAAATATTCAAAATACTGTTACTCTTGGAGCTGTTTGGAATAGATGTCAAGTAGAAAGTAATGCTTATATAATATCAATTCATCTTTCCGTCTTTTTCATATACATTCATACCTATGTCTGTAAAAGAATCACATTGAACAGAATAAAAGAATCACATTGAATTTTACACCGTTTTCAAAAATTTTTTACATTGGCAATATTTAATTATTCAAGCTCTCAAAACTTTCAACTTAATGCTCCCATTTTTATTAATCAACAATTTGTCACGGTAACAGTATTTTGCATTTTTATTTACGTTTGCAGACTATTTTATCGCTAAAATTCCAATTAATACATATTGTAGTGGACGGTATATTTTTACTGTTGTTTACATTCATCTTGCAACTATATACATTATTGCTATAACGTAACACAAGCTACATCAGGTGTAACTTCTTGTTTACTTATTAATATAGTTACTGATTAAAATATTATATGATATATATTAAATATTATATTATGAGCATTATTAATCCTTAAATCTTTGTGCCCTAAAAGTACCGCATAATTTATCTCTACACAGCTTAAAAAATTATCGATTGTACGTCTTAATGCAACTTTTCTATACTACTATCATTTTTATATGAACACGAAATTTTCATTTAATATGAACTTTTAGTTATAGAGATTATTTTAAAAATAAATGTACTAATTTAGTTAAAAACTACGTAACCATTTTTAACTATTCGTGTTAGAAAATGGTAATATATATATAGGAAATTGTACGGTAATTTAATTATTTAATAAGATTAAGTAGTTTTAATAGACTACGAAAAAATAACTAAATCATATATAAAACTAATAAGCTGCGAAATTAAATACACACAGCTAACAAACAAATCGACCTTGTTAAAGGATATAACAATACCGGGAAGTAAGGATTCAAATTCGCCTAATTTATTTATGTCAATATATTTAAAAACATATTTGATTAAACTGTTCCTATAATTGTCTTAATAACTTAAATATACGTAATGTGATTCTGGAATTTGATTTATTCAAATTACTTCTGTTATTGCAAACCTCCTAAACATCAATACTTTATATTGTACTGTTTAGTTTTCACATCGTTACGTCTTTATGGCACATGTACAAATATGATATAAATAATCTTAAAACAAAAATAAAATTTAGTTATAACTTCTACTTCACGAGGCATTTGCATTTACAATAAACTGATATCCAGCGGATTTCCTTTTGAATTCAGTCGGCCGAAAGCGATGTTCAATGAATTATTCTATACCGATGTTCCGTTCCGTTATGCACGTAGCTCTCTGGCATATCAAATCGATGCTTTCAAGTGTGAAAAGTTAAAGTTTAATGTTGCTTTTATTTGGTCGTTTGGCAAGCAAATACAAACAACACATAAAATACATATTTTAAGCATATAAATAAATATATATTTTCACTACTTTAATATTACGGATGATAGACGCGATAATCTGGTGAATTTATTTTCGATTGTACGACCTCTTTCAAGAAATTTTCATTTTTGTGGTTAAAATCCTAAAATTATCTGTTCAAGCTAAAACTTTATGTGCAAAGAAGACGTTATTCATTAAATAAAAGTATTTCGGCTATACAATGATGAATTTGAGTAAGATTGTCGATTTCTTTTTATTATTTTTCTATATTTAATTAAAGGATCTAAGCAACCCCAATGCCTTATTTCTGAAAATTTGTTTATTAAAATTAATCAATTTTTTAAATTTATCTTGACTAATACTTATCGACACACTAAGGTTCCACTGGAATGGAAATATGGTGTATAAGTATAAAGCAAATTTTGGAACTTTTCAAAATAGAAAAATATTAAAAGGGAAAATTAAATCCGATTATTTTAATTTAGAGAACTGTTATGCCAACATATTGCTGGATCGGTTTAGTGGCTCTATTAATATTTTTCTTTCAGACAAAACAAATTTCTATACAAACGAGCGCTATAGTTACGGTATGGATGACAATTTTGCTCCCAGCTCAGCATTGGCCTCTATTCTTTTGAAAATTCTCAAGGCCGTGTCATTGTCAACAAATCAAAAAGTTAGATACTCAAAACAATTTTATCTTGGAATAAATATGGTGTTAAACAAATCACAATAATAAACTAATTAAACCTCAAAACATTATATCTCCTTAATACAGAAAATAAGTTAATAATTGCTTTCATATCGTTATGAACTCCTAGTTTATCGTCGAAAAAATAAAAGTTTTTATGAAAATAAACAGTGTGACTTACATGCGTTTCAAGTCAATCAGAACGAAAAGAAGTTTTTCCCAGTTTTTTCATCCAAGCAGTTTAATTTTAATAGAGTCATTAACGGGGACAGGTATTGAAACACTAAATTCGTATTCAGTACCGGCATCATAAATTAAATTTGCAAAAATTAGTCTGTATCAACATATTGTTAAAATCTGGAGATCAAATTTTATAGTTCTTTACGTTTCGTGATGTCACACGTTGTTGTGATCTCATTTGATTTTCAATCACCCATTGAGTAGTTTTTGTCTTTTATACGTTTAAACAAACATAAATGTTTTAACTAAAATAATTGTGCCTTTCCCACTAGTAGCGCAAAAATTTCACGTTAGTAATCGATACACGGTATAATTTATATTGATTGAAACTCAGCCAACTAAAACGAATAACGTTGCCAGCATCGGAATTCATACAATTCCACTCCTCACATATCCAGCCAGTTGTGAATATTAGCGGAAGCGGAAGCTCAGTGATATGTAAACTTTTATTCTGTCCGTAGTCTTTATAGATTTTAGAAGAGTCAGTTGGAAGTGGTAAAGGGAATCACAGCGTCGAATTCAAACTTTAAATTAAAATATTTCGGGCTAGAGGGAGGAAAGGGTTAGAGTTCAATAGGTCATTGACGCAAATTTTTCAGTCACCATGTCACAGTGGTCTGGTGTATACCGCGCTTAGGCTATGGATGCGTATTTCTACAACCGTTTTTCTGTTAGTGAGGCATGACGCAAGTTTCGTAATCATTCAGATACCCGGCGTTTTAATGATGTGCCCAGTGTTCAGAGCGCTAGAAAGTAAACTAAATCGTTCAAGTGAACCTGGAGATGGAACTGTACAGTCAGTTGAAAACATTAACCTCGTCGCCACTGCAGACGAAGAGCATCCTCGAAGATCAATTGAAAAACATGCTCCCCTTTGAGCATACATCCTACAAGTCTTCAAAGAATTTTTATTTTATACTTAAAATTACACCCCTGTAAAATAGAGATCGTCCAAGAAATCAGGCGTGAAGACTACAAGCGGAAAATTTATTGTTAAAAAATGTCAGAGATTTATTCAGAAGGAAATGGGTATGATGAATTGCACCTTCATCTTGAAGGTTATGCAAATTGTCAAAACTGTCATTTATAATTGTCCAGCAATCTAAAAAAAGCATTAGAAAACATACATAGCTCTAAAGTTACTGTATGGTGCGCTACATTTTCTAATAAAATTTTTGTGCCATTTTTCTTCGAGAATGAGCGTGGTGCAACGGTTTCAGTGACGAACGAATGGTATATCGAAATGATTTACAATTTTTTTTGTACTGCAGCTACGAGAAGAGGATGTTGGCAAGTCAGATGTGTGGATTCAGCAAGGGGGCCACTGCCCACACAACCATGGTCTCCCTGGGCATAATTGTAACGCGATTACGGGGAAAAGTCATAAGCTGGTTTGGAGACGTAATTTAACAAACCAGATTGCCCAACATTCTGTAGGGTTATCCCAAAGTAAGAGTTTTTGGTACCTTACTTATTAGTTTGGAGCAATTGAAGGCTAAAATAACGAAAAAAGTGAATCATCTTGATCGACGTTCTGCGGCGCATCATTGCAAATTCGCGTTTACGTTTTGAGGAATGCGTTCGCGGTGAAAGAAATCTTGATGGTACAATATTCCCTATCTAAAATCTGCATAAATATATTTCGGTTTACTCTAATTGAAATATTGTAAATACACTAATTGGTTATTAAATTAATATTTAAAATTTAAATTCCTCGTTAAGACACCTTTTATTAGGCTTTAATTTATAAAGATACATGACCATTGCGAAAACACATAATTGAAAGGAAAATGTAAAGTAAAATAAACTTTAAATTTTTTATGACTTATTCTTACTCTACAAAAAGCCTTTTGGAATATCTTTACAAGAATTTTAAAAAGTGAGACGGTCAGTTGTGTTGCTTAGTGATCGCACAAAATAATTTTAAATAAAATTAGTACAATATTATAAATTCTTGAAATATATACGACATGACTTATAAAGCTTTAAGAAAAACAATATTATTTAACGCGTTTTCAACATAGTTACTTAATAACACAATTTGGTTTCTATGTTGTTGCCTAAATCAATCATAGATCTGTCAATTACAGTATACAAAAGAAATCGCTTTTCATTTTTGTACATCCTAACCTACCTTTATAATCAACATGAACTATCAATAACATAAGTAATTTACCAGTAACGAGAGCCGACCTTAACTGTCAGACATTGAATAATGGGAGTCATTAGGAACTCCTCAATTTCCTTCTTTGGCAAGGCGGCACGAGGGGAGAAAGACAATTGTGAGTTGAATAAGCTGTTATTTTTGCACAAGAAAAGTTGCTGTGAAGATACTGATGTGTCTGTATTGTAGACGAAAAATTCATTGTTGTGAACTCATGGTCACTACGGAGCAAGGTGACTCATTTATTTGTATCGTTTCTTTTTGAATTGATTAATGCCTATTATATTGTAGTAGGATATTTCCCTTAATTCTAATACGGAGTTGATCTTTATGCGGAGTCAAGTTCTTGAGTAGAAATAAGTCAATTGTAATAATATGAAAGTTATTTAAGTTAATTTATGTTTATTTGTGTGTAATATAACTTTGGACTGAAAATCAATTCCATGTAAAAAAGATTTTCTTATGAAATTAAAACATGAACATGTTTGAAAGATATATTGAAAGAATTTATTGAATTTGAATTGTTGGTTAGATTAACCAATGCTAATGTTGATTCGTCTGAATCCAGCTAGCCATAAGGCGGGTTTCAGATTGTACGTATATATTAACCTGATCATATTTAGTGTCACCGTCTTTATCGTTGAAGTGAATATATGTATTTTTACAATACTTTAATATATAAATGTGTATGCGTATACGCGTATATATATATATATATATATATATATATATATATATATATATATATATATATATAGTGACATGACTTTTTATTTATTACTCTGTTCAAAAGCTTTAAAGAGGGGTTAAATTTTTTCCTTGTCAGATGCTCCACAAGTGCGTTTACTGCAATTTATTAATTTATTTTGCTAATCCCATGTATTTACTGGATTATAAAATAATCCATAGTAGTCGTTATAGCATGCGAATGAATTACGTTTTTGCAAATGTATACGAGTTGCCTAAATTTTGTGGCAAGTTTGTTAATATCAACATTCCATCACCGAAAAGAGACGATGTTGAAATCAAGATGCTTATACTTATATATATATATATATATATATATATATATATATATATATATATAACCTTGCATATGCTTTCCAGCGCTTTTCATTCGGTATATTGTCCCTATAGTCGTGAATGTCATGATTTTATTAGTAGATTGCTGTCGTATATTATTACAAAATTGAACGAACTGAAATTTTCCGGGCATCCAATATGAATAGGTTCTTACTAAGCTAAGACTTGGCTTTTTGTAGTATTCCTTTAGTTTTGATTTTCAAAATATGCTACGTTTAATTATGTGATACGTATTTATACCGTCTGATAAGGTAACTATGACAATTGCTACATTTCATTTTTTCTAGGAATTGCTGCAAATAAAAAAAAACATCTATCTTAAATGATACTTTATTGAATACAGTATGAAAATGACTTTGGTTGGCTAATGGTATTATTAATTTTACCGGTTAATTTCCTGTCTTTCAGGTAGCTATGAATCTAGTCCAATATACCGTCACGTATATATGTTGCACTTTTCCAAAAGAATGTGTTGTGATATAGAATCGAATATTTTGGAATATTAGAGAACGTATCTAGATGTTTCTTATTTGTGTCTATTCGTTCAGTTATGTAGTCATCAATTTTTTTAGAGCATTGTGTTATAGAAAACAAATTGCGTGTTATAGAAAAGTTTGGTTGTTTCTAGAAATTTTGGTCAGTCTACTAAATACACATTTTTTAAGTATATTACTTTAAATATTAAGCAACAAAATTGACCTGTAATTGTTAGGGTTCACCATGTCAACTTTTTTATATATTGATAAGACGCTGGCTTCCTTAATTTGGATAGAAAAAGTACCAGTTCGTATAATTAATTTGTAAATATGAGTAAGGGATTCTGCAACCTCATCACACTTTAGCTTAAAATATATATATATATATATATATATATATATATATATATATATATATATATATATATATATATATATATACGTCATGTCCGCCTGATTATTTTCTGTAAGTATGTAATATAGATTTTCACTTTCTAATTCATAATATCGTCTATGATAAAAATGTGGTGTTTTGTTTCTGTATGTCTGTCACTTGCTCATTTTAATTTAATCAACGTTTAGCAAATAAATCATTAGCATTTCGTTTTTAAGTACATATTACAATTTCCATTGAGTTGATTCACCAATAATATATCGTTTCAAGAAAAACCTGAAGTTAACAACCTTCCCTTGGAAATAATTGTAATGAAAATAAATAAATAAACAGTGTAATAATTTACCGATATGAAGTTACATTTTGATTAGCATATACCATATTCGAAATTTTTTTAGCCGAAGTTCAATACTTTAGTCCACGGATAGAGTGGAGTAATAACTCTTGCTACTCGTAAATTTTCCGTCCAAAAACTTAAAAAGAAACAAATTCGTTGAAGTAAGTTCATATATTTATACGGAATTTTTAAATAATTACTGAGACTACAAACTCGTCTTAAAAATGGATAATTCAAAAGCTAAATTTTACATCAAAATATTTTTCTGTCTCGTATCCAAATTTTTGTTGAATTTCACAACGTATTATTTACTAAAGAGAAATATGACCAAGCGGAATATGTGAAACTATGCGAGCGAAACTTATCGCAGTCAACATGTTCACATTTTATTTTAACAAAATATCATTTGTTGAAAAAGGAACGATAAAAATTTCTTTCTCTAGTTCTTCATTATGTTTTTTATTGATTTGAATATGTTTAAGTAAAATAAACCGCTAAAAAGATGAGAGTCACAACTGGTTTTCCATTTCTCTAAATGGGTCACAGGTTATATAAATATCACATAATTTTTGTATTGTTCCTTATATACAAAACTTCTTAGCATAGTAGAGACATCCGAGTGCAATCTTCAAATATATTAACTTTTTGAAATTTTGAATTTATATTAATTGGATGATGATCGTGGCGTGTTTGATTTAATTTCATAATCTTTATATTCTAGAGATATAAAAAATCAAAGTGGCCAAAACAAAGTGAATCACATTCAAACCAAAAAATGTTTAGGGTTTTGTAATAACCTTAATTTAACTGTAATTTTTACTCCTGTTTAGAATACAAACATTTCTGTACCTTGCTCGATCATTGGGAGAATCTATAAAGTTTATATCACGAGTTGAGTCCAGAGAAAATTTTGTACTCATTTCTGTCCCTTACTTGACTTTCACGTGACATTAGTGTATGACAAGATTGATGTATACTGATCTGTAATTTTAGTTTCTTATTATTTAAATTTATTATTTTAAAATATTTATATTAAATGTTTAAATATTTGCTTCATATTTTATGGTTAAGCTCCCGCATCCATTGTCACATTACTGTAAATAAAAACTTTTTTCATTAATTTTGGCTTGTGAATATGAATTTCAATTATAATTGTGTTTAAAAATGAAATAAATTTCATAAATGTAAGTAAAAAGAACATTCGCAAAAAAAAGTTAATTCGATAGTATATTTTAAAGATGGAACAAAATTTACATTGGTCGATAATTTTTACAACCTCTTTAAAAAATAATGTGTACAGAAGTTAGACTAAAAATACCCTTCCATTTAAACAAACTAGTGCAGCGCACAAATTCAACTAAAATATTTATAAAATTATAATGCGTGAACTTATTTATATAAAAATTGAAAAGATAAAAGTAATAATACGAGTCTATTAGTTTATTCTCATGGCCAAAATTCGCGAACATAAAACATAAAACAATCATTAATCTTTATTTTAGGCAAACTCAACATTTAATAAATTATTTTAAGGGAAGGAAAAATTTGGACAAAGCAATGAAATCTGAAAAGTAAAACAGTAAAACTAAGAAACGAACAGGTGTTTTTTGTTAACGCTTCGATGGAAGAATGTTACCGTATATGTAGAGAGATTATGAAAAAGTATTAAAAAATTTGAAAGATGTATATATATATATATATATATATATATATATATATATATATATACTTATCAATATTGACATCTTGAATTATTTTCACGAATATAATGAAAACCACACCGATGGTGTTCCCACATTATCCTGGTGGGGCGGTGTATATGTTGTTAATCCCGAGAGCTGTGCCAGTGGTAGCTTAGATTCTGGCACAGTCACCCAAGCCAGACAGGTCGAAGGAGAGACATCAGACAAAGAGGGACACCCTGGTCCCCCAGGTTGGGAGTTGGGCGTGGGACTAACTAATCCATCCTGTAAAAAAACTAAGTTCAGAAATCTCAAAAGCTTAAATGTGGACGATTCTATCCAGATGACACACACGGAAAATGGACTTGCTTATTCTTACTTAAAATATGCTCACACTCTATAAGGGTGGAGCACTTAATAATTTAATTGACGCGATAAAAGGATATTAACTGGATATTCTCGCCATTCAGGAGATTATATATATTTAAAATTTATTTACCTTCGGGGATTTTCGGTTCAGAAAACAAAAGAGATGTGAGACCAGAAATTTGGAGAAATGTACTCGGGTTTGTTACATCCGGAAAATAGGTCGCAAAAACTACCAGAATATTAAAACAAATACGTGATATTATTGCTGTTTATTTTGTACAAGAGGTGGCAGTTAGCTGACAAGACAGATATGTTTAAAAACATATTTACAGAGTCTTCTGTTTTCCGTGATTTATTTCATTTGCGTACGATAGTTTATAAAAAACCATGTGCTTTTTTCCATTTTATTATCACCCAAAAACATTCTATTCAAATAGTGACAAAGTGCTTGTCAGACCAGGGTTTATTACCAATACGTAAACGGAAAACAAAGTTTGTTTACGGAACGCGAAGATTTATAGACAGAGTACTGTATAGAATTAACCTTTTAACAATATGTGTTCATAGAATTTGGTTTACATTATTTGTTAATTTATATATTTTACAAACATATGACAACATACAATGCATTATAAAAATTTATTTTTTATAACTCATCGTACAATACCTTTTTCTGTTCACAAAGTTTTAATCCTCTTAAGCTTCTCTCTTCGCAGAGCTGCAAACAAGCTTGTCATTTTTTTTGCATTCTCCCAAATTTTATTCGATTTGCACAGCAATTTCTGCCCAGGTGGTGTTTTTTTAATTTTTAGAGATGAAGAAAATATGGCATTTTTCTTTAATTTATAGGTTCCCATACCCGTAGACGATCGCTGTAACAATAATAGCGTTTTTTCCCGATCCCATGCCATACATATCCGCAAACCTAAACACGAATTCATACACGTATTCGGGCAAATGTGCTTGCGGCGTAACGGCTCAACGAGTGACTTACGAATATCTCAAAGGGATTCACCAAAAAAGCTAGGCGGAACGGCACTCGTATCGAGCGGTTCGGCTCGCTGTACTAACCAGACGAAAATTTTTGCTCGTGTCGAATGAATGCTCATGTAATTCGTTAGCTTTTATAAAAATAAACGTGACACCATAATTCTGAGTGTAACAATAAAATTGCATGACATTATTTCGCAATTCGTTTTCAGTCATTAAGACCAAGGATAGTCATATTTATATCATAAGATAAAGTTGCTTGCATTATGTTGTATAAAAAGTGTAATATATTTTTATTTCATTATCAATAATAAGTACATTTATACATTCATACTTGCCACAAAATATATAATTGACATTTTTTTTTAAATTTTAAATAGTATGAGATATTGATTGATAAATATAAAAATTATACATTTCTACGGTATTGTTATATCTATTTTTATATATTTGTCCACATTATGCGTATCTCATCAGCCTTAAAATCGGGTTAAAATTATTATTACAGCGGGCAGCTTTTATTGATGTACCAACCCGAAATAATAATACTGTTAATATTTTTACAACTTTGACAAAATTTGTGTATCTACAGTTTTAAGCGGATTCCGAATTTTTGTGAAAACTCAAGGCTTCTGAAGCGATTAAAATTATCATTTGGATGATACAGTGAAATTGAAAAATTTTGTGTCAGAAAAAATAATTTTTAACTTTTGTGTTCGAATTCGTGTCTTTTCGATAATAATTTGATATGTATAAAGAATATGGTTATGATTATGATGGATTATAATTTATTAATTTAATTATTTATATGTAAATTTATATATATATATATATATATATACACACGCACCCGCACATACGTAAACATTCAATATCACAACCTTTGTTCACTAAGGTACCACGCATCGAGTCCTATTTGATGTGCGCTAATTGAAAATTTTTTAAAAGTATGTTACGTCAGGTGTCCTAGAGTATTCATTTTCAATACGCTTAAGTCTTAATTTATCAGCTAAGAACCTATAGATAGATGTGGGCTTACCATTTTCCTTTCTCCTACAAATGAATTTTTGACAAATAAATAACATGTAAATATTTGAACATATCTGCGGAAGAAACTCGTACTTATTACTATCGTGAAAGAAATAATGTTACAAGCATCACGTAATTTACGTTTTTAATTTGGGCATTATAGTATGTCTCTACTCGACTGAAGATCAGTTTTGTCCGTATTTGTCTACACACGTACACTTTGTTTCCAGGTATGAAACTATAGTCTTACAAAAGTACTAATATATTTTTTAAATGATCATGATTTCATATCTCTAAACTTTAATAGAAGTCTACTTCTAGCACTAAAGTGTCTATCTTGGTTTTCAGAAACACGTAATTTAGGGCAGTGATTTTGAAATGGAATATGAGTTCAGTATTTTGTCAATAATTTGTAAAATGGGCAGTTCAATTAAATTGAATGTTTTTTGTCTACCTCCATTTTTCCTTCAATGCATTTACGTAAACAATATATTGGGTACAATTTACTTTAATAATGCAAACTCTAGTCTCACGTATATTACTAGTGATTAAAATTTTTTGTTTTGTTTGTATACATTTTGAAACTAAGGTAATGAGTTTAGGCGGAATTTAAAATAAATTCCACCTAAACTCCTAAAGAATGGAAGGAGGCATCTGATATACGGTATATGTAACCTAAGTGTCAGATACATAAAAGTGTAAAACTCCTTAAGGAACAATTTTTTATTTCCATTTTTATTGTTGATTCTTTTACGTTCCAATATTTCATGACACTTTGGTGTAATCTATTTGTGCTCTGTCTATTCATCCTCCCATATTTGATTTTTTTTGCATCGACTGTAACTCCTAAATTACTCGGTGTATTCTCCACGTACTGAACATTTTCTGTGTCGGTATGTACACAATTACCGGTATGACTTTTGACTACCAATAATTTTTTTTATATCTTATTAAAAAATATTTTATTATGTCGTTATGTAAATAAATTGCATCTGAACTGTTCCAGCTAACAATGTTAAAAAGTACAAGAAGTTTCCACGAACTTTTAACGAATTGAAATCCCTAGAAGGCAAAGTGAAAAACAGATACTAAACATTCCTAGTAGCCAGATATTTATTTTTCGTCAAATATTTTTAAAATGCCTATTATTTATCTGTGAATAAAACTTTCACAAGCACTTACTACTACGTTGTAAGTACAAAAACTAATAAGTACGAAATACGAGTTAACTCTCGTCCTACCTAAAGATACACATTATTGGAAGACAATTATTGGAAGTGAATTTTTACCCACGCTAGAAGTCCCACTTAAATTTATGAATAACGAAAGTATTTTCATTAGATTGTCAAAAATTCTTTCAAAATTATTTGTCAGTCATTTCTAATTGATATTTAATAGGTTTTCATAATAACAGACAGTAAATACAACCTTTTTTTCTAATAAAGCTTATATTTTATGTAATTAAAATAACAATTTATCACCTAATAGTGATAGAATATTACTTTTTAAAATGGTAAGGATCTCTATAATTCCTGGTAGCTTTTACAAAATTTAATACAATTTGATATATATGTTCACTTCGGTCGCCTTATCATTATATAATTTTAACCATTAATATTTTTACTATAGAGCTATTTCTTTTATAGTATCACTACGTCAAATAAAATATAAAAAATATGTCGATAAAATATTTTAAGAATGTAATTCCATAACAGCTAATCTTAATATACAAAAAACAAAATTATGTTATTTAGTAATTATTTTCTCTTTAAAAATAATTGTCCTGTTTTATAACACAAAATATAGAACTGAGTCTTGATAACGTTTTGAAGCCTAGAGCATACAAAAATAAAAGTAGTTTAACACTCGAACTGCTGTCTATGAAATAAAACATCCGCCGGAAATTATGCGCATCTTCCGGTCGATGCGATGTGGTGAGATGGAAAAATTCCAGCCACATATTCCGCTTCTAGGTCCCGAGAGATTATACTTGTATATATGTAAACACGCAAACGGCAAAATATTCCCCGTCACGCCCGAAGGTATATTTCCTTCGCTGGCTAGATTGATATAGCCGCCATATACGTTATTATCCAAGGAGACGGTCGCATAAAGCTCGTTATTTTCGCATAGCGTGAAAATAACCAACACGAGGATCGATGACAAGGTTACAAAAAATGTTTCGCAATTTGTTTTCAGTTATTTTGTAAACGTAAATATTTTGTTTTTTATGTAATTATGTTGGTTATGATTAAAAAAAAGTTGATTAATGTTTGAATAATTATGAATATGAAGTAATGATTCACTTTCAAAAAATTTTATGTTTTGTAATATGATATATAATTCATTACTTACTTACTTTTCTAAATAAAAAATGATTTTTCTTCATTTTTTCTATAAATTGGTTCATTAACAAAAAAAAAGTTGATTAATGTTTTAATAATTATTAATATGAAGTAATGATTCACTTTCAAAAAATTTTATGTTTTGTAATATAATGTATAATTCATTACTTACTTACTTTTCTAAATAAAAAATGATTTTTCTTCATATTTTCTATAAATTGGTTCATTAACTTTTTTTATTATCAAATGTTTAAAGACAGATTATGGCTAAGTTATAAGTGCTTTAATTTCTTTCTTATATTACAGAACATTAAACATTACTGATGAATTAAACAACATTTCTGGTGATACATACTTATATAGAATATATGTTTTTATTACTAATTTGCGGATTATATGATAGAAGTAAAAATAGATTCGTATATAATTAATTAGTAAAAACATTAATTTTGTTACTAATACAAGCTATGGTTTAGTAAATTACCTATAGCAGTCAACGTGATTGAGTAAGGCAGTTACAGGGGTCGAGACCACAAATAATTATTTGAGGATTATTTGGAACAACGAATCTCTCATCAATCAGATCAGATAAGTATATTTAGTTTTATTCTGCAAACTCGTAGTGACTCCAAGTTGTATATTATTACTAATACGTTCAGTAAGTATAGGAAAAACAAAAACCCATAAGAAATTACGTATGAGATAAATACTCCAAGGCAACAATTAAATACCATGAGTACAAACATTAATTAAACATAGCGAAAATATAGAATCGACTCTGAATTAATTAAATATATAATATCAAATTTCACGATTTTGACTCTAAAGTCCCCAATAGAACAGGGAAACAAGTCAAGATGAGACAATGCCTCCAATAAATAATTTAACTTGGTCGGTGACCAGCAATCACAAAAAAAATATCAACCACATGAAATTGCTTATTGCAAAAATTGATGCTCAATTGACCTCGTAAATTTTGTACATACGTGGAATTTAATACAAGCCTAGTTTTTCCACTGAAAATAAAAAAGACTCCGTTTTTGGTCCGGTGGAATAATGGGGCTTCATTTTTTTCATATCAATGCTATGACAATTCTTTTTTGTCAATTTTTGCACTAAAAAGCAAGAACCTCAGAAATACGTAGTTCCAATAAGACGGTATTACGTATTTCTTGACTCACGAGAATGAACCTGTAAAAAAATATTTTGGAGACTTCGTCAGTAGGTAGCTATCAAAATCGTGATTTAATATCTTTGGACGACTTCTGTGTAGTTCTATGGTATTTCTTACATTCAGCCCATTTTACATAAAACCGTATATGAAAATTGAATGTTCAGTTTATGCATTACCAGATAAAGTCGAGGTCGTCATATAACCAAAATTGTTGTTTACACATTATATATTAGCGCTTTTAATCTCACAATACATTATTTGATAATAAGTGCCATTTTTGGCAAGTACTTAGAACATAATAATATTAAAGAATGCTTAGACCAAAAATACTTTTCTCGAATTACATTTATATATTCGTTTTTATCTCAGCTGTATTTTTCTATTTGAAAATTTCTGCCATTTAAACAACTTATGCATTTCCTTTTTTCACAACGCAGTCATTAATAGTTTTTGTAAGGCTATTTATGATGTGCTGGTTCTTAGCAGCATTACACATCACCCTTTTGATTTTCTGTACAAGTTGTAATGTCGAAAATTTAAAATATCAATTTGACATAAAACCCAATACATGGATTTAAATAATTAACTTTGATTGTTTAGAAATTATATGATACTTAAAATGATATTTCGACTGAAAGTTTCCACAGTAAAATTTTAAAAAGATACTCAAAAATATTTTTTGGCACCTAAATGTTATTATTTACAAGTAGTAAATTTTATACCCAAATGTTTGTCGTCAATATATCATTTAAAACACTTTCAAAAAAATTGTTAGATAGATTTCATTGAGATACTATTTGGAGAAAGTTTGTTATATTAAGAAATTATAGCTCGTGAATTAAATTAAATTTAGTTTGAAAGAAAAATATGTTCAATAATATGAAATTTAACGATATTAAAGGAACGAAATTTATGTTCTGTTTTGAAGTTTTTGTATGCAAAAAGCGTCATTACCAGCCTTCATACAATATTTTACCGTATTGTTTTGACAGTTTGCTTGTTTTCGGATAATATGTTTAAAACATTTTTACTTTTGCATGGGTATTACGAAAAATTAAAAAGTATATATTAAGTAGTGATAAATTTTACAGACATACAAAATAATTAATATTAAAAAATAATTAATATTAAAGTGACAGTATTTGTTACGGGTCAGATACCATCAGTTATGCACGACTGATCAAATATTTTCAACGACGCGAACGGAGATTCCCATCGCCTCTGATTAATTTTCTTACGCAACTCATAGAGGCGTACTCCCGTTGAAGTGGAAGATGTAAATAATATCATATATGGAAAGCCTTATAAATTTATGTCGCGTGCATAAAATAAGACTGAAACAAAGATTTTACATTTAATGGAATTTAATGAAATTGAGATTGTGTAACTTTTTCTACATTATTTGGAATTTAATGAAATTTATATTGTGTAATTTTTACTACATTATTAACTTCAGAAAAAAACTCGGGCTTATTTACACATATTTTATATACTGCACTTCATCATTTATATTAATTTGTAGCCTGGAATTCTTCAACATATTCTTCACTACCACATCCATAAATGTTGTCGCTATACGCCCAGCGTTATGGGAAAAGAGGTAGAAACGTCCAGGGTAAATTCTCTAAATGATAAAAGTTACCATATGAGACAGAAAAAGGACTGAAAAATCAATTAAAAAAATTAAACGGGCTAAAATGATATAAATTTACACATTGGGAAATTAATTTGTTATTAATAGCAATTTATAATCCATGTTAAAATGTTGCGAAATGCGTGGATTTAATACTAACAGACAAATTATGACAAAAAAAAAACAGGGAAAATTCAGCTTAAATGTAAGAAACCTGTCAAGTGTGCATCGAAACACGCACAGACTAGGGTTTGCTAGTGTATATCTTTTGCATATTGTTGCGATTTAACTTAAACGACTTTGTTTAATATTTCTTATCAAATATTCATACTTAGAATTTTGTTACATTTTTTCGATCCAAGATTAAAAATTAGACAGGGTCACATTACACATCTTAATATCTCGTAAATGGAGCTTCGAAATGAAAAAGCATAAAAACCATGAATTTCGTTTTAAAATACTTATCATGAAATATCCCATTTAATGAAATTCGTGAAAAAAATCACGCATCTTAGATTATTTTTTTTCAAATAGCCACCATCTTAGATTATTTTTTTCCAATATTATACTACACATCAATTGGTCTGATAGAAAAAAATAGAGTTCAGTGTAATCTAATGAATAAAAAGTATCTGGAATTTGTTTGCCATGAATAGTGGAAGCAAGAGAAAACTCAAAGTGGGAAAAAATGTGTATAGTGTGAAATGCTTATTAACTCAAAACGAAGTACAAGATATGTAAATATGCAAATTAAGTTTTAAGAAGAACTTGACTTAAAGAGGTATTAAATAAAATAAACAAGTAATATCCATACAAATAATAATGGTATAATATAATTGAATCTACTTTGATTTCTTATTTTAATTCACGCAAAACGCATCAGCTTTTCGATACCTTTCAGTGTCGGGTACAAGTTAGAGAAAAATTTCATCAGTAATTACATACAAGGAAACATACAAGGAAACATACAAGGAAACTAATTTTAATGAAATTTATACACACTTAGTTATATTTAATGAAAAGTTAAATTAATAAATATTAAAACACCTTATTATTAATATAAAATTTACATATTACCTTTATTCCGATTAAAATTCAAATCAGATAAATTAGACAACGCTTTAATTGAGCTTTCATTTAGTTCCTTATTATAAAATTATGAGAAACAATAAAACATTTGAGTAAATCGCCGATGAGGAACGTACATTTATTAGATGGAGTTTAATTTAATTACTTTGTAGAGAAAAGGGGAAAATAACATTAATTAAATTAATCACAGTTTAAAGAATCTGCAGAAAATACACGATCAGGTTTACGAAATTAAATTTATGCGTCAAGTATCTTAACATGACTGATGAAGAAGTCGAAAGGTAGAGTTATTGCAGTTATTTAGCAGCGTATATAATATATATTTTAGTATTTTGCTCTGTAAAGAACTTCTTTTTTAGGATTCCCTATTTCAAAAGGGACAAAGGGAATCCTTAAAAGGAACAATTGTGTGTTCATCTGTTCCTCTGTCCGTTACTATAGGAATTCAATAGATGTGGAAATTTTAAACTTGACGACGTGATATAACTAGCTCAAATGTATATATCTCAATATCAACATTCAAAACTGTTGAGAAATTTATGAGGGACATGGAGAAAGGAAGAACTCGCCCACTTTTTTATATTTTGCGTGTCTTGTGGGATATTGTTTGAAAAATCAAGTTATAATAATTTGAACGCTCTATTTTTCAGATGTTTAATTGTTTTTTTAACGGTACTCCAGCAACTTTTCTATTTTAAATAATAATTTTAAAATATCTCCATTGTTTAATGATAGGTGGTGGCTGTATTGTTGTTCAACATTTTGAGAAAATTAATGAATCATTTTTATTTGTTCATCCTCAACCTGACTATATCTATCGAAAAATGGACAAAATTTTAACATTTTACTTCCTCCATGAGCACTAACGAAGCAAATTCAGCTACGTAAGATTAGTGACGCAATATTAAAAATAATGAACGCGCAAATATTTTACAATGAATTTTAATGAATCTGTTGTAAAATATATCATTTTCGAGATTGAAAAATTATGTTCAAAATATTTTTAATATTAATTTTCTTTTAATTAATAATTGTCAGCAGAACATAGATACCTTTATCTTATTAAAACAAAATTAATAAATGTAATTTTTTAATATAAATTAATGATGTAGTGCACAAGGTTTTGGAAATTAATAAATATATAACACTTATTGTTTTTCCAAAAATTGTGCAATTCTTAAATTATTTAAGTAATTTCAATAGCTTTTTAGAGCTTTGAATATTACACACGATAATTTTATAAATCATTGTTAAGTCCTGAGAGCATTCTCTTGGTCTCTATTTGGAGTTTAACAAATTATAAACATTTCAAAATTTTCCATTAGTCTTATTTCATATTTCAATATTTAGTGTGTATTTGATCGAAATAATGATCTAAATTATAATTTCTATCATTGGAAATAGATTGCCATTTTTGGCTATTTATATTATTTGTATTGTTCTTTCCAGTACTAAAATTTCCTGGAAAGTTTTGTGTCCCAGCACCCGCTTAGAAAGCTTTCCAGCACCCGCTTTAAAATTTTAGAATAAAATTTTACTAAAAGAGTTCAATTAAAGTTCCATTAAATGTAATTGGAATCGGCTAAGTAATTTCAGGAATACCTTTAACGAGAGACGGATAGACAAACAGGCCCCTTTTTGATGGAAAACTTAGTTAAATTAGAAGAAAACATTCTTTTTTCGTAAATTTTATATTATTTCTATTATTTTTTGTAACTAAATTTTTGAGATTCATATTTGTAATATATATGATAAATGTGATAAACGGTTAAGACCTGATAATTTTAATGTTACTGGCAAAATCGTTAGTCGATGTGAAATCTATGGGCGATAATGAATAAGAAAAAAAGTAATAAAAGTATTTACATTTTATAAATCTTTTTTCAAAATCAATTCAATAGATCAAAAAAGATCAATTAAAAAATAAAGTTTTTAATTTTTATTTATTTAGGTCTTTGTTTCTGCCCACGCTTTACTCTTGAATAATATTTTATTCATCGTTCATTCATCAATAAGCTATTATGCTGACTGAAATCCAAATATTTTACTCTGAATTTATTTTTCGTAGATTACATTTCTTGAAGATTAGTTCTATGATTAGAAAAAGTCCATATGGGATGAATTATGCAATTCACCGTACAACTAATTCTCTTGTAAAGACAATTGGCGTCTCATACTAGATGACATATTTTACTTAGCATTCTTATGACTCCACTAGCGGTCTCTGTTTATTTCAACATTTTACTTCTATGTGAGGCCATAATATATTATTTAGAAGAAATTAAATTCTTTTAATTTTATTTCTTACGTAAATATTTTTTATGTTTAAAATTTATTTCTGACAAATTCTAACATTATATTTTTGTTGAAGATTAGTCAAATAATAACAAATACTTGCTATGTAGAAAAAAAGCCAGAATTTAATTATACATAAATTAGTGTATTTTTTTCAATAACAAAATGATTATAATTAAAATCTAAAAAAAACTTCTATTAACTTTTATTACTTTCCTTCTTAATATGGACAGTCATTTGATTTCATTATTCTTAAATACCAGTAGGTGGTAGGCTTACTAATAATATTATTGTCAAACAATATCTCTCTGTCGGATATTTTGAGGGCCGTGCAAAAATTCTTAGAATACAAAATAATATTTAACTTTTGTTATTCTCCTAAATGTGTTATGAAAAACGTTTGTCATAAATATTTCTGTATATTATGTATAACTATAGAACAAATGGTTGTTCACACCTTTTAGTAGCATGTATTTATAATTACTTAAATTATAAAAAAGTGAGGAAACATGTGGGCGCCTGAGTCATTACTTAAGATAATCTATTGAATGGAGATCATTTCAAAAAACTTGCATCTTTTTAACAGAAGGGCAACGATTTAGCTACTATTCTGAAAATATCAATTTAAGAAAGCTATTTTCCTGAAGTATGGCTTTGAGGAGTTCTTTCCAGTGAAATTCGGCCTCATAAAAGGTTTTAATCAAAAATTGAACAAAAGCGGAAAGAATACAATAAAAAATGTCTTTTCTAAAATAAGTAATTTATTTTATAGCAAACAACAATAAAAAATGGTCTAGCAAACTTTCGTTATTGAATCTATTTGATATCAATTCGTGAAAAATCCTTAGTTTTGTAACATTTCTAAAAAACCTTCTGAACACGAGTAGTATGAGATAATACGATTTTTTCGTACACACTCAGTCATATAATAATGTTTTAAGATATGTAGTATTTATATTAATTTTTTTTAAATGTTAATATAATTTTTAACCATCTAAATATATTGCCTAATATGCTTGTAACAGGCACATATTTGTCATGAACTTTTCTAAAATGGTGAGACTTAGAATTATTGCTTTAGATTTTCGATAAATTTTAATAATTTTTTCTCCTAATTTTAATATTAGCAATTTCGAAGATTGTAGTAACAATATTTTGTGGACATTTTTAGCAATATCTTTAGAATTTTTATTTCAAAAAATTCTGAATTAAATAATTTTGATAGCAATCCTACTAACTAGTTCCTGAAAAAGGTGTCTAATAGTTACCATACATGTAATTAAAAAGAAACTTATTTAAAGTACTTAAATTCCTCTCTATGAAAATTTTCCTATAAATAGCTCTTTAGTATTGAATACTGAGACATAAGTAGGTTAATATAATTCATCACTTTATTAAATTTCGGAAGAAACAATATAATCGTTTCTGAGAAGAAAACAACTGTAACCGACAAAGAGAGGAACGGACCCATGATTGAACTTATCATGATTCCGTATGTTTTCTTTTTGAACTACGGTAGAAAGGTCATGAATACCTAAATACCATAGTTCTTAACAATGGAAGGTTAAATATACAAACTGTTTCATTTTTACATTATTAATATTGACAACCGACTTGACTGATTTCATTACTACTGCAATAACAAAATTTTATGTTCATCAATACATGAACAAAATTTTATGTTCATCAATACATCCTACATTCCGAAAATGTAACAAGTTAAGTAAAGTCCTTTTATTCGGTTAATGTTTACAAATTTTATTAATTTATATCAAATATTTTCCTACAGTTTAAAATTACAGTCAAATATCCAATAAAAAAAATTTCTGTCCAATATCGTTTCAGTAGAGTTAAGTGTAGTGATATATTTATTGTAAATTAGATATATACAACAATTTCGTGCTTATTTCTTGGATTTTTAGTTTATTGGATTATAATGTCCACAGTTTTAGTTTCATTCGGAATTAATTCCGATTAAATTACAAGCAGCGGAATACCTATTTGTTACCTTTACACAACAATCTACAATTTTCTTTTATGCAATATTTTATTGCATGTCCTAAAAAATTCATGACATGCATTTTTAAATTATGTCACCGTTTCGATTTTACTTTTATTATTTCTACTTTTGTTTTCAGAACGATCATTTTCACTTTTCAACCAACAACAAGTTACCTAAAATGTTCACATGTTTTTAAAAATGACTACCTCCCAGATAACGTAAAGAATATAGAAACAGGAGAAAAGTGGGTTACACAAAATAGGCTTGTTTATTTTTTTAAAAATGAAAGTAACAATACGTTTTTCCATAAATGATTCAACAAAGAACTATCTCACTAGCACCAGAATGAGTTATGTTCCGCATAAGATAACAGGATAAGCAGTTCGATAAACACAATGAATAATAGTACCACAATGATCATATGTGGATCAAAATATTATTATGATCGTAATTTATTCTTCACTGTGGTGTCAGCTTAATTTTTTATCTAAATGCTTATCCTGTTCTCTTATGGGGATGTTGGTCTAGTTAGTTCTCTACATATCGAAAATAATATGTTTTAGTTAATTATATTATTAATTAGCTGATAATACGATATAAATTATTGTTCTGGTTCTACGTAATTATCTGTTGTTTGGTTCCTAGAGTCGTATTCTCTGTTGAAATGTAAGAAAAAATATTTTGTTTTTAAATAATTAATTATTGAAATTATTTATTTATAAAATATTATTTTAATCTTAACTTAGAGTTGGATGGACTGACCGACCAGTATTGCTATTTACTGCAGTAACCACATTTTTTATTCAGGGGTGTTAATAGACAAAGGAAATAGTATGGTCCTGAAAAAAAATACATTCGTTGTACCAAATTTGGCAGCGAAAAACAAGTGTTATGTATAAACATTACTTTCAAAGTAAACAGTAAATCATGAAAGTTTCTATTTTGTTGTGCAACATAAAATAATAAGAAAATATTTATATGAAAGAAAAGAAGCTCAAACATTTAAGGAAAATTAATTGTGGTTTAACAGAATGGTCAGTTATATTTTAATTGCGTAATTTCAAAGTACCATTATCTAAGGTAAGACCTAATTCCTTGCCGCTTTTTACCATTGTTTGATGAATTCAAGATTCCGTATTCAACGCCAACGCTTGCAATAGACGCGTGGGGTGCGGAAAAGCAGAGGAGAAATAATAAATAAAAACTTTTAATTACAAAAAAAATACCGGAATATTTACGTGTCAAGAACTTTTTTGATATAAGTTTATCTTTAAATTAGGGAGGCAAAACTTAAAAACACCATTAATTAAAATAAAAATTCTACGGAAGATAGTCAAATGCTTTATTTGATATTGTGACGAAACTTAGATATTATTATCAACTTAACAGAATAAGCACTCCACAAAGTGGGTGAAAGTTTGAAAGGAAAATCCTTTCAAGCATTCATCGACAAAAGTGAAGACATGAGAAGTGTTGTAAAAATATAATTCATTTCTTTAGAAAATTGTTTTATTATGTACTATTTTATAAAAGATAATTGTTGCTTTAAACTGATATGTGAATATATTAATGTCTTTCATTTTATAGAAAACTCAGCAAAACTTAGTAGGAATATCATCATTACGACAATGACGGTCTTATTATATTAGACCAAACAATTATTTTATAATATGTTCAACGTAAAATTAAGGATATTTCTACCGCACAGTTGAACTAAATATGCAGTAATTTTTATTTACCCCAAAAATAATGATAGTTTACGGAGAATTCGTTTTATAAGCGTAAATGTTTTGGAAGTATTTCCGAGTGCTCATGAAAAAGACTTCTTTAGAAAAGTGTAACGTTTTATTTAATAATTCCGACAGATGAATGTTATCATAATTATAGCATACCACACTTCAGGATAAATCTCATAAATATTAACATAGCTTCGTAACCTCAATAGTATTGTTAAATATTATTTTTTATGGGCAAACACTTCCAAGATATTCAACTTAAATAATGTTAAAAATGAATCAAAATCAATCCAGTAGAACCCAAATTATATATGAACTGATAGCATAAGGTATGTTCGCTCTCGAATTTTACAGTCGCATCGTATAAATGTTTATTTTACTGGTATATATTATATTCGGTGCATCAAAATAATTAGTTATGCCGCAAAACAGTTTACGGTAACGGTTTAAAAGGTAAAAAGCATTCATGAAATCGTTAATTTTCCACCTCCTTGCTGTTGCGATTTATGACTACACAACCTTGCAATGCGTTAATGGTATATATTGAAATTGATATTTAATAATATTAATTAACTAGTCAGACTTGAATGTAATTACAAATTCAGGAGAATTTTCCGTAGATTTGTTATATTGGACTTTGTGGTAGCATCTTACGTTCTTGTCAAAATTTTCACTACTCACATTTGAAAGATTTCTTTGTGACATTTCTATCAGAGGAGAATTCGTGATCTTACTAATAATTTTATGTAACGAGATATAAAGAAGGAATTACTTTACAAGGTTGAATTGAAGACAAGTCTAATTATTCTGGTAATTATTTGAATTTTCATATGCTCATCTTTACAGAGACAGTACCCGACGGGTAAAAAGTGGAAATAAATATATTTTGTGTCATGCCTAACATCATATCATATTTAACCAGGTCTACTTTCAATGTCAATCAATCATAATGAAAATCTCTATAAAAATTACAAAACATATTTCAAATCACGTATATATTACTAACCTTTTTAAGTATGGAACGAAAATAATTAATTGACGGTACATTAAATATTGAGTCTCAATAGGTTTAGACTTGATTTAAATAGAAAATAAAATTTAAAATATAAGTAACGACTTCATTTTCACGAAAACCCTTCGATGTCGATGTAAAATAACATTTTAACTATTTCATACTAAGTTCTAATTTTATATTACGTCAGCTCACCTAAAAATAAAATAAAGTAACAAATGAGAAAATATTATAATATGGATTCATATGTTGGATAAATTATTTTAAATTTAAAATCGTGGGCTTGCATTGCATGACTTAAATATGTGGTTAATTGCTGACTGAATTTTAATCGAAACTAGTAGCAAATTTGAATGGGTATACAATACAAAATAAAACCAAACGTAAAAATTTTTCAAATAATGTCATGCTATTTTAGCTATATTCTCATTTTTTAAATTTCTTTGCGAAATTCAAGATGAAACCGGCATTCCTCCAGGAAATCCATTTAAAAAGGAAAGAGTAATTATGCGAGTACAAAAGAATGGTGCTTTCATTCCGAAGTGTATGTGTACGATACATCATATTGAATGACCCCAGTACCACACAATCCACGTCATGCTACAATCTTCCACTTGGGTGAGGTTTGACTTTGATGGTCAGCATCTAACCAGAATTAAAATTCTCTTCAAAATAAATTAAATGAGCCGAAACAAGAAAGTTCGGATTTAGTAGTTTTTTCCACCACGGCCATGTCATAATAATATATTGTCATTGAGAGTGAGCATATATGCCAAATTTCAGCTTATTCGTTAAAGGAAATGAGGGTGAAAATTCAACTCGCAAATATGTCTGTAGAATAAAACATTTAATTCATTTAAAAAGATATCTGTGAAAAGTTTAAAAATAAACACTGTTTATTAGATTAATAACGTCACAGTTTAAAAACAAAAGTAAATGAATTTCCAATAATGGGCATCGCAAAGCATCAAACATTATTTTATTGATTAAAAATTAAGGAGAAATGTTAATTGTAAAATAGCAATAACAGGTATCTGGAAACGTTACTCAGAAAGCGTTTTCGCAATTATTTACGGTATCTCACAGATTTCAAATAGGCCACCCGTTCCCAATAATTACCATTTTTAATCACATTAATAGTGATTAAAAATGGTAATTATTGGGTGTATTAATGAATTATGTTCTTTTATATGTAAAACTGAGTCAATTTTCACCGACACGTTCTCTTTATACCTACTTTTTATAAAAATAATTATTTGAAATACGGAAATATTTTGGGTTAAATAGGATAAAAAAATGATTATATCTATCTTAATTTATCTATAAAAATATATTTGGAAGAAAGCTAATCGATTTATAACCTATATATTTTTTGAAATATCTAACTCTGACATACTTTGCAAGTATTTCGATTGTAAAATAACGGAAAATTCATATCCTATTGAACTCGTGTTAATAACAGTGGACATTAACTCTCTTTGCTCATTTAATAAGTGAATAAAAACATTTAGGGAGAAGAAGACAAATATGGAAATACCCAATAACTGATTTTTTCCCAAAAATATAATGCTTTTTTAAAGTAACACAATAATCTTCTTATATGAGATACATAACACTGGAGGAGATACAATTCTCGTAAATATTACTTTAGATTCTATCCTCGTTATATTTGACTTTGGATAGGTGGACAAGCTTTCTTTATTATTTTGGCCACAAAAAATGCAGTATCTCATTTAAAAAAAATAATGTAATGATATATTAGGTAGACCGATAAAAAAAAATATAAAATACTCTAATTACGAGTGACTATATTACAAAAAAATCGAGAAAAATAATTAAAAAAGCCATTTTGTTTCCCCTATAACAAAGTATACATTACAGACTTATTCAGAATTTGATACAGGTGCTCGGCCGATATCAGCCAGTTAGAGAGCGGATATCGATAGCTTGGAAATCTAGCGGTAAAATATCTGAATAAATAATTTCCTGTACGAACAACTCAATGAATATTTATTTCCAACCGTTTCGTGCTGTAAAATATCAAGAAAATCTATTGGGAAAGACTAATCTCAATATCATTCCATATTGCTCATTTTCCTATGTCAAAACGTACCATTTTAAAAACTGTAGAAATCTGCTTGATAAGAACCTATATTTTTTATTTATATATACCATAAAACTCCATGCATAACTTACAGGTTGGTCCAAAGCTTTGAACATATGTAAGTATCACGAAGACAAATCGTTTAAAACATAAGGTCATTAAAAATATACTAATTTAAATTGATGTTACAAAGACCAATGGTCCCAAATTACGTTCATGAAGCAGTCAATTCAGTTGAAAAAATATGAAAATAATGGGTGCGTGAAAGATTGGTAAAAGCCGCTGGATATTAATGCGTATTTTATGAAGTTAATAGGAGATTGTAATAAATATTGAACCTACCCATAAAAAGCTTTAATATTATCTTATGGATAGAGATAGGACAGGCAGGTCAAGGAGTAAGGCTAAGTCACAAAAAGGTGTACGAAATGTTATATTCTAATCAGTTTTGCTAATATTAGTTAAATTTATCATAGACTGATAGTTTTTCAACAATTTTTTCCTTAACCTTCAGAACGCAAAACTCGAAAAATATTGCAAATACTTTGCAAATGGTTACTTTATGCGAGATTTGACCTAAAGTGGATACGTCTTGCGGACAAAATGGGCATACTTAGGGTAAGCGATCATACTATAATTCCTAAAAATAAGTATAAACAATGAAGAAATACAAATTCTTTACAGCTAATAAAGAATCTCGATGATCTCGAAGACTCGTGATGGCTTGTAGGAAAATGTTTGAATTCCCATCTCGTCCATATTATATAAAAGAGTAGTATCGATGGCTTTCCATTTAAAGCTCTAGCAGATTAAAACACCTGTAAACTTAAAGTGCATATCTCGGTTAATTTGTGATGGCTTTCAGTTTCCTGCTATAAATTTTAGAACGACAGTTGTAAATGGGCCTGATTTATTTAGGAGCAAAGCAAAAAGCAAGTAGAATTCACATCATTGGACACGTAAAATAATAACAGCAAAATATCAAATAACCAAGTTATAATACGCGAAATTGAATAAGACCATCGAAATCGTCATATCGAAAAGAGTATTATGAATAAACAGACAAAAGCCTTGTGGCCGATATACCAACTGCTGGTTTGACCAGATTAAGACTATAATGGGATTACAGGGATTCTCCCTACCACCCTAAGACAGGTTGTAGATAAAACAAAATGACAGTAGTTAACAAAAAGTCACTTTAAGACGGGCATGAACTTCCGTAATCAAGATGTTATGAAGAAAAATGCTTGACGAACGATCTATACACTAACTAAATCTCTAGCCTTTCTGTATAATTTATTGATACTAATGATATACAAAAACGTGCTCTATTAATTTGTTTTCTTCATTGCATGAATATTGCATAAAAATGTTATCAAATTTGACATAGACTCTTACACCAATATACACCAGAAATGTTTTACTTTTTGTTTGACATTATGAAAAAAACATTTCTTACCATATTTTCCCGATATTTTACAGAATACGTTGATATTATAAACAACGTTACGACTTCTTAAATGTTGGTTTATAAACAACGTAACGACTATTTAAAGGTTTTTTTTACATGTTATACCTAAAGTGATGTCAGGACATATATATTGTCATATTATTACTAATGATGCTAAAATATGTCATTCGGCGGTCGTCATACCCATAATTCAGTGCTCTTTACAAAATCTCGGTAGATATGTGCAGAATTTGAAAATGTAAATAAGTTTAAAATATAGCCTAGTAAATTTGTTATTAGATTATTATACATATATATATATATATATATATATATATATATATATATATATATATATATATATATATATATATGTATATATATATACATATATATATATATATATATATAATGTAATTTGTTATTAGATTAATATATAGAATAAATTTTGTGAAAAATGGTCGGTAGATTTTAAATTATCCGATGTACGTGTATTTGTCTTATTTTTTCACAATTTGCAACAAGTTTCACTGTTCAAATATTAAAGTAAACAAAAATATTAAAGTAATAAACATATTAAAGTAGTAAAGTGCTTTCGCTTCCATAGGAGCGTGTGGTTCAGAAAGAGGCAAGAATTTTTTTTTTAATTTAAAATACATTTTATTTCAAATAATTGATATCCTAAAAGACTAGGTATAATATTATATTTCATCAGTAAAATGTTTTTTACTTCAATAACTTTTTTAATTACATGTTGAATTTCGAAAGTATTCTTCGCTTAATACTTTGATGGCACCAAAAATTTGATTAGTCGTGTAGGCTTGATTGAGTAACAAACACCCAAACGAATTTTCATTATGATCTTGTATGCCACGCGAACGAAACTGTGCTTATATGTTATTTCGTTGTTTAAATTATATGCAATATAAATTCCATAGCGATTCGCAAAATTGTTATCACCTTTCAACTTTTCAGATTAGTAAGTATTGCCTAAAATATTTTATAGCATCGAGTAATATAAATACTACAGCCAAATTATTTGTGTTTGATTTGTCTAAATTAATTATGATATTAAGAAAATTTGTTATTTAAAAATTACCTGCTCTTATATTGGACATCGAAGGAAAGTTGCCTTCTATTTTAGTCCATTAATTAGTTTAAAGGTGCAAGAGTAGATTCACTAAACAATTAACAATAGAATATTAGTTAATGTTCTTGTAAGTAAATGAGACTAATATATGCATAAAATATGATTTATAAAGTTAGGTAAATTACTACTATTTTGTTCCTAATTTTGGCATATTTTGGATTCATGAAAATATCATCATCTAAGCACACTATACAAAGAATGTAAAAATAAACTATTTAAAAGTAGTTTCATCCAAATTTTGCCAAAAACGTGAAGTATCATTAAGGCACCGCTTTGCAGGTAATAACAGTCGACGCAGCATGAACGAATATCCTCAACATACATTTTTAGTAAAGTAGAGTCAGGAAATTCATGGTTGATAAAAAATTATTGCCTTCACTGGTTTTTGGAAATTCTAGTCCTAAGGGGGTAAAATAAGGGTTGAAATGTTGTGTGAAATTTCAACGGTTTGGAAATTAGACACCTGAAATTTTAGATTAACGCACTTGGTTAATAAAAAAATGAATTTCTATTGGTTTAGGGAAATTCTATCCCTAGGTGTTACCCCCTTAGGGATAGTTAATAGGGGTTGAACATTTGTATTTTACATTTAATTATTACAGGAATACTATCAGACGTCCGGTAATATGGTAATTTCACACATCTATCTAAACCAGTAATAAATAATTGTCTTGATTTGCGAAAAATGACTTCTGATTTCTTTTATCGTCTATCACAGTGCACTGCATGCACGGCAAATTAGGTGGTAACAGGGAGGGGGAGGGGGTATGCGAGATGTCGACACAAACATGAGCAGAGGCTTGAGGGTAGACGTTATTGACGATCATATATTATAACTAAATTTTTTGGTGTTGTATATAAGTACGAAGAAATATACTTTGAGGTAAAAATAGAGCTGCATAATTTATTGGAACATATTGTAAGCCGCGGCCAAAAGTTATGAGAGTAAATCAAGTAATAACCGTAATTTCGCTGTAGAAAATTTATTAGTACAGTAAATAAAATTTTGTATGCTCCTTATTTTTTTATATAATCTCTTTTTTTATTCACACATTGTTTCTACCAAAATATCGGAAGTAAACCTGGTCGTATCTGTAACCAATTGCACATTCTACATCTTGATCATCGTCGTTAAAGTGATGACCTCCCCTTTCTTCTTTGAGAGGCCCACTTCGTCAACAGTTGACAGTAGTACGCAGAATTAAATGTACGCCGTTAAAAAAAAAATCAACGAGGAATATGTATCTGCAATCCCAAAAAATCAAAAAAATTCTTGAACTTTCCTAGCAGAAAGGCGGGTGTTGGCTTGTGATTTCTACATTGCTCGTTAAAAAAACTGATGGATTTCTTCGCCGCAAAGTGACTGAGGATGATCATTGGACAGAAAATAAATACACGTCAGGGGACACGGAAAATCGTAAATATCGACTTTTAAAAAGGTTTAGTTCCGCAGAATATCTTATTACCTATTAGATAGAATTCTCTATTTGGTAGGATTCATTGCTGGGCTAAGTTATTTATTGGGTATTCTGATCATTCAAATAAATATTGATTAAAAACTTGTGTTTTAAGCAATTTAGTGATCTCTATGAAAATATGGGCGTACAGATCTTATTGTGATGTTGTTGCTAGTAAAATTAAATTTGTTCGTAACTTTTACTACGTTCACTGTAATTTTCTAATTTTGCCCATTACCATCTGTTCCGATCTTTTGAAACATTTTTGTCACGGGTTTGCTAGATTTTTCGGCATATATAAAATCCTTTGTAGGAAAAGAATAGAGATACAACCGCAACATTGGAAGCAAACCAGAGATATTAAATAAGTAACGCGTTACTATTTATTGCAATATATTATTAAAAAGGTAAAAGAAAATTTCTACGGAACAGAAAAAATACACATTTAATACTTCATACAAAAATTATGTTTTTATTATTAAATAGATATAAAACTACAGAAAAGTAGATCATAAAAATTTTTATTTGAAGGTTCTTTTGAGAAACACTAATAGTTTGTTTACACTATAAAACACTGGTCAATAATTAGGAATATTATTTTTTTATGTTATACCTTTTAATTAAAAATATGCTTATGTCCTTATCCAGCTAAGACTGTTTCCTTTTAATTACTCACAAATTAAAAACATTGGGTGATAAAAAAACAAAACAGTAAAAATTACTATTTGTAATCAATATTATGCAATTATAAAATAATATAAGAACTCCAAGTTAATTGTGTTAAGAGGCAAAAAAATGTTAAATCAGTTTTTAATTTTAATTTAACACAAAGCGTAAAGAACTAACTACGTATTTCACTAATGTCTAACACACGCCCAAATTTTAATTTACGGGGTATTGTAATTTACTTATTTCCTTTTAATTTCACGCTTCTAACTTTAAAGGAAATTCCAATTCCGAATTCTTCAAAGTTTTAGCGATGAAGAATAATGTTAATGAAAGCTCGCTGAGTTTATAATTACCTAAACTAACTTTGCACGTTTTAAATTTTCTTAATTGTTCTCTGATATGTGTAATTATTACTTAAATGCATGATATTTGAATGGTTTGGCTTAAAGCAGAAATTCAGCAATAACCGAATTCGCGACAGAGCCTATATTTACTTTATAAAAAGGAATTGTTTTTAAAAGAACATTTAATATAAACGCTAGCAAACAGAATTATATTACGTATGTATTACTCATAAATGTAATATAAAATATTTTTGTCTTATACCTTTATAGCATTTCTATACGAATCGTAGGCGATACAATTTTGAAGGAAAATTTAGAACTATTGATTTTAAAAGATTAATGTTTTACGTACAAATCTGGACATATATATGTAAACAAACATCATGTATATTTGTCTACAGATATTTCTGAGTGTGTATACTGTGTGTGTGTATGTGTGTGTGTGGGTGTATGCGTGTGCGTATACACGTGTATGTGTGTTTGTAATAAACATATCAATGAAATGAAATGGTGTTATCTACATATATATATATATATATATATATATATATATATATAATAGTTTTACTGCCATAATCCACATATATATATATATATATATATATATATATATATATATATTATCGCAGTAAAAGTATTAAAACACAAAGTAATGTTTATCAACGTTAGAAAATTTATTTACTATTTGAAACTAAATAGGTAAAACCGTTTAATTTAACAAATATATAAACATAACCAAAAAGACAATTTTTGTAATTTTCCTATAACGTTAATTTGTAATGTTATAACTGTAAACAAGTTTAGGTATATATTGAAGAAATTAAAAGATGTATGGAAAAACCCACGAGGTTACTTTTAACTTCTAGAGATATTATTATAAACGTAATTAAGTAATAGAATAAACAATAAACTCTAAGAATACTGCTAGTAACCAAACTGTTCACAAATTAAGGAAAAATAATGACAGAAAAACTAACTTATTCCCAGATTTTAAATCAATTTACAATCAAAGATAAGTTTCGAAACGTCATAGAGTAGAAACTATTATTTTAAATTTCATATACCCATATTACACGTAATTTTACGACTAACACATTTCCAAAGAAAGTTATATTCAATATTTTTTTTAATTGCAAATAAATAAGTTTTCCAAATTAAGGAAAAATAATGACAGAAAAACTAACTTATTTCCAGATGTTAAATCAATTTACAATCAAAGAGAAGTTTCGAAACGTCATAGAGTAGAAACTATTATTTTAAATTTCATTTACCCATATTACATGTAATTTTACGACTAACACATTTCCAAAGAAAGTTATATTCAATATTTTTTTCAATTGCTAATAAAAAATTATTCCAATTTATCAAATTTTTATCAAATTTTACGTAGACTACGTCAACTTTAATAAAAAAAAGTATCACAATACTCTACGTCATATTACCTTTTCGATCACTTGCAACATTTTAAAATTTTGCGTAAAACATTACAAACACCTATTCAACATATTTTATTCCACAAACGTTGGTAAAGTTAAGAAAATATAATTTTTCAAATGTTTATATAACCATTTTTTGGTTTATTGCAATAGCTTACCTATTTTTTGTATCTAAATGGCGCATGAGAATGTATGTATATCTGGAGCATAAGCAATTATGACTGGTTTAGAAACAGCTATAGCCGAGTAGGCATAGTATTATAAATTTATTCGAGGTACATAAAACATCAATATTGTACTATTTAGAGGTTAGCTCTTTATTTGAATTTTATGTTAAATTTCAAGTATAAGGTATCCACAGAAAATATTATAATTTATCGATACTACAAAAAACGAGCACTTTTTGTTATGATGGAAATGTGTTGGCAGGCCTTTTTGAAATATTCCTGTTAAAAACATCAAGTATACGAAATATGCTATTGATTTAGGAAAGTTTTCTTTAATTTAATTGTTTTTGTGTGTCAATAAATATACGTTTAAAAAGAGGTTATAAAGTAAAAAAATCAATTGTTGATTGGAAAAAGACCGCAGTTTTCGCCAGTAGATCAACGGCCTTAAGATACTTTATATCAGTGCTAGTGAAACTTGTTAGACATATTAAACTTAGAAATATATTTTAAACGACAAACAGTGACAAAACAAAATTTAAATATTAAGAAAATCAAGCTATATTGACCCCAATATTTTAGTTTCTTACATAGATTCAATAGACAAACCTTTTCGAAACATTCTACTTGAGAACACCAGGTAATGTAAAATACACTATATTTCAGGATAATTTCCTTTAATTTAATATATATACATTGCATTGCATGTATAATAAAGAAGATAGTTTTAATATTTTAATTTAATTTTGTCTGTATTTTTGTGAGAAATTAATAGTTTGAATAGATTAAAATCAAAGTCCTGCCATAAACAGAGATTTCATATTTTGGAATTTGTTTCTTACATAGTTTCAACATACAGATATTTTAAAAATATACTAGTTACAAATACGAAGTATACAAAACATATTAGTTAAGGTTTGTTTTCTTTAGCACTGTTTGTATACTTCAATACACGTAAAAATATATATAAAAACAGATTTTACAATAAAATATTAATTTTGTTAATAACTTTTATTCCTGAATTTTTCTTCCGAATAATATTTTGAAAAGTAAGCATCATAAAGAAATTAAAATACATACGTAGCTTCTCTGTCTTTCACTTACCACCATCTGGCAGTAGTAGCGTTAGGCAGTGATAATACACATACAATGTGAAAATATGATAGCTTAGATTAAAGAAAAAATAGTCTTTTTAAAGTTCCATTTGGTCGATATTCTGTGAACTATTGTTTAAAACTCTGAACAAATATTAATTAAATGACGCAACATTGGGTGGAGAAGATTAATATGCTAGCAGAACCCAAAGCAACTCATTATTTTTAACAATTATATTTTGCAGTATGTTGCCTAATTAGTTAATTATATTTTGCAATATGTGGCCTAGTTCGCAGAATGGAAAAAGCAAGTAAACTCGTTCCCGTTGATCAGTTACTTTACTAGTTAATGGATCTAACTGCTCACGGTAAGTCCTTGCATTCTTTGTTGATATTTCGACACTAGCTCAGCATTACCACTCCTGAACTCAGCTATAGTTTGGGTACTAAAACAGTTCGTCCTGCACTAAATCGTTCGTGTTTGTGTTATTAATGTGTGTAACGCATTTCTTATCAAAATTTTATTTTTATATCAAGCATTATATTTTAAATAGATTTAAGTACACAATGAATTGATTTCATCGTGTATTCCAATCCATGCTTGCTTCTGAAAAAAAAAATTTGCTTATACACGTCTAAAAACTACAAAAATTAGAATATCAAAACATTAGTATATAATAAACTTAATTTTAAAATTTTAACTTTAAAATAAACTGAAACACGAAATTAATACACGTAAAATTGAATATGAAAAAATGTTTAAAACTAAAATGTTTCTCTCAAATATTCATAAGTGGAAATAGCCTCGCAAAACGCTAAATTTCCTTTCTTTTTTTGGAATTGGTGGAAATGTTTTCAAAAGTATTAAATATTACATTAACTGTCCAACATTAAAGACATTTCTTCCAAAATTTTCAAATAATTACGAGTTCATAGAAAGTTGCTTTATTCAATTAATTTGAAGTGCGTCTCGTATTAATAATTAGCAGAAAAGAAGCTGTCTCTGAATAAGCCCTATGTGTTGTCTTGCTGGAGAGCAAATCTCGAAGGTTCAACTCACTCCATTAGTGAGTTGAAACAACAGAGCAGAGCCAACGATAATTATCGTTAACAATCAATACCATCGCGAGTTTACTTGCTACTGAACCAAAAGTTTGAAAGAAAAAAAATCTTATTAAATTTGCACCAGTAGACTAAGTTTGACGACAATCGAATTTTGATGAATGTCTAGACGTTATGTGAAATAAAGTCCCTGATTGACTGACAAGACCGAAAAATATATTAATACTATCAATAAAATTAGTACAAAGAGAAATTCAAGTGTTTCCTTTGAGCAATCAATCTACAAGAACTTAATAATAGAAGTATCTCCTTAATTTATTTTTCCTTAAAATTTGTCTTTAAACTTATTTTTATTTAGATTATATATAAGTATCAATTTTTCGGCAAATATTGTATGTTATTACATTTTACAAATAATTACGATTGGTATTAAAGTGACAAGTACTATAAAATCTGAATAAGTGGCGTGACAATAAGAAACAGAAAAGAGCTTACAGCTTAGTATAATAAACGAAAAATGATTATTAAGTCATATAAAATGTTATAGGGAATTTTTTTTCATAGTTAAGTGTTTTTGATTATTTTTCTAGTGAATATTGGATTTTTATTTCAAATGAAGGTTTTTTGATACTTAATGAACCGAACCGATTTTATAAAGAAAATTTTGTTTCTTAAATTATGACTAAAATTTTATTTAAATAAAATGAAGTGGTTATCTATCTCAACAGTGATACTGACAAGTCAAATTTAATTATTAATATAATGGATGGACACGACAACGAGGGTTTTATTTTATCATTTTTCAAACATTCTTTTTTAATTAAAAACGTATCTTTCAGTTAAATGTTTCATTATATTAATTTCGTCTACGTTTAAAACCTGAAACCTGTCCCTTGATAATCTGATTCTAGGAAAGAAACAAAATTTTTTACAGTCACAACATAATCTCTTTCGACAACGAGATGTCCTTTATGCTTACAAATAAACCACAAATAAAAAAAACAGACTCACAGTTTCTTAAAACTTGAACATAAATGTCTTAGAAAATACAAAGAGCGTAAATGTTTACCATCGTCTAGCGTAAAACCAAGTTACACTTAAAAGTTTACACACGAAATGTTACTGTTTACTTTTCTTATTTAGGCATTATTTACTTATGCTGAAGTGGATACAGTGAAAACTTACATGTGTCATAAAGGCTAGTACGTGCCGTGTATAATACATTTGCTGTTTAATAATTCTAAGTAATTTACAACAATTGCTTACTGATCTTTGACATGATTTGTCACTCATCTTTTTTGAATCAAGCAGAAGCACGTCTTTAATAGGATATCGGTGATGTATTTTTCCTGATGTTATGAATTTTTATGCAAGAATTACTGAAATGTTATACAAATTTGAAATATGTATTCAATGCGGATGTCATAATAATTATATTACCTAATAATGTTTTGAATTTAAGCTTTGTGTTGGTATCAGTGTTTTCAAATATGTTATTTAGGCTAAGGTTTAAAGTGATATTCATTATAAGCGTTTTTAAACCCATTAAGCTTTAATGAGACAAAAGCAATTGTCACTTGTTTAGTGAAATGATTTTTCAATTTTTTATAAAATTCCAATTACTTTTAGGGAAATTGAAAATTGACTGATTGGAAAGATTTTTTATAATAGCGGGTAGATATTTTGAGAATAAAAGGAAAAATTTCTGCAACAGTTTAGTAAAAGCGATTTTGAGAATACATCTATCCATATCTTTTAATGATCACTTTTCCGTTTTTCCGTAAAGATGTGGTCTGAGAGCCCCGTAATGTTATTGATTAAAATCCGTTTCCGTGGAAATTTAACAAAATTCTTTCTTTTTTTAAATTTGTGATTCCAAAAGAACCTCAATGTATGTTACATTTAGACCTCTATTTCTTAAGGTTTGCGGTTTGTGTATCTTACGGTCTGCGTTGATTTATGAAAGGAACAGAATGCAGCCTTCATTCACCCTACTTCTACTACTAACTATTCAAATTACTTAAAACATGGAAACAATTATTTGTGTATTTTAATAAAAGAATCTTACTGCTTATTTTGAAATACCTAATTTTACTTGTAAGATCAACGTGGAGCGCAAGTTCACTTTAGTCATAACAATTTTTTTGCACCACAGATCATATGATCTGTTGTGTGAGTTTTCTCAACGACAGCTACTTTTATCACTCCTTACTATTGTCTATTGCCAGCGATCTACGTTTTTCATTTTAAGTATTACTAGTATTACCATAAGTATTAACAATTTACAATCACAAATTTCCAGGAAATATATTTGGGGTTGTAAATGTGCATTGAGTTGTAAATCTTCAAGGGGCAAGGAAAAATTATTCAAATTCTTTGGTCCGTTTTAAAAACATGTTAAATTAAAAAAGATAATATGTAAATAATTATTATCTATTTTTTAGTGCTGTTCATGTAAAAATTAGTAATCTATTTTTAATATATTATATTGTTATAATATTAATTTCTATATTTAAAAAAATATTACATTACAAACCTTTACTGTCCATATACTATTAATAAATTAATTACTTACTTCGCTCCCATTAGTAACACGTATACGCTCTAAGAAATACGTATTTTTTATCTTGTCAACTTGTAACTACCTATTACTTTGCGGTATTTTGAACGAGTGTGGCCGCAGTACCGATATTTGACTGCCGCAATCGTTGGTCTTACTTCTAATTAACTTCTTCATGGTTATGTTCGCTTAAAAATTTGGTCTCTCGCTCAACGCGAAGTCACTTTAAAAATCTAACATTGTTATTAAGTAACACCGAATACTTGGTGTTATTTTCCAACAATGTTCTTCATTCTTATGTTTGCCTGATATTTTGGTTCCTCGTTCAAGGGGAAGTTAGCTAAAGTTTGTAATCATGTGAACATACCTCCTTTGTGCCTAAGACACAAACAGATATACAGTTCTGAGCCATGTTTTAAGTTTCAAGCCTTTAGCTCAGCGAGAAGTTAGTTTAAAACCGTTTGTAAAATTTGCATCGGACAAACAAACAAACCAACAAGGAAGCGAGTTAATAAAAGCGTGATAAGAATAGGTGAAAAAATTTCATAAATATCGTAAACGGCAAATATATTTATTGAGACAAGCAACGTCAACGAACGATTACGATTTAAAATAGTGATAATCCTCTTCATTTGTTTTCTGTTATAGTCAATATGACGATAATGTACTCTTTCTTTAAATTTGGCTTTCACATCGTCAACGTTTCATTTTTGTTTTTATATCTTTTGAAATAATCTTTGAATACTGATAAACTCTCTTTATATGACTTACAAAAGATATAAATACTCGACATGATCCTGATAGAAAATATATGCTTATTTACAGATATTTTTAATCGATTTTGAAAAAAATTAGAAGTTTACCAATTCGTTGCTATACACTTCTTAACTATTTTTCTTGGATTGTTTTACTATAACTTGGGGATGGGTTGGCCAATTTTCATTATATTTTTTTAGTGTGAAGGAAACGGTTTCAAAGAGGTCTTATGTAAATATAGGTAAAACCAAATAATGGGCTCCGAATATAACCTAAAAAACTCTTTAGTGAATGAGAGCGCAAGGTTCCTTTTAGAAAAATGATGCGGAGTTTTAGATTATTTGAAATGGCTTTATGAGTACTTAAGTCAGAGCTGGTGGTCAGAGTCTAATCATGGAGCTAAAAGTGGGCATATATCCTGGGCATTCTGATGGAGTTTAAAGTTGGTGACAACACTCCTCAATGATGAGGAGTGATTTCATCGTTTCATACTTTAGTTTCTTCTAACTTATCTTGACGAGTTTTTTGGTTAAAATAGGGAACAAAATCTGATGATGGAGCCGAGCATTGGTAACCGGGATTCGTCAACCGTTGAGGGATCTTAGCAGGTGACGACAAGAGTTCTTTTATTGGGAAGAAGGATTATCAACTTTGAGCTCGTTTGATTTGTCTTGACGAATACTTTTGTCACAAGTAATGGTCAGGGTCTGTTGATAGAGCTGGCAATTGGTGATCAGAGCTCTTTAATGGCAGTCGATGATAAGAACTCTTAAGGGATATATTTAGCGACTTTGGGATCGTTTGATTTATTTGACTAGTCTTTTGGTCATAGATTGTAACCAGGATCCGACCAGAGCACTGGCAGGTCATGAGAAGAACTCCTTATTAGTGAAGGATAGGGTAGTCAAATTCAGGTTCTTTTGATTTATATGACGAGCTCTTTGATTACAAGTAGGAACTCCTCAGTGCTGAGGAGTAAGCTCATGAAATGTTAACTATTTTGACAAATATTTAAGTAAGCCAAAAGTTATCGAAATTAATAACGCAATATATACATGTGTATACAAAAGCATGAAGCTACTAAGATATAAATATATAGGTAAAAATTAAGTACAAATCTCACTCAAAATAGAAACAAAGAGTAAAATTAACAAGGCAACTTATTTACAAAAAAAAAATTATTATTATACATCACACTTAAAGTAACTAAACAAGCAAAGAAATACATGCAATGATATATATCCAATTACTTGTAAATTTCTATTTTAGGTTCCTCAAATGCTAATTCATCACTTGTAAATAAATTATTGATAATAACTCTCAATAAAGGATCTCGCTTCGGATTAATGTTAAAAACCTTAGAACGGTTCAGTGTCATCTCTTGGAGAAAAGAAATACAAAATACAATTAATATTTAATATGAATAACCCGATAACCATGAAGCCAAAGAGAGTAATGTTGGAGATATGTACGTATTTATACCTGCAAGCATGTCAGTATGCAGCCACATATTCATGCATTCATGTTTATTTTATACGCCACAAATGCCTGATTTCAGTAGCTGAGATATTACTAAAGTCTTGCGTTCATGACATTTCTAGTAATATGAAATATCAATGAATGAGGAAAATACTGAAAAAATAATAAAATTATGCATATTAATTGAAACTGAGGAAAAATACAGTTTCCGAAAAAAAGTAAAACATTGCTACTGTGTAAAATTTTTGAGTAATGAAAATACGAGTAGTTAGTTGGAACTTTTGTGGTAAAATATCGTTTCCAAATATAAAAAAATTTGTAAAACATTGCTAACGTTGTAGATTTCTGGAGTCGGTGTTAAGTTGACACTTGTCAAGTAGATACTTAATTTGTCAAGTAGGTAATTGTAAAATAGATAAGATAATTCACATTTCGGTAAATTACACATGTTTTTACAAGATATCTAGCGCGTATGTATGAGTACCGTCAAATGCTGAAGATTTACCACATTTATATTCAGTCTCCGTTTAAACTATTTTCAATTATTTATTTATATAATGCTGAAATAAACTGAAGATACGATGTTATATGTGAGTAATAAGAAAGTATAGAGCGATAGATAGAAATATTTGAAAGTGCAAAAATATTCACCTAATTCAAATAGTAAATTCATATTTTGTCCCCGGTTAAATCATTTTCAGTTAACTTTACGTTTAAGTTTTCTTAAAATACACAAAAATGTCAAGGGATTTAGGTGAAATGAGTTCAATAAAGTATGTATAAGTGTGTCGGCGATAATTTTTATATGATAGCGGTTTCCCAGCATACCTATTTTACACATAATTCTTAATTATATGTGACAATTTCGTAATTTGATTATGATTTAAGTAAATGAATGCATACAGAGAAAATGCAGTAATAAGTAATTAAATGCATTTTCTAACTTTTTGGTATGTTTTAATGTTTACGCAAAATTGCCCGTCAGTCAATTAAATAAATAACAGTTCTGACTAAATTTGTCAGCAATACGGTCTGCCTAATTGTGTTAACAAAATATATATTAAAATTTACAAACATGAACAAAATTAAAAATTATATAATGTTATTTTAATTTATTTCGTCTTTTTTAAGTAACGGCCTCAAAATGAACATCCTATTGACAGACAAACTAATAAATAAAAATTATGAAGAAACTGTGAGAGAAAATAAGAAATCAAAAGCGTAAGTGGAAATAAAATTTTGGATAATAATTTTGGTCGAAATATTTAATAAACATTTGACTAAGGCGTATATATACTTTCCGCTGAATTCAAAAATATTAAAATCGACGTATATATACACATTTTTTTTTGTACTTTTTTTTCCTTCCATCTTTCCCAGTACCTGTTATATTCGTAATTTGTATAAAAGTGCATATTAATAAATTATTGATTCATAAACATGTTAGAAGTTCGAAACATAAATCAACTAAAAAAATATTCCCAAAATGTTTCCATACTTAATTCTTCTGATCGAATGACTTTGACAATTTTTTGAAACTCATCTAGTAAAAATAAGTATTATAAAAAGGGTGTGTTTGAAGACTGTTCCACTCTGGCGTTGAAAAATTACATGTTTTTTTTATTTTCAATGCTGGGAAATTTTTGATCATTACGTAATTTTTTATAGTGTACAAGGCGTTTATCGTTAATTAGTTAAAACTTATATTTCTCAAAATTTCAGGACATATTGTGTTATGCCGTAATATTTTGCAGCCTTGATTGACACTTAAGGAAAGCTCTTTTGAAGTTTTTTAAGGTTTATCCAAATTTTATATTTTTAAAAATAAATTTACAATATTTCTTTTGAATTAACCAAAACTAAATTAAGTAAAACATTAAATTCAGAATTAAATCAAATATTTGGTTTTAATATCAATTCCAAAAATGTGTGTACGCTATTAAATATAATGCCCGTTGATTTGAAAACTTTTAAATCAACTGGATCCTGATACCAGGATCTAGCTCTTTACGCATGTTTTAAAAAATATAATCGAGAACATAATACCTTGTCTCTGTCGCTTTTTAACTCCATTCTGATTTTCTTTCCTCAACCACGTTACTATTAATATTTTTGTATTATTTATACTTTGTATTGCAATTTAATTTTTTTATACTGTTCATTAATAATTGTTAGTTTTGTAATAGAGTCGATTCGAAAACATGTTTATAGTCTTCCACATAAGGAAATTGTCACATTTGACCATTTATATTTAGAGGAAAAGATTACTTGTGTAACAATGTGTACATTAAAGTTTGAAAAATCCTTGATTAATAAAACAAATTGTGCTATTAGAGAATAAAAATCGTTGAAGCCTTTTCTATATTTCCTACCCATGCATAATATTAATAAAACACATTATTAGTTATAATATTTTGAAAGTCTGATTTAGAAATGCTCCCGGTACTCTCCGACTTCTTCACTTCAATCATCATTACTACAAGCCACATGTTTTATAAATATGTTATACATTCCATGTCCATTTGTTAACTATAGACCTTCAAGTAACATGTCTGTGTTTTAAACCTTAAAAACAAATAAATAACCGTTCATTTCTAAAAAAATTATGCATTAAATCTAATTTTATGGGTATCTCTTACGTCATTATTACTATTAGCTATTGTATGTAACACTGGTCACCCTAACTTAAATATATAATGAACTCTTGTTTACTCAATAATATAATTACTAATTTTAATATTTCATGAAAACTAAAATTTAAAATAAAACTTAGAAAATAGGAACATTTCTAGAAAACTCTATTCTGATTACTATAGTTAAAGACTTTCGATAGTTTTATATGCATATTTATATAAATCATATAAGGTTAATTTTCTAGGTCATGCAAAAATTATTGTGTAATAAATTTAAAAGAAATCTATGTCATTTAAAAGGAGAGCAAATGTAAAAGTTGAATTTTTCTCTGATTTATGTATATACATACATACATATATATATATATATATATATATATATATATATATATATATATATATATATGAACATATATCATATTGATTTGAAACGAAATATATAAGTAATATATTTTCATTGAAATTATTTCAAATATTATAATTTTGCTCAACACCTATAACTAAATATATAACAATATTTGAGAATAGATGTAAAAGTATCATCATGAAAAGATAATTGCATTTCACAAGCCATTTGCATCTGCAGTAATCTAATATCTAGGCGATTGCATCTTTTCCTTATTCAGTCAAAATTTCAGCTAATATTCAAGGCAAAATTTAATAAATTATTGTTTATCGAAGTTCTACTTCTTTATCTACAGAGCTCGGGCATGTCGAAGCAAAGCTTTCGTATGAGTAAGAATAAAGCTTATAAGCTTTGCTCGTTGCCTTTATATGCTATTGAGCAAGCAAGTAACGTTTAAATATGTATATGTGGGTGTGAGTGTGTGTAGACGTGTGCGTATTCATGTGCGTCCTTTATTATTACAAAAGTAAGACAGCGATAATATAGTGACTTTACTTTTCATTGTATAACACTCTTTTTGGTGAATATCATTTTTTTGGCAAATTTCTAAAATTGTTCGTTCAAGCAATAATCGTGTATATAGAGAATCACTTAATAGACAAACGTGTCTCATCTGTGTAATGATACATGTATAGAAACAGTTTAAAAAGCCGTTAACTACTTAAAAATGGTTTTAATCGAGTAAAATATAAAAAAATATATATAAAACGAGTATTGTGATATTGGACGCAAAAATTAAATAATATCTATACACAGACACAATCACTCCATACAAAACCTCTTTATAATGATTATAAATTAAGTAAAACATTAACAGGGGATTACAATAAAAAATATATATTAAACCGTGATTATAAATGGACTAAAAATAAAAAGACGGCTTGTGATATTCCACAATAAAATATCCTTCTATCAAATGTGCTTGCGCATTGAAGATATAAAATAGTAGAAATGCCTCAAGGATATCTGGAAAGGAATGCCGTAAATAATAAAGAAGTCGAAAACCATTCTAAAATGTCAGACAATGGAGGCAAAGGAAGTCAATGAAATTCCAAATGAAAGCACGTCAGCTATTACTTTGAATAATGTATGTGACCTTTCACATAATAGTCACTGATCTTAATGGGAATCGTCGCTGCGCATGCAAATTCCGCTTTGTGCAACATCGTAAGCCTTCAGGAGACACAAAAAGCTGTTTATATTGTAAACGAGAATTAACATGAAAAAAACTAAATATATAGACAATTTTAAACATACATTTAAAAACATATTTTATTTACTTTTGCTATGATACCCCGATTTCAGGTATTTTTGTAGGCAATTACATGAACATAGCTGATTATTCTGGTGCCATAAATACCATTATGTGAGTTTTTATCACATTGTATTTATTCTTCTACAGAATATTTATTTATTTTAATCTACCTTAACATATAAGGCATATGAAGAAAATAATGGAAAGAGATTTTTTGTGGTATTATTTATTATGATTAAAAAAATTCTCGAACAAATATTTTTATAATCTTGAAACATCAAAAATCAATGTCTGAGAACAAAATTGACCATCTAATAATATTTTTTGTTATAATTTTGGGTAAGTGATCAGTCATTTTCATTCCTAATTCCAATTATGTTAAGAAATTGTTATAAAATTATTGATAATCACGATGCATGAACAGTTTTAATGATTGTAAACTATCAAATCTATTTTTATCAAAGTTTCTTGGTTTAGTATACAAACATTGAGCTCCCTCGTGCAATTCAGCCTTCCTGCTTTTCGGGAACAACGTCCATTTAGTCTCTTCGCCTCCTATTTTGTAATAAGCTTCGCTGTTCTAATATAATATTTTTCTTATATCAGCCACAGTGGAGCAAGTTGGATAATGTACGGTTGACTTAGGCTCGATTTTCTTATACTCGTTACGTAATCTGCTAGTAAATACAACATCAAAATAAAGTATTTTACAGAGCTGAATGCCGTGTGCTCCAAGAGGATTTATTGAATTTCAACAAACTTCAGCCTCGAAACGTCTATGCACTAGTTTAAACCTTTATTACAGTTTTCATAACCACATTAATTGGATATTACACTCACTTTTTACATCTTTTCGAAGCATGAAGCTCCGTGAATGTTATCATACATATTCATTGGCAGTAACGCCACCATTGCCTTTATGTCAAGCAAAGATGTGTATATATTTAATGTTGTTTATGTATTTTGTGAAAACGTGAAACTGGATTTTATTATTGAGACGATACAAGCAGCTTGGGGCACAGCTGGACACTTCGTAAATCCATAGTGAAAACGAAGTGCTGCTATGGCTTTTAGAGCCTCTGTTTTCTTCAGCAAATGTTATTGATAAGTTTGATTGTCTAAATTTCCTTCTTCGAAAGATCTTTTCTTGGTTTATATGTTGAAATTTTCTTGCCATCAAAATCTAATTCATTTGGGCTAATTTAATCTACTTTATTTCAAATAAAGCCAAGGAAGATATTTATTGTACGTCTGTGTTTTTTAATACAATGTACCACCAACTTACGTTCTTGATAAAGATGAGTGGCAATAATGACTGGGTAATTTATCTAACTGATTTAACCATTATATTGCAGGAACTGGCGTCAATTCTTTAACATTTGGCTGAGTTGTTGGTCTGCTAATGGCAGGTGCATATTCTGGTGATCTATTTGAATTACGTGCCAGTGAATAGTCCAATCAAAGCTAAAAATATGTCCTGCAAATTGTTACTTTTATTTTGTCTGGTCTGGGCGGAAAAGAACCGTTTTCTGCACTTTTTCGTGTTGATATAATATTTCCATCAATTCTGAGACTTTTTAGAATAATTTTAACTGAATGTGAACGCAAAATATAGACTTTTTGGCTTCTAACGATGTCAGATATTTAAAATAATCAAAAACATCTTTTTGGCTAAGCTTATTCACAGAATCGCAAAAAATGATCCATCATGGGAAACGGATAGAGAACCAAGATTACAAGGAACAGTTTTGAGCTGTCTCTTTGACTTAGTAGTCTGGATGTGGTCTTCCCTGCGTTAACAAGACCGTTATATTGTCCACGTGGTTTTAGAAATTGGCTGTACTTTCTTTTACTCTTAATAGATAATATTTCAGTGCTATATAATATCTATTGGTATCTTCGAGAATAGTATTAGTATCTTCTACATTTTCCGAGTCTTCTTCAATAGTCCTGTCTCTGGATTTAACGCTGTATTTTTATCATATATGGGCAGTCAATTTGTGCGTTATTAAAATCTTCAGTGGAAATCATGGAATCAGTTTTCATTGGTATAAATTAGGTTTTATTATTTAAACTCAAATTGACTTTTTTAATTCAGTTAACTTTGAGTTATCGCTTCTTAACATGTTCCTATAATACTTCAAATAACTAAAAGAAAAAATAGATAAATGTAAAAAGAGTGGTATCTATAAATTTAAATGCAATGACTGTAATAGAGTATACATAGGTCAAACATGAAGATATTTTAGTACCAGATACAAAGAACATATTGCGAGCTGGCGAAATTACAAACCAGACACACCTTACTTTGCAAAACGCCTTTTGGATATGGCCATCACTCTAATACCAACAATGCACCCTATGTATTAAAAATAAATAAAAAGGCAATAAACTTTACATCCTATAAATATGAGAAACAAACGGACATAAAAGAGACACCAACGTTAATATATTAAATGAACAACTCAATATAATACCATCATCCATACTTAAAATCTTCTAGGCATAATATAGTTAGACAACATTGATATTCCAGTACATTTCAAACTGTTTCAGTCTGGTCACATGTCTAAGGAGAGATATCACAAAAGAAAAGAAAAAATGGTAAATTTGTATATTTATTTGTATAACCTTGTTCCAACTATCAGATGCCTTTGCTATTGTATAATTACTTATATAAATATATATATATATATATATATATATATATATATATATATATATATATATAAATATATATATTTATGTATATAGAAATCAGTTTATTCGAAAATATCCCTTTCATCAGTAGATCATCTGAAATAGGATCTATGGCGCTACCTTGCTGCATTCAGGTATTCCGACAATGTTTAGTAAATTTCCGCAAGTGTCACCCCTGTTCTCGTGACATATTCCTGTTCTCAGCAAAGTTTACATTAAAAACGCAACTATGAGAATCTAAATAATATTTTACAAATAATATTTAAACACATAAGTTATTGGTATTCAGTTAAATTTGTTTAAGAAAAAACTTTCAGAAATAAAACATTTACCAACGAGTATTTTAATAACATTTTATTACATGTATTTATTTTCAAATCGATTTAAAATGTATAATACTGGTTTAATCTAATATATTTTCAAATTTACTGGAACAAATCTATAAAATCTCCAACCTTTGCATTTGGTTCCCTTTCTTAATTGCTTGTTTGTTAACTGTAACTTGTGGCCCATTAGTTTTAAAAATTGCATCATTATATTTTTGCTTGTAGCCAAAACTACTTTATTCGATTTATACTAATATGCTTCTCAAAAGAAAGTTTAATATTGGCAATATATAATTTGCTGGATATATTCCAGTTTTCTAAACCAAAGTATTTAGATACATTTTCGTGACATTTACTTAATCTTTGATACGATTATAATTCTGTACTAATAAGCAACTCACGTAGAATTCGTAGTATGAAAAGTAATTAGGAATTTTTTTGTATTTTTTCTTTCTTTTCCCTCAGAACTTTATGAGCATCGAGTTTACTAAAAACGCTAATAGACAGGGTTAACATCCAAATTGGTTTCGCCAATTTTAAGATTAGTATGCACAACGAAAGTAAATTAAATACTGAAGTATCTTTCATATTTGTGAACCGATTGTAATGAAATTAAATTCAAATATTAGCTCAAGGTAATCTAAATACATCACTAAAAAGAACATTCAAATCGGTCCAGCCGTTGCGGAGATTAGTCTGAACAATGAAAGTGCGCACCAACAAATAAAAAAAGAGACAAAAATCCTTAAAAATCCTTAAAACGTCGTTTTAGACTTAGTAGCGAGTCTTTAGTAGGTAACAGTTAATTTTACTTAAAAATATTCAGTACACAGACTCAGTTTTGTTATTATATTTATATATATATATATATATATATATATATATATAGATAATATAACCTTCATAGTTAAAAGCTTCACTAATTTTCTTCAGTTTTAAGGAACTTATGCTGCCATGAAATGATTAATTACGTAGTATCTTTGTTTAAAGTCATTTTGATGTTATCACAGTGTTACTTATAGTTCCATTGAATGGTAAATAAGGTAATTTTAGATTTTCGTGATATATTTCAATTATTAACTATATCATTAAGTCAACATAAATTTTACAGTCAACATAACTTTTACAACTGCAGGGTGATATGCATAAAATTCAGCACTTACGTGTTCAAACAATTTGAATAACTTAACTATCCATATAAACAAAATTCCCAAACAATGATGTTTTGGTCATGGTTAGAATAACATGTATATTTAAAGAACATTTTTTTAAAGAGGTAAGTTTTAGAAATGTGCTGATTATAGTCGGACCTAGATCCAGAAAAATATTGCTACAAGCCATATTTCAGATAAGTCAATGGTGGAAAGAACATTTTCGAATGCATTTTATTACATCATTATGTAATTATATTGTTCATGACTGTTAGGAGACAGGTTGGAGTCGTGGTGTATTTTTTTCCCTAGAGCGCGCACAAACATTCTACAATACTCACTATTTTTCAGACATTTCTGCCGATCTACGCGGTGTTGTGAGAGGTGCCTAAATTTAATATTTTTTTCTGCTCCATTAACCGCTTTAGTTTGATTTAATTTGATTATCGGGTTGCTTAGTAATTCACAACTTACAATTAGTTAATTTTTTGGATAATATTAATTACTGTGTATTTCGTATATTTTTTTAATTATTGTTTATATTCTTATGTAAACTGTTGTATTCACAAGCAAGCATATCAAGTATCAAACTCGATATGATTTTTTAAGTCTAGACCATTTCACTAATTTTGAACGAAGACAGAAATTACAACAACTGCATTGAATATCCTAAACGAATACTATAAATTGATATGATTAGAAAAGTAACTGACTAACATCGTTAGGATATTTTACTATTTGTGCGTTTTACCGTAGACGATGTCAGTTTCTTTATTTCATCTGCACCCACAATACATTTAAAGTGTCACATTCGGTCACTTTGAAAATATAATATAAATTCGTAGGCTGACGTAATGAAAAGTGACAGAACAAATCATACAAACTTGGGACTACTGACAATGTAAATATATCAACTTCGATAAATTCGTCGGGACAAGCGTTGCTAGAGGGTGCAAGGAAACGAACTTAAGAAATCGTTTTATCTTCTTTGCAATTCGAATTATAAACCTGTTGAAATGGAAACAGAAATATTAATGCCACCTTAAGTGTTATGTCACTTTCCTGGCTATTAAAAACAAAATATTTAGCTGATATTGTGATATGTGATATTGGTTATTTTCAAAACAATGGACTTATTTTGCCATATGAATATTTACTATTTTACAAGTCTTTATTACTATTCCAGCTATGTTTAGGATTTTGTTTGAGAATAATTAGGATTTTTTTTCCTTTTCCTTTTATATGTGGCTTCTGGGTATATATTATTACCATACCAAATCACCAAAATTATTTCACCAAAATCCGTTCATTATATTTTGGGTGACACCCGTTTAAATTAACACACAGACAGATAAAGTTCTGTAAATTTTTTTTTGTCTCCTATTATCATTCTATACGCTAAATCAATTGCTTCCTTTAAAATATTTTTAGAATTCACCATGTAGCAATTTGATTTTATATACAGATTTATAGCGGAGTTATTTATAAACGAAATGTTTAAAATATATAATAATATCCTGATACAACATTTTGTAATTACGATAATAATTCGAACAAAAGTATTTTTCAGATTTCAAGAGAGATATTAAAGTATTTATTTTTTTATTTATAATTTTTGGGTATATCTAAATGGTATTTAAAAATTACTTTGATATTGTCAAAAAAGCAACCGATTCAATGTTGAATATGCAATGTTGAATAATTTTAGCATGAATGAAAGTGGAGTGTTTACTAAATTAAACATTTTGAAATAACAAAATTAAATATTAAGAAAAAATTAAACCCGGTAAATAGGAGTAGAACTGAGTGGGTACATAGTATTTTTATTAAACTATTTCAAAATTTTATTATTATTTTTTACGACATAAAACATAATGCCTAATATAGATTCACAGGCGTAAAGTTATCGTGAATATTTCAAAAACTATGTAGTTTATAATAAACGCTACAGTTTTCTGCTATACTTTAGGAAAACTAAAAAAACTAAGAAAAAGCGTCGCTAATGCTTTTTTATAATTTTCACTTCATCGACGGGGCAAATTTTTGTTAATGTTTTCAGCAATATATTCGGAATTATCTTACATAAAGTTCTACCTCATATATGAAATTATAACTCTCGAGTTTTTAATTTTTCCACCAATCACTATTATTACCGGTGCTGTGAAAATATCGGTAATTATTTCTCGAAAAATTTGTTCGGCAATCTTAAATATTATATTTTTTAATAATATATTTAAGATTTTTAGCGCTAGGTATTAAATTTCCTGTAAAGATGATTTAAGGGGCTATAAATAATTTATATAATTAATTTGCAAAATATTTTAATTGAAGAACGAATATTTTGAAACTAAAAATTTGTAATTCGATTAAAATCCCATATAGATAACGATTTTTAAAGTGACATAAAAAATAGGGATGAGTAAATTGAAAATATGCTACCTGAATAAATGTAGATATATTTAGAAACTATTATCCGTGGTTTTACGTATTATTTCAATAACTATTATGTTTACATACCACTATTAACTGAAAATAAAAGTGATTGACAATTTGATAAACATAAACTGTTTGATATTTATAATTAATGGTAAAAAAAATTATCTTTTTTGTATTGGTTAAATGATGCACTAGATAAGTATTAGATATGCTACACATGAATTGTCACGTCCTCCAAAGTAAGACTTATTTAGGCAAAAGCGGATGTCGATTGTATAGCCATAGTTACATTTAAAATTAATATTTGTGTATAAAACACATTCAGTCACGTATAGAGTACGGGAACGTAACTTACGTTTATATACACAAATGTGAAGAAGAAAATAAAATACCGAGAAAATGGAAAAAGAATAAATTTTGGGCAAGAAAATAAACAAATACATCACAGGTGCATTAACCAAGAGCAATGTATATATATTACACAAATTGAACAAGAAGGAGGAATTGTTAAAAGACTATTATTTAAAAAAAGGTTTGATTAAATTCTTAAAAGAAAGGTCTCCCTGGATTTACGACCATTTGTTTTTTTTTTATTGTAATTCTAGAAAAACCTACAATTTTATTGGAAAACAGTTCTATATATTTCATATACTTTTAAATTTCATTCATAAACACTAAACTTTAAAATATAATGGACTAGTGTTACATAGTACAAACAGTATATTTTTCAGAGATTTATCGTAAATGAAACTGATAACACTTCGAAAACGTTCATTGACTCATGTTTTAAATTAATAATGTAATGAAGAACAAATAGTCTGGCAAGCAGAGTTATTTTTCGAACTATTGGTTACAGAGGCAGTTACTTTTTTTCATTTATTTTATTGTCAATCAACCAAAAATTTAAATTGCATTATTATTATTATTAACTTTTTAGGCAATACTGCGTGTGGGAAACTATACTTTTCTGCACAATATACTTGATGCAAGAAATCAGAATCAGGGGCTATATTAATTTTATTTCAATATTTCCATATTTTGACTACTAACAGACAGCTACTTTATTTTAATTCTTTACAAATTTATTTCATGAGGAAATTTTTCACATCCTTTGAGAATTAGAATTAATAACGGATGGATCATTCTTAGAATGACGGGTGAAACCGGAGATCAAATTATCTATTTCAATTTCTTCTTCTTCTATAAGCAATGCTATAAAGATTCTTATATTAGCGTATATCCGATTTGGTTCAATTAAAAAGTATTGATTATTATGTCATCATGCCTTCAAACAACATATACTACATAATCGATAGGTATAATTATATCATTTACATTGATTGAACAGTCTATAAATAGCAACCTGTAACAAAGGTGAGGGGAAAACACATTTGTGAACAGTATTGGAAATGTAGCCTGACTTAATTACAAATAATGGAAACTATAATGTGGGGGATGTAGTAATTACTGCGGCATTTATACAGCTGCTTTGGCCCCAAGTGTTTTGATCAGTATCAAAATGTTTTAAGCAAATGCAGCTATATTTCGGTGCGTACGAAAGTAACATTTCGCCAAGAAGCTTAAACTGGTTTAGATTGTATATCATTTCAATAATAAATCTTGACTCAAGGTTTGTGAATATGTTGATATATTGACTTTTCAAAATGTTGCCAGCTTAATTATGTTTGTGCGTAATTAGACCAAAAAGCGGATGTCTTACATGATCACTTTTACTTACATTATTAGTCTAAAACCTTAAACAAAACGTATTATTTAAATATTTCATTTTTCTCTAAATAAGTAGACGTTGAATATATTTGGCGTTAATTTTGTAGAAATTCATTATTCACAATTAAATGAAACTACGTGATGTAGTATTATTACTACTTTTTTTAATTTCTTTACCTCGACCTAGGTTTCATTGTATTACATCTTCAGGTGGGATATTAGCAAAGATCTCTTCTAATATCCCACCTGAAGATGTTGTAATACAACGAAACCTAGGTCGTGGTAAAGAAATTAAAGAAAGTAGATATAATACTACATCACGTAGTTTCATTTAATTGTAAGTAGACGTTGTTAGATAAGCATCCGCGCCCAATAAATATTTATCATGCTTTAGTGGATATTTATAAATGTGCATATCAAGAACTAAAAATTAATCAATTCATGTATTTATTGCGACAATTGAACGTTACGAAGCATCTACAGTTCACATGTTATTTTCAACACACACGCTATGTCAATTTTAAATTTTTACGTCATAACCCGTTTGCCACATTTTCTTTAAATAAAAAGTTTCCGAGTGGAAAGTATTCTTTTTGCCTTGAAATGAAGTGACGACCATAATTCTTTATAAAGACTAATTGTATTCACTAAACCATACCCTTCATAATTAAATCGCTATTTACTCTTTTTATTTCTTTCTACACCCCTTTCTACTTCATTTCCGATTCTTCCAATATTCTTTTTCCATATTCTGTTTTATTGCTCATAGTTAAACTTGTTATAAATTTATTTTTATTTCATTAAAATGAAAATTATTGTTTTTAATAAATAGATATTCGTTAACTTTTCCAATCGTTTAAAAATAGTAATTGAATTTCAAACTATACAAATAAACAATTAAATAGTTAAATTGTGAACATACTGCGACTCTATTTAAAGATGAGGAGGTTTCTAATTTGAAACAGATATTCTATTAGCAGCTCGACAGCGATAAGCTGCACGTCTATAATTTAACACCTCGATCTGACAGTCGTCTAATATGTTCCCCGCGCATTCTTTCACTCGGTCTTAAATATTCATTATTGACTTAAGGCAAAGTATTGTTTGACATCGTCGAAACTTTGTTCATCACTTTAGCTTATTAGTAAATAATATTGTCATTATTACTTCGGTCATTATTTTGCTCGCTTTGTCGTTTCTAGGTGCATTTGGGCACAAATTGATTACTAATTAATAAAGTTAACAGGTAAGCGGAATAAAAATTTCATTATATTATCTTTTAAGAATTTAAACTAATAAATTGATTTAGGAATATATTGTAATTACACAATTACCAATTTTAGAAGCTGTAATATTATAAAGTTCCTTATAAAGTTCCCATTTCGAACATAATGGTGCGGTTCTCTACTTTTTGATATCGGAGAATTCCGCAGCTTATTATTGTGCTAATAGCATTTATAATTTTCGTTATAAAATTAGATAAAATCCTATATTTTTGTGGCATATACTTAATTGCACAAAAATTGTTCTAAGTTTTCTTATTTCTTGATAATATTGTAGAATTTACATATAATATTTACAAGAAATATTTCTGCCGTATAAAGTAATGTTATACATTGACATGTATTTTAAGTAAATAGAACCATTTAATAAAATAAATTGTAGTAAATTGAAATAAACATTTATTTAAAACGATAATTGAAATAAAATGGTTATACAATTCAATCTTGACTAAAATGAGAAATTGTTCATAAACAATTTTCGGTAACATTAAAATACATTGTCAAATTATATGAAATTAATAACATGTCGTTCGATTAATTATCAATATAAAAACATTGCCGAAATAAAATCAATATATACTCTTAAAAGTATTCCTTAAATAAAAATTATTTTAATAAGTCGATATGACATTTCGTCCAATGGAATAATACATATAAATCAATGCCGACACTCACATGGAGTAAACATTTTCAAATATTTTGATGTAAATAAAACCTGTTTTACTTTTTAGGTATTTATTTCGAAGGTCCATAAGATTTAAACTTGGTAAGAATTTTTACAACAAATTTTTGCCGGCTTGGATAATATTTAATTTACAGCCATTTATATATTTTTCGGTTATCACCGGAAATGCCTACGTATGAAAATCAGCGTACAATTCTCGGTTAGTGTGGCAGTCGACATGCGATTCTCGGTCTATGCTTAATACCGCTTCGGCAGTTTTGGCGATTCGTATTTTCCGAACTTGAAATTGTTAAAAAGTTCTTCACACAAATTACACGAATTCCATTGTATAAAACAATATTTATTGCACGTTATATATAATTAACAAAAGTTGTTTCCTGTGTAATGTAACAAACCGCAAGTGAATTTGGGTGTACTGAAAAGTGATAACAAATATAATTGGAGAAATTATCAAACTACTGCTTTCATACAGGAATACTGTATTAATTTAATTAAATTTTAGTTAGTTAAAAAGTTACCTATATATTTAAAACTTATTAATTAATTCACCAATTTTAATCATATGTGTGTACCAATTTTAATCATATAAAAATCATGGGTAGCTAAATAAAAAAATGGTGGGTATATTATTAAAGTTTTCTTAAAAAGCTTCTCTGGAGCTTTTTACCATTTTTGCTCTTGTGTGAATCTTACGCGTCGCCCTACACAATGTCAGGAAATGAGATGTTGCTTACTTCAATGAATTATTGACTTCTAGTAGCACATTGATTACGTTTATACAAAGATTTAATGAGAGACCCCATCGACTAGAAAAATTTAGTTTAAAAGAATGGTTGTGAGGTAGATAAGAAAAATGTAACATCGTATCGTATCGTATCACATCGTATACATACGTATGTGAAATAATAAAAAAAAATTAATTTGAAAATTTTATATATGCGGCAAAATAAAAATAAAACGCTAAAACTTTGGAAAATTCTCAAGTTTAGAACACTGCGAACACAAGTGTCGGAATTAAAAAAAACACAATTTACCAAAGATATTTTCATTTTTTGATTTCATTTATTTCTCTAGAGCATGCACAGTAAAGAATTTTTCGTCGAGGGCAATATTTTATTTAGTCTAAAAATGTATAAGTTGCACAAATGTTTAATGTGTTCCAGCAAAATACAGGAAACAAAACTGAAGTCTGGAGTGATTATTTTAAACAGAAAAATTATGCCAATATAAAATATGGATGAAAAAAATCATGGTCCAAATTAAATATTGTAATTCATTACATCGTCAGTTTGATGCAGAAACTTTGAGTTATCGACATCCATTTCCTTACCGATGTCTTTGCGATATCGTTGCGTCATTTGATCATTAGTCGGCCGACGTTTCAGTGTCCAGTCATCAGTTGAAACTCGAAACAGTTTACGATTCCATCGTCCATCTTTCCCGCGGAACATACGATCTGCCCATAAACTTTTATTTATCTAACTAAAAAACTCAAACTCTGATAGTGCTAAAATAAAAGTTTCCTAAAATATTATTATTATATAATGAGCGAGAAAGAGACGGATTTTTTGAGGGAAAAATATATTATTTATTACGTGGATAACGTAGTAGCCTGAAAATAGTATGGTCTATAGCATGTTATTATTCAAAACCGTAAACATAACTTCAAAATCTATTTTCACAAATTGATCTGCCCTTAAATTAAAGTATAAATGAATGAACGGAAAGTATACGGAAAGTAGTAAAGATAGTATATAATATACGGAAAGTAGTAAAGATAACGAGAAGTAGTGGTATAAGTAAAATAATAATGGTTAGCAAAATAATCTTTTACATTTTCCGTAATACGTCTACATAAAGACCGTTAAAACTCAGAATATTCTCAAAAAAATCATAAAACGCTATAAAACAAAAAAACTCGTTTTCCCATTGAGCTTAAACCCAAAATAGGCTCTAAGAATGTAAAGCAACGATTTGTTTATATACATATGAAATCGAAAATCTTGAATCATTCGATTTGAGTTAACTTGGTCGAATATTTTTATAATCTTACACGTATTCAAAAATTAAAATGTTTCATAAAACTAACTGAAATGAAAATGTCTTATAAAACTAATGGAAATGGAAGATAATAAATAAATTTCTAAGCATATTTGTTGCTCTTATAGTAATAATAATGTTACGTAGTAGGATACTACAGACGGGTAGAACTAACTGCTTCCATCGAATTCTACTGTCATAACTTTTGCTTGACGCAATATTAATGACTGTGCTTTGATTTATGAAACTAAATTAGTAAATGAGAGCGCTTGCTATAAATCTATAATGGAAAAAGTAAGATCGCAAAATGGCTGCATTTTACCTAGAGATATAATAAAATTGTGTAAATCATGATAGCTGCATAATTGTTTTCATAAGACCGTTGATATTCTCGTGCCATAAATCCATATGTAATTGTCGTCTTTGAAGTAATAGACACTGTGTCAATAACTATTTATGGGAATAACGGCACCACTTCCTCGCCGCGAAACTATATTATAATTCATTCTGAGACAAACATCTAAATGGGAAAAAAATAAATAGCGACATCGCGGTATATGTAGAAATTATACAACGAGTTTATACATGCACATGTATAAACTCGTTTGATGAAGAATAATAAAGAAACTGAGAAAATATATATGTCTATGTGTGTACAATTGTAGAAACTAAAATTAACTGTGCGTTTATGAAAGTGTAAAAATGTGGATCCCAACTGAACTGTGCTATTACATTAATGTTGTTAATTACGATGGATAATGTATTATACACGATGGATAATGTATATTGTACGATGGAAATATTTCAAAAACAATAAAATTGATATAAATTTTTCTAAAAAGAAAAATAAGTGGATATAATTTAAATCATCATTTGAAAAAGTTTATAATTACAATTTATTTTAGGGATATTTTCTTTGTACAAAATAAAGAAAAGGAACAAATAAAATGAAGTTTTTAAATGAATATTTTTTACAATAATATATGCAATTTTTTATGTTATCAATTAGCCTTTCCTATGATTCTGCTCATGGATGTTCATATAATCGTCGAGTCGTGTACGAGTTTATGTCCATGAACGCGTTCGCGTTTGTGTTCGTGTTCGCGTTCGCGATCGCCTTCGCCTTCGCCTCGGGCTCCCCTCGGCCTTCGCCATCGCCATCGCTTTCCTATGAAATGAAAAAGGTTAGCGATATATATAATATACATATTCAATTTCAGATTGATTGTTTCTGAAGTACACAAAAAACATTTGTTGAATCATATAAACGTACACATGTGCATCACCCAGTCAGCTAGAACCATAATTTTTGGCAGTATTTGAATTTTGACATCATATCTTAGTATAAAACCTGCGATCTGTAATTTTTTATGAAGTGTTGTTTTCTTTATTCGAAGAAATCCGTATTGCTGGTGCGATTATAGCTACATTTCCTCCATATGCATTTGTTACTGCAGCAAGAAACTTATTCTTTCCTTTTCGTCGAGTCATTCATCGTGGATTCTGCGAAGACGTAATACGGAGAAAACGCAACATCACTACATGCTGAGTGAACCCAAGAAGTATTGACAAAAGCTATGGAGGCTATGGCTACGACGAACTACTTTTAAACAAAATAGCCCGTTGATATGGAAAACCAGTAAAAACATTAGGAAAGTGCGCAAGCAACAATTCTGAAAAAAATAAACTTATCCCCAAAGTCGTTTTATTTCAAAGGGCAATCCTCCACACAAACATTTTATTTGGGCCACTGGTTCACACCGTAGGCAAGTATCCTCCTTCTTGGACGTTTAAGAAATGATTTTTTTTCTTATATAAGTAGAATAAATGCTCATATTTTATTTACAATTTCAAAAATCTAAAACGTTAATACAAAAGTTTATATAAAGATCTAAAACGTTGGTGCAAATGATCGTTAAAATCATTTTCATTATATTTATTATTTTAAAAATATAACCTTTTTTCAAAATGTTGGGCATCTATCCCACTTTTACAAAACACCAAATGTTATTTACATATTATTTTTTGACCGTGTTTCACCTTTCGAATCATTATGCCTACAGGGCAAAAAACTTAACCAATGCGATTTTTATTATCAATAATATAAGATCAATATTTCTGATTATTCAAAAATGAGTGAGGAGTTATATTGAGGAGCGCCTTACTACTCTCTTCATTAGACCTCATCATCCATTAGAATAATGTAAGTAAGAAGATAAATAATCAAATATAAAAAAATTCTTCAAATGCTTTCAGCACTTCTTGTTAAACGAGCTAAAAGTAAAGCACAAATGGATAAATTAAATTCTAGTACTATGGCAATTTATTTAACTCTCTTTTATAAATTGAAATGTTATGAAAAAAAACTTTGTAAAATGATTGTATGTTTATCAGCAAATCGTTATGTTCTAATCTCTTATGTACTTTAGCAGATATAGTACTATAAAGGTTTCGTGCACACTAGGACATCTATAAACATTTAACCGTAAGTAATATCTCTAATAAAGTATTTATAAATATTGTTCTTTTTTTTCTTTTAGTCAACCTATTTTCAATTGAAGCACTGAATTTTTTTAAAGAGATTATCTTGTAGTAGTTTTCTGTAGAACACAAACATATCTTAGGTAAGACCTGTGTACCTGAAGATTTTATTCATCGATAAACTCTATTTTTTATGACCAGGCTTAAATTAAAGAGAAAGAAATTAAGCTCTACAATATTATTGATACCTTAACTAAAACAACTCCTACTAGGTTTTAATAAAATCGTGTTAACTATGGAAATGCTGAACCAAAGAAATAAGATCAGAATGACAAAGTGGGCGTAAGGCGTTGGCATTTCATGCAAAAGCACGTCAGGCATTCAATATGCGACCTTTCACATTACACCCACTCATCATTGTGAGGTTGACTTTTTCAAGACCATCCATGTCTTGTGATGAATATTTATGAAATATATTGAAATAATTTATACATTGTATTAAGAATATGAACTATGAAAAAAAAATCCTGACATTTAAGTGGAGCTTGCGATATTTAAATTTACTCGAATTCGAAATTTGTCCGATAACAAAGCTTATATTAAAACTGACGTTCTCCTTCCTGATATTATTACTTCAAGCGCAGTCTTCGAAAGAATTCACTACATGCGGTGTAAGTGAAATATAAATAACTGTGTAGTTTTTGAATGGTGATAGAAATTATAATATTCGTATGACAATTAAAACTCATTTCCTTTTTAGGGTTTCCATAGCCAAACTAGGGACCCTTGTAGTTTCGTCATGCTCGTCTGTCTGTCTATTCGTTTACACGTAACAATAATTTTACTGACAGGCTATTAGTACTATAAAGCTGTTTGGCATGGTTATACATATTTAAAACGCCTGTGAAGTTATGAAACGAAATCTTTTAAAAAAAGTTTTTAAGGTACCTCCTCTACATATAAGATGGAGTGCATTTGTAATAATATACTTTATTGTGGGTAGTATCTTTGAAAAGATGTGTAAAAGTACTAGGATTTGTTTATTAAATATTAAACTTTAGCTGTAATCATATTTGTTAAAGTTACGTATTCCCTCCCTCTACCAACTAAACTACTATCTTAGAATATCTGAATAATTTTCAAAATAGTAGTATACAAAAAGAAATGAAAAGAAAAAATACCGCAGCTGAGTAGACTCGACGGGTTTACGAGTAATATTCAACTTATGACATATAATTGCCTCTATGTATATATGCACTATGTTTTTACATGAAGACCTATTGAAGATATAGTGGACAATACATTTACGTTGTAAATAGGTTAATAGAAATAATATTTTGTCCTTAATGTTTATAAATATATAAATATGTAGGAACCCTCATAATGCAAGTTTTACTTGAGAGCTATTTCCAATAGTTGTTTTAAGTTTTAAGTACTAAGAATCTAAAAGTTTTATTTTGTATAGCCAATCAAAATATTTAAAACTATAAATAATGTTAGAGTAGATTATAGTGCTGTATTTACTGTCATCATTAGGATAACAGGAAAAGTAATAGGCCATTCTATTTAAAGCTTGGGGTGAAAATGTTTTTGTAATAAAATGAAATACGTCTAGATAGTTAAGAAACAGTTCACTTGTGTGTATACAAGAGATGTACCTATACAGAAACGCAATTGTGAGATGCAGATATAGTTTTGGATGTGTTTTTACTGACTCATTATTTTAGATGTCAGGGCATCTAAAACTTAATAACCTATTTTGAGATCAGATTTTGTGATCAAGTCAAGCGGTTTCTAAGAATGTGACGGACAGCCAGACACGTAAGCGATCTGCTTTTGCTTATGAGGTACAGAATATAAAAATTATTTAGCTAATATTTTCAAAATGTTTATAATACGTTTGTGTTAAAACGCTTAAATTATCTATTAGTGCTCAAATTAGTAAAAATGTAGTTTTTTGAATTTATAATTTATAATGATTTTTTAAAATCTTTAAATAATTAGAAATGTATTTCGTAAAAAAAAGCTAGAAACAAAGGTAATATTAAAAGGTAATATTTGAGAGAATATTAAAAAAGGCGAATATATGCTAATCTGATATATTTTATTCTTAATTGAACCTAAGATAATACCTACTTATTACTTTTACTAAATAATATTATAGACCAAAAAATATAGAAAATTGTTTCTTAAAAAGGAATACTAAGCTTATACTTAACAAAAAATAATAATGAAATAGGTTACTTTTCCATAACAGCCACGAGATGAAACAAAGTGTGTATGAGAATCGCAACTGTCGCTCATAAATTGCATTCAAATAAATTACATCTATATTATTTTCTGATAATGCGTAATATGAAAGGCTCCATGGCCCCACATTTGCATTCTGACTACCGTACGGAAGGATTTTCGATTAATGCAGATACATCTAGGCGGTAAATTATATGTTTTCAATTTCTGAAAGAAATTAAGTATGAAAATGAATATCGTTTTTATAACTGGACTTCCAAAATAAATACTTACGGATATCAAATTAATAAAAAATATATGAGTCGAATTGGCACTCTGAGATTTTCGTACAATTTGGGAACATACATTTTAATTCTATTAAACCATTTACAAGTATTAATTTTTCATAGGCGTGAAACATGAAGATATTTAAAAATTTAAAAGATTGGGAAATTGCTTTAGTTTTCCTACAACCTGTGTTTGGGGTTCCAAAATTTTATTTTTCCCCAATTTTACATTGAGGCGTTTCTGAAATAGGAGAAGAACATATTTTGAGAATGATGCCATCCCTAAAATTTTTAATGTTTATGTATTGGCATTTGATATATATGCGAGTTATGTATTTTATTGAAATATTAATATTTCATTACTAACATAATATATGTTCAAAAAAATCGAAATAGCCACTGCCATTATAGACGAACATACCTTACCTTTTAAGTCAGTATAGTGTTTCATACGAGTATTTGTTTTTGATAAAAATATAAGAACACTGCTGATCAAGTTTATACATAAGACAGTGCCTGAGAAAAATACTGGTTGAGATGGATAGACATACATTTGAGCGATTTTTTGAAGTTTCCGTATTTTTGTGGTACGAAACGCTAAAGGAAAGGATCTTTTTATAGTGAAACAGGATTTATTCCCATCAACACATATGGAAATAATAATTTGTATTATAACTGTAAGAAAGCTAAAATTGGCATTGTTGCCTTAGACGAGACGTCCAATCGAATACTTCTTAAAACAAGTGTGGTATTAAAAATTAATTAAAGAGGTTTAATTAAATTTCTTTTGTATTAAACTGAACTAGCATCAAAATATTTTACTCAATTAATGAATATAACATTTTAGTTAATAATATGCATTTCTGAACATAATTTTTGTGAATTTTTTTTTCAAAATTATTTTATTGTAATATTTTACGTTTTGTCCATCATTTTCTGTATGTTATAAATTTAAAAAAGATAATATTTTGATAATAACATATGAACGACCTATATTTTATTTATTTCACATAATCTAAAAATTTCTTTTGTATGGTGTTGAAAATAGTTACGAAATTTTGTGTACTAATTTCATTTTTATTTTTTACTAATAATAATTTCTTATCACCAGTATATTAGAAGGATAAAACAATTTGATTAAAAGTTATCTTATTAAACCAATATAATTAACAAATACGTTAAGGTAAAAGTTTCCTACAATATACGACATTACTTTATAAAAAAACTATGTTCACTTATGTTATTCAGAAATTTAAAAAATTTTACCATTTCTTTTTTTTGAAATTTATACACTCTTAAGGACTTCGATTTAAGAGTATAAGTTTGGAGATGTCGTCGCCGTGGTCTGTTGGTTTGACCATAAGGCATACGCTCTTCGATGGAATGACGCACCGCAGTGACATAAGTTCGATTCGCGGCCGCTCGTCGAGCAAGGTTGAACAGGTGTTCTGGTTGGCTGTAAGAGATTGCTCTCACAGCAATAATTCCAATAATTAATTGTATACATGAATAAATAAAATAATAAATATAACATCTTTTGTAACTAAACTGTAATGCAATAAAATGACTCATAAATATTATTCGGAAAATATAAAGCTATTTAATTGTTCAGTACCAAAGAAAGAGAAAAACTCCCCACTCTTTTCAAAATGAGGACTAGGTGTGGTGGATATATTTCATTCAGCAGCACGTTAGGTGGCAATGACGTTAGGCATTGCCTGTATTGAATTTAATAGTGGCCTTTGTGGGCCAACTCTATCATAATAATTTAGGTTTATTATGAATTTTTTTGAAATGTGTTGAAGCTATTTTTATTTTTGATTCACATATCAAATAAGAAAGGCAAAATATGATTTTTCTGTGGTCGTTGTAGTAAATATCGTCTCTTGTTTGTATTATGAACTTTAAAACTAAAGTCGTCTGTTAACAGCACCTGGATAGGAATGAACGTACTTTACTTTATTTTAATGATGATACTATTTCATAATATTATGTTTGTAGACACTCAGCATGTGTAAGATAATATTAAAGAATCTATAATTTGACTCAAATGTGAAACATGGAAACATCGATACAGTAGTGTTGGATACAGTGATGTAATGTTAAATACGCTATTTTTAATTAGAATATGTTGCAAAAATTGTTTTTAATTTTTCTTACCACCTTGGCTATACATTTATTACCTATTTTGAAACACTAAAACATAGATACCAATAATTTAAACAACATCCCTACCAGACTCTAATTTCCACTTCTATACTAATTTTCTAGTTTATCGAATTTCTGTCTTAGATATATATAATATAATAAAGGTTTAAAGCTAAATAGACTATCTATGTAAAATTAAACCAAAACTTATATAAATATTATTAATACTGCTTAACAGTGATAAGATATGATGACCTGAAAAGAAATCATGTGCAAATTCTTTAATAAATCAACAATATTACTTCATTTTCTTCTTTCTCCTTGCTATGGTCCTCTATCTCATTTGGGGTCAGCACTTCTCGTACATTTTTGCCACAACAGTCTATAGTATGTTGTCGTTGAGTGCAAATTCATAATTTTAAGATTTTTATCAATAGTGCTCTTCCAGGTGGTAGCGGTTTGGTCTCAGCCTCCCACTTCTTCTTCTATTTTTAATACTACTTTGGTCATATAATCTTCGTTGCGCCTTACAATGTGCCAGTACAAGAAATTTTCTCAGCTTGTCCTTAATTTTTGCGACTTTAAACGTTCCTCTAATGTAGTCATTTTTGATTCTGTCCAGTCTTGTAACTCCCTCGACCCAACACAGCATTTTTATTTCTGTGATGTGCATCTTTTGTTCATCTACCCTTCTCATCGGCAGGATTCCGACAAGTTTGACGTTGCTTGCTTGTAAACCCGACCTTTGAGTTTGATGGTCATTCTAGTGTCACATAACGCTCCGGTCAGTTATATCCATTTTAGCCAGGCAGTTGTTATTTTATGCTGTATGACTATTTTAGTGCTGTCTTACGTTACCTTCTTCATTTGATTAGTTGCCATGTGCATTATTTTCAGACATATCACACCGCATGTATTCAATCTTGCCTCTGTTCACTATAAGACCTCGCCTCTCTAGTGCCTGTTGCCATGCATTTAGTTGTTCTTGTACTTCTATTTGAGTATATATTTTTGATATAGTTCATTACTAGGTTAGGTTAACAATAACGGGCTTATTGTAGATCCTTGTGAACTTCGACCTTAACTTCAAATTCCTTGGTATAAATCTTTAATCAAGGATATGTAATGTTCCGGTACTAATTGTGAAATCAAAACTAAAAAAAGGAGATCTCTAAGTACGCAATCAAAAGCTTTATCTACGTCGATAAATACGAGATGATCAATAATATTACTTATGTAAAAAAATCAGAACAATATACCTCCCATAATAACGTAGTTTGATTGCAGCCAATTCGATGAGTATACTTTCGTAGGATGTTCTTATACAGCACTACAAACATAACCTCTTTAATAAACGAAATGATTTGAGGACATTTTTTAATTTCCAAGTAATCAAATATTAACCGAAACAAAAAAGCACGCGAAAATAACAATGTAAAAAAATATAAAATTAAACAAAATGAAATTAATAAACTTATCCAGTCTGTAACTTTTGAGACTATATAACAATATATTTCCAATTTATTTGAATGCAATTTATGAGCGACCGTTGCAATTTTCATACACGCTTTGTTTCATCTCGTGGCTGTTATGGAAAAGTAACCTATTTTGTTATTACTTTTTATTAAGTATAAGCTTAGTATTCTTTTTTCAGAAATACTTTTATGTATTTTTTTGACTATTTCATTATTTATTAAACGTAATAAGTAGCTACTATCTTAGGTGCAAATAACGCATTTCTTTATTACTTTTTGTTAAGTATAAGCTTACTATTACCTTTTAAGAAACACTTATATATATTCTTTTGTCTATACCATTGTTTAGTAAACTTAATAAGTAGCTACTATCTTAGGTGCAATTAACGCATTTCTTTATTACTTTTTGTTAAGTATAAGCTTACTATTACCTTTTAAGAAACACTTTTATATATTCTTTTGTCTATATCATTGTTTAGTTAACTTAATAAGTAGCTACTATCTTAGGTGCAATTAACGCATTTCTTTATTACTTTTTGTTAAGTATCAGCTTATTATTACTTTTTAAGAAATACTTTTATATATATTTTTTTCTATATCATTATTTAGTAAAACTTAATAAGTAGCTATTATCTTAGGTTCAATTAAGAATGAAATATATCAGATTAACATATGTTCTTCTTTTTTAATATTCTCTCAAATATTACCTTTTTCTTAAATATATGGATCCTTACCCGTTTTTAGCTTTTTTTTACGAAATGAATTTCTAATTATTTAAAGATTTAAAAAAATAATTATAAATTCAAAAAACCACATTTTGACTAATTTGTGCACTAATAGATAATTTAAGCGTTTTAACACAAAAGCATTATAAACATTTTGAAAATGTTAGCTAAATAATTTTTATATTCCGTACCTCGGAAGAAAACCAGAATCTTTACGAAACCTTTACGTTTAAAAGACCTAGTTACGACGGCCTCAATAATATTTCACAGTTTTAGGTTATGTTTTTTTAAATATAATGAGAAATATGCAAAAAAAAAGGTTCCAGTCAGCTATTTACGAAATACCTAACCTAAAATTAGGGAAAATGTAGATTTTGTTAAGTCCGCGCAAAAGTTGTAGAAAAACTATGACGATTATTCTATATTTTATATTCTTTGCAATATGCGCTGTATTTTCACGCCTATGACAGATATAGTATATAATATATTAACACTTGTCTAAATTCACAACCGATTTTCTCAGCAAACATGTAACTCAGAAACTTTAATTTGGTATAGTACTGCCTATTAACCGACATGTTATTCAATAATTAACTTTTCAAAATATTTTATCAGAAATAAAGAAGGGAGGGGTTAAATAATAATTGCTATAGTTAAAAATTATATATATATATATATATATATATATATGTATATGATATATATATATATATATATATATATATATATATATATATATATATATATATATATCATGTTGGGTATAATTTGAAAGGACTTGTAGCGAAAAAGAAAATATTTTTTCATAGTTTAAATTTTAAAATTAAAATTATATTCCAAAAATAGGCAAAAATGTAATATTTTCCCACCCTTCCCCCATTTTTCCGAAACTATTAAACCTAATACAGTGAAAAAAGGAGTTGGTAAAACGTACCTGGAAGACTGAAGAAAAATTATAGTGATCTTAAAATAGATCTAATTTTTTTATACATGCACCATCATTTTCAAAAAAACTTATATTTATAAATAATTAGGTAAGGATACTATATACCCTTAAATTTGTTCGGAACCCTCTTAGTGCCAGTTAGACTCGCGTTTAACAGGTTTTTTACTGCCACATCACTAATCTTTATTTAATTATACACGATTAATTTAAAATATTTATCTTATGTAAATATATATATATATATATATACATATATGTGTGTGTGTGCGTATGTATGTGTGATTGCGTGCATGTGTGTGTAAAATGGATAATCAGTAAAATATTAAAGCCTATGGCAAGCGCCAGTCGAAAAGTTGCATTTAATGAAGTTTTTAGTCATATATACCGTTTATATTGTTAATATAAATAATTATAACTGGAATCTCTGTACGTGGGACAAATATTTTACATTGAATTAAAAATTTAACATTTCTACTAAACAATATACAAAAATCCAGTTAACTTTTAATATAATTGATTAGGGCTTCTATAAAATGTTAAAATTAATTTTATCATACAATTAATACGCAAACTTACCACAAATACACATTTAATAATTGACATATGAATGTACACAAAAATGTATGTTCAAACGATCAATTCACCTCTCTAAATATTATATTTTCGTCTTTACTTGAAAAATGTTATTTCCAAGATTGATTGGAAAAGAAAAACAAAATATTGTTCTGTAATTGCACAATAATGAAATTTTAATAATGGAAATAAAATTCAATCAAAATAAAATAAAAAATATTAAAAAATTTGAAAAGCACAGAACATAAATGTTGGAATTGGAAGATAAAGAAAACAAGGCGGCAAAAAATAGAGATTAGGAGAGACAGGATATTTGAAAGATGTCTTCGAGAAAAATTTTATAGTTTTCGAATGTGTTTGCTTCCAAATTTTGCAATATGCACTACAAAAGAAGTTTTCTCTGAAACGATGCTTTATTCGGAATAAACACATAATAGATGTAGGCAAGTCTAATGTACTGCAACAATAATTGAAATAATAGCAAAGAGAAAGTCGAAAATCATAAAAATAAGCCTTTATATATCACTTGACTAAAAGCGTGTGACATAATAGTTTAGATAAAATATTATTTTACCTTTCCTCACTAGCCTGATTTAGTCTACTGCTAGACCAGGCATTTTCTATTTGCATGTCATTCAATTCTATTTTGAGTTATCTACACGAAATTTCTCTGACGAAACCTTCACTATATCTTTTCAAAATCGTGATAGCTCTTGGTCATCGTTTTGGTTTTAATTTGTTAATTGCCAATTTAGTAGTTTACAGCTCTATCGTACATCCTCTTTGCTATATACACTACTTACTCATGACCTACTATTTATATATGCAATACAATTTAAACTGTGGCAATATTGAACTAAAAGGTTCCAAAATAATTCAATCTACTTTAGTGAGAACGACGGTCTTTTTATGGAAAAATAATATGTTAGCTATAATAGTGCAACCATGGAGCGATACTGGCTTCCTTTTATAGGTGAGGACGATCATCACCCAGCACTCATTGTGACTATTCATATTGCATTATACAATTTTAATTCTCAAGCTTCTCCATATATGGATCCTTTTTCGAGCAGAAATTTTTCTAAAGGCCACTAGGCATTATTTGATCGTCTCCTGCTCAAAAGCGATTGGGGAAATTTGGGCAATTTATACTTAACAAAAAATATGGATATCACTATTGACTATTTCTCCAACCAGGTTTATACCAACATCAATGTGTGTTGGTTTAAAATGTTAAGACCTTCAAATATGCAGTATTTAGTCTAATTCATATGACATATGATTCGCAATATTAAACACAAACACCGTTGTCGAAAATATTTGCAATTTGCTAGTAACTTCGAATTGATTAAGCGGTATATATATATATATATATATATATATACACACACACATATATATAGGGCGACTGTGGGTATAATTAACTATGCATGGGTAATTGACCAATTTTGAATTTAAGCACCAATATTCAGTTTTCTAATTGACGGGTCGTTGTCAATGGTCTTCTCAATTATTGTGGCACTATTGAGTGAAGGACCAATCGCGTTCAAGGACAGCTGTCACTATCCATGAAACATATCCATGAAACGATCGAACATCGAACTTCCATTTTGTGAGTTTTGTGAGAGATGCACAAATAGTCGCCATTTTTTCCAACCTGCAGTAAGGAGCTCATGGCAGGTATGTTTTTAAATTCACTTAAATCTGTGTTCAATGTTTGTGCTATACACAAAATTTATGTTTAAAATGTAGAAAGATGTGTGTAGATCGTGCTTGTAATGTATTTTTTTATAATTTGTCAACTATTGACATATGAAATGGTTAGATTTGTAGTAATTGACCAAAATGGTCAATTATTGAAAATATACACTTTTTCCAAATTATAACGAAAATACGTTGTGTTTGATTAGTAATGTCATTGTGTATATTTATTTTTTTCTTTACTGTCTTGTAACCAATGGTTAATCAGATGGTCAATTACTGGAGGACTTAACATTATTTCAGCTCTAGTGTTTGACCAAACTAAAATTTATTAACTTAAGGATGAAGGGTGTAATAAGTTTTTACATTAATTTTCTATAGCTTCAAAGCTTATCAGATGAAAATTCCTTTTTCAGGTACTGGGTATGTAAAATGCCACCAAAAATATTTTTCAAGTATAGCGAAGAAAGCTTAGATCTTGCACTTCAGGAAATTGGAGATGGGGCAAAGATAAGAGAAGCTGCACGAAAATATGGAATACCACATGGCACTATTATAAACAAAAGAAAAGCTCGAACTCTGTTAATTTGAAAAATGGGGCCTCCAACAAGTCTTACAACCGAAGAAGAAAATCTACTTATTCATCGGAAGAAAATCACAATGGCACAGATAGGCTTTCTTATTAACATGAATAACTTAGCACAGACAGTTCATGATGTTATTAGTAACGATAAAAGGCCAAAGCCTTTTAAAGACAATTTGCCAGGAAGAGCGTGGATGGAAGGATTTCTTAAAAGACATAAAGAGATAAGTCAACGAAATTCAGAAAACATAGATATTACACGCAGCAGAGTTACAGGAACTGGCATGCCGGATTGCATGATTACTTAGAAGCTGAAAATTCCTTACACATTTTGGAAAATCCTGGCAGGATAATTAACTGTGACGAGGTCGGTTTTCAAACAAATCCTTCTAGTAGAACAGTCCTTTGTCCCACAGGCATGAAAAACCTTTATTGTATATCTGAAAACTCAAAAGAGAATATAACAGTTTTGGGGACATTTGCAGCTTCAGGAAAAGTCTTGCCCACATGTATAGTTTATCCATATGAAAGAATATCTCGGGATATAGCGGTAAACATTAACAAAGACTGGTCAGTGGGTAAATAAAAAAATAGATGGATGACTTGCAAAGTGTTTAATGGATACGTAGCTAACACAATGCTTCCTATTTTGCACAGAGATAGGAATAAGTTCCCTGTTTTGTTGCTAGTGGATGGTCACCGGTGCCACATCAGCGCTGAAGTTTCAAAACTTTGCAAAGAAAACAGCAAAATATTGTATGCATTATGCCATTTCGTTGCAAAATATAATATTATAATAAATTGCAAAGTACAATACACCCTAACACGACACACATTTTACAACCAGTTGATGTCTCCGTTTTCAGATCTTTAAAAACAGGCACAAGAGTATTAACACGAGCTTTGTTTTGCGCGTTTGCTGGAAGAAGCGTTCAAAGCGGCTACAGCTTCAACAATAAGCAATGGATTTCGTAAATGTGGTCTCTACCCATTTGACTACAGTCGTTGCATTAACGACAAAAGCAGGCATGAAGCTGCTAACAAGCCTGTGGAAGTGGGTGCTGAGCACCTTTTGTATGTGGAGTCATTAATGCGCAAAGGAATGGCACAGGAATTTTGAGCACAAGGAAATGAAGATTGGCAAGGGGATATATCTGCCAAAGAATTGTTTTACGTGTGGCGAAAACTTGAAAATCAAGTACTTTTAGGACGACCAGCTGATATTGAGTCTGAATCTTCTACTTCTGTGGCAAATACTCTCAACGAACTTGAATCTGAAGAGTTAGAAAGGGGAGAATTTGAAATGCATGATCTAGAAAATGTTGACCCAAGTCAAGCCTATGGAGTGTCTCAACACAAATCAAGAAGAAAACGGTAAAATGGAAGAGCAACACAATATCTCTAACCCAATATTTAAACCAATTGAAAACATAGTTCCTGATGATAACCAGCACGACTCCGAACATTGTTTGATTGATCCAGTTACAAACAACTCTCTGGAACAGCAACAGTCAGAGTCAACTGATGAAATGCCTGGAATCATTGATTACGATCTAGAAAACATCCCTGTTGGTGCTGAACCTCTTGACGAACAAAGTAAATCTGAAGATGAAGTTTCAGTAAATCAACCTTCAGAAAATGCTTCAGATCTTTCTAAATATCCAAAGATTTAAAAGCCAAGTTCATACTTTAATAGAAAAGCTCTAAACTTTTATTTAAATGAAAACTTCATGAGACTGTTTTGATGTTATTTTGTAATAATATGTTATATACATATATTGCTGCAAGATAAATATAATTTTCTAAATAATATGTAGTTTTATTTACATGGTCAACCACTGGAACATCGACTGGTCAAACATTGAAATCTTCTGGTCAAACTTAGAAACATAGGGGTAATTTGACAAACAAAAATTGTAACAAATTTTCTGTAAGAAAAAAATTAAATTTATTTGTTTATTACATTAAACATCTAAATGGGATGATACATAAAAATAATTAAGTTTGTGTCTTATTTCATATTTGAGAAAAATAGTGATTTATAATAAAATCCGCCTTAACTGGTTAATTATACCCACAGTCACCCTATATAAATATATATATATATATATATATATATATATATATATATATATATATATATATATATAATTTATTCAAAGTTCGTAACATCGTTTTAAGTGACGGTGCTTATGTGAGCTTACATGCTGCGCGTGTGAAGCTTTCGCTGAGCACTTCCAGTCGGTGTACAGTCCGAACGTCCCTCGACTTGAATTTGCTTTGTCGGTACCTTTCTATCATAGCAAAACCTATGTACATATCTCGCAAATCTGTAATTGTGACTTAGCACTTGCTTTCCCCATGCTGAAGAGATTAATAGCACCTGTTGGCTAAACTTGTTATATATACATACGTGCACTAGTATTTTGCCACAGTACGACGAGTTTGTGTTAAATGGGGGTAAAATTATTGAATTATGTTAACTTTATATGTTTTAATGTTACTGATTTTAATTAGTTGTTGCGTTATCGGTATTAAAACGCAAAGGTTTTAAAACCGTATTGTTCCGTGATTGCATGTAAATAAATAAATAAATTTTGTTTATGGATAATGAAGAGCCTGAAACCAGTCCAGATATGTATTATGTCATGACTCAGAGTCATGAACATAATTTCAAAACCCATGCTCACAAACTGATCTGTCCTAAAAACTTAACCAAATAAACATAAAGTACTTATCAAAAAAATAATTTCCTTTTATGCAAAAATCCTGCTTGCTATCAAATTTCGGCATAACTTTTCTGGAAGTGAGTTTTGCATGAATCATAACGTCCCTTGATTTTTAATCACATGCCGACATCGCAGCTTCTGTAATTATTTTAACAGATGGTTCAACCGCTTGAGTATGGCAAGGCAGCCTAATAAACAACAAACTTTCATTACCTTTTTTCTCTTTTATCTGAATAAGATCTTCATTCTTGTGGTTTCTTAGAATAGGTGGATCAAATTTGACTTCTTGCCAGTTTATTAAATCAATGTAAATGTAACGTTTAGCATCAAATTTGAGTTTAGGCACTTTAAAAGTACGTGGTAGTTTTCCAGTTACAGGTAAACTACGAGCCTTTAGAATTCTTCTCGCTGAGAGTTCTCTGTAAGAAAATCATTCATTTCAATCTGAATTTGGTAACATCACCAATAGTAAATTTTTAGAGTGAGTAAAATATACGTTCCGTTGAATAACAGGAGCTATTACAGCATTTAACGCACTCGGTAAGTATCGCGAACTTTCAATTAATTTCCAAATATGCCGTGGTCCGTTTTTGTATGATGGCTGTGTGTCTTTATTTGGAATCATAAGGGGGCATATACTTTTATAATGTATTGGGCCAAATTAATTATATTACTTGATAGTGTTGGTATAGAAATGTAAATACGCAAAATCCTGTTAGCCTTAGTCAATTAACGGGCATGTGACATTTTTCCAGGCTATTTATTTGTCAAGTCATCAGAACATTTTCCAGTAATTGCTGCTGAGGTAGGTAGGTTCATACAAATATTTTTGGTTTCTGCTTAAGTCATCAGGTTTTAGCGTTGGTAATTCGCCTGGTATTGGCTCAAATTCAACTAAAGCTTGCGCTTCACACTTATTCAGCAACTTACTAATAGGACCATTGTATGAAGATGGACTAGAAGTTTTATCATTTATGTAATCAAACAAATGCCTCAAAGGCAGTTCATTTAAATGAAACATGCAAATTGTCCATTGCAAGGGTCTCTGAAGTCTTTTTTTAAATAGCCTTATAGCACCACTAAATTTGCTCGTATTTGTTACTGTTCCATCGTATGCAATAGCCAGGGGACCATCAGTACTAATATTTTTAGCGAGAAGAAGAGCGTTTATTGATATCTCAATTGACTTAGTTGTTCTTGGTGATGGTGTCACATACCCCAAAATAAATGGAATCCGGTTCTTTAATAACAGATACGTGTTCTTCAATAACTACTTGCCTGTACTTTTGGTTCCTTTTGTGACTATTTCAGGGTTTTATCCTTCCGCCCATCAAAATATAAAACAGGGAAATTCAGAGGCGCTTGATTTTGCATAAGACCGTCACGTATTTTCATACTCTCTCTTTGCAGTTGTGATTTATCAATTACGACATCCGACGAAAGTTCGTGTAAAACTGGAGAAGCAATCGCAGCACCAGTTTCGTCGGATACTCCATAACGGTTATATGTTCGGGACAAAGCCGATTAACTTTTGATGCATATCTTATTTTCAATAGTTCCTGAGGTAGAAAGTGAGGGTTTTTCTATATTTTTGTGTAGCTGTTCCGGAGATAAAATACATGTATCAGAATCACTACTTGTTGATGAGACTAATTCTTGCTCTGGCATTTTGAATGGGTCGTTATCACTCTTCTGACAGATTTTTGTTGAAGCATGCTTTCGAGCTAACTTTTTCTGTAAAGTTTTTGTCCGATTGCAATCAATGCCACTGATTCTCATTTTCCTCTCGCTCCTTTGATGATTTAAAAAGTCATATTCTTCTTTAGGAACTTTTAACTTTGCTGGGACAATTGTAGTGACTTATCATTTTGCATTTGCATGAACAAATATCAAATAAAAAGTTTATCACCTTTTCAATGATTTAATAATATTTTTGCATTTCAAATGATAGGCTTTCAAGAGCTGGATGACTCTAGTATACGAAACTATAGGAATTGGTGCTTTTTTGTCATACTGCTTCAACTTTTTGGGTTACTATTTCTACAATTTCGGAAAACGCGGGTTCTTTGGTACTGCCATTTCGAATTTTCACTTATATTTGTTCCACTCGTAACAGTTCGTCACATCCTGGTATGTTAGTATTACATTATCGTTCATATCTTGTATAGTTCCAAATATAGGACACTTGTACGACTGTCTATTATTCGATATGATGGTTAAATTTAACTCCAGGTTCTAAAGTAAAAATAATAGTTTAACGGAATTTCACAAGAATTTAGTCACATTTTTACAAGAATTTTCTGAATGTACTTACCTCAAAATTGATTTGCTAGAGTAAACAATACATTTTAAATAACAAAATCGACATGTATTTTAGTGAATTCAAATTAGAACGCTAAAGTACAACCAACCAAAAACGTGTAACTTGAGATGTTTTTTTCAACTTCAACGGCTTTGCACGGGCTATTCCACTTAAAATAATTCTACAATATTTTAGAGTGTCGATAACCACATCTTATTTCACTATATTTTGGTATTAGAATTCGATTTCAAAAATTAAAAAAAATTGACCTTCCCTAGTATACATGCCGCTGCACGTAAACCAGTCTGGTGTCAGAGGAATATATGATATACCTACATACATATGTATATATATATATATATATATATATATATATATACATATACACATGTATGCTTTTTCTGTTGGCTACGCGCAACACGCTGTACTCATACCTAAAGATATATTGGTGACATTAGCATGTTGATGATGCAAATTTTATCCTTACTAAAAATCGCTCAATGCGCCTAAAAAAGTTTTCATTTAAAAAATTAAGAAAATAATATATACATAAAATCTATAATACTTTTTAGTGCATTAAACTCAAAAGGAACTATGAGAAAATAAAGTAGGTGATATGTAAAATTTAAAATCGGATCCCAAATCTTTGCATCATTAAATTTGTCAAAATTTAGTTTATTATTTTCCATTAAAACTTAGACGATGCTCTTTTTCAATTAGCAAAGAAAATATCTCATGAGACTAAGAGAAATTAAAATACGGTAGAAGACATATTACACTAATATTTAAATCATTATTTTATGTATAATAGTATTAATCAATCATTTATAAATGTATTACTACTTTAGTTTATCACAAACACATAGAGGTGTTCGTGTCCTGCCAATTTCAGCAATCAAATAAACGTGATGTTTTAAGAAAACTTGAACACAAATATTACATAAAAGTTTTACATTTATTATAATCGCAGTATAAATATTTATGTAAAATATAAATAATAATATATATATTTGAAAAATTCTACGTATAGATTTTGTAAATTCTTCTATAAAATGGAAACATTTCCATTATCAGATCAATATACGATTGAATGAGTAAATAACCATTCTCCTATTTCGATTGATCGTGTTTGGTGAGAGCATTGCTAGATTCAATGTAAACACTTCAAGTTTCGCTGTTCGCTCCAATAATAATAAATGCAACGCAGAATTAACTCGAAATAGCGAGTTTGTTTGCGTAGCGCCCGTATATGGAGGAAATATACTATGACTAGCAATATAATTTCCTTGTTTTGCAACTTATTCACTTTTCATAGCCCTGTTTTCACATATTTATATATGTAGTTATGAAATTCGTTTTTCTATATTTCATAAGCTATCGAGTTCTTCTTAAAGTAAAAACGTCATAAATTAATAATTAAGAAAAAAAGATAACCTTAAAATTGCCGTATTATATATATATATATATATATATATATATATATATATATATATATATATATATATATATATATATATATATTGATATAATAAAACTGTGGAATTTGTTTATCTGTACACTGGAGACATATGCGAAAAAATTATTTATAGGGACACAATAAAAGTGAATACTTCTTTTTTAACTAAAATACTTTCTCGGCTTGTTTATTTATTTGTTCGCCTGGAACGCAAGAATCACTAAGAGTATTTTGATGCGTTTTTCTTTTTGGATTTTGTAGGATCAGTATATGGCGAGTATATTATAACTCATTTCATCGTAATAGACCGAATTATAAGGAAGATCCGGTAATTTCAAATTTTAATACAATATACACATTTTGATGATATATTAACGTATTAACTGATTTAGGCTTTTGAATCACTTCGAACTGTCAATAGCGTAGTGTGCCTTTTACAAGTAAATTGACTAAATTGAAAGTTTTATGTGTGTATTGCTGTGCATTGTTTAAATTGTATTGTAGTTTGGTTATTATTTTAATCGTTTAATTACAGGATCACACTGCAGTACAACAGTGAGAACTAAATATCTTAATATTTTTACCTAGGGAAATAAATAACAATAACCAAGCATTCATTTTCAAATAAATACAATGCATCATGCAATGAGTAAATCATAGTGGCTTAGAAGCTATTTTAAGAGCGTGATAGCGTGGTAAATCAGATTTCTAGTTGCTCGATAATATTTTTGTCGCGGTTTTTAAAGTTGAAAATTCTATAAAATTTTAAAAAAATCATTGTTCTTTCATATGATTAAGTTTTCACTTCTATCGGCAATCTTCGTGACTTCCTATATTTGTTTTGTATATTGTAAGTTTAAATTATAATGTATCAGATATTAGGAATTAAGATAAAAAGAGGATTATTTTAATAACTATTGTTTAGGAAAAAATCATAAATACATTAACTTTTGTGAATAGTCAATACCTCGGTCATTTTAGAAGAGATCAGTTTGTGAGCGTAGGTTTTGAAATTATTTTCACGATTCTGAATAATGACATAATACATATCTAGACTAGTTTCAGGCTCTACATTATCCATAAATGAAATTTATTTATATGCAATCATGGGAACAATACAGTTTTAAAACCTTTGCATTTTAATAAATATGTCCTTATCTGTTTTAACGTGACTGAATTTAATTAATTATATTTAATAAATATAATTAATTAAATTCAGTCACGTTAAAACAGATAAGGTCGACATACGTCAACATGTTTACCCCCATTCAACACAAATGCGTCATACTGGTGCAACCGCTACAAGGCGATTGAGTAATTGAATACCGCAGGAATGTGCAGAATTTTAGTATAATACAACAAATATATCCGCCAAATTATTACGAAAATTGGAGCGCGAATCGAGTTGAACTCCTACATCAACTACTTCAAAATGTCGGCGTAAGGGAATTCCGCCAATGATGTATTCACACTCGAAGAGAGCGTGCACTTGACTGTAACTCATGGCAGGGAATGTGTTTGAATGGACTGCAGACCGCTCGCATCGCTCTCCTGGAAAGCAGCATCGATATCACGCTGCAGCAACTTGCAATCTGCTGTAAACCTAATAGGTAAACATCTTCATATCATCCGTAAATGGAAGACATTGTGCTGATTTAACCACGTTACTAATATTATTATTTATCAGGATGGTGAACAGTAAAGGTCAGGCATGATAAAATTACTATATATTATTATTATATATAAAATTACCTACTCGTACTTATTACTGTTTGTCCGCAAGCTACGAAGAGAAATGACGTGAGAGTTGAAGAGAGAAAGTAGCTTTTCGAAGGCGGCTAAATAGGATGACATTATCCACGCGATTAAAAACTTTCTGGTATTCGAAGTACGTGACATCAACTTGAAAACTGAGATCAACTTGAAAGCTTGTTTATAACTGTTGAAGGTCTAATGTGAAATGCACGTTGCTCGCCACGAACATGACTTACATAGCTCAAATATATTTCGCGATGTAGCGCGAAATCGAATAATTTACCTAATGCAGAGTGGATCGGAATCGACGAAAATTGGTTATTTCAGAAACATTAGCACACTTAGGTACGAGCATTACCTGGGTAGATTTTTAGGGATTGACACCAGTTAGCTGCTAATGCCGTAATAAATACATGTAATAAAAGTTCAATGAAAACATCAGTGCATGCTTTGTATATATAACAAGATTAGCCACCAAGCCCTATTACCCTCTTTAGCTTGAGGAAAGCAAGTACTAAGTCGCAATTAGTATTTGTGATATATATATATATATATATATATATATATATATAAATATATATATATATATATATATATATATATATATATATATATATATGTATATATATATATATATATATATATATATATGTATATATATATATATATATGTATATATACATAGGCTTCGCGATAATAACAAAATACCGCAAATGAAAATTCAAGTCGAGGAACGTTCGTACTGTACACCGACTGGAAGCGCTCAGCGAAAGCTTCATCCGCGCAACGATAGCACCGTCGCGTAAACGGCGATGTTGTGTTTAATATTACGAATCATCTGTCAACTGAATTAGATTAAATACTGCATATTTAATGATCTGAATGTTTAAAACACAGACATACTTGATGTTGGTATAAACCTGGCAGGATAAATAGTCAAGACAGATGTTTATATCATTCGTTAATTATAAATTGTCCCAATAGTTTTGAATAGAAGAAGATAATGGAATGCCTAGTTTTCCTTAGAATAATTTCAGCTCGAAGAAGGATCCATATTAGGAGAAGCTTGTGAATTAAAATTTTGTTATTAAATATGAATACCCACAGTGAGTACTGAGTGACAGTCGTCCTCATGTACAAAAGGAAGCCAGTAACGCTCCATGACTGCACGGTTAGCTAATAAATTATATTTTCATAAGAAAACCGTCCTTCTCACTACAGTAAAATGAAATATTTTGGAATTTCAACATTGTTACACTTTTAAGTTTTTTTGCTTAGATAAATATTAGGTTATGGGTAAGTCCTGTATATTGCAGAGAGGACGAACGATGGAGGTATTAACTACTGAATTGGCAACTAAGAAGCGAAAACCGAAACGACGACTAAGAACTATCCCGATTGCAAAAATATATCGTGAAGTTTTCGACGGAGAAATTTATGTAGATCACTTAAAATATAATACAATGGCCTGCAAATAGAAAATGTCTGATCCAGCAGTAGACTGTTTCAGGTTAGCGTGGAAATGTAAAATGATATTTTATCTAAGCTGTGATTTATTTAACACACTTTTGTCATGTGATAAATAATGGTTACTTTTATGATTTTGGAGGGTTTATTTGTTTTCCAAAACAATTTTGTACTTTCATTTCGCTGTTATTTCAATTATTGTTGGAATACATTAGAAAGTAGTAAGAAAATTCTCAGTAAAACATCATCTCATACAAAACTTCTTTGTAGTGCATATTACAAATTTTTGGAAGCAAAATAGATTCGAAAACTAACCAAATTTTCGCGAAAAAATCTTTCAAATGTCTTTTCTCCTAATTTGCAGTTTTTGTTATCTTGTTTTCTTTATTTTCCAATTCCAACATTTATGTTCTATCCTTTTTGTAATTTTTAATATTTTTTATTTTATTTTGAAGCTTGTGGGGAATTTAAAAATTTATTTCCTTTTCTTTTGTCATTTCATAATTGTGCCACTACAGAAGAACATTTTGTTTTTCTAGTCTATCACGCAATCAATCTTAGGAATTAAAGTTATCAAGTTTAACAACACGTAATTTTTGTGTACAATAACAAGTAAATTATTAAATGTGAAATTGCGAAAAGTCTCCGTATTAATTAGATAATAAAATTAATTTTAACATTTTACAAATGCCTGAATGAATTCTATTAGAAGTCAACTGGACGTTACTATGGTACTTATTATAAATAGTAAATTTTTAATTCAATGTAAAATATTTATCAAATATTGTCATCACATTGTCTATAATTTTTAGTGATTATCCGATATATATATATATATATATATATGTATATATATATATATATATATATATATATATATATATATATATATATATATATATATATATATATATATATATATATATATATATATATATATATATATATATACATATATATGTATATACATAGCACGTAGTATTCCTACTAAATTATTTCCAAATATAAATTTTTCACTACGTAGATATATTGTCGACTATATTTATCACAGATGCAAAATGATGGTGCATATTTGAAAAAAATTAGATCTATTTTAACATCACTATAATTTTTCTGCATTCTTCCAGATAGATTTTGCCAACTCTTTTTGTCACTATATGTTGTTCAATAGTTTCTGAAAAATGGGGGAGGGGGCGGAAAAATACTATATTTTTGCCTATTTTTTGGAAAATAATTTTAATTGTAAAATGTAAAATTATGAAAAAAAAATTTCTCTTCTCATAACAAGTCCATTCAAATTATACCCTACATGACATATATAAAATTAGCTATTATTATTTTAATTACTTTTATTTACCCCTCCCCTTTTTATATCTGATATATTAGGAAAGGTAAATTATTGTAAAATATGCAGGTTAATAAGTAGTATTACTATGCGAATTTTGAATTTCCGCGTTAAATGTTTGCTGAGAAAATGGTTGCGAATATAGGAAAATGCTAATATATTATATACTATATCTTTGAAAGGCGTAAAAATATGGTGAATATTGCAGAAAATAAGAAATCTGGAATATTCACCATAGTTTTTCTATAACCTTTGCGTGGGCTTCTCAATTTACATTCTTTGGTTGATTAGTTGTCGTTGGCGTTATTTTCAGACATATCCTACCGCATGTATTCAATCTTGTCTCTTTTCAATCTACGGCCTCGCCTTTCGACTGCCTGTTGCCATACATTTAGTTGTTTTTGTACTTCTATTTGAGTTTCGGTAATAAGAACTGTATCATCAGCGTAGAGCAGTGTCCAAGATGTAGGTTTTTGCAAGTGTTCCTTAACATAGTTCATAACTAGATTAAACAATAACGGGACGATTGTAGATCCTTGGTGAACTCCGACCTTAACTTCACATTCCTTAGTATAGATCTTTAATCAAGGATATGTAATATTCCAGGACTAATTGTGATCTCAAAGCTTGAAAAAGCAGATCTCTAGGTACGCAATCAAAAGCTTTTTCTAAGTCGATAAATACAAGATGTCTACAAGACGATCAATAATATTACTTACATGAAAAAAATTAGAACAATATACCTCCCATAATTACGTAGTTTATTAAAGCCAATTCAATGAGTATACTTTCGAAGGATGTTCTTATACGGCGCAATAAATATAGCCTCTTAAATACACGAAATTACTTAAGAACCTTTTTTAGTTTCAAAATCAAACATTAACTTAAACGAAAAATAACTCATAAATAACAATAGTTGCACTATTTTTACAGGAAATATAAAATCGAATAAAAAAAATGAATAAACTTATGGAATCTGTAATATTTGAGCCAATATATTAAATATTGAATATATTTGGCGTTAATTTTGTAGAAATCCATTATTCACAATTAAATGAAACTACGTGATGTAGTATTAATTCTACTATCTTTAATTTCTTTACCACGACCTAGGTTTCGTTGTATTACAACATCTTCAGGTGGGATATTAGCAAAGATTCTTTCAAGAGATCTTTTATTAATTAATAGATAATTAATTTCTAAACCAATTTATTGCCTTAAATTCTTAAAATACAATCTAATGAAAGTCGTTCCGCCTACCTTTTAATTCCAATCATCAGTAATTAATTTAAACGTAAGATCAAGCAATTATAAAGTATCTCGCATTCCTTGTTAATGCCCAATACGCCTACAAACAACGAATGGAGCCGGAAAATTACGGAAATAATATTAGTAGTATAACTAATAATAAACTAAAGTGACAGGCAAAGTTTCGATAAAGTCAAACCGAGTACTGCCTAAAATTAATAATAAATATTTAAGACCAAGTCGAGGGATGCGCGTTGAACAGATTAGGCAGCTGTTATCCTAAGGTGTTAAATTATAAATGGGTAACTTAACAAAAGTGAGCTGCTGATGCGATAGCCGTTTTAAATTAGAAACGACTTTAACATTAAATATATTTTTGCTTAAGGTACTCGATCACGAACCAGTAATATTTATTTAGGAAATTCGGGATTTAATTCCAATTTTCAGAAGATTAGAAAAGTTAATAAACTAGCATAAAAAAATATAACTAATAACATTATAATAAGTTTGACCTGTGAGTGAGAATACAGAAAACGTCGAAAAATTCCTGTTAGTGAAATCTCGTAGATGCCACAATTTAGATTATGCCTTGTGAGTAAGCAATTCTTTTAATTTGGCTAAACGTAAGTATATATAATACCCGAAAAAGACAGACATAAATCTGAAAACCGGAAAAGAAGAAATTTAGAGATTATATAAAACGTCATAAAGTAACGAAAGGATATGCAATTGAAGTCAATCACAAATATCTACCTACGTAATCGTAAATCTAAATTCGGATATATATACTGGATCATATTTTCTGAGGCCGAAATTTAAGCGAGTACGTGTATGTAATACTATTAAAAATGGAGTACACATTTAAAGTTCGTTTAAGTTATGCCCCACTTTAATTATTCATTACAGTCAGAAATTTAGTATTTTTGGCCCAAATATTATATATTAGGAGAAAAAATGCCTTTGTTTTGGGAAATGCCTTAAAAGATAGAATTAAATTTTCCCTGATACACGTTTATTAAAATCAAATTAATAATTAAGTCCTTTTTGTTTTCCCAATAAGCGATGAACAAATTCTGAAAAAAAGTTGCAGTTTTTTAAATGTTCTTTTTAAAAGTTGTGAAAAGAACATTTAAAAAACACAAAAACTACCATACAAAACTAACACACAAAAGTAAAGAATTAATTTTGTTTTACATGAATATTCAGCAATTATTGTTTCTTTTTAACTACCGCCACTGCTGTTATACAAAAATTCGAACTACAATGAAAAATCAATTATTATCTCAAAATTCAAACACTCGCTCAAGCGGACAAAGATTATTCAACGTTGAAAGCAACTCGCAGATTCAACAGTTCCCTTGTAAAAATGCATATGGTCACTGGGTAAGAAGAAACGTGGAGAAAGCTGAACTCTTTGATCAACACATTGGCATTCCATTTCTATAATATTCAAACCAGGGTACCTCCAATATCTTTTTCATTTAGAACGGTCAAAGAGAAGCGATCAAGCTGGTAGTTTTAATAGAAATGACTCAAGGAATAAACACTAAAGTAGCACCCGGTGTTAATGGAATATGTTCTACTCTATTAAATGAATTATCGAAAAAAAAACTCCAAAAAATGTTGGATCTGTCTGACAGGAGATTCACGCTTCTATGCAATACAGGACTACTTCAGGACTATAATGGTTCTTTTTCTGCAGTGCAAATGTGAGCAGCATATTTGCAGAAAAAATCTTTACAGGTATCTTATAATTATACGGTAGTAATGGTAGGTGTAGACATGCAAAACAAAGCCATCAAAAATTTTACCATAAATCCTTGACAAAAGATGGACCGCCGCTTACATTGTCATCAAAAGAGGGTAATATACGCATTTAATTTAACATATTTAAGTTTTGCAAGCAGATTTAGTGATATACTTTAGACTTCACTTAGATATTAGACTTAATTGGAAAAAAAGATCAAAATGAAACTAACGAAACCAGACTAAAACAACGTGCAATGCATTAGTTATTTGGACATTATTTCTAGCTTAACATATACTGTAAACGACTTATTTAGCCTTCCATCTTCAAATTGATTTAGATGTATGGTATTCAACTTCCGGGTCGTGCTAAATAAATCGTAGTTATACTCCAACAAAGTCAAAATAAGTTCTTACCTATATCATTATGTAACCAGCACATAGCATAGCACTACAAATAAAGAGATTCAAAACGGCTTAGATATAAAATGAATTGACAGGGTTATCCAAAAATATGTTCTAAGCATAAAAAATTATTCCTTCATCATACCAAGTTGGAAGTTATTCGACTTCTGCATGTTACCCACGAATTGAAAAGCTAAAACGTATCAAATCTCATGACATAATAAGCAAACTTAATTTATCTTTAATAGCGACTAAAATATGGTATAATAAATCTGCAGCTCCATAAAAATAAAATTAAATATATTTAATTAAAAAAGGATTAATTTTATACAGAGATTATATCATTAAATCCAATAAAAAAGGTTTTAAAAAAAATACACTGGTATCAGGAGAAAAACGTATATTACATTATAGGGTTGGAACAAGGAGAACCAAAGATTTAAAATACGTTGTCCTTTATCTTAAATATTTCAATTCTAAACGAATCCATTATCTAACTTATTCGTAGTAATTGATACCTTCCAAATTTCAACTTTTTTAAAAGAAGTAACATAATTCTCCAAACGAATTTCAAATATAATGTGACTAATTTAAGTCATTTTAAGGTCATTTTATAGACTAACGACAAAATAGATATATTTTATAATTAATAGACACGTATTTAATTAAAGCCTAAAGATTATTTAAAAACTAAAATATTTATTAATTTAAAATTGAAAATATTTTTGGAAACAGACTTTCTGAAATTTCTCGACCCTCAGTAATTTCACCAATATCAATTTCTCGATAAAATTTATAAATTTTTCTCAAACATATCATTTATAACAAAACTGGCACCAACTAAAGGAAAATATACCTGATATGTATTCGTTATGACTAGTATCGACACCTAAATTGTATTTTGATTTTTAAAAATAACTTCGTAAATATATTCGCAGTGTGTAAAAATGATAACTTAAAAATTAGCCGCTAGTCATTTACTATTTAAAATAAAGGAATAAAATATAAGTTTTAACGAATGCTTGTTCCTGCAAATAAATGTAATTTATTTCCCTCCTCAATTTCATCTCATTACTCTTAATTTTTTTTTGTATTTTGTTCACTTTTTTCTATTGTAATAAATATAAAAAAAAAATGGTTTATATCTCAGTTACAAAAATTTTACGTAATTCTACTTTGAAAATGACTACAGCATTCCATAATACATTATTATTAACAAATGTAGAACGGCGTGCAGTTCGGGAAATTGAACAATATCGAAAATACTTTTAAAATATATCACAAAAGTTAGCAGTTCCTGGAAATATCTTAATCACTGCTGGATAATTTAAATGACCTGGGTAGACAAAAAAATTACGATAACTAAACGTCAATTAATTAAGGGATAAAAAAAGACATACATACTTGTTTTATAACCTACAGAACACGAAGAAAAGATTTCTTATAGGAATAACATTCCCAATAATATATTTGGTTAATTTGTTCATTTACTGGTCGTGATAAAAGAGTAACATCAAGTGTTTCTAAAAAAAACAATTTTATCTTTTCATTAAAAACAAAACTCATTTTTATATAATAGACTTTAAATTTAGCTTATTATAATAGTGATAACAGCAAAATAAAATACAAGAAATTCCATTATCAAATTATTATTAATTAACAGAAAATACTGCATTGTGTGTTTTAACGGGTATTTTATTAATGACGATTTTGCAGACACGATTTTGCAGACGCAATGCAAAGTTGAATTCAATACAATCCAATTGAAAATAAAAATGTTAATAAAGCAAAGTATTCAGTGGAATGTGATTTATGCAAACCAAAGTTTTCCAAAAGATTTAGTTATGTAATCTTAGCTTATTGAAGCTTCTCGGCGGATTGAGTATTTAGTTTACAATTAAATATATCTGTATCTGCTCAAGGTGTATTGACATTGATTGTTTTCATCAGTAAACGTTTATATCTCATCTAATTCCTATTTTCCTTCGTATGTAAGTATTGCTCATATTACTAATGCCGTTCATTACGGTACTCTTTACTTGCTCCTGTATCTACCACAGACTGTTATTTATGGACAATTTAGCCTAAGTACGGAATTGAGTAAATTATGCAAATGCACTTTAAGGTAAAGCTGTTTCTAAATTTAAACCGGATATTCCATTAGTAGGCTCACTGCGATAAGCTGACCTTTTATAATTCAACATCTCAAAGTGGTAGCAGCTTACTCTATTCGCTGCACATTCCTCGACTTAGTTTTAAATATTCATTATTAACTTGAGGCATTGCATGGTTTGACTGTCAAAATTTTTGTCACGTTGGTTTAGAAGTAAGCTATGTTGTTAGTATTATTTCGGCCATTTCATTTCTTTTGGCCGTTTGTAGATGTATTTGGGCATAGATAATGAATGCAAGGGACTCAGTTATTACTCGACCTTACCTCTGAATTGATTACTAATTATTTAAATATTTGGCAAATACAACGAATATTTAGGTAATTCTATTTTAAGTGGGTAAAGTTGTGAACGATTTGTAAATAGATTGTTACTTTGGTTAAATATATAATATATTTACAAACAAGGGTTTAAATGAGATTAGTTAACAGTAATAAATTTAATTTTTTCGTAAAAGTAATTTAGGAATTGTTAGTAATCTACGATATATCATTAAACACACTTTGTTCGTTTAAGTTAAAATTAAACAAAATTTCTAATTATCTTATAGAAATATATCCATTGAATTGATCATATATTAATTATGTTGTTGTAGAAGGGCAGACAGTTTTTCAATGTATTTTTTTCAAATATAATTGAACATAGAATCCAATTACATTATGTTTAATGTTCCCATTTCTTATTTTGTTTAAGCAATATCAAAATAACTTACATGAGGCCTGGTTAAATTTCACTCATAAACTTCTGTTGTGCACTTCAAGATTTATGTTGCATTATATAGATCTAATACTGACATTAAATTCGGAACTCTGACACACAACCGAACTGATACTCAAATTGCGCTCATAAAAAAACAAGAATGAAATAATGCAAACAAAATGAATTCTTTCTTAGAGTTCCGTGAAAGGAAAGAAACAGAACCCTTACATAATCCCTCAAGTGTTCATCCATCTATTTATGTATTATAATCTTTTTTAGTTACATTGGTAAAAAGTTTAATAAAAATATTATTACCTACGTACGTTTAAATGTTGTTAAATGCCTGAATATATGCGGAATCCTAAGAGATTTTATTAATAACTGACTATTGATTATTTACAACAAATTTTTTTATGTCTTTAATTTCCATATCTAGAAATATTATAAAATATTTAGTGAATTAACACAAAAAGGATTTCAGTACCAATTCTAGGTATAAACTCTTATAAATAGTGAAATGTTACTTCACCATTTGTAACCTAATTTTAAAATATGTAAATCAAAGGTAAAAGTGGTATTTTATAAAATGAAGTTTATGTTGGACTATATTACGATAGGAATTAAGGATAAAGAAAAAAGTTATCGTATTAAGACAAAAAAATACATACATTTCGATATTCTTTTGTTAAGACTGAGACGCCAAACTTTGCATTTTAAAAAGGTTGGATTTTCCGAACAGTAGGGTCAGATATACAACTGTCATGGAGTACACGGATCCAAAGAAACACAAACTTGACGTCACCTGACGGATGATGTAGACACGTTCGCACGTGAAACGCATGAAGTGTTAAAACAAGAATAGTTTTGAATTCGCTTCGCAAAACATTTTTATAAATGAATGATGAAAGTTAAAATTTAAAAAATGGAAAAACTGAGAAAGTATTTCATCCCAATATGAAAAAATCATATTTACCATTTTTAATATTGTTTTTATTACTATTGTAACGAATATATATCTCATCATAAGAATGAGGAAATATATATTTTTTAACATATTTTAACAAAATTGTTACTGAATCAAAAATGTACATAGTGAAACTGTCTTTGGTACTGAAATAAATATGTGCAGCTTTATATTTATTGTATACACTTCGTGACTATTTTAAAAGAAAAAGAATTTGACATCAAAATTCATGAAACTTCCGACATCCTCCTTTTACCCATAATTATGAATTTGAAAAAATCAGAAATACTCAATGAAATCACAGAAATAAATCTCAATTCATTATTCTAATTATATTTCATTTTAACATTACGTACTTTGCATCTTGCTCAGTCTCTCAATTTAATCATAGGTCTATCAATTGCATGATGTAAAGTATGTTTTTTTATATATTTACATGTTTTACATACCTCTATAATAAAAGTCCGCCATCAATCACATATTTCATCCGACAGTAACAAGAGCTGACCTTATTTGCCAGGTCGTCCTTACCTTAAATAATGAGAGTCATCGGGAAAGCCTCAACTTCCTTTTCTGACAAGGCAGTATGAGACGTACGACAAGGGTAGGGTGACTAAGGGTTATATGAAATGTTTGTTTGAACATAATCAAAGTTATTATAAAGGTACCGTTTTAAATCGTCTTTTATTGCTGGAGACTTTTAGTTGCTGCGGAGTAAGAGAATTCATGTGCTGAAACTGTTTCTATCTAAAATATTGAAGTAAATAACAGAAAACCGAGTAATAAATTTTTGAAATCTTCTACGCACAATGTTAAATATAAAAACAATAATCTGAATATCATAGTTTTGCAGTTTTGCAAAAAAAAGTATAATTTATTTTAATAGAAGATACGCTATTTAATACTGAAAACAGACGAAAACCATAGTAAAATCTCAAAAAAAAAGATGGAATAATTTACGTCAAACAAAACGATCTGGGATGATCCTTAGTTATTGCTATGTTTCGAGTGATAATATTAATAGGTAACATGTCAAATTCTGTATCTAATACCCTCTATGCAAATATGAAACAAAAACTTTGGTGAGATGAATAATGTTTTTAACACTTCAATTCATTATCGTTATAAATCTGTTTTTCTTTTATAGTAACAACAATTTTATCGTCAATATGTCTCTTGTCAGAATTAGGTTCCATTAGCTCCATGATTAATGAAAATGCCACTCGTATAAAATTGACACGCTCCTAAAATTTATAGACATATACGATGACAATAGAGGTAATTTATCCAAATGGTTGACAAATTGTGATCGAGCTTTTTGTTTAGCTTATGATTACCAAATTAATATCCTTTTCGCCTTTATTCAAAATACATTAGCAAATATGGCTCAACCTACTTGCCCGAATACGATTTTCGAAAAATGGGAGTATCTAAAAGTATTTTTGAAGACATAACTCCGGAATAAAAAATAAAAAACTCATTTATTATAAGAATTACAAAATTTTAAACAATTACATTATTAAAGTGTTGCTCAGTTCATATTTAGAACTGACATTTGCTTAAAGAGGTTGTTATCGAAAAAGCGCGAATCCATTAGTATTTTATTCGTTCTTACTTGGAGTTAACCCTCAATATCCTCAAATGCTTTCAAAAACCTTTAATATTGCTTTAAAACAATATAAATTCGCCCTTCTTCAGGATACACCGAATAAATTCTGCCACAAACGTAAAAAATCGGGACATACGTCTTTTTTTGTAGAAAGTTTTTAATAAATAATAATTAGAATAATCATTATACTAATAATAATAATCAATAATTCAATTTTAATAAAAATTCAAATAAAAACCAATTTCCCACTTTCAAAATGAGTCCCTTAAATATTGTAAATACTGTAAAAAGATGATCATACAATAAATAATTGTTCAAGAAACAATGCGATGACAAATTATTTAAACTGGGACCAACCCTCGGAAAGTACCATTCTGGGAGTTCTAATCGATGCTTTGGATATACACAACATCATTTAAAAATATATATCGATATAAACCCAAACTTGTTAGTTTTGCATGTCAAATTGATACGTAAGGACTGATAAAACTCAAAAATTTCTAATTTATAATGGTGCAAGAATTTCTATGATATTAACGGAAAGTTTATTATTTTCCATTGAAATTTAAATAGATCAAAAAGTCAATGTAATAACGTCAAAGGAATAAAAAGTCCGAATTCAAATGCAAAACCCCAGGTTATGGTTATTTCAACTTATTATTAAATAAATGAAGCATAAACCGTGGATTTCATATAATATATGATAAAAATTTAAGTCTAGATTACGATGGAATAATTGGAAATGATATATTGAAAAAAATAACGCAATGATAAATTTTAAGAATAAAACAATTTATCTAAATGAAGAAATGTTAACGTTAAAAAATTAAATCGAAGAAAAAATTCTTTATCGTTTAAAGCCTAGAAGCGAAACTCTCTTAATGGCTAATATTTTAAATCCGGAAATTAAAGACGGACTCACTGAAAATGTTAAAATTTTAGATGGCGTTTATCTGACTAGCTATATTACTAGTGTTGAAGAAGACAACTAAGTGATTGTCTAAATTTTAAATACTCTAGATAATGAAGTTTTAATAAAAACTCTGAATGCCTTGCTCGAACCAATGAGTTCATTTGTATTTAATTGTAGCACTAATTTGAGTGTCTGTGCGAAAATAATCATAAAAATGTTAATAATGCACCAATTATTAAATGAAATGCTACGCAAATCAGAATTGAGCGACTATATGATGAATTACATATAGATCATTTTAATAAGGAAGGAATTCTTATGGGATATTAGTAAAAAGTTCAATTCTATATTATATATAGAGGGAAATGAACACTTTAATTTAAAAACCCATTAAAAAGAAACTAATAATAGTCCTTCAATCCGCATTAAGACGTATAAATATCGAAAAATTCATTAAATAGATGTAAATTCTCAAATTAATAAAATGTTAAAAGAAAAAATATTTCGACCATCAAATTGTCGTTGGTCATTGCCACTTTGGATCGTTCCAAAGAAGAAGGATGCATTAGGGAAAAATAATTGGGGAGTTGTAATCATTACGGAAAATAAAAGAATGTCATATTAGAAGAAGCCTATCCATTATCAAACACAAATGAGATCTTAGGCCAACTAGCTCATTCAAAATATTTTACAACTCTTGATCTAGCAAGCGGTTTCCATCAATTAAGTTGATTCTAAAGATTTACCGAAAACTGCTTTACTCAAACGGCTTTTACGAGTATACGAGAATGCCCTTTTGCCGTCCCAAAGACTATTGAACATTGTTGTTAGTGGAATACGATATATATTATTCTGGTCATATGGATGATATAGTAATCTACGCAAATTCCATTCAGGATCACTGAAAATGAAAATTAATTAAAGACTCCTAAGTTCCCAATACGCAAGAACCCAAAAGACACAAATAATTCCTAGGATTAGTTGGATATTATAGACGTTTCAAAAATCACAAAGCCATTAATATCACTATTAAATAAAGATACACAATTTTCTTGGTGTGAAGAACCACAAAATTTGTTTGATATCTTTAGGAAAATTCTTGTTTCTCCAAAGATTTTACAGTATCTTAATTTTAATAAGGAATTTATATTAACAACCGACGTAACAATTATGCTATCGATGCTATATTTAGTCAAGGTAAAATAGGAAAAGATTAATCAACTACTTACTCTTATAGAACGCTTAATAAAACGGAAGGAAATTATAGCACGTCTGAAAAATAATTATTGGCAACAAAATGGGCAATTCAATATTTTAGGTCATATTTCTATGGAAGACGCTTCAAAATTCTATCCGATATTCATCCCCTTACTCGGCTTTTTAATATATTAGATCCTGGTAGTAAACGTATTCGTTGGAAACTACAAGTGGAAGAGTTTGACTTCAAAATTATACATAAGCCAAGAAGAATAAATTCCAATGTAGACTGCCTTTCATGAGAAATAGTGAACACGATAAATTCAGAAAGCCAATCAGACATTTATTCCGATTTTCAAAACTTTTTTTTACAAAATCACGGATTCATTATGCCTAACTATCTATATGTAGAAAATTCCGTTGCGATCGAAGTCTTTAGCAAGAGTAATAACATTGGTCCATCACTAACATAAGATACAGATTTATAACAAATATTGAAATCCGAATTTTAAATTCCTGAGACAAAACAAAGAATTCCCAACACCTCGAAATAAATTTATTGATCGATATATTCAATTAAAATGTTTTCTACATGAACCACAAAATAATATTTATCTTAAATATACCGTTGGTTACTCCACAAGAATTTGAATTATATCACGTTTTTCCGTTGCCAACACCACATAGTATCAAATATTTTACTTATGCTTTGTTACAACTTACTAAGAGATTTATCGGTATAACCACCAACATATATTCATATTTTTAATTGTATGAATTACGTGTAAAAAACTTTTCAAAAAGCATTTTATTTGTAAAGATATAAATGAATTTTCTATCATATCAAACTTGTCTCGTGAATCTCAACTAGTAACTGAAGAATAAAAAACCTAAGAAGAGAATGTTTTACAAAATGTATGTAAGGACAAATTGAGATTCGGCAGAAACTTTCAAATAATCATTTAATATACAAATACTCCAAACCAGATATTAAAGAATACAAATTCGCCAATGTAGGAATTGGTAAATCAGAGAGACCATAAATATTATGCAATTCTCATTAAAATTACTTTAATTAGTTACATAATAACGAATTATAATTACTATTTCGATCTCGCTGAAGATGATCATTGTAATGAAATGAAATTAAATAAAAGCAAACATTTGTTTACCCCTGTAAACATAGAATACATCCAGTTAGCTTCAGTGAAATTATATTATATACAAAAGAAAATTAAATCTATAACAGAAAGGCCAATTAATAAATAAACCTATTTATCGTATTATTTATTTGATCTATGTTCTTTGTGTATCATTTTAATATATTTTCTATATGAACAATATAGAATTATAAAACCCAGATATAATCGTTATGCAGGAAATGATAATGATAACTCAGGAGGCTCGTATTGTATCCAAATCTTTAATATATTGATTACACTAAAGTTTCTAGACAATCAAATATAAGAATAGATCCCATTATTGAATTAAAAGAAATTGACCAAGAAGCTAATATTTCTACTCCACTAAGAGTAACTCGTTCTGCAAGTGCAGAATCCAAATGAAAATATAATCTGAATAATTAATTTCTAACACTGTTTTTTCTTTCAAAATTGTTTTAATAATTATTATAATCGATTTATTGACGTTAAAAATTATAAAACTTTTTGTATTACTGCGTAACTTGTATTTCTAATTATGGCATTTTTATGTAAATCATCAATTATTCTAATTAACAAAATGTTTACTGGTTTAATTGTAAAATTTATATACTCATTTAATGTTCAAGATCTCCTTTTCATGTTTAAAATGTATTGTAATAGCAAGAGTTTCACAAATAAAATGACTGATTGCCTGAACCATTTTAATACGGTATTGATTAATGTTAAGGAGGGAGGTGTTCTAAGATAATAAAATATTCCATAACGACTTTCGAACACTCCTCTACCAACATATGTCACGTAATACACATGACATCTTCCGTAACGATCTTCAAATGATCTGTTACCAAATTATTTAATATAATTTAACAGAGGTCAAAATCTTCGATAAACAATTTTTCACAAAAAAAATTGTTTCAATTAAAACATTTGTATCGAACTAACTGACCTTTAAAGGTAATGTGCTAACCGTATTCGACGAAATTATCCAAATCAGACCAACATCATTTCGAGATAAGGTTATTTGTTTCACATTATAAAAGTCCTTGCAAAGCGGCTTACAGAATCTTATCATTATTGTCATTCGATCATTCATCAATCATCTCATTCATGTTAGCTGTGAGCCTCGATTTATATACTGTTTCTTAAAAGTAAGCTTGATTTAATAAATAAATAAATAAATGTATAATAATGTTTATATATATATATATATATATATATACATATATATATATATATATATATATATATATATATATATATATATATATATATATATATATATATGTTTGTATATATCAGACAATCAGTCTTTTATTTTCTACGAATCATTCGTCGTGGATTCTATGAAGACATAATACGGAAAAAATGTAACATCACCATATGCTGAGCGGATCTAAGCATTGAGAAAAGCCATGGAGGCTATGGATAACGGCTAACTACTGTTAAACAAAATAGCCCGTCGGTATGGAAAACCAGTAAAAATATTAGGAAAGGGTTAAGTAGAATAAACCCTCCTTTTTTAGTAATCATTTCCAAAAGCCAAAACGGTTGCGTCAATAAATTAAAATCATTTACATAGCGTTGATAGATGACAATTTATGAAAGCGTGGGATAGATGACCATTTTTTCAAAATGGTCATCTATCCCACTTTTACCCTATGCATGTTTCTATGAACATATCTCATCTTGCATATTTGTATAATTTGTTTGAATATTTTTTATTAATTAGCGGCAAAAACATCAAATGTTATTTACATATTACTTTTTTAACCCTTAAGGAACGAAGTGTATCATCTTTCGCACCATTATGGCAACAGGACAGAAAACTTGACCAACGAAATTTTTACAAGATTGATATTTTATTAATTAGACGTCATTCATTAAAGTAATGAAAATACGAAGAGATATATTCAGATATAAAAAAATCCTTCAATTGCTTTCAGCACTTCTTGTTAAACGAGTTAAAAGTAAATCGCAAATGGATAAGTAAAATTCAGATACTATGAAAATTTATCTAACTCAGTCGTTTATAAATTAGAATGTTGTGAAAAAGACTAAAAAATGATTGAATGTTTATTAGCAAATCGTTATGCTCCAATCTCTTAAGTACTAGCAGAATTCATACTATAAACGTTTCGTGCCCACTAGGACACCTATAAACATTTCACCGTAAGTAATATTTCTGATAAAGTATTTTTAAATGTTTATATTTTTTTTCTTTTATTCGACCTGTTTTCAATGGAAAATTTGAATTTTTAAAGATATTATCTTGTAGTAGTTTTCTGTAGAACACAAACATACCTTAGCAAAGAATTAATTTGTGCATAAAACTTATTTCACCCGAAGATTTTATTGATCGAATAAACTCTATTTTTCACCGACTTCTAAAAGGAGGAGGTTCTCATTTCGTCGGAATCTTTTTTTTATGTATGTTCTGCGATAATTCTTTACCGAATGAACATATTTCGATAATTCTTTGAAACAAGGACAACAGCTGTAGTCCCGTATAAAAATGACGATGATCTGATGATGAGGTCTGGAAACGAACGATCGAATTCCTTAATGAATGGGAGTAAATCAACTACGATTCAAAATATTTGCTACAAAAATTTGTTGTTTTGCAAAACAATTTCACCATTTTACCAGGTCAGGGTCTGATAATGAGTTCGGAAGATGAAAAATGGAACTCCTTTAAAATTGAAAGTGATGTAAAGCTATTTGCTACGGGTAGTTTTTACTGCGTAAAAAAAACGACGCTTTCGATTCTGACAGAGTCTGATGACGCGTTCCTTAGATGAACAATGCAACTTCTTATCGAAGGTAGTTAATTAAACGCAATTCAAAATATTAACTGCTGGTAGCTTTTACTCTGCAAAACAATTGCACCATCGACCAGGTTAGTGTGTGATGATAGTTCAATGTTCTGACGATGACTAATGTAACTCCTTAACGGATAGTAAAAAATCGACCGTGATTCAATACGTATGCTACTGGTTAGTTGTTACTTTAGTTATTACTTTGCAAAATCTGATATCAGATTGCCGATAAAGAGAATGAAACTCCTCAAATGGTCGTTATTAATTTGCAAAATCTGATATGAGACTTTGGATATGGACAACCGAACTCTTCAACGGCTAACAGCTAACCATTGGCGGCTACTACTATTACTTAATTTCTATGTGTTTTTGATAATCGACTTTAGATAAAGAGAAAATTGTCTATTTACTAGTTTTTGCCCGTGACTTTAAATAGTTATCCAATATTCTAAGCAGTAAAGTAATTTTGATGAATCACTAAAATTAAAAAAAAAATCTTTTAAAAAAAGGATTCCAAAAAAGGTATGTACTAAAAATAAAAAAGTAATTAACTCAAAATAGGTACCTACTTATTTGCAATAAATAACTAAGCTACTTGTTTTTGAAATCGGTACTGGCGATCAACATAAGGAAATGTAAATTTTTATGTTAAAAATACGTCCTTTGTCTCTTGTTAGATATTAAAGTTTAAAATTTATATCATAAATAAAATGAAATTATAAATATGTTTAATTTGGTCGACAGTGGTAGCACCGACTTCAAAAACAAATAATTTATTTATTGATTGCAGATAAGTAGGTAACTATTTCGAGTTAATTAGTGTTTACTTTTTAGTACCTACCTTTTTTGAAGTCGGTTTTTTAATTAGGATTTTATTTAGGATCAAGCCTAAATTAGAGAAGGAAGAGATCGAACTTTACAATATTCTTGATAACTTAATAAAACAACCCCTACTAGGTGCTAGTAGAATTTTTAATAAAATCGTGTTAATTATGGAAATCTTGAATACCGAAGAAATAAGGCGCCACTCCGGTGCTATTAGAATGAGTAAGTGGGCGTAAGGCGTTGGCATTTCATGCAAAAGTACGTCAGGCATTCAATACACCCACTCATCTTTGTAAGGTTGACCTTTTTAAGACAATTCATTCCTTTTAATTAATATTTATGAAGTATATTGAAATGATCTATGTGTTGTATTACGAATACGAAATACGAAGAAAAGACATTTAAGTGGAGCTTGCGGTTATTTAAATTTACTCGAATTCAGAATGTGTCGGATAACAAAGCTTATATTAAAGCTGCTGTTCTCATTACCGATATTATTAATTCAAGGGCAGTCTTCGAAAGAATTCACCACTTACACTATACGTGAAATCTAAATGACTGTGTCGTTTCGGAATGGTGGTAGAACTTATAATAGCCAAGGAATATTCGTATTTCGAAAATTAAAATACATCTTCTTAGGCAATAAAACAATATATTGGCGTTAACACAAATTCCATTATTTTAGACATAACTAACACTGAAGAAAGCTAGACCTAACTAGGCCTTCAAAAATAAATCGTGAGAAGGGGACATCAAAATGCCAGTCGTTATAGGGGGCAATGGAAATCCAATGATGACCAATTAAAAAGTCAAAGACATGATTTAATGTTATGAGTTAATTCTGTAATTTTTAGAAAAGCTTTCCATTATTTTTATAACAAAATGTATAATAAGTAGTCGTGTGAATTTATTATATATGGAATAAAATAGTGAAAAATAGGAGGCATAAACTCCTTACGTACCAATTGTGTTATGAAAGACCACGAACATTCTATATTTATTACTTTATTATATTACTTCATTTAATAAATACCTTACATGATATTTCATTAATTTCATAAGGTATATTTAATACAATATCATTGGTACTTGTAGGTAGTAATAGGAGGCATAAACTCCTTACGTACCAATTGCGTTATGAAAGACTACGAACATTCTATATTTATTACTTTATTATATTACTTCATTTAATAAATACCTTACATGATATTTTATTCATTTCATAAGGTATATTTAATACAATATCATTGGTTCTTGTAGGTAGTAATAGGAGGCATAAACTCCTTACGTACCAATTGTGTTATGAAAGACCACGAACATTCTATATTTATTACTTGATTATATTACTTCATTTAATAAATACCTTATATGATATTTTATTAATTTCATAAGGTATATTCAATACAATATCATTGGTTCTTGTAAGTTTTCCCGTAAATTTCTATAGATTCTTCAAATTCATACTACTAGTTTATAGAGATTTCTGAATCGGACCCACAAAACTTTGCCTCTCCAAATATGTATTAAATTTGCCTTTTCATGAGTCACTCATTGTCCATTCATTCTAAGCGATGGATTTATTTTAAAAACACTTTTTACAGACCCTCTTAACAAGCTGTTTTATTAATTTTTTTCTAATAACCTGATTTTGAATATCAAGAAATAGAAATATGTTGAAAATATATCAAAATTATAAAGTTTACTGATTATTTAAAATTAAAATAAATTTAAAATAAATTTGAATTTGTTAGTGAATAAGTAAATTTTTTTCTAAAAACACCAAGCAACTCTTGGTCATCTGGAACCACTCGTTTGAACAAAGATTTGACGAGCACTGAGCACACCTTAAGCTGTTTATCCTTTGATTCTCTCTCCCCCAATAGAAGATTACGCTTTTTATGTTCAGTTAATGGCGAGAATGAATAAATGATTTATGTAGCAAATGTATCGTTAACAAGATAAGTCAAGCATTGAGAAGGTTTAAATTTGAACGTTTCGTCATTTTTATTTAGGAATAATGCTTAATATTTTGTTATTAAAAAGTTTTCATTAAATTTTCCTGCATCGAAGCTATTACTATATAACACTAAAGGTACACAGCGGCGTTGCAATGGTATATATATATATATATATATATATATATATATATATATATATATATATATATATATTTGACAGTTTACAAACATAGTCCTGAAATTAATTATAATTAACAAAAAATATGATAATGTACCGCGATATAATGTCATTGAGCCCGTTTCCACTTACTGCCTTCTCCCGATCCCCCCCTCCATAAACGTGCATTTCTACTTGTATTTGCTCTTTAAAAAGGTTACTCTGATTTATCTATAAGATATATATGAATGCTGTCCTTTACATTCGTGTAGCCCTTATCATTTTATTAGTTGATCTGAAAGAGTTTTACGAGTTTTCGCCACGAAAGCACACAAACCGGCTGTTTTTTTCTATTATTACGTTAACATCATTAACCCTGTATCATACGTATATATTAAAGTAATGTGGAAGATACAAGATTATATATATATATATATATATATATATATATATATATATATATATAGATATATTTGACAGTTTACAAACATAGTCCTGAAATTAATTATAATTAACAAAAAATATGATAATGTACCGCGATATAATGTCATTGAGACCGTTTCCACTTACCGCCTTCTCCCGATCCCCCCCTCCATAAACGTGCATTTCTACTTGTATTTGCTCTTTAAAAAGGTTACTCTGATTTATCTATAAGATATATATGAATGCTGTCCTTTACATTCGTGTAGCCCTTATCATTTTATTAGTTGATCTGAAAGAGTTTTACGAGTTTCCGCCACGAAAGCAAACAAACCGGCTGTTATTTTCTATTATTACGTTAACATCATTAACCCTGTATCATACGTATATATTAAAGTAATGTGGAAGATACAAGATTATATATATATATATATATATATATATATATATATATATATATATATATATATATATATATACAGAGTTGAATAAATTAGTAGCAAATTTTCAAAACCCTTTCCTACTGATTATATTAGAAAGGTTTGACGCTGCATACTATTTTAGGTATATTAACCATTAACTAAACATAGAATCTATTTTATTTATTTATGTATATACTTTATTGCTCAGCATTCTCTTAAAGCCAACCGGAAATGCCAGCCCATCTCACTGTACGGCTGCGACCGAGAATTGAACTTTAGTCTTTGCTTTGCGCTGCGACCACCCATGACACGAGTGGGTTGCGAACCCAAGACACGAGTGGGCTTAGTGTAACTTTATAATTAATATGCCGGTTGGGATATTGTAATTATAATTTAGTAAAATTTATTTTACTATATTAATAATCATAAAGTTACACGGAACCCGCTTTTACAGTTGTAATTCAAATATATCTTTAATCTGATTTCTGCCATACCTCACTTTCAATATTGAACAGACCTAACTAAAAATTATTGAACGTCTTAAATTTTCCGTTTCTCACGTATAATTTACATAATATTGTAATCTTTGAGACTTTAATTGAACATGTGTAAAGTGGCAGTTACGCTAAAAAACAGTGGAATTAAGCTTGAAAGTAGACCTGTATATTAGTAATTTCAAGCAATTTAGCACACGTGACTGGTATTGGAACTTTGGCACCGCTCTTGTAGATCGGGTAAGACGGTAGCTTAAAATAAATCCTTGTATCTAAACTTTGTAATAAACGTGAAAGATGAATTTAAAAAATCGGTGCATGCTTTGATTAAATGTAATTAAGGGCAACCTGGATAATATATTTTACGCTACATTTATTTTGGTCAATAACTTAAACTTCAAACTTACCAGAACTAATTAAATACGTTATCCTTGTTATAAAAATCGATCGTTAATTGAAAGAAATTATGTGATAATATACGTTAAACGGATTTCCATGTGCGAAACCACATCGTAAGATATGTACCAGGGAAGATACGTGAAATCTCAATAAGTTATGCATAGAAATAAAACATAAGGCAGATAAGTAAAGAAGTATTAAATTGGTAAATTGAGTTACACATTAAAGTGATAGCAAACGAGAATAAATTTTCATCAATATCTAAAGAACTATGTCTTATATAATGTAACATTTAAAATTCAATTCAAAAAGTGATGAAAAATGGTGTGGAAATTTACCTTAAGTTTATTAGAAAACAGCAATCATAATAATATTTATAGTTTCGGAGAAACACACGATATTTTCACTTTTTATCCTTGAAATACTTTGTAACATTAAACGATTATGTATGCCTAAGCATAGATGGACGTCTTTCACAGGTATAGAAATATCATGAATGTCTCAAAAAGTATGAAATTTAAATTCATCACCGTGTCTCTGTAGTAATTTTTTTAGAATCCTGATGGGTTGTTTGTTCAATTAATCCTAACAAAATGGAAAAACAAATATTTCGAGCAGGTTATATATTATTTTTATTGGTTAATTATTGAGATTGTTGCTATTTAGTATGCTTTATAATTTTACTAAAACATTTTTGAGAAGAATAGCTATAAAAGACGGATGAAAATTAAGTTGTCATAAGGGTTCAATTTTTATCCTTTTGGAATACGCAAATCCATAAAGCGAGCAAAAAAAGCAGAAACACAAGAAAAATTAAACCGACTAATAAAATAAATATCAGCTTACCTTGAACGATGAATTAGATAACAATATTATTAAAACCTAAATTTATAACTTTTATCTCCTATAAATAAATGCCAAAATCATATTTTCATGTATTATCATTGCCCCACACTATGTAAACCAAACTAGTAAGCGTAATTTAATAACAGAAAAAAAAAAGCCAAATAGACAAGTAAATTTCCGGGTCTTCACCACAAGATGGCTGCCATAAGTTTTGTTGCTATGGATATACGAGTATTAAGTTTGAGGATACGTGTCGTTGACATTGTTCTTATAATTTTTGTGTTGCTCTAGAATTGTCTCAGTTTAGGTTAACCAAATCTCATCATTATTAGTTTTTAAATGTGAAGTCGTAATTTTACAAATACTTAACAGTACAGCAAAAATACTAAACATTTCCAAAAAATAAAGTTAGTCTTATATATAGTGCATTTTATACATTACAGTTTTATTGTTATTAAACTTATAAATAAATATGGACACGAGACATACTTTCCGCATTTCTTTTTTTTCGAAAGGTTTTACCCCGATTTGAATATACGAACCCAAGTCTCGTGTTTTATTAGGTTTTGGTAATGTTTTGAATATTACTAGAGACTTTTAGTTATTTGAAATGGAGGATGACGTGTTCTTTTATATCGATCTCGACAGTTCCAAAGATTTTTCCTTTGCTGTAATAGAGTGATGAAAAATATAGTGGTTAAGCTAAGTTTAGGTTATCTATAAAAACAACATTAAGAATGCTTTTTATTTCTATATCTTGATCAAATACAACGAAATAAAATAAGTTTCATTAGATTGTAAGTACGATTAATACGATACAGAATTCTATAGCGGCGTATGCATTCTATTTTTAGAATAGGTTTTTATTTCGTGAATGCAAAAGGACAGTTTTTTCCTCATTTACTGTTAAATTTTATAACTTTATATATTATTTTTACATTAGTAAGTAATGGATAATTTCAAATTATTCCACTAAGACAATTATTTCTGCCACGGTAAAAATATCCAATTTATTTATTTCTCTTAACATTTCTCGTAGGCTTTCTTATCGGGATTCCAAAAAAGACTTTTTCTTTCCTAATTTACTGTTAAAGTTTATAATTTTATTATTTTTACTTTAGCAACTTATAGATATTATTCCACTAGAGCAAATATTTCTGGCATTGCGGAAATATCCAATTTATTTATTAGTCTTAACATTTCTCGTAGGCTTTCTTGTCGGGACTCCAAAAAAGACCGTTTTCTGTCCTAATTTACTTTAAAGTTTATCATTTTATATTTTATTATTTTTACTTTAGCAACTTATAGATATTATTGCACTAGAACAAATATTTCTGGCATTGCGGAAATATCCAATTTATTAACATTACTCTAAATAATTGTAGATAAATAGTGGCCTCAATAATCGGGAAATTCTCTCATAACACACCCCAAAATATAGGGAGTGGAAAATATTATCTTAGAGCAGATAGGAAGTCAGTACTAAAAAAATCTTAATACAAAAAAATCTAAATACCAGTCTATTATAAACCTTTTAAATTGTTCTACTACGGACATGCAAGAATTGATAAGTTGACAGAATGTGATTAATTTTAACATGTGTATACTACCATGCACCAGCCTGATTGTGCATGGGGAATATGTTCTATTCTCAGTCATGTGTAAAAATCTTACTGAAGAATAGGAATTCGATCGACATAAAAATTTTAGTTAATACAATTGGAAGTCTACAAACACTTATATAATTTTTGGATAAACTCATAAACATTAGATTGCTTCTGTGGACTGTATAAATTTTGAAATTCTAATAATCAAACTGATAGATTGTTATATAAAATGTTAAATTTTGCTTCTTTGATTACTTACTACAAAAATTAAAAAAATGGACAAGTATAATTCATACTTTTATGATTAGTCTTCCGTTCCATAAAACTAACTACTAAACCGAAAATTCAGTGAAAAAATGGGTTATACCATTTTTTTTCGACTATAAGAAAACTATTACAATCATTCTAAACCTAATATTTTTTCAGAAATTCACAAGGAAAATCATATTGTTAATAGGTATACTTTATAGGTTTATATACGACAAGTGTTCACGGGATTCGCATAGTGTGAGTTTTATTCGTCTTTTTCCACTGTTTCGAATGTTCCATACTGTAAGAGAAAAAAGTTCGTAAAGTTTCCAAAAATATTTTTTCGTTTTTTATGTAAAATAGTTATAAATACTTAAAATTGTACATAAAAATATACGTCTCCGCCAGTCTTCAAAAATTCTGAAGTAAAAATTATGAAAAAAGAGTCATGCTAAATTTTTATCTAATATTTATAGAGAAATTATCAAGCGAACCACTTTTGCGCCTGTGAAACAGACGCTAGGCATTACACTTATATCCTTGAAAATAATATTAATATTTTTAAATAGTTAAACAGAAATAGTACATAACCTCAAATGTTCATACACATTATATTCTCATGATCCTACTCGTATTTAACCTCTTTTTATTAGAAATACCTTTCTAAGGACGCACTTTTTGTAGGACTTTTTGATAACAACGGTATTCATTATTTTTCACTGAACTAAAATAGTATTTTATGATCGTATCGCGCAATAAGTACCCTTATTGCGCGATACGATATATATAATAACACGAGTTCTGTTTCTGATAGAGTGTTATTATTGCTATTCAAGTGCAGTGTCATGCAATACTTTATCTACGACCAATAAAATAAAATTAAGTTTGAAGATAAATAAATTTATTAACCATGAAAAAAATCTCGCTAGAGGTAACAAACTTGACATTATTTAGAATTTTATTTTATATAATTTTTTTTAAATATTTATTAAAAAATTTAATCAATGAACTATAATAATTTTTTTAATGCTTGATGAGTAGGCTGTACTAATTTTTGACTACAAGTAATGACTGAAAAATTGATATTTGCCTAACATTGTCGAACGTAATTGTATTAAAGTTTAAAATAATTGCTTTACGTTACAATGTAATTATGATAATCATTATGCGACTGACAGCAGTTTCAAAATTGAAACTTTACAATACGGGAGTGGAAAAAATAAATTAGACAACTACACGCCTCAGTGTCATAGATCTGGCTTTTCGAGAGTTGAATATTTCTGGAAGCATACACTCATAGTAAAAACGCGTCAACTTGAGTAATATTTCAGTTTCCCAAAAATGATCGTTTCTGTGAAGTCTTACTACTTTCATTGCGTAATCCAAATTAGTTTATATGGCAAATAAGCAGATATTCCTATTCGTAACGTAAAGTTGACCCTGGGGTTGGTAAAACCAATCGTGCTTTTAATTCATAGCAAGTTCGCCCGAATGGTTCGTTTTGAAACATTTAATTTTTTTCTTGCAATTGCTTCTTCTGGGTTGGTATCGAATTAGGAGGATGGACATTTAATCTCAACTAATCCTTCTTCACAAATGTCGTCAGAGAAGCTCCCAGAAAGCAGTACTCATCATCGATAAATAGCCCACATTTTTCAATTTCAATATTTTTTCCCACATCGAGCTGTTCTAAAATCTTGGTTTCGTTTTCTGTTCCATGTTTGACGGAAGGTACATGACTTAGATTATAGATATACTAAATAGCTTACACCAGTGGGGCAGTATTTTGGTTTTGGACGTCTCACAAATTAAAAGGTTAGATTAAAGTTATCTTTCTGCAAATTATATATTTTTGTTTGTGTAGAAACATTATGTTTATTCTAAACTTACCTGTCGAGTATTTCTAAACTTACGTAACCTAGGAAGGCGATCTCCTGTTAAAGTTTGCGTTCACTAAGGGAGATCGTAACATCTTTTTGCAATTGCTGGTTTTTACCGTTGTAGTTTCGCAAAAAATGGTTGGTATACTCTTTTTTTTGCACAGGTACGTCCGGGTATGACCTGCTTTCGAGAATGCTCTTGTGCATGCTTGAGTTACCATCAGCTATTAATACATTGTGTATTAATAGCTGATGGTAAATCTTTTAATTTATAATTGGCCCCATAGTTAAATGCCAAACAAAATGTGGTTTCCTCATAATTTAATCGTATACGTCTCTTCGTCTGTCTGTTCTTACAGTATCATACCTATTTTAATTGAAAACTGATTGTGATGAAATTTCATGGGCATATATTCTTAAATTACATACACATTGAAATATATCCCTTAATTTTTTTATGTATCCATATATTGGACTTAGGGACGAATAGTCTTTTTCCTGACGAACCTCATCGCATTCGTATTTTATTTTTTTATTTTATATTCTATACAAATAATGTTTCACAAAATGTTAAGTCAGTGAATACAATTAAATCACATTTGGCGTTTTCCGACTGAAACAAAACACAAAATGTGTCCAAGTCGCTTTTTTAAATGCGCAAAATTAATATCTAAACGCCTACATATCTTGCGATCGAAAACAAGGGGCCGGTCCGTTAAATACTAGAAGATATCAGGCTGACGGATCAGCAAACAACTCGAATGGAAAGTGGACCTCTTGACTTAACCTGCCATGTTATTTACTGACATTTAACATTGCGTCGATTTCTCTCGTATTTTGTAACATTTAATATCGAGGAGTTCACTTGAAAGTAACGTGCTAGCCTTTTATGGAAAGTAGAAAATTAGTGTATACTACTTATTTATAATAAAAGGTTTTCACTCAAAGTAAATATCAACAAATAAAAAAATATAAAAATGATCAACTTAAAGGAATATGGAAATACGAATGATACCAACTTAAATTCAGAAAAAAATGTTGCAATTTAACAGCAATATTTTGGTTAATATTCAACTTATTGTTATTTTCCTACTTTTCTGATATGAAATTCATGGATAAAAACAGGCTGTAAACGTACTTTTTATGCTGAACTAATTTTATACCTAAAGCCAGAGCACTTCATAATAAGTCACGTAATGTTATTTAGCATTATGTTATGACTTTGTCATCGTAGAAATCATTAAATACAAAGAAAAGCATAGGAACTGGTGTATAATGAAGTCTTTACTAATATGAAAGAGGCTATTATTATGTTTTAGTAACAGAATTGTACATTTTGCTACATAGTTTTAATGATGAAGCATCAAATTTCAGACCGCGACTACAAAGTAAGCCAAATCGTTTATCATAGCCTCCGTAGCTACTTAATGTAGTTTGCATGTGAATTTTAATACGTAGTATTTCAATAAGTTCGTACATGTATTTATGTCAAATTTAATACTTTATATCACATGTGAACTATTATGCTTCGTAACATTCAATTGCCGCAATAAACATATGAATTAATCTATTGTTAATTCTTGATATGCACGTTTGTAGAATCTTTACAAAAGTACGTAGTCTGTTGTTGTAGTAGTATGTTGTGTTTTACTAAGGCATGGTAAATTATTGTTGAGCGCTGCGCTTATTTAATAAAGTCTACTTATTTACAGAAAAATAAAATAAGTTAGTAACACGTTTAGTTAAGGTTTTAGAATAATAATGTAAGTAAAAATTATCATATAAGGTATCCGTTTTTTTAATCACGTAAAAACATAATTTAGCTGACAACACTTTGAAAATTTATTGCAACATATTGAAAAGTCAATATATGAACATATTCACAAAACTAAATCCAAGATTCATTACTGGAATGATATACAAGCTTCACGACGAAATGATAGTTCGGTACACACCTAAATATAGCTGCATGTAACTTAAAACATTTTAATAAAACATCAAAATGCTTGGGCAAATTCAGCTGCACAAATGCTGTAATAATTACTACATCCTCCAATAGCCACATTGTATTTTCCATTATTTGTAATTAAGTCAGGCTATATTTCCAATACTGTTCACCAAAGTATTTTCCCCTCACCTTTGTTACAGGTTGCTATTTAATGACTGTTAATCTATGCAAATAACAAAATGATGCCTATCGGTTATGTAATAGACGTTGTATAAAGACATGATGGTATAAAAATCAATACTTATTACCTGCACCGAATCGTTTTAAACCCATATTTAACCGTGATATACGCAAAGCTAGAAAATGTTCCAGAAAAGATAAGCAATAACCTTTATTCGCAAATCTAATACAGGAATAAAAAATTGTCTATTGCGTGGTTTATAGACAAATAAGTAATCGAAAAATATAATTTGTCGTCCGGTTTCTCCCGTCATTCTAAGAAATATCCATCAATTATTAATCCGAATTCTCAAAGGATTAAGAAATTTCATGATCAAATAAATCAGCAAAGAATTAAAATAAAATAGCTTTATCAAAAAGTAGTCAAAATACGGAACTATTAAAATGAAGTTACTTTATCCTTTGATTCTGATTTCTTGCATCAATTATATTGTGCTCAAAAGTATTGTTCCCCATTTGCAATATCACCAAAAAGCTAATAATAATAATGCAATTTAAAATATTGGTTGATCGACAATAATAGAAATTAAAAAAGTGACCGCCTCTGTAACCAATAATTGGAAAAATAACTTTGTTTCACAGACTATTTGTTCTTTATTACATTATTTATTTAAAACAAGAGTACAATGAACATTTTCGAAGGGTTACCAGTTTCATTTAAAATAAATGGTCCTTTTATAAAGCCCGTCTGAATAATAAACTATTCGTAATATGTAATACAAGTCCTTTATCTTATAAAGTATTAGTGTTCATGGATGAAATATAAACGTGTTACAGAAATGTTTTCTGATAAGACTGTATGCTTTTCTAGAAGTATAATAAAAAAAAACAAACGTATATCCGCGGAGACTTTTGTCTTTAGAATATAATCAAACCTATTTTGAAATAATAGTCTTTTAAAAATTCCTCTTTTTTGTTCACTTTGAGTAATATATTTGCATTGCTCTCGATTAATGTACCTGTGATGTACTTGTTTATCTTTTTGTTCAAGGTTTATTTTTTTACCGTTTTTTTAATATTTTATTTGTCTCTTCATATTTGTGTATATAAATATAATTTTCGTACTCTACGCATGACTGAATGTGCTTTATCCACAAATATTAATGTTAATAAGACATACTTCGGAGGATGTGATAATTTATGTGTAGCATATCCAGTGATTACCTGATACATCATTTAACTATTGAATAGAGATTAATTTTATTTACCATCAATTAGAAATGTCAAACAATTCATATTTTACTACTTGCCAATAACTTTTATTTTCAATTAATCGTGGTATGTAAACATAATAATTATGGAAATAATACCTAAACCACGGATAATTGTGTTTAAATATATCTGTATTTGTTCAGATAGCATATTTTTCATTTAACCATACCTATTTTTTATTAGTCACTATAAAACTTGTTATCTAAACGGGTTTTTAATGGAATTACACATTTTCAGTTCCAAAATGCTCGTTCTTTGATTAAAATATGTTGCTAATAAACATTCAAACATGTCGAACAAATTTATTTAGCAATCATTACCGCTATTTTCAAGGCACGGGTAATAATTGTGATTAGTGGTAAAATTAAATAATCGAGTATATAACACAGAATTAACGTACAAGGATTTCAAAAATTCATTTTAAAGTTTTATAGAAGATAATACTGAATATATTTCTGAAAACTTTAAAAAACATTTGCTCCCCTATTTCCTATTTCTCCAAAAGTGCTGAAATGAAAATAATAAAAAAGCGTCACTAAGAGTTTTCCTAAAGTATATCAGAAAACTATAATATTTATTATAAACTGCATAGTTTTTTTTTAATATTTGCTATAGTTGCCTGTGAAACTAAACTAGGCATTATGTTTTATGTAGTGAAAAGTAATAATTCCATTTTGAAAGAGTATAATAAAAATTCTATATACCCACTGAGTTCTACTCCTATTTATCGTGTTTGATTTTTTTAATATTCAATTGTATAGTTTCAAAATTTTAATTTATCCAATACTCCACTTTCATTCATGCTAAAATTATTTAACATTCGTAATCAGTTGTCAATATTTTAAGAAAATCGATTTATTTAGCGTACAGATTGATAATAGAAGACAAAAAAACTTTTTACTCAATTTTTATTTGCCTATCTGTATGTTAATTTGAACGGTTTTACGCACAATCTACTGGACGGATATTGATGAAATAATTTTATTGAATTGGTATGGTAATACTATAAAATCGGAAGCTACATATAAAGGGAGAAAAGAAAAAAATGCTAATAATATGCAAACGAATTCGTAAACATACTAATTAAGATTTGCAAATTAGTAAATATTCTTATGGTAAAATATAGTAAATTCTTTTAGAAATAACCAATTTCACATTAATAGCAGTTCAATTGCATGAAAACATTTTGCCTGTGAATAGCAAGGGAACTGACAGAACACTACTAAGTTGGCATTCATATTCTCGCTTCCACTTCAACGGATTTAGTAATCGAATTACAAAGAAGATGAAACGACTTCGTTTCCTTGAACTCACTGTCACCGCCTGTCCCGACGAATTTATCGAAGTTGATATATTTGCATTGTCAGTAGTGTCAAGTTTGTATTATTTGTTCTGTCACTTTTCATTACGTCAGCCTACGAATTTATATTATATTTTCGGGGTGACCGAATGTGACACTTTAGATGCATTGTTGGCTATTGATTGTGAGTCCAGATGACATGAAGGTACTGACATCATCTACGGCAAAAAGCACAAAGTAGTTGAAAAATCTTAATGAAGTCAGTCAGTTACTTTTCTAATCAAATCAATTAATAGTATTCTTGTAGGATTTTCATTAGAGGATTTTTGTGCTTTATTACGATAGTCAGAATTTGCTTTTTAGTTTGTCATGTACGTTTTTTATTGCATTATTTGAAGTTCATTAACCTCCACTTTTGCATAAAACTTTTCTGAAAAAATTTGTTTCTGTTTAATAAGGAACTAAGTTTGAAAATAAGTATGCAAATAAATTTCTTACTGTGTTTCTGAATTTTAAAATGTGGAAATCTCGTATATGTAACACTGAATTAATTTTCCTTGCGTATTAAATATGCTTTTTTATATCAAAACAGTAAATATTTTTTAAAGTCTTCGTTCAAAATTATTGAAATGGTCCAGATTTTAAAAAAAATATCAAGCTTTGATTGTCTATTTATTTAGTCTTGATATACCGGTACATTAACTGTAATTAAGAAAATCGGTAATGGTAACCCGATGTAATAAATCTGTAATGATTACATAAATTATTAATGCGTATAAAATTTTTGATAATGGCGAGAAGTTGTCAACAATATTTTCTATAAATTATGCTTACTTTCATAATTACAGATGAAAATTTACTTCAAATATGATTTCGTATTTTATTTAGTTTGATTTCTAAAACCGTAATTAAAACATAAAAAAAACATAAATATATGTTTCAATGTCACTAGTCCAAACAGAAAATGTGGAGCTCTCAAAACGCTTTACTCTCCTATACTATTTATTTTACGGACAATGATGAAAACATTTAGTTATTAACAATGATGAAACGTTTTAAAATTAATAAGAGAGTTGAATTAAAAAAAAACTATCGTACTAATTTTAGTTGATAGGTATATATTTTATAACAATTTATGTAACATTTTCGTTGCGTAGTTTTGTTTCCTTGTCAGAGTTGACGTTCTTAGCAATAGATTGTTTTCAATATAATGAGTTTATCATATGAGTTTTTCAAATATAATGAGTTTAAAAATGTGTAATATTAATAATACACAAAACAAAAGATAGGGTACATCCAGGATAGGATACAAATATGTTATATGGAAATATATAACATTTATCTTTAATAAGAAACAGTACGGTTTTTGGACTGTAAATTTTTGTAAACAACTTGTCCACAAAAATAGGGATAATAGGATTCAAATGTGCAATGTATTAACTTATTTATTTAATGAAGACACAGAATGGTCCTTTAATGCTTGTTTTGAGTTCAACCTATCCAAATTAGTTTGTGTCACTTTATTTAAATATTAAGCTATCTGCCATAATTAAGGAAAATATATATTAACCTAATATATTAGGATACTTGAAAAACATTCGAAGTTACGTAAATGATAAACAAAATTTTAAATACCAATATCTTTATATATTAAAGAGATAATTAAATTAATAAATTGAAAACGGTCTTAGAAAATTTGAAAAAGCAAAGAAAATAATTTCGGAATTAAAATTGGCGTTATTCAATTTAATAAAAAAATATATATTATTTCGTGCCTTGAAATATCTAGGTACGAAAAACTGTTTCAAGTCTTTTAACGATTTTTACTAAAGTCCATGAGATAGAGATGTTCTATACATATGTAACCTACTGTAGAACATTATTTTCACTTTATATATCTCTATGTTTGCGCAGTCACGTCTCTATTCTCGGTCGTTAGAAGACTAAATGTGTCGAACGATACTTTCGAATAAGTTTGTTCTGTAAAATCATGATCGGATGTTCAACATTCAGGAACTGAGTAACGAGCCTTTTTTATGGATTTTTTTAACCCACATATTTTTTAACCCAGTTAAGGAAAGGAACAAAAAATAATACGAGATTTATAATTTATTTTAAATTGGACTACAATTAATTGTTTTATTTCTTTGTGTCAATTTTAATTCTACAACAAAGGTCAACTTGAGTAAAATAGAGCTGACGTATACAAAAGAACTCATATTCAAATACGGTAGTTTCTTTTTCCTAAGTGATGAAATAATAACTTCCATATTTGTGTTTTATTATGACTATATATATATATATATATATATATATATATATATATATATATATATATATATATACATGTGCCATGTTCAATTATATTTTAATTTAAATCTATAAAATTAATTATAAAGAATTGGCCAAGAAACTACATCTTTAAAGTGCGAAAATTTCGATGTGCGAAAATAATCGAATTCTAGCTGATGGTTGGTTACTAGCAGTATATTTTACAAATCTTCAGCAAACTAAAGACCATAGGATATGATGGAGTGACATATTTATAGTAAATACCTTACAGTTTAGTGGATTCAAGTATCGTATTTTCGCATTATAATGAGGTGGGTCAAAATATTTTTCCATTTCGCAACTTATAAAGATAGAAAGAAACTATGCTCAATATTAAATAAAAAATAATCTTTTATTTCATAGCCATAGCATACTTGAAACCCTTGAAAAAATATGAAGCTCATAGGCATCTTTTTCCTTTACTCGCAGAACAAATGATTCTTGAGTTGAGTTTCTTACACTTATCTTTATTTCATATCATTCGTTTCTAAATAGAGCATATTGAAATAAATTTCATTTAACCTTTTTATAAAAAGCATATTTAAAAAGTTACAAGCTTTTTAATAATTAAATTGAACATATTTTTCATTTGTATCTTGAGGTATAAAGTACAACATAATAAAACGTTACTATTCCTGAACGCTTCAAGATCGATGTTTGATTTTGCTCAGTCACGTCTCTGAGTAATAAATAATAGGCTTTGAGTATCCAAGAAAGGGGAAGAAGATCAAAAAAGGTAGTAAATTATTCATATTTCAACCTTAATTAAATACGAATTTTCTTTTATCTTTATAAATAGCAAAAACTCTTTGTCACGATGCGAAACATTTTACCTGTGCAACTTTGAATAATTGAAAACATTGAATTTGTTCGGTGTATTTAAACTAAGGCAGCAAACAGACGTAGCTACCGTGGTGTGAACTGCGTGAGTATTCCAAATACGTAGAATCACGTCAGAATATAATAAAATAGTTTGTGGAATGAAGTGTAAATTCAGTGTAATTATAATTCATATTTGGTATTGATTTATTAAGACAAAAGTGTACGATTTTCCAAAGATCAATTCGAAAGCCAATTTTCGTTATTTTGAAGTTTGTCTTCGAATATGTAAAAATCGTTGTGAGTGAGAAATTGACACGTGGTCGATCATTTTGGAGGAAGTAGTTAGAAGGAGCAGTGTTCTTAGAAACATGTTTACACGAATTTAAAAATGAAAGTGTAATTCTATGAGAAAAAATGTACGATATTGCGGAAAATTTGTTCATGGAAAACTGCTCAAGTATACGCTGATACTTTTAATATCTATGCTATTTATCGTTATATGCAATTTTCTATCCATTGTACTAAGGTTCTCAAAAAGTTTTTTATTTACAGACTCACTTATGTTTATTTACTCTTAGTGAATAGACGGTTTTGCAGACAGCATGCTGGCTACAGAAAATGTGTAATTAAAAATAATTAACACAGAAAAATCACTACCTGTTATCTTATACGTATAATGTAAAATATGATAGAATGAATGATAATTGATAATTGATTATATAATATTATATAATTTTAACAATTAACTGTGATGAAGTATCTTTGTTCTAAAATGAATTAGCTATTAATAAAAAAATAATACATATCTGCTTTGTTCCGCCAGAAATAAGGGCAAGTAGAAAGGTATATTTAACGAAAATGCCATAAGTAAAAATTCATAATTTTTTCCTTAAATATTTCAATCCTGTCAGTATCTAAATAATAATTATTTGGTTTCATTGTTAAAAATAGTTGACTATTTGTTAAGGTGATAATGGGTTATAAAGAAATAACTAACTGAAAAAAAATTGTAAAATATATATTAAAGTTTTTTAACTACTAACAACGAGTAATTTTTTTCAGCAATTATTTAAACTTGCATTAGCATTGTATAATGAATAAAATTTTAATAAATAATTTTATTATTACTGATCTATAAATTTTTTATTTTGATATAACTAACTCTGGCCTGCGGATTTGTATAACTCTGGCCTGTGGATTGCTATATATATATATATATATATATATATATATATATTTATAGGTCATAAATCAAAAAACCATTACCTTAAAGTCTCACTTCTAACTACATCTTTAATTATCACGATAAACAAACAACCGGAAAACAGATAAATACTATCGCTAAAATTGTTTTTCCCTTGCATTTTGACTTCTGAAATGCGCGCATCGGCGTTGTTTACTTCAATCCTCAACCGCACGCTTATCAGTGACTCATTTTACAACAATATTTTCCAGTATTTGTTTGTTTATTTGTGACATGGAAATTCAAGATTCGAGGTATTTGTTGTAATAATAAATGTATTTTAATTTCTTATATCATCATCATCATCATATATATTAATATATTAATACGCTAAGGTTAAGATGTTACTCTCCCTTTTTAGAAAAAACCTCACAACTAATCCACATAAATTATATATCATTTTATAGATAATTGCTTGCTCTACCGGCATCCACAACTAAAAAAATTATTATTGCTATTGTTTTTGCAAATTAATTAATTATTAAAATTTTACACACAAAACAGCAATGCTGCCATTTAACGGCTCAACGTCAATATGATTGACGGTCGGTAAAATTTTTGTTTAATTTCAAATCCACTCACGTATAAATAAAGTGGCGCTTTAGCTCAATGCTTTTGATACTTGCGCCTCTATATGTCAATTTTAGTGAAATATTTGTTTGATCTGTCATCTGAGCTTCATAATGGAATAAAAACGTAATAAGTAGTGTGCAAAATTAGAAATGAATTGAATACCTGCAATCAATTTTGATTTATTAAATTGAGTTGAATAATTTATAATGCGAAGACTTCGCACGGGTCACGCTAGTATTGTAGTATTTGTGATATTTTAGTGCTATGAGGGTTAATTATAATTTGAGATAAAAATGCATAGTTTTGATTTCTCTTCGTCCTACAATATTTAACACTTATTCGTACTTGTTGAGATATGTTTTTGCATGTTATTATAAGTGTAGTCTATAATGTAAAATACATAAACAATCAATAGCCTGACATAGTATATAGGTGCTATGGCTCTTTATGTTAACTGGTAGCATACAATTTTCTTAGAGCATCTACGAAATATTTACAATGTTAATTAAACTGTACCTTTTTCTTTTAAAATAATTCACTGCAGTGCTTCTTTAATAGGAGATATTTTTTGAGTGATGAAAATCACTAAAAGGGCAAACTAAAGAAAAACATGACCGTATTTTATTAATGTGCCAAAAAATACTATAAATTTGTCAATTGCAATAAATAAAAATTTTTTAAAAAGTATGGTATATATCACTGGTTTAATGCTACTGAGTGTATTAAATTACCAACAACTGATGAGTAATATAAATTTGAATGTGATTTAGCACAATCTAGTCTTCCTCCTGTCGCAGTCGTCCGAAGAAGGATTTTAGTGATCTTAGAAAAAGATAGAAACATAGGCGGTTAACGGAATAATCTCAGGTTTACGAGTCAGCAGTTAGTGCATTACTCAATAGTTTGGATGTGTCAACATGTACAAATAATTGTGCGGATGAAGTTTTATCTCTTTTTGTGGAGGCTTAGCTTAAACGCAGTGATAGTAAACTTATGCCCTTTCCGTAAACTTTAACTGATTTAAGAACTCCCCTTCGTAACAATATTAAGTAGTTAACTTTGTTAAAATGTCTATGCTAGACCTACCACCACTAAATTATTACTTTTCTCTCAGCACTTTCCAGGCGGTAGATTGATCTAATATAAAGCATTTGACAAGGTTAACCACTTGATGTTGATACGAAAACTAGCATTCAACAGTATAAAGAGCATTCTGCTTAGATGGTTAGTTTATACTTTACTAATTTGCAGCAAACAATCAAAACTAATCCGTTTTTACCAATAAAGATACTAATTATGAATAAAGGTACGGTCGACTCCTGATGTAACGCAAGGTTTTTTTTTATTTATTTTAGTTATTAACGCTATCAGATCCGAACCTTTAAACTTGTAACTTGTAGCATTCTATTTTTCGATAAAGCACAAAGAAAAACCTGCACTCTTGGTATAACGGCGGCAACACTTACGATTTAAGCAGGTATCACAGCGTCAAGACCGAGAAGTTTGATTCGATAGCAGAGTCTCTTCTGGAGGCACAAGATATCAATTAAAAAGAAGAAATCTTCAATTTCTGTTAGACATGAGGATCTGCTATTTCTATTTTAAAAACAGCAGATTCTTAATTTTCTCTGCTTGAGAGCTAAAATGCTAATTCAAAAACAATATATCTTCAGGTTTTACGGTTCAGGCAGGCGGTACTATAGCAGCGTTAGGACTGAGGAGATGAATTTAGAGTTAATTGGCAGAGTATGTGCTTAAGACCCATAATACCATTTTTAAAACATCACACCCCCAAATCTCACAATTTAAGTAGATAGTACTCCTGCAGCCTCAATATTGAGAAGTTGGAACCCGGATTTCAATGACGGAGTCCCTGCTTGAGCCCCAAATTACAAAATTAAAAAGATTCAGTACACCTGCAGCCTCATGATTTATGGATGAAAGGTTGAAATTATATTTTATGTAACTGCATATATTTATCAACTTATTTACCCTATTACTTTCACTATAGTCAAAAAAGTCAAAGAGTCCGAACTCAATGAGTTTGTCTCAATGAGGCTAATCACGGAAGAGTTCCTATCACTAACTTTCGGCTTCAACATTGCACCTTGATTTTGCTAAAAAACAAATTTATTTGACTTTTAGTGTCTTATGAGATTATTATTAGACCTCAATTATCGAAACGGGATCAGGGCACCGGTTCTGCTTTATAGTGAGGAAATCTATAATAAATCTTCTACTATCTAACCATGGATTAAATTTTAAATATTCATGTGATAATGCTGGGAGTACACCCTTTCAAATAAAAGAAGTATTATGCAAATTGGTGAAGAGATGCTGGTGACATCAGGTAAAACGCGTAAAAAAATAGGTTCGAATCGAGAGTTTCCTCCTTTTCAGATATTTTCAAATAAAAAAACAAGTAAGCACAAGTATGGAAGTAATCTATTTTGGCACTTAATTGGCTAGGAAGGTGTATATTATGTACATACATTTTATTACTAGATCACCCCCAACGATAGTTTTATTTCCTTTTCTAGCAGAGTGAATAATTATTTTAGAAAAAGTAGCGGGTGATCTAAGTATAAAATATATATACGAGAATAAAAATGAATGGTATAGATAGCTATAAGATATTAAATTTATATGTACATTGTCATGGAAGTTTTTCGAAATACTATTTCAAATGTGAAAATAAAATATCCAAAATTAGTTTTTAGTAAAATTTAATGTATCCACCTTAAACAGTAAATTCTAATAATTAAATGTTTTAAAATTCAACAACAATTTTGGAACATGTTTTCGTAATTGTGGCAGAAATATACCTATTATAATTTACTAATACACATTTATTCTCTATTTTGAGCATGAAGGTAAGAATATGTGGAGAGGGTATGAAACATATTTTGTTAGGAAAATTATTTTGCCGCTGAGACGAATGAAGGAGAGCGGAAAAATACAAAGTCATAAGAATTTAAATAATGCAATATCATGTTGAGTACAAGAGATGCCATTACAATAATTGCTAATGTAAATACAGATTCGTCCCCCATAATTGCATAATGTGTAACTGTAGTGTGTAGATGTGTGTAGATGTCTATGAAATTAATAGAAATCACCATATTCAATTAAGTCTTTACCACATCTAGATATTTCCTAAACTTTTTGCTAGGTGGCTTTTTTCCCGTTAACTCAGATAATACACATACACAAACACATCACACACACACACACACACACATATATATATATATATTATATATATATATATATATATATATATATATATATATATATATATAATTATATTTATATGAGAAATGAGAATTAAAATGAGAATTTTTTTTAAAATTAGAACTGAGAAAACCTTTGTACAAAATTTTGTTTTGACTTGAAATCTTATTCTTTATTGTTTTCTACACAAGAAATGCTCCTTAAATATTAAATGGCACGGGGCAATTATTTTTCCAAACACGTGTAAAATGAGGTATTGTAATAAAAAACACCGTTCGACTGCGAACAGTGACAACTAATGAATAGGATTTAGTTGCTCAGTTGTTGAAGGACATATTCGTAAAAGCTCGTTAAATTGAGCAATACCTTTTATTGATAGCCTCAATTATTAAAAAAAATATTGCGTAATAGATAATATTGGGTTTCATTTATCTTTTATGTGAATGTTAAATTTCCATCTATTCGTTTCTAATAAATTACTTTTCATTGTGTTCTGAATTGTGTATATTTATGAAGAAGATAATTAACTCTCTGTGAATATTAATTAAATGACATTTTATTTACTTTATTGTAGAAAATTAATTTCATTATTTTATTTCTGTCCTGAATAATATATCTGCATAATATATAGGTAATAAATTTTTATCTTTTAATTATATAATAACAGTCGTCATATTAGAAGTTGCATATGGTGTATATGAAATCCGTTTTAATATAATACTTTCAGGCCTCATTTTTTTAAACTAATTTTCGTTTATTCTATTGGTATACGACGAATTAAGACATTTGATAACTACGTTTTGACGTTTTATATAAAATATTTATGAAATTTAAAAGAAATAGTTTAGTTTTATTTATAAACTGTAATATAGACTGTTATTTATTTGTCAAAGTAACTGCTTAATAACAGTAATGCTATTAATGGCAACGTATTTTCGTCAACAATTTACGAGTTTCTGTCAGTTCATGGTGGAAAGACCGCTACAAATAAAATATGTAATACAATGGGCGAACATAGAGTGTTCTATGGAATAGGAAAACTTGGTTCAAGAAATTTAAGAACGAAGACTATTATTTCGAAGGCAAATCTTTTCTTCTAAATTATGAAAATTTGTGAAATGGGGTGTTAGAATATTCTTTAAGAATAAGTCGTTGTTTAAACTTATACACCAACTGAATAAATTATATACAGCTTATAATAGCAAATAAGGTAGATAGGCCGTACGGTTGAAATTCTGCTTCATACATAGTATCCACAAAAAATCATGCTTTGTTAAAATCTATCCCCAAAAATCAAAGTAATACTGTATAACACTTACGAGCACCTTTATCTTCATGTGACTTGAATTTGGATTTATATTGTGTAATTTTCCCCGTCAAAAAGACAATACAAATTTGAGACATGATAACAATGTACGATATGAGCTTTTTATTATATAGAACGTTAAATTAGGAAAAACATACTTGCTTGTGGTCTCGCATTGCGCCCTGTCTGAACCGCGATATCCGGAAGCTTTGATTTATATATATCAAATCTTAATTCCGTTTACCCTATTGGATCTAAAGTCAAAAAACAAGAATAAAATAAATTTTATACAATTACAGTTAGCTTCAAAAATACAATTAATTAGCATCGAGCACAATGCAAATTATAATCCTCAAAATTATTACAATACAGGTCGTTTCATGGCGATTCCGTCTGCTACCTCAGAGCAGCTACCTACCTATATTAAAGAAAGCCTTAAAAGAGCTTCTACAAGTACTTATATCTCAAGAATACTCTTGATATGGATGTACTTTCAGAATGCGCAAAAAAAGGAAATTCAAATTTGTGAAAACATCTCTACTGCACGTAACACCTTAAAATCCCTAAGTTTTGTTTTTCACGTCGAATACAGTATAGCGAGCAATATTCTACTGAGTATATTTTCGTGCCAGGTGAAAACAAAATGAAACATGTGGGCTTGCTCTTTTAACTATGAAACATTTCCTTAATAAAAAATGATCGATTGACTTATTTCTGTCTTTAAACCAGACAATATCATGTTGGTATGACGAATACTCAATGTATCTAATATTAATATATTATTGAATATATTTGGCGTTAATTTTGTAGAAATTCATTATTCGCAATTAAATGAAACTACGTGATGTAGTATTATTTCTACTTTCTTTAATTTCTTTACCACGACCTAGGTTTCGTTGTATTACAACATCTTCAGGTGGGATATTAGCAAAGATATGCTGCACTATTTGCTAATATCCCACCTGAAGATGTTGTAATAGAACGAAACCTAGGTCGTGGTAAAGAAATTAAAGAAAGTAGAAATAATACTACATCACGTAGTTTCATTTAATTGCGATTAATATATTATATAATCTGATATCGAGAAAGGACAAAGAATAGCTATGTTAACATACCGTATACTACATTTTTTACTTATATCTTACTTTCATACAAGTGATTTGCAATCAGTCTACAGAACACTTCATTAAATCCGTAATTCTACTGTTTATCTACTGGTTCAAATGTATATAGGTATATATACTCGACAGGTCGTAATCTCTATGTATCAAATGCAAGGTCGGTTCACTTATAAATTGAGTTTGATAGACGGATTTCACTCTCAGAAGGTATTTACACAAGAATATGTCTGTGTATAAAACATTAGTGTAAATGTTCATACTACAGATATAATGATATTTGTAAGGCGTATGCGTGAACGAGGGTAGATACAAATCGTTATTAATAGTGCGATGGTGGTCACGATTCTGGGGCGCGGAAAATATCACTTGACAGAGAGTAAAAGTTTAATGGTCAATTGTAGTAAAGAGGTTGAAAGCAAGGAAGGCAGTTTTCTTTTCTAAATTTACCGGTCAAAATGTTTTGCAATTTGTCTCATTATTTATTTTTCTAACAACTTATCTACTGTGCTTTAATAATATGTTGTAATTAAATACAATCTAACCCTGCGTTGGTTAATGATATTAAGATAATTTATATTTCAAACATATTTAATAATAAAATGTTTATTAAATTTCTCACCCATTCAATTTCAGGTAAATTGCCATTTAAAATAAAATTCGGATATATATACATATATTATTTACTATTCCATTTTTTATATTTTCAGTAGAATCGAAGTAAAAGGTGGTTCTATTGAAGTGTTTTATTTTAACTAATAAAAATCGAGAACTTCCTAAACATCGACTGTTAATCGTACTGTTAATCTTTGACGAACAGGTTTTGAATCGCTGTCGAAGATTAAATAAAAGGTTATTATTTAGTAAGGTACTAAAGATTAAATTTAGTATCACGGGGAACTAATTATTTATGAATTACATTCCATGTGTAATATCAACATTAAATTATTTCAAAAGTATTGATGTCGTTACATATTTGTCTATGAATTAATTTCTAAATAAAATAAAGCGGATAGCGTTGACTGAGCTTTTCTTAATGTTATAGTACGGCATTCTTACCTTCGGAGATGGTTGGTTACCATGTTGGTTACTACTTGGAGAAAATGTAATATTACAGTACTTGAAAAGTTTTTTAGTTAAGTTTTACTGCGGTAATTAATAGTCTAGCTGTTAATAAATATATGATACACATTTTTTTAAAAGGAATTTTGTACATAAAATGTTTATTTCAGTTGAAATTCACGTTTGCATTAGTGAACTGTTGCATGCTCTTGTACCTGGTTAGTTTTTCTTCTGCGACTTAGGTTTCTTAAGTATTTAATTTAGTTTTAACTTCTCGATTGACACAATATAATTCGTTTATTCCCGTAGATAACGGTAAGATAAGCTTTAAATTTTCTTTACTTTGATTAGAATTTTTACATTATTTTTCATATTATATTGTCTTCTATCACCTCATATTTAATGTGCATTTTGGGTTTTTGTTTCGTATTAAAATATTCCAAACGGAACCCTCGTGATGTGGGAACAACTTTCTATCAGAAGCTAATTTTAAACGATATGAGACAGTAACTTAAAATTCATATAATGAGTAGTTCTTTGGTTAAACCAAGAACTAAACAAAAAAACGATTTTTAAAGTGACTTGTAAATATATTTTGTTAGGGTCTCCAAAACATGTATTCAGGGGGCTACATAAAACAATTTTCCCAGAAGTATTCGGGAAATGATTGAAAATGTAAATTTGTATCCATGACTAGTGTACAAATTAGCGTTTTTATTTTTTATTTTTACTAAAAGATAACGATTTGATGGACCATTTTAACTAATATTATGCAAAATACGTGTGAATATAAAATATTAAGAAATTATGGAAAATAAAACCTAATTATTTTTGGAGAATTCCTGACATTTTAAAAACATTCCAAAGTATGGAAGGCATTCTAGATTATACATTTTCATAGAAAAAATAGAATTTGTATTTGCTTGTTCAATAGAAACACATCGCTGCTACAATGCATGAATTTTTATATGCTCATATCAATTATTTTATTTTTCTAATAGTGAACTTCTTCGGAAATACTTCCCTAAGAATTCTGCATAATCACTATTAACAATATTGGTGTACATAATATAGTTTTTATGATATTCGACATCGTAGCTATTTTAAAATACTTGAACTACTTGCTGGCTTGGTGCAGAATTCTAGAACCTCCTAATATATATAAAAAATAAATTTTCTCCTGAATTTGTATTTTAGTATAATTTGATATCTAGAATATTAACTACTCCATCTCTCTCCGAAATTTTCACCTTCCACATTACCTTTTCTTAGTATTGAACGAGACAGATTAAATCAATATTTTTGTAGGATAGATATTAACTTAACGTATAGAAATGTTAAGCAGGTGTATCTAAGTTCTTATTAAGAGCTTAATACTAGAACATAACGGACATAAAATGCAGTACAAGAGCGATATCAGAGGTAGTTTAAACCCACAGCAAAACTGTTCCAGACGAAATAATACGAGAACACATCTCGGCAAAATGGGATGCTGAGACCATTATATTACTTATTAATATTTTCTCAGACCAGATGGAAGTAAAATGTTTGGCTGTTGGGTAATAAATTCGAATACAACATGCCGTGTATATTTTACAAATTCCTCTTAATATTCTAAATTAGAGGTTTATTTAATATTTTCTAATACACAAACATGCCATCTGGAAATTATTGAACAGATTTCTTTTCTTTGCCACAGGACCACATCTCTTTCTTTGTAAGGTCATTGTAGTGAAATTTTACATTAAAACTCAGTCTATTAAGTAAATACAGATAAACAACTCATAATATTTTTAAGCATTTGGGGAAGAAAATTTTTTTCTTTCACTCCGACGAGATTATCATTTAAAAGGTCTTATAAAGTGCAATCGAAGGTGCATAAACAGGTTTATATTATTTTTTCCCAAGATGTTAGTCTTCAAAGGAGTTATGTCGTAACGTTTATCAAAATGCTGAAAAGGAACAAGACAACGAGATATGGTAATACTTCAGAAATACCTTTAAATTAAGAAATAATTATATTAACAACCCCTGACCACCTTTTAAGGTTGATAACGACTTGTGCTCCTAAGTGTTACGTGAGGGAATGGATATATATATATATATATATATATATATATATATATATATATATATATATAACACGAACAACCTGCAATGTTCACGTGTTTTCATGCACGTATGTTGATATACGTACTTACATTTTTTACACTAAATTTTGATACTTTTTCTACTTTTTCTACTACAAAAATATAGACAACTATGAACTGTTATGCACATTCCGATTTATTCAGTTTTTTTTTTATTATTTAATTTATATCTTTGTAAAAAAATGTCTCATTTACAGGTTGATACAAAGCGTTGAACCTTTGTTCTGCACTAAAAGTTCACCTGTTGGAAACACTGCATATTAATTTGATAAACTATATCAATATTAAAATGACATAGAATAAACTAGTTACTGAGAGTTGTTGTAAAAGAGTATAGGGATATTAAATATTGGAACAATACTAACTAAATTGCGATTTATATTGCCTCGACTACAATAAATATAAGACAAAATATTAGACATACACAGACACAATAATTATACTTGGCTTCGTCGTGATAAGTTGGAAAGAATATTATTTCCATTTTTCGTTTTTAATGACTTGAGGTGTATCTGCACACTGCCAAAGAATATAAGAATAAGATCTCAAAAGTTTTATATCGTCAACATCTTTATAAAAATATATAAACCTTAACATCACCGTGAAGACCTTCCAATGGCGAGCTTATAAAAAATCAATTTTATTATATAAAGGCACCTTTTGTTTGTTATGAATTTTGATTTGAATATATTTTACATTGATAATATTCTAAATTATTTTCCAAATGTTTACTGATTGGCCTTTCTACGTTTTAATATTATCCGGATTTGAAATTTTATGTTACGTCAAAATTTAAAATTAAGCTTATTAATAAATATGAATTCGTTTCCAGAAATAAATTGATTATTCCCAGAACAAAATTCAACAAATTATATAGTCGAACACTACAATTGAAAACAAAGTTGGATATTGGTACATTTAATTCTCTTTTTAAAGTCTTGATCCTAGCACCAGGGATTAAATTTTCTGGATTAAAAAGTCAAGGATTAAAAACATCAGGGATAATTTTACACAAATCGGTGGTACGATCCAGTATTTAAGAATGGAGTGTAGAAAATTGGGAGCTATATTTTATTAAAACAATTTTTAAAATGGTAACAAATATTAATGTTTGTTAAGTTTGTATATACATATTTATATATTTCGTTTCATATTTGATGAAATAGTATTAGGTTTGGAAGAAAGCTGAAGTATATTTATATACAGCATTCGTGTTAGCTTTCCAGATTTTATTAATTCACAATACCTTTATGCTATTAGTGAATAAATTTTATTTAACTATAGTTCCAACGTTTTACCAAAGGAGGTCTACTAACTAGCAGATAATTCCAAAATTCTAAATAAATTCCAAGAAAATTTATTTACTTTTTCATATATTAGTAGTTTCTTGAATTTTATATCTATCCACGAAGCAATTCTAGTATTTTAAAATTGCTGCTATGTCAAATATTGTAAAGGTTATGTTATGTACACCAATATTATCAATAGCGCTTATGCAAAATTCTTTGAAATATTGAAAGACTTGGTCTAAATGCGTGCATATCAAAAATTATGCAATATAGCATCGATGTGTTTCTATTGAATAAGCAAATACAAATTAATTTTTTTCTATGAAAATATATAATCTAGAATGCTTTCCATAGTTTGGAATATTTTTAAAATATCGGGAATTCCCTAATAATAGTTAGGCCACATTTTTTATAAATTCTTAATATTTTCACATGTATTTTGCATAACAATAATAAAAAAGGTACATCAAATCGTTATTTTTAGCAAAAAATCAAAAAGCTGATTTGTACACTATTTATATACATGATTTGAGATTTTCAATGATTTTCCGTATATTTATGGAGATTTTTTTATGTAGTTTTTATTTTGGGAACCCCATGGGAATATAGTTATAAGTTACTTTAAAAATCGTTTTTCTGTTTAGTAATGTTCGCATGTAAATATACTTCACTGGTAAAACTAGCAGTGCTGATGGCGTATAATTCTGATAAAACTGAATAAATTTGAAATAACTGATTAGAACGATACATAGCTGAGTAAATGATGCAAAACATGAAATTATTAAATAGATCACGTATGTTCTTATCTTTAAACTATGGTTTTCTAAAACAGCAGTACCTTCGTTTAGAGGTCGTTATTAAAACGTTTCCTATATGGCACAGTTTTATAAGTAGCTTTTGCTCCCACTGTCACCTGAAATTGTAATGCGACATTTTCATAGCCGTCATAACGCTGATAAATGTGTTGTCATGGTTTTTCAGTGGAAAATGGCGTCCGATTTATTAGCAAGAGGAAAGAAGTAGTATTTTGAAGAAGAAAATATGACGAAATGTTAAAAGATTTTGCAAGGTATCTTCTCTGAAAATTAGTTTTTAATTTTGCTAAAACTTTTGATCTTCGAAATATATTGATTCATAATACTGAGTCGAAATCGTCCAAGGAAGAAATCCTTCCCATTTTAATTAGTATCGTTTTTCTTGACTCCAAACTAAAGATGGAGTATTCATTTTTAGCGTACGAAAGTACAAATAATACAATAAATAACTTTTACAAAAAATGAAATAATGATATTAATATGAAATAATATTTCGTAATAATTTTTGGTTAGTTGCCATGTAGAGAATAAAACGATCAAATTTAAGTTGTCTCATGTTATAAAATAATGTACACGAGAATAAAAAAAATAATGAATGTGATGTTTTCACAACAACAGGTTCATCATCATTCTTTTTAACTTTTTCAAAAACAGTTCCTTTACTAAGAATAGTGATTGTGCAATACATTCACATTTTATTTGAAACAAAAATATTTGACTTATTTAAAAAAAATATATGTTTACTACATATAATTGTGTTACTGTCACTGCTTCAACGTTATCTATGTTAACATCTTTAATCACCATTTAGAGAGCATACTTTTACGCCGGCCACATCACGTTGAATTACGACTGCAGGATGAAGGCACCAATTTCTTATGACACCATCTTTTCCTGAACTACTACTGCAAGGCTACTTCTGTTAATTTGGTAGTATGTTTTTGCCAAGAAATACTAATTATTTACGAGGCGATCGTTATCCACTCGATGTTTTTAGTGTAACAAAATAAAAGACCTTACAAAACAAGCAGTCATTTTTAAAGAGTTAATGAAGTTTTAATGTTAATGTTTTCATTTCACTCCAATCAAGCACCCGTAGAAAGGAACGAAAGAATATTTTTTCTTCACTTAATTATTTGTACCCCGTTAATTTATTTAAAGACAAAAATAATTGTTTGATATTTTTTAAACACTGACATATATACACTAAATGGACTCAATGTAAATGTATTAAACTAATTTCTTTTGGTTGGTTCACATTTTACGGAACAAAATTATTTTTAATGTGATAGTCTCATTTTCAAGATTTTGGCATAATAGGACACAGCTTGAATTGGTAAACTGTTTTTTCTTCTATCAGAATACTTCACCGCAATATGTTAATTCATCGCAAGCTAACATAATTATTAAGTAATTTATTCATGTCAGCATACTGTATTTCTCTATTCATGTCAGCATACTGTATGTTTTTGGTGTATTATGTCTGATATGTAACTTTCTATATACATTCACAGGTGATTCAGTATTCAAATGCTGAAAAAGTCATCTCTCGAGAGTAGGATGAGATATAGAGAGTTCAGATGGAGGAAAGTAAAAATTATATGCCACTCCGCTACGGTTGTCGTACGTATGTACTTGTCTCTTTTAGGTTTAACTTCAATTGTAGTAAGCAGATTTATGATTTTAAGGAAAAGAAAAACTGATGTATTTGTAATGTTTTGACTTAAACCGAAAATTGTATGTAACAAATTAATTATGTATTTCATGCCTATGTTTACTGTCATAGAATTTTTTCTTATAACTTTTATGCTAAAACTATAGTAATAGACGTAATGTATAACAATTTATAGCTGATATTAATTTCCTTTTCAACTAAGTAGTGAGAGGTTACACTGCCGTTTATATATATATATATATATATATATATATATATATATATATATACATATATTGTTATGTGGCACCTACAGTTAGTAGATGGTCTTTTTCACATATTAGTATAAAGGGATTTCTACTCATTAATAAAATAGGATCAGATATCAAATATGATAGCATTTTCATAAAAACGTGACATTTGATTTTGGTATTTTACTTGCTTACTATCACAGCGTCATATAAAAATTATATTATCACCAGGTTAATGACTGAAAGGGAAAGCCGATCAATGTTTAATTTATAAAATATTTTTAATTATACTAATTATCTATTTAAAATAATTCTTCATTAAATGAGTCAAGTTTCGATACATCGTTACATTCCAGTGTTTATCAAATATCTATTAAGTGACATTTAAGACGTGGCAATCGAGTACTAAAATACTAATACATACTTAAAACTAAATTACTTATTCAACTATAAGTAGCTAAAGAATAATTTATCTTGCTTAATTCCAGATTCGCCAATACGTGATTGGCGATTCGATAATACTATCTTGGTTGATTCGAAATTAAAGGTCTACATTTCACACACTGCTTAATATTGCATAAAATGATATCGTCACCATTTTTTGGTTCATTTTATTGTAAATACTATAGAGGGTTCATCAACTTTAACCATTATAAATTATAACTGAACCCATAATGCTTAACTCACTATTGAATTTTGAACCATGTATTATATTTATAGATATAGATTTGAATTTGTTGTTTAATTCGAGATACACGTTTAATTTAATCGGTTAAGTTACTACTATTTAGTAAGAAACAACATAACTGAAAAAAGAAATAAAAACGACCTCACATTGAAATAACGGAAAATCATCTTTAAAATCTCTATAATTTTCTTTTTTTCTATTAATTTAAGTATGGCAACTTACAAATTGTTGGAGGAATGTAAGTAATGAATAAAAATTGAAATAAAACAACACGCCATTTTATCCAATATTAAATTGTAGGAAATAATTATAAACTCATTATCTGCATTACTATCCACATAAATTTTTAACGTCAATAATTATATCATGTTTTGTCGTTTTAATTAAAAGTTAATTTCATTTAAGGTATTCAATATATTCATAAATTAGTTTAAAAATACCACACTCGTAATGATCATAAGATTTGCAAATGAACATTGCCCAAACGTTTTTCACTTTTTCCTAAAAGTTAACAGTGACATATTTACTTTATTTTATTTGGAATTCATATAATTTTCGTAACAAAAAAGAATAAAATTTAGACGAAATATGGCTTTATAGGTTAAAATATTGGATTATCTTTAAAAGTTAAATTTAAAAAAATGTATATTTATTTCTTCTTCTCTTTAGGGTTTTATACACCAGAATTAAAAAAAAACTGAATATTTGAAATATGTCTTTGTGGTCCGCCTACCTGTACGTCGACCCAGATTATTTTTATTTCTAATGGCTACATGCATCAATTTGATATTAAATAAAATACTAAATATATAAATATATATTCCTACAATCTTGGTTCTAAAATAATAAATATATATTCCTACAATCTGGAAAATAATTTGAACTTCTTTACCTTGTACTGTGATACTGGCTCATTGGGTAAACTTTTAAGGATGTTCCTCTTTCACCCACAATCTTGAAAATTGTTATAAAAACAGGACTCAATGCACAAAAAAATAATTATAGTGGAATTATTACTTGACAATCTAAATTTTTTATGTATATTTTATATATATTTTTTAATATATTTTATATTCCTGAAATACCTACTTACTAAGTATGTAACAATATGATTTAACGGTACAGAGTATTGAGGGGCGATTTCTTCCCACAATTGACCGTCTTCTTTATCGTACAAATTTTACTCAAATATGGCTATACTTATATCGATTAAAACAATTTGTTAACCATGTAAAGTTTTTGTTTGATGAATTTATCAAGTGTTATGAGTTCATATCACAGCTTTGCGAGTTCTTTATGTTGTGTCAGCAAAATCTTCAAATTCATATTCAGACATATATTAAGAGCTAAAATTGAAGTTGTATCTAATGAATTGAGTGATTATATGAGTGATTACAATCTTCTTTTCGTCTTACTGCATGTGACGAAACGTCTTTTGCACTTGTATTTGTAAAAGAATTGAAATAAGATCCTGTATAAAACTTCCAATGGAGAACATTATATTTTTACTGCTCCATCTTGTTGGCGACAAAAAAACCTAAAGACGAAATTTCTAAAAATATGTCTTTCGTAAATTTTTGAAAATCTGATATATGAGGATTGACAATAAATTATAATAAAGTGCGAATAAAGGATATTAAATCCTTTTTCAAAATGTTTGATAACCGACTTGGTTTAACAAACATAAGACAAAAATATAAATATGTAAAATTTAAAAAAAACCAGGAGGAACGCAGTTTACAATATTTGTTATGGTGTACCTATATTAATTACATAAATATTTGCGGTATGACTATTTATTTAAATATTTTACTTATCATTTATGTTATTAAAATAAGTTAATTCCTTGCTCTAGTATTATTACAAGAATTACGTGATTCCACGATTTTCCCTTAAAACCATTAAAACTAAACGAAATGGTATATCAGATAGAAATTTGTCGTAGTTAAAATTTGATGATCATATTAAAGTTTAATTTTAATGGATGCGTATACATGGCCAACCGGCAACCAAGCTAATTATATGTGTTATCTTATTGAATGTATAATATTGGAAAATATTTCACAAGTCTTTAATGTTTTTAATAAAATGCGCAATAAGGCAACTACCCGCTAATGTTGAGACACTTGAAATCACAACATATATCTACATCAAATATATCTGATTTATCAACACTGTAATGGATAAGTTAATCAGCAAAGAATAAGAAAATAAATTTATATAAGGCAAAGAATAAGAAAATAAATTTATATAAAATTTATAAATGGTTTCCACGTAATAAATATATTTTTTTGAGTATAGTCAGTGCAAATACAACCAGTGGAATAGTCAATTCTTACTACACTCAACATCCCAGCTACTTTATATAGTTTAAATTAATTTCATGTATCATTATTGAAAGGAATTTATATTTTAGGTAGGAAATGAAATATTTACATATTGGAAGCCCTGTTTACATGTACACGTAATTGGTTTTATAATTATATATATATATATATATATATATATATATATATATATATATACATATATATATATATGTATATATATACATATATGTGTGTGTGTGTGTATTTGTGTGTGTGTGTGTGATATAAAAATGTACTGATTAAAAATTAATAAACATATATATTTATATGATGGGTTTTGAGAACTTGAGACAGAAACAGCGCAAATGAAAGAGTAAACTTATACTTCAGCGATCATAACTTTCCAATAATAAATCTCCGCACAACTCAGGTACTCGTATTAGACGACACCTTCATAGCAACTTTTATTACTTTAAAAAAGTAACAGTTTATTCAACTTGATTTGTCTTGCAGCTCTGCCAATTTGTCGAGTGAGGAAGTTGAGGAGTTTATAATGAGTCCCATTATTCAATGTACAGGGGCGGTTGACAGATAAGGTCGGCTCGCGTTAATGACAAATGTTATAACATATTTGATGTAAAGTTCATATTGATTATAGAATTCCGTAAGGTTTTGTAAAAATATAGAACGATTTATTACGTCAAGCAAATGACAGAACTATGATTGATTCAAGCGACTAAGTGGAAAACGAAATCTGCTAATATTAAAGTAAAATATATTTACGAAAAAATATAATTTTAGTTTTATTACAGTGGCAAACGTTATAGTAGAGTAAAACTGTTATAGTTACAATTTTATAGCAAAAATCAATATGAAAAAATATCCCAACGACAGATTAATGGATTTATGTCATTTGATATTAAATGTGTGTAGGGAAAATATGTATGTATATAGTTTATGATCTATGGTCTTTTAAGGGCCTTACCACTTTGTGTTAAATTTAAGAGCAACGTTCTTAATATATAATTCCTTCGAAACTGATTAAATATTTCGAATATCTACTTTAAATTTGTTTGTAAATTCTTTTTAATTTGTGGCACAACTTAAAATTTTTTTCATTCATTTACAGCATTGTCCGCAATACAAAATTGAGATTTAAAAAAGTAATGAATTTGCGAGACCCAAAGTGGGAACGCAAAAAAGATGTGATAATTTTCGACAAACAGAGAATTCTAGGAAGTAATGCTTTAATTCTGTATCAGTGATAAAAGCAAGCAAATTATGTTAAAATAACCAGAAATTATGTTAAAGTTATCTCCGTCGTTCATTATATATTGATGTGAGATAATATCGAGTTATAGATAAACTTAAAGCTGATTTTTAAAAAGAAACGAATAATTCTAAAACGACTAAATCAAAATGAAATGTGCGAACTTTTGCCCATTAACTTTAGGATTAATTTCATTATAAAGAATATAATAACAATTATCTTCATTCCAATACATATATAATAATTAAGGTATGTTAGTTATATTTTATCGATTATAAACTTTTCCACTTAATTACAAATTTTAAAATAGGATCCCATCATAAAAGTAACACTTAATAATTTGTACACGTATAAAATTTATATATTCATGTAGTTTTGAACAAAATATCTAGTAACAAAATTAACATATAGGTACAACCTTAAAGTCTTAGTAACTTCCAGTTTAAATATGTAATGCAGTGCAATATGTTTTTATAGTCAAAATTGTCATAGCTGATGTTTAAATATTGTGAACGACATTCCAAAATACTTTCAAAAGCTAGACTAAGTTATTAAACATTGATAATTGTTTTGTGCGTGTGTGCGTGTGTGTGTGTGTGTATCATAATACCTTTAGAAATATAAAATATACAAACTGAAATGAATGAGATTTAGTCCTAGCTACAACTCATAACTGGCATAATATTAAATTGTGTAAATATAGAAGCTGCTAGATATTTCTGTTAAAATTGACGGGATCTAAGCGCATATAGACCATAGTGCGTATCGGTTACTATCGTGGAATTTAAATTTATGCCTATTTTAGTAATGCAACCAATCGCCAAAACATCTTATAGCATTACAGATAATATTTTATGGCAGTCCAGAATGAATTGTAAAAATTTAATGGCTTTCTCCTACCGGTTGTCAAAAATGCAATAACTTTAGAATATTAAATATGTGTTTATATTACGATAGGGCCTTTTTATTAATGTAGTCTGGTTAAATGCCTACACTTTTCAGCTGCTGATAATTTATTAAATTGATGTAGATCAATTTAGCTAGTAAACTATTCTATTTAAATGTTAGTTTTGCGATATGTATTTATGTTATATTTCAATGCAATTATTTTAAAATAATTTTTATATGCCTCTGAATAATAATATATGAATGTAATCCAGTGCCAGCTCTATTCTACTGAGCGTCCGGGTGCAATTAAGACCCTGGCGCCCTTTAGTAGGCGCGCGATCAAAATGGAATACTTATAGTTACATTTTCACCAGTGATCAAAAAGTCCGGTGCAAATGGTGTAATTATGAATGATGTTGGGAAGCAATAGTGTGTTTACTTAGCTTGCGGTAACCCCCTCCCCCCGTAGACCGTGGAGCAGAGGAGTAAAAAGTATTTATAGGAAAGAAGGGCTTATCACGGGTAAATCACAGGTTAAAATAGGTATGGATAACATTTCGCACACACACACAACAGAGTACGACAGTGTTGATCTGAGGTAGTTTTTAAATAGTTTAGAAAATTATATTTCGCCATTTGCTACAGTAACTGGCAATATGAGATAAATTCTAAGTGCTGTGGACAGATTTGAAAATATGGAAATTAATTTATTCGTAAACGAATCATTTAAATATCCAAAGGCATATTGGAATGGTCTATAAACATTGGTAATAATTCGATTGCTTTGAAGAGCTCGAACTTCTCTACGTCTGAAGAGCCAGCATAGCACAGTTGATTTTCTAAATAAGAATGATTCGCTTTTTTGTATCTAAGTCTAAAATCTTCCAGTGTTTTAACTTTTGAAGAAAAAAAAATTACTTTCAAACTGTTCGAACCGTTCGCCGAAATGAGTAATTGCGGTATCTAATGGGTAATAGTAAAAATTTAATATAAAATGTGTTTCCGCATCTGTTATTGATTCATACTCCGCCTCATAATTAAAAAATTCTAAGAACGCGAGGGCGGGCAGGTTCAGAAAATTCTGCTATTACGTCGACTTTTTCCGCTACAGAATTTCCCAAAAGCGGACTCATTACGGAATTCAGACAAGCTTATTTTTGCATGATCAACCATTTTTACCGCTTTTGTCAATACGACCTCTGACTTATGAAGAGCCTTGTTACTTAAAGCAATATAAATATTGCTTTAAATGTCGAACCAAATAAGCAGAGAGCAGAGAAATTTAAATGACTTAGTTTTTGCCAATACTAAATTCATCAAACTTGCTTACTCCGCATTTCTGCTCCTATCGAAATATATGGTGAATAAAGCATCATACACTTTTCTTAGGTTAAAACGTAGAGTTTTATTGCTTCAAACGTAGAGTTTTATTGCTTCGCCCATTGAGTATTTGAGAGTGGTTTTAGAGTTAAAGTTGACACTTCTTTGGCTACTATTTGCCAACTTGCTCCTGACGCAGAAAAGATGTAAATTTCTTGCACAACTAATAATAATAAATAGAATCAGTTGATTTAGAGTAAATCAGCCTGTTTCTCAAACGGTTTCATTATTTTACATATTTTTTGTATAATAAGCATTTGAAAAAGATATTTTAAAACTATTCGAAGGATAAGAATTCTCTTTTACCTGTACTTGTCCGCACTTTATTAAAAATATCCCCTCTTCGTCAGATAACTCTTGTGGCTATAACTGGTGATCATTCATTACATTTTCTTGAATAATATTCTCCTGGGATGCTTCAGCATAAAGAGGTTCTACGACTACAGATGACGATTTCTGCAGTAGAATTATATTGGTTTTCTTACGTTTTCAGGTGTTCGTCCGATGATGGACCAAATCGCAGAGTATTTTTTTCGATAGAACTTGCATTGTTTTTTAAAGATACGTCCTTCTCTGGCTTTCTTTTTTGATCCTGTACACCAGAAAGTTTGTTATTTCCATCGCTATCAGACATATAAAATGAATAATTAAAAAAGTATGGAAGTGTTATAAAAGTTTTATTATAGGCGGTAGTTAGTAAGCATTTAAGTACTATCGATATAAATTAGTATAAATCCAGATAAAATCTTTACAACTAGGTATTATTATAAAACACATATCAATCAATATAGGTGTCTACATAATGCAATCTAATAGAATTAAAAAAAATAAATAGAAGAAAGTCAACAGATATTACATTACGCAATTTAAGTTATTTGACTAGGTATCCATAGCACAATCAATTAATGGCACAAAGTAAAAAATTACAGCATAAGTAGTATTTTGAAATCCGCGATAAAAAAAGCCACATGTTTTAAAACTTAATCGGTCAGAGGTTACAAATAAAAATAAGACCTAAATAAATGTCTCGGTACAGCAAACTTACCGTTCTTCCGCACTGCAGTAGTAACGTTCTTCCACATTGTAAAATCTGATATTGGTCTTTGGATATAGAAAATGAAACTCCTCAATGGCTAACAGCTAACCACTCGCTGCTACTGCTATCGCTTCTCTTTGGTGTGTTGCTGGTAACCAACTTTAGATCAAAGGAAATTATCTGTGTACTAGCTTTTGCCTGCGACTTTTAATAATTATAAAATATTCTGTTGAAGAAAATTATTATGTATTGTATTAATCAATAAAATATTTTGAAAAACCGACTTCAAAAAAAGTAAGTACTAAAAAGTATAAAATAATTAATTTAAAACAGGTACCTATATATTCACAATAATTAACTAAATTACTAATTTTTCAATTCGATGCCTGCATTATCGGCCAATTTAAAGAAATTTATAAATTTACTTAATTCATAATTTAAATTTAAAACATTAACTTCTAATGAACTTACGGCACGAAATAGATTTTTAAATAGCGTATTCACAATATAAAATTTTACATTTTTTCTATTTAATTAGCAATACTGGCTTCGAGTTTAAAAATAATTAACTAGTTATTTATCACAATTAAATGAAACTACGTGATGTAATATTATTTCTACTTTCTTTAATTTCTTTACCACGACCTAGGTTTCGTTGTATTACAACATCTTCAGGTGGGATATTAGCAAAGATCTTTGCTTATTATTATTTTTTGGCTCATGATTACTATACATCACGTAGTTTTATTTAATTGTAAATAATGAGTTTCTACAAAATTAACGCCAAATATATTCAATATTAGTTATTCATTGTGAATAAGTAGGTACTTATTTTTAAGTTAATTATTATCAATACAATTTCTTCAAGATTATAAACTTACAAGAAAATCCTCAGAATAAGCGGATATGCAAAAAATACAAAATCACCCAATTTTCCATGCAATTACATAATAAAAAACAATAAAAAAAAATACCGAAATATAAATGATTAAGGAACGAGGTATAGTGATTGAATTCCAGAAATAGCTGTGTTGCGAAAAGTTGTGAATTTTTACATTTGGAATATTCTGTAAGAAAATATATTTAGTTATAAAGTGAGATATATTTATATTTATATATATATATATATATATATATATATATATATATATTTATATACATATATATATATATATATATATATACATATATATATATATATATATATATATATATATATATATATATGTATACATAATACCAAATCCATATTGATATAAAATATTTAAATAACCTATCTTATAAAAACGTTTCTTTTACCCAATTTAAGGTTATAAAAGTGTGTTTAAAGAACCTACATACATATAAATTGATAAATATCTTATACAGATGTCCTAAAAAGCTCCCAATAATAACTACGTAATACTTTAGGATAAGTACTGCTAAGTACGAATTGAACTCGTATTACAAGATTTAGAATTATCGCCGTTATTTTCAAATAAATTCTAGACGAATATTTATTTATTCTGTTTTATTTACAAATATTACTTCAACACTTGTAGAAATAGAACATACAGTTTTTTTTAGAATATATAACCACCAAAAATGATTTCTGAGAAAAACGACTTTACCAGTCAAGCCAATATGTGGGATTTATTTTAAGGGTTCAATTTTACGTGGTCAAACTCTGAAAACCCCAGGCAATTACGCGGAGTAACTTATAAATATGACATGCAGATTTTTTATATAAAATTCTACACAGTTCTTTGTTTACTGTAAACCTTGATTGGGTGGTGCATCGCTAGTGTCGTATTATTCTTGGTTGCGTAATACCACCCAGTTCTAGGCATGGTGCAAAATAAATTTTAACTTGGGTGAATTCAAAGCAATGCAAATTTAAATTAGAATTTAGAGTTCGATAAATGGAATCATGACTTGCGGCCTACTTTATCAATTTGAAACTAGCAGATCATCAATTCTCATAACTAAACAGGTCCTATCACTGCAATATTAAGACTGATGAGATGAAACACGGAGTTTAAAGAGAAAGTCTGTGCTTGACACCCAAAACACTAATTAAAAGCAACAGATCCTCAACTCTTACGGTTTGAAATTATGAGAATGTCATATCATCATGGAGCTAAATTTGCATGCAAAGTTAAGGAAGACCGGGTATCACAAAATTTAAATCAATAAGAACTTATCGAATATAATCCTAAACGAAACCGTTTGAAAATAAAAGCATGTCATGAAACTCACAAAGTTGAACATAATCTTAATGAAGTTAAAATGTGAACATATTTAATATACTATATTTTAATGTACTTCTGCAGAGTGTCTTGATAAAAAACTATGACGACTCACTCACTAAGAAAAAAATGTGACGATATTCTTTCCGAAGTCAAAATATCAAAACGTTAAGCGCTTCTTATTAATATGTAATAACACTAATACTAAAAAAATACAGGTAGTTATTACACACTTTAAATTCCGGAAAAAATGAAAAGAGAAAACCGTAAAGAAAGCGAATCAAAAACAACGTAGAGCGTAACCATATGTTTTTCCTCAAATTGTTTAATTGCTCTCAAAAATAATAATTTATCATTGTAATTTTTAGGGTTGCTCCTTGAAGATAACATAGTGAACTTCTTGTAAAAAAATCTGATAAATTAACAAGGTTTTTGAAACCGGTTCTGAAAAAAAGTTATGTGAACTTTTTTTTTAAGTAACATCAAAAACAAAGTTCAATATCTAATGTTTCGAATATCTCATTATTCTGTTAATGTTCTGGCGTCGTAGTAAATCACATGTGAGTAAATGTTTTTATCCAGAATAGAACAATTCAACTAGTCAACTAGTCAATGTAGCTGAAATTAAGTTTCTATCACAATTACTCATATCATAAATAAACACTTTGTCGGCAATCTATAAGTTTTGCGGAAAAAAACACAAATAATTGATAATTCTAAAACTATAAAATTCGCTGAACATACAAAGGAGTGTTTCTATTCGAAACACGTATATTTTGTCTTGATATTTTCTACCTCTGGGTTTTCTCTTGACACTATTTCTAGGTCACTCCTTGCAAGTATGTAAAGTACACATATACATATACAATTAAGAATTTTCTTGTAGTTCCTGAATATTTTCTACTCTGTTTGATAAATAAAATCACATACGTATTTATTTATCAAAAAATCCCATGTCAAACTTATAGTTTGCCTTAAAGCGCTGAGTATGCGCAAGCATATAAAATATAACAGTTTACATTATATGTAATAACGAAAGCGATAATTAAGAAAATAGGAAAAATGTACAACTCAAATTAAATATAAAATTAACTAATTATAAGTTGTGAGTTCCTAAGTAACCGCATGATCAAAGTCCTCAAGCGGTCAATGGGGCAGAAAATATCAATCTAGTATATTACTTTGATTAACGGAAGTGCGAGAAAAATGAATGTTCGTGCGCGCTTTAGGCAAATAACGGATTACCATATACATAACTCCATTATTGTTATCAGTTATTGTACATACTCCTGGCCACCCTAATATAAATTTATAGGGCCTTGAACTAACATTTTCTTAATTATATAGTTACTAAATGAAATATCTCATGAAAATCTAAAATCCATTATTTATCATTGGGATTGCAAACACTACTCCTGGCCACCCTAATATGAAAACAGTAAAGTGATTTTAAGCAGATACTTCGTAATTTATTACTTCGTTGCAGCATAAGTTACTTCACACTTATATATATTAATGATAAAATGTTATTTCATATTCAAATATAATCATATTAAAGATCACTCAAATATAAGGATCCGATTTTTATATACTTAGGATTAGAAAAGGAGTGCGCAAGAATAGCCCCAGAAAACTATATGCTAATTACTGTAGTTAATTTTCATAACTGTAGAAGCATATCAGTATAAATGAAATGAATTTCGCTAAGCCAAGCGTAATCTCTGATGCAATTTTTAAAACTAATGGGCCACAAGCTGTATTTAATAAACAAACCTATGTTATTTAAAGGGAGATCAAACGCAAACAATTTAATATGCATCATATTGATTAGAGACTTAATATACGTTATATAATTTCATCGAACTTATTTCAGGTTTTAAAACTTCGCTGATTACAAATAACTTATATATTTGAATAGTATTTGTTCAATGATATTTAAATTCTCATGATCGTGTTTTTGAAATAAAATTTACCGAGTACATGAATATGTCATGGGAAAATGCGTCATAGTCGAAAAAATATACTAATTACATAAACTTTAGTTCAGGTGATCAAGTGGTGAAAAGCACATTCTCGAATTAACTGATTTCAAAGAAAGGAGACACTGCATTACCCTCCATCAAATGTTCTATCAAATTTTCAGATTTTATATATATATATATATATATATATATATATATACACGATTAAAAATCGCGTCATTTCTTCAAATCCGCTGATATACATTTTTATTATATTTAGTCCCGATACACTCTGTTAACTACAAAAATGTACATTTTATTCAATATTTTCTTCAATAAAAATAAATCAAATTTAATCTAATAATTTATTACTACCCATAATAAAACTTTAATTTATGCCATTATTTGTAATTATCATAAAATCGTAAGTCCCAATAAACACATTAAAATTGATAAGTTTTTAAAAAGGCTGCAGTTTGTATTGGCTTCGGCGACAGAAATTCATGTTCAATTCGTATTATTATTATAGTTATTATTGGTTAATAATGTTCCAATACCTAATAAATATAATAATTTAACGTGAGAAACATTTTCTCCTAAATTTTAAACTCGAATGATTACCAAAAATTAGTATGTATAGTATTTATCTAATATTTTTTTCTATTTTTATGTTACATTCTAGTTTTTTCCTCTAATAAAATGTTATCAACAATATTTTGTAATTGAAACGTGTCATGAATTATAATTTATTCAAAATCCAGAATGGCGTTTAAATGGTAGATTCGTAAAAATAAAAGATTATTGTGAGAAAGGTCAAGTCGTGCGTTGTTAAAAATAATTGCTGACGTGCTTTCATTTGGAATTTCATAGACTTCCTTCGCTTCCATTCTGTGGCACTCCAGAATGGTTTTTCAAGTTTTAATTATTTACGGAAGTCCTTTCCAGTTTTTAAACATTTCTCCATTTCATGTCTTTAATAGGTAAGCGTATCTGATGAAAGGATATTTTTATACTTACATTTTAATACATTATACTTAGTATCGTAACTACCTCTTTAGTTTACGGTCGTTAAAATGACGTTTTGCATCGAATGAGTTTGTCTGTGTATGGTTATTATTTAATTTTTCCATCAAATGTCTTGGTTTACTTGGTTTACTTTTTTAAAGGGATTGAAATAATATAATTTTGGACAGCTAACAGAGCTTTAAATGATTTTGTTTTATGTCTGTAATTACTATTTCATTACAGATCCCGCATTTAATCTTTTCCACAAGTGTATTTTTCTGAAACCAAGGAAAAAATTAATTGTATGTTTGCTATAATATATGTTTTTTTGTTATGTTTTTTTTATATTTATTCGTAAAGAAGCTATTCTATATATATATATATATATATATATATATATATAATATAAATTTAAAAAATAATATTCTATCTGAAAATTAGAGAAATCAGAATCTTGCACATTTTCTCTTATACATACCCGAAACGGGGTCATCCAATGAAAAATAAGGTCACTACATCGCTGGCCATTTTTAAAAATAATACAGTAGCGAATATGTATGTATAACATAAGTGTGTGTATATATATATACATATATATATATATATATGTATATATACATATATATATGTATGTATGTATATATATATAGCTTATACTTTTTCGAAAAATATGAAGCTTTACTTTTTCCCTCGCGAAAGCTTTGATTTGATATGCTCGAGAGTTTCGCAGATGACGGAGCAGAACAATAATTCATTCAATATCGCATTGCGTTTACTGAATAAGAGAGGCAAGTCGTCTGAATATCAGTTTACTGCAGATGCAAATGGCTTATAAAATACGATTATCTCTTCAAGATGATGTTTATGTGAAAAGTAAGGTTATGAAAACAAAATATTGTTATGTATATTAGTTATCGGGATTCAGTAAAATTTTAATACTGTACATAGTTTCAATGAAATGATATTACCAATAACTATTTACCAATCAGTATGATACATATAATATAGGTCCAATCTATTAACTTTTCACATTAATAAACCAGAGATAAATTCAACCCTTACATTTGATTTCTTTTAAATACCGTAGTTTTTATTAAATAAATTGCATAGTCATTTTTGCAAAAAAACTTTATATCCCTTATACTAATGTGCAGATGCAGCTATTGAAAACGGTTAACTATAGTAATAAAATTATATGTTTCTAGCAATATTCCTATTTTCAAGTTTTAGATTTTCATACAATATTTCAATTAGGTACTATATCATTAGGAAAACAAGAGTTCGTGTTCCAAATAATAATGATAATAGTTATATATTATGTAACATAAATTTTATAAAAACTTTAATGCATAACTTTTTAGAGGCAAACGTTTCATTTATTAGTTTTCAAGTTTTGAAACAAAAACATGTTATTCAGAGATTTACAGAAAACAAATAAACATGGCGTGTATAACATGTTTACACAATGCCTGGTTTATTAATAATGACGTTTGAAGTGAACAAGTAGGAAAGTGCCGAGTACATTTCTAAGCCAGACTTTAAAATTAATATAGCTACATTAAAATAACGTGTATATGCATATTGCAAATTAGTCGGAGATACAGAAAACTCATCAACAATTTTTTTGTAATATTAGAAATTATTTATTTATCACATATTTTTAAACTTCAATTCACACATTACTACACTGTAATCTCTTTTAGTTAACAAACATGGTTAAATGTGACAATTTAGTTAAGTGGACGACTGTAAGATATGTTTATGAACCGGCTCCACTAAAAAATTTATAATTATAAAAAAAGGGAAAAAATTATTTGAAATACAATATACAAACCATTAAGAAATACAAATATTAACGTTATTGAGGAAAGAAAAGTATGATGGAGTTACTAAGGGGCAGAAATAAAATATCACGAAAGTAGACATTTTTCAGTTGATATCCTTAAACAAATTCATAAAAAGTGAGATTCCGGTGTCAGGATCCTGTTGATTTATAATTTTTTTAAATCAAGGGGTATTATATTTAATAGGGAACTTGCTACATATTCTCGAAATTGATAATAAACACTGATTTTCATATTTTACACAATTTTATTTCGGATTGATTGAAAAAAGGATTTTTAATTTATTTTTGAAAATAAAAAAATGTAAAAAAAATTTAAAACTTTCCAGAGTTTTTCTTAATTTCCAATTGCTAAAACGTAACACTATTTTTAATTTAAATTTAAGAAGCATATCAGCGAGTGAATCATAAAAGTCTTAAACACTCGATAAAAATGATACAATGATGAACAATTCCTCAACAGTGAAAACGGAAAAAGCAAGCTTATAATTTATCAATGCCGCAGTGGAAACAATTTTAAACAAATTATTTTTATATGTATTTTAACTCCGCTATCTCCAAAAAATTACCAGGTGTATTCCTCGAATTTTTAACGGGGCCGATTGATTCGATTATTTCAAAAAAATTATGTGCCAGATGATTATGTTGTTATAATTTTTTAAGTGATTTAGTTTCTAATTTTAAATTTCTAACATGTTTATAACACAGAATTAAAAATAGATAATGTATAAGTCGTACAAACGTATAATTTATGTTAGACAATTACTTTGCTCCGAGTTGCACAGACTGTTGCTGTATGTAAAAAAATTGAGATCGGAATTTCATAAAATGTACATTTGTGTGTGTGCGTGCGTGTGTGTGAGTGTGTGTGTGAGTGCGTGTGTGCTTGAGCATGTGTGTGTGCGTGTGTGTGTGTGTTTGTGCGTGTGTGTGCACGGGCGTGTGCGTATGGATGTGCGTGTGCGTGTGTATGTGTGTGTGTATGCGTGTGCGTGTACGTGTACGTGGGCGTGTGGATGTACGTGTGCGTATACGTGTGCATATGCGTGCGTGTGTGTGAGTGTTTGTGTGCATGCATACGTGCGCGTACACGAAGTGGATGCGCTTGTTCGTGCGTATGGGCGTTCGTGTGTGCATGGGTGCCTTTGGCCACCATTCTAATAAAAGAACTGGTTAAGGTAAGCCACATGAAACCAAACTCGGTGAAATTACTTTGAGTTTCCGCCACCGCTTTCTTTGAGACCGCCTACTGAAATTCGATGTATGTACTTCTTACTCAGGAATTCTGCCATCACATTTTAGCTCCATTATCTAACTCCGACCACCAACTGTGCAGATCTAAAGCATGTCAAATAAATCTAAATTCTATATCAATTTTATTAATGAAGTTGAAAAATTCCTTGGATTCTTTATTCGGACAGAATTATCAGGTCCCGATATTATTTACGTATAAAACCGTTTCCTTCTGAAATAAAAAGATTAATGAAAATTGATCAACTCATTTTCGAGTTACACCAAAAATGCACAAGAAAAATGCCAAAAAATTGTATACGAGGTGAATTGATAACTTCTCCTTTTTTTGAAGTATAATAAAAATATTACTAAATAAGCAAATAATTTGTTTTATCAAGGTCATATCGAGTACCTACTTCCCTCGAAAGTCACTCAAAGAAGGTTAGTTTGAAAGTCTAGTTTAAAAGAATTAAATTAAAAAAGAAACATAAAAAAACACTGACGCAAAAGCTAAACCGTAAGAACGAGCGCATTGTCATGTTACATTGAAAATAACAGATGAAGACGATTACCGTTATTTGAAACCTTAATTGTCTCCATAAATATATTTACTGTTTATAATATTTATAAAAACTTTCCACTTATTATACACTAATAATTTGTTTGACACTACTCTACTTATTGTCAACCCATGTTAGGGAAAAATTAATAATTAGGTTATTCTAGTTTCCTGGCTCGAAACATCTAGAGACCAAAATCGTTATTGTAATTTGATGGTTATTGAACCCAAACATTTTTATTGCGACAATTTGGAAAAAGGAAGAAGATAAAAATGATCAAACAACATTCTTTTGTTTCGAGAACCCATGGGCTTAGTCATTCATATGCAAGAATTACAATATTTGTTTGCCACACCGACGTACCTTATGTAAGTGCTATCCAATGAATAATGCCGAACCGGGTTTCATACAAGACGTATTTGGTAATTTGAAGAAAAATATTAGTCTCTCCAAAAAAAAATATTATCTGCATTGGTTAAATGTAGAATACAAAATTTCTGCAATAGGATGGGTTAACCCAAAAACATATTAGTTGGAAATTATTTTGAATATAATTTGCTTTACTTTGCTACCAAAACTTATGTTTCCTTTTTAATTTTTATAAATGAGACACAGAAACTTTCACTTGGTTATTTTTAATACTTCCTTTAAATGGATAAAAATAAACGATAATTAGTAGACACATGCTTTACTTTGGCAAAGGAAGCTTGTGTTAAATAGTGGTAGAATCATTTGGTGGTAAATTTTAATTTTTAATTTCATTTTTGCCAATAATATAACTTATGTTTTTGAAAATTTTATAACATGTCAAAAGTTATCGGAAATGTGTTTGATGAAAAAAAAAACAATTTATAGACCAGAAAAGTATCGTAATTTATTATAAGTATATCGAGCTCGTTTTGCTTTTGTGGGAAAGTGAGAATTCACATTTAAAGTGACATGCGCCCATATCGGTTTCTTTTTCTCAACAAATTAAAGCCAAATTAACGGCACAGTTAATGGGTTATTCTGTTGCAGATGCCTTATTGTTTTGTATTAAAATTGAACCAATGTTAGGATTATTGTGCAATTGTTAATTTACTTTATCAGAATAATTAGAAATGTATGGATATTCCTAGTGTCTATTCCAAAAACTACCGGGCGAAAAAGTTATCATTCCCGAAAATATAGAAAATATTAATTCAATTTTGACAATACTGAAAATTAATTACAATCCTTGACGTTTCCTATATAACTTCTTGTAATAGAATCACGAACAAATGGATTTATTGGATTTGTTATTGGTAGCTCGAGCTTTTGACAGACTCGCTAATAAACAAAGTTATTTTGCAATATTCACCTGTTTAAAAATTACCTCAGATCACTTCGAATTTTCTTTCCTTAGTCTAATATAGATGTGTATAATATCCCCACTGCTTATTTTAAGGCCGCTTAGAAAAGATTGCTTATACGAGCATAAAAAATCGATCGTGGTATAGGGAACTGCATTGCACTCTTAGGTACAAATATTTTAGCATTTTCAATTAGAAGTAGCTGGAAGAAGTTAGCGAGGATACCGTAGCGTGTGACCATTACATAGAAAATTTGTTGTGTTTTATTAATGATAACGACTTAAGCAAATACGCGGAATTCATCGTAACAAATATAGGCGGTTTCATGGTCTGAAAATTTTTAACAAAGATTAAACTTGAAATTTACGCAGAGGTAATATCGAATACTCGTCATGACTTTTCAAGCTCGTTAATCGAGTGCAAAGCGAAATGTGGATTATTTTATTCCTCAAAGATAGTTATGCATATAGGAAACAAATCTGAAGCAATGACTAATCGAACCTTAAGTGATGATTTCAAAGGCGGAACAGTTTATCAATGTCTCTGTTTGAACATTTTCAATGTTTCCATATTTTCATCTCGGAGGACTTTAAGGATTATTATGAGAGTAACATGAGAGAACCATAATGAGAGTAAACATTTTATTTTACTAATGAAAAGTATAATTCAAATTTATTTATGTATAAAGTTGGGTAGGTCCGAGATTTTGAAGGAGTCGTGTCCAAATCTACATCCAACTCTTTTGACCCATATCCATATTATGTGTTAATGTCTGCATTACTTTACGATTTGTTCATTAGCCCGCGGGCAGTGGTTAAATTCAATGAAACGAAAGCAATTAAGAGATGATAATATTATGTTCGGAAATTAAAAGGAAGTAGTAATAATTACATCACTTTATTTACGGAATTATAATGTTGTGCTGTATTTTAATCAGTCTCATTTATTTCGTATATATTTAATTAATGTTTGATATAAGAATAAATATAAGTAGATTAAATTTAAATTTCTATCTGTCACAATTTATAGCTAAGTACCTTCTTTTCCAAAATAAAATTTGTTATTTTTGTTGTAATATAATTATAACAACAAAAATAACAAACAAAATTAATATATTTCAATCGAGCCATTAAAATACTCGTACTCGCTTGCCATCTCTTCGTTACATAAACCTTCAAGCATCCATTTTGTATCACATTTCTCTGTAATTTACATTAAATATAAACATAACTATAAACAATTTAAAAAAGGGATTTTAATCAGAATTTCAAATATAATTAAAACTAATAATTACCGTTTTTTTTCTTTTAATGTGATTATTTCCATGTTGATAAAAAAGTTGTGACTAAATTTTTAATCCACAAATTAATCTAATAAAAGTATTGATTATGTCCTATACTGACTAAAATATATGACAAAAAAATAAATATTATTGAAGAAAACATTATTTACAGTGAATAAAAACAAGTCAGATGTATTTAGTTTAAAAGTTGATTACTTTTCAATATAATTTTTAAATTACAATAAATATATTTTTAAAATAAATTTCGTAACCATTATGTGACCGAAGATTTTGAAATGAGCAAGGTTTTTTTTAATTCACTAACTACGAGCGGTTCTTATTTCATTTCGATTTGCTAAAAATATATATTTTAATCCTAGCTGTTATCATGATATTACGAGTAATATTTTTATTATATAATCGATAATTAATTTTTTTTTTAAGTTTCATGCGTGTTTCATATTATTACGTCTTCTTTATTTAACGCGTTATTTTCATAAACGTTTTTTCACGAATTGGTTTAATTTTTTTTATTTCTTTAATAATTTATGGCATCAAAACGTAATACGTTACTCAATTACTATCGTTTCCAATATCGGTTCCTCTTTTATAAACCTTTCATATTTGCCTAAAAATCTGGCAAGTTCTTGACAAAGAACGTCTTTATTTTTAAGAGAAAAGAACTGATGGTAACCTGCTGAGGCAAGGTTCGAATATTACAGTAAATGTAGTAAAAGTTATCAACAAATTACGTTTAAATAGCGCTCTGTGATCGCACATGTATATAGTTCGTATCACCACAATAAAGGCTTTAAGCCCATAACTTTACGGAGATAGTTCAACTACTGACAACACAAGTATGAAGTTAATGGTTAACTAGGTGATTGGAGCCGCCAATAAATAACTTAACTCAATAATGAATCTAACCAAATAGAGAATTCATTTTTACATGTCAAAACTTACAATTTTCATTTTCAGTCATTATGCGTCGAAAAAACACTTCAGTATTATAATTGACAAGATAGAAACTTGTCGTTATTCTGTGTTTTTTGTTTTCTTTGTTTTTTAAGAAAGTTTGCGAGAGATCTAGTCATCCACTTTCGTGAAAATCTCAGTACATATATATTTTTCTTAGGGTGATTCTGTCAATTTAAAATCCCGCCGCTAGCATCGCTTTTTGTTCTGTTCTTCGACATTTGTAAAAAATCTTTGGCCGTTATTTTTAGGTCTTCCGAACGTTGGCTATTTTTGATAAAAATTCCACCTTTTTGAAAACAAAAAAACCACTGCTGACATGCTCGATCAGTTAGCATAATTTTTCCTTAAGTGCTGCGTATTCACAGGTATGCTTTCTAGAAATGTATATAAGATTAAACTTTACCTTAATAAATTTCCATGTTTACGGTGTGGATTTCTTTAAATTTTTGTTGGGAATTTTACAAGAACGTCTTCGTAATTTTTTTTTTTATTTTTCAGACTTTACTGGGGAAATCTGTAAAGTGAAAAAAAAGTTATTTACGCAGTCGCTAACTAATGCTCGAGAAAATCTAAAAAAACTTTTACATGTACCTGATAACTTACTTCGATTAAGATACTTCGACAAGATACTTCTGGTTGACTTGAAATAAAATCGATGAAATAAATTTGTTACATATGAGCATTCCTCTCTTTGCTGTCATTTTGTAATATATTTGTAACTGTTGTTAAGTTTTCCGTTGTTCATATGAAAAGAAATAATGTGCATAAATACCTAAAAATAAAAACATTTTTAAAAATAATTACTTCACCATTTTGAAATAAAGAAATTGGTCAGAATGTGGAATCGAATTGTTTAGTACAAAAGTTTTTGTGGTATCTATGAGCTTGTGTTTCGTTTACTAACCAAAATATCTAGCGTACATTATAAATAAATTTAAACTATCAACTATGTAAAACTTTCATAACTGAAAAACAATCCTAATGAGAATTATCAACATGATATTACATATGATCGATAGACATTATTTTTACTGATATGCAGTTTTTTTTTTCTCTTTTATTCACAGCAATTTAAAAATAATTTAATCCTCTTTGTCATTTTATTTTTCATTACGCACATTTCATTTTTTTTAAAGTAATTAGAATGATACTCCGCATCTTTGTTTAATTAAAATTAAGGGATATTTTAATAATATTTCTACATACTAATAAAGAAAATTTCAAATAAATATTTTATTTAGTTTATAAGCCATATAGTTTGCTATTTAGATTGTTTATAGTTTTTTCTGATGTAAATTTATCTACCTAAGTATTTTTTAATACTCTCATGTTTATTATCTACATGTAGTGATTAAGAATAGCAACGGCAATAAAATTGAAGTAGCAGAACTTTTTATTCCTGAAATAAAACGTATTAATTAGAATGCTAAAATACTTACTTATTTATCTAGAATAATAATAGCTAATACCACATAAAGACGTCACCTTTTACCAGAAGTAAAAGTTCGTAATAGTTAGTTTTTAACATTAGTTTTACGCAAAATCTACCACAGCTTATCGTCAAAACCCATATACTTTCTTTTAGCAACATGCATTAGCAGCCAAAGTACTTATTTGTATTACTAGGTACGAACATTCGCAATATTAAACATAAACGTGAGAACTCTGTCAATTTGGGCGGTCCTTTTAGTAATCTACGGCATTTTGCATTTCGAAATATTGACCAAATCTACACAATATATAACTTCAGCGATACTCAAAACATTCCATTTTGCTGCGTTCCCTTAGAAATAAGATTTTGTAAATTTTAAAACATGACTAACATGTAAACATTAATTATTTTTAAATGCCTATTTACAATTTGTACAGTTATATAAAACATTTTAATTTTTTAAAAATTAATAAATAATGAAAGTTTAAATTCAATTACTATATTCTTCCTAAGTAAAGCGAATTACAATTATTGCTCTTCCATCAAAATTAAACAATTAACTTGCCTAAAACTTTATACCGGGGATAATAAATCGTCCATAGCAATTTACAAAAGGTTTAATGAGCGACGAGGGTTTGGTGACCTTCTCATCCTTCCATCTGTTCTCGCTTAACAATGGATTATGCTTTTGTTTTGTGTTGATTTTTGTGTGTTATTTAATTTAATGACAAATATTTTAAAATTTTGAAATTTATTATGAATTTGACATCTTGTTTTAAAGTTGTCATAAATTAAGTTTAATGTTATTGATTTTACTTTCACGAGATTTGCACATTTTAATTGTTAAACTATAAGGGATTATTAAAAAAACTCACTTTTTTCCGCTTGTAAAAAAGATACTAGAGTGGCAATTAATGACATAAATTAGCAACAATAATTTATTCTAAAGAGTTTTAATGATTATAGTGAGATATAAAAAACTAAATATACAAATAGGGATGTGATAATTTAATATCATATTGAACGCAACAAAAATTGAACATTATTATTTAGGAACCCTTGCTCAATGGGAAAATAAAGCTATTAAATTTTCACCATTTATGTAAAGTGAAAGTCATAATTGACGAAGGCCGAAATGAAAATTGATCAAGTTCAATATTTTTGAAGGCATAATGTACGTTTTATCATCGTGATAAAATTATGATCAGTTTATGTAGAGATACATTGTTAATGGAGGCAAGTTCGTTCGTGCAGGCAGGAATCATTACAAAATAATATTTTATCTTTGAAATATTTATCTTTCAAAATATTTTATTACTTGTCACAAGTCATAACTTCCGTTATTTTAACTCATCTGATATACAGTTCTTTTGATTGCATTGAAGATAGAATGTACGTTAATATTGCTTTTAAGAAGTGATCCACAAATATTGGAAATATAAAAGGATTTTCAAAACTGTTACGTTAATTTCATATTGATAGACAAAAACATAATTTCCTTTTAATCTAAAACAAATAACTTAGTAGGGGAAACCAGAGAGTGATTTCCCACTGACAGTGATTGCCCACTTGAACATAGAACATTATCTTCCGTTGCTTTTTATCATTATATTTCGATAAAAATACGCTAGAACGCTCTGTTATCAATTTATAAAAAAGACATTAATTGCGGATATGGTCAATACCGGTCAACGTACGTATTAGGAGTTAAATATATTAACGATTTTCTTAAGTACGTACTTAAGGTGGTTCCCATAATATTATATTAACATATTACTGTTGTTGCTTATCCCTAATATAATTAATATTATTTTCTTTGTTTTTAATCAAGGACCGTGTTAATTTAAAACTACGTATCAAATAAAAAAATTATAAAAAGAAAATATATTATCTCGGAAAATATTTAGCTTATCTTAAAATATGAAAAGGAAAGAGACTAACCGACAGACAACCTGTTGCTTTAAGCTCCCATAATTTCAAATTTGCACCACATTTTAAATAGATTGAAAAGGAAAATTCATTAAAAAGAAAAGGAGAGAAGAAGTGGACTAGGGACAAAAGGCTGAGAATATTGACAAGAAAACTGAGATAATTAAAAGACATGCGCAGAAATTAAAAAATCCTTTGATGGATCTCAAAAGTGAGATTATAGATTCTAAGGAAATAGACAAAACTAAGAAAAATAGTAAACAACAAATTAGTAATTTTAAGCAAAAATATGAATTGACGCCAGAGAATTTAAGAGTAGAAAGTTCAACAAAAAATGAGGAAAAGCAAAAGTCAGGAATACCAGCATCTAAAAAATAAATATTTTGAGTCAAACTGCGACCAAGCCAAATAGTCTGTGCAGTTTGTCATTATATTATGACTAAAAAAAATTGACCTGCAGTGCTAGTACAAAAATCTTTCATATGCTTTGTATTGCAAAAAAAAACATAAAGCACATTTACCTGATAAATATGACTTATATTTATTTTCATGCCACTTATGCTTTGAAGTAAAAGATATGGACTCTGGTCATTCTGGTTCATCATCATCAGCAGAACGATTATACAAAACAGTTAATAAAGCAAAACGCGGTATATTTTATCACATTTTAAAACTGTCTATTAGATTTATGTTTAAAGTTTTCTCTTTATTGTTTATTCATGTTTAATATTCTCTTTATTGTTTATTATTGTTTATTCATGTTAGACTTTATTTATCACTAAGAGGTAATGGGCACTGACTGCCCCAATGTTGGCAATTAATGTAACGCATGGGCGAATACTATAACTTTCAGAACTGTTTTATTACTTTACTATTATTTCCCGTCTTATTTAAGTTTTAAATAAAAACTTTTGTTACTGTAGAGGAAAGTTTAACATATTATAGGAAAATATTCAGAATGAATTGGTAGTTGTAACAATGTTTTTATTTCAATATATTTGAAATCCTTAAGTGGGTAATAGCTATATGTTTAACCTTAATAACTTGCATTATATATATATACATATATATATATATATATATATATATATATATATATATATATATATATATATATATATATATATTGAGAAGAACTAAGTAAATATAACTTTTTAATAACTTTTAGAAAAACATATTCACATCCGAAAACGCGGAATTAACAAACGACATGAGATTAAAATGATAACGATTAGCTCGTAAAAGTCACAAAGTTCAAAAACTATTTTATTAAGCTAGCATGATAAAAACATTATTTTAACTGTTTACGAAAATTCCAACATTGATACTTATTAATTTAGCAGCATATTAAGTGTCATGTTTATATTTTTATAAATTTTACTAAATTTGTAATAAAATAAATAACTTCCACAGAAAAGTATACTTGTAATTAGTCAAAAAGAATAGTAATTATCGACGGTATTATCAACCGACTTGAAAAGAAGGAGAGGTTCTCAGTTCAATTAATTTTTTGGTGAATATTATATTTTTTTTAAATAATACTATGGAAATTTACTTAAAATTTGATAGTAGATATTGAAGATTTGTCATAGAATTCCTCAACACTGAATAGCATACGTACCGTGACCGAGTTTGAATGATTTTTTAATGAATTTTGCTCACGTATTGAGTCCCCATGACAATATAATATTACGATAATTACAAACTTTTATCTATATATCCTGGTGCTATAAGTGTACTGCCTGTCGAAACTATGAAATTTGGATATTTCATGTTTTTAATTTAGTATTTTGCTTCTCAAGTGGAGAGTCTGTCATCGAACTTCGGGTTATAACTCTTCAATGTTGATACTACAGTAGTACTGCCTGCCTAAACCACGAGATTTGAGGATCTGCTATTTTTAAATCAGTTTTGCGGGTCTCAAATAGAGATTCTGTTATTAAATTCCGGGCCCCAACTACCCAGTGCTGATATTGCGTGGTCTGCCTAAACTGTAAGACTCGATGATCTGCAGTTTTAGATTAGTATCCTGAATCTCAGGCCAAAACTCAGAATTAGAAAGCTTGGTTCTAATTTTCTTGTCTTAATGATTTTTTGTTTTTAAAATAGTATTTTTGGTTCCAAGCAGAAACTCTCTCATTGAACTTCAGGTTCCAACTTCTTAGTCTCGGTGCCGGTGGGGTGAGTGGAGTAGTTTTACGAGGTTATGATAATGTCTGTTTAGTTAGTCCCTGCTTAAATCTTTAGATTTAAGCAGGCACTAACTCAACAGACTTTGTTATAACCTCGTATATTCCGGGTTTCTGTTCCTCAGTCTAAATGCTGCAAGGTTTTTCCTGTTTAAATTTTGAGATATGACACCAGCTCTTTTTTAGTTAGTATTTTGGTTGTCAATCAGGGACTCTGTCGTTATTTTCATTCGTAGCAAATTGGAAACAAACTCAGTTATTTAGACTTCACATAAGGTGATTTATGGCCATATGCCATTCAATACCTAACTTAGCGTTAAATTATAAGCTGCAATATTTTTGTCTAAAATGTATGTAAGATTCTTTAAATTAAATTTCACTCCAAAAAACAGCGAGTAACATTATTAAATATTTATCCTTAAATTTACCGGCAAAATTTATATTTACTATGGTATTAATCGCCTATAAAGACACATTTATTATTTGTAATGGTAGTCAATGTTAACAAATCTAAATTGATATCATTTTTTATTTACCTAAAAAATGCCAGTGCGCTTATGCGACCTAACTGCGTTACGCGCTGCCCTTCGGTAACTGTTACACTTCGTATATTCGATTAATTTATTGTTTGGGTAGTAGTCAGCTACAAGAATTTGACATTTTTACCGAATATGTATATAAAAAAAATAGAAGTTAAAGCACTTAAAATAATGGTTCATTTGCATTCAAAATAAAATAATTTCAATTACTTGTTCCTTTTTTTATGTTTTCGTGGTAGAACAATATTATCTTACTGACTTTTCATATGTATAGGCACAAACTCTGTAGTAATACACTTATTTTAAGTATTTTGCAATATGTCGATCGATATTTTCAAATATATATTTACTTATACCCAGTGCAATGCGATCTTATTAGAAATTACACTACACTTGCAAGATCGTAAGTTAAAAATGCACATTTATACTGAAAATAATTATTCCCTTAATAAACAATAAGGATCCTTAGTATAAGGATCCTTAGTAAGTTCGCGTTGTGATAGATTTTGTTTATTTACGGTAACATACCTACAGCTGATATGCGCGTTGATGTCTATGCAGACTTATCGTAGCCTGAGACATAACGGAAAAAGACGCGCAGAGAAATAAAAATAATGTGAGTATATTACCGTTAACCTTATTATTTATCATTTCCATGAATAAAATTTATTCAAATATAAAAAGTAAATTATGATTTTTAATATATCAATCTAAAGAATGTGCGTGTCACAGAAACCTTCACTCACTGCGTTTGGCTTCAATTTATGTCCCATCAACTGTATGTCCCGACTTTGCTCAGAAGAAAAAAATGACTATATTAGCTTATTTAAACATAGAGGATATTAATGGTAACCTTGAAGTTTCTTTCTTGATATTGTTTACAGATCAAACTATTCTCAAATTGTATTTTTGTGTGACAAAAAACATAATTTGTTCCAGATAATTTTCTTAATGTACATTGACCGAATATATAAATACATCTTTTGTTTCATTGAAACATATTTTCGGCAGTATTCACCTCAACTTTAACTATGCAAAATTAAAATTCCTTTTTCTCTAAAAATATTATTAATTAACTATTAAATCTTGCAAATGTTAGCAAAGCCTGTAAAACCCCTTCAAATTTGATTTTTAGAATTTGGAAATACAAAAGGTGTTTGGAGTTGTAGTTCTTAGTCACATACGTGTTGCATCGTGGTTCTAACATATCATCTTGATGTCTTAATTGAACTGTTTGATCTTAGATCTATATTTTTACGAAACACTTATAAACTTAATATCTTCAAAAAGTTTCTAGGTTTGTCAGTTGAGACGATTGTGATCCATGTAAATGATGTATGCTTCAAAAGCCGTAATGTCAATGACATTGTGAAAATAGTGCTCAAGGCAATAAAGACAACATTTTGATCTGTGTTTTACAGTACATTCTCATAACTTCCATATTATCTACTCCACTTTTGGTTTTATAGTAATAATAAATTATTTCTTATCTATTTATGTTCTATTCTTGTTTATATTAGTGAAGTGTGCATTGACGACAACATGATTACCTTTTTTATTTTTTTAAAGTAGGTACGAATATACAGAGAACCTATAGTTACTACTTTACTAAAAGCAACGTTTGAAGAATTAATGACCCTATCCTGCTGTGCTAACGTGTTTGCCAGAAGAAATCGTTTATTTTTTGTGACTTTTCCGACAAGTGTCATGTCTCACGAATTCAAAGAATGAGTTGAAGTTGAAGAGGCATAAAACTTATTTGTTTTTATATTCAGTCCTGAAATGTTATACTTAGCGACTAGATCTAATAGAGTGCCCTCTCCTAGATTTATTCAACAATTACTATCACTTGACTTTCCGGAATATATTTGTCCATATATGAATTTGGTTGAGAATTATTCGCATCACAAACCCACAATATTTTTTTGCCATACTTTCAGAGTTTGGTGGCATATATTGAGAAAACGGAGTTCCTTAATTATATCCTTATAGCTGTTCATCAATGACAATACATTCATGTGTTCTAAAATTTTTATTCAGGTTTGAAATGAACAAAGTCAAATTATCAGGTATAGCGACTGCTTTGTCAGCTGACAAACGCTTAGGACGAGTAACATCGCTATGAAGCCGTATGAAACGTAATAGTAATTTAAATATATCGTGCAGCATTGCGGCTCGAAATAATAGTAAGTGATCAGATTTCCACTGTTCGGTCAAATGTCTTCTATTAGATCTTTTCTTTGTTCTCAAATTAGAATAGGAAAAATTCATCCAATTCTTATTTGTCAATAATTTTAATGTTTTTTTCTTTTGGTTGCTCACTAATATCTGGATAAATTTCCATTAATTGTTTGTATACTTCAGTAAACTTTGTCCCCTTTTCATTTGTTTCTCGCAAAATACTTTTGAGCATTTTCTTTGGGGTATAAAGTTTGCTAAAAATGCTTCTTTATGTTTTTGCAAATGGATCGATCTGTCAATGAGTCCTACATTTTTACTACGCTCAGTTTCTAGAAGATGCTGCCAATATCGTTTGTAATTTCATTGAATTATATCATTGAACACGTGATCTTTGGTTATATTTATTTGCTCCGCTATTCATAATGCAATAATTATACAAAGTAACAAATGGACTCGAAAAAAAATAAACAAGCGTGTACAGTTCTGTGTCACTAGCAAACACAATACGTTGACTAACAAAAATATTTATTGAGCAACGATAATTACGTACCACACTCTTTCCTGTCCCAGTTTACTTCACCGCAGTTCGTTGACTTTTGTTGTACTTAAACAATGATAGTCAAATTGGGTATATAAGTGCAATATAAAATATTAATTTAATGGTTTAGATTACGCGTACATTGCATGAAGGTAATTTAATTTGCGTTTTACAAGATTACATACACACATACACACAGCCGATTAACCCTACACTACTCACTCATATGTAATATTTAGCTTCACTCAGTTAAAGTAATATAAATCGGTTATTTTTACTTTTGACGAATTGGATAACGTAATCGAAGGTATCATTTTAGTCTCAAATTAGTTAAGTTATATTCATAAACTAATATTATTTTCGATGTGGTAACATTGGTGGCCCTATTCAACTTTGAAACAATGAAATCGCCATGGTAATATCAATTGCTTAACTCATCATTTTTCATTATTATTTCATGTGTACACTGATATAAATTCTATCTTCCTTATGATTACTTAACTATCCTTTTGTATACATACATATATATATACAAATATATTTTCTTTTTGATATATGCGCTCCTAACTAAAACGAGTCCTATTAAAACTGGCTTTTTTATTTGTTGCAGGAAAACAGAGCCAACGTGCCAATTAACCAAGCGAGAGAATTTAATAAACTCAAAGTTTACAGATTTTTCAATCTAATAGAGGCATAAATGGAAAAGCATCGATACTAATCGACTATATAATATATACGAGAATATAATCTAAAGGTCTTCCTACAAGCCATAGCGAATCCTATGTCTGGGTTTATTTCTTTTTAGTGATGAAGAATTTTTTTTTTTTTTAATTTTTCCCTTACTCCGTTATAATTTGTGTTTATTTCTAGGGCAATTCCCAAAAAGTTAGAGTAAACTCGCTTTGTCCTAAGCATTCAGCTGAAATCGGCCACGATGAAATACTTTACTTTGTCGTAAAGATGACAAAATAGTCTCTTTAAATTTTTAAAAATTGTTTACTAATCTAGTCTTTCGTATATAGTATAGTATATCGTTTTTTGTATTATTGCTTTATACTTTTATCCTTTAAATCTCTTTACACCACTTTTTTTTAAATGAAATAATACAATTTTAGACGCCAAAACAAGAAATAAAGCTTTTCTGCCTATTCAAGTTCACCTGTTACAAGAAAGTAATATAATCTCGTCAAATATGTATCTCCTCCATTATTGTATGTCGAATATAACATAACTATTGTGTTGTATAAGAACAGCATTATATTTTCCAAATGTAATAAGTTATTATGTTTTTGCTTGTTTCTTTTCTTTTCACTAAATTTTTATTATTTGGGTATTAATTCAACAAAGAGAGTTTCTGTACATTGTTACCACGAATTCGCCGATATAGCGTAATCGTAATGCTCACAAAATACAGTAGAATTAGATGTTGCAAAAAATGAATAGCTTGTAAATCGTTTAATCTTTTTCTAAATGTTTATTTCTCTAGAGATTACATTTATCTCTAGGCATTTATCATAGGTATAATCTTTACTTTATCCAACTTAACATAAAATACTTCATTACTTAGAATATATATTTATAAATAAAGTAGATATAAAAGGAAAGCAAAAAACATTGGTGAAAATGGGCTTAGTTTTCACATCAAAAAGAGAGAATTGATTTGTACACTAAATAGTTACAATTTTTTGATCATGTCAATAATAAAGGTGGCGTATTTGGAACATATGAGATACAATAAATAATTTCAAAAGCACTTTCTGAATTGACATTTCAAGCAAAAATTGCATTGTCAATATCTCGAAAACGCTAACTTAAACCTGTGATTACAATTAGCTAATTTTTAATGCATAAAACTTTATCGGTCATTTACAATACCCGTTATCTGTAATACCATTAGTTTTATTTTTAAACTTTGTAAAATGTTATTCATCTAATAAATAGAACTTAATTTTTTAATAGTTTCAGAGCTGTATATTTATGTAAATAATTTTTTTAATTTAGCAATCATGTCTTCGAATCGGATTTTTACCCACCTTCCCTTACCGGGATTAGATGATATTTTGTTTATGTGTTCACTTCCAATAACGATATAATATTATAACATGGACTGAAATGATGGTCAAAGAAACTTCTACATTTGAACTCTCCTGTTTGGGCTCATTTACTTCATCTCGAAAAGAAATTTAATTCTGGTTAGATGGTGATCATTGATATCAAAATTAACTAAGTCAAAGTCTTTAGCACGCAGAGGCGTGTATGTTACTAGGGTGACTTGAGATGATGTGTCATAATCACATACATTGGAATGAAAGCACCGCTCTTTTGTATAAGAGCCTTTCCTTTCTACCCGGACTTTCAGGTGGACTTACCATTTAGTTTGGATTACCACACAGAAACTATATAGTAAAAAGAGAGTTAAAAATATTTTCATTTACAAAATTAATGTATATAATTTCATTTTCATTAAAGCACTAAATGGTGTAAAGTAGTTTTTTAAGTAATATATGTTAACATATTTGTGTCGTACAATGCAAGCATTCATGATTTTAAAACCAAAATAAGTTCACATTAATATTCCAAAATATGAATCTAGGTCACTTTTATGTTTTTTTTAACATATTTTTAGCTAAATTGACATAATGTAAATTTAAAACTTGGTATAAAATGGTTAAAAAGTAATTTTATGTTGATACGTGTAAAATTTTCGTGAAAATAAAGTTGTTACATATTTTATATTTTGTTGCGTATTCAAATCAAGACTAACCCTACTGAGACACATTATTTAATGATCTGCCAGTTAATGCTACCTTAAAAATTAGGCATTACACAAATATATATTTACTTATATTTTTCATATGCCACGTACTGGCTCCGTAAAGACAAGGGATAGTCAGAAATCTATCTCATTAAGGAGAGGTCAATAAAATCATTATCATAATAATTTCTGGTCTGGTCTTCGATTCTATCCCGTAAAGTAACTCCTCCTTTATGCCTCATTACATAAAATTATCAGGAGTTTATATTTTTTCTACTACCAAAAATGACACTTAGCCGTAAATATTGACTTTAGCGATGAAATATTTCAAACATGATTAATGAAATTTATCAAAAGTACGCATGATTCTTACCCAAAGTTCATTATGTTAAGTAAAAGTGGGAAATTTTGCTGAATATTCGATCCCATTCAATTCTGAATATACAATGAAAATTATTCAAAAATTCGCATTTACCGCATTGTGCGTTTGCGAAAATATAATTCGCAATAGCAAGGATACAGAAAATACTCTATGGACGCTAAAAGTTTATTGTACGATATAAGCGTAAAATTGGAGAGCAAGCATGCCTTATGCTCTCAGTTCTTTTATACCTTGGGTTCCATTGGATTGATTCTGTTGCAATTTCGCAATTGTATAAATTGTATCTCTTGAAGGTGTCTGCGTATAAAAAATTAGCATTAGTATTGAGGTAACGAAGCTGTGTTTATGAGACATATTATAAAGTATGGTATGATACAATTATCCCATTTTCACACCTATAGGAATTATTACAAAATATATTGAAGTGTTCTTAAATAGTCTCTCCCGTGAACATTTGTAAACACTCCCAAAATATTTACGCTTATGAAAGGAATTCTTCGTAAACTACCATTAATTTTGGGAAGTAAATAAAAATCAATGCATATTTATTTAAACTGTGCGATAGATAAATCCTTCATTTTACGTTGAAAATATTGTAAAATAATTTCTTGGTCTGGTTTAATAGAATCAACATCGTCGTGATGATGACTATTTCTACTACGGAGACGGTTTTGCTTAGTTTTCCTTAAAATGAAAGCGAGTAATATATTTACCTATAATCCTGGAGCAAATATTATTTTTAGAAAACATAATAAATAATCATAAAAATAATATAATAAAAAAAATTGTAAAAAAGATCTATAATCATTTTATACAATGAAAATTTAGTAAATAATACAAGGCACAGAATGTTTCCTTTTAATAGCTGGAAAATAAATTTCATTAGTGCAACATCTCTTCTGAGTTGCAAAGAATGGACACCTAGCATACCCGAGAGGAAATCGGTGGGAAATAGAAAGAGGAATCAAAGTGGTTTTTACATAAAACTTATTTTTTGCTGCCAAATATGATGCAAATAATGGATTTATTTTCAGAACCATACTATTTGAATTGGTTTTGAACTGCCATTTAACACCTTTTATTGTAAAAAAAATATGGTTACTGAAATAAACCGCGATACTGATTATTGCAATGAACCGCGCCCGATCGGCCGTCCGTCTGATCCAAAGCTAAGATTAAAAGTATTTTCTTTTAAATAAATAACCTGAATAATTGTTTTTAATTATGCAACTGATTTACTTTTCCATAAATGTTATAATGGTATAGTTCGACAAAATATATGATTCAGGGCTCCAAACAACATTGAAGTACGTATTTCAAAATAATGACTTAAATCATGTTGTCAGCTAATTGAATAATGAACTAAAACTTATAGGATATGTAGAGAACTGTTCAAACCAGCAGCAAAATAATATTTTTCCTCATAAATTTATTCTTCTTTGCTATCTCAATTCAATTTGTTTTATTTAACTGCTTCTCCTTTTCTCTTATGGGGATGAATATAACTTATTTCGGCCCTGGCGAAACAGTCCTTGTTTAATCATTTATCGATAAAATTAATGTTACCCTGTGGGTGAATTCCCAAATAATATTTTCACAATATTATTTTAGAATAAACAATGATGCCTAAACCTGTATTGGATTGTGAAGTGACGTATGTGAATAATACGAATAAAGAGATATTCTATATTATATGACATGTAAATTCGATTCACGTAGTTACTTTTCTATGACTTATTTTCCGTTAAATTTTTATTTAAGTTGACTTGGTTTCAATTAATAAATATACCTGTAATGGTAAATACGTTTTATTATTTTTTTTTATATTTGTGTGTATAATTATGAGATATTATATCCGTGAAAATAACATTTTACGGACTGACATACAGGGATTTTCATTATTTCATCGACAAATAATATCGACATTTTTCAATGTGTATAACCCATTATTTACCATAATAATTAATTATCTAGAAATATATTATATTAGCAAAATTTTAAATTGCTAGTATACTATATTTCTAGTTTATCTATTCCTTGAATTCAACCTTATTAATATAACCATAAATTTATTTGTAATTAATTTGAAGGCGACGTTTTTTTTAAAATGCCTGGATCAAATATCCTGTACCTTTTATTAAATGCCTATTATTTCGAATAATTCATCATACGAAAATTACTAACCTCGAGTTATTTTCACGGATATAATGAAGATAGGAATAAAACGAAATATTTGGGGCGAACTATGTGACCTTTCTAATGGACTAAAAGTTCTAATTCATCTTTTTTTTAATTAATACTTATTATTATTAATAATTATAATAAATAAATAAATATTTTCTTTTTAAAAATCTAACGTTCACTTTCCTATCCAATGATGATGTAACTACGTAGCTGCGACTAAGTGAAAATTATTTTTCTAACAATTCAGCTACGTGGCAGTTTGTATATTTACATTAGCATGATTTTTACATTAACATTTTAGATAATGTAGCTGCTGTCAAAATGCTTTTTCGCTAATGAGGATATGAAATGACGTCAAAAATTTTCCCGTGTCGCGACATTATTTCCCTTAACAGAAAATATGCTCCCCATGACACCTCTCTTTGCTACTTTGCGATTTCCTCAATTTAAATAAATATGTTGATGTAATGCCACGAATTGTGTGACACTATTTGGCGGTGACGTAACCCGGTGATATCATAGCTAAAAATGTCTTTATATGATTATACGTAAAGTTGAGTTAATATTTAGTTACGAATTTTAATATTATATCGAGCAAGATCACCGCTACAACGAATAATAGAGTATTAAGTATTAAAGAAAAAGTTGAAGTATTTTGATGTACTTATAAAATGTAATGGTCAAATTAGTGATGGTTTCAAAATAAGTTTTAAAATATATCTAAAATGGAATTCTTGCTTCTACAATTTTTTCAATTACATTTATGAACTGTATTTCACCTTCGAACATACTTATTTTTTAAATTCATATTTAATAATTAAATAAAATATTTATATTTAGAGTAATATGACAACGCATCGAATATGCAGCAAATATTTATTAAGAACATGTTAAAAGAGTAAATTTAAACAAAGAAATACTACAATGACAGATAAGTCTACAACGATCTTTTTGTACATTTTTCACGTGAAAGTCATTCAAAACTAATGACGAATACTGATTAGCCCTTAATCCCAAGCTTTGACATGTAAGTGTTAAAATGTCAACTTTGTGGACTAAGGGACAGAAGTGTGTACACAATGTTTTCTAGACTAAACTCGTAATATAAATTTTATTTATTTTTCTTATGGTGTTCTTCGAAAAGGGAACAATTTATTTCGACTCAAATCGGGAGTAAGAATTACAGTTAAAGTATGATTATTAAAAACACTAAACATTTCACAATTTAAATTTGATTCAAACGTATATTGTGTTGGCCACTTTGATTATTTATAACATTAGAATATAATGATTATGAAATTAACCCAAACATACCACGATCGTGATCATATTATCATAAATCCAAAATTGAAAAAGGTTAATACAAGTATATTTGAAAACTGCATTTGAATATTTGTACTGTGCTAAAAGGTTGAGTATTTCAGAAGTAATACAAAACGGTTAAAATATTTGTATGTTGTATCTAAAGAAATTGAGAATCAAATGTGACTCTCATCTTCATAGCAGTATATTTTATAAAACCATATGTACACAATTTAAAATGTAGTAAAACATGGGAAATTAAATTTTATCATCCAATTATCGTCAAGCGATCCTTTATTTTTAAAATAGTGACTGCTATAAATTTCGCTCACATAGTCTCTTATATTTCGTTTAGTCATATTTCTCTAAAATAAACAATACGTTGTGATACTCGTCGAATATTTGAATATGAGAGAGAAAAATGGTTTGACGTAAATGTTAGCATTTGGATGATCCATTTTTCAGATGGAAGCGATTAATGGATATAGAGTCTCAACAATTCCATATAAAGGAATAAATATAGCGTAAAAAATTATTGGAAAAGCACCCAATTATTAATTTTTTAAAGAAAAAATTGACAATCAATTTAAGATTAGCAAGAGCTATTTTAAAACTCTACTTACAGACTAAAAAATTGAATTTTTGCAATTTTTTTGCATGTCAATATAAACATTAGGGGTGTAGATTCAAAAGTTCTTCTATCCAATTTCTCAGATTTTTTAATATAAAAACTCTATTCTAGTATAAACTCTAGTTATATATACAACTCTTACCCAATTTGCGAACAAAGCCGATTATAAATAGCTTTATATTTGGATGAATCTATAATCACTCCCATGCTTTTGACTTTTTTCGATATATGCGAAAATACGATGAGCCGGCATAAAGAATGTCCGAGTACAGAGAATATGAGTTCAACGGTCTTGATATTTCTTGGCACGCAATTTGTTAACTAGTAAGCAACCATAGCAAATATTGTACTTTTTCACTTTGTGAACCGCACCCAGTCAGAGAAATCAGTCTGTAAAAGTAAATAAAAAATAGCCGACGCAATCTTATTAGAAGATTTAGCATTCGCATTTTCAATCCATGCATATATGCCAAAATTTTCCTTCGGAAATTTGTTTTTACTTATTCTAATCACAATGGTAAAGTTATAGATATACAGCTGTCTGGAATAATACGCAGCTTGATCAGCAAAATTTTGGTAACATTTTTTTGGCAGTCGAATGACATTGAGAATTTGTGTTTATCATATTCCCGCGAAAACCTATGAAAACACTTCGCTTTTGATTCCGTAATGAGGTCATCAATGCAACTTTTTCTTCATCTGGTGTTTTTTTTATTTTATCTAAGGGTACACGTCTACTCTTGGCGTTCAGGAACCAATGTTATAGTTTGTGTTGAAAATCTTTCTAAAAAGACAATGACGTACTTTGAGACCTTTGTCTTCTTGTTTATCGTCGCACGTTGTCCACGATTTACAAATATTAAATCAGACGAGACATATTTTCTTACTGTTGTTGGAGACTTGCAATAGTGCGACTCGATACATCCAAAGGACTCAATGAACATCATCACATAATGCTTTTTTGCGGAAATTGTATTTGAAACCCTGTCACCGTCTCGATTTTTCCGTGGTACATTACCGTATAGTAAGGATTTTTTGGATATATTACGAAGTCTATGTATACCACTCCAAGGATTTTTGAAAAGGCTCGTTGACAAACTCTTATTAATTTATATGGTTTGATCTATGTACCGACATAATACTTCGCGTACCTGGTCAATTTGGCATGATTGTCCACTTTACGTTTTGGATGTTTCGGTACATGGAATTTCATGAGAAATTAATGGCGTTGTATTCAAAAGTTTTATTTCAAAGAATTTAATAATATTTTACGGATTACACTGGATAACTGGAATATAAAGTGGGTTCAATTTAACATTAATAAACGACAGCAGCCACCTACTGATCAAATTATAATGAATCATGACTATACTGATTCATGAATGAAATGTATTCGAAAGTATATGTAATGCCAAATATTTAGGTCTAGAATACCAGATTTAGATTTGGACGTCGACTGTAATCGGCAATAGAATGTACATATTTAAAAACTTACTATGAAACTTAGACGATGTACGTACAATTTCAAAAACATACGTAACGTATTTAAGACAGTTATGCCAAATCTAATCAATTTAATATATAAATACACACTCTAACACGCTTTACAGCTAGTTAGGTGGTAATATCCAAACGAATCGAAGTTGACATGTCAGCAATCTCAATAATAACTGTCAAGTAGGCAGTAATATATTTAACCCAAAAGTATAGATATAAAGCATCGGTTAATCGAATTGAAAAATAAACTGCATTGAACAAAAAATATCCTAAAGACATAAAGAAAGGACATAAACAAAATGGGGTTGTTAATTTAATTAAAAAAAGCCTTTTTAACATAGATTTGATATTTTATTCGAAATCAAATAACACACAGAAGAAAACACAAAGAAATAAAAATATGTTTTGATATCATTGCAATTTACATACAACTTCTGGAAAATTTGATATTAGATAAAATATCAACTAACAAAGAAAATATTTTCATATATTTAATACAAAAATATACTTAGTCGTTAAAATAATTATATTTTCCCTTAAATTCTTGACCATCACACGTTTATTTTCTCTCTAAACTTATTTGTTAAGTTAACATTATATATTATGAACATAAGCTAGAATTTCACTTAAACCTCAGCACATTGAGAAATTAAAAATAAATAGTGACCATAAATGAATAATACTCTTATCTTTTAGGTGTGGGAGAAAATATTGAAATATAATTGAAGTATTTTCCACATATTTAATTAAATACTGAACATATTTTGAGAACATACTAATAACACAGCCTTAAAATTACTAAATAACATAAATTACTTGTAGTACATAATTTGGTATACATAAGTGGTATAGAAATAATTGGTTATATAGAAAGTAATAGGAAGTAAATATAACACACATCAATGAATTGAAAAAAAACAACACAAATAAATGAAACCTCTTTTTCCGTATCGACCATAAGTTTCCAGTAATAAATTTACGTTGTACAACGCAGGTACATCTTAGACGGTATATTTACAGCAACTTTTCTTATGTTAAAAAACAGCCTATTCAACTCACAATTGTGTTGCCTCTCTCGATATCTTGCCCAAAGGAGGAAGATGACGAGTTCTTAATGACTCCCATTATTCAATGTACAGAGACGGCCTGACAGCGAACTGGCTTGACAGCTAACTCCTTACTGGCAAATGATATGATATTTGCATAAAAATATGAAACGATTTACTTTATGTCATGCAATTGATAGACCTATGATTGATTTAGGAAGACACGAAGTCAAAACAATAGTATGAAATATTAAAGTGAAATTTCATTTAAATACGTGGTGAACGCATGCAATATTCGTTTTTCCTCAAATTTTTTAGCTAACGAGTAATGTCATCATTTACACGATTTACATCACTTGACACACACACACACACACACATATATATATATATATACATATGTGTATGTGTGTGTGTGTGTGCGTGCGTGTGTGCATGCGTGCGTGGGTGTGTGTGTGTGCATATATTTTTAACCACATACAGTAGCATATCCAAGATTTTCAATTGTTAAGATACTGCTGCTTTCTTTAGCCTGCGAAATCCTTTTAAAATACTTATAAAGTAGTCATCCTCGAAATGTGCTGAACAAAGTCTTATGGATGATGTTGCTTCACAATATTTGTAATCCTTTTATAGTTAATATCCAACTTCTCGCTTCTTGACAACTTAGAAAATGATTTAAATAACTTACAAAGTAATAGAACTTGTTCGCAATAATTAAAAATATAATGTGTGGGTACGCACGCGAAACTTCAAGTATAGGTTCTGTCAAAATATATTTGGGTTGGTTATTTTTAATCACTTAACGACTCAAACTTATGATCGTTTTGCATTTACATTTCCAATTTTAAGTTGATTGAATTAAACATTTCTAAGTTATTGAAGTGACAGGAAGGTAGATAAATACTAATGTTAATTACATAAATATATATATATATATATATATATATATATATGTGTGTATATATATTCCATGGATTTTTTTTACTGGTAGTAAATCAATTTAGAAATACCTTTACCTCTTCACGAAAAATTTGAAAGTAATATTCTAAATGCAATAGAACATTACTATGAAAAAAAACCATAAGGGATTCGAATTTATTATTCGTATTTTTTTAAATATTTTTATTAATTTGTATAATAACTTTCGGAATAAGTTTCATCTGATTATGGTACACAAAATGTATAATTGAGAATAGAAGAATGTATCCTATTGATATTAAGAGTAAACACAAGCAATATGGACATCAATTTTTGTATATCAATATAGATATGAAGGGTGTAGATGCAAAAGTGCTTCTATCCAATTTCTTAGATTTTTCAAAATCTGCTAAAATATTTAGTCACACAAATAAAGCTCCGTGGGGAAGGAAGATGGTGGTAACGGATTAAGCTTATTTCAGTAATAAAAGTAAGGGAGTTGTGTTTAGATAAACCATCGTGAATTTCGTCTTCATTTTTCATTACACTTCAATGTGAGATTATCCCAAACGACATAAAAGCGAAATTTCTTGAAAAGAACTAACGGTCCTAAAATGATTAAATCAATATTAAACGTGAGAACTTTTATCTAATATATGTCTAAATACGAAGAAATTTTACAAGTAACTATGGAAAGTAAAGCTACGTTTTTAATTGAAAGAATTTAATCACTTTTTGTTTTATTTAATTAAACAATTAAAAATCTATTTTATTCTTTATTAGAGAACTACCAATATGCTGAACGTGGGGGACATATATTTTTTGTATCGTCGCCCCTATAGAATAACGTGTAACACGTTGAAAAGTAAGGGGTTATTTAAAAATCTATTAAAGATGAAAAATATTTTCTGATGCAGTGTCTTCTTCACGAGATATCTCCAAAATGTTGTCCAGTTTCGTCGCCGTCCCTCAACTTATGCGCATATTGAAAATCTGATAAAAGAGTATGAATTAAATGTTCCATGCAAAATTATTTCGATAATTTTTTGACCTTACGCTTACAAAATATATATTGGGCAATATATCTATATATCAGTATTATAAAAACAATATCAGTATTTATAAAAAGCAAATAGTAAGGAGGTATATTAGTATTATAAAAACAATATCAGTATTTATAAAAAGTAAATAGTAAGGAGAACTCTCGTAGTAGAAACCTTTGTGGCGTGAACATATTGGAAACTAGTAGTTCTTTTCTCATTTAATAAATTTATTTTTTCCGCAAAACTAAGGAAAATACTAAATTATCACATCGGACGATGTTTGCGTTATTAATTTTTTTAGGTACTTTCATTAACTAATAAATAAACTCGTTTTCGTAACTTAAGACGTTTCTTGAGGTTATATTTTTAATCATAGAAATATTACTTACATAATTAATTATTGCTTATAAAATTGTAAAATTTTTTTTGCCAAATATTAATTTAACTTTTAATTAAAGATTGAAAACAGGATTGTTACCGTTGATAAAGTACCACTAATCAAATGTTACGCATATAGAATCTATATTAAAATCCTAATATAATCATTTCGATACATGTATAATTAACGATTATTAGCAATACATATCATCATGAACGTGCATAAATATAGCTTTTGGCAGCATATCGTGTCAATATAACAATTTTTTTTGGGTTACATTTTTAAACCATAAATAAATATTACCTAGTTGAAGTGCAAGTACCGAATGATATTCCAAAATGCCTTATAAAACAAGATTAAATTATTGGCAATTTATGAAAGTTCCTTATTATTTCATTTTATTTTCATTGGCTCTTTTTGACAATAGTCATAAAGTAATATCTACATAAATTAAAGCCCTATATACCACTTATCAATTACTGATTCATCACGAAATCTACAAAACCTATAAATTTAACATAAGTTTACATGTCACTGAGCTTTAGCCTACGCTAACATTCACAACAAGCTTTATATTGACTTGTATGCATGCAAATGCTGAAATCAATATCGGTTTTAGTTCACTAGGTTTTGTATCGATGAGTAAAATTAAATTTTGACTTAGTCTTTGTTTTCATACTACAGCCAGTTGCTAATATATCGTCCCTTAAATAGAAAAGTGGCATTATTTAAAAAGTACAAATTTTACAGTGTGTGTTTTAATTTTATTAAAATTCGTTTTCCCTTTAAAGTTAGATATTAACATATATGTATGAGGGTTAAGGTGGTGTATTTATTTTAAAGATTTTTTTATTAAGAGGCGATTCTAGAAAGAAATGTCATTTTCCTACATGAATAAAAATATTTCGACACGAATTTTTTTAAAAATATTATATGATTATATAAAGAAGTAGTTTTATTTCAATAAATTATTTTTGAAATTGCGGTGTTGAAAGTAAAGCATTTCCAGTTAAAACTACAATCATTACCAAACTAGTAACTATTTATTTGATAAATTAATGGCAACCATATTGAGATCAATGACATGAAACTTGAATCTATTCATTATATTTAAATAAGCACATAAACTATAATATTTTAGTAGAAATTGAAGACGTCTATATTCATAGATAAAGTAAACTTAGATTGTTTACTTATGACTGTTTACTTAGAACGAATTATTGTACAAATCATTTATTGCCAATTCTATAAAAATTAAATTCGAACTCTTCTATAAACAATTTGCTTTTGTCGTAAAGTTCAAACTCATAAGACATTATAAAACTTTTTACTGTATTTTTATAAAATCTAAACCGAGCACAATAGAAACGTTCCAAACACAAAAAACTAAAAAAACTAAATTACATTATTAAATTTATTTATAGATTTCATATATGATATTTTTATATATAAGTTTGAGCATACATGCTTTTACAATTTGACACATTCAATTTTAATGAGTAAATCAGTTTTAATTCAGTACATAAGTTAATTTTTTTCTCGACGGTTAAAGTTTTGATTAGAACAGTTTTGAATCTATCTGCTTTATAAGAATACTTGTAAAAAAACTGATCATTAAAATCTTTTTGCAATTTGATAATTTTGCCATCTCCCATCTTAACCTTTTCTTTATCTTTATTCATTGTGTAATTTCTTCCAACGCCGTCCGCAATTTTTTTAATGTCAAAGAAGCTCTTATCTATTCTAGTTTATGAACTCTATATGAATTTCCTTCTTTTCTCCATTTATATCAGGGTAATGTATTGAGCCGGTATGTAAATAGGTGTAGATTTCAGGGATTTTGAAATATTACGCTCAATAGTGGAATGGGCTGAGTCTCCCTTATTTTGTGAGTGACCCTTTTTAATAAATTTTGTGTAATAGACTGAAATTTTTCTAAATCTGTTACAGCATATATGTACACCGTAATCATATATTTGTTTTCTGCTGACTATAGCAGTTTTCGTTGTAAGATATTACTTCAAAATCTTCTTTAATTTTTGCTCATAAACTTCTTAAATAATTTAAAATGCACGATCCCATTTTATTGACACTTTTTAAATATTTTCCTTCGTGAGAGACGTAGCAATTTACATCTTCGGATCCAAGTTCGTAAATAGTAAAGTGCAAACATCAAGTTTTAATATATAACAAAAATTAGAAACTTCACCTTTTGGGGATGGCATTACGGCTTGCAAGTTATATATTTTTACAATAGACGACATTAATATATATTTTTAATATGCATTTTCTTCATCCAGCTCTTTTTCTTTTCTTGTTAAATCTTTTTCTTCGAGATGAGAATCATATTTGGTTTTTAAATGATCTTTATATTTTGCATTGTTTTAAGCTGCACAATCCGCACATTGGTTCTTCTTTCGAGTTCAAAAAAATATTTTACTCTTTGTTAAATAAATTATAGTATATTTTATAACTAGCGCGAGGAGCATTTTCCGACTGACGTTTTGTAATATAATTCTAAACATTCAAAATCACATTTAAAATTGTGATATTTAAAATTCTGATAAACTACATGCCTCTAAATGTATAAGAAATATATTGAAAAATGTCATGTCTAGAAATGAGTCATGTCGCAATAACTTAATTTTTTAACGAATAGTAATTTTTAAAAAAGTAATAATTTTCTATAAACGGTACACAAACAAATTAAGTTCCATTTTAGAGAATAAATATACTTTCTTTAAAAAAGATGTTTTTCTGTAAATATTTCTTACCGTTTGTAAACTAACCGCACACTATTTTGAGAAATGTTATTTTTCTATAAGAACGCACATGTGTTCCGTTTTGTGGATGGGTTGCAAATGGCAGAATGACGTTTTTCTACAATCAAAATGACCGATGACCAAAGAGTGCAAAAATTATACTTAATGCGACATCTTGTGAGCTTAACGTGTAATTTCATAAAGTTTCTCTTTTCTATATAAAATATAGTAGATAGTAGACTTGTTTTAGCTTTTTATATAGTAGATACTATAGTAGATAGTAGACTAGTTTATGTTTTCTATTTAAGCAACGCAATATTTTAATGTTACAGATGAGAATATGTTCTAGCTTAGAGTCAATTAACATTGATGGTTTTACGCTACTGGTGGAAAAAGTTACGAAAATATTAGATAAACATATTTAACAGAGCTTTTTATGCTAACAGTTTTAGCATAAAAGCCAAAGACCACTCATTGGCTGACTAATAATCAAGTGATATCTTGACGATATGATGTTATCACATAATATCCAGGGCTATAAAGCCTATAAACTTCATTTAAATTTACAAGCCCTCGCTAGAATTCAATTTTTCGGATTCAACCCATGAAAGTAAGAAAATTGAGGCAAACAATTGTATGGAAATTTTGCTATAACGAAAGTTAAAAATATGAAAATTTTAAGTTAAACTCTCCTATAAAGATAGATTCAGCGTTTGTCGAAATTGTTTATCAAGAATAGTAATTATATAAAAAAATCATAAAAGAAAATAAAGTCTTTGTTAACAAAATAAAGTATTTTGTAACAAAGAAAATAAAGTCTTTTGTAACAAAGGTTAACAAAGTCTCTGCTTAGGATAAAAAAATTTTTGCTTAGGCTAGTAAAGCCATATTACAACAAAAAAAATGAAAATGAATATCGATTAACGTATCTCCAAGTTACAGCCGTATATATACAAAAAAATGCATATACTTTGAATTGATAACCTCCTTCTTTTTTGGAGTTGGCTCAATATTTATAATATTGGTGTAGCAAAAATTCAAAGTGGACGAATGAAAAAAAAATCGTTAAACAAATTCTTCAATAATTATGTTTTCATTATTTTTACGTGCAACCTATAGGTTTAATGATTTTTTTGTAAAACGAAATACCCGTTGTCTTTTTGGTTTAAACATACCGTTTTGTCCGATTGACATACAACATTTGGGTAGTTTGTAGTGAACATGAGACATATAAAATACTTACAGATAGCGACAATGACGGCTGAAATAAAGTTAGTCGGAGTGTTCTGAATTTATTTTTGAGTTATACTTCATTTTCAGCTAATTTAAGTAATGCAAGATTAGGTCGAAATCACCATGAAATTATACAAACAAGTTCAACGATAATGATATATTACAAATTATTGCAACTTTAATTTACAAGTAGAATTATACTTTAATGTACCCAAAAAATTCTATGTGCCCTTGGCGTGGGCATTGGTACGAGAGTAATCTCTTTCCCTCTACATCAATTGTTAAATTTGGTAATTTATTTATGCAGACGATTGTAAAAGAGGTTCACAATTATTATTGAATATTATGTAAACATTTTAATTGTAATTAAAAGGAAATTCAATTAAAAATTATGTACTTTGTCATGGTTAAGAGGAAAAAATTAAGATAGAGTTATGGAGCGGTAGGGATGAAGGATTAAAAAAGGACTCCTTTTAAGATGACATATTTAAAAATGTTCATAGTGGGCGAATTTTGAATTCAAAGTGGTTCTGGTTGAATTCAAAGTTTGGTAGCTTGAGTGGAGACGGACTTTTTATATACATTGATTGATATTTATAAATAAGAAAACTGGGCAAATTTTCAGCGCTTAGGCCAAGATGGATAGATTAATAATTGAATAGGCTTCAGAAGCATATTGGATGAGTTTACTGCTCAAAATGTTTCGGCAAAGTTTAAGTATACTTAGAATCAATCACTGATTTCCATTCACTTAAATTTCATTCCGTAATGAGAAATATGGGCATATTTGCAGACGCAAAAATTTTTATATAATTTAAATTTTTTAAACGATTCTTACTAAGATCTGGATAGCATACATCTCCACAACAGCTCGGAAATGTTTAAGATACTAACTGAAAATGTGAAATAAATGGATGTTATAAATCTGAGTGCAGAAATTAACATTTGACTACCAATAACAATAGTTTGGAACTTAATCGGATTACGAGACATGTTTTAAGAACCCGTTGACCGATTGAAGTCGACGAATTTGGCATTTATGTTTAAGTTATTAGCGTGAAGATGAAATATGTATATTTTTAATAATTCTTCTAAGAACATTGAAAAAAGTAATGGACTAGGGACCTCTTATGGGCATATATGCTAATAGATCCAACTACTCAAAATATGTATCTAAATATTACAAAGGTAAATTATGGCTATAAAGGTATGAGCATATTTACATATTCTAATGAATGTTGAAATATATTTAAAGAATTTAATCAAGTTAGTATAATATAATTTTTTTCGTGTTATAAAGCATTTCACGATGCAAATTCGACTATAAAAGTGTTTTAAATTAAAGAGACTAAATCATTATAATTTCAAAATAATGTTTCAAATTATTTTACATGAAAATAAAGTTTCAAGGCAAAATGTTTGTAAACGGATGTATATACTTCGAAGTCAAAGATTTTTTATAAACGTTGCAAAATTGTACAGTTTGGGCATTGAATTAAAATACAGAAAAATGTTATACGATTACGTTTTTTTTTAATTTCATCAGAGGAATATAACTGCATCTCAGGAAAAAATTAAATAAAAAGGCTGTAAAATATTAGAACCAAACATTATATTGACATAATAGGCTTAAATATTAGAATATGATAAAAAATTATGCTGAGATAAAAATTTCCCAGCGGTGAAAATATAAAAAGTTATTTTCATAAATGTTTAATAAAGCAATGGAAAAGTTTGTGAACACATCGTGACACGTTTTATGCCACCCATTTCAAAAAGTTGCTTTTGACCAGAATGAAGTGCGAAAATAATTTTCTGAATATTCAACAGGGCCGTTGTTTTAAATTAATTATATGCCAGTAGATTGGGGAATTTTCATTTTTAAATTGATTTATGTCTCGAACTTTTAATTTTTGGCATGTTTATGTCCAGAACGGAACGGGCTATAAATCAAGAAGGAGTGGTAAAAAAAATTATGATAGAAAACTACTTTGCTCTAAGTTACGTAGGCAATTGCTTTTTCTTTTAGCATCTGAAATTGGAATTTAATGTTACATAAATCAATTATGAATATAAGAGAAAATTATTAACTAAAATTTGACAGACATAAACCTAATGCAACCTTTTCCGTATATTGAATTTAAATCGAAATAAAATAACTTGAAATAATAAAATAATTTAAAATATTTTTTCGGTTTGTATTAATTACAAAGTTAATTTCATAATATTAACTAAATATTAAAATATTAACTCGAGGTACAAGTAAAATGATATTATCTTGATTTATATTTCCTCTAATAATTTCTTTCTAATTTTTATTTTTTGGTTTGTCCGTCATTCTGGTTATTTCTTTAATTGTATTGCATAAACAGAAGTGAAGAGACTTAGATAGCAGTTCACTATTTTTTTATTTTCTTTGTACTTCGAAGTTTTAATTTATGTTGTGTTACCACAATTAAATAGATTGCATTGCTTAAAAACTTACAAGTTTTATATAATATCAAATTTTCAGGTCACAATATGTAATAACAACCTGTAATGACAAGAAAACTCTTATATTAACAAATAAAATAAATATGTATCATGAATATTGTCATTGATTTTTAATTTTCAATAAAAATTTAAACTCAAAATTATAAAATTCGATTTAAAAATATAGTAAGAGAAGCGGTCATTAAGTTCTCAACATCGATATTATTAACTACTGGTTACGGTAATTTCAAAACTCAGTTAATTTTTAATAACAAGTGATCGTAATTAGGGCGTTGATAATGTTGGAAAAATCGAACGTCGCAAATTTATTAAATTTCTTGTTAAATAAGGAAAAATATAAAATTAAACACAATGAGATGGTAATTACTTATTGGGTCTCTGGTTTGACATTATCGAATATTTAAAAATGTTTATGTAAATTTAAACACGGCAGAGAAAATATTGAATGCGAAACTCGCCCTGTTAGCCAACTAAAATTACTCGTACCATGAAGGACGACGTGGTAAAGATCCAGAAACGTGCATATTGCAAGCTATTCGAATAAGAATAAAAATACTAGAAGAACAACCTATCAATGTATACCAAAAAGGTCATTTTAAAAATCAATTTAATTATTTAAAAATTTGCCCAGGCTTCACACTAAAGGCGGCGCACTACGTAGTTTTGCCATCCGGCACACAAAATTTTCATTTGTTTAAACGACAACATTTTAATATTCAGCGCGTAAGTACCTCGCAAAATCATATTCAAAGATTTATCCAGCTTATGAGAGGTTCTTCTGCTTCAGAGCTCGTATATATCCTATGTCTCCTTCAAAATATAAAAAATAGGAGAACAAAAAAGATGCAATTTAAGTGAACGTACATTACAGGTGCAGTTAAGATGCTGAAAAATAGATTATTTTTATAATAATATGAGCTAGTGTTTATTTCAATAAGAAGTTTTTTAGTGTCTAATACACTACAGATTTTTTAGTGTCTAATTTATAGGAAATACGCAAAAATTAAAAAAAAATATTTAATTTATATCATAATACATATAAAAGTTTTTGAATAGATTTATGTATTTAAAAATAAAAAAAATAATGTAATTATAGCGGCCAAATATTATCTCAACTCAACAACGCTCGTTTTGGTAAACGGTGAACCGAATCTAGGGTTGAAAATCGCAACGATATTAGGGGTGATTACGTACAAAAGTAAAAGTAACATCTTTATTCAAGTTCATATAGAAAATTTACACTCCTCGTAAGTCATATGACAAAAATTATCAATACCGCTTAGATTTAAAATTCAACAGCGTTACAAAAATAATCGAAATGACGATCGTTGACTTCCATACATTTCTGGGTAAGATCAATTTTAGATTGTCATATGGATGTCAACCAAACTTTTGAAAGTAAAATAGGATGACCACAAATATTATGTTTACGGTACTGTCTCCCTAGACTGGTGATCGTGCCGCATCGTTACAGTACGTAAATTCTCTTTACGGTAAGGTTACCTGGTGTAGTTACCGATTATTTGCGACCAGTTATATATCGTCTGACGCCCGCTCTTGAATTAAAAAAGGTGGCCTGTCATCGGTATATAATTATTAATATTCTGTTAATTATTTGATAACCTTAGATTAATGTTTGCATATTAATTAAATGATTACGGCTGACATTGTTTTATTTAAGAGAAAGGATAAAAAAATTAGGAAAAACTGTTCTTATAATTTCGTGCTCAACAGTGTTTTAACATATTCCACACTCATACTAACACTCTTACTCATATGTGGGTAACAGTGAAAGTTTTTAGAACTTAGCCGTTTATAATAATAGTAATAACAATTAACTGAGATTTTTCAAATCAAAATCTTCTACTCATTTATGTACTTCACTCGTATTTATCATTTACCATTACAAATTAGCGGCAGTTTGAAAAATGCATGCATAAAGTCAAGATGAATTAAACATGAAAATACAATATGTTCATTCGATAAAGTTTTTATTGTTTAAATTTTATAATAAAAACTGACATATTAATAATCTATAAGCAGTTTCGGGAAGTTAGGCATTAGTAAGAGTGAAGTGCAAAAAATTCTATAAGAACAATTAGGCGTTAAGAAGCTTTGTCCCAAGTGCATACCTCATAATTTAACCGATGTTCAAAAACACCATCGCGTTGATCGGTCATACACTTCACTTGACATAGTCAAACAAACAACAAGCTAATTCGACGAACGTGTTATTATTAAACGATTATTTTGGACACTAAAAGGAACATAGGCAAACAACTGCTGGTATAACACAAACATGTGTACCAGTAATCGCTGACTGTTATTTCGGGAAAAAATCGAGAGTAATTGGTTTGTACTAGTCTCAAAGAGCATGCTATTAACTAGCTTATAAAAAAATCCCTGCACACTTAACCAGAAGAACTAGAAATTCTTTGACAATGTCGGATGTAGTAATAATTGGTTATCTGGTATACAGCTCCAACCAATCATTAAGCAAATTATATTTATTCCTAGGAATAAAGTATAAATTTCCAGGAATACAATCTCCGCATCCTGAAGAAGCGGTAATTGTGTTCGAAAGAGACATCAAAGTGGGAGAGAGCCAACTGCTTCCAGCACCGGTTTTATAATTGAAAATACACAGAGGGCCATGGAGATTATTTTGAAAAATAAAAACAAAACGTCAGCTGGTTCTACTTTGATTTTTGTACTTGTTTTTTCCAAATTGTTATTTGTTTATATGTCTGGCCGTTCGAAGACAAAAAACTTTTTGTTACTTTCTTAAGTTGTGAACGGGATAATCGTCCAATTACATAATTATAAAATTTTGTTTTATGAATATGTAGTATATATCGTTAAAGATTATTAAGATCACCAGATCAATACAAGTTTTATGGATTTTTGCAAGAAACATTGTTACCGATTACATGATTATGTTAACTATTTACTCAGTTGGTATATACAGTTACCGTTTAATGTTTTGTTAATGCAAATATCTGCGTGCACCGCATGCTATTAAATTTTTTATATTAATAAAATTGTTATTTTATTTATTATGTTAATTTATAATTTTTTTTTATTTTTGCGGAATATATGTAAACAGAACCTTTATTTATACAGCTCATTCGTTCGTAGTGGTAACAGTAAATTATAGTTTAACTTAGTTCGTTAAGTTATTTACAGGATAACAAGTTGTTTATAATTAGATGTACGAGTCAAGTGAATTGAAATAAAAGAGGAGGAGCGCACTTTCACCTAATAGGTAAAATTCATAAATTTCTCTTGGCATTATTGCTAAATGATCATTATGATTTTTATCTCAAATAATGTGGACTGGTAGCAGCATTATTTCATATTTTCTTTTTAAATTATGAGACGGCATTAAAATATGTTTTATGTCTTTGCATTTTACTAAAAAGATCAAACTTTTATAAGCTCATTTAATTGAAGATCAATGTTTTATCGTTTCATTTTATTCCATCCCTGAAATTTATTTTTCAAGAAATGTTTGCCATCCCTGATTCGTAGCATTAAATTATTTCGTTCACACAAGTATTCACGTATATTTGTTTATGTCAATGTCTAAAAACTCTTGTCATTCACGACTGTGTTATTGTTATGCCATAACCATATTGGTGAAAATTCCTATCGGTGAATGAGTTTGAAATGTTATCTACATTGTTGATAGCATGTACCAGATCTCCGGCGATGGGCAAATGTCACCCGGTCTATCTTCGTTGGTTTGAAAAAATAAACAAAGTTGCTAGTGTTCGTTCGTAGGATCTATAAATAGGAAATAATAACCTTTGTCTCTGGGATACATTAATAAGGTCGTTTCATGTGATAATCTTTTCACAGAAATCCTCGTCATTTGGGTATATATTAATTAGATAAAATTATGGGATATATTTATAAAAAAAACGCAGTTATAATTTTTATTGTTGGAAATAAGTTGTGCCAATTAATACGGCGGTAATTACATAGAAAATCTATGTGCCGACTACAAAACATCGACAATACCATAGACTATGTAGACAATAGGCCGTACAAAGCAGTATAATTGAGCAGATTGAGCAGAGCAGTCACTTATTATCGGGATTTTCCCTGACTTTGTCACTTGTGGGCAAAGTCTCAGTTATTCTACAAAATTACTTGTGGAAATTATACACTGGGGTGCAAACATTTTCATTATTAGTAGTTCTATACTAAGTATATACTAAGTTTTAAGGTTGTTTTTGTATACAAACTTAAGAAAACAGTGACTATTTAACTTCATTAAGTGTAGTCGTGTTTGTAGTTGTGTGTAAAAAAAAATAACAAAAATCTCAGGTACCAATATCGAAAGCGTGCGCATTATATTTTGTTTACGTAAATATCAGGCTAACACACGACTTGTTTTCGTTTTGCATTGTAATAGATCACAACCTACCACCATATACAGACAGACAATTTCCAACAGAGAGGAAAATATAATAATCCATTCGAACGAAGTTTGAAAATTGCGACCGATGTTATAAAAGTTACCAACAAAATTGTTATAACTTGCTCTCGGTAATCGCACTTATATGTTATCTCATATTAGAACGCTGAATGCTATGGACCGCAGGTTGGACGCAGGTGGAGACATTTCAGCTGCTAACAGTACAGATAAATAGTGTGATTGAATTGTAAAAGTCCCATTAAAATTATTATATATTTTTGACGCTAATACTAGCTGTTTTGCAGACTTTCTGCTTTTCGTTTGTTGTAACTATTCATAGAAAAAATTGAAAAGTGAGTGAAGTGCCGAGATACTTAATTCGTTTCTTAGTAAGTTTGCAGGTAACGTAGTCGACCAACTGTATAAACCATAATAAAGCCTAGCCCATTTTCCTTTCTCGGGTGGTTTTATCAATGTAAATCTCACGGTTAATTTGGCGGCAGTTATTGTTGTCGATTTTCAATAATGGCTCTATATTTGGAAACTCATAAATACTACTAATATGCTTGACTTATTAATATGTTTCTTCATTAGGTAATACATGTCGCTGTGGTGTTTTCAAGCAATACTTGTAAGATCAAACTCTTCTATGAAACAAATATACTTATTTTAGTTACCAGTGAGGAATATTCAGCGAATATGTATTGTGTTATTAAATATAGATGTGCGATCTTTGCTAATTTAAGGTGTTATTGCAATTAGTAACGATATTTCGGAGTTCAATGTTGACGAAGTTTAAAATTTTGACCGAGTCTGTACTACGGAGGTTTACAATTTTTCAGATATACTTATAGCAAGGATGCATCATTAAGATTTTATAGACATATATTTATTCGATAAATTATTATCAATCCAAGTCTACAGTGAAATTGCTTTGCGCTAATATATTACGATTAAAAAGCATTATTAATATTAGGTTCCAGAAAAATGGCTTAATTATGTATAATGTAAACATATTTAAAACATGTACATTGCAGTGAAATGATTTTAGCATAATATCAAAATCAATTTAAAACAATTTAACGATAAATTCATATTAAAAATTCATAAAAAGTTAGCACAAATATCAAAATATGGATATAGTTGTTAGGCCTCGGTCTAAAAGGTGAAATTAGCACAAAGAGAATTTATTTAAGGAAGATTTTATTCAATCCGTAAAATTCTCTAACATATTGGGCCGATGCAAAATATATGAAAAAATAACACACAAATGAACGTTATTTAGAAATTTCGTACTTGAATAAAAAAAACGTTTCTAAAAACTGTTTATATTAATCTAGACAGAGAGACCAAATGAACGCGAAATTTACGTCATTTCAATAATGTTCATAATTTTATATGTGTCATAGCGTAACTGATACAAAAAGTTTTGGACGAGTGAAATATGAGTTGTGTATTTTGACAAACGTTAAGTATTAAAGGTACAAGAAATGACTAAAATTCTTGTAATTTTTGTTCAATATTGACTATATTCACAGAAAGGTAATTTTTGTAATAATTTTATAAAATTATTTCCATAATCATCAACATTTGTTAAATGTTGGTAGATTAGGGGTGTTTTAAAGAAAAGTTTGTTTTACCATATTTATACATAAAACCTAAATGTGAGTATAATTATGCATTTATTTTAAATTTATTTAATGGGGAGATTTCAGTACTATCAGCACTAATTTTGTAATACTTATTTTTTGCTTCTTCCGGAAAACAATTCAGATATTTTCAGAGACTTCAAAATGAATATAATCTTTTTTCTTTCTGGATAAAAGGCCGACCCGATAGGCTGGAGATAAAACGACTAAAAATAGATTACAGAAAAAAATTAACAATTAATACATAACCACAAATTATACACAAAAAGTTAATGAAATCTTCGCCAATTGAATTAGATTCTTAATTGTAGTTTCATTACTATCACCGTTTTCAATTATCTTTTACTTAGATGAAAATGATCCTCTCTTCATTCCTGATATTTCTGTTTAGGTATTTAACAAAATTCTGTAAAAACTACTGTAGGTTAGAAAAATACTTTAAAGATTAGAAATTAAAATAATGCGTTTTCCACTTTGTAAAAAGATATGGGACCGCATATCTTTTTACAGTAGTAACTCTTTTGATTACATTATCTAACACCTTACTCAAATATTTACGGTACTTTCATTTTATATGAAATCTTCTTTAATAACATAGTTTTGAAGCAATTACTTTTCAATACCGTTTTTGAAGCATTTTAGTAACTTTATATTTATTATAATATGTTGTAGGCCTTTATGGATTAAAGTTTTAAGAGAATCTATTGTACTTTTCAAAATATGTTTTCCATTTATTAGAATAGACTTTTATTTGAAAGCATCGTTTTTCACAAATAATTTATGTGATTTACGATTGTAAAAAATGCTAATACGTAATGTTTTACTTTTAAATTAAATACGGAAATTCAGGAAACCTATACTGATACCAGGATTTAATATAGGCTAGTCATCGTTTTTAATTTCGGTACAATTTACTCCAAAAAGAAATTGAAAGATAAAAGTTACCAATATTTCTAATATATTTATAGACATTATAAAAGAATATTAAATTTTAGTACAAAAATGTCTAAAATATTTTAGTCTGTATCTTATAATACGATTTTACCACTCATTAAATTTTAAAAATAATTCACAATTCAATGAAACTACGTGGCGTAATATTGTTTCTACTTTCTTTAAGTTCTTTACCACGAGGTTTCATTGTATTACAATACGGGCTAATGACCCACCTGAAGATATTGTAATGATAATGAAAAGAACTTAAAAAAAGTAGAAATAATACTACATCACGTAGTTTAATTTAATTGTGAATAATGAATTCCTACAAAATTAACACCAAGTATATTCAATATTTAAAAGCCATATCTTACTTAGCGAAATTAATATATTACAAAGTCTATTATATACTAACCGTTTTATCCCTAATCAAACCGAATTATAATTATTGCCATCTACCGCAATGAAACAATTAACATGTGCAAAACTCTATTCCGAGGCTACTAAGTCGCCTGTAACAATTTACAAAAGGTTTGATGAGCGATGAGGGTAAGGTAACCTTCTGATCCTTTCATCTGTTCTAGCTTAATAACGGATTATGCTTTTGTTTCCTGTTAAGGTCGATAAATATAATGAGATTTATATGTTGAGTATAATATGTTAGCGAAATATTTTACAATATTGAAGTATGTTACAAATTAACCATTTTTTATTTTTTTCTGTTTAAACATTTTTATAAATTAAGATTAATGCGATTAAATTTTTACTCAGGAAACCATTAATTTTTAATATGCGACACTTCGACACAAAAAATAATATATGTATGTTCATAGGTGTGATAAATAAAATGTTTACGTCATTTCATAATCTTCGAAAAATTATTAAATATTTATTTAAAATTGATATACCTATATTAATTTTTACACTACTTGTATACTCTGAAAACCATTTCAAATGACATTAAAAAGGAAAGAAATTCAATGCCTGTAAATGCATTGAATTTCTTCGTTCTCTTCTTAGACTTGACTCATTTGACCCATAGTTCTGTCGATCGTATTAAAAATTCAATGAACTTTAACATTACTTGCAGAAAATGCTTAAGAAATAAAGGAAAGATACAATAATTTTCTAGACCGCTTCGATACATCTTTAAGGTTATATATGTATATATATATATATATATATATATATATATATATATATATATATATATATATATATATATATATACATATATATATATATATATATATATATATATAAATATATATATATATATATATATATATATATATGTGTGTGTGTATATATAGCCTATTATAAGTTAATATACATAAAACCACATTGCATATATTTAAAATTATGACATCTAGAATCATTGCTAAAGATTTCCTGTAAACTTTGCGTGGGCTTCTAGAAACTCATGCTCTTTCACAATTTTAGTATAGTTTAGTTTAGAGTGGTTTCGGAAATAGGGATGGAGAACATATGTTTTTGTATATTTGTTAATATGTCTCTGAAGATGTAAAATCAAAAATTAAGAGAACAATGTTTTTGAGACTATTGTAAATAGCTCTTTCAAACGATAACTCATATTATATATGGAACAAAATTGAGCCCTTAAAATGCCCCTCTTAAATTGATTGCGTTTTATATAAATATACTTATGCGGTATTTGGCGTAAAGGTAATGAAATTAATAAACATTGTGACATGTTACTTTCTTTTCAAATAAATGTTGGTATTATTTTGTAGCGTAGAATACATATTTTATACGCACTTCACGGTAGTGTTTTTTTTTATAATAGTCAGCTTTTACTATCACTTTGACGGTTGTTTTTAACAGCAGACATATTTGTTAAAAAAAGATATTAGAAGAAGCTTCCATATTAATTTTGGTCATTAATTATATGCATTTCTGCATTATATATAAAGACCAGTAGCGCAGTGGCTTAAACGCAAGCGCCCGTCTAAAAGGCTAAGGGTTCGATTCCTTACAGGGTTTTTGAACATTCATAAATTATATATCTAATTTGAACGATTTATGATGAAATAAGCTTATCCGAGAATTTGAACTAAATAGACGGTAGTAATATCGGCAACCCCTCTGATTTAGTCTCACAAATTTGCTAACATAAGGACAATGTCTTTTATAAGGTAGAAAATACACTGTTTGCTCCGAGTATATATATATATATATATATATATATATATATGTATATATATATATATATATATATATAAATTCCGTTTCGTGTGTATATATATAATTTACGAGTACCGGAAGATGGTTGGATCTACAATGTGGTGGAATACAGCCATGACTGTGTTTATATATATTATTGGTATTAAATGTAGTAATTTGTTTTTATATATATTATTGGTACTAAATGTGAGAAAATGTTATATGCAGAGACTCATTATGACACATTTAATAGCCTGACAAAAAATAAAACGCTTTATGAATGGCGTAGTGTAATATGTGGAAAATAATGTAATAATTGAAGCATTATTCAGAAAAAAAAACCCTATATATATTTGTAGTTTCATGCAAGTATTATAAGACATAATATACGTACGTTAGTGGATGTGGCAAATGCAATATTAAGTCATATCATAATCTTCGATAAATGATTAAATATTTATTTAAAATTGACGTATAAGTTAAACTTAATACTACTTGTATGTCCTAAAAACATTACGTTCAGTACATCTTGAGATATAGCTAATAATACTATTTTAATATCGTTCGTTTTGGATGAAAATCATCAATATTACTTTCTTTTTAAACTTTAACACCAATACTTGCCTATGTCATAGGAGATTTTGCCTTTTCCCATCGTTACTCTAAGGGGAATTTATGCAAGCAAGCTGACAATTAGTTCTATTTGCAAATTGTTTTCTCTTGCGGAATCATAACTGCTAATTGAACAAATATCGAACGCCGTTCGTTACCGTTGTATCGTAAAACATTTGACAACTTTCAATAACATTCCAAAAATACTTAAGAAGATGGCGGTTTTATAAGTAGTCTACCTAATAACATATTATATATATTTAGGGGCAATGATCAAACTCTATATAATATATAAATTTTAAAGCATGGACACATATATAATCTGAGTTAACATATCATATTTTAAATTTAAAAGACTGAACTACGAATAGCATATCATCGTTGAGAGGAAAGGGACAGAATAAAATAGTGGATATGATTCATCACTTAAGATTTGCAACACTGCAAAAAGAGTTTAATAAAATACATATATAATGACGTGTTAACATTGCATCACATACAGTACCCATGTACTGAACTTACACTACTACTCGAGAAAAGGCGAAAACTGCAAAAGCTAATATAAATATCTATCGGATGCTGACAAAATATAAAACGTAAAAAAAACTCTTTAAATAACGCGGGATTCAGCAAATATTTACAGTATAATATGGACAGATTTTACTGGCAAACAATATTTTGTATTTTCTAACGCAACGTACAGCTTTCCATGTCATAGATCGTAATGTAATTACGGTATTACAAAAGATATATATTACAAAGCAAAGTTAAAAAAAATAAATAGGGAATTATTTAAACAGGCAAGAATATTCCTAAAATATCAATTGCATTACATTTGATTAATAGGTTAACGTCTTATACTTTATGACTACAATTCAGTTAGAAAAAATTAAAACAGGAATGCCAGTTTTTTTAAAGCGGCTTTTCATACCTATAGCATACATGTATTACCAAAGTGCGTTAATATTCATAAATGGCAATACTGTGTTATTTTCATGATTTTGATTCAACGCGTTTCACAAATGAGTAAGTAATTAAAGTTTGATGATACATTACCTAACACAACTACTTTTTTTAAATCAATGTGTTCCCATTATAAATTGAATGCCGATCATCCATCGTATTATCGTAACTTTATTAATTTTATAAATATGCATTATATCACCAATTACACCTGTTTTATCACCATTATTGCACCAAATGTTTACATCTCAATGACAACTTATATATTTTTCTTACTTTCCAAATATAATAACGCAAGAAATCTTACAATAAAATCATGTCAAATGCATATATTTGCTTGTACTATTAGAAAACTTATTTTAGCTGGAAGTGGTAGCATGAGACT